>OW121735.1:2472500-4872500 GCA_933228805.2 Hipparchia semele | reverse complement strand
GCATAGATGTTGAGGTACGAGTAACTACTGCTCGCTAGTTGCTAGTTCACACTCAAGGCTCCGGAGACACGCTCTGCGGTGTCTCAAGCGAACCGGCGCCGAGATGGACGACGATGTGCCCGACACCAGCTCCGAAGAGGGCAGCATAGATGTTGAGGTACGAGTAACTACTGCTCGCTAGTTGCTAGTTCACACTCAAGGCTCCGGAGACACGCTCTGCGGTGTCTCAAGCGAACCGGCGCCGAGATGGACGACGATGTGCCCGACACCAGCTCCGAAGAGGGCAGCATAGATGTTGAGGTACGAGTAACTACTGCTCGCTAGTTGCTAGTTCACACTCAAGGCTCCGGAGACACGCTCTGCGGTGTCTCAAGCGAACCGGCGCCGAGATGGACGACGATGTGCCCGACACCAGCTCCGAAGAGGGCAGCATAGATGTTGAGGTACGAGTAACTACTGCTCGCTAGTTGCTAGTTCACACTCAAGGCTCCGGAGACACGCTCTGCGGTGTCTCAAGCGAACCGGCGCCGAGATGGACGACGATGTGCCCGACACCAGCTCCGAAGAGGGCAGCATAGATGTTGAGGTACGAGTAACTACTGCTCGCTAGTTGCTAGTTCACACTCAAGGCTCCGGAGACACGCTCTGCGGTGTCTCAAGCGAACCGGCGCCGAGATGGACGACGATGTGCCCGACACCAGCTCCGAAGAGGGCAGCATAGATGTTGAGGTACGAGTAACTACTGCTCGCTAGAGAAGAAGTCTCAAGAGAACAATAGCGGCAAATTTTTCTCCATTTTTCCAATTAACTATAATGTGTTTTTAAATCAAGAGTGAATAGACATCTTCTAGGCAAGCGCGCACCATCTTAGGCTGCATCTTCACTTACCATTAAGTGAAATTACAGTCAAGCGCTAGTCCATATATTTAAAAAAAAAAGACCATTGAACTTTATATTCAGTATAAATTTCGACTTAGTATCATAAGCCGTTTTCGAGAAAAACGGTGGTGACACACTGACAGACAGACAGACAATGAAGTGATCCTTTAAGGGTTCTGAAGTTTATTTCGGAACCCTAAAAATGAGAAATCCTAATAGGCTTGGCTCCTCAACTACACTTCAAGAAAGTCTGAAAGTGATTGGTGGGAATGGGCGTTTCTTTCAATAAATACTTCTATTCTATTCTATTGTAGAACGACGAGCCGCGCGGCTTCGGCGCGGAGTACCAGTGGTGTGGGGAGTGGCGGGTGCGCGCCACGGCGCTGCAGGCCGGGGACTCCAGGCCGGGCACGTGCGTGAGGCGGGCCTCCACAGACCACGCGCTTGTGAGTTTACCTACCAGCAGGGTTAGCATGAGGAGGAGATAAAAGTTTTATCCCCCGATTTTATCCACTGACAAGGGATGAAATTATCAAAATCAAAATTTATTTATTTCATGTAGGCCAACTTGTAGCTCTTATGACACGTCATAAATCTACCACCGGTTCGGAATGCAGATTCTGCTGAGAAGAGCCGGCAAGAAACTCAGCAGTTGCTCTTTTCAAAAAAAAGTTTTTTTTTTTTTACAATTGTTAAAAAAACTATGCTATGCACACAATGTTTCCACACAGAAGTTTCAAAAATGCACACCTACCACAACCTAACACATGTTAACATGGGTAGACACAAAGCAGACCCATTCCCGTTGGCGGCACCCGTTCACGAGCATGACGCATGATCCAGCCGTTGCTTCGCTCAACCATATTTGAGGGAACGTAACAACCCGCACCACGCGACACTTCTCCCTATGCTAAAGCATGGCGACAGGGGAAAAGAAAAGTATATTTCTATAAGGATTTAGCTGCTGGATCTCTTCGTGGTCGAAGATTCAGTTTTGATATTATACACTAATTATGCTTAATAAAACAGATTTATGGCCCAAGACACGGAGCTGCCCGCGAAATTCAAATTTAATTTGGTTTTTCGCCATTTATAAACTAATACGACAAAGTAGGCTTATGGTATTCAAATTGCGCCAATGGCAGTATCATCTTCACAGGTTTATATACTAATCTTTACGTGAAAGTGTCCAGTTTAAGAAATTAGTCAAAATAATGAGTTTGACGTGAGCTACTCACAAATTAGTCATTATTTTGATTAATTTCTTAAACTGGATACTTTCACGTAAAGATTAGTATATAAACCTGTGAAGATGATACTGCCATTGGCGCAATTTGAATACCATAAGCCTACTTTGTCGTATTAGTTTACAAATGGCGAAAAACCAAATTAAATTTGAATTTCGCGGGCAAACCCGTGTCTTGGGCCTTAAATTAAGAGATATCTGTTGGCAGGTGGTAGACGGGGACGAGGATACAGAATTGTACGGACCGCCACAGTACTCCCCTTCCAGGATAGCGCCTGATGTAAGTATCATTAATTGTCTGGTGGGAGGCTTTGGCCGTGGCTAGTTACCACCCTACCGTCAAAGACGTGCCGCCAAGCGATTTAGCGTTCCGGCACGATGGCGTGTAGAAACCGATTAGTGGTATGGGTTGAATTTACACTGGTATACCCCTTCCAAGTTAGCCCGCTACCATCTTTTTTTTTTTGAAGCCTCAATAGCCCAACGGTTAAAGGTGCGGACTGAAAACTGTAAGGTCGCAGGTTCGAATCCCACCCGTTGCACTATTGTCGTACCCACTCCTAGCACAAGCTTTCCGCTTATTTGGAGGGGATAGGAGAATATTAGTCAACTTCAGGTTGGCTAATATTCTTTTTAAAAAAAAAAAAAAAATCTTAGACTGCATCGTCACTTACCATCAGGTGAGATCGCAGTCAAGGGCTATGTTGTCATCGAATTAAATAAAAAAAAAATTTAAGAAGCCTCAATAGCTAAAACTGAAAGGTCGCAGGTTCGAGCCCCACCCGTTGCACTATTGTCGTACCCACTCCTGGCACAAGATTTTCGCTTATTTGGAGGGGAGAGGGTCAAGTCCAGCTTGGCTAGTATTAAAAAAAAAAAACGTTTTTTCCATGTACTTTGATACTGTGGAACCAACTTCCTGCGACAGCGTTCCCACTAAACTACAACATGGGGTTATTCAAGGGGCGGACCAACAAATTCCTGAAAAGCCGGCAACGCATTAGTGGTGCCTCAGGTGCTACAAATGTTCATGGGCGGCGGTAATCACTTAACATCAGGTGGCCTGCCTTGTAGCAGTCATTTTTAGAGAATCACACAGCTAGTCTATTTGTGACTAACCGGTTCGGGGTATGGGTTGAATCTACAGTACCATACCCCTTCCAAGTTAGCCCGCTACCATCTTAGACTGCATCGTCACTTACCATCAGGTGAGATTGCAGATAAGGACTATCTTGTCATCGAATATAAAAAAGAAAGAAGATAAGCTTCACCTATGTCTACTTCTAATATATTTTCTTGTCGTGTAATTTTTTATTATCTATTATATAAAAATAAGTCGGGTTTACCTTCCTGACGCTGTAACTCCAGAACGCACGAACCGATTTCCACGGTTTTGCATTCGTTGGAAAGGTCTCGGGCTCCGTGAGGTTTATAGCAAAGAAAATTCAGGAAAAATTTCAACAATTTAAGAACGCGGACGAAGTCGCGGGCGTCCGCTAGTTATGTATATAAAAAATTAAAAAAAGATAAAAAAATAAGTTAAAAAAATGTTCGATTCCCGAGTCTTGCCAAAAAATGTTTTGGGTTTTTCTGTCAAGAAAAGTAGCTAGGTTTTCAACCACTTAACGGCAGGATCTCCGAAAACAGCCTGTTTTAGATTCAATAGTAAACAATCAAATATTCTTTGTTTTGATAGATTGAAAATATATGTTGTAGTTTAATACACGTTCTAAATTATTTTACCGTTCAAAAGTCCATATTTTGAACTTCACTCGATCAAATAATATTCCGAAAACAGTGTAGTTTTTAATTGTTTTTCAGGTTGTATTTATAGTATATCAAAGTTAAACTAAAAAAAAAAAATGTCAAAAAATAGGCAAAAGCTTTTAGAAGAATATTTTACCGTTAATTTTTCTCTAAAAAGTTTTCTTTTTTTTTATCATGACTGTTTTACTTTTTTTGTAACAAAGTGGCTCGTGCACCTCACTTCAATTGCTTGCAATTTACTGCGGCCGAAGATCGTGCCCTTAAGGGTTCTATCGCTTACGACTTCTCGAAGTCCCGTATATGAAGTTAACTGTTAATTGATTTGTTCCAGGCAGAGATACCAGCGGACACACAAACAGACGAAACAGAAAGGACGGCCGACACTGACCATCAGGTGCACCACTGTGACGCCAAACCCAACGGATTGGTGGAAGCAAGTGCAGAGGTACACGCTTACTAATCTATACAACGTGTAACAAAAGTGTGAAATAACCCTGAAGGAGGTGAATGTGCTCATGAAACTGAACAACTTTCCCCAAGGAACATAGGGCGAAATTTTTTTTTTTTTCTTCCTACTATAAAGCGCACCATAATGTGATGATGGCTTTATTTTAAACTACCATCTAGCCTGTAGGCTAATAAGTAATATTATTCTAACTTAAACTTCTACTTATTATTAATTTCTATATCTAATTTACAGTCCAATAACTGTCCTTAGTTTTTTCTAACGAGTTCACTATGAGTTCACTATGTTCTTGTGACCTAGTTAAGTAACACTATAGGGCGAAATGTGAAAAAAAAAAAATGTGGACCTCCCATACAAAATTGACGATCAGCTGATTGATTTACTATGGGAGGTCCACATTTTTTTTTTTCACATTTCGACCTATGTTCCTTGGGGAAAGTTGTTCAGTTTCATGAGCACATTCACCTCCTTCGGGGTTATTTCACACTTTTGTTACACGTTGTATACAAATAAATAGAAAATACATAAATAGAAAAAACTTGAGAGGTGTCAAGGGACACCCGGATGGAACGAAGTTCAATGCGAAATAGAAATGAAAATATCTGGCTTGCTTTCTATAAGAGAGAGAGAGACAGACAGAGAAACATGAGAGAGAACTACAGCAAAAAGTGTCGTGACAACTTTTCGTAAGAATTTTTTCCGTCTAGCCCCCTTTCACAACGCGCGATAAGGAATTTCGTTCCAAAAAAAACTAGACCGATTTTAATACGGTTTTTTTACAGTAAGCCATTACTGATGCTATAGAGCGTGCTGTGACTCCACTCAGACTTTTTTTTTTCAAAAAGAATATTAGCCATCCTGAAGTTGACTAAGTAATCAAAAAAAAATCATAATCAAAATTTATTCATTTCATGTAGGCCAACTTGTAGGTCTTATGACACGTCATAAATCTACCACCGGTTCGGAATGCAGATTCTGCTGAGAAGAGCCGGCAAGAAACTCAGCAGTTGCTCTTTTCAAAAAATTTTACAATGGTTAACAAAACTATGCTATGCACACAGTGTTTCCACAAAGAAGAAAAATGCACACCTACCACAACCTAACACACGTTAAGATGGGCAGCACAAAGCAGACCCATTCCCGTTGGTGATATATAATATTCTCCTCTCCCCTCCAAATAAGCGGAAAGCTTGTGCTAGGAGTGGGTACGACAATAGTGCAACAGGTGGGATCCGAACCTGCGACCTCACAGTTTTCAGTCCGCACCTTTAACCGTTGGGCTATTGAGGCTAAATTCAAATTATGTAGGCCACAACTCAGTACTACATTATGTGAGATTTTTAAATTTAATTTTTTCCACTTATTTTCAGACAAGAATTCAAGCTTTGAAATCGAAAATCAAAGATTTGGAAAAAAAGCAAAACTCTTCGTTGGAGGTAAGATTTCTTTTTTTTTAATAAAAAAAAAATTCAAAATTAATTTATTTCATGTAGGCTAACTTGTAGCTCTTATGACACGTCATAAATCTACCACCGGTTCGGAATGCAGATTCTGCTGAGAAGAGCCGGTAAGAAACACAGCAGTTGCTCCTTTCAAAAAAAAATTTATTTTTTTTACAAAGCTATGCTATGTATACAGTGCTTCCACAATAAAGCTTCAAAAATGCAAAAATGCATACGTAGGTACACCAATCCAACGCATGTCAAGACGGGCAGTCAAAGCAGACCCATTCCCGTTGGTGGCACCCGTTCACGAGCATGACGCATGATCCAGCCATTGCTTCGCTCAACCATTTTTCATAATATTTTTTTTGTACCAAAAAAATCTACACATAATATACAAGGAAACACTTATCTCTACATTTCTGTGCATTTTTAATTTTATAGAAAAGTCAATCCCATTTACACATGATCTAGCGAATAGGCGTCTTCTAGGCAAACGCGGTCCAACCTAGTTGTCGTCAATCGCAAGCCTATCTCGCTATAAAAAAAAATCGTGTCTAAACCGATTTTGATAAAACTTTTGTTTGCAGGCCAAGTGTCTGATATGTCTCGGGCCGTACACTTCCCCCGCAGTGTCCATACAATGTTGGCATGTCTATTGTGAGGTAAGTCATCACAATTCAGTCTGTTTATTTCATGTATCGCGCTGAACGCTGTGGTCTTATAACTGGGAGATCTCGGGTTCGATTCCCGGCGGGGGCAATTTAGTAATTTATTATTTCTAAATTGTCTCTGGTCTGGTGGGAGGCTTTGGCCGTGGCTAGTTACCAGCCTACCGTCAAAAACGTGCCGCCAAGCGATTTAGCGTTCCGGCACGATGGCGTGTAGAAACCGATTAGGGGTATGGGTTGAATTTACATTGCTATACCCCTTCCAAGTTAGCCCGCTACTATCTTAGACTGCATCGTTACTTACCATCAGGTGAGATCGCAGTCAAGGGCTGTCTTGTCATAGAATAAAAAAAAAAATGTAGTCCAACTTGTGGCTCTTATGACAAGTTAAGGTTCTACCACCGGTTCGGAAAGTAGCTTCTGCTGCGAAGAGCCGACAAGAAACCAGTTGCTTAGTACAAAATCTTATTCTTTTCTATTCTTATTATTTATTCTTCGAAATCAATTTTGTCTCCGTCAAAGTAATACCCACCGGTATCGGGTATACAATGCAATGTTATGTTGCGAAGAAGAATATTATGTAGCGATGTTATATTGTATGTTCTTTTTTTTTTTTTTTATTGTATTGTTATTATGTTGTAGTGTTATGTTGAAATGTTATGTTACAGCTGCTATTTTGCAATATGTTGTAATGTTATGTTGCAATGTTCCGTTGCAGCTGTTATATTGTAATGTTATATTATGCTACACATTATGCTATGTAATGTTAACCTGTCAATGTTATATTGAAATGTTACGTCGCAGCTGTTATATTGTAATGTTATGTTGCTATATTAGGTCGCAATGTTATGTTATGTTGCAATGTTATGTTATGTTGCAGGTGTGTTGGCTGCAATCACTCCGTGCTAAGAAGATTTGTCCTCAATGTAACGCTATCACAACGGCGGAGCATCTCCGAAGAATATACATGTAATATACTATATAGTAAACTATATTATATTTAACATAGAGTGATTTATAAACAACTAGCTTTTGCCCTTTGGTAGATAAAGTAGCCATTTCGATTTTAAGTTTTAAAATTTTCGCAAAAACGCTCGACGGTGTCATGGCGTCGGTCGTGACGTCACTTCTATTTTTTTTTTTTAAATTTTTTTATTCGATAACAAGATAGCCCTTGACTGCGATGTCACCTGATGGTAAATGACGATGCAGTCTAAGATGGTAGCGGGCTAACTTGGAAGGGGTATAGCAGTGTAAATTCAACCCATACCCCTTATCGGTTTCTACACGCCATCGTGCCGGAACGCTAAATCGCTTGGCGGCACGTCTTTGACGGTAAGGTGGTAACTGGCCACGGCCAAAGCCACTCAGGATTCTAACTTAGAATCCTTCGCCCGAATAGTGTAATATAGGCCTAGAGAAAACATACGGCATACATTTGACGACCTCCCTGGCGCAGTGGTGAGCGCTGTGGTCTTATAACTGGGAGGTCTCGGGTTCGATTCCCGGCGGGGGCAATTTAGGAATTTATAATTTCTAAATTGTCTCTGGTCTGGTCTGGTGGGAGGCTTTGGCCGTGGCCAGTTACCGCCCTACCGTCAAAGACGTGCCGCCAAGCGATTTAGCGTTCCGGCATGATGGCGTGTAGAAACCGATTAGGGGTATGGGTTGAATTTACACTGCTATACCCCTTCCAAGTTAGCCCGCTACCATCTTAGACTGCATCGTCACTTACCATCAGGTGAGATCGCAGTCAAGGGCTATCTTGTCATCAAATAAAATAAAAAAAATGATGGTTAGATTGTAGCGGGCGGGGAGGGAGGCGAAGCTGTGGGCAAAAGCTAGTTGTTTAATAAACAAAAATATATGCTCAAATGTTATTTTGTGTTATTCGACTGAAGTAGTTATTAATAAGGAGAAATAGTTTGTTAATGCTTTGTATAAAAGACAAATTATTCTAAAAATTATCATAAGGCACATATTACAGGACTATTTATAGGACCCTATTTCGTACCATACATTATCATCGTAGGAAATATACAGGGCGTCCCACGGCTATGCCACATGGAGGGGAAGTACCTTAAATATTGTAGATGGAACATTTTACTGAAAGAAGACTTCATTTTAATTTAAAAAACAATGTAAACTGTCCCGCTGCAACAGTTTGCAGCGGGATTGAAGGACATGTCGATACGCCAATGTCAGCTTTTAATTTTTCAGAACAAAATTTTACATCAAAGGCTAAAATTCATGGTCTTCCTTTTATTACTCATGTTATGTTATTTAACAAAAAATAATCCTTACGATGAAGCCTTCCGATCGGTATGATAAAGATACAGGTCAATTTTTTTTCTCGTATAGCGGGTTCGAGTCCCGGTTCAACCAGGCAATTATTTAAAAATCTATGAATGCAGTTTAAATTGTTTTTTAAATTAAAATGAAGTCTTCTTTCAGTAAAATGTTCCATCTACAATATTTAAGGTACTTCCCCTCCATGTGGCATAGCCGTGGGACACCCTGTATATGATGATCAAATTCGAATTCAAAATTAATTTATTTCATGTAGGCTAACTTGTAGCTCTTATGACACGTCATAAATCTACCACCGGTTCGAAATGCAGATTCTGCTGAGAAGAGCCGGTAAGAAACTCAGCAGTTGCTCATTTAAAAAAAAAAAATTTTTATATACAAAGCTATGCTATGTATACAGTGCTTCCACAATAAAGCTTCAAAAATGCAAAAATGCATACGTAGGTACACCAATCCAACGCATGTCAAGACGGGCAGTCAAAGCAGACCCATTCCCGTTGGCGGCACCCGTTCACGAGCATGACGCATGATCCAGCCATTGCTTCGCTCAACCATATTTGAGGGAACGTATCCTAGGATATATATATGATGATCTGATCTATATAGAATATATATGAGATGATAATTAATCTATGTTACGAAATAGAATGCTACAAATAGTACCTATAGTGTAATATGGGCCTAAGTACTTGACGTTACGTTTTTTTTTTTTTTTTTCAATTTTTTTTGGTCTGGTTCGGTTTTTTTTTTAATTTATTTCTAGCATCAAAATACAAAGTTTTCATAAAATTATACTAACGTGATTTAAGGATACCATAGCCAAAACTTTGTGAATAGGTTACACTTATGAGATCGAGGTTAAAATAAGATACAAATATGCTCCGACATATATCTGTCTCGCTTTATCTTTGTCTTTGTCTGAGCAGGGTAATATATAAAGCATGCTGTGACTTAGCTCAGACTCAAGATCGCGTTAAAACGAGACAGATTTATGTCGGAGCATAATAGAGATGTTAACAATTTTTCGGAATTGCTTTTATTTTGAAGATTGACTCTTGTTTACCATAAAAAAATATATATTATTTAAAAATATTAGTATTTTCGCTGAAAAAATATACAAAAATAGAGTAATTTTGAATGTTTTCGCTAAAACACTCTACAACTGTCACTTGACTGACATGACGTCATCGGTCCGTCCGCGCCACGAAAGAAGTCCCATAGAGGCGGCGCTAGTAGTCGTGTGTCTAGGCAATTATTGTATGTAAATCTATTAGTTCCACCTGATGGCCGCGGGACTTCTTTCGTGGCGCGTACTATACCTATAATCACTCCGTTTGTTTCGCGGTTCGTCTAGTGACGTCACGAGCTCTTCTTGGCGTTTGCAGTCACGTGACATCAGATTATAAATATAGCATTTAAAATCATTTTTAATAAATTTATTAAGTTATATTAAATTACAAAAATGTGATTTTCGATGTTCTAATCCTACAAACCATCATAAAATTAACACTTAACATTAATTTGTGATTAGTGTTAACATCCCCATTGTTTAAATTCGTGAATTGGAAACCCAGTAATTCCTTCGAGATAATATTATATTGCGACTAGTATAATGAAAACTTACGACCTACTTTTTTATATATAGTTACTATATTTGTGTGCAGATGAGATTTGTATGGATAGTTTGGCGTAATGTCACTTTGATCACTCGTGCACAAAGGTATCTATTTCTAATTACCTTCATTATGTACCATTTTGTTTTTTCAAATCATAACTGCCTTGAAAGAGTGTAATAGTACAATAATTTTACCATTAAAGGTATGAATGTAATTTGTTGTAAGTTACAATAATTAGTAGGGGTAGTTATTTACTGTGTAAATAATAAAAGTATTTTTGCTATGTATACGTTTTGTTTTATTTATTTATCAATTGGTTTAATGTACTCGCGACCGAATTCGGTCACGGCGGCCAATCTCCTGAGACTAGCAATCTGTGCGGGAGATATTATAGTGCACAAAACACAGTTTTACATACTAGTGTGGGAATAGCTCAAAGTAAAACACTATAATACACTTCAACTTCCTTTTATTTAAAACCCTTACACCGTAACCATTCTATTCACTATCTTCCCACCCTTTCTATCCCATACATACATCCATCTCTGTCACACACACTTATATTCCGTTTCCCACACTAGTAATTGATGCCTGAATTCCTGACATTAAAATGATTTATGATTTTGGCAATTTTCGAAAATCTCAGGGTGAATTTTTTAAAAATAAAAACACATGGATGAGTTCGCTGGTATCAGCTAGTTTTATTATAAAGCTTGTAAAGTAGTTTTTTCCGCGTCTTGGTCGCCATTTTTCTTCCTGTTGGGCGGCTGTCGTAAATGTACTCGCTGTATATGCTTCTTCATGGACGCGGATTGTGTGAACGATTTGTTGCAGAGGTGGCATTCGTAGGGCTTCGCCCCCGTGTGGACCTGGAATAAGAATAGATCTATCGTGAAAAGTGAACATTACTTCACGGAGCGAAAGTAGCGAAAGTGAAAGTAGCGAAATGTCAAAGTGAAAGTGAAAGTAGCGAAATGTCGAAGTGAAAGTGAAAGTAGCGAAATGTCGAAGTGAAAGTGAAAGTAGCGACATGTCAAAGTGAAAGTAGCGAAATGTCAAAGTGAAAGTGAAAGTAGCGAAATGTAAAAGTGAAAGTAGCGACATGTCAAAGTGAAAGTGAAAGTAACGAAAAGAAAAGTGAAAGTGAAAGTAGTGTTGTGCCAAAGTAGGTGTCAAGTAAAATTTGCGTCAATACGATTTTTGAAACCCTTTGGGGGTAAATTGGTGTTTGAAAAATCGAACTTAATTTATCTCACAAGATCAATCAAGGGCGACAATTTGTGAGATGGTAGCGGGCGGGGAGGGGGGTAAGGGGGGGGGGCTACGCACGATGTAGTGCCTGTTGAGCGCGGGCTTCTGCGCGAAGCGGTGTGCGCAGAGCGCGCAGGCGTAGGGCCGCTCGCCGGAGTGCACGCGCTGGTGCAGGCGCCAGTGCTCGCGGCTGGCGAAGCGCGCGCCGCACGCCGCGCACGCGTACGGCTTCTCGCCCGTGTGCAGCCGCTGGTGGTAGCGCAGCGTCGCGTCCGACTGCCAACAACCATAGACAAAAATTTTATTTTATTTTTCTTTTTTAATCTTTTTTTTTTAAGGACTTTATATGCTGCTGTTGGCAGTAGCGCGTTCGACTGGAAAAAGTCATAGACAAAGTTTTTTTTTTTTAAATATATATATTTTTTTTTATTAGGAACTTCCTGTGCGCTGCTGCGCTGGTGGTAGTGTTGTCCTAAATGCTGCAAGCAATAGTGAAAGTGAAACTCACAGTTTCCGGCACATTTTGTAGACATTACGTTCCTGTAATGTCGCTGTCCTCCTAAATGCCGCATGCTTTGAGTGAAGGTGACAAAGTGAAAATGAAACTCACGGTACAATGTTTCCCGCACACCTCACAGACCACGTTCTTGTTGTAGCGTTGTCCTAAATGCATGCGTTTGACGTGCATATGCAGTTTGGAGCGACTTGTGAATGTCTTATTACACTGAAAAACAAAAAAAAAATTAAACAAATCGAATTGAAAATTCATGGAGAGATTGGGGGGGGGGATGTTCTCTCCACGTGGAATGCGGCTTTACCAAACAGAGCGCACGGTATCTGCACGGAGGGGGGAGGGGCGATGGGAGGGAGTGTTCCCCCCCACGTGGGCTGCGGCTTTACCGACCTGAGCGCACGGTATGTGCACGGAGGGGGGGAGGGGCGATTGTTCCCCCCACATGGGCTGCGGCTTTACCGACCTGAGCGTACAGCATGTACACGGAGGGGGGGGGGGGGGGGGGGGGGGGTGGCGGCGATGGGGGGGTGTTCCCCCCCGGTGGGCTGCAGCTATACCGACCTGGGCGCATAGTATCTGCACGGAAGGGGAAGGGAGAGATGGGGGGAGTATTCCCCCCACGTGGACTGCGGCTATACTGACCTGAGCGCACGGTATCTGCAGGGAGGGGGAAGGGGGGGATGGCAGGAGATGGGGGGGGTTTTACCCCCACGTGGACTGCGGCTATACCGACCTGGGCGCACGGTATCTGCACGGAGGGCGGGGCCGCGGTCACGTCGCCTGCGGCTCGGGGCTTGAGCGCGGCGCGGTGCGCGCGCTCGTGCTTCTTGCGGTCGAACGACGACACCGCGCTGTCGCATATCCTACATTTCGACCTGTGGATACCGACCTGGGCGCACGGTATCTGCACGGAGGGCGGGGCCGCGGTCACGTCGCCTGCGGCTCGGGGCTTGAGCGCGGCGCGGTGCGCGCGCTCGTGCTTCTTGCGGTCGAACGACGACACCGCGCTGTCGCATATCCTACATTTCGACCTGTGGATACCGACCTGGGCGCACGGTATCTGCACGGAGGGCGGGGCCGCGGTCACGTCGCCTGCGGCTCGGGGCTTGAGCGCGGCGCGGTGCGCGCGCTCGTGCTTCTTGCGGTCGAACGACGACACCGCGCTGTCGCATATCCTACATTTCGACCTGTGGATACCGACCTGGGCGCACGGTATCTGCACGGAGGGCGGGGCCGCGGTCACGTCGCCTGCGGCTCGGGGCTTGAGCGCGGCGCGGTGCGCGCGCTCGTGCTTCTTGCGGTCGAACGACGACACCGCGCTGTCGCATATCCTACATTTCGACCTGTGGATACCGACCTGGGCGCACGGTATCTGCACGGAGGGCGGGGCCGCGGTCACGTCGCCTGCGGCTCGGGGCTTGAGCGCGGCGCGGTGCGCGCGCTCGTGCTTCTTGCGGTCGAACGACGACACCGCGCTGTCGCATATCCTACATTTCGACCTGTGGATACCGACCTGGGCGCACGGTATCTGCACGGAGGGCGGGGCCGCGGTCACGTCGCCTGCGGCTCGGGGCTTGAGCGCGGCGCGGTGCGCGCGCTCGTGCTTCTTGCGGTCGAACGACGACACCGCGCTGTCGCATATCCTACATTTCGACCTGTGGATACCGACCTGGGCGCACGGTATCTGCACGGAGGGCGGGGCCGCGGTCACGTCGCCTGCGGCTCGGGGCTTGAGCGCGGCGCGGTGCGCGCGCTCGTGCTTCTTGCGGTCGAACGACGACACCGCGCTGTCGCATATCCTACATTTCGACCTGTGGATACCGACCTGGGCGCACGGTATCTGCACGGAGGGCGGGGCCGCGGTCACGTCGCCTGCGGCTCGGGGCTTGAGCGCGGCGCGGTGCGCGCGCTCGTGCTTCTTGCGGTCGAACGACGACACCGCGCTGTCGCATATCCTACATTTCGACCTGTGGATACCGACCTGGGCGCACGGTATCTGCACGGAGGGCGGGGCCGCGGTCACGTCGCCTGCGGCTCGGGGCTTGAGCGCGGCGCGGTGCGCGCGCTCGTGCTTCTTGCGGTCGAACGACGACACCGCGCTGTCGCATATCCTACATTTCGACCTGTGGATACCGACCTGGGCGCACGGTATCTGCACGGAGGGCGGGGCCGCGGTCACGTCGCCTGCGGCTCGGGGCTTGAGCGCGGCGCGGTGCGCGCGCTCGTGCTTCTTGCGGTCGAACGACGACACCGCGCTGTCGCATATCCTACATTTCGACCTGTGGATACCGACCTGGGCGCACGGTATCTGCACGGAGGGCGGGGCCGCGGTCACGTCGCCTGCGGCTCGGGGCTTGAGCGCGGCGCGGTGCGCGCGCTCGTGCTTCTTGCGGTCGAACGACGACACCGCGCTGTCGCATATCCTACATTTCGACCTGTGGATACCGACCTGGGCGCACGGTATCTGCACGGAGGGCGGGGCCGCGGTCACGTCGCCTGCGGCTCGGGGCTTGAGCGCGGCGCGGTGCGCGCGCTCGTGCTTCTTGCGGTCGAACGACGACACCGCGCTGTCGCATATCCTACATTTCGACCTGTGGATACCGACCTGGGCGCACGGTATCTGCACGGAGGGCGGGGCCGCGGTCACGTCGCCTGCGGCTCGGGGCTTGAGCGCGGCGCGGTGCGCGCGCTCGTGCTTCTTGCGGTCGAACGACGACACCGCGCTGTCGCATATCCTACATTTCGACCTGTGGATACCGACCTGGGCGCACGGTATCTGCACGGAGGGCGGGGCCGCGGTCACGTCGCCTGCGGCTCGGGGCTTGAGCGCGGCGCGGTGCGCGCGCTCGTGCTTCTTGCGGTCGAACGACGACACCGCGCTGTCGCATATCCTACATTTCGACCTGTGGATACCGACCTGGGCGCACGGTATCTGCACGGAGGGCGGGGCCGCGGTCACGTCGCCTGCGGCTCGGGGCTTGAGCGCGGCGCGGTGCGCGCGCTCGTGCTTCTTGCGGTCGAACGACGACACCGCGCTGTCGCATATCCTACATTTCGACCTGTGGATACCGACCTGGGCGCACGGTATCTGCACGGAGGGCGGGGCCGCGGTCACGTCGCCTGCGGCTCGGGGCTTGAGCGCGGCGCGGTGCGCGCGCTCGTGCTTCTTGCGGTCGAACGACGACACCGCGCTGTCGCATATCCTACATTTCGACCTGTGGATACCGACCTGGGCGCACGGTATCTGCACGGAGGGCGGGGCCGCGGTCACGTCGCCTGCGGCTCGGGGCTTGAGCGCGGCGCGGTGCGCGCGCTCGTGCTTCTTGCGGTCGAACGACGACACCGCGCTGTCGCATATCCTACATTTCGACCTGTGGATACCGACCTGGGCGCACGGTATCTGCACGGAGGGCGGGGCCGCGGTCACGTCGCCTGCGGCTCGGGGCTTGAGCGCGGCGCGGTGCGCGCGCTCGTGCTTCTTGCGGTCGAACGACGACACCGCGCTGTCGCATATCCTACATTTCGACCTGTGGATACCGACCTGGGCGCACGGTATCTGCACGGAGGCCGGGGCCGCGGTCACGTCGCCTGCGGCTCGGGGCTTGAGCGCGGCGCGGTGCGCGCGCTCGTGCTTCTTGCGGTCGAACGACGACACCGCGCTGTCGCATATCCTACATTTCGACCTGTGGATACCGACCTGGGCGCACGGTATCTGCACGGAGGGCGGGGCCGCGGTCACGTCGCCTGCGGCTCGGGGCTTGAGCGCGGCGCGGTGCGCGCGCTCGTGCTTCTTGCGGTCGAACGACGACACCGCGCTGTCGCATATCCTACATTTCGACCTGTGGATACCGACCTGGGCGCACGGTATCTGCACGGAGGGCGGGGCCGCGGTCACGTCGCCTGCGGCTCGGGGCTTGAGCGCGGCGCGGTGCGCGCGCTCGTGCTTCTTGCGGTCGAACGACGACACCGCGCTGTCGCATATCCTACATTTCGACCTGTGGATACAGTACATGAAGTGCGTATGTTTGTTGGTTTGTTCTTCAATCATGTTTTTTTAACCCCCGACGCAAAAACGACGGGGGTATGTATTGTTTGAAAGGTTTATTAGTCGGGAGCGTTCTTAGCTGTGTTTGATGAAAATCGGTCCAAGATGGCCGCCGCCACAAAATGGCGGATTACATATTATTTCACAACTCCCTCAATATGGGTATCAAATGAAAGGGCTTGATCAAATGAATCGACGCGCACTTTTGATTTCAGTCATACACAAACTCACAATATTCGCGCTCTCTCTTCATAACATTAGTATAGATATAGAGATTATTCTATTCTATAACAGAATCAATTTTTATTCAAATAAACTTTTACAAAGTGCTTTCCAATCGTCAAATGATTCTACCACTGGTTCGGAATGCCGTTCCATCCGAGAAGAACCAGTGAGAAAGTCCTCTTTAAAAAAATAATTTTTATTGTATATATGAAAGCTAGTTTAGAACCCTGACTCCACACTCACCCGTCCTCCTTCCACACGGCGTGTTTGTGTTTCTGTGACGTCAGCAGATGGAGGTAGTAAGCGTCCAGCGTCAGGAACTGAATCCCGCACTCCTTGCACAAACTGTCGGCAGTGGCACTACGCGCCGTTGCCGCTTCCTACATCCAAAAGGAATACAAGTAAAGGACATGGCGTGTAGAAACCGATTAGGGGTATGGGTTGAATTTACACTGCTATACCCCTTCCAAGTTAGCCCGCTACCATCTTAGACTGCATCGCCACTTACCATCAGGTGAGATCGCAGTCAAGGGCTATCTTGTCATAGAATATAAAAAAAAAAAATGTCCCAGAAGGTGGTTTTTTATTCTGAGTATCAATTAACCAGAACCAAACTGCTATCGCGTGAAAGAGAAAAAAAATATAAAATTAAACAACATTTAAATAATAATTTTAGAAAACCCAATTTTTTTTAATTAATAATAAAAAAAATATTGTTTGTAGAAAATATTTTTCGATGGATGGCAACATTATAAACATTTTCTAATCTTCTTCTTCTTCTTCTTCATCAACTAATGGACGTCCACTGCTGGACATAAGTCTCTTGCATGGACCTCCACAAGCCTCGGTCTTGCGCCGCCTGAATCCAGCGGCTCCCTGCGACTCGTTTGATGTCGTCTGTCCACCTAGTGGGGGGTCTGCCAACACTGCGCTTCCCGGTGCGGGGTCGCCACTCCAGCACCTTGGGACCCTAATTTTAATTTCTAATCTATAAATAATAAAATCTGATACCTGTTACTGTCATTTAGTTAAATGACATTCAAGTGAGTTAAGTGGCAGTTGCCAAAAGTTCAAAATGCGCCATTATACTTGTCACTTTTGACAGTCCTGACAATCACCTGACATTGACAAGTTACCTAGACAAATGTTTTTTTTTTTAAAAGAAGAAAGAAAGAAGAAGTTTTTTTTTTAATCGGTGCTTAATCACAAGCAAAGGTCGATAAATGCATCAAAACAAAAAAATATTCTCTCACAATCGGGGTCTTTAAAAAATCTGTAAATTATTTAGTTAGAAGCCTTTTTGGATCTCTATCGAACTATATTAAAGTCAACCTGGTTAATTACATTCAAAAATAAAAAACTAGCTATTTTTGGACAACTTCTTTAACCCAGTAATGCCCAGCGTGTCCATATGGACACGTTTATAGTAGTAAAATTATTTGCCGATTATGACAACATTTTGTTTATATAAAAGAAAGAGTTAATGACATTCGGGTAGCCTAAGGTATAACCTGTTATAATATGTAAAAATTGGGGCAAAAAGTGGGAGTGATCTTAAAGAAAATTGAGTTTGTTTTTTCACAAGTTGTAAATTTGCAAAAAAAGTGGATTCGAGAAGAGAAAGAGTAAAATTGATCCATATTTATGTATTCTGGAAGGAATTTTTGTATTGTAAACTATTTAGTCATTATTTGCCTATGTTTTAATAGAGTGAAGCAATGGATAAATCTTTATTTTGATTATTTTTTATCGCGATGAAGTTAGCGTGTCCATATGGACACGCTGGGCACTTGCAATAGCTTTTTACACATAAATTACATCTGACCAAATTATTTGATATCAACAAGTTAAGAGGCAACTGGACACTTAATGAAGTCTAAGATATTTTGTATGTTGATCAAGAAGGTCATGAAAGTCGTTCATCACCTGAATATAGAAGCTAAGACGTAGATTCGAGGGGAACTGGAGCTATTTCCATACTAAAAATCTTATTTTCTACAACCTGGAAATGCAATCCAAAATTTTACAATGAACAAAATAAATAAAGCACTAAAATAATCAGCACTGGTCTCTTATGACATGGATGCTGGATATTCATTGTGCCTGGGAAATAAAAGAAATATCTGGAGTGGTAAAATTCCAGCTTGATTTCCACTTGGAAATTATTCTGTCTTATTTCAATAAGTCCAAGATACCCCACAAAGAGTTTCAGGAAGACAGAGGTACTGCCTCTTCACTACCGATGCATGGAGATTTGAGTTCATAACTTTACTGAAAAGTCGGAAAAATAAGAAACGATTCTTGGCTTCTTACTGAAAAGCCAAACATTCAGCTGGTAAAACAGGACTTATGAAGTGTAGTTTGAGATTAAGTATTGCATGCTTCGAAGCATAGCATACAAAGAAGTATTACAATGTCATTATGCCTAATTCTTGTCTAAAATCAAGTTTTATACTCATTAGATTTTCACCTAGTAGTTGTATTTTCTGATACTGTAACTGCCCAGCGTGTCCATATGGACACGCTTTATTTTTCATACTTCAAATATATTTTTAAAATATTTTATTGTTTTTATCATTTTCGGGTCCCCTTCCAAGTAGTTTTAGAGAAAAAAAAACAATGAAAGTGAAAAAAAAATAATTCGGGCATTCCTGGGTTAAAGATACAACTCCTTATTTAAGTTAGTGTGCTTTGTACACACGTGCTCACTCGGGTAAGTGTGCATTGCGCACGTGCTCGCAGCCCGTGTATGACTCACCGCGTCGTCGCGTTTGTGTGACTTGCTCATGTGCATGAGCAGGCCGTGCCTGCCCGCGAAGCTCTCGCCGCACTTGTGGCACACGTGCTCGCTGAAGTTAGTGTGTGCTTTGCGCATGTGCGAGAGGTAGCTTGTAGGTTTACTGAAAGAGAGAGAACAGTCTTTTTGAGAAAATTCTAGCAAATATTAACTATAATTTATTCACGGCTTCGCTACCGCCATCTATTGAAAGTAATCCGAAGTTTCCTATAAAAAATTATCAATTTTTAATTTATTTAATTACTAGTTGACGCCCGCGACTTCGTCCGCGTGGATTTAATTTCTAAAATCCCGCGGGATCTCTTTGATTTTCCAGGATAAAAAGAAATTTTGTCACCCTCCAGGTCCTCAACTATATTCATACAAAAAACCCCGTCGATTCGTTTGTTTCGGCGTAATTGAAATCTAAGCCAACATACAAACATACTTACGCATTTTTAATACTACTAGTTGATGCCCGCGACTTCGCTCGCGTGGATTGAGGTTTTTTGGATTCCCGCGGGAACACTCTCATTTTCCGGGATGAAAAGTAGCCCATGTCCTCAACTATCCCGCGGGATTTTAAAATCTAGATCCACGCGGACGAAGTCGCGGGCATCAGCTAGTAAAAAATAAAATTTAAATAAAATAAAATAAATAAATAAAATAAAAATAAAAACGCCTTTATTACTATTACGTTTACAATCATCAAAATCAATTAACACATTTCATTCATTACTTATAAATTACTTTATATTTTTTAACTAGCTTTTGCCCCCGCGACTTCGTCCGCGTGGAATTAGATTTTGCGGTGGAATTTTCAAAAACTGTGACACACTTACTTCTTTATTCTTAACTGAAAGCTCAAATACCAACTTTGATGGAAACAGCTTGAAAAATGACGGAGTTTCATATAAACTTCCATCCCCTATTTAAACCCCTTAGGGGTGGAATTTCCAATAATCCTTTCTTAGTGTGCGCCTACGTCATAAAAGGAACCAACTGTAAAAATTTCAAGGTTCTAACTTCAGTAGTTTAGGCTGTGCGTTGATATCTCAGTCAGTCAGTCAGGACTTTGAATTTTATATACAGGGCGTCCCACGGCTATGCCACATGGTAGGGAAGTACCTTAAATATTGTAGATGGAACATTTTACTGAAAGAAGACTTCATTTTAATTTAAAAAACAATTTAAACTGCATTCATAGATTTTTAAATAATTGCCTGGTTGAACCGGGACTCGAACCCGCTATACGAGAACAAAAATTAACCTGTATCTTTATCATACCGATCGGAAGGCTTCATCATAAGGATTATTTTTTGTTAAATAACATAGCATGAGAAATAAAAGGAAGACCATGAATTTTAGCCTTTGATGTAAATCAAATTTGATGTAAATGTTGTCTCAGTCATGTCTTAAAATGAGTAGTTTAATATTAGTATTCAATTCGATGCCTTGACATGGGTAGCCTAAGTATGTCATGCTCTCTTTAAAGTTTCTGTGGTGGTGTCGTGTGGTGCGGGTTGTTACGTTCCCTCAAATATGGTTGAGCGAAGCAATGGCTGGATCATGCGTCATGCTCGTGAACGGGTGCCACCAACGGGAATGGGTCTGCTTTTGCCTGCCTGTGTTAACATGTATTGAATTGTATTTATTTGTATTTGTATTGTATTTATTTTTACTTGTATTGTACTCAAGAAAATTCATCGTGGAAGCACTGAATACATAGCATAGTTTCAATAACAATTGTAAGATTTTTATTTTTTTGAAAAGAGCAACCGCCGAGTTTCTTACTGGCTCTTCTCGGCAGGAAAGGCATTCCGAACCAGTGGTAGATTCATTGACCATTCAAAAGTGCTTGTAAAAGTTTATTTGAATAAAAAATATTTCTATTTCTATTTCTATTTCTAAAATTTTGTTCAGAAAAATGAAAAGCTGACATTGGCGTATCGACGTACAACTGACATGAACTATTACTAATGAGTACCCACTTGAGAAGTACGCATCATTTCCCGATCCTTACTATGCTTACTAATCCTTACTTATATTACCTATAAATGCGAAAGTGTGTTTGTTTGTTGATTTAATGGTTTGTCCTTCAATCCCGCTGCAACAGAGCTACAAATTGCATAGTCATGTCAGTTGTATGTCGATACGCCAATGTCAGCTTTTCATTTTTCTGAACAAAATTTTACATCAAAGGCTAAAATTCATGGTCTTCCTTTTATTTCTCAAGCTATGTTATTTAACAAAAAATAATCCTTATGATGAAGCCTTCCGATCGGTATGATAAAGATACAGGTAAATTTTTTTTCTCGTATAGCGGGTTCGAGTCCCGGTTCAACCAGGCAATTATTTAAAAATCTATGAATGCAGTTTAAATTGTTTTTTAAATTAAAATGAAGTCTTCTTTCAGCAAAATGTTCCATCTACAATATTTAAGGTACTTCCCCTCCATGTGGCATAGCCGTGGGACACCCTGTATATAGATAAGAACAATTAATAGAAAAATATATAAGTACATATAAAAGCGTTATATTTACACGAAAAGTTTGTCGCACAGCTTGCACGGGTACTGGTGGCCGTTGTGCCAACGCTCATGGACCAACGCTTGATTCCTGCCAACGGGAACAAGCAACAAGCTTAAAAACCGTAACCCGATTTCGGAAAAGGGAAAATATGAAGGAAGCCAGAATTCAAAAAATTCAAAATTTATTTATTTCATGTAGGCCAACTTGTAGCTCTTATGACACGTCATAAATCTACCACCGGTTCGAAATGCTGATTCTGCTGAGGAGAGCCGGTAAGAAACTCAGCGGTTGCTCTTTTCAAAAAAAATTTTTTTTTTTTTACAATTGTTAACAAAACTAGGCTATGCACACAATGTTTCCACACAGAAGTTTCAAAAATGCACACCTACCACAACCTAACACATGTTAACATGGGCAGACACAAAGCAGACCCATTCCCGTTGGCGGCACCCGTTCACGAGCATGACGCATGATCCAGCCGTTGCTTCGCTCAACCATATTTGAGGGAACGTAACAACCCGCACCACACGACACCACCACAGAAATGTTTAAGCGAGCATGACATACTTAGGCCACCCATGTTAAGGCGTCGAATTAAATACTAATATTAAGATACTAACATTATAACACTACATTTATATATGAAGTCATATGTAATAAAAATGAAGTCGACACTTACTTAGTCAGACTGATGTGAGAGCAGGTTGTACAAATGAACCTGCGGGAGTGCGCGGCCGCGGTATGCGAGTTCAATGCCTGCTTGCTGCTATATCGCAGGTGGCAGATTTTACACTCGAGATGCCCGCTTTTCTACAAAAAATTCAAAATTTTGGCTAACTAGCGTCTAGAAGACCTTAACATGTACAGTTATACAGGGTCACTGGAAATGTGACGCATTTCTCTTAAGGGGTTATAGATGAGGTCAAAACTCATCGATTTTGCTATGTGATATTGTATCCGAAACCTAACGGTTAATGAGTTATTTGAAATTTTATAATTATTGGTCAGAATGCGATTTAGGCCAACTGAAAATGTAAATTAAAAAAACTATGTATTTGAGTGTGGTTTTTTTGTTACTTTTTGTCAGAAGACATCCCAAGTTTTTTTATAATAAATACAAAAATTATCAAAAACTACAACCGTTTTCAAAAAAATGAGCCTTTAATGAATAATTAAGATATTTTTATCACATTCATCGAAAGTAAACACAAATTAAAAAAAAATCTTCTATGAAATTAAATCTGCAAAATATTTTAAAAATATCTCCATCTATCTAGCTTTCAAATGAGGTATTACAATGGCAAATAGCTTTTGTAAAACACTTGTTATTGAGAAGGGAACAATAAAAGGTTGATACTAAAATCAAATTTCGAATTTATTAATTTACAAATCTTGTTCGAATTGTGAACCCCTATTTCTAATACATGCTCGCATTCTGTGACGTAATTCACTTTTAGTGAGTAGTGACCACAGAAGACAGATTTCTTCTCATTTCGTTAGCTTTCTTAAGAAACAATTTATTTTCTTTAATGGGACATGTCCCTTTGTCAACGAGACAGACGATGATATTCCAACATGATGGTTGTCCATTTTAGAACATCGGTGCGGGAATATTTGGTTTCCATATTCCGTAACCGGTGGAACGTGTGCCTCAGCCCACATTTACACTACGTACTACACGTACGTACGTACGGAAGCGTACTGGGCCCATAACCAGATGGAGATATAAAAAAAAACGAAGAACTTCAGGCTTATTAACCTGGATTTATTCCAGAATGCTCGTACACAAACACAATATTTAAAATTACAATAGAGAGCGATCTTAAGGCCCAAGACACGGAGCTGCCCGCGAAATTCAAATTTAATTTGGTTTTTCGCCATTTATAAACGAATACGACAAAGTAGGCTTATAGTATTCAAATTGCGCTAATGGCAGTATCATCTTCACAGGTTTATATACTAATCTTTACGTAAAAGTATCCAGTTTAAGAAATTAATCAAAATAATGACTAATTTGTGAGTAACTCACGTCAAACTCATTATTTTCGACACTCCCGTGCCGGTACTGTCAGCATGACAGTACCGGCATAATGAGCCGCCATTTCTAATCCCATTCTTTATTTGTACGAGTTGTACCTGCATTTTGGTGAATTAATAATCTATTCTACGTACCTACCGGGTCGTGTTTCTCCTTGTGGTTGCTGTACGCAGTGGGGTCACGAAAGCCCTTATAGCATAGGTCACATTTGTAAGGAGAATTCAGGTAGTTGAGAGACTTGGAACGTTCTAGAAGCTCTGCCATTTGCTGTTTCTCGTCTAGTATCAACTCTTTGGCTTCAAACTTTTCTGAAAACAAAAATTGAGAAACCTTTTAAGCTATTGTATAGCTTCTATCGCGGGCCAGCGTGGAGACCGAATCCAGAAATTCCGTAACGAAAATAACCTGACACGGACTCCTCTACGGTGAGCCGATAGATGGCGTTGATAAAAAATGCTATGCAATAGCTTTACCGCGGCAGTCCCCGAGTGCCACACGTCTTTTTTTATCTATCTATGCTTATAATAAAACTGTAACGGGACGAATTCTGTACATTAAATATATTTTGAAAATTTTAATCGGAGGATGCTTTATTATCGATAGTGAGCCCAACACAATTTTTTTTGAATTTTTTAATAGACTTATAAACACATATCAAAAATTCCGAGGCCGGTGGGATTCGAACCCACATCTCTCTGGGAATCGCGCCCGAATGTGTTAACCGTTACACTACGGCCAAATTGAACCGCACGTCAGCCATTATTAGGATACTTCCTTTAAGTGTAAGTTAACACTAATAAAAAATAAAAAAAATTGAATTTTTTGTCTGTCTGTCTGTGCGCGCATCACGCGAAAACTACTGAACGAATTTGAATGAAATTTGGTATAGTGGTAGCTCATACTCATTACATTACTAGGTCATTATATAGGATACACTACTAGGTATATAGGATACTTTTTATCCTGATAAACAATAAGGTTTATCCGGGATAGGGGATGAAAGTTTTTGTTGATTTTGTTACATAACTTCGTCAAATGTAGACCGAATTTGATAATTCTTTTTTTATTATAAATTGTATAGATCTACTAAATATTATCGGAGATAGAGGACATAACTTCTCGCGGATAGTAGCAAGTCACTCTAAACTTTTTCCACGCGGGCGAAGTCGCGGGAATCAGCTAGTATTACAATATACATATAATAGGGATGTTTTTTTTTTTTTTTTTTTATTCTATGACAAGATAGCCCTTGACTGCGATCTCACCTGATGGTAAGTGACGATGCAGTCTAAGATGGTAGCGGGCTAACTTGGAAGGGGTATAGCAGTGTAAATTCAACCCATACCCCTAATCGGTTTCTACACGTCATCGTGCCGGAACGCTAAATCGCTTGGCGGCACGTTTTTGACGGTAGGGTGGTAACTAGCCACGGCCAAAGCCTCCCACCAGACCAGACCAGAGACAATTTAGAAATAATAAATTACTAAATTGCCCCCGCCGGGAATCGAACCCGAGACCTCCCAGTTATAAGAAAAAGTTATAAGTCCCAGTTATAGTCCCAGTTATAAGTTATAGAATATCGAAAATCACATTTTTGTAATTTAATATAACTTAATAAATTTATTAAAAATGATTTTAAATGTAAATCTGATGTCACGTGACTGCAAACGCCAAGAAGAGCTTGTGACGTCACTAATCGCGAAACAAGCTGACGACTGTATGTATGCCATGAATCTCGACCAATGTTTGTTTGACACATGACGTCATGTCAGTCACGTGACAGCTGTGGAGTGTTTTAGCGGGAACATTCAAAATTACTCTATTTTTGTATATTTTCTCATCGAAAATACTAATATTTTTAAATAATATTTTTTTTTTTTAATGGTAAACAAGTGTCAATCTTCAAAATAAAAGCAATTCCGAAAAATTGTTAACATCCCTATTGTATAGCTACAAAAATATTCAAACCCATTTCTCTCACCATGTTTAGTATTTTTGTCTCCGTCCTTGTCTTTTTTGATCTTCTTATTCGCTCTTAATCGTACACTGCGAAGCGGCAAGTCGTCCTCCGAATCAGACAAAGTTTTATCATTTTGGGTTTCTGATTCAGATTTACATATTTCTGGCTCCGAATCTTGGGTTATGTCTGAAAATCCATAGAATAGAATAGAAATATTTTTTATTCATTTCATCCTATTAATATTATAAACTAGTTGATGCCCACGGCTTCACTCGCGTGGATTAAGGTTTTTCGATTCCCGCGGGAACTCTTTCATTTTTCCGGTTAAAAATGTAGCCTATGTGTTATTGCTTAAAGATATAAGCTGTAGCTTAAACTCACCGAGCTATCTCCATTTCAAATTTCAGCCAAATCGGATCATCCGTTGTTGCGTGAAGGAATAACAAACATACACACACACACGCAATACGCACGCACGCACGTACGCACGCACCCACGCACACACAAACAGACAAATATGAAAGAAAAGAAAGAAACCATTTATTTGAGTATTTGAGACACATAGCGCAGTTAATAACAGAAAGAGATACAAAGCAAAAATAAATAAATATGTGTGGTCCCAAAATCTCTTATGTAGCGTTTATTATAAAAATACCAGGAAAATAACATTGGAATTTGGACAAGACCAACATTGAAACAAAAAAAATTTACGACGAGATTGCGAGAGAGGCGCCACCAGGCGGCGGCTCATAGAGCTACTTTTCGTCTTTTATGTTGAGCCTAAGCAACGATCCATTTTAAGTTCAGCCAACAATTTTTTTTTTTTAATTTCATGACAAGATAGTCTAAAGTTTACTATACACACTTACCGTTTTCTATATCCTGGTTTGGCTCGTTCTTTATTTCCTCAGCTTTGAGATAATCTTCTCTTTCCTCCAGTTTTATTTCTATCAGCTGACTCGGCTCGAGGTTCATGCTGATAACAGAGGAAGTCTGAAGCCTGCATTGTTGAGTCTTTACTAGGTTGTTTAGCTGTAAATAATAATAATCTATATATATAAAATTCAAAGTCCTGACTGACTGACTGACTGACTGAGATATCAACGCACAGCCTACAAAAAGCAACTACTGAACACAAGCAAGTACTAAGCAGCTACTGAAGTTAGAAACTTGAAATTTTTACAGTTGGTTCCTTTTATGACGTAGGCGCACACTAAGAAAGGATTATTGGAAATTCCACCCTTAAGGGGTTTAAATAGGGGATGGAAGTTTATATGAAACTCTGTCATTTTTCAAGCTGTTTCCATCAAAGTTGGTATTTGAGCTTTCAGTTAAAAATAAAAAAGTACGTGTGTCACAGTTTTTGAAAATTCCACCCCAAAATCTAATTCCACGCGGACGAAGTCGCGGGGGCAAAAGCTAGTCTATAGATAAACAAACTAAAGCTTAGGTAAGCTTTAAACTGAATTCCATTTATTCATTATAACTATCTGGATGCTACATTCCATTACTAATGGACCGGAATCTATCATTACCTGAATTATTGATAGCTATCAAGAGCTATCATGCGTCATGCTCGTGAACGGGTGCCACCAACGGGAACGGGTCTACTTTTGTCTTCCCGTCTTAACATGCATTGGATTGTATTGCATTTTTTAAACTTCATTGTGAAAACACTGTATACATAGCATAGTTTTGTTACCTATTGTAAAAAATGTTTTTGAAAAGAGCAACCGCCGAGTTTATTGCTGGCTCTTCTCGGCAGGAAGGGCATTCCGAACCAGTGGTAGATTCATCGACGATTCAAAAGCACTTGTAAAAGTTTATTTGAA
This sequence comes from Hipparchia semele, assembly GCA_933228805.2. Lineage (NCBI taxonomy): Eukaryota > Metazoa > Arthropoda > Insecta > Lepidoptera > Nymphalidae > Hipparchia > Hipparchia semele. The sequence continues at coordinate 4,844,931 of OW121735.1, read as the reverse complement.
TAAAAAATATTTATATTCTGTTCTATACTAAATTCCATACCTGAATTCCATTTGCAAGATGCTAAATTCTATTCCAAAATCTGAAGTCAGTTTATTCTTTATAGATATATGGATGCTAAATTCGATTTAATTTTCTTTTTTCCACGTACTTTGAAACTGTGGAACCAACTTCCTGCGACGTAAATTATTGGCGGAAGTTTGGCGAGTGCCATGCAAAGTAGGCGAGTAATTTAACGAACCGAGTACCAGTACCTTCAAACTAAATCCCGCTATCAACGGTACCTTTCATTCGGGCGCGAGCCTTCTTCGGAAACGTACGCGCTTCTGCACGCTATTCATCCGTGCGCGAGTTCTTTCGATTTTATTGTTCAACTACCGTCTTTTTAGCGATATATGGAGGTGGAAGTGTTTATTTCTGAGAATGTTTGTGATGATAGTGATTCAGAGATTATAAATGAATGTGAACGAGTGTTAAGCAGTATGGAGACAGTCGTGGTACCATTCAGGGGTACCGTTGAAAAAAGAAAAGAGCGAGAGGATGATGAAGATGGTGATGACGGTGGTTTTACGACTGTTACTAAAAGGAGGCCAAAGCGTTTCTCTAATCACGATTCAAAAGGGTCTGAGGAGTCTCCGACTAATGAAAGTAAGAAATCTTTTTCAACAAACTTTGAACAAAAACATGAAATTTGTGTTACGTCCTTGTCTGCGCTTCCATCGCAAATGGCTATGGCCAGGCTACTGAAAAGTGAAAACATTGAGGGTATAATTAAAATAAAATATAAGTCTCCTTTTAAAGTGCTTATCAACTTTTCAACTAATGACGCAGCAGAAAAATTACTCAAATGTGAAAAGTTTCAGAAATTAGACTACCGGTGTCAGAAAACATATGAAAAGAGTGTGACCTATGGTATGATAAGGGGCGTAGATTTGGGTATGGATGAAAAAGAAGTACTGAGCGTGTTAGAATCTGAGTTTAAGATTTTATCAGTAAAGCGGCTTAAGCGTCTCTCTAATGAGGGAATGTGGATAGATTGTGAGACCATCCGAGTCTGTTTTGAGAGTCTTACTTTACCAAATTATGTGGTAGCTTATGGGTGCAGGATGAGTGTTGAACCCTTTGTTTTTCCGGTAACAAGGTGCTCTGGGTGCTGGAAGTTTGGTCATATCCTAAAATTCTGTCCTACAAAAAAGCCTTTATGCCCAAAATGTGGCGATGTTTCGCACTCAAACTGTGTAAAAACTGATTTTAAATGTTTAAATTGCAAAGGCCCACATTTTGTACTTGATACAAACTGTCATTTGTTTAAGAAGGAAAAAGAGATCAGGAAGATTATGAGCAGCGAAAATGTTACTTACAAAAAAGCACTCCAGATTTTAAACGATAGAAAACAGGCTGAAGAACAAGAAGAGGGGGATAGTATAATAGATGATTCCAAAGATTCTGAAAACCGAAGCAACGACACCACCTTTGACATGAATGAGCGTTCCTATAGGAATGTGTTAGTTTCTGCTGACGTACATAAAAATGTGGCTATGGATATGAGTGAAGAGGATATAGAGGCACCTACTTCTCAAAAGACTAATAGAGAATTTTCAAAGAAGAAAAAAACCTCTAAGACAAAAGTAAGTCAGAAAGAAAAAGAAGGAAAAAAAGAGAAGGGCGAGTTGTCGGGTAAAACTGAAAAACAAAATTCTCAGAAGGAAACGACGGAAAGAAAGTTTGATTTTAAAGAACTACTACAAAAAATTCGATCAATCATTTTTGCGAAGGATACTTTGGAAAGTAAAATTGTGAGATTATTTGAATTAATTTTCGAGGAATGTAAGTTGTTTTTGTCAAATTTTTTGAGTGGGGCGAATTTATTTGATGGGTTACTAAAGATTTTTTATAACAATAATTATGGGTAGCAAGTTTAATATACTCCAGTGGAACTCGCAAAGCCTTAGACCAAAACTCGATAGTTTTGAAGCACTGCTGTTACAAGAAAAAGTCCATTTAGCTTTAATTAGTGAATCGTGGTTAAACCCCGAAATAAATATATCAATAAGAAACTATCATATTTACAGAAAAGACAGAGATGATTCTTACGGAGGTGTGGCAATTGTTGTACATAAGTCGGTTAGATGCTCCGTCGGTTCAATTAATCTCACCAATTCTGGTATTGAAGTACTTCGAGTAAAACTGTATAACTGTAAGATGTTAGAAAATGTATTATCAATTTATTGTCCGTCCTCTATTCATACAGATGATTCTGACTGGGATGAGTTGTTTTCGTCTTTTAGTCGCAAAACACTTATTGCCGGGGATTTTAATGGTCACCACAGCACTTGGTCTTACAAAAGTGACTCTAGAGGGATACAAATATTAGACTCTGCTCTAGAAAACAGCTTTATTGCTCTCAATGATGGGTCGGCGACTCGGGTTAAAATGGTTAGCGGAAATTTGCAACAATCTTCTCCTGATATAAGTTTTGTTTCAATGGATATCGCTGTAAGCTTTGACTGGCGGGTGCTCAATGAAAATTTAGGTAGTGATCACTTCTTGATTAATATTTGTCAGAACGCTCCAGTTGCTCGTACGTTCACTCAAAAACGAAATTGGAAGAAAATAGATTGGACAGCGTATAGAAACCTCTTATCAGATTCTTTTTCAAATTTAGATATACAACGTTTTCATGACGACATTCAAAGCATGTATAACTTCCTTTTAGACATACTTCACCAAGCTGTTGATGTCAGCGTCCCGTTTATTAAAATTTGTACAGACCCTGAGGTTAACTTTAAACCTCTTGAATATTGGAGCCCGTCCTTATCTAAGTCAGTTGCACAAAGAAGATTGGCTCTCAGCCTTTTTCGCCGCAATCCTACCCCGTCCAATTTAGATAAATTAACTAAAATTACTAAAGAAACTCAAATACTTATCCATCGGGCTAAGGCCGACAGTCGACACAAATTTTACAATTCCATAGATGAGGAAACTTCAAGTTCAGAAATGTGGCGTCGTATGAGATGGGCCAAAGGGTACAAAAGAAGTCCTTCAGTAATTCCCCTTGAGAAACAAAAACTGCTTCTGACATCCCTTACACCTGACTCTGTGACTAACTGCTCTCCAACATTTTTGTCATCCAATGAACATTTGGAATTAGATTTCACCTTAACAGAATTAGAAAACTGTCTCAAGAGAAAAGATACATCCCCTGGTGACGATGAAATAACTTATACCATGATCTATAATCTCCCTATTTCTGGAAAAAAGTATTTACTTTATATTTTTAATTTAATTTTAAGTTCTGGATACGTGCCAAGCCAGTGGAGGGACATTCTTGTTCTTCCTATCCCTAAATCTAGTTCTAATTATACCCCTGAGACTAAGTTACGGCCAATATCATTAATTTCATGTATTTGTAAGATATTTCATTTGATGATTTTAAAACGTTTAGAATGGTATGTCGAGAAAAAACAAGTACTATCCCCGTCAGCAGTTGGTTTTAGAAAAGCTCATTCAGGTATTGACGCTTTGGCTAGACTGGTATCTTATACTCAGTTGGGATTTACAGAGAATGTTCCTACTCTGGCTTGCTTCGTGGACATTAAAAACGCATACAATGATGTCCTAGTAGAAAAAGCTCTTAGCATTATGGATGATTTGGGGGTAGGGAAAAAACTTTGCAGATATTTGTGGTCATTTCTAAGTAATCGACGTTTATTTCTTAAAGCAGATAATGATTTAAGAATTTATAGGCACACTAATAAGGGATTGGCGCAAGGTGACCCACTTTCTCCTTTATTATTTAACATTGCAACGTACGAGATCTGTGGTACATCAGAAGCTCACATATCACAATATGCGGATGATTTTGTTGTTTTTATTAGTAATAAAAACTTAAAATACTGTGAAACACAGGTTCAGTTGGCCTTAAATTATATGGTTGAAAAGTTGGATGCTTTAGGATTACAAATATCAGAGACAAAAACTGAATTTTGTTATTTTAGCAGGGGGGCGAGAAGGATTCTTCCCAATTTGTCAATAAATGGACGTTCTTTGACTTCGACGAACGCTATAAGGTATTTGGGGGTCTGGCTGGATAGAAGTCTACGGTGGACAAAACATATAAATGAAGTTTCGGATAAGTGTTCCAAGTTCTTGTCTTTGATTAAAGTTTTAGCGGGTTCCACATGGGGGGTACACCCTAAGCATTTGCGGCGCTTATACATCTCCTTGATTAGGAGTAGAATGGATTTTGCTTGTTTCCTTTTTGATAATAGTGCTAATACTCACCTCTCTAAGCTAAATAAAATTCAAAATCAGGCTTTAAGGGTCATAGGGGGATTTATTAAAAGTTCTCCAATTCATGTAATGGAGAGTGAACTCAGTCTGCCTCCGTTGTTTGTAAGACGTTTGTATCTGGGATTTAAGTTTACTTTGAGGTCTTGTTCCATATCAAACAACAATACAATTGACCTTTTACAATCTTTGAGTAGTGCTATTAGTGATAGGTACTGGGCAAATAGAAGGAAACCTCTTTTGATTGAAACATACAAGAAAGTAAAAGAATCAACTATCCACTCAGCTAGGCCTTTAGAAATGTTCAGCCTAGATGTTTGGATATCTCGGATTGAGATTAAAAATATAGTAAAGGTGCAGTTGAATTCAGTCAAAGAATCTAAAGGAAGCTATGAAGTAAATTTTCTTAGGATAAATGTAATACAAGAGTTGAACACTCTTTATTTTGATTGGTATAAGCTTTTTACGGATGGCTCTAAATGTGGTACTGATCAAGGGGCTGCCTTTTATGATCCAGGTGAAAACTTTGCTGACTGTTTCAAAATTAATCAGACTGTATCAATAATGACGCTGGAACTCATTGCAATCTCACAAGCTTTGACGTATGGTATGAATCTCAACAAAGATAAAATTGTTATTATCTCTGACAGCAGAAGTGCCTAACAGCACCTAGCTCGTTGCGCCTCTGCTTTCAGAGGTGTACCGATAGCCTATGAAGTATTGAAAAAGGTACATTATTTAGTCCATCGTGGTGTACAGCTAAAATTGCAATGGGTTCCATCGCACATAGGTTTACATGGTAATGAAGTGGCTGACAGATGGGCGAAAGTAGCAAGCACTGAAGGAGCAGCGTTTGAAATAAAACCCTTTTTCGCAGAGCTGCTTCCAAAATTCAAAATTTTAGTTTTTAAATATTGGAAAGAATTTTTTGATTTACGGTCACGAGAGAAAGGCATCTGGTATCGGTCTATTCAATGTGAGCCACTTCATATACCATGGTTTGATTCGGATAAAATCAGCAGAGCAAACGTCAAAACGTTGTGCAGACTTCGTTCGGGCCATTACCCATTGAATAAGTTCGCCCACCTTATGAAAAAAGTAAGTTCACCAAATTGTGAGGTTTGTGGCACAGTGGACGATGTAGTACATATTTTATTAGAGTGTAAGAAAAATAAGGTTGAACGACAGTCACTGATGGTAAGTTTTAATTTGAACAGGTTTGATGTGGGGCTTTGTCAGAGTTATCTGGCAAACCCCACATCAAAATTAGCCAGAAGAGTGTGCGGTTTGGTCGCTGCTTGCCATCAGTGACTGTCGGATGTTTTCGTAGTTAAGTTAGTTTTAAGTAGGATAAGTAAATTGTATATTTTATACGTTTGGATGGGGTTGGCGTGCCTGCGGGTAAAAACCCCAAAAAAAATAGATTAAAAAAAAAAAAAAAAAAACTTCCTGCGACGGTGTTCCCACTGAATTACAACATGGGGTTATTCAAGGGGCGGACCAACAAATTCCTGAAAGGCCGGCAACGCATTGGTGGTGCCTCTGGTGCTACAAGTGTTCATGGGCGGCGGTAATCACTTAACATCAGGTGACCCGCATGCTCGTTTGCTCGCTAAAAATATAAAAAAAAAAAAAATTACCTGAATCCCATTTGCAGCTGCCTCTTTCAAAACCTTCTCAGTCAATATAGCTTGTTGCTTTAGTCTGTAGCACTGTCTTAGCCTGGCATAGCATATGTAGCATACAAACTGAAGCTCAGGTATAGAATTAAGCTGAAACAAGACTTGAAATTAATTAAGACTAAGATAACAACATCTTAACATGTGTTAGGTTGTGTTAGGTTGTGGTAGGTGTGCATTTTTGAAACTTCTTTGTGGAAACACTGTGTGCATAGCATAGTTTGGTTACGAATTGTAAAAAAATTTTTTTTTTGAAAAGAGCAACTGCTGAGTTTCTTGCCGGCTCTTCTCAGCAGAATCTGCACTCCGAACCGGTGGTAGATTTATGACGTGTCATAAGAGCTACAAGTTGGCCTACATGAAATAAATAAATTTTGATTTGATTTGATTTGATATGCAAGTGTTTCCACCAAATCCTGGCAAAGCCTGAACACATCTGAGCCCTGGAGCTTGAAGTTATACATGTGCCTGTTTAACACCCAGTATCCCCAGTGTACTAGAACACATAGGTACAGAATAGAAGTAGAATGCATACTTACTTTAACATCAGCAATTTTCTCGTAAACTTCTTGCAGCACAGTGTTTATGATGTTAAAACTGTGTGCGCCAGTGAACAAACACAATCTGCACATTTCTGTGTTCATTTTTTTTTAATTTGACACTCTTCTGCTTTTGCACGATACACAATGGGTAAATGACAAATCCAAATCCAACATAGGGTTATTCAAGGGCTGACCAACAAATTCCTGAAAATTAGGTATATGCGAATTGACTGTTGTACTCGAATAGTAGAATTTCGTGGCGCCACCCGAACAGAATACTGGCTAAAAATCTCTCATACATTTTGTATTGAATAGGTTTTTCAATGGCAAGGAAAGTGACTTTTTATCCCGGAAACCAGTGACCCAAGTGATGCGGACGAACTCGGGGGCAAAAGCTACTATTTATATAGAACATCTTTTTCATTAACAGCCCATTAAAGGTCTACTGAGCGCAGGTCAACCACGCAATGACCGGCCCGGCAATATTAAGTCAAAGTAAGCTAAATATAGGAATTACATGGACGAAGGAAATACATCTGAATACCATGAAAGATTAATGGTCCCTGTCTGCGATAGCTTGCTATATATTACATTTTAAAGCATAACATTTCCTATATTATGTTAATGTAGAAAATTAATGTTACTACAAATTCAAAAATTTTGAAACGTACCTACGAAATTGCTGTAGGTGCATGAAGATCTACATTATTATAAACGAATAGCACAAGTCTTAAATTTAATGGGATTTCTACCAATTTATACGAAATCTTTATAAACGCAGTGATTATATTCTTTTTGTTTATAAACACAAGCACCCCTCAAGTACTAAAAATAAAAGCACAGTTTCACAGAACACTAATACTCCACAGTTTACCCAAGAGAATAAAAAAAATCTTAATCACCCAAGAGAATGTAATCACTCCGTTTTAAGACACAGACCAGAAAAAGAGGCGGAACTTCAAACAAAATTTTTCGAGCCTTGTCTGTGGCTTTGTTTTATATTTTAGCCGTAGACAGAGAAGGCAATAGACCAAGGTACTGTGTAACCGCGACTGAAATAGAGATAACATGACGTAACGATGACGTCACATGACAAGTTCGAGTTTAATGTTGCCACAATAACTGCACTCCCCTAGTACCCCAAATTAGATGGAAAATTCTTCCCAGGATTTTTAAATAAAACGACAAAACAGATGCTGAACTGTTTTATTTTTTAAATAACATACCTACACATATAAGGTTGTCTGGGAGAGACATACCTATTAGGGTAAGCTCCTATTTTTTTACATATATCTTAATATTGTGTGCAATAAAGAATTTATTATTCTTTATTGCACACAATATTAACTTCAACCACCACTTAAAAGTATAAAATAATTTTAGTTTGTACACGTAAGTCGGTTTTTTAAAAATATTTTTTTTTATACTAAAGTTTTTTAATGTAGTTTCATAGGACCAATTCACTAGATAATTATTTGCTCCTAAAAAAAAATATTGAAATGCCGAATAGAAATTTAGCATATGTGAGTCACTTTGAAAAAAGATGTATGTAACACAAAGGAAAATTTTTTTTCGTTACTAGTAAGAATGTTACACAAAATAATTTTTAATGAACAGTTAAAATTTTCCTTCGATCGAGTAATGCTATTGAATTAAAAGCAACAAAAATTGTATATTTAGTCATCAAAATCATCATTAATGAAATTAACAGTATATTCCTTTTTTCAGGCAGTCGTATAAAACTGCAACTCTTCATAGTTTAAGTTAATAATTATTTAAAAAAACATTAAAAGTCTGCCTCTAGCTATTTAAAAATGGCTTTAAAAATTAAGAACTTTGTAAATAAAATAATTCTTAAGATCGCCAACAGTTCTCGACTGGTCGTTGGACATTCGAACGAAACTTCAGGATGATTCAGAACAGTAACCGACACTATCTAACTGAATACACTTTAATCATCGCCGACATATATTATATTCTAGTATCCATCATCTTTCTTTTCTTTTCTCATAATATTCATTTCTTCCATCACGACCTTATTTTGTTTCAACAAAAATTAAAAAAAAAATTGAAAAAGTAGCCAAAGTAACCCGCCGTTACGGTATGTCAGAGGACATTACTAAAAAAAACCTATCTCCGTGCCAAATTTCAGCCATATCGGTTTAGTGTGGCGTATTGAGTAACAAACATCCATATGTTTGTTACTCAATCACGCCACACTAAACCGATATGGCTGAAATTTGGATGTATGTATGGATGGCCCTACATACATTCAAACTTTCACATTTATAATATAAGTAGGATAGGGAAAATCGGGACATTGTATAGGTACCTAAAGCTGGCAACACACATAGATACTAAATTTTCTTATTAACTGTCAGTTTGTTTCGCACAAAAGTGTGTCGACCTTGAAAAAAACTGGTTACACGATGAGGGACAAAAAATTGGGTAGCTGCGTCTCTGTTTATCACATTAATAACTTTATTTCTGCTCTCTTTTTAGTGTGAGTGAGAAAGAAATCGTCACTGGCTCTATGTCTTCTCTCTCTACGATTTTAGCTAACTTCCTAAAAAAAAACAATACTACCAACTTACTATCAACCAATGTAAAGAACGGTAGAAGGAATTGTCAAAGCTAAGGATGTAATTTATCGATAGATACGTCTTATCAATAAACCTTATCGATATTTAGGTTTTATCGATATCGATAAAAAACAGGGATGCGCCACTGTAGCGTAAATAAAACAAGAATCAATATGAGTCTAGAATTTATTCATTTTTAATCACAATTACAACTAGTTGTTAAAACAAAGTTATTTTAAACAATGTAATAGCGTCTTTTTATCTGCTAAGCAAAGTAAAGTATCACTGTACTCTTCTTTTTATCCAATTCGATAGAATAGCAGATAAAAATTAAAAATATAATCGTAGGTAGGCACTCTACCAGGGGCCCAAGTCTGCTATTGCAATTGTAGTTACATTGCCTATCAATGACATCCCAATTGCTACTTTTAGCAATTTTGGTAGTCTACTAATTCAATGGCGTCACAATTGTTTTCCGATGGTTTGCCACTGACACATCTAGCTTTGAATCTAGCTTAAATAAACGTTTTTAATATGTAGTTTTTTTTGAAACTCATTTCGGCAAACGCTTTTTAAGCTAATTGCAATACCGAGGTATGATTGAATTACAATCCAATTATAAGAAATCAAACGACCATTGTGAATTTAGTAGACTACGAAATGTTGGACCAATGATAATTGTATTGTAATTGTATTGCGGATCCATGACAATGACATGTAAAATAGCAGACTTGGGGCCCAGTTTGATATCATTGGAAAAAGCAAGAACACAGATTTAGGGAGTATAAATCTGTGAGCAAGAACTTCTCAGAACTTTTAACATTCATGCTGCAAACTTCACATTTTTTATAATCTTCCAAGATGGTTCACAAATTGAATTGAGGAATTAACGAATAAACAATTCCCGCTAGAAAAATTATATATTTATAGAATTAATATCACAGATTTAGAGAGTATACAGATACCACGGTATTTGGGAACATGAAAGTGCCGCCAACTAAAATTCGAGTGTGCGTGACAGCACTATCTGAACACATGCATCAGTGTGCGTGAAATGTTGCCCGACTAATGAAAAAAATGCCAAATTAATGAAAGAAAACTACGAAGCTACGTAGGTGGTACGCAGGCTACTTTTAAGGTACGTCAGCTACTTTAGAGGTACGCCGGCTACTCTAGAGGTACGCAAGCTACTTTGGTGGTACGCAGGCTAATTTAGAGGTACACCAGCTACTTTTGAGGTACGCAATCTATTTTAGTGGTACGTAGGCTACTTTTAAGGTTCGCCAGCTACTTTAGAGGTACGCCGGCTACTTTAGAGGTACGCAAGCTACTTTGGCGGTACGCAGGCTAATTTAGAGGTACGCTAAGTACTTTTGAGGTACACAATCTACTTTGGTGGTACGTAGGCTACTTTTAAGTTACGCCAACTACTTTGGAGGTACGCAGGCTTATTTTAAGGTACGCCAGCTACTTTTGAGGTACGCAATCTACTTTAGTGGTACTTAGGCTACTTTTTAGGTACACCAGCTACTTTAGAGGTACGCCGGCTACTTTAGAGGTACGCAAGCTACTTCAGAGGTACGCAGGCTACTTTTAAGGTAGGCCAGCTACTTTAAAGTACTTGGCGTACCTCTAAATTAGCCTGCGTACCACCAAAGTAGTTGGCGTAACTTAAAAGTAGCCTACGTACCTCCAAAGTAGCTGGCGTACCTAAAAAGTAGCCTACGTACCACTAAAATAGATTGCGTACCTCAAAAGTAGCTGGCGTACCTCTAAAGTAGCCGGCGTACCTCTAAAGTAGCCGGCCTACCTCTAAAGTAGCTGGCGTACCTTAAAGTTAGCCTGCGTACCTCCAAAGTAGTTAGCGTAACTTAAAAGTAGCCTACGTACCACCAAAGTAGATTGCGTACCTCAAAAGTACTTGGTGTACCTCTAAATTAGCCTGCGTACCACCAAAGTAGCTTGCGTACCTCTAAAGTAGCTGGCGTACCTTAAAAGTAGCCTACGTACCACCAAAGTAGATTGCGTACGTAGGTGGTACGCAGGCTACTTTTAAGGTACGTCAGCTACTTTAGAGGTACGCCGGCTACTCTAGAGGTACGCAAGCTACTTTGGTGGTACGCAGGCTAATTTAGAGGTACACCAGCTACTTTTGAGGTACGCAATCTATTTTAGTGGTACGTAGGCTACTTTTAAGGTTCGCCAGCTACTTTAGAGGTACGCCGGCTACTTTAGAGGTACGCAAGCTACTTTGGTGGTACGCAGGCTAATTTAGAGGTACGCTAAGTACTTTTGAGGTACACAATCTACTTTGGTGGTACGTAGGCTACTTTTAAGTTACGCCAACTACTTTGGAGGTACGCAGGCTTATTTTAAGGTACGCAGGCTACTTTTAAGGTACGTCAGCTACTTTAGAGGTACGCCGGCTACTCTAGAGGTACGCAAGCTACTTTGGTGGTACGCAGGCTAATTTAGAGGTACACCAGCTACTTTTGAGGTACGCAATCTATTTTAGTGGTACGTAGGCTACTTTTAAGGTTCGCCAGCTACTTTAGAGGTACGCCGGCTACTTTAGAGGTACGCAAGCTACTTTGGTGGTACGCAGGCTAATTTAGAGGTACGCTAAGTACTTTTGAGGTACACAATCTACTTTGGTGGTACGTAGGCTACTTTTAAGTTACGCTAACTACTTTGGAGGTACGCAGGCTAACTTTAAGGTACGCCAGCTACTTTAGAGGTACGCCGGCTACTTTAGAGGTAAGCCGGCTACTTTAGAGGTACGCCGGCTACTTTTGAGGTACGCAATCTATTTTAGTGGTACTTAGGCTACTTTTTAGGTACACCAGCTACTTTAGAGGTACGCCGGCTACTTTAGAGGTACGCAAGCTACTTCAGAGGTACGCAGGCTACTTTTAAGGTAGGCCAGCTACTTTAAAGTACTTGGCGTACCTCTAAATTAGCCTGCGTACCACCAAAGTAGTTGGCGTAACTTAAAAGTAGCCTACGTACCTCCAAAGTAGCTGGCGTACCTAAAAAGTAGCCTACGTACCACTAAAATAGATTGCGTACCTCAAAAGTAGCCGGCGTACCTCTAAAGTAGCCGGCTTACCTCTAAAGTAGCCGGCGAACCTCTAAAGTAGCTGGCGTACCTTAAAGTTAGCCTGCGTACCTCCAAAGTAGTTAGCGTAACTTAAAAGTAGCCTACGTACCACCAAAGTAGATTGCGTACCTCAAAAGTACTTGGTGTACCTCTAAATTAGCCTGCGTACCACCAAAGTAGCTTGCGTACCTCTAAAGTAGCTGGCGTACCTTAAAAGTAGCCTACGTACCACCAAAGTAGATTGCGTTCCTCAAAGGCAGCTGGCGTACCTCGAAATAAGCCGGTGGCGTAGCAGTTTCACACAAAAAAAAACTATCTACTAAGACCTCGTTTACAACTTCCTTAATTTAAGGGAAAATATTTCAACGTTAACTAGCATCACTGATCGATTATCGTTGAGGTTTTGTGTTTCTAGTCATCAGCAATTAAATAAAATGGAAAAAGTGGGAAAAATAAACTAAAATATAAATTCTTACCTATGAAACGAAACACCATTTTTCTTTTTGAATTTTTGGGAAAAATGTAAGACACAAGATGGCATTATTTTGAGAAAATTGATTTTACACAGACAACGTTCAAACTTCTCGACGCGTCGCATCCAAAGAGAATGTAATCACTCCGTTTTAAGAGGCGGAACTTCAAAGAAAAAAATTTCGAGACTTTGTTTTTATTTTAGCCAACTTCATAAAAGAAAAACAATACTACCAACCCATGTAATGCAGAAAGAATTGTCAAAGCTAAGGATGTAATGTATCGATAGATATGTCTTATCGATAATTAGATTTTATCGATATCGACAAAAAACAGGGATGTGCTACCAAATCTACCAAAGTTCTAAGATCAAGTTCAAAAGTTGCGTAAATAAAACAAGGATCAATATGAGTCTAGTATTTATTCATATTTATTCACAATATTACAACTAGTTGAAACAAAATTAGTTACTTTAAACTGAATTCTTTCTTTCTTTCTTTCTAGAAGTTTTTTCAATGCAATAGCATCTTTTTATCTGCTAAGCAAAGCAAAGTATCACTGCAGTCTTCTTTTTATCCCATTCGATAAAATAGCAGATAAAAATTAAAATAATCGTAGGTAGGCATTCTACCGGTTTGATACCATTGGGAAAAGCAAGAACTTCTCAGAACTTTTATCATTCATGCTGCAAACTTCACATTTTCTATTATCCTCCAAGATGGTTCACAAATTTAATTGAGGAATTAACAAATAAACAATTCCCGCTAGTAATTAATTATTTATAGAATTAATATTTATTTAAAATGTTTGACAAATATTTTTCTCTTATTTATTATACTGACAACTGACTGAGAAGTGACAACGATTTTCTTCTTTTGATGACTTTTCATAATGCACAGCCAGTCGAACCAAGAATCAACTCTTTTTAAATAACTCCTTTTTGACACTATTATGTTGGCAATATGACGTCACCCGTTAGTTTCGGCATGTTGCTTAACCCAAAGAAACAAACTGTTCATGTAAGAGAGTTTCTAGAGGCTGGTCGCATCCAACTAATCGAGAATCGTATTTGCTTTTCGTTTTGTATTCGCTTTGGTGGCGCGTCTGCCGTGTTCCCTACACGGTATCTGGTACTCTCTAATCTGTGGTATTAGTTTGTTTATAAAAATACACATGTACCCTCGTATATATAGGATTTCTCGGGACACTTTTTTCGTGAATTTTGCATTACACCCAAGGTCCATGGTATAATGTCAGTGTTCTTGGTAGGTACACATTTAAATTCGCATAACTTGAGACTGGTCACTAATGTGGGTTCTCACTTTTCATGTGACTCACAAGAACGCCATTTTATACTAGTACTAGCGGACCCGACAGACGTTGTCCTGTCTTAACTATGAATATTGAAACTCTTTGACGAAATTGGCAGCACGCATTCTGTCAATGTTATGTCAAACGCCATAAGGTTACATCAAAAAAGTTTGAATTGTAAAAGCGGTTACATTAGAAATAATTTAATATGGCGGTTAATATTTCTTAAATTTTCTAATTTTCCGCGCAATTTTCTTAATTTTTTCTTTCATAAGAACCTTCTCCTGACAATAACAAACACAATAAAAAAAGAATTAGCGAAATCGGTCCAGCCGTTCAAGCGTGATGCGCTTACCAACACATTAAGCGATTCATTTTTATATATTAGACTAGCTTTTGCCCTCGCGACTTCGTCCGCGTGGAATTAGATTTTGGGGTGGAATTTTCAAAAACTGTGACACTCGTACTTCTTTATTTTTGACTGAAAGCTCAAATACCAATTTTGATGGAAACAGCTTGAAAAATGACGGAGTTTCATATAAACTTGCATCCCCTATTTAAACCCCTTAGGGGTGGAATTTTCAATAATCCTTTCTTAGTGTGCGCCTACGTCATAAAAGGAACCAACTGTAAAAATTTCAAGTTTTTAACTTCAGTAGTTTAGGCTGTACGTTGATATCTCAGTCAGTCAGTGAGGACTTTATATATATAGATAGCATTAGAGGATAGGATAGAGGGGATAGATTTTTGTAATGCTACCTCGCTACTCGTATGAGTTTCGGCACTAGAGGCTAACTCGATAGCACTGCAGCGGGATATACCGAAACTGTCGTATCCGTATCCGTATCCGCGGATATCCGGGAGAGGAAAAATCCGTATCCATATCCGTTACTTTTTGGCGGATCATTTACCTTATTATTTTTCAATACATAGATGAAATTCTATATGTAGGTGATTAGGTACCAATAAAAAACTATTGAATTCCATTCAGATTATTTTTTATTTCTTAAAATCTACTGAATCTCTTTGTAGACATTTTTTTTTAACTTGTGTACCAAACTCAAATGTTATCTACATATGCTGCCCAGTGGCACACTAAACTATAAACAAAACAAAAGACAATGCAAGTCTAAACAATATGTCCTGTCAAGCAAAGTTTCAAGTACCTAGCGTCAACTATTGTTTCAAGGTCACGCGTACAGACACTTATAGAGTAAGAAAGTTAAGATCCGTATTTGTATCCGCGGATCTTGACACCAAATATCCGTATTCGGATCCGTATCCGCGGATATACATTTTTAACAAACCGGCACATCACTATTGTTGAGTAATTGCCCAACGGTGCAATACCTCAAAAGCCCAACGCTTAACCTTTCGTTTGCCGAAACGTGGATCCACGCAATCCCGTTATAGTGCCGGAACGTGGATCCACGCTGAAACGACTTCACGCGGTTTTTTGCGTGATTCTGAGTTATTTACTGACAAATAAGGTCGAAAGTCCTATATATAGGTTCCTATTGAATGAAGTTATCAAACCATTCCGTATCAAGCCGTCAAACGTAACAATGCCGTAACGCGGATCCGCGCTTGGAAATGCTACATTTTTTCTCAATAAATAAACTTGTGTATTTCTAAAATATTTCATTAGGGTATTATAATATATTCTGTAATCGGGTACACCATATATCTAAGTATAAAATAAAACAAGAAAATCTCAAATTAAAATAAATATTTTTATATTATCTGTGTTTTTCTATACCAACAAATTTTTCCCGTCTCATAAGATAAGAATGAGTTGTAGTAAATACTCGACTTATTATATTCCACTAAATTATGCACTAATATAAACTTGATTTCATTGTCATTAAAAATCATAAATCAGATAAAAGGTAAGTTTTATATTCTTGGCGGAATTTGATTTTTAAAACCGTATGTTGCGCGGCTGCGCAACAGTCGATATTTCTCGGCATACAGCGGTATCGCCGCTGCGCCAGTCGCGGCAAACGAAAGGTTAAAGGTGCGGACTGAAAACTGAAAGCTCCCAGGTTCGAACCTCCTTACAACAATATTCTTTTGAAAAAAAAAATGGAATATTTAATTATTTCAGTGTTAGATGAAGGAATCACTTACTTTGAGTAATCAATGTCCTTTTTTTTAGTGAAACTATTAGTGTTCGCTTATAATATTGGCTGCACATTTATATGTACTAGCATAATTGTCAAGAAAAAACCTTCACCGATGTCGATGTGTATTTATATGAGTTGTTAAATGACTTTTATTTCCAGTTTTATAGCTGCACAACCTACACGAATAAGGCTTTTCACCAGTGTGCATCCTCATGTGAACAAGTAAATTACTTTTATTTGGACTTTTGTACTCGCACAACTTACATTGGTAAGGTTTTTCACCAGTGTGTTTTCTCATGTGAACTAATAAATCACCTTTACGAGCAGTTTTATACTCACATAGCTTACACGGATAAGGCTTTTCGCCAGTATGAACCTTCATGTGAACTGTTAAATCACTTTTACGAGCAGTTTGATGCTCGCATATTTTACAAGAGAAAGGTTTTTCACCAGTGTGCTGCCTCATGTGAACAGTTAAATTATTTTTATATGCAGTTTTATGCTCGCATAACGTACAAGAGAAAAGCGTTTCACTAGTGTGAGTCCCCGAATGATTCTGATGAGTACGGGAATTACCGTCCGATGAACAAATGAATTTTTTGTCGCTGTTTAAATAATCAGTTCTACTTTGTAAACTTATTGGTATGTTAACTTTTTCTTCATCGTTTAATCTACTGTTGCTATCAGAAGATCGGTGGTCTAAGTCGCCACTGATTACTACGATGGCTCGTTCACTACTCGGGCCTGCATCGGCTCCTTCAGTTAAGTGCTCTTCGCCGTCATTACTGATCACGACACTCGCTGATAAAGGAGCAACTGAAACAATATGTACTCGTATATATATTTTTTACAAAAGCCCTATTGTTTAAGATTAGATCATTAGCTCACTCAGGTAAATATCATCATAAGAGGACAATTAATTTTTCATCATATCTACTCGAAAATGGAACATTGGATTCAGAGAGATAGCGGAAGCAAAATTAAATTTTTAGGCCCATGGGAGTTTTTACTTCTCTTTCCATAAGACTACAGCGCTCATCACTGCGCCAGGGAGGTCGTCGAATAAAGCTTTTAAATATAATGGTTCCATTTATGTTTCAATAAAGTATCTATTAATTACATTTGCGCAG
This sequence comes from Hipparchia semele, assembly GCA_933228805.2. NCBI lineage: Eukaryota > Metazoa > Arthropoda > Insecta > Lepidoptera > Nymphalidae > Hipparchia > Hipparchia semele. The sequence goes on along the minus strand of OW121735.1, from coordinate 4,827,702 downwards.
GTAAAAAGAAGTATTTTCACCAGTGTGAATCCACGTGTGTCGCTAAAGTGCTTAACATTTTATATAGGTTCATTTGTCATCCTGTAACTTTCAAAGGAATGTTTCCGTACGAGTGTGAATTCTCACGTGTTTTGTCAGAGCACTTAGTACACATTTATATTCGTATAACTTGAAACTGTTTTTTCTAGACAAGATTGGCCTTGACTGCGATCTCACCTGATGCTAAGTGACGATGCAGTTTAAAATGGTAGCGGGCTAACTTGGAAGGGGTATGGCATTTTAGATTCAACCCATACCCCAAATCGGTTTCTGCACGCCATCGTGCCGGAACGCTAAACCGCTTGGCGGCACGTCTTTGACGGTAGGGTGGTAATTAGCCACGGCCAAACAAACCACCATAAACCAACAGGCCCCACCCACTGTTGAGACCACCGAAAGGGGCCATCACCCTGATAACCGGTTAATTAGTATCGGACAATCCCAAAGTGACTATGGGCAAAGCAAAGTGTTTCTTTGCTTCCAGTCGCCACGTCATTCACAGTAATTTTATGTAGCGATGTGCTAGACATCCGTATCCGTATCCGCGGATATGCCAGAGAAGAAAGATCCGTATCCGTTACTTTTTTGGCGGATCTTTTACATTTTTAATTTTCAAGACTTAGATGAAATTCTATATGTAGGCGATTAGGTAGCAATGAAAAACTATTGAATTCCATTCAGATTATTTTTTATTTCTTAATATCTACTGAACTTCTTTGTAGACATTTTTTTAAGTTTGCCTAGTGTCTAGCGTTGCCAGACGTCCCGTATTTCCCGGGACATCCCGTATTTTAGGCATAGTTTAAAATGTCCCGGCGGGGCTGACTCTGTCCCGTATTTGAACCGTACTTCGTTTTTCATTATGACATCGATCCAAGTAAAAAAGAGAGTTGATGACCGTTTATAATTACGATTATAATTGTATTAATTTTTGCAGATATGTTAAAACGAATAAAAATATGTTTAAATTGACTCGATCCTCGGAAAAATATAAAAAAATGACACTGAATAATTTTGTTTTTTATTTGTCCCGGGTAAAAAACTGAAATCCCGTATTTTTTTGCTTATTTTACCATTTGTCCCTTATAGGCTAAAAAAAATCTGGCAACCCTACTAGTGTCACATTAAACTATAAACAAAGCAAAAGACCCGCGCAATGCAAGTAGAAACAACATGTCCTGTCAAGCAAAGCGTAGCGTCAAGTAGCGTCAACTATTTATATCATTTCAAGGTCACGCGTACCGACACCTATTGAGTAAGAAAGTTAAGATCCGGATCCGTATTCGTATCCGCGGATCTTGACAGCAAATATCCGTTATCGGATCCGTATCCACGGATATACATGTTTAATGATCCGGCACATCACTATTGTTGAGTAATGACCCAACGGTTCAATACCTCAAAAGCCCAACGCTTAAAGGTGCGGACTGAAAACTGAAAGCTCCCAGGTTCGAACCTCATCCGTTGCACGATTGTGGTACCCACACCTAGCACAAGCTTTACGCTTATTTGGAGGGGATAGGAGGGTATTAGTCAACTTTCTTACAACAATATTCTTTTGAAAAAAAAAAATTGAATATTTAATTATTTCAGTGTTAGATGAAGGAATCACTTACTTTGAGTAATCAATGTCCTTTTTTTTAGTGAAACTATTAGTGTTCGCTTATACTATTGGTCGCACATTTATACTAGCATAATTGTCAAGAAAAAACCTTCACCGATGTCGATGTGTATTTATATGAGTTGTTAAATGACTTTTATTTCCAGTTTTATAGCTGCACAACCTACACGAATAAGGCTTTTCACCAGTGTGCATCCTCATGTGAACAAGTAAATTACTTTTATTTGGACTTTTATACTCGCACAACTTACATTGGTAAGGCTTTTCACCAGTGTGCATCCTCATGTGAACAATTAAACTACTTTTATTTGCACTTTTGTACTCGCATAACTTACAATGATAAGGCTTTTCACCAGTGTGCATCCTCATGTGAAGAATTAAACTACTTTTATTTGCACTTTTGTACTCGCACAACTTACATGCGAAAGGCTTTTCACCAGTGTGCATCCTCATGTGAACTAATAAATTATTTTTACGAGTACTTTGATACTCGCATAACTTACAAGAGAATGTCTTTTCACCAGTGTGAGCCCTCAAGTGAATCGTTAAACGATATTTGTATTTGCATTTGTATTGACAAATCTCGCAAGTAAATTTATTGGTTCTCACGTGACTCCGTATGTGTCTGACTAACAAACTTCTTTGTTTAAACGTTTTCCGACAAAAGTCACAAATATACAATTTACCCTTAGTAAGGAAGTTACTGTTCGGTGAACAAATAAATTGTTTCGTAAGGTCGTTATTCAAACAATCAGTTTTACTTTGCAAACTTATTGGGTTCATAACTTGTTCTTCATCATTGGCTGGTTCACAGTATTCTCTAGTGGGAACTTCATTCTGCCGTTTTGACTCATAACTCATATTCTTATAGGCCTGGCCATCACTACAAATAACCACTTTTTTACTGAACACATCGTATAGTTTCACTGTGCAATTCGTATATCTAGCGATGTCATCGTTTGTTGTATTGTTGGTCTCGGCAGATCGGTAGTCTAAGTCGCCACTGATTACTGCGATGGCTCGTTCACTACTCGGGCCTGCATCGGCTCCTTCAGTTAAGCGCTCTTCGCCGTCGTCACTGATCGCGACACTCGCCGACAAAGGAGCAACTGAAACAATACAGGGTGATTTTTTAAATAGTGCACAACATTTTTTTGGTGGTTCTATATCGTTAATAGAACATATTTACATTAATAGTTTTGTACCTTTATAGAAGTATTTTTTTTACCATATCTGACCATAAAATAAGAAAATCACGGTCATACTATTCGATGAAATTAAAATACGCGCTCAGAGGTCAACGGCCGCCGCGCGCGCCTATTGTATCAACAGCTGATAGACTAACCATCTGTTTAAGAGTGGATCTCTTCGATAAACGATAACTTTGGTATTCCTAAGTAAAATAAAAAAAATAAAAAATACGTGTTGATTAAATTTCGTTTATATAGAATATAAAAAAACTTGTGCACAACCAAAAGAATCAGCCTGTATAATTCTTTTTTACAGAAGGGTGAACATTATAGAGTATATTATACTATTATTTTCTTCTCAAATAAAGTCATGATGTTCCCAAACAATTCAGGTTTTTTTTTTCTAATAATATAATAATAATATAGCAAACACATGGTTTTATCGATTACTAGATGATGCCAGTGACTTCTTGAATTTCAGTTTTTTCGTTAATCCTGCGGGAATATTTGTTTTGTCACGGTAAATAGCCACTCTCGAAGTCCTCAAGTACTAAGTATACGCATGCAAAACCAACACACTTTGGAATGCCGTTCCGGCTTCCGTTTTTCCCTGTAACTACAATTTGGGTACCTTCAAATCAAGAATGAATAGAATAATATCCCATCAAAAACATAAAGGTGAAAATGAGAGCCAAGTTCAATATGAATATGGGTGACCACGCAAAACGGGCGAATCGACGCCTACTTGCGGAAAAGATTCCCAGGAAACGAAGACGAAGACGATGAATATGGGTGGTTGTCGACTTCGCCGACAAAAGAAATGCGATCTAAATGGGTGCCAAGTTCAATATGAAGAATATGGGTGGTTGTCGACTTCGCCGACAAAAGAAATGCGATCTAAATGGGTGCCAAGTTCAATATGAAGAATATGGGTGGTTGTCGACTTCGCCGACAAAAGAAATGCGATCTAAATGGGTGCCAAGTTCTGTAGATAATCCTGTTTATTTATAAGAACATATAACATTCTTAAAATATAAATTCAAAGCACAATTTCTTGTTTTTCTGCTAGAACAATGTTTGCTTTTTAAAAATATAACTTCTGAACAGTAAAATTATTTATAAAAAGCCGATTACTTAGGATAAATTGAAGCTCCATATTTGACTTTTCACTAGAGTGAACTCACTCATTTGAACTAATTATTTATTTTATTTATTTAAAGGAAATAGGGGGAAGTCCCCTAGTGGCGGACACTTAAGGTTTTTATGAAAAATAAAAAAATCTGTTTCGAAAAACATTGCTTTATTTACGTCTTATATTAGTCAACAAAACTTAAAATCAATATCGATTATCAAAAATGCAATTTCTGCATAAATATATTCAAAAACATAAATTAAACTTTAGTGAAAAAAAAAAACGCAGTCTCTGGAATTAGCACCTAGTATCGGACAGACTTCACTTCGAACCCCTAGCATACCCCTGTAAACTTGTTTGTGGTTCCATAAACCCATTTTCAAAATTCTCAAAAACTTTTATTGATTACTTACTGACAACAATGAACACTACTTTATTAAAAACAAATATAGTAAACAACTTATAACAGATACACCTGTAACACTAACCTAAATCTTACGTGACGCAGTGTCGTCCGGCCAAAAACAGTAACCAACTACTCCCACTGTTGTCGCGCGCGTCACGGGCAAACCGGGTCCCGTGACTCAGTTTTGCTGCATTCCCCCGCGCCCCTCTAACTCGTTTTTGAATCGCTCGCTTGTTTAGTCGCCGAGATAGTACGAGTGTCCGGTACTAGGTGCCGTCCGGCGTTACAGGACTTCCCCCTATACATTTTATATTTACAATATGAAAATTAAACACTGGTGAATCAAAAACCTAATCAGGTTTATCCGTTCACCGGTAGGTATGTGAGCGCCCTGAATCATACATTATGCATACTTAGGTATACACAATGCATGCTTACATTATAGGGACATTTAGACATGTAAAATATGCTACTTATATTTATGGGTACTTAATACTATAGGTATTGTTATTATGTAATTACTATAATGAACCCATCGTCACAATTAAAATGTGAGGGTGGGTTCATAATATATTTTGAATGTTACGGTAGGATCACTACAGCAACTACATTATTGTTTTGCGTCATACTAAGTTTACCAGAGTTTTGTACAGGTTGATCCAATTTTTCAAATCTGCAAGAAATAAGATCTGAGCCTTAGCCTTTATATTTTTTGCGTTTATTTCTTTTAATTTATTAGGCAAGCTGTTTATCAATTTTGGAACGAGGCATTCCAGAGTATGTTCACCGTACGAGTTGTTACTTCTTGGAATTATTAGTTTGTTTGCTCTGGAAATATCACGAGGTAATTTTGAAAAATTGTGTCTTAAAGTCTGGATTTTGAGATCAAAAAAATTTTTTCTGTCAACACTAAATATTTTAATTTTATGTGGATTGGCATGATACTACAATATTTGAAGAGTTCATGATAATTGCCTTTGATTTTATGTTTTATTTTATATGTACTATTGTTTTCAGCAATCGAATTTGGATTTGATATATATCATCTAGGTGTGATTTGAATGTTCTACCGTAGCTACTTAGTCCATATGAGATTGTTGATTCAACGAGTGCTTTGTACAATGACAATCGTATTGAGTATGGAATTTGATTTTTTATGGCCGAAAATTTTGCAAGCATAGATCGTAATTTATCGCATAGTTTGTTAATGTGCACTTTCCACTTCATGCGATCGTCAATGATAAGTCCAAGGTATTTATGATTATCAACTAATTCTACTGAATCACAGCTACAAGAGTTCAAGTTTGAGTGCAGACATGAGTGGTTATGAGCTATCAAGTCAGGGATTACAGGACTTCTATTCTGACTATAGTGCGGTCGCGGAACAGAAAGAATTTCGTACATTAACCTGTTACAACCTGTCTCTGTCACTCCCGCTTTAAAATAATGCGTCACGCTCGCACAAATGCAATGACCGCCGTCCTCGGGGATTGTAAACCTTTTACTCGCGAACCTAAGGTTTGTTTTTTTTTGCTTGTGAATTGAATTTAGGTAGTCTAGATCATAATGTAGACAAAACTGTACATTATTTCGTTATAACTGTGACAGGCGAGACGTCGTCGGAAAGTAGTTACTCCGATACAGAGAAATCGGACTTTGATTTTTGAATTTTCATTTTTTTATTTTTATGTAATAAGTTAATATAACTCGATTCTAATAACTGTTTAAAAATAAATAATTTATTTAATAAGCTACTAATTTTTTTTCTCCTTCAAATATTTTATATAAACCGCACTTAATAGAAAAATGTTTGTGACCACTGTCAGTAGGCAAAGAGATCATTGTACGAAATTCTTTCTGTTCTGCGACCGTACTTTAGAGCTTATGTACATAAGTTTTGTTTTACTTGCATTAAGCACTAGGCCTGCATCATGGGACCATTTAGTTAATAATGTAAAATCAGTCTGCAATTTTGATAAGGCTGTATTTATATCTGTGTCTGCTGATATAAGACATGTGTCATCTGCGAATTGGTATATGTCACAGTTTTTAATAAGGTTACTGACGTCATTGACGTATGTAATATAGTGCAATGGTACAAGCACGGAGCCTTGCGAATTAGTCTTACATTCTCCTCAAGATAATGCTGGCCAATGAGGAAAATTTAAAACAAGTTAGGTATACATTCAATCATCAATACTTGCATAATTAACAAGGGACCTTCACCAGTGTGTATTCACGTGAGCTGTTAAATTACTTTAAGTGCAGATTTATACTTGCACAATTCACAAGATTAATTAAGGCTTTCCACCCGTGTGAGTTCTCATGTGACGCACTAAATGACTCTTATTAACAGATTTATATTGACATATTCTACATGAATAAGGCTTTTCACCAGTGTGCTGCCTCATGTGACGCACTAAATCACTCTTATTAGCAGATTTATATTGACATATTCTACATGAATAAGGCTTTTCACCACTGTGCTGCCTCATGTGGACGATTAAATCACTCTTACGTGCACTTTTGTACTCGCATAACTTACAAGAGAAAGGCTTTTCACCAGTGTGTGTTCTCATGTGATGCACTAAATGACTCTTATTAACAGTTTTATATTGACATATTCTACATGAATAAGGCTTTTCACCAGTGTGCTGCCTCATGTGAAGTATTAAATTACTCTTACTTACACCTTTGTAATCGCATAACTTACATGAGAAAGGCTTGTCACCAGTGTGCTGCCTCATGTGACGTATTAAATTACTCTTACTTCCACTTTTGTACTCGCATAACTTACAAGAGAAAGGCTTTTCACCAGTGTGCTGCCTCATGTGAAGTATTAAATTACTCTTACTTACACCTTTGTAATCGCATAACTTACATGAGAAAGGCTTGTCACCAGTGTGCTGCCTCATGTGACGTATTAAATTACTCTTACTTCCACTTTTGTACTCGCATAACTTACAAGAGAAAGGCTTTTCACCAGTGTGCTGCCTCATGTGTGTGGTTAAACTACTCTTACGTGCACTTTTGTACTCGCATAACTTACAAGAGAAAGGCTTTTCACCAGTGTGCTGCCTCATGTGAAGTATTAAATCCTTTTTATATGCACTTTTGTACTCGCATAATTTACAAGAGAAAGGCTTTTTACCAGTATGCTGCCTCATGTGTGCGGTTAAATCACTCTTACGTGCACTTTTGTACTCGCATAACTTACAAGAGAAAAGCTTTTCACCAGTGTGCTGCCTCATGTGACGTATTAAATGACTCTTATTTCCACTTTTGTACTCGCATAACTTACAAGAGAAAGGTTTTTCACCAGTGTGCTGCCTCATGTGACGTATTAAATGACTCTTACTTGCACTTTTGTACTGACATAACTTACAAGAGAAAGGCTTTTCACCAGTGTGATGCCGCATGTGAAGTATTAAATTACTCTTCTGTGCACTTTTGTACTGACATAACTTACAAGAGAAAGGCTTTTCACCAGTGTGCTGCCTCATGTGAACTATTAAATTACTCTTATCTACACTTTTGTACTGACATAACTTACAAGAGAAAGGCTTTTCACCAGTGTGCTGCCTCATGTGGACTATTAAATTACTCTTTTTTACACTTTTGTACTGACATAACTTACAAGAGAAAGGCTTTTCACCAGTGTGATGCCTCATGTGAACTATTAAATTACTCTTATCTACACTTTTGTACTGACATAACTTACAAGAGAAAGGCTTTTCACCAGTGTGATGCCTCATGTGACGCATTAAATGACTCTTACTTGCACTTTTGTACTCGCATAACATACAAGAGAAAGGCATTTCACCAGTATGAGCCCTCAAGTGATTCATTAAAAGGTATTTGTATTTGCATTCGTATTGACAATTCTCGCAAGTAAATCTATTAACTGTCTCGTGGCGCTGTATGTGTTTTATAAACAGACCTTTTTTTTTATACTTAACATGACAAAAGTCACAAATATACATTTTTTCTTGGAAATTTGTGTCAACTTGTTCTTCATCAGTGGCTGGTTCAATGTATTTACTAGCGTGAATCTCTCTCTGACTTTTTGGCTCGTAACTCACATTTTTAAAGCCTTCGTGACTGTCGTAAGAAATGAAAACTTTTCGTGTTTTCGTTAAAGATGCATCTCGTTTTGGCACAACGTTTTTACTGAACACATCGTATAGTTTCACTGTGCAATTCGTATATCTAGCGATGTTATCGTTTGTTGTATTGTTGCTCTCGGCAGATCGGTAGTCTAAGTCGCCACTGATTACTGCGATGGCTCGTTCACTACTCGGGCCTGCATCGGCTCCTTCAGTTAAGCGCTCTTCGCCGTCATCACTGATCGCGACACTCGCCGACAAACGAGCAACTGAAACAATACAGGGTGATTTTTTAAATAGTGCAAAACATTTGTTTGGTGGTTCTATATCGTTAATAGAACATATTTACATTAATAGTTTTGTACCTTTATAGAAGCATTTTTTTTACCATATCTGACCATAAAATAAGAAAATCACGGTCATACTATTCGATGAAATTAAAATACGCGCTCAGAGGTCAACGGCCGCCGCGCGCGCCTATTGTATCAACAGCAGATAGACTAACCATCTGTTTAAGAGTGGATCTCTTCGATAAACGATAACTTTGGTATTCCTAAGTAAAATAAAAAAAAAAAAAAATACGTGTTGATTAAATTTCGTTTATATAGAATATAAAAAAACTTGTGCACAACCAAAAAAATCAGCCTGTATAATTCTTTTTTACAGAAGGGTGAACATTATGGAGTATATTATACTATTACTTTCTCAAATAAAGTCATGATGTTCCCAAACAATTCAGGTTTTTTTTTTCTAATAATATAATAATAATATAGCAAACACATGGTTTTATCGATTACTAGATGATGCCAGTGACTTCTTGAATTTCAGTTTTTTCGTTAATCCTGCGGGAATATTTGTTTTGTCACGGTAAATAGCCACTCTCGAAGTCCTCAAGTACTAAGTATACGCATGCAAAACCAACACACTATGGAATGCCGTTCCGGCTTCCGTTTTTCCCTGTAACTACAATTTGGGTACCTTCAAATCAAGAATGAATAGAATAATATCCCATCAAAAACATAAAGGTGAAAATGAGAGCCAAGTTCAATATGAATATGGGTGACCACGCAAAACGGGCGAATCGACGCCTACTTGCGGAAAAGATTCCCAGGAAACGAAGACGAAGACGATGAATATGGGTGGTTGTCGACTTCGCCGACAAAAGAAATGCGATCTAAATGGGTGCCAAGTTCAATATGAAGAATATGGGTGGTTGTCGACTTCGCCGACAAAAGAAATGCGATCTAAATGGGTGCCAAGTTCTGTAGATAATCCTGTTTATTTATAAGAACATATAACATTCTTAAAATATAAATTCAAAGCACAATTTCTTGTTTTTCTGCTAGAACAATGTTTGCTTTTTAAAAATATAACTTCTGAACAGTAAAATTATTTATAAAAAGCCGATTACTTAGGATAAATTGAAGCTCCATATTTGACTTTTCACTAGAGTGAACTCACTCATTTGAACTAATTATTTATTTTATTTATTTAAAGGAAATAGGGGGAAGTCCCCTAGTGGCGGACACTTAAGGTTTTTATGAAAAATAAAAAAATCTGTTTCGAAAAATATTACTTTATTTACGTCTTATATTAGTCAACAAAACTTAAAATCAATATCGATTATCAAAAATGCAATTTCTGCATAAATATATTCAAAATCATAAATTAAACTTTAGTGAAAAAAAAACGCAGTCTCTGGAATTAGCACCTAGTATCGGACAGACTTCACTTCGAACCCCTAGCATACCCCTGTAAACTTGTTTGTGGTTCCATAAACCCATTTTCAAAATTCTCAAAAACTTTTATTGATTACTTACTGACAACAATGAACACTACTTTATTAAAAACAAATATAGTAAACAACTTATAACAGATACACCTGTAACACTAACCTAAATCTTACGTGACGCAGTGTCGTCCGGCCAAAAACAGTAACCAACTACTCCCACTGTTGTCGCGCGCGTCACGGGCAAACCGGGTCCCGTGACTCAGTTTTGCTGCATTCCCCCGCGCCCCTCTAACTCGTTTTTGAATCGCTCGCTTGTTAAGTCGCCGAGATAGTACGAGTGTCCGGTACTAGGTGCCGTCCGGCGTTACAGGAATTCCCCCTATACATTTTATATTTACAATATGAAAATTAGACACTGGTGAATCAAAACCTAATCAGGTTTATCCGTTCACCGGTAGGTATTCATGTGAGCGCCCTGAATCATACATTATGCATACTTAGGTATACACAATGCATGCTTATATTATAGGGACATTTAGGCATGTAAAATATGCTACTTATATTTATGGGTACTTAATACTATAGGTATTGTTATTATGTAATTACTATAATGAACCCATCGTCACAATTAAAATGTGAGGGTGGGTTCATAATATATTTTGAATGTTACGGTAGGATCACTACAGCAACTACATTATTGTTTTGCGTCATACCAAGTTTACCAGAGTTTTGTACAGGTTGATCCAATTTTTCAAATCTGCAAGAAATAAGATCTGAGTTTAGCCTTTATTATTTTTTTTATTTTTTTGCGTTTATTTCTTTTAATTTATTAGGCAAGCTGTTTATCAATTTTGGAACGAGGCATTCCAGAGTATGTTCACCGTACGAGTTGTTACTTCTTGGAATTATTAGTTTGTTTGCTCTGGAAATATCGCGAGGTAATTTTGAAAAATTGTGTCTTAAAGTCTGGATTTTGAGATCAAAAAAATTTTTTCTTTCAACACTAAATATTTTAATTTTATGTGGATTGGCATCATACTACAATATTTGAAGAGTTCATGATAAGTGCCTTTGAATTTATGTTTTATTTTATATGGTACTATTGTTTTCAGCAATCGAATTTGGATTTGATATATATCATCTAGGTGTGATTTGAATGTTCTACCGTAGCTACTTAGTCCATATGAGATTGTTGATTCAACGAGTGCTTTGTACAATGACAATCGTATTGAGTATGGAATTTGATTTTTTATGGCCGAAAATTTTGCAAGCATAGATCGTAGTTTATCGCATAGTTTGTTTATGTGCGCTTTCCACTTCATGCGATCGTCAATGATAAGTCCAAGGTATTTATGATTATCAACTAATTCTACTGAATCACAGCTACAAGAGTTCAAGTTTGAGTGCAGACATGAGTGGTTATGAGCTATCAAGTCAGGGATTACAGGACTTCTATTCTGACTAGAGCTTATGTACATAAGTTTTGTTTTACTTGCATTAAGCACTGGGCCTGCATCATGGGACCATTTAGTTAATAATGTAAAATCAGTCTGCAATTTTGATAAGGCTGTATTTATATCTGTGTCTGCTGATATAAGACATGTGTCATCTGCGAATTGGTATATGTCACAGTTTTTAATAAGGTTAGTGACGTCATTGACGTATGTAATATAGTGCAATGGTCCATGCACGGAGCCTTGCGAATTAGTCTTACATTCTCCTCAAGATAATGCTGGCCAATGAGGAAAATTTAAAATAAGTTAGGTATACATTCAATCATCAATACTTGCATAATTAACAAGGGACCTTCACCAGTGTGTATACACGTGAGCTGTTAAATTACTTTACGTGCAGATTTATACTTGCACAATTCACAACATTAAGGCTTTCCACCCGTGTGTTCTCATGTGACGCACTAAATGACTCTTATTAACAGATTTATATTGACATATTCTACACGAATAAGGCTTTTCACCAGTGTGCTGCCTCATGTGAACTATTAAATTACTCTTATCTACACTTTTGTACTGACATAACTTACAAGAGAAAGGCTTTTCACCAGTGTGCTGCCTCATGTGAACTATTAAATGACTCTTACTTCCACTTTTGTACTCGCATAACTTACAAGAGAAAGGCTTTTCACCAGTATGCTGCCTCATGTGTGTGGTTAAACTACTCTTATATGTACTTTTGTACTCGCATAACTCACAAGAGAAAGGCTTTTCACCAGTGTGCTGCCTCATGTGACGTATTAAATTACTCTTACTTACACTTTTGTACTCGCATAACTTACAAGAGAAAGGCTTTTCACCAGTATGCTGCCTCATGTGTGCGGTTAAACTAATCTTACTTACACTTTTGTACTCGCATAACTTACAAGAGAAAGGTTTTTCACCAGTATGCTGCCTCATGTGAACTATTAAATTACTCTTATTTACACTTTTGTACTGACATAACTTACAAGAGAAAGGTTTTTCACCAGTATGCTGCCTCATGTGAACTATTAAATTACTCTTACTTACACTTTTGTACTCGCATAACTTACAAGAGAAAGGCTTGTCACCAGTGTGCTGCCTCATGTGAACTATTAAATCCTTTTTATATGCACTTTTGTACTCGCATAATTTACAAGAGAAAGGCTTTTCACCAGTATGCTGCCTCATGTGACGTATTAAATTACTCTTATCTACACTTTTGTACTGACATAACTTACAAGAGAAAGGCTTTTCACCAGTGTGCTGAATCATGTGTGCGGTTAAACTAATCTTACTTACACTTTTGTACTCGCATAACTTACAAGAGAAAGGTTTTTCACCAGTATGCTGCCTCATGTGACGTATTAAATTACTCTTATCTACACTTTTGTACTTGCATAACTTACAAGAGAAAGGCTTTTCACCAGTATGAGCCCTCAAGTGATTCATTAAAAGGTATTTGTATTTGCATTCGTATTGACAATTCTCGCAAGTAAATCTATTAGCTGTCTCGTGGCGCTGTATGTGTTTTATAAACAGACCTTTTTTTTTATACTTAACATGACAAAAGTCACAAATATACATTTTTTCTTGAAAATTTGTGTCAACTTGTTCTTCATCAGTGGCTGGTTCAATGTATTTACTGGCGTGAATCTCTCTCTGACTTTTTGGCTCGTAACTCACATTTTTAAAGGCTTCGTGACTGTCGTAAGAAATGAAAACTTTTCGTGTTTTCGTTAAAGATGCATCTCGTTTTGGCACAACTTTTTTACTGAACACATCGTATAGTTTCACTGTGCAATTCGTATATCTAGCGATGTCATCGTTTGTTGTATTGTTGGTCTCGGCAGATCGGTAGTCTAAGTCGCCACTGATTACTGCGATGGCTCGTTCACTACTCGGGCCTGCATCGGCTCCTTCAGTTAAGCGCTCTTCGCCGTCATCACTGATCGCGACACTCGCCGACAAACGAGCAACTGAAACAATATAACTCTTTTTTACAGAAGCATGAACATTAAACTATTACTTTCTCAAATGAATTCGTGAAATGGTAACGATTCGATTTCTTCTAATAAAGTACCATTAGTGTACATATTACATAATATATTGTTTTAGCGATTACTAGATAATATATAAATCGGAGAAGGAAGCCTGAATTTAATTTGATATTTTTCTGTAGAACCTCATTGATTGAATACTTTTTAATATTGTTTAAAACCTCTTTCGTTTATTAAAAGTAAAGATGTTACGTCGCATCAGAGTCGAGGGCAGGCCTCGAGCGAGGTCGGGATGCCATCTTGGCATTCACTAGGCAGACGTGTGACTTAGCAGAGCTGTGCTCATCAATTATGATGAGAAGAGAGTTGATCAAGGTGGATCATTATGGGAGAACAGTGTGCCTTGTGACGTAGTAGTCACAAATCACGGCCGGCGCGCATGAATCACAGCGCGCGCGCCGCGCCGTGAGCCGAGTCCGCCCGACGAAAGCCGAACCGCCCCGCAGTGCAGACGCCGCCGGACCGCGGGCTATAAAAGCCCGTCACCGAGCTCCCAGCGACAGTTCGCCAGTGGCTCTCGCCAGCAGGTGTCGGCTTGATCTCCTCGGGAAGACGCCTGCCACGAGACCACTGACGGGCCGCAGGGAAGCGGCTGCCCGTGCTCCGGCTATACGCCCGGCCCGGCCAGCATCGCCGACCGACCGACCGCGCCCCGCGTTCCCCCCCGCGGAAGCCCCGTTCCGTGCGCGATACAAACGCGCACCCGCTCGAAGTGTGATATTATTATGATATAGTATGTAAGCAATCTAGTGTGTGAATAAACTAATCCAAAGTTAGTCGTGTTTCCTTTGTTTCCGTCCCGATCATGAACGTGGTGAGGTCCCTCTGACCTTACCACGTTACAGCCTAGTGCGAGATTTTTTACCTATTCGGTCGTGAAAGCGTTAACTCCGATTTGTATGGAATTGAAACAGCGCCATCTAGTGACAACAAAGTGAAACAAAATTTGTGAGTTCAAGTTTTTTACTCTCTCGTAACCGACTATCGATAATCGACAGGCATTCGGAAGCGAGAGCGTTAGCGCACGTGATTGGTTGTTTCAATGACCTTGTGAATGGGTTGCGAGTGCGAGTTTACAATAATGACATTTGAGACGTAAATTGAGTAAACGCTATCACTAACGTGATCGACAAGTTCTCACGAAGATTTTTAGGGTGAAAATTGAGTGAAAGTGGTATAAGACATCGTTTAGATTTAAATTTTGTACATAAATTATCTTGGGTTTACGCTTTAATTAAATAAAATCATGAGCATATAATTAAAACTTTAATTTTAATGAAATAATATGAAAATAACTCTTAACAGCAACTTACATTCTACATCTATTACCATTTGTATAGGCTGTGATTGAGGTGGCTGGACGTTAAGACTAGCCTGTAAGAGAATACAATTTATGAAAAACAAGTCAAGTCGGTTAAATAACAAACAGTTGGTGTTTTATTTATAATAATTATCTTATAAAGTTAATATGTAAGTAATTAAGGTAAAACCTGTGTCAACCCAGCTTCTTCCACTGCCAAGCCTGTTGCCACTTGCATACCAACTAAGCGAAGCAGTCGTTGCTCTAAGTCCGACAACTTCGCTAAATTGGCCGGTCCACCACCAGTGCCAACCACAGTCCTATGCAGGCGAGCAGACTTTTTTTCGTATTATTTTTAAAGTCGCTCCACACCTTAAATCATGCACAAAGCAAAGATTTTATACAGTAAACCTTGAGTAAACCATAACCAGTATAATTTCACAACCCACAACCAAGTAATAATAGAAATAGGTTGTCTTAAGTAGGTACCTTCTTCCATTTTTCCAATGTTTTGGAATCGCCAGCGCCATCATTGTTAAGGGGGGGGTAAGGTATTAAAATTTATTTTTTTCGATTTTTTTTTTATTTTTCTAATTGAATGCATAATATCTCAAGAAGATTGTGTTAAAATTTCAAGTCGATCGGGGCAAAATTGACGAAGTTATGAGTATTTCAGCGTCCGTTGCCAGCCTGAGGTTTTACAGCCCCACCCGGCCCAAAGGGCCTGTTCAGGTAAAGTCGAGTATATTCGAGGCATGATCTATGCATCAGTTAAATGCTGTATGCTGTGCTGAGCAGTAACAAGTGACGGACCTGGCATCGACGACTCTGTGTGAGTATAAAAAAATTGTCGAATTTTATCTTGAATACTTCAGTACGCAAAACTTTAAAGCGTTTTTCTGAGACTTGTCATTTTTGAAGTCCGTGCCCACCATAACTAAAAATCTACTGGACCAATCGTTTTGAAATTTTGCACAGTGTTTCTTCACATAATTCCCCAGGTATTGTCGAGAGCTTTTTTTATTTCAATAATTATTAATTTTTTTACAACAGCAAATAAGCCGTTTTTTTAAGCGAAAATCTGGTTTTTGGCTTCCAAGTGCTACGAAAAATCGAAAAATCGAAAGAAAAAAAAATCCTCTCGTGAATACCTCGACAAACATCTCCTTTAACGAATGCATTTTGATTTTTTTATTTCAGACGATTTGGTTGCGAGTTATGATGGGCACCGCAAAACAACTTTTTCTCGAGGCGCCTCCGGAAATTCACTGTCACTCGCTCAATTTTTGATATTTTGCAATGAAAATTTAGGAGAATATTGTTCTAATGTTACATTATCATGTATGGATCGACTGAATAAAGTAACACCATCTGTATTGCCAAAAAAAAATCTTGAAAACATGCCTTTTTTTTACCGAATTAACCTTACCCCCCCTTAAGTAACTGGACTAGTTCTTCCCAATTCTTTAAATTATTTAGTCGGTCCCTTGCATTGGAGCATGGTTTGCTTAGATCTCCATGTCTAAAAAGTAAAAACAATAAACTTAGTAGGTACATTGGTAGTTACAAGTTCACAGTTAGTTCAATTCATAAACACCATATAACTTTAATCCACTTACTGCTCCATGTACGTCACCATCATCTCGAATTGCGTTGAACTAGTCCTCATTTTTAACTTTTTCCTTAATAAACTAATTCGAAAATATGACCTATCCACGACAAGCAAAACGTAAACAAACAAAGATGTCGTCACAATCCCCATAACTTTGATAGACCCCTGCTTTCATTAAAATCACATAGTAAAAATGTCATTCTAAATTTGGCTGGTTTATTTCACGACGCGAGCGTGATTCGATACTCACGGTGAGTTAACTTGAATCAACCGAGTGCCTAGTGGGAGTTGCCTAAGGTTATTCGAATAACTTTATCACCGCGTTAACCGAATAAACGTCACACGCATCGATAATCGAAAACAAGTGAGTGTAGGATAACATTGCGCTAACCACTTGATTCAAGTTAACTCACGGTGAGTATCGAATCACGCTCGCGTCGTGAAATAAACCAGCCAAATTTAGAATGACATTTTTACTAAGTATGTGATTTTAATGAAAGCAGGGGTCTATCAAAGTTATGGGGATTGTAACGACATCTTTGTTTGTTTACGTTTTGCTTGTCGTAGATAGGTAATATTTTTGAATTAGTTTATTAAGGAAAAAGTTAAAAATGAGGACTAGTTCAACCCAATTCGAGATGATGGTGAGCTACATGGAGCAGTAAGTGGATTAAAATTATATGGTGTTTATGAATTGAACTGCCAGTGAATTTTTAATTACCTATGTACCTACTAAGTTCATTGTTTTTACTTTTTAGACGTGGAGATCTAAGCAAACCATGCTCCAATGCAAGGGGCCGACTAAATAATTTAAAGAATTGGGAATAACTAGTCCAATTACTTAACAGTGATGGCGCTGGCGATTCCAGAACATTGGAAAAATGGAAGAAGGTAGACAACCTATTTCTATTATTACTTGGTTGTGGGTTGTGAAATTATACTGGTTATAGTTTACTCAAGGTTTACTGCATAAAATCTTTGCTTTGTGCATGATTTAAGGTGTGGAGCGACTTTAAAAATAATACGAAAAAAAGGCTGCTCGCCTGCATAGGGCTGTGGTTGGCATTGGTGGTGGACCGGCCAATTTAGCGAAGTTGTCGGACTAAGAGCAACGACTGCTTCGTTTAGTTGGTATGCAAGTGGTAACAGGCTTGGCAGTGGAAGAAGCTGGGTTGGCACAAGTTTTACCTTAATTACTTACATATTAACTTTATAAGATAATTATTATAAATAAAACACAAACTGTTTGTTATTTAACCGACTTGACTTGTTTTTCATAAATTGTATTCTCTTACAGGCTAGTCTTAACGTCCAGCCAGCTCAATCACAGCCTATACAAATGGTAATAGATGCAGAATGTAAGTTGCTGTTAAGAGTTATCTTCATATTATTTCATTAAAATTAAAGTTTTAATTATATACTCATGATTTTATTTAATTACAGCGTAAACCCAAGATAATTTATCTACAAAATTTAAATCTAAACGATGTCTTATACCACTTTCACTCAATTTTCACCCTAAAAATCTTCGTGAGAACTTGTCGATCACGTTAGTGATAGCGTTTATTCAATTTACGTCTCACATGTCATAATTGTAAACTCGCACTCGCAACGCATACACAAGGTCATTGAAACAACCAATCACGTGCGCTAACGCTCTCGCTTCCGAATGCCTGTCGATAGTCGATAGTCGGTTACGAGAGAGTAAAAAACTTGAACTCACAAATTTTGTTTCACTTTGTTGTCACTAGGTGGCGCTGTTTCAATTCCATACAAATCGGAGTTAACGCTTTCACGACCGAATAGGTAAAAAAACTCCCACTAGGCACACTGGTTAGCGCAATGTTATCCTACACTCACTTGTTTTCGATTATCGATGCGTGTGGCGTTTATTCGGTTAACGCGGTGATAAAGTTATTCGAATAACCTTAGGCAACTCCCACTAGGCACACAGAATGTGAAGTGAGAAGGGTGTCGCGAACTCGCTGCTCAGATTGGATTATAATTAGAAAGTGATTAATCACTTGGTGACTCAATATTGTGGAACTACTGCGACCATTTAGCCGGGACGAGCCTTTACGCAGATTTAGTACTGAATATATTCTGCCACTTTCTGCGGGAGGTGAGGTAATCACGTACAGCTTACGTACAGCACACGTTTACTCACTTGCGCACACTCTTGTAAAAAACTTAATGTCTCTATGAACGCACACCCACTCAAAAGCTGTCACACTTACAAGCTGACACGTACGTTGTACATGTACTTCGGCAGACGGGAATGCGTGCGCTTGCCAAGTCCTGGCTAAATGGTTGAATTGGAACTATGATTAAATTGTACAGAACAAGGAATACTTCGTTTTATGCTTGTATTCAACCCTGATGACGCCCACTAGCTACAGCGACCACTGATGATGTCTATGAGAACGGCCTTTCTCCGACATATACAGGGTGTCCCACCGCGATGCCACATGGAGGGGAAGTACCTTAAATATTGTAGATGGAACATTTTACTGAAAGAAGACTTCATTTTAATTAAAAAAACAATTTAAACTGCATTCATAGATTTTTAAATAATTGCCTGGTTGAACCGGGACTCGAACTCACTATACGAGAAAAAAAATTAACCTGGATCTTTATCATACCGATCGGAAGGCTTCATCATAAGGATTATTTTTTGTTTAATAACATAGCATGAGAAATAAAAGGAAGACCATGAATTTTAGCCTTTGATGTAAAATTTTGTTCAGAAAAATGAAAAGCTGACATTGGCGTATCGACATGTCCTTCAATCCCGCTGCAAACTGTTGCAGCGGGATTGAAGGACAAACCAATAAATCAACAAACAAACACACTTTCGCATTTATAGGTAATATAAGTAAGGATTAGTAAGGATAGTAAGGATCGGGAAATGATGCGTACTTCTCAAGTGGGTACTCATTAGTAATAGTTCATGTCAGTCGTATGTCGATACGCCAATGTCAGCTTTTCATTTTTCTGAACAAAATTTTACATCAAAGGCTAAAATTCATGGTCTTTCTTTTATTTCTCATGATATGTTTTTTAACAAAAAATAATCCTTATGATGAAGCCTTCCAATCGGTATGATAAAGATACAGGTTAATTTTTTTTCTCGTATAGCGGGTTCGAGTCCCGGTTCAACCAGGCAATTATTTAAAAATCTATGAATGCAGTTTAAATTGTTTTTTAAATTAACATGAAGTCTTCTTTCAGTAAAATGTTCCATCTACAATATTTAAGGTACTTCCCCTCCATGTGGCATAGCCGTGGGACACCCTGTATATATATTTTTTGTATTTTTTCCTTTTCTTTTTTTGTTTCGTCTAATTAGTGTAAGTAGACTATGTGCCACTAGTAGACTCTACACTAGTAGACTCTACTACCTACCTACGTGATGATATCTGTCTGCACATACAACAAGCAAGATTAAAATAAGATCTTACGTGATTAAATGTGGTCAAGGCAAAGACTATGATATGAAGATAGTAAAAATGGTATATGCAGGATGATTTTCTAGGTAGTGCACAAATTTTTTGTTGTGGTTCTATATCGTCAATAGAACATATTTCCATTAATATGTAGTTTTGTACCCTTTTTGAAATATTTTATCCGACCATAAAATTAGCAAATCATGGTCATACTATTCGACGAAATTAAAATACGCGCTCAGAGGTCAACGGCCGCCGCGCGCGCCTAATGTATCAACAGCTGATAGATTACGTTTGTAGGGTGTCCCTATCGATTGTTCAAAAGTGGATCTCTTTGGTAAACGATAATTTTGGTATTCTGAAGTAAAATAGAAAAATAAAAAATACGTGTTGATTAAATTTCTTTTATATACTTACAACATAAAAAAATATTGTGCAAAACACAATTGTGAATCATTGATCGCAATATCATGGGGTTGTAAATCTGGCTGTTCAGACGTTTCTCTCATAGACAAATCACTCAAAGGAGTTGTCCAAAAATGTTTTTTTTTTTCATTTTGATGTAATTAACCAGGATGATTTTAATATAGTTCGATAGAGATCCAAAAAGGTAAATAATTTACAGATTTTTTAATGACCACGATTCTGAGAGAATATAGTTTTTTTTTGTTTTGATGCATTTATCGATCTTTGCTTGTGATTAAGCAGTTATAACAAAAAAACTTCAAAAATATCATTTGACTAGGTAACTTGTCAATGTCAGGTGATTGTCAGGACTGTCAAAAGTGACATGTATAATGGCGCATTTTGAACTTTTGGCAGTTAAATGACATTAAAGTGCAAGTAACAAGTGTCAGATATAATGATTTATAGATTAGAAAAAGTTTTTAATGTTGCCATCAATCGAAAAATATTTTCTCCACATAATATTTTTCTTTATTAATTGACACTCAGAATAAAAAACCATCCTCCACACTAAACTGGGACATGTCCTTTAAAGATGGACTGATTGTAGGTACTCGTTCTTTCGGTCCGTCTCCTACTAATTCTTTGCTGTGATTTAGAAACATGAACAGAAGGACTTTCAGGATCTTCAATAGGTCTCGAAGAAGACGATCGTAGTTGAATTTGACCAGGTGAAGATGTCTCAACTAATGGATCTTGAACTTCTGCACCTGTGCTGTCGTTTACAATATCTATCAGCTCTTCATTTTCTGTAATACGTGTAGTATTTTTCTGTCTTTCCCTACGCCTCAGCGAATTAATTCTATTTCTTTCCCGTATTATTTTTCTTTTTTGTGAAGACAATTGAGCTATAGGCAGAATGTTTTTCTCTGCCTTTCTTTTACGGTATCTCTCCCTGTCTTCTTTTTTCAGTTTCTCATATTCTTCAGGATTATTCTTTAATCTTGTCTTTCTGCTCCGTTCCGCAATCCTCTTTTTCTCCAGCCGTTCTTCTCTACTTTGACGTGCCTTTCCCATTTTTGATTTTATGCCTTGAACAAAGTAATAATACTATATAACCTGGGACAATGGGACTGCGATACAAAGTATGCTTAGACTGGACACTGAATACTCGTACACTAGCGTTGCCAGACGTCCCGTATTTCCCGGGACATCCCGTATTTTAAGCATAGTTTAAAATGTCCCGGCGGGACTCACTCTGTCCCGTATTTGAACCGTACTTCGTTTTTCATTTTGATATCGATCCAAAACGCAACGTTCGTAAAAAAGTGAGTTGATCACCGTTTTTAATTACGATTATAATTGTATTGATTTTTACAGATATGTTAAAACGAATAAAAATATATTAAAACTGACTTGATCCTCGAAAAAATATAAAAAAAAAGACACTAAACAATTTTGTTTTTTTATTTGTCCCGGGTAAAAAACTGAAATCCCGTATTTTTTTGCGTATTTAACCATTTGTCCCTTATAGGCTGAAAAAAAATCTGGCAATCCTATCGTACAACGTCATCTAGCTCCAAACTAAATGACATATATATTACATAATTGTGTTTCAGTTCAGGATAAAATAAATATTAAATATTGAAAATGTAGATATTTTCAAGTATATGGTGTATTGATTATACAGGCATTCATCGTTACGGTGACTCATTCGTCATTGCGGTGGCCCACTTTGCCACCGTAATGACGACAAAGGGGTTTTTTCATGATAATTACTCAACTACCTAATTAATTTAGTAGATATTAACAGGTCGTAATATCAAGGCAATTATCTATAACATCCTAACTTGACGATACAATAAATCATTCTGTTCGTTAGCTAAAACTTGCCACCGAACTGACCGCTCACGGGAACTAAAACGTATTTCATGAAAGACTTACCTCGGAAACGTTATATAACCTTCGTATGCGCCGTCCTCTCTACAAACACCGCTCAGGTGGTGTGTCTGGTGGGAGGCTTCGGCCGTGGCTAATTACCACACTACCGTGAAACACGTGCCGCCAAGCGATATAGCGTTCCGGCACGATGGCGTGTAGACACCGAGTAGGGGTATCGGTTGAATCTACACTGCCATATCTTTTCCAAGTTAACCCGCTACCATCTTAGACTGCATCGTCACTTACCATTAGATGAGATCGCAGTCAAGGGCTATCTTGTCATTAAATAAAAAAAATACAAATATATAGCGTGACAACGCTTGACCAATAAGAAACAAGTAGTCAATTGAGAGCATCGGAAGCAGTTTTGAGAGAGACAAAGACATATTGACGTCTCAGTTTTTTCATTTAATAGTTAGTATGGTTTTCGTGTTTTAAACTGTGAAATGGTGTTAATATCTTTAAAATGAGATATTTTGATAAAAGATATCTTTGGATAGGTCTTCAAAAATGATATTAATATCATTTTTTTCTAAACTGAATAGTTTGCTTGTTTGTTTGGTAAAATGTGTCCCCCCTGTAACTTCTAAAATAAAAGAATGATAAAATAAAAATAAATATATGATGTACATTACCATGCAAACTTCCACCGAAAATTGGTTTGAACGAGATGTAGTGAGTAGTTGTTTTTTAATACGTCATAAATCGTAAACCGCAATTGTTGCTACGGAACCCTTCATGGGCGAGTCCGACTCGCACTTGGCCGCTTTATTTATTGTCTTCCATATGTTTTATTATACTAATGATTTCTTCCCTTGCCCAAATGTTGTTCTCCAGTAATGATTTTAAAAAAAAAATACCACCGAACCGCGAGGCATCGTACGAATCTACACCGCTACGTGCAAAAAGGTTACCAATCGCACTTCAGTCTCGTGTTTGTCATCAGACAAAAAGTCTATGTGTCCTTTTCTGACACGCTACGCGCGTATAAGACAGAGGGAATACATTATATTCATCAAATTGATCGCATTTAGCTCGGGCACGCTCGGGCTGCCGCGTGAGCAAATGAAAGCAAATTATTGCAGGCAAAATTAGACTGTATAATAATGGTCTAAGACATAAATTACAATGTATTCGTTTGTTTATAAAAATACACATGTACCCTCGTATATATAGGATTTCTCGGGACACTTTTTTCGTGAATTTTGCATTACACCCAAGGTCCATAGTATTATGTCAATGCTTCTATGCCATGAAAACGAATATTGCCAGCAGGATCCCATGCTAATTATCACGCATTAGTTCTTCAATCACGCAGTAAAGACGTGATTTTTGCATGGGCAAGCTGAGGAATTGGGAATGACTTTTGACGACCTCCCTGGCGTAGTGGTGAGCACTGTGGTCTTATAACTAGGAGGTCTCGGGTTCAATACCCGCCGGAGACAATTTGGGAATTTATGGTTTCTGAATTGTCTCTGGTCTGGTGGGAGGCTTTGGCCGTGGCTAGGTACCACCCTACCGTCAAAGACGTGCCGCCAAGCGATTTAGCGTTGGATGATGACATGTAGAAAGAAAATAGGGGTATGGGTTGAATGTACACTGCCATACCCCTTCCAAGTTAACCCGCTATCGTCTTAAAGATTTATATAGTACTAGCGGACCCGACAGACGTTGTCCTGTCTTAACTATGAATATTGAAACTCCCCTTTTTACCCCCTTGGGGAGAGAATTTTCAAAAAATGTAAAATACGTAATTCTTTATTTTTGATCAAGAGCCAAAATATCAAGTTTCATAAATATAACTTGAAAAATAACTTGAAGAACGAAGGACTATCATACAAACATTCAACCCCTATTTAATCCCTTAGGGGGTAGAATTTTTAAAAACTGTGAAAAACCTACTTTTTTGTTTTCAATTTAAAGCCTAAGTACCGAATTTTATGGGTATAGCTTGAAAAATAACGGAGTTTCATACAAACTTTAACCCCCCTTTTTACCCCCTTGGGGGGAGAATTTTCGAAATATGTAAAATACGTAATTCTTTATTTTTGATCAAGAGCCAAAATATCAAGTTTCATAAACATAACTTGAAAAATAACTTGAAGAACGAAGGACTATCATACAAACATTCAACCCCTATTTAACCCCTTAGGGGGTAGAATTTTTTAAAAGTGTGAAACACTTACTTTTTTGTTTTCAATTTAAAGCCTAAATACCGAATTTTATGGGTATAGCTTGAAAAATGACGGAGTTTCATACAAACTTTAACCCCCCTTTTTACCCCCTTGGGGGGAGAATTTAAAAAAAATGTAAAATACGTAATTCTTTATTTTTAATCAAGAGCCAAAATATCAAGTTTCATAAACGTAACTTGAAAAATAACTTGAAGAACGAAGGATTATTATACAAACATTCAACCCCTATTTAACCCCTTAGGGGGTAGAATTTTTAAAAACTGTGAAACACGTACTTTTTTGTTTTCAATTTAAAGCCTAAATACCGAATTTCATGAGTATAACTCGAAAAATGACGGAGTTTCATACAAACTTTAACCCCCCTTTTTACCCCCTTGGGGGGCGAATTTCGAAAAATCCTTTCTTAGTGCTCGCCTACGTCATAAAAGGAACCTACTGTCAAAATTTCAAGTTTCTAACTTCAGTGGTTTAGGCTGTGCGTTGATCGTCAGTCAGTCAGTCAGTAATTCAGTCAGGACAAGCCTTTTTATATAATTATAGATTATTATTATAAGTACAGATAGCATATTTGTATCTCGTTTTAACTCTGTCTTAAGTATGAGCTAAGTCAGAGCACGCGTTGTAGATATTGCATCGTCACTTACCATCAGGTGAGATCGCAGTTTATCTTGACATCGAATAAAAAAAAGGTTTGGGCTGAAAATTAGAACTCCACTTCTCAATCAACTGATAGACGTCCGCTGCTGGACGTAGGTCTCTTGCATGGACCTCCAGAGGGCTTATCTTGCGCCGCCTGAGTCCAGCGGCTCCCTGCGACTCGTTTGTCGTCGTCGGTCCAGCTAGTGGGGGGTCTGCCACCACTGCGCTTCCCGGTGCGGGGTCGCCACTCCAGCACCTTGGGACCCCATCGACCATCAGCTCTTCGAACTATGTGCCCCGCCCGTTTCCACTTCAGTTTCGCGACTCGCTGAGCTATGTCGGTGACTTTGGTTCTCCTACGGATCTCCTCATGTCTGATTTGATCTCGCAGGGATACTCCGAGCATAGCTCTCTCCATCGCCCGCTGAGAGATCCTGAGCCTTCTTATGAGGCCCGTACTCCATGCAGGAGGAACTCCAAGCGTACTAGTAATTAGTAAGCAACTTACCTGTGGTACGCGCGACGTAGACGCGGCGCGGACTGGCGGGTTCCGGCCTGTGGAGCGGACAGAATGTATCTAAAGCATAATAGGACATGTCGCTCATTTGCGACAAGGGTGATATAATTCAAAATTCACCAATTTTAGTGTCGAAAATCTACACTTTTCGCTATAAAAACAACATTACGCTAAGCACAAAAAATAAGAGCGAGAGAGATTGTGACTTAATGCTCTGTCGCTTTGTTGGCCGCTGTGTTGTTTCGAGGCCGCAGCATCCACAAAACATTACTCTCTAACGAGAGAATTCTCTCGTCGTCGATTTTGAATTATGTCACTCTTGTCGCAAATGAGCGATGTGCTTTCCATTCCTTTATTATTATTATCCCGAAGAAACATTACATTGACTATATAGATGGGAAGTGGTCACAAACTTCAGCTGCGAAGAATAAGATTCAGAGGTGGAGTTTGAGCTTACCGCTCAAACTCCTGAGAACACAACACAAGTAAATAGACACATAGATGTGTCTGGATCATGCGTCATGCTCGTGAACGGGTGCCACCAACGGGAATGGGTCTGCTTTTGTCTTAACAGGCTTTGGATTGTTTTGTATTTTTGAAACTTCATTGTGTACACATAGCATAGTTTTGTTTACCTATTGTGAAAAAATTTTTTTTTTAAAAGAGCAACCGCCGAGTTTATTGCTGGCTCTTCTCGGCAGGAAGGGCATTCCGAACCATCGACGATTCAAAAGCACTTGTAAACGTTTATTTGAATAAAAAATATTTCTATTCTATTCTATTCTATATAAGTCGAGTACACAGGTATACTGACTTGATCTCGACGAGTGAGGGAAGCGAGGGCTCGGCGCCGCCGCTCTCGCTCGCACCGACAGCCGTCTCGCTCTGGCGAACACAAAACACACTTTTGTCCTTTCTGTCCTTTGATAGCTACGCAACTAAACTAAACAGGTTACAAACCGAAATGTTTATGACTAAGAAATATACTATTAATTGCATTATACTACGAATTGAACATTAAAAATGTAAAAGGACTAGACTAATGACAAATGACTTAATATGACCAAAAATAACTCGACTAACCATAGCTTATAAATACATAGTGAATGACATATTGAACTAATTATTTTAATTTCACTAATTATTCTTATTATATTATTACTTGACATCCAAATTTTGAACCATTAATTGAATGTGTTTACCAAATTTTTTTATTATTTATTGTATTTCTTAATTATTGTATAAATATGATTTATTATAACTATTTAATGCAACTTGCAACGCCCTGAGGGGGCTTCATGTAATCTTGGACATTATGTATTAGACATGTAAGTGGATTCATAAATGCAAATAAATAAATGAAATGAAATGAAAACGAATTGGGACTATAACGATAAAGATATTTTTATTTGCTCGAATATGGGTACAAGGTAGATGTTAAATGTGATGTCATTACCAAACATATTCTGCCATTCCGGCGCACGGTGTTTTTTGCTAATACAGTGTATTATTTGAATAAAAAAATAAAAACCAAAAACAGAAAATCTCAAATAAATGACTGAACGTGTGGCCCTATTTAATTTTCTTTCGTTTTAATATATGTGGCTTTGCTAGATTTATCGAACCAATAAATCGATCTGAGGATAGTTATCACAGATTTTAAATTATGATTTTTTTTTTAATTCCAGGTAAGAAAAAAAGTAATTTTCAACATTTTTTCCTCAATAACTATGGATTTCTGTCACACCGGTGTTCTACTCTTGCATTTGTGTTCATTCAAACTACAGGAATCTTGAATAAAAAGAGCATGCCACTTTTTTGAGGTTTATAAAACACAGTGCGCTGCGGCGTGCAAATTTTATACATAAACTAGCTTTAACCCGCCGCTTCGCTCACGTTAGGTTCGATTTTTTAAACTCCTATTTTACCTCCTTCGGGTTGAATTTTGAAAAATCCTTTCTTAGCGGATGACTACGTCATCATAGATACCTGTATGCCAAATTTCAGCCCGATCGGTCCAGTGGTTAGAGCTGTGCGTTGATAGATCAGTCAGTCAGTCAGTCAGTCAGTCACCTTTGCCTTTTATGTATTTAGATGAATATTGTTGAAAAAAAATTTAGTTAATAAATATTTATTACTAGTTGATGCCCGCGACTTCGTTCGCGTGGACTGAGGTTTTTAAATTCCCGCGGGAACTCTCTCACTTTCCGGGATAAAAAGTAGCCTATATGTTATTCCAGACTATGATCTACTTTTGTGCCAAATTTCAGCAGAATCGGTTCAGTCGTTGCCACGTGATTGAGTAACAAACATCCAAACATCCACACTTTCACATTTATAATATTAGTAGGAAGTAGGATAATTAATGAAAAATCATTAATTATATGATGTCAATTTCTGACGCTAGATAACTTGGAATGTTGTTGGGGTTACTCCGACCCTTGGTGATTGATATCACCTGCACTGGAGCATGGGCGGGAGAAATTTTATCCCCGGGAAAAGGATAAAATGTTTATCCCCTTATCCACCTGTCGAACATGGGCTCAGCGGTGGAAGAATATTGACAGTGGATACAATGGGAGAAAATTTATCCCCACAATTATTGCCATTATAAGAAAATCATGGAAGTATGGTGTACAAATTCCACAATACTTCAAAATTTATATCAATTCGATCTCAAGTCATTATTTTTATCTATACTCGTGATTTTGACAGTTAATAGGTGATTTGTACGTGGTTTTTGTTTTCGTTTGACCCTTTAAAAAGTCAAAAAAGGATAAGTTTATCTCTTTCATTTGTTCCCATGCTCTAGCCGGGGGAAGTTGCTCCATTTGTAATGTCAAATAATACTTCTCCTTTCCCCTGTCGCCATGCTTTAGCATAGGGAAAAGGCAATTGTATCCCCTGTCAGTGGATAAAATCGGAGGATAAAATGTTTATTTCCTGCCCATGCTACCAGTGCTGATGGTAACAATGCAGGCTAAGACAACAGCAGGCTAACTTGGAAGGTTAGTAGGGCAGTATTTGCCATGCTGAACTTTACTAATATCCTTTACCCCCTCCCACTGTTTTAACTGTTTAATTTACAAGTGACTATGTACTTTAAGAAGTGGATGAAACTATTTAATTGACGTGTGATTATGTACTCTAAGAAGTGGATGAAACTGTTTAATTGACGAGTGACTATGTACTCTAAGTAGTGGATGAAACTGTAATTGACGAGTGACTATGTACTCTAAGAAGTGGATGAAACTGTAATTGACGAGTGACTATGTACTCTAAGAAGTGGATGAAACTGTTTAATTGACGAGTGACTATGTACTCTAAGAAGTGGATGAAACTGTTTAATTGACGAGTGACTATGTACTCTAAGTAGTGGATGAAACTGTAATTGACGAGTGACTATGTACTCTAAGAAGTGGATGAAAGTGTATAATTGACGAAACTAACTCACCTGGGCATGCATGTTCATGTGTTCCTCGTAGGCAAGTTCTTGGACAAATTCCTCAGAGCAAAGCGAACATTTAAAGTCAGCACTTTCAAACTTCAATACGGGATGTATATCTGCTATCTGATCTTCGTCTGCCGGTTCCTTTTCAAAAGCTTTGAGAAGATCATTGTCTAGTAGCTTTGTATCCAGCATTAGGCTATCGTCAGAAATGTTTTCTTCGTGCATTACAGAGAAATCATTATTGTCATTGTCAGCATCATCACCGTCTTCATATACCACATCCATGTCTTCTCTAATCGCCATAGAGTCATCGCTGTCTTCTGTTTTCACTACGCCTCTGTCTACGGTTGTCTCTGATTCTGTCTGTCTGTCTTCTGAGGTGTCTGCTTGTATGTGTAAGTCACAGAAGTCAGCTCCTAGTGTTGTCACCACCATAGGGTTCTTTAGTCCGTGTTTTGCGCGGTTTATCGTTTTTATATGACGTCTTGTTATCTGTTGAGAAATTATTTTTGAGAAATTATTGTACTGACGGTTGTTAGGGGTCTATGGGTTGATAAACAAAAAGGATTAAACATATAGCATTTTTTTTTAATTAGTTGATAAGGTAGTCCATGACTGCGATCTCATCTGATGGTAAGTGACTATGCAGTCTAAGATTGTAGCGGGCTAACATAGAACGGATATGGCAGTGTACAATCAAACCATACCCCCTAAGCGGTTTCTACACGCCATCGTACAGGAACGCCAGGGAGGTCGTCAAATCATGGAGGGAGCATGTCCAGTATTTTCTTGAAAATACATATAACAAATTATTTCCAATTTAGTCTTTGAATTATGTGTGGAAACTGGGCTAGTTAGAAGAAAGAAAGAAGAAAGAAAACATAAAAACTCACCAATTCATGTTTCTCAACTAAGTCCATCATCAATGCCCGAGCTCTCAAACTCTGGTCCCTGAATCGACTAAAGTTCTTCAGTCTCTGAGCACATTGTACGCAGAGTGTTTGCTTCAGGTTCCCTTGGTTGCACGGCTGAAACGTTATAATAATAAATAATAAGGTCCTTCCGATTGCATTTGAAAACTTCTCTAATGGGATGTAACTCTATACAGCGCCATCTAGTGTGGGTTTATTAATAATAATGTCCTCCTGAACGAATCCGACCACGGCGGCCAATCTCCATCTGCGCAGGAGATATTATAGTTCACGAGTGTGTAAGAGCGTTGAACTGGTGTACCTACGTATGCATTTTTGAAGCTTTATTGTGGAAGCACTGTATACATAGCATAGCTTTGTAAAAAAAAATTTTTTTTTGAAAAGAGCAACTGCTGAGTTTCTTACCGGCTCTTCTCAGCAGAATCTGCATTCCCAACTGGTGGTAGATTTATGACGTGTCATAAGAGCTACAAGTTAGCCTACATGAATTAAATAAATTTTGAATTTGAATTTGTGCGCAAACACAGATGCACCCTCTATTTCCTCATTAATAGGATGAAATAAAATTTAGACAACTTACCGCATATCCACTCAAATATTCGTAGGCTTTTTCCAATTTGTGTTTCCTCATATGAAGTAGCTTGCTGTCTGTGTCCAGGCATATCATGCACACCTGTGGATACACATTTTTTTAGACATGATAGATATTGACCGAGATGTCAGCCGATAGTAAGTGACAATGCAATCTAACATTGCAGAGTATTTATACTTGTTTAATTACTAGCCGATGCCCACGACTACAACATAATTATACAAATAATTATGCAAACAGAACATAAATAACACTAATAGGGGTATGGGTTGAGTGTACACTGTCATACCCCTTCCAAGTTAGTCCGCTACCATGTTAGACTGCATCGTCACATGCCATCAGGTGAGTCCAGGGCTATCTTGTCATCAAATTAAAAAAAAAAACATAGAAAAAACGTTACCTGCACTGTTGAAGGAACAGCACTGGCATCAATCTGCCTCGAGCCACTTTCTGTTTCATAAATGTCATCGTCCAGGAAATGCTCCGAACAGACCACGGCAGAGTCCGGCAGGGAAGAGTGCTGCTTGCCCAGGGATCTGAGCCACGCTGCACGGAGATGCTTTTCAGTGGGAAACCTGGGTATTAGCAGTATTGTTTTACAGTGTCTTACTACGCACTGGGCTAGTCAATTTTCATGCATTATTAAGATTATCAACAATTTGGTGGTTTAACACAGCAATAACATTTAATTACTGTATTCAATGATGACTTCCACAATTACTAACTGATGTCAGCATCTTTGTCCGCATGGATTTATCACTCCTTTAGGGATGGATTGCTAGCGAGTGCATTAGTGAGTTAGCGCAATTAGCGTTTAGTTCTTAGCACATCTTTAGGGTACTTAGGGAAGATTTCTACCCAAATCTCTTAAACCATCCAAATAGGTTGTGCGTTATCCGGCTCTCACATTAAGTTTGATTTTTCAAACCCCTATTTTACCCCCTTAGGGGTTTAATTTACAAAGGTTATTTCTAAGCGGATGCCTACATTATAGTAGCTATCTGTATGCCAAATTTCAGCCCAATCTGTTATGTGTTGACAGATCAGCCAGTCAGTCAGTCACCTTTGCCTTTTATATATTCAGAGAATAATAGGTACATTGTTAGCTACTTAGTACTTTGCAATAACCTTCGTACCACCAATTTGATCAATAAATTGCTCAGTGGGCAGGTAAACTGGTAAACGGTTAGCATTCTTTTTATGTGATGGGACCTATCCTTACTAATCCTATACATGAGATGGGATGGATGGATGATTGCATGTTAGTTACTCAACCACATCACAACCACTGAACCGATTTGACTCAAATTTGGCAGAGATAGATTATAGTCTTGAATAACATATGGGCTACTTTTTATCCAGAGAAATAAGAAAGTTTCAAATTGAGAGAGGAATTAAAAAACCTCAATCCACACGAACAAAGTCGCGGGCATCACCTAGTATTATAAATGTGAAAGTTTGGATGTATGTATAGATGTTTGTTTGTTACTCAATCAGTAGCGGTGCAGATTCGTACGATGCCTTGCACTTGGTAGTTATTTGCGGTAGTTATAACTCGCGCCAATAAAGAAACGTTTTATAAATGGCGTCGCTAATCATTCCCTCTCACTCGCACGTTATTCCTGTCTTTAGTCACACATTTCGTTACAGCGCGCAAAAAAATAATCAGTCTGTAACTGCCTTTCAGGCATACCCTTTAATGACGTCGCGATCTGACTGCGAGATACAAGACAAGATAAGTTATAGGACACAAGAAAAAATAAATAAATAGAGATATTAAACATGTACTTCGGGATTAATATATAATTAAATGTGGGCCCTAATATTTAGAGTTTATTTTAATGTTTTATTATAAGATTTTGTATCGTAGTTTAATTGTTTTAATTTAGAATACTAATTCTAATATTAAAACTTAAATAAATTAAAACTACTACCTACTAAGGTAGTAGTTTTAATTTATTTAAGTTTTATAATATTATGTTAACTATAATAAATTTACATAATCTGCAAAATAAAACTAAAATAATAACAATTAAATAGTAATATAGTATATCTATATTTTAAAAACATTTATGTGTGTCTGTATAGTTACACGTACATCAGTTCAGCTTCGCTTCGTTTTTTGCTGACGGTCCAACCTGTATCCGTCATTACAAGTACGAGCCGCCATTTATAAAACGTTTCTTTATTGGCGCGGGTTATAGTAGTATATAATTCAATATCCAATTTCAAAGTGTCAAACTCAGGAGAGAGATCAAAAAGGTCTTTACGAAAGAAAAGGGCAGCGCCGACAGAAATGCTACATTGTTTGCGGACGCCAGAGTAATTGCTGCGGCCATGTCGTTCTAATCTATTCAGTCCTCAGTCGGCACTCGGTACCACAACTTACGAGCTTCTTACGAGGCAGATGGGAATCTTTCGAGTGTACTTAGTACTTACCCATGGAAACTTATCCGCTTCTCCTTCTGTGATGCTGGTACATTGTCTGGAGAATTTTTGCAGAAAGGCGCGTAACACCGCATCTTCAATGGTTATTTCGTTTCGCCTCGAGTGAAGTTTCGACATTCGTTAGAACTTAGAAGTCAGAACCTTCGTCAGAGACAAAACGCACAAGCAAATGTTTAATGTTTTAATATTTAATGTGCTTGGTCAACATAAAATATAAGTACGGCATGGCAAAATTATATTTAGTTGTTAATCACAACTTACAAAATACAAATAAGTTCAATTTCGCAATTTATTGAATAGGTATAAGCCAAAGAGTAAATATAGATAGGGCACAGACCAGAAAGTACTCTGTGGGCAAAAACATATAAGATTAAGTTATATACTTACTCTTATATGTTTGTGGCTGTGGGTATAAGTTTTGTGGGTGGCAGTGTTGCCAACAACACAAGGCCTAAAGTCGTCATTTTTCACAACTTAAGTAGCCTAATGTAACCGAATTTCAGCTGATGTCTGATGTAACCTAAAGTAGCCCAAACGCCAAAATATCGCTATGATTTTTGTATTACATATTTATTAAAGTGTTAACCTACACTTAAAAGAAATATCCTAATTTTATAAATACATATCAAAAATTCCGAGGCGGGCGGGATTCGAACCCTTATCTCTCAGGAATCGCGGCCTGAGTGTGTTAACCGTTACACTACGGCCAAATTGAACCACACGTCAGCCACGAAATTAGTGATATGTATCTACTTTTTCATTTTTATAGCAACTGTTAGCGACAACTGGTAGCGACACATTACAGTGTTGTCGATCTATTTTTCCAAGACCCCATATTACAATGGAGCTCTTAAGAAACTAGAGATGCCACATTGCTTGAAACAATTTTTTATTAAAGTGTTAACCTACACTTAAAGGATATATCCTAATAGATTTATAAATACATATCGAAAATTCCGAGGTCGGCGGGATTCGAAGCCACATCGCAATCGAATCATTGTTTCAAAATAAATAAGTAATAATAATAAAAGTTTGTGCAAATGGAACGTTTAGAAGTAGATTTAGTGAGCGCAAACCTTCGACCAGTTCGACAATTCAGCCGGGACGTGCCTTTACGCAGATTTAGTACTGAACATATTCTGCCACTTTCTGCGGTGAGGTAGGGTAATCACGTACAGCACACATTTACTCACTTCTGCACACACTTGTAAATACTTAATGTCTCTATGAACGCACACTAACTCAAAAGCTGTCACACACAAGCTAACACGAACGTTTGTACATGTACTTCGGCAGAGGGGAATGCGTGCGCTTACTACGTCCCGGCTAAATGGTTGAAGGCGCAAACAGATAACAGATAATAAGATTTGGCTAATTTATGGACGCTATAAAGTAGCCTTAAAAGCAACCAGTCGCCTTTCGGATTTTTTCGTTGCAGATTCTTGTTCTGAGTCACAAACATATAAGAGTAAGCAGACCTAACATAATTTTCACAACTACATCTAAACGAATAAATAATATCTTCGCTCGCTTCTCTCCAACAAAAAATATATGATTCTATCTCTTTTACTTCTGTTGTTGCAACACTTACGCACTCATAGACATAATTGAGCTTGAGGCAATTCGTAAGCTACAAATAAGAACAGTTTGGTGCAATATGTCAATTTGTCAAAAACAACAACATAACCTGCGAGTTGTTTATTCTTTTAAATTTGCTTTAAAATCGAGTCTAAGGAATCAAAAATTCTGAAATAAAATGGTGAAGTGTTGTGCACCTCTGTGTGGCAATTCTCCGTATAGGAAAACACCTGCAATTACTTTTCATCGGTAAGTTTTGATGTGCTATAGACTCGTAATTTGGTTATATGCTTACTGTGTGATTATTAATAATCGTTCGGCATTTTAGAAGCAGTCCCTAATTATTATATACGCAAAACTCGTAGACAGTTATTGTAATTTTGGTTCTAGTATATTCCTGTTGCAATATTTATCAATTAATTAATATCAGGATCTTGTTTGTCGTTTCATATACTTGTACAATTTGACAGGGCCGTATTCAGGCGCAAGTTTTGTTTAGTGGGTATATTTTGATTAAATAATTAGTCTGTTTTTGCCTGCCTGTTTTAAGATGTATTGGATTGTATTAATTTTTATTTGTATTGTATTGGACTTAGGAAAATTAATCGTGGAAGCACTGTATACATAGCATAGTTTCATTAAATATTGTAAAATTTTTACTTTTTTTTGAAAAGAGCGACCGCCGAGTTTCTTGCTGGCTCTTCTCGGCGGGAAAGGCATTCCGAACCAGTGGTAGATTCATTGACGATTCAAAAGTGCTTGTAAAAGTTTATTTGAAATAAAATATTTCTATTTCTATTTCTATAAAAGTAAGGATAAATTATAAAATTAAATCATTTTTCAGCTTTCCAAAGGATGAAAATCTAAAAAATGCCTGGTTGATGCAGATGAATATAAAAAATTGGCAGCACAAAACATCGAGTGTGCTATGTTCTGAACATTTTGAAGCACATTTAGTGGATTATAGTGGTTTTCGTACCGTCCTTACTTCTAATGCAATCCCAATGATTTTTGATTCATCATTACAAGTAAGTTTCTAGTTGTTCTTATATTTAGGTACCAACCCAAAACATCTTGCCATTTAAACGTAAATATTAACAGCTATACCCATATATATATAGCTGTGTACCTATTTGTATTACCTATTAAATTGTTAATACTAGACAACTGATAATTTATTACTCTTGTTTTCAGCATATGTCTATATCATCAGTAAAAGGTCCAGTAGAAAGAAAAGCTGCTGGAGATCAAGTTTTGATGGACTTGCAAAATTTACAGCCTAGTAATACTATTAATAAAGAGTATAGAGTAATACTATTCCTTATTACGTTATTGAAAAGACTGAGACATATGGTTTATTTTGTTATTTTTATAAGTTTAAAATGTGTAATACTATTCTAATAAGGTTATTGAAATGAGTGATACAGGCTGAATAGAATGTAAGAGTTAATTAAACTACTGTTGATGTTATCGTATTGTCAATGTTTGTATTTCTAAAAGATATTAGAGAAAAAGTTGCTTTTTGATTTTGTTTTATTTATCTAATAGATATATCTTCTGGGTAGATTTTGTAAATCATGTTTTGTTTTGATTTTATTAAATATTATTTTGTAACATTATTACTTGTTTGATTACAAAACCGCGAAACTTAGCACATTAGAATCCATTTTCATAATTAAGAATTAATTTATAGAATTAAGTTTACAGAATGTAAAATAAGGATTTAACCTACAATTTGATGGCAACTTTCCGTAGTTTCCATATTATTTCAAATCACAGATATTAAATACTCTCTAGTCCCTTCAACCTCGCTGAACCTCGCTTTTCGAAGTCCGGCTCTGTTTACTGTCAATGTGTGCGTGAGATTTGTATGTAGGCGTAATTGGAACGCCAATTTTTTCTTATGTTAGGTCTGCTTACTCTTATATGTTTGTGTTCTGAGTAGCCTAAATATAGTTTTCAAGTAGGTACACTCCCTAATGGGCAGCCATTTTAAGCGACAGTTTTCAGTACGTATGCACCCCTTCGATCACAGATGCACCCTAGTTTCGTAGGTAGGGCCACGGTAGGGCGCACAAACATATTGTGTTTGTGGTAGGGCGTCACATGTATTACCTACCTAAACAGTTCACACTAGCGCCATCTTAAATAAGCCCACATCAACTTTTGACAGCGGGAGATGTAAGCGTAGAAATAACAACTACAAATCGTCGCCCCAGTTCAACAAGGTTCTATCTAGCATTTTGTCAATTTTCGAGGTTTTTGGTTACGCTCTAGGAGGATTAAGCTCTGGAGTGGCCATAGGATGCGTACCCCTCTGTAAGTTTTTATTTGACGGGTATGCCCAGCGGTCATACCCGTTATATAAAACTGTTTGACTCGCGTCACGCGCCTGTCAACAACGTATGGTTAGCGGAGGATGAGCTCCGGTATAATATGCCGACTATGAGTGATTTTCCTTCTAAAAAAAATACCAAAAATATCCAGTTTATGAAAGGATAACATTACTTTTCTCCTGATATATTCTTTTATCCAATTAATGCACTATTTAAGGAGAAAACTTAAAAATACTGTTGATCCGAAAATGTTGCTACGGAATCGTACAAGAAATAATTTCGGGAAATTTAAAAAAATTAACCAATCTACTTATTACTCGATTGGAGCCCTTTATCATGAACTGTATAATGATTTGATTACATACAATTAAAATTACGATCGAATAGGAAAGGTTGGGGGTTTATGTTTATATTAATTTATAAACTTTAGGCAAACAATTTAATCGGTTATTTTGAAAAGGACGAGTCACACATTTCGTCAAAACTGAGTTAAGTAGAATATTCGTTAACATTTTATAATATTTTCTTGTCGTGTGACTGAGATTTTGTTGGTCTTGCATAGTAAAAATATATCATTAACTGTAGTAAACTCTTACTAGTAAACTGAGCTACTATTGTAGCTATGTCACTATAACTACTTTTTAACATTTTAAAATTTAATAGAAATCCGACCAAAATCAGACCAAGTTATTTATACCTTTGCCTTAATCCTAACCAAAATAAATGTTTTTTCAAGCAAGGCTGTTTAAATACCTGCAAATTACTTTTTAGTTTATTAAAATCGGACATTCCATTCGAAAGATATTATACAAGTTCATTGATGTAATTTATTCTGTTATCATTTTGTTTTCAATCATCAAATCCCATACCCAAAGGAAGCCAGCGATACACTATTGCTAAATATATTATTATTTAGGTAAGTATGTCCTGCATTTACTGTGCGTTTATGCCAAAATGTTTAAAAAATAAATATCCACCCTTGCGAAGCCGGGACGGGCCGCTAGTATAATATAAGTAACCGATATAATTGCATGCGCAAAAATCATTACAAACATACACAGATTTGTGATTAAAAAGCCTTATTAATATTCAATCGCCACAATTAAATGCCCTCGTGCCACCTCGGTTTATGAAAAATTAAATTGTAATAGGTATTGTACCCATTCATAAAGTTGGATAAGCTTATCATTAACAGTATTTTTAAGGTAGTTTTTTGTTCAAAAATGAGGATTTTATTTTAAAGAAGTTGGTCACACTGCAAGAAAATTAGGGCTGGAAGCAGAAATTATATCGATATTGATATTTTCGGTGTGTATGGTATAGGTACATCATGTATTTTTTAATTTTCTTATAGAACCAGTTAGTGTTCCAACAAATGTCTACTATCCATTGATAAAACATGGATAAAAGTTTAAAAACTATAAACTTGACTACAAAATTGTATGTGGCATTTCTTAAATTTATTTATTTACTAGCTGATTTCCGTGACTTCGTCCGCGTGGCGTAGTTTAGAGTAACTTGCTACTATCCGCGAGAAGGTATGTCCTCTATCTCCGATAATATTTATTAGATCTTCACCAAAATTGAATAAAATAGTATTTTTCAAAAACTTTCATCCCCTATCGCGGATGAACCTTATTGTTTATTAGGATAAAAAGTATCCTATATATTAGATTCAGAACATTCGATTTAGATTTATATTCTCATTTTATACAATTCATTAAAAACTTTTTAAGTCTTAGCCAGACCAACGAACAGTAATTGATTGCTAAATTGATTTAACAATATTTTAATTTATACTATTAGTTGAACTTCATTAATTCATTAATTCATTTAGAACTTATCGAAAGTCGATAATCGATAGTGTCGCAGCCCAAAATTGCTTACATAAATGACATGATTGTTTCGTGTAAGGATAGAACGTCCCTGTGTGTGAATTTGGTTGTGTGCGTATACTTTAAGGTTGTGTTTGGTAGTTTTGTCGTGTGCGTGCATAGCGACGTGATTGAAAAATGCACCTGTAGTAAGAAATTGTTTATGTATGCTACCTCGCCCCGCACCGTAATTGACAGATTTTTTTGCAAAGAAATTAGACGTCAAGGCGTCTCCATCTAAAACACAAAATTTTTTTTCCTCCGAGGTTACGCTGGTAGAATATTTTTTTGTGCTTCTTTCTGTAAAAAAATCTTTCAAAAATTCTCATTCTGTAATGAGATATTATCAAAACAACGAAGTTCTATCTGCATTTTGCCTGATTTTGAGAGTCACAAGGTTCTAAGTGAAAATTGTATGGCAGATAGAACTTTGTTTTCCAATTATGGGCAATAACTTGTAGTGGCCATATTAATTAAATTTTAAAGGCCACATTATTTATGTGTATAAAAATTGAAATTTAATGTCTGGCCAAGCTATACGAAAAATAACTGCGCAAAAGTACTTGATATTAACAAAATTATTAATATAATATAATTAAAAATTCGTTATTTTTGTGTCACGATTTATTTGTTTACGAATTTTTACCCCAATCTTACTATTTAAAGGGCCAATGAGTAAAAATGCTTTTAAAATAGGGCTACTCCAATATTCTTAAAGCATTAAAAAATAAATCGGCCATATTGTTCCGCCAGACGAAGATGTTAAATATGCGCGTCAGTTTTGAAAAAATACAATAATCAAGATTTAATGAGGTTAGAATTATATTTTATTACTATTACACCGTATTTGTTAACGAGTGTATTCATAGTGTAATTAAAAGTATTCATCAGCGTCTAATTATAGTAAATTACCAAATCATAAGCTAAAATTAAATAAAATATGTGTTACATTTGTGTTATTGTAACACATATTTTTGTGTTACGTATCACATAAAATCTGTAAAGCCTCATTAATAATGGTAATAAAACTGAATTGATGAAAATAATAATGTATTTATGTGTGATTCTAAGTACAGCAAAAACTCCTTATTCGCGCTTCCTTCATTCGCGTTTTCACTATTTGCGGACAAAAAAAAATGTAACCCAATTCCTATATTCATGGCTAAAAATTTCTTTATTCGCGGATCTAATCGATACATCGGAACATACATATTAATAAAAAGGATTCCAATAGTTATCTAACCCAATATCCTAAAAACGTATCCTGTAAACGCGTCGTCAAATGGATTAATAAAAAGTAAAATAGACTTTATTACAAATTGTTAAAAGATATCGTCGCTGTATTGCTTCGGCCTTTGACAGAAACCGCCTTCGCCGCGGTTGGTGTTGAAGGAGCTTTTAAAAACTGCCAAACAAGAAAAAATTACAAAATTCTTTAAACCATTGCCTAAGCCTAAAGATAATACTTAATTAATAAATATGGTCAAAAACTTCAATAAATTTTTTTTTTTTCATATTCACATTCGTAAAAATTCTAATCAATTTTATAAAATATCTGACATTATTAATTACCATTTTGAAACAAACTTTACGCAAAAAATGTGCTTTTTTTGGGTTACATTTGCGTAATGACAACACAAAATGTTGTTGTGTTACTTTTGTGATATAATTGACAATTTTGGTGGCCTTGCCCACTTATTTAAACCCTGCTTTTTATTTCTAGTTATACAATTCAGTCGTATTCATACAAAAAATATTAATAATTGGGGTTCTATGTGAAAGAACTGATTTTGAAGCGAGAATTTTGGATGTAACAAGGTTCTAACTGTTTTGAAAATATGATAACAAAACTATATTATTACATAATTAAAATGAAATAAGGAAGTTTAACATATTTTAAATACGTTAAAACTAAAATTGTAATGCAATTGTTTATCATTAGAGAAATACAAATTTTTAAACCTTTGATTAGCCATTCCCAAAACCTGTCGTTGATGCACTTAGAACCCTGTTGAACTGGGGCGACGAAATCCAAATTCTAGACATTTTGACTGATTTTGACTCGAGAACTAGATTGATACCTACCTATTTAAAATTACCGCCAAACATATTTTGTCCAATTTTCATAATACATATAAATATAATAAATACTGGGGGTTTTAGTCCACAGTTAGGATAAATCCACGACAAGTATATGACTAAAAAGTAAAAAATAAATTAAAAGTATAAAACTTTTTTGAAAACCAGTTTTTATTCAAATGCACTAAAGTATAAAATAAACCTTTCTTTTATAACTTTTACTATCAAGTATTAACATCATCACACAATTTATGTGATATAAAAGCTTGTCAAAAGATTTACCTGTGTAGAAAACAAGTAAATTAAAGAACTGCGATCTGATTGATTTTAATTTTTAACATTTTCAAACTACTTAAGTAAATACGAGTACTTAAACAAAGATTACAACTAGCATTGTTTTTCAGTACTAGATCCCACATTTATAACGGAACTTACGCGAGATATGTTTAAATCTCACTAGTCCTTTCTATTTATTTATTTACTTAAATACACTTACAATATACATAATATATGAGATTCACAAAAACATTTACAAAAATTTTAATACTTACTGATATGTATCTCAATTATTACAAACTTACAATATACATAATATATGAGATTCACAAAAACATTTACAAAAATTTTAATACTCACTGATAAGTATATCAATTACAAGTGTATATAACATTCGCTGATTGTCATGCAAACAATAATGATAATGATAATTACTGAATATTAATAAAAATGTTAAATAAAATGAAAGCTAACGCGACAAATACATAGAAAATATTAACAAATGTAAAATAATGGAAAATGAAAATTTTACAATTAATAAAGACAAATAACGTATATTACTCGTACATTATCTACAATTATACGCATTACATGGTACATAATTAGTCTTAAATTCTGCTCAAGAAAATGCTAGCCAATGAGAAAAATTTAAAATAAGTTAGGTATACTTTCAATCACCAATACTTGCATAATTAACAAGGGACCTTCACCAGTGTGTATTCACGTGAGCTGTTAAATTACTTTACGTGCAGATTTATACTTGCACAATTCACAAGATTAAGGCTTTCCACCCGTGTGAGTTCTCATGTGACGCACTAAATGACTCTTATTAACAGATTTATATTGACATATTCTACACGAATAAGGCTTTTCACCAGTGTGCTGCCTCATGTGAACTATTAAATTACTCTTATTTACACCTTTGTACTCGCATAACTTACAAGAAAAAGGCATTTCACCAGTGTGCTGCCTCATGTGACGGATTAAATTATTCTTTCTTGCACTTTTGTACTCACATAACTTACAAGAGAAAGGCTTTTCACCAGTATGCTTCCTTGTGTGACATATTAAATCACTCTTCTGTGCACTTTTGTATTCACAAAAATTACAAGAGAAAGGCTTTTCACCAGTGTGCTGCCTCATGTGAAGGATTAAATTACTCTTCTGTGCACTTTTGTACTCACATAAATTACAAGAGAAAGGCTTTTCACCAGTATGCTTCCTTGTGTGACATATTAAATCACTCTTCTGTGCACTTTTGTACTCACATAACTTACAAGAGAAAGGCTTTTCACCAGTGTGCTGCCTCATGTGACGTATTAAATTACTCTTATCTACACTTTTGTACTTGCATAACTTACAAGAGAAAGGCTTTTCACCAGTATGCTGCCTCATGTGAACTATTAAATTTCTCTTATTTACACTTTTGTACTGACATAACATACAAGAGAAAGGCTTTTCACCAGTATGCTGCCTCATGTGTGCGGTTAAACTACTCTTAGTTACGCTTTTGTACTCGCATAACTTACAAGAGAAAGGCTTTTCACCAGTATGCTGCCTCATGTGAACTATTAAATTACTCTTATTTACACTTTTGTACTGACATAACTTACAATAGAAAGGCTTTTCACCAGTGTGCTGCCTCATGTGACGTATTAAATGACTCTTATTTTCACTTTTGTACTCGCATAACTTACAAGAGAAAGGTTTTTCACCAGTGTGCTGCCTCATGTGACGTATTAAATGACTCTTTCTTGCACTTTTGTACTGACATAACTTACAAGAGAAAGGCTTTTCACCAGTGTGCTGCCTCATGTGACGTATTAAACGACTCTTATTTTCACTTTTGTACTGACATAACTTACAAGAGAAAGGCTTTTCACCAGTGTGCTGCCTCATGTGAACTATTAAATTACTCTTATCTACACTTTTGTACTGACATAACTTACAAGAGAAAGGCTTTTCACCAGTGTGCTGCCTCATGTGGACTATTAAATTACTCTTTTTTACACTTTTGTACTGACATAACTTACAAGAGAAAGGCTTTTCACCAGTGTGCTGCCTCATGTGACGTATTAAATTACTCTTATCTACACTTTTGTACTCGCATAACTTACAAGAGAAAGGCTTTTCACCAGTGTGCTGCCTCATGTGTGTGGTTAAACTACTCTTATGTGCACTTTTGTACTCGCATAACTTACAAGAGAAAGGCATTTCACCAGTATGAGCCCTCAAGTGATTCATTAAAAGGTATTTGTATTTGCATTCGTATTGACAATTCTCGCAAGTAAATCTATTAGCTGTCTCGTGGCGCTGTATGTGTTTTATAAACAGACCTTTTTTTTTATACTTAACATGACAAAAGTCACAAATATACATTTTTTCTTGAAAATTTGTGTCAACTTGTTCTTCATCAGTGGCTGGTTCAATGTATTTACTGGCGTGAATCTCTCTCTGACTTTTTGGCTCGTAACTCACATTTTTAAAGGCTTCGTGACTGTCGTAAGAAATGAAAACTTTTCGTGTTTTCGTTAAAGATGCATCTCGTTTTGGCACAACGTTTTTACTGAACACATCGTATAGTTTCACTGTGCAATTCGTATATCTAGCGATGTTATCGTTTGTTGTATTGTTGGTCTCGGCAGATCGGTAGTCTAAGTCGCCACTGATTACTGCGATGGCTCGTTCACTA
Organism: Hipparchia semele; assembly: GCA_933228805.2. Classification (NCBI taxonomy): domain Eukaryota; kingdom Metazoa; phylum Arthropoda; class Insecta; order Lepidoptera; family Nymphalidae; genus Hipparchia; species Hipparchia semele. The sequence continues at coordinate 4,783,631 of OW121735.1, read as the reverse complement.
CTCGGGCCTGCATCGGCTCCTTCAGTTAAGCGCTCTTCGCCGTCATCACTGATCGCGACACTCGCCGACAAACGAGCAACTGAAACAATATAACTTTTTTTTACAGAAGCATGAACAGTATACACTATTGTTTTCTAAAATAAATTCATGATAAGTAAACATTTCAATGATTTCTAATAAAGTATGCGACATAATGTTTTAAAGATCTCTACATGATGCTAACGACTTCATAAATGAAACATCGAATTATAACACTCAATTAAAGTTTTTAAATCCAGCGAGAACATTTTGTTTTTAGGATACAGAGCGCCTCTCGAGGTCCTCACGCATATACATGCAACACCAACACACTTTGGCATATTGTAATAGGTACAGATCAGTCCAATGTTAAATAATAAATTGTTCAACACAGAGACCGGGAAATACAAGATATTTGTGCGATCTACATAGTTAAGTTGAACGAGTTTCTGTATCGCACTTTTTCTCAAATTCCAAACACTCACACGAGTATAAACCTTGTAAGCTCGCGCTCACTCATTGCTGTTCCTAGGATTTAGCTTTTACTAAGGGACGGCGCGGATGTCTTTCTTCTTGTTAACTTTCGACGAAAGGGAGGGAATGTGGGTTCGGCATTTGGATTATGCACAGTAAAAATTTATGAATGAATATTATAAAATCAATTAAGTTTATTTTATTTTACGACAAACTGTACAACAGTTTATAATACAGTAAAAGCTCTTTATTCGCGGGGGATACGTTCCGTAAATATGCCGCGAATACAGAAACCGTGAATATGGAATGGTAATTTGTATGGGATTATAGGGGATACGTTCCTAGGTGACAAAATAAAAAACAAATATATAAAAAAAAACAATTTAATTTTAGTTTTTGACCATATTTGATTAATTATTATTTTCAGGTTTAGGCAATGGTTTTAAGAATTTTGTAATTTTTTCTTGCTTGACGCTTTTTATTAAAAGCTCCTTCAATTCAGACTGATATTCAGCAGTGGCATTAGCAATTTGCCTCTTAAAAATAAGGCTTTGTTCTATAGACAGATCAGTTTTCATAAAAAAATCACAATGCTCTTATGCCAATCTTAAACCTTCACCGAGATTTTTCAAATATTAGTCCATTTGACGAAGCGTTTACAAAGGTTATTGGGCTTGATACCTATTGGAATCCTTTTTATGTATGTACCGATGTACCAATGTACCGATTAGATCAGCGAATAGAGAAATCTAGCCGCGAATATAGGAATTGGGTCGCATTTTTTTAATCCGCGAATAGTGAAAACGCGAATAAAGGAAGCGCGAATAAGGAGCTTTTACTGTACCTAGAAAATAAATAAAAAAAAAAACTATTTTTGATGCTTTAAATTTTAATGAACTGACCTGCCGCCCCGGCTTTATTGCTGTGGTTCAATTACCATAATAACATTGTGGTAATCTATAATTTTTTGTCTGTTTGTCTGTCTGTGCGCACATCACGTGAAAACTACAGAACGGATTTGAATAAAATTTGGTCTAGTGGTAGCTGATACTTCGGGTCAACATACGAGATACTTTTTATCCTGATAAACAATACGTTTTATCCGGGATAGGGGATAAAGTTTTTGTTGATTTCGCTCCATAACTTCGTCAAATCTAAACCGAATTTGATAATTCGACCGTAGCAATTAACAGTGTCGGATCTACATTTTGGCGATTTTCGTTTTGTTGCATTAAGGGTCTTAGAATGGGGATAGCAATGCCCCCACCAATTGTGAAACTTTTGGAATCAACCAACCATCTTTGGTTTTTGCAAGTGCAAGGGTTGGATATGTTGACTGTTTTTCACTTTTCACATATTTGAAGCTTTGAGCGGCCGTGCCCTGGAGTAGTGGTTTTTCACATGCGACTATGTTAATTGCTACGGTCGAATTCTTTCTTTATTATAAACTAGAAGCCCGCGCCGACTTCGTCCGGGTTGAAAATTAAATATTTGTTCTTGTGAGCTTCTTATAGGAGACGATTGTCAATAAGCTCACCACAGGAACCACACGAATATCCCGCACCGATACCCGCCAGCGTGCCCCGCCGCGCCAGCCGGCACCATTTTATTATTTTGTCGCGCGGAAATATTAATTTTCCGATAACTCCTAAGATATTTATTTAAATTGTATAGTGTAAAGGGCAAATATGTTCTAAATTAAATACTTACGATAATAAACATATTTATTTAGATATAGATTGACGTCACATCGGTTAAAGAAGCTTCGAAAATAATTCATTATTTTTAATCAAAATTTGAAAGATAGAAATGGTTACTGTAAGTTATCCTTAGAATATAGACATATGCTATCACGGACTTTTTTTTAGAACTCTTTAAGAGGAACAATTCACCCATACATCATTTTCATCCAATAACAGTATATGACCCAGCGCACGCCTTGAAAACGTTTAAGAGTCAAAAAAAATTCCGACTTCTTTAACAAATTTGCACATAATTATTTTATTATTTCATTTATTTCATTTCATTTATTCATTTATTTTGCATTCATGTATCTACTTACATGTCAACAACAATAATACATGTTTAATTGTGAGCAAGATTACATGAAGCCCCGTCAGGGCGTTGCAAGTTATATAATTAATCATATAAAATTATCAATAAATTAAGTTAAAAAATACAATAAATTAAACATACAATAAAAAAAAATTTAGTAAATTTCACATGCAATTAATGGTTATAAATTTGGATGTCTAGTTATAATATAATAATAATTAGTTATATCAATATGTCATAAGAACAGATAGTCGAATTATTTATAGTCATATTAAGTCATTAGTCATTCGTCTAGTCATTTTACATTTTAATGTTCAATTAAATGGCATAATTAATTAATTTATATCGTAACCGGACGTGCAATTGAGGTCTAATAGCCTAAGAGTAACTACCACCTGTTACTACTTTGGAATAGCTCATCTATCTCGTAGAAGCTATTTTGTACGAGCCATTGTTTAAGTTTTCGTTTGAACGTCGTATTATTGGTTTCGTTGGTGATATAATTTGGGATTTTATTATAAATATTGGTCGATCTATGCAATGGGCCGCGGGTAGAAATTTTTAGCTTGCATTTGGGGTATGCAAGCTTATTTTTGCGACGTGTAATTCGCTCTTGTTTTTTTGTATTAATTTCCATAGTTTCGTATAAATTGTAGTTTTTCCTTACGAATAGGGCAGTCTCCATTATATAGATGGATGGAAGTGTAAGTATTTTTTTATTTAGGAAGTGGGGTCTGCAGCTTTCGCGTGGTTTTATATTTACTAGTATGCGAATACATTTCTTTTGCAAGATAAATATATCCTCTGCGTTGGTGCTTTCGCCCCAGAGGATTATGCCATACCGCATCCAAGAGTAAGCGTAAGCATAGTACGCGGAAAGCGCTGTTTCGTAATTTGTATTTGCTTTCAGTACACTGAGAGCATATACAAATCGCGATAGTTTAACGCTCAGGTTGTGAACATGGCTCTTCCAGTTCAGGTGAGTATCGATATTTAGGCCGAGAAGAGTGAAGTCACTAACCTCTTCAATTTTTGTAGTTGTCGTTAATGGTCTTAGATTCAACGGTAGTTTTTGATGTGGCCTGAATTGTATGAGCTTAGTTTTATTTAGATTAATTTCTAGATTATTAGAATGCAAATAATTTTGGATGTTTGTTAGGTTTTCTGAAATAATATTTTCACAATCTGTCGCATTCGAGCACATAGCTAAGATCGATACGTCATCTGCAAACATGACGCACCGCGAGTGTGGGCTTATAATATTAGGTAAATCATTAATGTATGTCAAAAATAGGATGCATCCAAGGACACTTCCTTGTGGAATAGACCAGTTCGTAACGCGTACTTCTGAATCAATGTCGCTAACTACGTTAGTCCGTTCATCACGATATTGCACTTGTACGAATTGTTGTCTGTCTTTCAAGTAAGTTTCCAGCCATCGGTGAGCGTTCCCTCGTATGCCTGAATCATATAGTTTTTTGAGCAATATTTTGTGTGAAACTTTGTCGTACGCTTTAGTCATATCTAGCAGCAGTCCGACACCGTATTTTTTGTCTTCTAAACAGTTTAGGATTTCCTGTATATATTTAAAGACAGCTAGCGTTGTCGAGCGGTTTTTCCTAAAGCCGTATTGATTATCACTCAAAATACCATATTTTTCCAGGAATCTATACACACGGTTTGTTACAGTTTTTTCGAAAATTTTTGATAGCGCCGGTAACAGGGCGATAGGTCGAGAGTTACTAGGGTCGTTAGGTTCGTATTATTATTATTAAGCTTTATTTATCCTACACACAAAATCTTAACAATTAATCTTTAGGTTTGTAAGCTTGATCTATTCTTTGTGTGTGGTCCCCTATGGGTAAAAGCCTCCTCCATCTTTTGCCATTTTTTTCTATCTTGGGCAATACACATCCAATCCTTCCCCGCTATGTGTATGATGTCATCAGTCCATTTTTTCTTTTGCCTTCCCACGCGCCTTTTGCCTGCTGGACCTAGCCATTTTGTGGTTTGATGGGTCCACCTCTTATCTTTATATCTTGCTACATTTCCTGCCCACTTCCATTTCTGTGCTAGAGCATACTGAAGCGCATCTGTTAGCTTGGTTTTCTTACGAATTTCTACGTTTCTTATCTTTTGGATTCTTTTTAACTTCAGCATGCTTCTTTCCATTGCATGTTGACAGGACATGATTTTGTTCTTTACTTTTTCAGTTTTTGCACATAATATCTAGCCATAATACATTTATTAACATAATTATATAACCATCTGGAATAATGTACCTTTGAAATGGTAAAAGAATTATTGTAATAGGTGCGGTGGTTCCAAAGTTTGCTCCGGACATACATACAAACTCACAAAATTCGCGCTCTCTCTTTATTATAATAGTATAGATTATGTACTATTAGCAATATTTTATCCAATTTTCTTAATCCTTATAATATAATAAATACTGGGGTTTTTAGTCCTCAGTTAGGATAAATCCACGATAAGTATATATTTATTACAGTCATATGACTTAAAAGTAAAAAATAAATTAAAAATAAAAAACTTTTTTTAAAACAAGCTTTTATTCAAATGCACTAAAAAGAATAAAATAAACCTTTCTTTTAAAACTTTTACTATCAACTTGTAACATCATCACACAATTCATGTGATAGATTTACCTGTGTCGATAAACAAGTAAATTAAAGAACTGCGATCTGATTGATTTTAATTGTTAACATTTTCAAACTACTTAAGTTAATACGAGCACTTACACAAACATTACAACTAGCATTGTTTTCAGTACTTGATCCCACATTTATAACGGAACTTACGCGAGATATGTTTGAAACTCACTAGTCCTTTTATTTATTTATTTATTTACTTAAATACACTTACAATATACATATATGACATTCAGAAAAACATTTACAAAAATTTTAAGATGATGATATGTATATCAATTATATATTGTATATAACATGTATATGTAGTGTATATAACACTAGATGATGCCTGCGACTTCGTTCGCGTGGTTAAAGATTTTTTGATTTCCGCGAGAACTCTTTAATTTTCCGGGTTAAAAAGTAGCCTATGTTTTAATCCTGGGAATGAGCTATCTCCATTCCAAATTTCAGCCAAATCGGTTCAAGCGTTTGTGGCGCAAAGGAGTAACAAAAATACACACACACACTTACACATACAAACTTTCGCCTTTATAATATTGAAAAAAATGAAAAATGAAATAATAATATTAGTGTGATAGTGTGATGTGATTCGCCGATTGTAATGCAAACTATAATGATAATGATAGATACTAAGTATTAATAAAAATGATAAAAAAAATTGAAAGCTAACGCGACTAATACATAGAAAATATTAACAAATAAAAAAATAATGGAAAATGAAAGTTTTACAATTAATAAAGACAAATAACGTAGTGAAATATCATATATAAATAATGAAGTGTTGAAAGTCGCCATTAAAAGTCAAAACCCCACCCCAGTCGCTACAACACAAAAAAAGGACGCGTCCCGGCAAACGACGAGTGGTGACGTCATTTTTAAAAACTCTTAGCCAGCTCGTTTCTTGGGTTACAACGAAGATTTTTTTTTATTTGAAAGGTAATATGATAGAGAATACTCTTAAATCGTAAAATCTTCTGGTATTGGGGGCATTTTTCTGAGAAATTTAGAGATCATTGAAAAAATAGTCATAAAAAAGGGTTTCTTTTTCATAAAAAGCAAAGTTTATGTCATGATGCTACTTTTTTGCATGCCAATTGCAATTAAATCCTTACCGCCAAGTACGTGGTATAATATCTTTTTATATTTCAAAGCAATCGACCCACTAATTTTGAAGAAATCGTTTTTTTTCTTACATAACAAATAAAAATCTTAATTCGCTAATAAAAAGTAAAATAATTTTTTTAGATTTTTTTTTTCTATTTCTTTTGTCGATAATTTATGGTCTAGTTTCACCCCCTTTCGGGGTTGCACTTTATCCAGGGACACCTTGTATTACATTATCTACAATACACATTACATGGTACATAATTAGTCTTAAATTCTCCTCAAGAGAATGCTAGCCAATGAGGAAAATTTAAAATAAGTTAGGTATACTTTCAATAATTAATACTTGCATATCTTACGAGGGACCTTCACCAGTGTGTATTCACGTGAGCTGTTAAATTACTTTACGTGCAGATTTATACTTGCACAATTCACAAGATTAAGGCTTTCCACCCGTGTGTGTTCTCATGTGACGCACTAAATGACTCTTATTAACAGATTTATATTGACATATTCTACACGAATAAGGCTTTTCACCAGTGTGCTGCCTCATGTGAACTATTAAATCACTCTTCTGTGCACTTTTGTACTCGCATAACTTACAAGAGAAAGGCTTTTCACCAGTATGCTGCCTCATGTGTGTGGTTAAACTACTCTTATATGTACTTTTGTACTCGCATAACTTACAAGAGAAAGGCTTTTCACCAGTATGCTGCCTCATGTGAAGTATTAAATTACTCTTCTGTGCACTTTTGTACTGACATAAATTACAAGAGAAAGGCTTTTCACCAGTGTGCTGCCTCATGTGAACTATTGATTTTTGATTTTTAAGAGTCTTTATTAAACATCACAGAAAATCGTTATACAATAGTAACATTACTTATTGCTAACTAACAAAGTTTAGATGTTATTGTAGGCTAATACACCTTTATTAACATATAACTTAAAGAAGAAACAATTATTACATCTTAAATTACTTTTTAAACAAATAAAACAAAAGACTTAAACGATGTGCTGGTTGCAATCCAGACACATTTTTCTACATTTTAAAATTATTATATTTAACAAAATTAAGCATAATATGTATAAATATATATTATTTTAATATAAACTTATAATTGAGTTTTAGAATCATAACTAAAAATTATGTATCTTTGCGGGTGAGCATACAAAAAGATTGAGCCGCGGGATCGGTAACGAGCTACGTCACCGGTCGCTTGTATTGTCACAATGTTATGAATCACTGAGAAAATAGTGATGGGGTAATCTGTATCTATTGTAAGTATCGGCATACGGTAATGAATTAATTCTACTTCTGCCGATTGTCGAGACCAAAATATTTGGGTGATTGGGGATTTTATGTATATAAAAATTACGAGAAATTTTTAGGATATAATCTTTAATTAGAGGATATTTAATGCGATTATGAAGATTTTTGAGATTGGTTCTAAATTGTGTATTATATGCTATTTTAACAGCCTTATTTTGGATTATTTGCAATTTAGTGTATTTACTGTCCGGGATACTAGACCAAACGGGAGCTGCATATGTGATACAAGGTCTTACTAATGTGGAATAAATTCTTAACTTAGTTTGCGGGCTAAGTTTTGACTTACGATTTAAGATTGGACGTAATGCGTTGGTAGCTTTGGTACCCTTAAGAATCAGACTTTCAATATTTTTACCCCAATTAATTTTATCATCAAGTATAGTACCAAGATATTTGACCTGCCTGCTCCAAGGGATAGGGTGATTATTTACTATGACTTTTCTAACAGGAACAGAACGTTTCCTACTGAACAAAATACTTTCAGTTTTATTGGAGTTTAGTTTGAGTTTCCACTTAGTAAAGAAATTATTAAGTAACTCTACTGAAAGCTGTAGACGCCCAATTACAATATTACTATCTTCACAGGTAGTGTAAGTCGCTGTATCGTCAGCATATATCGCTAGGTGTGTGTGAGGCTGTTTAGGAATATCGTTAATGAAAATAATAAATAGGTATGGCCCTAAAATAGAGCCTTGAGGCACACCAGCTGGAGTACATTTGAGGGATGATTTAAAGTCACCTATAGAAACTGAAAAAGAACGATTAAGCAGATATGACTGAATTAGCTTAACAAGGGATAGTGGTACATTGTTGACTATTAATTTGTGTAAAAGACCCTCGTGCCAAACAGAATCAAAGGCCTTTTCAATATCTAATAGGATCATACCAGTGCATTTTCCCAGGTTTATGCCATGAACTACATGCTCAGTTACCCTAGCTAACTGATGCGTCGTCGAATGGCTATGGCGGAAACCAAATTGCTCAGGTATAATTAAGTGACCTGTAGCTTTTTGAAGACGCATCAAAATAATGGATTCAAATAATTTACCGAGGCTAGGCAAAAGGCTAATGGGTCGATAGCTGGAAGGGGAAGATTCATCCTTCCCTGGTTTTTTAATTGCTATCATCTTTGCAATTTTCCATGAAGTCGGGTAGTATCCCAACATTAAACATCCATTGAATATCTTAGTTAACAGGACTAAACATTTTTGTGATATGTTTTTTAGTAGACAGTTTGCTACACCATCGATACCCGGAGCCTTACGGAGTTTGAGTTTGTTGAGTAGTTTGCGAATTTGACCCGGTCTAACTGGCATATCTAGTTTGTCAATATGGAAAGATTCGAGTTTGGTAATCGATTCAGAAACTATGCATTCAGTTTCAGAATCACTTTTCCAATCCTTAGTAAGATTCATATTATCAAGGAAAGCCTCTGCCAAAACTTCACACTGTTCCTGTGTTGAAGATGTTAAAGAACTATCAGAAATTTTAAGGGGAGGAATGGTATTAGGCTTAGGATTTAACGATTTTACAAGGCGCCAAATGTCTGAGGAAGGATTATCAACTTTAGAAAGTTTATTGTCCCAGTAATTGTCATAAAATTTTTGTATTTCTCGATCAATTGTGTATTGTAAGCTATTAAATTTGGTGCGGAGAGTTCTCTTAACTATTTGGTCATTTTCTTTAATGGAAGCTCTACGACAAGCATTCTTAGTTTTAATTAATTTACAAATACGTCGAGGTAACTTGATTTTACTATCAGCGGAAAGCACGGGAACACTGTAATTACGGGCATTGATGAGGGTATTTGTTAAAAGTTCAATACTGCTATCAATTTCGCTTATTGATTTTAAAGGGTATTTATCAAGGGTAATTTTTTGATCAAGGAAATTTCTGTACTTAAGCCAATCAGCTTTTTTATAATTAAATGTCTGAAAAGATTTGCGTGCATAAGTACCACTAACAGTGAAGAAGATGGGTAAATGATTTGAGGACAACGAGTTTAGGGCTTCCATGTTATCAATATCTTTAACGCCAAGTGCTATAACTACATCGGGTGTAGATGGGGTGCGAGAACTATCATAGTGAATTAGCGTGGGTGTGCTAGGGGCAATAACGTCATATTCGTTGTTAATCATGTGGTTAAATAAGATCTTACCATGTAAATTTGCAGTATAACAGTTCCAATACGGATGCTTTGTGTTTAAATCCCCCATAAGAACTATCGAATGGAAAGTGTTTATTATAATATCTAAATCGCTGCATAATAGTGGAAGATTAGGGGATTGGTAGGCAGCTATGAAGGTTACATATTTACCAGACAGACGTAGCTGAATACCAGTACATTCTAAGTTATGAGTTCGTGGCATTTTGACGGGAGTATGAGGAATATCAGACTTTACTAAAATAGCTACACCTTGTCCTCGGCCCTCTGCTAACTTATCCTGTCTATAGCAATGAAATCCAGGAGTATTAAGTATTACATTCATGTGAACTATTAAATGACTCTTACTTCCACTTTTGTACTCGCATAACTTACAAGAGAAAGGCTTTTCACCAGTATGCTGCCTCATGTGTGTGGTTAAACTACTCTTATATGTACTTTTGTACTCGCATAACTTACAAGAGAAAGGCTTTTCACCAGTATGCTGCCTCATGTGTGTGGTTAAACTACTCTTCTGTGCACTTTTGTACTCGCATAACTTACAAGAGAAAGGCTTTTCACCAGTATGCTGCCTCATGTGAAGTATTAAATTACTCTTCTGTGCACTTTTGTACTCGCATAACTTACAAGAGAAAGGCTTTTCACCAGTATGCTGCCTCATGTGTGTGGTTAAACTACTCTTATGTGTACTTTTGTACTCGCATAACTTACAAGAGAAAGGCTTTTCACCAGTGTGCTGCCTCATGTGAACTATTAAATCACTCTTCTGTGCACTTTTGTACTCGCATAACTTACAAGAGAAAGGCTTTTCACCAGTGTGATGCCTCATGTGAAGTATTAAATTACTCTTCTGTGCACTTTTGTACTGACATAACTTACAAGAGAAAGGCTTTTCACCAGTGTGCTGCCTCATGTGACGTATTAAATCACTCTTCTGTGCACTTTTGTACTCACATAACTTACAAGAGAAAGGCTTTTCACCAGTGTGCTGCCTCATGTGACGTATTAAATTACTCCTATCTACACTTTTGTACTTGCATAACTTACAAGAGAAAGGCTTTTCACCAGTGTGCTGCCTCATGTGTGCGGTTAAACTACTCTTATGTGCACTTTTGTACTCGCATAATTTGCAAGGGAAAGGCTTTTCACCACGGTGAGCCCTGGAGTGATTCATTAAAAGGAGTTTGCATTTGCATTCGTATTGACAAACCTCGCAAATAAATCTATTAACTGTCTCGTGGCGCCGTATGTGTTTTACAAACAGACTTCTTTTTTTATACTTAACATGACAAAAGTCACAAATATACATTTTTTCTTGGAAACGGGAGCTACTGTCTGATGAATAAATACATTGTTTAGTAATGTCATTATTTAAACAATCACTTATAGGTGTGTCAATTTGTTCTTCATCAGTGGCTGGTTCAATGTATTTACTGGCGTGAATCTCTCTCTGACTTTTTGGCTCGGAACTCACATTTTTAAAGCCTTCGTGACTGTCGTAAGAAATGAAAACTTTTCGTGTTTTCGTTAAAGATGCATCTCGTTTTGGCACAACGTTTTTACTGAACACATCGTATAGTTTCTCTGTGCAATTCGTATATCTAGCGATGTTATCGTTTGTTGTATTGTTGGTCTCGGCAGATCGGTAGTCTAAGTCGCCACTGATTACTGCGATGGCTCGTTCACTACTCGGGCCTGCATCGGCTCCTTCAGTTAAGCGCTCTTCGCCGTCATCACTGATCGCGACACTCGCCCACAAAGGAGCAACTGAAACAATATAACTCTGTTTTACAGAAGCATGAACATTATACGCTATTATACTTTCTAAAATAAATTCATGATAAGAAGAGAAAGTTTTATTAAGATTGTAAGAGTTATATTCGCATAATTTAAGGCTGTTCCCCAGCGTGGTTTCTCACTTGCTTCACAAGAACGCATCTTTGAGCACACTTATAATTTTATTTTATTTTAAAAGAACACTTACAGCTTATTAGAAGAAATTAGTCAATAAATACAGAAGAAGAATAAAAGCTTATTATAAGTTTTCACAGATATAATTTACATATGAAAAAGAAAAAAACACTCAACTGGGAAAATAATTAACTCAACAAACATTCGATTTTCTTAATATTATTCACGTTTTAATTTGAAACGAAAATCTTAATGAAACCAGACTTACAGAAAATCGTGGAGCGATCTATCTGCTACTAATTCCAATTTAAAAAAACCACCATTTTTTTTTAATAAAGAATAGTAGCCAAGCTGAACTTGACTTATTTTCTCCTCTCCCCTCTATATAAGCGGAAAGCTTGTGCTAGGAGTGGGTACGACAATAGTGCAACAGGTGGGGCTCGAACCTGCGACCTTTCAGATTTCAGTGCGCTCCTTAAAGCGTTGGGCTATTGAGGCTACATTTTAACAATTGCACTTTATTGTGTGTAGCAAGAGTAGTTATTTGACTATAGCATAATAAAATATAACTAATTTTTTTTAAAGAGTATTAGCCAAATATCCAAGAAAGCCAAAACGCGAAAGATCTATCTGTCCTTTTCTTACACGCTACGCGCGTATAAGACAGAGGGAGTACGATATTTTAATCAAATTGATCGCATTTATCTCGGGCACGCTCGGGCTGCCGCGTGAGCAAATGAAAGCAAATTATTGCAGGCAAAATGAGGCTGTACAATAATGGTCTAAGACATAAATTACAATGTATTAGTTTGTTTATGAAAATACACATGTACCCTCGTATATGGGTATTTCTCATCAAATTCCGAAATTTGAGATATGATTGAATTTTTTTTTTTTAATTTTAAATTTGATGTTTTTTTGCAGAGATCAGAAAAGTTGCTTTTAGAGATCTGTCCAGAGGTATTGGTCTTCCATAGTTTTGTATATAACATATAAAAAATGAGGTTTTAAAAAATAAATAAATGAGGGAATGATTAACGGAGTGAGGGAATGATATATTATTATATTATAGTAAAAAACAACATGTACAAATGAAAAAAATATATAAATATATTTTATTAATATATATCAAACAATGTAATATCATATTCTAAAGAAAATCAACTCAAAACTTTGTACTTATAGAACATAAACAATCTTTTGTACTTATAGAAAATGACCAACATAAATATATATGAACCCAAAAAAATAACAAATATACTACTATAGAGGTAACAAATGTCAAATCTTTATACTTATTACTATTTATTTTTAAACTTTGTACTTAGCACTTCTCCAAAACTTAAATTAAAACATCTTCATATTTATTTATTAAGCATTCATTATTATTAATATTAACCTAAATAACTGGTTTTACTTGACCTTTCTCTTTTTTCTTTAAATATTTTAATCTTTCTTTTTCCCGCAGTTTTTCCAAAGATTCAGTATTATTTTTCATTTTTTTTCGCCTTTTTCTATCATACTCTTTCTTTTTTTTCTGCATCACTCAACTTCTTTTGTCGTGCCATTTGGCTTCCACATACATGCACCTGTTTTAAATTAAATACCGTGAAGTATAAGTTGCAAGAAATAAATAAAAAATCTAAAAAAACCCCGCAGAATACTGGATAACTCCTAAATGCAGTGAGGTAATGACGGTGAGGGAATGACGATTTTTAACTTAAGCTACAAAAACACCAACACATAACCTCAATTTGCTTGTCACATTTTGAATATGTATTTTACTCCCAAAAACGCATAAAACCAACAAATTTTAATGATAGATATTAAAATGCTTAATACATTCATGTAACGTGAGGTAATGATCGTCATAAATTTAACTTTTAACAATTTTTCACAAAATATTTTTTTACACGAACTCACCTACGGTTGAGAAGAAATCGCCATCTTGAATCATTTGCGAGTGTTGCCAGGTACTAAAAACTTAAGGTTGCGTTCCTAAATATCGTTTGACATGTTCAGAAATCGAATATTCGTAATAGGATGAGGGAATGATTTTATTTGGCGGGACATATTTAAAATCGAATTATTGTGTTTATAAATTTGTTGTTGTAAGATGGAAGCTTTTATAGACAATAATGAACATCTTTCTTATATATTTGCATAATTTTATTATTAAGAATATTGATATATTTCAGATAAATAGGCATTTTAGTAACATTTTTGAACTAAGGGACAAGGTGAGGGAATGATTTTCAAGGTAACAAAGTAGCCATATCTTTTTTTTCTTTAGAGGTAATACGTTTTCTTTTTAAACAATAGCGGTATAGACAGCGTACATTTAAATAAAAAAAAGACTTATTTAGTTAATGCATATGACTCGGCACTAATGGCTCGGGAATCAAATTTCGGAATTTGATGAGAAATACCCATATATAGGATTTCTCGGGACACTTTTTTCGTGAATTTTGCATTACACCCAAGGTCCATAGTATTATAATATGTCAATGGTTTAGACGCTCGATTTCTATATCTAGACATAAAATCTAAGTAATAACTTGCCTGTTGTGTGCGCGACATCAGCCAGACCGCGACCGGCGCGCAGACTTTCAGGTTCCGGCCTGTGGAGCAGACAATGTATAGAATAGAACAGAATAGAAATATTTTTTATTCAAATAAACCTTTACAAGTGCTTTTGAATCGTCGATGAATCTACCACTGGTTCGGAATGCCCTTCCTGCCGAGAAGAGCCAGCAATAAACTCGGCGGTTGCTCTTTTCAAAAGATGCTATGTATACAGTGTTTCCACAATAAAGTTTCAAAAATGTATACCTACATAAAATCCAATACAATATGTTAGGACGGGCAGACATAAAGTAGACCCATTCCCGTTGGTGTTTTTAATTATTCATACTTTTTTTATTTTTTTTATTTGTAGACAAGATAGTCCATGACTGCGATCTCATCTGATGGTAAATGACGATGCAGTCTATGATGGTAGCGGGTTAACTTGGAAGGGGTATAGCAGTGTAAATTCAACCCATACACGGTCCGGTCGGTTTCTACACGCCACCGTGCCGGAACGCTAAATCACTTGGCGGCACGTCTTTGACGGTAGGGTGGTAACTAGCCACGGCCAAAGCCTCCCACCAGACCAGACCAGACATAATTCAGAAATATTAAATTCCTAAATTGCCCCCGCCGGGAATCGAAGCCGAGACCTCCCAGTTGTAAGACCACAGCGCTCACCACTGCGCCAGGGAGGTCGTCAAACTTTAACTTGCTGTTAACTTCTTTATCTTCTTTTTTGTCTATATTCTAAGTTTTTGTCATCGTTTACTTCTAGTAATGCATGTTTACTTGTTTAGTTGATATTTTTTTTTCTTTCACGCCTGTTACTGAGAACCATACTGACAAATAACGTAATATTTATATAATTAATTTTATATAATTATAACGAATTTGGTTAATTTATTGTATGGAACTTGTTGGTGTAAATAAAAAAAAAAAATGGTTTAGGAGTCTAGCCGCTAAGGTAGAAGATGCATAGACTGCTAAGTATAGATGTAAAAATAACGTATAATACCAAATAGCTGAATTTTTCCGGTATAATTCAATAGATTACCGTATTTTTGGTATTTTATTTTTTCATACAAAATTATAGTTTGATTTTCTTGTAATTTTGTTTTTGAAGTTTTTTTGAATGAATATTTATTGCTTGGTGATCATTAATCAGATTAATAAAGAATTGGCCCGCCGCTTGCTGCTGGTGGATGAATACTTTGTCAAATATGGTTGAGCGAAGCAACGGCTGGATCATGCGTCATGCTCGTGAACGGGTGCCACCAACGGGAATGGGTCTGCTTTGGCTGCCCATCTTGACATGCGATGGATTGGTGTACCTACGTATGCATTTTTGCATTTTTTTGAAGCTTTATTGTGGAAGCACTGTATACATAACATAGCTTTGTAAAAAAAAAAAAAATTTTTTTTTGAAAAGACCAACTGCTGAGTTTCTTACCGGCTCTTCTCAGCAGAGTCTGCATTCCGAACCGGTGGTAGATTTATGACGTGTCATAAGAGCTACAAGTTAGCCTATATGAAATAAATTAATTTTGAATTTGAAATTGAATACAATGTAATAGAATGAAATTTATAATAGGTACTATGAATAACTAGTGAGTATGAGTACGAGTGGTGGTGAGTGGGTGGTGATGAGTGGTGATGAGTGGTGATTAGTGGGTGGTGGTGAATGGGTGGTGATGTGTGGTGATGAGTGGTGATGAGTGAGTGGTGATGGGTGGTGATGAGTGGGTGGTGGTGAGTGTTTGTGAGTGGGTGGTGATGGGTGGTGATGAGTGGGTGGTGATGAGTGGTGGTGACTGGTGATGGGTGGTTGTGAGTAGATGGTGATGAGTGGTGATGAGTGGGTGGTGATGAGTGTTGATAAGTGGTGATGAGTGGTGGTGAGCTCGCACGCTCTATGATTATGATTAAATCATTGAAATTTTAAGTCTAAGATTTTTTAATAATAATTTATGTGTGAATTTGTTTTTCATTATGTCCTAATTTGTTTATAAACCATTTTAATAAAATAAAATTAAACGCAGAACCACGTTTTTTATATTCCTTGCTGATTTTTTTACAAACAAAACGTATCTACATTGAAAAACATAAGATAATCGTTAAATACGAAAAATACCACGAGAAATGGAATAATACCGAATAATACGGTATTTTTCGTATTTTACCGTTTTGCATTTTTGGTAAAATACCGGCTTTACATCTATACTGCTAAGATCGTATAAACTAATAGTTGGGTTCACAGGTACACTCACTTGATCTCAGAGAGTGAGGGAAGCGAGGGCCTGGCGTCGGCGGCGGCGCGGCGCTCGCTCGCTCGAGCTGTCCCGCTGTCACCGGCAACCGTCCCGCTCACACCAGCAGCCATCCTGCTCTCACCAGCAGCCATCCTGCTCTCACCGGCAGCCGTCCCGCTCTCACCGGCAGCCGTCCCGCTCTCATCGGCAGCCGTCCCGCTCACACCAGCAGTCGACACGCTCTGACAAATCGATCGATCGATCCTTCAATTGATCCATTCGCCCATCGCTATATCTATCATACTTTTACACGTTATGCTTCGTTATGTATGTGACGTCATTCTAAATCCAAGATGGCGGAACACCCAAGATGGCGGACTAGTTATTTTTAATGCACTCCTACAATATGGATATCAAATAAAATGACTTGCTGAGAATAAGAATGCGAGTTAAACTCTTGCTTTGCTCCAATGTTTGAAAGTTTGGTGTACTAGGGCTTTTTACTTCTCGATTATGATAAAATGACGATATATGACTAAAAAGTAAAAAATTAATTAAAAGTAAAAAAACCTTTTTTTTAAAAACAAGCTTTTATTTAAATGCGCTAAAAAGAATAAAATGAACTTTTCATCAACTTGTAACGTCATTACACAATTTATATGATATAAAAGCTTTTTTACTTTTTCTTTTTTTAAGAATATTTAGCCAAGCCAAACTTGACTTATAATCTCCTGTCCCCTCCAAATAAGTGAAAAGCTTGTGCTAGGAGTGGGTACAACAATAGTGCAATGGGTGAGGCTCAAACCTGCGACCTTTCAGTTTTCAGGCTGCACCTTTAACCGTTGTGCTGTTGAGGCTATTTATCTAATCTCTAACGAGGGTGACTTCTCCGAGAAGCGGATGAAAGTGTTTGATTGACAAGACTAACTCACCTGGATATGCATGCTCATATGTTCCAGAAACGCAAAGTCTTGGTCAAATTCTTCAGAGCAAATCGAACATTTAAAGTCATCACTTTCAAACTTTAACATATCAGAAATGTTCCCTTCAACATCAACTAAATCATTATTGACACTGTCAGCATAATCAGTGTACACAGTGTGTTCATATACCACATCCATATCTTCTCTAATCGCCATGGAGTCCACTTTATTGGCACTGTCAGAATAATCAGTGTGTTCATATACCACATTCATGTCTTCTCTAATCGCTATAGAGTCATCGCTTTCTTCTGTATTCACTACGCCTCTGTCTATGGTTGTCTCTGATTCTGTCTGTCTGTCTTCTGAGGTGTCTGCTTGTATGTGTAAGTCACAGAAGTCAGTTCCTAGTGTTGTCACCACCATAGGGTTCTTTAGTTCGTGTTTTGCGCGGTTTATCGTTTTTATATGCCGTCTTGTTATCTGTTGAGAAATTATTTTTGAGAAATTATTGTACTGACGGTTGTTGGGGGTCTATGGGTTGATAAACAAAAAGGATTAAACATATAGCATTTTTTTTTAATTAGTTGATAAGGTAGTCCATGACTGCGATCTCATCTGATGGTAAGTGACGATGCAGTCTAAGATGGTAGCGGGCTAACTTAGAACGGATATGGCAGTGTACAATCAAACCATACCCCCTAAGCGGTTTCTACACGCCATCGTACTGGAACGCCATGGAGGTCGTCAAATCATGGAGGGAGCATGTCCAGTATTTTCTTTATATATATTGTATAGCAAATTATTTCCAATTTAGTCTTTGAATTATGTGTGGAAATTGGGCTAGTTAGAAGAAAGAAAGAAGAAAGAAAACATAAAAACTCACCAATTCATGTTTCTCAACTAAGTCCATCATCAATGCCCGAGCTCTCAAACTCTGGTCCCTGAATCGACTAAAGTTCTTCAGTCTCTGAGCACATTGTACGCAGAGTGTTTGCTTCAGGTTCCCTTGGTTGCACGGCTGAAACATTATAATAATAAATAATAAGGTCCTTCCGATTGCATTTGAAAACTTCTCTAATGGGATGTAACTCTATACAGCGCCATCTAGTGTGGGTTTATTAATAATAATGTCCTCCTGAACGAATCCGACCACGGCGGCCAATCTCCATCTGCGCAGGAGATATATATAGTTCACGAGTGTGTGAGAGCGTTGAACTGGTGTACCTACGTATGCATTTTTGCATTTTTGAAGCTTTGTTGTGGAAGCACTGTATACATAGCATAGCTTTGTAAAAAAAAATTTTTTTTTGAAAAGAGTAACTGCTGAGTTTCTTACCGGCTCTTCTCAGCAGAATCTGCATTCCCAAAAGGTGGTAGATTTATGACGTGTCATAAGAGCTACAAGTTAGCCTACATGAAATAAATAAATTTTGAATTTGAATTTGTGCGCAAACACAGATGCACCCTCTATTTCCTCATTAAAAGGATGAAATAAAATAGACAACTTACCGCATATCCACTCAAATATTCGTAGGCTTTTTCCAATTTGTGTTTCCTCATGTGAAGTAGCTTGCTGTCTGTGTCCAGGCATATCATGCACACCTGTGGATACACATTTTTTTAGACATGATAGATATTGATCGAGATGTCACCCGATAGTAAGTGACAATGCAATCTAACATTGCGGAGTATTTATACTTGTTTAATTACTAGCCGATGCCCGCGACTACAACATATTTATACAAATAATTATGCAAACAGGACATAAATAACACTAAAAGGGGTATGGGTTGAATGTACACTGTCATACCCCTTCCAAGTTAGCCCGCTACCATGTTAGACTGCATAGTCACGTACCATCAGGTGAGTCAAAGGGCTATCTTGTCCTCAAATAAAAAAAAACACAGAAAAAACGTTACCTGCACTGTTGAAGGAACAGCACTGGCATCAATCTGCCTCGAGCCACTTTCTGTTTCATAAATGTCATCGTCCAGGAAATGCTCCGAACAGACCACGGCAGAGTCCGGCAGGGAAGAGTGCTGCTTGCCCAGGGCTCTGAGCCACGCTGCACGGAGACGCTTTTCAGTGGGAAACCTGGGTATTAGCAGTATTGTTTTACAGTGTCTTACTACGCACTGGGCTAATCAATTTTCATGCATTATTCAGATTATCAACGATTTGGTGGTTTAACACAGCAATAACATTTAATTACTGTATTCAATGATGACTTCCACAATTACTAACTGATGTCAGCATCTTTGTCCGCATGGATTTATCACTCCTTTAGGGATGGATTGCTAGCGAGTGCATTAGTGAGTTAGCGTAATTAGCGTTTAGTTCTTAGCACATCTTTAGGGTACTTAGGGAAGATTTCTACCCAAATCTCTTAAACCATCCAAATAGGTTGTGCGTTATCCGGCTCTCACATTAAGTTTATTTTTCAAACCCCTATTTTACCCCCTTAGGGGTTTAATTTACAAAGGTTATTTCTAAGCGGATGC
Source organism: Hipparchia semele (assembly GCA_933228805.2). NCBI lineage: Eukaryota > Metazoa > Arthropoda > Insecta > Lepidoptera > Nymphalidae > Hipparchia > Hipparchia semele. The sequence continues at coordinate 4,763,659 of OW121735.1, read as the reverse complement.
CTACATTATAGTAACTATCTGTATGCCAAATTTCAGCTCAATCTGTTATGTGTTGACAGATCAGCCAGTCAGTCAGTCACCTTTGCCTTTTATATATTCAGAGAATAATAGGTACTTTGTTAGCTACTTAGTACTTTGCAATAACCTTCGTACCACCAATTTGATCAATAAATTGCTCAGTGGGCAGGTAAACTGGTAAACGGTTAGCATTCTTTTTATGTGATGGGACCTATCCTTACTAATCCTATACATGAGATGGGATGGATGGATGATTGCATGTTAGTTACTCAACCACATCACAACCACTGAACCGATTTGACTCAAATTTGGCAGAGATAGATTATAGTCTTGAATAACATATGGGCTACTTTTTATCCAGAGAAATAAGAAAGTTTCAAATTGAGAGAGGAATTAAAAAACCTCAATCCACACGAACAAAGTCGCGGGCATCACCTAGTATTATAAATGTGAAAGTTTGGATGTATGTATAGATGTTTGTTTGTTACTCAATCAGTAGCGGTGCAGATTCGTACGATGCCTTGCACTTGGTAGTTATTTGCGGTAGTTAGTAGTATATAATTCAATATCCAATTTCAAAGTGTCAAACTCAGGAGAGAGATCAAAAAGGTCTTTACGAAAGAAAAGGGCAGCGCCGACAGAAATGCTACATTGTTTGCGGACGCCAGAGTAATTGCTGCGGCCATGTCGTTCTAATCTATTCAGTCCTCAGTCGGCACTCGGTACCACAACTTACGAGCTTCTTACGAGGCAGATGGGAATCTTTCGAGTGTACTTAGTACTTACCCATGGAAACTTATCCGCTTCTCCTTCTGTGATGCTGGTACATTGTCTGGAGAATTTTTGCAGAAAGGCGCGTAACACCGCATCTTCAATGGTTATTTCGTTTCGCCTCGAGTGAAGTTTCGACATTCGTTAGAACTTAGAAGTCAGAACCTTCGTCAGAGACAAAACGCACAAGCAAATGTTTAATGTTTTAATATTTAATGTGCTTGGTCAACATAAAATATAAGTACGGCATGGCAAAATTATATTTAGTTGTTAATCACAACTTACAAAATACAAATAAGTTCAATTTCGCAATTTATTGAATAGGTATAAGCCAAAGAGTAAATATAGATAGGGCACAGACCAGAAAGTACTCTGTGGGCAAAAACATATAAGATTAAGTTATATACTTACTCTTATATGTTTGTGTCTGTGGGTATAAGTTTTGTGGGTGGCAGTGTTGCCAACAACACAAGGCCTAAAGTCGTCATTTTTCACAACTTAAGTAGCCTAATGTAACCGAATTTCAGCTGATGTCTGATGTAACCTAAAGTAGCCCAAACGCCAAAATATCGCTATGATTTTTGTATTACATATTTATTAAAGTGTTAACCTACACTTAAAAGAAATATCCTAATTTTATAAATACATATCAAAAATTCCGAGGCGGGCGGGATTCGAACCCTTATCTCTCAGGAATCGCGGCCTGAGTGTGTTAACCGTTACACTACGGCCAAATTGAACCACACGTCAGCCACGAAATTAGTGATATGTATCTACTTTTTCATTTTTATAGCAACTGTTAGCGACAACTGGTAGCGACACATTACAGTGTTGTCGATCTATTTTTCCAAGACCCCATATTACAATGGAGCTCTTAAGAAACTAGAGATGCCACATTGCTTGAAACAATTTTTTATTAAAGTGTTAACCTACACTTAAAGGATATATCCTAATAGATTTATAAATACATATCGAAAATTCCGAGGTCGGCGGGATTCGAAGCCACATCGCAATCGAATCATTGTTTCAAAATAAATAAGTAATAATAATAAAAGTTTGTGCAAATGGAACGTTTAGAAGTAGATTTAGTGAGCGCAAACCTTCGACCAGTTCGACAATTCAGCCGGGACGTGCCTTTACGCAGATTTAGTACTGAACATATTCTGCCACTTTCTGCGGTGAGGTAGGGTAATCACGTACAGCACACATTTACTCACTTCTGCACACACTTGTAAATACTTAATGTCTCTATGAACGCACATTAACTCAAAAGCTGTCACACTAACAAGCTAACACGAACGTTTGTACATGTACTTCGGCAGAGGGGAATGCGTGCGCTTACTACGTCCCGGCTAAATGGTTGAAGGCGCAAACAGATAAGTTTGCGACGACATTGCGGATTTGGCTAATTTATGGTCGCTATAAAGTAGCCTTAAAAGCAACCAGTCGCCTTTCGGATTTTTTCGTTGCAGATTCTTGTTCTGAGTCACAAACATATAAGAGTAAGCAGACCTAACATAATTTTCACAACTACATCTAAACGAATAAATAATATCTTCGCTCGCTTCTCTCCAACAAAAAATATATGATTCTATCTCTTTTACTTCTGTTGTTGCAACACTTACGCACTCATAGACATAATTGAGCTTGAGGCAATTCGTAAGCTACAAATAAGAACAGTTTGGTGCAATATGTCAATTTGTCAAAAACAACAACATAACCTGCGAGTTGTTTATTCTTTTAAATTTGCTTTAAAATCGAGTCTAAAGAATCAAAAATTCTGAAATAAAATGGTGAAGTGTTGTGCACCTCTGTGTGGCAATTCTCCGTATAGGAAAACACCTGCAATTACTTTTCATCGGTAAGTTTTGATGTGCTATAGACTCGTAATTTGGTTATATGCTTACTGTGTGATTATTAATAATCGTTCGGCATTTTAGAAGCAGTCCCTAATTATTATATACGCAAAACTCGTAGACAGTTATTGTAATTTTGGTTCTAGTATATTCCTGTTGCAATATTTATCAATTAATTAATATCAGGATCTTGTTTGTCGTTTCATATACTTGTACAATTTGACAGGGCCGTATTCAGGCGCAAGTTTTGTTTAGTGGGTATATTTTGATTAAATAATTAGTCTGTTTTTGCCTGCCTGTTTTAAGATGTATTGGATTGTATTAATTTTTATTTGTATTGTATTGGACTTAGGAAAATTAATCGTGGAAGCACTGTATACATAGCATAGTTTCATTAAATATTGTAAAATTTTACTTTTTTTTTGAAAAGAGCGACCGCCGAGTTTCTTGCTGGCTCTTCTCGGCGGGAAAGGCATTCCGAACCAGTGGTAGATTCATTGACGATTCAAAAGTGCTTGTAAAAGTTTATTTGAAATAAAATATTTCTATTTCTATAAAAGTAAGGATAAATTATAAAATTAAATCATTTTTCAGCTTTCCAAAGGATGAAAATCTAAAAAATGCCTGGTTGATGCAGATGAATATAAAAAATTGGCAGCACAAAACATCGAGTGTGCTATGTTCTGAACATTTTGAAGCACATTTAGTGGATTATAGTGGTTTTCGTACCGTCCTTACTTCTAATGCAATCCCAATGATTTTTGATTCATCATTACAAGTAAGTTTCTAGTTGTTCTTATATTTAGGTACCAACCCAAAACATCTTGCCATTTAAACGTAAATATTGACAGCTATACCCATATATATATAGCTGTGTACCTATTTGTATTACCTATTAAATTGTTAATACTAGACAACTGATAATAATTTATTACTCTTGTTTTCAGCATATGTCTATATCATCAGTAAAAGGTCCAGTAGAAAGAAAAGCTGCTGGAGATCAAGTTTTGATGGACTTGCAAAATTTACAGCCTAGTAATACTATTAATAAAGAGTATAGAGTAATACTATTCCTTATTACGTTATTGAAAAGACTGAGACATATGGTTTATTTTGTTATTTTTATAAGTTTAAAATGTGTAATACTATTCTAATAAGGTTATTGAAATGAGTGATACAGGCTGAATAGAATGTAAGAGTTAATTAAACTACTGTTGATGTTATCGTATTGTCAATGTTTGTATTTCTAAAAGATATTAGAGAAAAAGTTGCTTTTTGATTTTGTTTTATTTATCTAATAGATATATCTTCTGGGTAGATTTTGTAAATCATGTTTTGTTTTGATTTTATTAAATATTATTTTGTAACATTATTACTTGTTTGATTACAAAACCGCGAAACTTAGCACATTAGAATCCATTTTCATAATTAAGAATTAATTTATAGAATTAAGTTTACAGAATGTAAAATAAGGATTTAACCTACAATTTGATGGCAACTTTCCGTAGTTTCCATATTATTTCAAATCACAGATATTAAATACTCTCTAGTCCCTTCAACCTCGCTGAACCTCGCTTTTCGAAGTCCGGCTCTGTTTACTGTCAATGTGTGCGTGAGATTTGTATGTAGGCGTAATTGGAACGCCAATTTTTTCTTATGTTAGGTCTGCTTACTCTTATATGTTTGTGTTCTGAGTAGCCTAAATATAGTTTTCAAGTAGGTACACTCCCTAATGGGCAGCCATTTTAAGCGACAGTTTTCAGTACGTATGCACCCCTTCGATCACAGATGCACCCTAGTTTCGTAGGTAGGGCCACGGTAGGGCGCACAAACATATTATGTTTGTGGTAGGGCGTCACATGTATTACCTACCTAAGACAGTTCACACTAGCGCCATCTTAAATAAGCCCACATCAACTTTTGACAGCGGGAGATGTAAGCGTAGAAATAACAACTACAAATCCAAATTCTAGACATTTTGACTGATTTTGACTCGAGAACTAGATTGATACCTACCTATTTAAAATTACCGCCAAACATATTTTGTCCAATTTTCATAATACATATAAATATAATAAATACTGGGGGTTTTAGTCCACAGTTAGGATAAATCCACGACAAGTATATGACTAAAAAGTAAAAAATAAATTAAAAGTATAAAACTTTTTTGAAAACCAGTTTTTATTCAAATGCACTAAAGTATAAAATAAACCTTTCTTTTATAACTTTTACTATCAAGTATTAACATCATCACACAATTTATGTGATATAAAAGCTTGTCAAAAGATTTACCTGTGTAGAAAACAAGTAAATTAAAGAACTGCGATCTGATTGATTTTAATTTTTAACATTTTCAAACTACTTAAGTAAATACGAGTACTTAAACAAAGATTACAACTAGCATTGTTTTTCAGTACTAGATCCCACATTTATAACGGAACTTACGCGAGATATGTTTAAATCTCACTAGTCCTTTCTATTTATTTATTTACTTAAATACACTTACAATATACATAATATATGAGATTCACAAAAACATTTACAAAAATTTTAATACTTACTGATATGTATCTCAATTATTACAAACTTACAATATACATAATATATGAGATTCACAAAAACATTTACAAAAATTTTAATACTCACTGATAAGTATATCAATTACAAGTGTATATAACATTCGCTGATTGTCATGCAAACAATAATGATAATGATAATTACTGAATATTAATAAAAATGTTAAATAAAATGAAAGCTAACGCGACAAATACATAGAAAATATTAACAAATGTAAAATAATGGAAAATGAAAATTTTACAATTAATAAAGACAAATAACGTATATTACTCGTACATTATCTACAATTATACGCATTACATGGTACATAATTAGTCTTAAATTCTGCTCAAGAAAATGCTAGCCAATGAGAAAAATTTAAAATAAGTTAGGTATACTTTCAATCACCAATACTTGCATAATTAACAAGGGACCTTCACCAGTGTGTATTCACGTGAGCTGTTAAATTACTTTACGTGCAGATTTATACTTGCACAATTCACAAGATTAAGGCTTTCCACCCGTGTGAGTTCTCATGTGACGCACTAAATGACTCTTATTAACAGATTTATATTGACATATTCTACACGAATAAGGCTTTTCACCAGTGTGCTGCCTCATGTGAACTATTAAATTACTCTTATTTACACCTTTGTACTCGCATAACTTACAAGAAAAAGGCATTTCACCAGTGTGCTGCCTCATGTGACGGATTAAATTATTCTTTCTTGCACTTTTGTACTCACATAACTTACAAGAGAAAGGCTTTTCAACAGTATGCTTCCTTGTGTGACATATTAAATCACTCTTCTGTGCACTTTTGTATTCACAAAAATTACAAGAGAAAGGCTTTTCACCAGTGTGCTGCCTCATGTGAAGGATTAAATTACTCTTCTGTGCACTTTTGTACTCACATAAATTACAAGAGAAAGGCTTTTCACCAGTATGCTTCCTTGTGTGACATATTGAATCACTCTTCTGTGCACTTTTGTACTCACATAACTTACAAGAGAAAGGCTTTTCACCAGTGTGCTGCCTCATGTGACGTATTAAATTACTCTTATCTACACTTTTGTACTTGCATAACTTACAAGAGAAAGGCTTTTCACCAGTATGTTGCCTCATGTGAACTATTAAATTTCTCTTATTTACACTTTTGTACTGACATAACATACAAGAGAAAGGCTTTTCACCAGTATGCTGCCTCATGTGTGCGGTTAAACTACTCTTAGTTACGCTTTTGTACTCGCATAACTTACAAGAGAAAGGCTTTTCACCAGTATGCTGCCTCATGTGAACTATTAAATTACTCTTATTTACACTTTTGTACTGACATAACTTACAATAGAAAGGCTTTTCACCAGTGTGCTGCCTCATGTGACGTATTAAATGACTCTTATTTTCACTTTTGTACTCGCATAACTTACAAGAGAAAGGTTTTTCACCAGTGTGCTGCCTCATGTGACGTATTAAATGACTCTTTCTTGCACTTTTGTACTGACATAACTTACAAGAGAAAGGCTTTTCACCAGTGTGCTGCCTCATGTGACGTATTAAACGACTCTTATTTTCACTTTTGTACTGACATAACTTACAAGAGAAAGGCTTTTCACCAGTGTGCTGCCTCATGTGAACTATTAAATTACTCTTATCTACACTTTTGTACTGACATAACTTACAAGAGAAAGGCTTTTCACCAGTGTGCTGCCTCATGTGGACTATTAAATTACTCTTTTTTACACTTTTGTACTGACATAACTTACAAGAGAAAGGCTTTTCACCAGTGTGCTGCCTCATGTGACGTATTAAATTACTCTTATCTACACTTTTGTACTCGCATAACTTACAAGAGAAAGGCTTTTCACCAGTGTGCTGCCTCATGTGTGTGGTTAAACTACTCTTATGTGCACTTTTGTACTCGCATAACTTACAAGAGAAAGGCATTTCACCAGTATGAGCCCTCAAGTGATTCATTAAAAGGTATTTGTATTTGCATTCGTATTGACAATTCTCGCAAGTAAATCTATTAGCTGTCTCGTGGCGCTGTATGTGTTTTATAAACAGACCTTTTTTTTTATACTTAACATGACAAAAGTCACAAATATACATTTTTTCTTGAAAATTTGTGTCAACTTGTTCTTCATCAGTGGCTGGTTCAATATATTTACTGGCGTGAATCTCTCTCTGACTTTTTGGCTCGTAACTCACATTTTTAAAGGCTTCGTGACTGTCGTAAGAAATGAAAACTTTTCGTGTTTTCGTTAAAGATGCATCTCGTTTTGGCACAACGTTTTTACTGAACACATCGTATAGTTTCACTGTGCAATTCGTATATCTAGCGATGTTATCGTTTGTTGTATTGTTGGTCTCGGCAGATCGGTAGTCTAAGTCGCCACTGATTACTGCGATGGCTCGTTCACTACTCGGGCCTGCATCGGCTCCTTCAGTTAAGCGCTCTTCGCCGTCATCACTGATCGCGACACTCGCCGACAAACGAGCAACTGAAACAATATAACTTTTTTTTACAGAAGCATGAACATTATACACTATTGTTTTCTAAAATAAATTCATGATAAGTAAACATTTCAATGATTTCTAATAAAGTATGCGACATAATGTTTTAAAGATCTCTACATGATGCTAACGACTTCATAAATGAAACATCGAATTATAACACTCAATTAAAGTTTTTAAATCCAGCGAGAACATTTTGTTTTTAGGATACAGAGCGCCTCTCGAGGTCCTCACGCATATACATGCAACACCAACACACTTTGGCATATTGTAATAGGTACAGATCAGTCCAATGTTAAATAATAAATTGTTCAACACAGAGACCGGGAAATACAAGATATTTGTGCGATCTACATAGTTAAGTTGAACGAGTTTCTGTATCGCACTTTTTCTCAAATTCCAAACACTCACACGAGTATAAACCTTGTAAGCTCGCGCTCACTCATTGCTGTTCCTAGGATTTAGCTTTTACTAAGGGACGGCGCGGACGTCTTTCTTCTTGTTAACTTTCGACGAAAGGGAGGGAATGTGGGTTCGGCATTTGGATTATGCACAGTAAAAATTTATGAATGAATATTATAAAATCAAATTTTATTTTACGACAAACTGTACAACAGTTTATAATACCTAGAAAATAAATTAAAAAATAACTATTTTTGATGCTTTAAATTTTAATGAACTGACCTGCCGCCCCGGCTTTATTGCTGTGGTTCAATTACCATAATAACATTGTGGTAATCGTAAATAAAAGAATTTGATAATTTTTTCTTTATTATAAATTATGTACTATTAGCAATATTTTATCCAATTTTCTTAATCCTTATAATATAATAAATACTGGGGTTTTTAGTCCTCAGTTAGGATAAATCCATGATAAGTATAAACTTATTACAGTCATATGACTTAAAAGTAAAAAATAAATTAAAAAACTTTTTTGAAAACAAGCTTTTATTCAAATGCACTAAAAAGAATAAAATAAACCTTTCTTTTAAAACTTTTACTATCAACTTGTAACATCATCACACAATTCATGTGATAGATTTACCTGTGTCGATAAACAAGTAAATTAAAGAACTGCGATCTGATTGATTTTAATTGTTAACATTTTCAAATTACTTAAGTTAATACGAGCACTTACACAAACATTACAACTAGCATTGTTTTCAGTACTAGATCCCACATTTATAACGGAACTTACGCGAGATATGTTTGAAACTCACTAGTCCTTTTTATTTATTTATTTACTTAAATACACTTACAATATACATATATGACATTCACAAAAACATTTACAAAAATTTTAATACTCACTGATATGTATATCAATTATATATTGTATATAACATGTATATGTAGTGTATATAACACTAGATGATGCCTGCGACTTCGTTCGCGTAGATAAAGATTTTTTGATTCCCGCGAGAACTCTTTAATTTTCCGGGTTAAAAAGTAGCCTATGTTTTAATCCTGGGAATGAGCTATCTCCATTCCAAATTTCAGCCAAATCGGTTCAAGCGTTTGTGGCGCAAAGGAGTAACAAAAATACACACACACACTTACACATACAAACTTTCGCCTTTATAATATTGAAAAAAATGAAAAATGAAATAATAATATTAGTGTGATAGTGTGATGTGATTCGCCGATTGTAATGCAAACTATAATGATAATGATAGATACTAAGTATTAATAAAAATGATAAAAAAAATTGAAAGCTAACGCGACTAATACATAGAAAATATTAACAAATAAAAAAATAATGGAAAATGAAAGTTTTACAATTAATAAAGACAAATAACGTAGTGAAATATATAAATAATGAAGTGTTGAAAGTCGCCATTAAAAGTCAAAACCCCACCCCAGTCCTTGCTACAACACAAAAAAAGGACGCGTCCCGGCAAACGACGAGTGGTGACGTCATTTTTAAAAACTCTTAGCCAGCTCGTTTCTTGGGTTACAACGAAGATTTTTTTTTATTTGAAAGGTAATATGATAGAGAATACTCTTAAATCGTAAAATCTTCTGGTATTGGGGGCATTTTTCTGAGAAATTTAGAGATCATTGAAAAAATAGTCATAAAAAAGGGTTTCTTTTTCATAAAAAGCAAAGTTTATGTCATGATGCTACTTTTTTGCATGCCAATTGCAATTAAATCCTTACCGCCAAGTACGTGGTATAATATCTTTTTATATTTCAAAGCAATCGACCCACTAATTTTGAAGAAATCGTTTTTTTTCTTACATAACAAATAAAAATCTTAATTCGCTAATAAAAAGTAAAATAATTTTTTTAGATTTTTTTTTTCTATTTCTTTTGTCGATAATTTATGGTCTAGTTTCACCCCCTTTCGGGGTTGCACTTTATCCAGGGACACCTTGTATTACATTATCTACAATACACATTACATGGTACATAATTAGTCTTAAATTCTCCTCAAGAGAATGCTAGCCAATGAGGAAAATTTAAAATAAGTTAGGTATACTTTCAATAATTAATACTTGCATATCTTACGAGGGACCTTCACCAGTGTGTATTCACGTGAGCTGTTAAATTACTTTACGTGCAGATTTATACTTGCACAATTCACAAGATTAAGGCTTTCCACCCGTGTGTGTTCTCATGTGACGCATTAAATGACTCTTATTAACAGATTTATATTGACATATTCTACACGAATAAGGCTTTTCACCAGTGTGCTGCCTCATGTGAACTATTAAATCACTCTTCTGTGCACTTTTGTACTCGCATAACTTACAAGAGAAAGGCTTTTCACCAGTATGCTGCCTCATGTGTGTGGTTAAACTACTCTTATATGTACTTTTGTACTCGCATAACTTACAAGAGAAAGGCATTTCACCAGTATGCTGCCTCATGTGAAGTATTAAATTACTCTTCTGTGCACTTTTGTACTGACATAAATTACAAGAGAAAGGCTTTTCACCAGTGTGCTGCCTCATGTGAACTATTAAATGACTCTTACTTCCACTTTTGTACTCGCATAACTTACAAGAGAAAGGCTTTTCACCGGTATGCTGCCTCATGTGTGTGGTTAAACTACTCTTATGTGTACTTTTGTACTCGCATAACTCACAAGAGAAAGGCTTTTCACCAGTATGCTGCCTCATGTGAAGTATTAAATTACTCTTATATGTACTTTTGTACTCGCATAACTTACAAGAGAAAGGCTTTTCACCAGTATGCTGCCTCATGTGTGTGGTTAAACTACTCTTCTGTGCACTTTTGTACTCGCATAACTTACAAGAGAAAGGCTTTTCACCAGTATGCTGCCTCATGTGAAGTATTAAATTACTCTTCTGTGCACTTTTGTACTCGCATAACTTACAAGAGAAAGGCTTTTCACCAGTGTGCTGCCTCATGTGAACTATTAAATGACTCTTACTTCCACTTTTGTACTCGCATAACTTACAAGAGAAAGGCTCTTCACCAGTATGCTGCCTCATGTGTGTGGTTAAACTACTCTTATATGTACTTTTGTACTCGCATAACTCACAAGAGAAAGGCTTTTCACCAGTATGCTGCCTCATGTGTGTGGTTAAACTACTCTTCTGTGCACTTTTGTACTCGCATAACTTACAAGAGAAAGGCTTTTCACCAGTATGCTGCCTCATGTGTGTGGTTAAACTACTCTTATATGTACTCTTGTACTCGCATAACTTACAAGAGAAAGGCTTTTCACCAGTATGCTGCCTCATGTGAACTATTAAATTACTCTTCTGTGCACTTTTGTACTGACATAACTTACAAGAGAAAGGCTTTTCACCAGTGTGCTGCCTCATGTGACGTATTAAATTACTCCTATCTACACTTTTGTACTTGCATAACTTACAAGAGAAAGGCTTTTCACCAGTGTGCTGCCTCATGTGTGCGGTTAAACTACTCTTATGTGCACTTTTGTACTCGCATAATTTGCAAGGGAAAGGCTTTTCACCACGGTGAGCCCTGGAGTGATTCATTAAAAGGAGTTTGCATTTACATTCGTATTGACAAACCTCGCAAATAAATCTATTAACTGTCTCGTGGCGCCGTATGTGTTTTACAAACAGACTTCTTTTTTTATACTTAACATGACAAAAGTCACAAATATACATTTTTTCTTGGAAACGGGAGCTACTGTCCGATGAATAAATACATTGTTTAGTAATGTCATTATTTAAACAATCACTTATAGGTGTGTCAATTTGTTCTTCATCAGTGGCTGGTTCAATGTATTTACTGGCGTGAATCTCTCTCTGACTTTTTGGCTCGGAACTCACATTTTTAAAGCCTTCGTGACTGTCGTAAGAAATGAAAACTTTTCGTGTTTTCGTTAAAGATGCATCTCGTTTTGGCACAACGTTTTTACTGAACACATCGTATAGTTTCTCTGTGCAATTCGTATATCTAGCGATGTTATCGTTTGTTGTATTGTTGGTCTCGGCAGATCGGTAGTCTAAGTCGCCACTGATTACTGCGATGGCTCGTTCACTACTCGGGCCTGCATCGGCTCCTTCAGTTAAGCGCTCTTCGCCGTCATCACTGATCGCGACACTCGCCCACAAAGGAGCAACTGAAACAATATAACTCTGTTTTACAGAAGCATGAACATTATACGCTATTATACTTTCTAAAATAAATTCATGATAAGAAGAGAAAGTTTTATTAAGATTGTAAGAGTTATATTCGCATAATTTAAGGCTGTTCCCCAGCGTGGTTTCTCACTTGCTTCACAAGAACGCATCTTTGAGCACACTTATAATTTTATTTTATTTTAAAAGAACACTTACAGCTTATTAGAAGAAATTAGTCAATAAATACAGAAGAAGAATAAAGGCTTATTATAAGTTTTCACAGATATAATTTACATATGAAAAAGAAAAAAACACTCAACTGGGAAAATAATTAACTCAACAAACATTCGATTTTCTTAATATTATTCACGTTTTAATTTGAAACGAAAATCTTAATGAAACCAGACTTACAGAAAATCGTGGAGCGATCTATCTGCTACTAATTCCAATTTAAAAAAACCACCATTTTTTTTAATAAAGAATAGTAGCCAAGCTGAACTTGACTTATTTTCTCCTCTCCCCTCTATATAAGCGGAAAGCTTGTGCTAGGAGTGGGTAGGACAATAGTGCAACAGGTAGGGCTTGAACCTGCGACCTTTCAGATTTCAGTGCGCTCCTTAAAGCGTTGGGCTATTGAGGCTACATTTTAACAATTGCACTTTATTGTGTGTAGCAAGAGTAGTTATTTGACTATAGCATAATAAAATATAACAAATTTTTTTTAAAGAGTATTAGCCAAATATCCAAGAAAACCAAAACGCGAAAGATCTATCTGACCTTTTCTAACACGCTACGCACGTATAAGACAGAGAGAGTACGATATTTTTATCAAATTGATCGCATTTATCTCGGGCACGCTCGGGCTGCCGCGTGAGCAAATGAAAGCAAATTATTGCAGGCAAAATTAGGCTGTATAATAATGGTCTAAGACATAAATTACAATGTATTAGTTTGTTTATGAAAATACACATGTACCCATATATAGGATATACGACCACATATATAGGATTTCTCGGGACACTTTTTTCGTGAATTTTGCATTACACCCAAGGTCCATAGTATTATAATATGTCAATGGTTTAGACGCTCGAATTCTCTATCTAGACATAAAATCTAAGTAATAACTTGCCTGTTGTGTGCGCGACATCAGCCAGACCGCGACCGGCGCGCAGACTTTCAGGTTCCGGCCTGTGGAGCAGACAATGTATAGAATAGAAATATTTATATTGAAATAAACTTTCATTAGTCCTTTTGAGCATGTCATGCTCTCTTTAAACATTTCTGTGGTGGTGTCGTGTGGTGCGGGTTGTTACGTTCCCTCAAATATGGTTGAGCGAAGCAATGGCTGGATCATGCGTCATGCTCGTGAACGGGTGCCACCAACGGGAATGGGTCTGCTTTGACTGCCCGTCTTGACATGCGTTGGATTGGTGTACCTAAGTATGCATTTTTGCATTTTTGAAACTTTATTGTGGACGCACTTTATACATAGCATAGCTTTGTAAAAAAAAATTTTTTTTGAAAAGAGCAACTGCTGAGTTTCTTGCCGGCTCTTCTCAGCAGAATCTGCATTCCGAACCGGTGGTAGATTTATGACGTGTCACAAGAGCTACAAGTTAGCCTACATGAAATAAATAAATTTTGAATTTTTTTTTGAATTGTCGATGAATCTACCACTGGTTCGGAATGCCCTTCCTGCCGAGAAGAGCCAGCAATAAACTCGGCGGTTGCTCTTTTCAAAAGATACTATGTATACAGTGTTTCCACAATAAAGTTTCAAAAATGTATACCTACATAAAATCCAATACAATATGTTAGGACGGACCCATTCCCGTTGGTGTTTTTAATTATTCATACTTTTTTAATTTGTAGACAAGATGGTCCATGACTGCGATCTCATCTGATGGTAAATGACGATGCAGTCTAAGATGGTAGCGGGTTAACTTGGAAGGGGTGTAAATTCAACCCATACACCTAGTTCGTTTCTACACGCCACCGTGCCGGAACGCGAAATCACTTGACGGCACGTCTTTGACGGTAGGGTGGTAACTAGCCACGGCCAAAGCCTCCCACCAGACCAGACCAGACATAATTCAGAAATTATAAATTCCTAAATCGCCCACGCCGGGAATCGAACCCGAGGCCTCCCAGTTGTAAGACCACAGCGCTCACCACTGCGCCAGGGAGGTCGTCAAACTTTATCTTGCTGTTAACTTCTTTATCTTCTTTTTTGTCTATATTCTAAGTTTTTGTCATTGTTTACTTCTAGTAATGCATGTTTAGTTGATATTTTTTTTTCTTTTACGCCTGTTACTGAGAACCATACTGACAAATAACGTAATAGAATTTGGTTAATTTATTGTATGGAACTTGTTGGTGTAAAGAAATTAAAAAAAAAAATCGGTTTAGGAGTGTAGCCGCTAAGGTAGAAGATGCATAGACTGCTAAGATCGTATCGACTAATAGTTGGGTTCACAGGTACACTCACTTGATCTCAGAGAGTGAGGGAAGCGAGGGCCTGGCGTCGGCGGCGGCGCGGCGCTCGCACGCTCGAGCTGTCCCGCTGTCACCGGCAACCGTCCCGCTCACACCAGCAGCCATCCTGCTCTCACCAGCAGCCATCCTGCTCTCACCAGCAGTCGACACGCTCTCACCGGCAGCTGTCTCGCTCTCATCGGTAGCCGTCCCGCTCACACCAGCAGTCGACACGCTCTGACAAATCGATCGATCGATCCTTCAATTGATCCATTCGCCCATCGCTATATCTATCATTCTTTTACACGTTATGCTTCGTTAACTATGTGACGTCATTCTAAATCCAAGATGGCGGAACACTCAAGATGGCGGACTAGTTATTTTTAATGCACTCCTACAATATGGATATCAAATAAAATGACTTGCTGAGAATAAGAATGCGAGTTAAACTCTTGCTTTGCTCCAATGTTTGAAAGTTTGGTGTACTAGGGCTTTTTACTTCTCGATTATGATAAAATGACGATATATGACTAAAAAGTAAAAAATTAATTAAAAGTAAAAAAACTTTTTTTTTAAAACAAGCTTTTATTTAAATGCGCTAAAAAGAATAAAATGAACTTTTCATCAACTTGTAACGTCATTACACAATTTATATGATATAAAAGCTTTTTTACTTTTTCTTTTTTTAAGAATATTTAGCCAAGCCAAACTTGACTTATAATCTCCTGTCCCCTCCAAATAAGTGAAAAGCTTGTGCTAGGAGTGGGTACAACAATAGTGCAATGGGTGAGGCTCAAACCTGCAACCTTTCAGTTTTCAGGCTGCACCTTTAACCGTTGTGCTGTTGAGGCTATTTCTCTAATCTCTAACGAGGGTGACTTCTCCGAGAAGCGGATGAAAGTGTTTGATTGACAAGACTAACTCACCTGGATATGCATGCTCATATGTTCCAGAAACGCAAAGTCTTGGTCAAATTCTTCAGAGCAAATCGAACATTTGAAGTCATCACTTTCAAACTTTAACATATCAGAAATGTTCCCTTCAACATCAACTAAATCATTATTGACACTGTCAGCATAATCAGTGTATACAGTGTGTTCATATACCACATCCATATCTTCTCTAATTGCCATAGAGTCCACTTTATTGGCACTGTCAGAATAATCAGTGTGTTCATATACCACATCCATGTCTTCTCTAATCGCCATAGAGTCATCGCTTTCTTCTGTTTTCACTACGCCTCTGTCTATGGTTGTCTCTGATTCTGTCTGTTTGTCTTCTGAGGTGTCTGCTTGTATGTGTAAGTCACAGAAGTCAGCTCCTAGTGTTGTCACCACCATAGGGTTCTTTAGTCTGTGTTTTGCGCGGTTTATCGTTTTTATATGTCGTCTTGTTATCTGTTGAGAAATTATTTTTGAGCAAGTATTTGAATATACTGACTGTCATTGGGTTCTATTGATTGATTTATAATAAAACTGTAACATGACAAATTCTGCACATTAAATATATTTTGTAAATTTAAATCGGAGGATGCTTTATTATCGACACTTAGCCCAAAAAAATTTTTTTTTTAAATTTTTTGTGTATCTGTCTGTGCGCACATCACGCAAAAACTGCCGAACGAATTTGAATGAAATTTGGTATAGTGGTAGCTGATATCAATCATATACATAATAATAATTATAGCTGATGTCAATATGTAGGATACTTTTTATCGTGATAAACAATAAGGTTTATCCGGGATAGGGGATGAAAGTTTTTGTTGATTTTGCTCCATAACTTCATCAAAAAACATTAATTAGAACGGAAGAAATTATAAAAACTCACCAATTCATGTTTCTCAACTAAGTCCATCATCAATGCCCGAGCTCTCAAACTCTGGTCCCTGAACCGACTAAAGTTCTTCAGTCTCTGAGCACATTGTACGCAAAGTGTTTGCTTCAGGTTCCCTTGGTCGCACGGCTGAAACAACAAATCGCATTAGTGGGGCTGTTCCGAAGCTGGTGGTAAATGATGAAATCCTTTTTGTCGTTCTGGTTTACTGAAGTCACTTAAATGGTGATAGAACATCTATTTTTTTTTTTTTTTTTTTAGTGGTGTTAGTTTGTAACTGCATGTTTGACCATACAGATTTAACTATTGGTGGATTATAGCAAAATAATTCTAACTTTTTCTTACTTTGTACAATCTCTTAAGTTAATTTGGTAGTAAACACCTGTAATAAGATGAATACTTGTTACATCTCATCAAATACTAGCTTTTGCTCGCGGCTTTGCTCACGTTAAGTTCGATTTTTCAAACCCCTATTTTACCCCCTTAGGGGTTGAATTTTCAAAAATCCTTCCTTAGTGTGCGCCTATGTCATAAAAGGAACCAACTGTAAAAATTCCAAGTTTCTAACTTCAGTAGTTTAGGCTGTGCGTTGATATCTCAGTCAGGCAGTCAGTCAGGACTTTGAATTTTATATATGGGTAGTTCTACGATAAGAGGTAACTTGTGCGGCAATCAGTTTAAAATAGAAATTTTACTCTATATGTTGTTATTTTTTGCAATGAAACACATCACCTAAATGTACTTTATTAAATAACGTCACGATTCAATGCCTAATTAAAGTATATTTTTCTGAAATTCCTTATAAAGTCTAAAAAAGTCTCTAACCTGGCCTGTCCCCCTGTCGGTTTCAGTTTAATTTGAAACGATATATACTTTCTTTGTATCAGTTATTAAACTAAAGTATGTTAAACACAAACTTCAATAAATGTATTCAAGTATTGTTAAGGAAAAATAGAACAATATTTATTTATTTGCAATATATTTTAAACTTAACTTTTGTCCCACTGTTTTTGGGTATCTACTCTAGAAAATTTCATTCCGCTACTACAAACACAAATATAAAACGGCCATATTCCAAATTGTGCTCAAAGTCATCTACCGACGTGAAGTTAGTAATGCAAAACACGTGAGCCGTTAAGAGCGCCGTCATTTGTTAGTTGTTGCGACCGTTGATTCAAAGTAGTCGTTTCGCGAGGTCATTGTGTCTCTCACCTGGCAAGTCATAAAAGTTATATTATTCATTCCATTTATTTGCATTTACTGGTCTAACTTAATAATGATGGACTAGTGAAAGTGTGATACATAATGTACCGAAAAACTTCTTATGTCAATTAAAACAATACAATTTATCATGAAAACGTCTCTCACCTGCCATATTTCACCTGGCAAGATAAATGTCAGGAGAGAAACTTGTTGACCAGGGGAGATAAGGTTAGTGCAAACAAACAAAGTAAAAAAAGTCAAAAAAGTCAACAAAGTCAAGAAAGTCAAAAAAAGTCAAAAAAAGTCAAAAAAAGTCAAAAAATCAAAAACCGTCAAAAATGTCAAAAAAGTCTTTCTTGACTTTTTTAGAATTTTTTGAATTTTTTGATTTTTTGACTTTTTAATAAAATATGCATAAAGTGACTTGCCCTTACGTGAAAAGATAAATAAATAGAACAAAAATCATAATATAAGTGTTTAATGAAAAAACAGCTACTTTTCTCCGTGGCCGTATTCTCTATGGACTTAAAACCTCTTATCGTAGAATCACCCATATATAGATTTCATATATTCATTTTATTGTATAATATTCACACACCAGTACTGGTAAAATGTATTAGGCTCGTTTTTTTTATATTACATCATATTGTACCTGCATTTTGGTGAATAAATGATCTATCTATCTATCTACAATAAACGCATATTGAACAACCGCCATGTCTTTTCTTCGGCTGAGCTCAACCTCGCAGTCCGATAATTCCTTACACTGTTTAATTAAAATTTACTATCATTCAAAATTGAGAACTTACTGCATGTCCAGTTAAATATTCATAGGCTTCTTCCAATTTGTGTTTCTTCATGTGATGCAGCTTGCTGTCTGTGTCCAGGCATATCATGCACACCTGTGGATACACATTTGTTTGTATTCATGACATATATATTGATACCTCCTATTTAAATTGTTGTATTAGTCTGGACTCTGGAATAGCACATAGGCTACTTTTTATCCCGGAAAATAAGAGAGTTCCCACAGGACTCCAAAAAAAACCTCAAACCACATGTACGAAGTCGCGGATATCAGCTATAATAATAAACTAGCTTTTGCCCCCGCGACTTCGTCCGCGTGGAATTAGGTATTGGGGTGGAATTTTCAAAAACTGTGACACGCATACTTCTTTATTTTTAAACTGAAAGCTCTAATACCAACTTTGATGGAAACAGCTTGAAAAATGACGGACTTTCATATAAACTTCCATCCCCTATTTAAACCCCTTAGGGGTGGAATTTCCAATAATCCTTTCTTAGTGTGCACCTACGTCATAAAAGGAACCAACTGTAAAAATTTCAAGTTTCTCACTTCAGTAGTTTAGGCTGTGCGTTGATATCTTAGTCAGTCAGACAGTCAGTCAGGACTTTGAATTTTATATATATAGATAATATAATAATAGCTTTATTGTTTCCTTACAGTATTTCCTTAAAAGTATACTATAACTGAATACAAATCTTTTCTAAAAAAACTTATTAAAAAAAACATTACAATTAGGTTAGTAAACTATGTTTCTGAGGAAATGGGCAGGTCACATACAAAGAGTTAAGGACAATAGGTGGTCATACATAGTTACCAATTGGTACCCGCGGGACTCAAAGCGCAAACGAGGCCGGCCATTCAGTCAGACATTGTCAGTGTGGCAGGAAAAACATGGTCGAGAGCAGCTATAGACAGAAGGGTATCAGCTAGTAATAACTAAAACACATACTGTGGACCAACATTACCTGCACTGCAGAAGGAATGGCTCCAGCATTAATCTGCCTCGAGCCACTTTCTGTTTCACAAATGTCGTCATCCAGGAAATGCTGCGAGCAGACCACGGCCGAGTCTGGCAGGGGAGCGTGCTGTTTGCCCAGGGCTCTGAGCCAGGCCTGACGGAGAATCGCATCACTGGGAAAGCTGGAAAATAATATATCCTATTAATATTATGAATGCAAAAGTTTGTGTTTGTTACTCAAGCATGTCGCAATAACTGAACCAATTTAGCTGAAATTTGGCACAGAGATAGATTATAGTCTGGAATAGCACATAGGCTACTTTTTATCCCGGGAAATAAGCCAAGCGATTCAGCGTTCCGGCACGATGGCGTGTAGAAACCGACTAGGGGTATGGGTTGAATCTACACTGCCATACCCCTTTCAAGTTAGCCCGCTACCATCTTAGACTGCATCGTAACTTACTATCAGGTGAGATCGCAGTCAAGGTCTATCTTATCATTGAACAAGTATATTAACACGAGCAGTATTATATATACATTTTTTCTAGTTTAGCAAATTATAGCAAAAGAATTTTGTTTTACTTTGTGCAACGTTTAATATTTATTTTGTTAGTCATTAAGTTTGAAGAGATGGTCGTTCGAGTCCTAAAATGTCGGAGCGCAGTCGCAGGGTTGCGATGGATGCAAGCGGCGTAAGACTGAGGCCTGTGGAAGTCCATGCAAGATACCTTTGTTCAACAGTGGACTTCTATCGGCTGATAAAGAAGATTAATTATTTCAAGATATACTTACCCATGAAAACTAATACTCCTCTCCTCCCCCCCTGATGGGAGCACATTGTCTGGAGTATTTCTGCAGAAAGGCACGCAACACCGCATCTTCGACGAGTACTTTGTTGCACCTCAAGGATCGCTCGACATTCGTCGAAGAGTAACAACTGCACGTGGTTTATAAATACAACATGCCCAACATGGGAAATTGGCAAAACCAAAACCGTAACGGAGTGATTTTGGAGTGATTATATTCTCATCTCTTGGGAAACCGTTGTTTATCGCAAACACATGTTATTATACAATATACTCTTTGATCGAAATCGCAATAAAGCCTTTGTCAAATACACGGCGAACCGAACAAAGAGAATGTAATCACTCCGTATACGAAACGAACATGTAGCGAAAGCGAACAGACTACAGAGGCGGAGATAGGGATATTCGATATACATCGATGTATCGAATTCACTCGATGTTTATAATTCGATGCATCGAAACGATTCGATGCTTTGAAAAGGTATTGATTTACTCGATGTATCGATGTTTTTTCATAAAACATCGAATCAATGGTAACCAGCTAATCATTGTACATCTATTACTGTTCAGGGCCCCAAGTCTGCTATTTTACATGTCATTGTCATTGATCCGCAATACAATTACAATACAATTATCATTGGTCCAAAATTTCGTAGTCTACTAAATTCACAATGGTCGTTTGATTTCTTATAATTGGATTGTAATTCAATCATACCTCGGTATTGCTATTAGCTTAAAAAGCGTTTGCCGAAATGAGTTTCAAAAAAAACTACATATTATTAAAAACGTTTATTTAAGCTAGATTCAAAGCTAAATGTGTCAGTGGCAAACTATCGGAAAACAATTGTGACGCCATTGAATTAGTAGACTACCAAAATTGCTAAAAGTAGCAATTGGGATGTCATTGATAGGCAATGTAACTACAATTGCAATAAAAATAAAACTTAAATCTTTTTTTTTTACTGGCGCTAGTTGGCTAATTTGAAAATTGACATTGGCAACACTACGCCAGAGAGAATTAAAAAAAAAAAACTTCAATTGTTTTGGTTCTGTCATCTGTATAATAAAAAAATGTGTTCAGGAGACCGACTACAGCTTGTGATGCAATGTTAGAAAAAGTACTCGATTTTGAGAAAACATCGATGTTTCTAACCGATGCATCGAAAAACATCGATGCACAGCCGCGATGTATTGCATCGAAAAAAACATCGATGTATTTTTTAAGTGGACACCCCTAGGCGGAGACGCGGAGATGTCAAACTAGGGTCTAGGCGCGAGCACACAGCGGACCGGACGCGTGGCGAAAGCAAAACGAGGTGGTGGCGTCGCGCAGTACTGAGACGCCATATTTCCATATTTCTGCCTTTTTCAAAGCATTTTTAAAGTCTTTATGACGGGTAGTATACAATATAGGGTTTTTTAACACACTATAAATTTTTCGATATTCATGACGGCCACGTGTCGAATAGTTTTGTACTTAAATAAACACAACCGCCGCGCTTCGTTCTCGCTTCGCGTCTCGCGTTCGCACTTCGCTCTCCGTTTGACGACGAGCATACAATGATACAAAGCCAGCTAATACAACTATCTCGCTCACGCCTCGCTTCGCGCGCTCACCCTTGGTTTGTCATGGCGTGACACGCCTTTCGGTTCGCCACGTTTCGGTTCGCTTTCGCTTTTCCATACCATACATAACAAAATAAAAACGCAAAGAGTAAATATATATATAGGACATAAAAACGCTTCGCCACGCTTTCGGTTCGCTCATCGCTGGTTTTTTGCAGAGACCACAGACCAGAAAAGTCTAGTTGTTCCTGGTCTATGTTTGGTAGTAAATAAACCACAGACATAGAGAAGGATACAAAGAGTAAATATAGATAGGGCATACCACAGAGAATACTGTAGTCTTTGGCGGGACCCGGGTTAGTAAATAAACAAGTGAAACCAAACAATAGAAATAATAAATAAAAAATGTCTACATCAGTGAATATAGACGAGCTGAGTACGGTAGATCTATCTCTAATTTGCCGCGGTTGTCTGGCGACGTCAGGCATCATGAAAAACATGATTGAATGGGGTTTGTTGGATGACTTTTACAAGCTTACAAATGTTCAGGTACTTAAATATTCTCTCTTTCTCGATGCTTTCTGTATTGTATTCTTCACAGCTGAGGGTGGCCCCTTTACATCAGTGGTATAGTTGTGGGAGTTACCTCGAGGTAAAGCTGTGATTTCCTTCCGCTGTTATCGAACAGGTCTGAATCGCCCTGCAGGGGTATAGCAGTGTAAATTCAACCCATACACCTAGTCGGTTTCTACACGCCATCGTGCAGGAACGCGAAATCACTTAACGGCACGTCTTTGACGGTAAGGTGGTAACTAGCCACGGCCTTAGCCTCTCACCAGACAAATTTTAATCTTGGATAAGAGCTATTTCCATTGCAAATTATAGCCAAATCGGTTCATAAGTTGTATATTTTTGTCTCTTTCTTAAGGTATTTTAGTTATGCTTTCTTAGGGTATTTTAGTTATGCTTTCTTAGGGTATTTTAGTTATGCCTGCTGAGGGTATTTTAGTTATGCCTGCTGAGGGTATTTTAGTTATGCTTTCTTAGGGTATTTTAGTTATGCCTGCTGAGGGTATTTTAGTTATGCCTGCTGAGGGTATTTTAGTTATGCTTTCTTAGGGTATTTTAGTTATGCCTGCTGAGGGTATTTTAGTTATGCTTTCTTAGGGTATTTTAGTTATGCCTGCTGAAGGTATTTTAGTTATGCTTTCTTAGGGTATTTTAGTTATGCCTGCTGAGGGTATTTTAGTTATGCTTTCTTAGGGTATTTTAGTTATGCCTGCTGAAGGTATTTTAGTTATGCTTTCTTAGGGTATTTTAGTTATGCCTCCTGAAGGTATTTTAGTTATGCCTGCTGATGGTATTTTAGTTATGCCTGCTGAGGGTATTTTAGTTATGCTTTCTTAGGGTATTTTAGTTATGCCTGCTGAGGGTATTTTAGTTATGCTTTCTTAGGGTATTTTAGTTATGCTTTCTTAGGGTATTTTAGTTATGCTTTCTTAGGGTATTTTAGTTATGCTTTCTTAGGGTATTTTAGTTATGCCTGCTGAGGGTATTTTAGTTATGCTTTCTTAGGGTATTTTAGTTATGCCTGCTGAGGGTATTTTAGTTATGCTTTCTTAGGGTATTTTAGTTATGCCTGCTGAAGGTATTTTAGTTATGCTTTCTTAGGGTATTTTAGTTATGCCTGCTGAGGGTATTTTAGTTATGCTTTCTTAGGGTATTTTAGTTATACCTGCTGAAGGTATTTTAGTTATGCTTTCTTAGGGTATTTTAGTTATGCCTGCTGAGGGTATTTTAGTTATGCTTTCTTAGGGTATTTTAGTTATGCCTGCTGAAGGTATTTTAGTTATGCTTTCTTAGGGTATTTTAGTTATGCTTTCTTAGGGTATTTTAGTTATGCCTGCTGAGGGTATTTTAGTTATGCCTGCTGAGGGTATTTTAGTTATGCTTTCTTAGGGTATTTTAGTTATGCCTGCTGAGGGTATTTTAGTTATGCCTGCTGAGGGTATTTTAGTTATGCTTTCTTAGGGTATTTTAGTTATGCCTGCTGAGGGTATTTTAGTTATGCTTTCTTAGGGTATTTTAGTTATGCCTGCTGAAGGTATTTTAGTTATGCTTTCTTAGGGTATTTTAGTTATGCCTGCTGAGGGTATTTTAGTTATGCTTTCTTAGGGTATTTTAGTTATGCCTGCTGAAGGTATTTTAGTTATGCTTTCTTAGGGTATTTTAGTTATGCCTGCTGAAGGTATTTTAGTTATGCCTGCTGATGGTATTTTAGTTATGCCTGCTGAGGGTATTTTAGTTATGCTTTCTTAGGGTATTTTAGTTATGCCTGCTGAGGGTATTTTAGTTATGCTTTCTTAGGGTATTTTAGTTATGCTTTCTTAGGGTATTTTAGTTATGCTTTCTTAGGGTATTTTAGTTATGCCTGCTGAGGGTATTTTAGTTATGCCTGCTGAGGGTATTTTAGTTATGCTTTCTTAGGGTATTTTAGTTATGCCTGCTGAGGGTATTTTAGTTATGCCTGCTGAGGGTATTTTAGTTATGCTTTCTTAGGGTATTTTAGTTATGCCTGCTGAGGGTATTTTAGTTATGCTTTCTTAGGGTATTTTAGTTATGCCTGCTGAAGGTATTTTAGTTATGCTTTCTTAGGGTATTTTAGTTATGCCTGCTGAGGGTATTTTAGTTATGCTTTCTTAGGGTATTTTAGTTATGCCTGCTGAAGGTATTTTAGTTATGCTTTCTTAGGGTATTTTAGTTATGCCTGCTGAAGGTATTTTAGTTATGCTTTCTTAGGGTATTTTAGTTATGCCTGCTGAGGGTATTTTAGTTATGCTTTCTTAGGGTATTTTAGTTATGCCTGCTGAGGGTATTTTAGTTATGCTTTCTTAGGGTATTTTAGTTATGCCTGCTGAGGGTATTTTAGTTATGCCTGCTGAGGGTATTTTAGTTATGCCTGCTGAGGGTATTTTAGTTATGCTTTCTTAGGGTATTTTAGTTATGCCTGCTGAGGGTATTTTAGTTATGCTTTCTTAGGGTATTTTAGTTATGCCTGCTGAGGGTATTTTAGTTATGCTTTCTTAGGGTATTTTAGTTATGCCTGCTGAGGGTATTTTAGTTATGCCTGCTTAAGGTATTTTAGGTATGCTTTCTTAGGGTATTTTAGTTATGCCTGCTGAGGGTATTTTAGTTATGCCTGCTGAGGGTATTTTAGTAATGCTTTCTTAGGGTATTTTAGTTATGCCTGCTGAAGGTATTTTAGTTATGCCTGCTGAGGGTATTTTAGTTATGCCTGCTGAGGGTATTTTAGTTATGCTTTCTTAGGGTATTTTAGTTATGCCTGCTGAGGGTATTTTAGTTATGCTTTCTTAGGGTATTTTAGTTATGCCTGCTAAGGGTATTTTAGTTATGCTTTCTTAGGGTATTTTAGTTATGCCTGCTGAGGGTATTTTAGTTATGCCTGCTGAGGGTATTTTAGTTATGCCTGCTGAGGGTATTTTAGTTATGCTTTCTTAGGGTATTTTAGTTATGCCTGCTGAGGGTATTTTAGTTATGCTTTCTTAGGGTATTTTAGTTATGCCTGCTGAGGGTATTTTAGTTATGCCTGCTGAGGGTATTTTAGTTATGCTTTCTTAGGGTATTTTAGTTATGCTTTCTTAGGGTATTTTATAGAGATGAAAAGGATATCCGGTAACTATCCTGTATCCGGCCTATCCGGCTCAAATTTTAAATCAGGCAGAATACCGGATATTAAATGAGTATCCGGCCGGATAAAAGAACAAAAAATTAACACTTAAACTGCACTAAGTGCAAATTCAAATTCAAAATTTATTTATTTCATGTAGGCTAACTTGTAGCTCTTATGACACGTCATAAATCTACCACCGGTTCGGAATGCAGATGCTGCTGAGAAGAGCCGGCAAGAAACTCAGCAGTTGCTCTTTTAAAAAAAAAATTTTTTTTTACAAGACTATGCTATGTATACAGTGCTTCCACAATAAAGCTTCAAAAATGCTAAAATGCATACGTAGGTACACCAATCCAACGCATGTCAAGATGGGCAGTCAAAGCAGACCCATTCCCGTTGGTGGCACCCGTTCACGAGCACGACGCATGATCCAGCCGTTGCTTCGCTCAACCATATTTGAGGGAACGTAACAACCCGCACCACACGATACGGTGTCCGGTGTCTGGCCAAATCACTATCCGTTTCATCTCTAGTATTTTAGTTACACATCCTTGTCAAACACCAGCCTCCAGTACTCAAGTACGACATGCCCTTTGGTTTTGCCAGGTGAACAGTTCAAACATCCCCTCCATGCTGCTCTGTGCCAGGTGCGAGGAAGTCGTACACAGGTTCAGGCACTTCAAGACCTCCTGTCAAGAAGCTGACAGACTTTTGAGGAGTGTCATCGAGGTATGCCATCTTATTTAAGGTCGACTAATATTAGCGCAGTGTTGGCAGACCCCCCTCTAGGTGGACAGACGACATCAAACGAGTCGCAGGAAGCCGCTGGATTCAGGCGGCGCAAGACCGAGGCTTGTGGAGGTCCATGCAGGAGACTTATGTCCAGCAGTGGACGTCCATTAGTTGATAAAGAAGAAGAATATTAGCACAGAGTTGAAACGCATCGAAGCAGTCTGAAACTTAGTTTAGTAACTAGTTTTTATATGACTGCCTGAAAAAAGGAGTAAATTGTTTTCAGGGTTCATGTATGTATGTATGTATGTAAGTTCCTATATTCCACCATAACTTCTATACTCCTGAACTGATTTTGATGAATGAGCTATCGTTAGAATCCTTAGCTTATTCCGTGTGACATAGGCTAGTAAATTTTTTTTTCCATCCATCCGGCTAGGCTAGTAAAATTAAAAAAAAAAAATTATTGATGGAGTGACCATGGTCCCGCATTAAATCAAAATCAAATTCAAAATTAATTTATTTCACGTAGGCTAACTTGTAGCTCTTATGACACGTCATAAATCTACCACCGGTTCGGAATGCAGATTCTGCTGAGAAGAGCCGGTAAGAAACTCAGCAGTTGCTCTTTTCAAAAAAATTTTTTTTTTTTACAAAGCTATGCTATGTATACAGTGCTTCCACAATAAAGCTTCAAAAATGCAAAAATGCATATCGTCGGCTTAATTATCAAACTACGTATCTCCATTTGGTCAAACTTTACAGGAGAACGAAAAAACTTTTTTACTCCGTACCTAACTAACGATAAAAACATAGACAAACAGCTTTATTTACATTTGAATTTTAATGTGCTTATGTTTGTTGTAATTATGATTTATTATCTGTTATGATAATTCAATAAATGGACTTAAAATATTAGGTCAAAATGGCGTCGGCTTATGCCGTGGTATTTTTATTTTTTGTAAATAGCAAAAAAACTAATAACAAGTGGGAGATACGAGTGATTCCATCATGTTCGTTACCGAATTTTACACTACATGGCGTCAAAATAAAAAAATCGGAAATTTTGGAGTTACGAAGTTTGATAATTAAGCCGACGATATGTAGGTACACCAATCCAACGCATGTCAAGACGGGCAGTCAAAGCAGACCCATTCCCGTTGGTGTCACCCGTTCACGAGCACGACGCATGATCCAGCCATTGCTTCGCTCAACCATATTTGAGGGAACGTAACAACCCGCACCACACGACACCACGGTGGTGTCGTGTGGTTCTGTGGTCCACAGAAATGTTTAAAGCGTGCATGATGAGCATGGATCGTCATTTTTGTATCGGAGGTCCACATTTTTTTCACATTTCGACTTATGTTTCTTGGGGAAAGTTGTTCAGTTTCATGAGCACATATCGCAGCTCACAGGAACGACAGGGTTTTTCTTACATCTATATATATAAAATTCAAAGTCCTGACTGACTGACTGACTGACTGACTGAGATATCAACGCACAGCCTAAACTACTGAAGTTAGAAACTTGAAATTTTTAACAGTTGGTTCCTTTTATGACGTAAACGCACACTAAGAAATGATCATTGGAAATTCCACCCCTAAGGGGTTTAAATAGGGGATGGAAGTTTGTAGGTATGAAAGTCCGTCATTTTTCAAGTTATATCCATGAAACTTTGTATTTAGGCTTTCAAATAAAAATAAAGAAACACGTGTTTCACAGATTTTGAAAAATCCACCCCCAGAGGCATCAAATAGGGGATGAATGTTTTTCATTTTAGAAGTTATATTATCTATGAAAATCTGTATTTTACCTTTCGATTAAAAATAAAGAAGGACGTGTCACAGTTTTTGAAAATTCCACCCCAAAACCTAATTCCACGCGGACGAAGTCGCGGGCGCCATCTAGTATTGTATATGTAATGAGAAGCTACTGTAAGACTACCTATTAAATTTACACTTGTTAAAACAGAAAAGAATAAAAAAAAACTCTTAATTGTTACAGAAAAGACTCCGCAATGAACAATTGGACTATAGCATCGCTTCTACAAACGAAATATCATCAGACCCACCTGAGAACACAGTACACACAGAATTGTCGGATAACCGACTTACAATAAAGATAGTAGCGCCTCAAATGGACTCTAAAATACTCTTACCGTGCCTCTATTGTGACTCTAATTTTCTAAAACGCACCGATCTAACGCACCACTTGATAAAACACCATAGACTGAACGAAGGCTTCACTGTAGACCTAAAATATTACTGTCATATCAGAAACTGCGTTTACCATCTTGATTCGGGGAAAGAAAAGAATTTCACCGGTCGAAAGTTTCTGAACCAGCACATTTTTAAAGTGCACAGAGACAAAATCGCTTGCGACACATGCAAGTTGACCTTCTTCAATGAAGTTGACTTCAAAAGGCATTTCAAAACTTGCAACTACACTTATGTTTGTCAAGTTTGTGAGAAAGCGTTCAAGACTTATGAGATTTACTTGGTGCATTTACTGCGGAAACATCCGGACTTACACAAGATGTATAAAAATGAGAGGAAAGCTGAAAAACGGTGTTTAAATAAAGTTGGTGTGAAGAAGATTAAAGTCGAGACAAACACAGTTGTTTCTGATGAAAGAGATAAAGGAAAGTCCGGAAAGGTAGATCGACTCGATCCGGAAAGTAATGTTGATTTGAAGAAGGTGAAAACAGAGTTCGATAAAACAGAGTTCTTATGCGACAGTCCGAAGCGATCTTTCGCGACTCAAACTTTGGACTTTGAGAAGCATATAAAAAATGATGTAACTCTGCCGTCTTGGCAGGCGGAAAAGTCGGACGACACTAAGAAAGATGAAATGTCAACTCAAACGGTGTTCGAAGACTTATTGTCACTGAAATCGAATATAAGCGAGGATGAGGCAATGTTTTCTGATTCAGTGTCTCTATCGGACATACAGACTCAAACGCTGCCTTTAGAGTTCGGATTGAGTCGCTCGAATAAAGAGACTATTACGTCAGAGACTCAGTCGCCGGACTTGAGTATAAAGGAGACTCAAACCTGCCTCTGCCTCTATGAGTCTCCGAAACCAAACCTCAGCCTCAGATGCACTGAGAGCGTTTCGTCGAGCCCCAGTACGTTTGGCATGTTGACCTCAACCGAGACTCAAACTTTGGACTTTAGGGGTACGTTTTATAACGATTTGCTGAGTTTCTCCTCAGCTGAAACTCAGACGTGTTTTGAAGATGATTCGGACAAAGATTTATGATATTGGTTGTAATGTTATCCCGAACTTATTAAATAATATGTCTGGTGGGTGGCTTCGGCCGTGGCTGGTTACCACCCTACCGTCAAAGATGTGCCGCCAACAGCGTTCCGGCACGATGGCGAGTAGAAACCGATTAGGGGTATGGGTTGAATTTACACCGCCATACCCCTTCCAAGTTAGCCCACTACCATCTTAGACTGCATCGTCACTTACCATCAGGTGAGATCGCGTTCAAGGACTATCTTGTCATCGAATAAAAAACAAAAGGTGTGGACTGAAAACTGAAAGGTCGCAGGTTCGAACCTCACCCGTTGCACTATTGTCGTACTCACTCCTAGCACAAGCTTTCTTCTCATTTGGGGGGGATAGGAGGATATTAGTCAACTTCAGCTTGGCTAATATTCTTTAAAAAAAAAAAAATGATTTTTCTTCTATTGAGAACGTGATAATTTTTTTTGTTCGAACTTAAATACATACTCTCAAATTTAGAATAATAAATAAGTAGTACATAACGTAAAACTTGTTAATTATATTAAATTAATTATTAAAATATACCTACCTAGTCAGTATTAAGTACTTCGTTTGTTTTTTTTTTTTACCCCATTTCTGAAAGACCGAAAAGTGGCCGACGTAAATAGGTGCATCGACATTAAATGATGTCGGTTCACGAGCCTGTGGATATAAGCGGCGCAAGACCGTGGAACATTTGGAACTCTATGTGAGAGACCTATTAGCAGGGATGTATCGTTTAGAAGTTAGAAGAGTTACATAGGAATGTATATTAATTAGTATAATTAGCATGGTTTTACCAAATAACGTGGTCGCTTACTATGGGCCTCATAAGAAGGCTCAGGATCACTCAGCGGGCGATGGAGAGAGCTATGCTCGGAGTATCCCTGCGAGAACAAATCAGAAATGAGGAGATCCGTAGGAGAACCAAAGTCACCGACATAGCTCAGCGAGTCGCGAAACTGAAGTGGAAATGGGCGGGGCACATAGTTCGAAGAGCTGATGGTCGATGGGGTCCCAAGGTGCTGGAGTGGCGACCCCGCACCGGGAAGCGCAGTGTTGGCAGACCCCTCACTAGGTGGACCGATGACATCAAACGAGTCGCAGGGAGCCGCTTGATACAGGCGGCGCAAGACCGAAGCATGTGGAAATCCATGCAATTGAACCCTGTCCAAATGTAACCGGCTATCAGTTGAGAATTAACAAAATAACCTTTACCATGCAGTCTGTAATCTGTATTCTAATATTCAAGGAAGCGGGAATACAAATTAACAAAAAGGGATAGCTTATTGCTTTGTCTATGAGGAGGACTGAGATAGAAAATGTGTGTCAATTTTTTTTTAATAAGCAAATCCATTTTTTTTAAATCAAATTATGAATAGAGAAATGTTTTTGTTTTTTTTTTTTTTAGTCTCATTTCAAACGGAAGTTTGTTTAAAAAAAAAAACTGTAAAGGGTAGTACACACGTAGTAGTGTAAAAATTATTATGTGCGACTATTTCCTATTAGGTATTGATTTCGTGGAAAGCGCAGGCGCGGTTTTCCTTCCGTCATTAGAGAGTTTGACGTTCACTCGATCGTACCTAAGGTACAACGCGTTAGAGAAAATAAATATTACAAAATATATTCTAGACCTATCGGAAAATGTGCTATCCATCACCGTAAAATAGTCGCCTTTTTACCAAGTAAAATAGTTGTTTTTCGATCGAAAAGTGTAATAAAAGACGTTAAAACGGCTCCCCAAAGGATATATCCCGTGAAACCAATGCATTTAGCGGCGGATGCCGTTCGCCAAAGGAGAATTATCTTAAGACTCGAGTCCACGGAAGCTGAAGACCATTTTAGTCGGTGTATTTGTATCTCCTTGCCGGCACCACCGGACATCGATATACCATGTCGTTGCCTAGAGAGTTTATCTTTAACAAGGTAAGTTTAGATAGAAATCTAAAAAAAAGTCCAAAAAAAGGAAAGGATGACGCACTTTTTTTTTTTTTTTTTTCGATGACAAGATAGCCCTTGACTGCGATCTCACCGGAACGCTAAATCGCTTGGCGGTACGTCTTTGACGGTAGGGTGGTAACTGGCCACGGCCAAAGCCTCCTACCAGACCAGACCAGAGACAATTTATTTAGAAATTATAAATTCCTAAATTGCCCCCGCCGGGAATTGAACCCGAGACCTCCCAGTTATAAGACCACAGCGCTCACCACTGCGCCAGAGAGGTAGTCGCACTTTATCTATACTTGGCGAACACTATTTTATGAAAAAAAAAGGTTTAAAAAGAATACGGTCGAAAAAGTACCTAGGCAATGGTAAATTTTTTATATCTGGCGAAAATGACGTAAATTAAAAAAAAAAGTTTAAAAAATAAACCATGATGCATTTTTTTTTTGCAAAACTGCTAAAAGGCGGAATATGTACAACTATCCTTATTCATAAACAAAATGAGGTTTAGTGATTTTTTAATTTCACACTGTGACGTAATTTCTACATAGGCAGAATGGTAGTAGGAAGAAATGAATCATGCATGTTTAGATTAGTCATAGCATAATAAGCTAATTAATTAAAAAAATGAATTGTAATGTTATTTTAATTTTTATACCGAAAATCTTAGTAGGTACCCAATTGGAAAAACTTCTTGACTCAATTCTTGACCCAATTGCTCAAATGACGCAATTTATAATAATATTTTTTAGTGATATGTTTTCTGTAGTCAGTTAAACCAATTTTAATTAAAAAAATCTAAATAAAACTAGCTTTTGCCCCCGCGACTTCGTCTGCGTGGAATTAGGTATTGAGGTGGAATTTTCAAAAACTGTGACACACGTACTTCTTTATTTTTAACTGAAAGCTCAAATACCAACTTTGATGGAAACAGCTTGAAAAATGACGGAGTTTCATATAAACTTCCATCCCCTATTTAAACCCCTTAGGGGTGGAATTTCCAAATAATCCTTTCTTAGTGTGCGCCTACGTCATAAAAGGAACCGACTGTAAAAATTTCAAGTTTCTAACTTCAGTAGTTTAGGCTGTGCGTTGATATCTCAGTCAGTCAGTCAGGACTTTGAATTTTATATATATATAGATAAACTTATTTTATACATTATTATATTTTTACTTTTACTTTATTACATATAGTTATAAATTGTAAAGTAAAATAAAAGAGCAAAACAGATTTAGGGAATAATAATATTAGAATTTTAGCATCAGTTTTTTGACCTTTCCCAAAATAGTAAAAATAGTCAAAGTTCACGTGAGAATTTTTTTTTTTTTTGAATGACAAGATAGTCATTGACTGCGATCTCACCTGATGGTCAGTGACAGTGCAGTCTAAGATGGTAGCGGACTAACTTGGAAGGGGTATGGCAGTGTAAATTCAACCCATACCCCTAATCTGTTTCTACACGCCATCGTGCCGGAACGCTAAATCGCTTGGCGGCGCGTCTTTGGCGGTAGGGTGGTAACTAGCCACGGCTAAAGTCTCCCACTAGACAGATTATGCACCGGTTTCTCGAATTAGTAAAATTGTAAATTTTGGATATTGGATAGAAAATTTTTGTTGATTTTCACTATCTTCAAATGTGATTTTTCCGTCGCGCGTCTTGTGTGTCCAGACCTTTAAACCTAGGTCAATGTAATTGTGGCCTACATTTGAAAGCAATTTTAGGTCACATAGCACTGCAGTGTCTCTAACCTTAAGGCATTTTATCTACTACTTGGATTGGAGTAGAAACTTTTTACGACAAATACGCTCTCTAAGAAAGGGTTTTTAAAATTCCACCCCCAAGGGGGTTGAATAGGGGGTGAAAATTTGTACGAACATCAGGCATTTTGAATTTGTATACACATGTATTTAACTTGGTATTTGAGCTTTTAAATAAATAAAAATGAAGCAATAATTAGGTACGTGTTTTGTCAGTTTTTGAAAGTTCCGACCTCAAACACCTTAAAAAGGGGATGAAATCTATATATATGAAATTTAAAGTCCTGACTGTCTTACTGACTGACTGAGATATCAACGCACAGCCTAAACTACTGAAGTTAGATACTTGAAATGTTTACAGTTGGTTCCTTTTATGACATAGGCGCACACTAAGGAAGGATTTTTGAAAATTCAACCCCTAAGGGGGTAAAATAGGGGTTTCCGACATTCCGAATCAGTGATAAATTCACTTGACGACTCTAAATCACTTTGTAAAAATTTATTTGAATAAAAAATTATTCTATTCTATTCATATAAATCTTGGTAATTTGGCTTTCGATTAGAAATAAAGAAATGGGTAAGCAGGTATCTACATGTTTCACAGTTTAATAATGCCGACCCCAAAGAGATAAAAGGCCGTTATTTTTCAAGATAACTATATCCATAAAACGTAAAATATAAACAATAAGGTTTATCCGGGATAGGGGATGAAAGTTTTAAGCTATTGCATAGCTTCTATCGCGGGCCAGCGTGGAGACCGAATCCAGAAATTCCGTAACGAAAATAACCTGACACGGGACTCCTCTCACCGCTAGATGGCGTTGATAAAAAATGCGATGCAATAGCTTTACCACGGCAGTCCCCGAGTGCTACACGTCTTTTTTTTTTGTGGATTTTGCTCAATAACTTCATCAAATCTAAACCGATTTTTAATTTTTTATTGAAGTGTTAAGCTACACTTAAAGGAAATAACCTAATAGATTTATAAATACATAATTTTTACGGAATTTTTTGATATGTATTTATAAATCTATTCAATCTTAACCGAATTTGATAATCCTTTCTTTATTATAAATTGTGTAAGTACTATTAGAAATATTTTGTCCAATTTTGGTGATCTACTAAATATTATCGGAGATAGAGGACATAACTTCTCACGGGCAACCGACGACCTCCCTGGCGCAGTGGTGAGCGCTGGGGTCTTATAACTGGGAGGTCTCGGGTTCGATTCCCGGCGGGGGCAATTTAGTAATTTATAATTTCTAAATTGTCTCTGGTCTGGTCTGGTGGGAGGCTTTGGCCGTGGCTAGTTACCACCCTACCGTCAAAGACGGTGCCGCCAAGCGATTTAGCGTTCCGGCACGATGGCGTGTAGAAACCGTTGGGGTATAGGTTGAATTTACACTGCTATATCCCTTCCAAGTTAGCCCGCTACCATCTTAGACTGCATCGTCACTTACCATCAGGTGAGATCGCAGTCAAGGGCTATCTTGTCATCGAATAAAAAAAAAAAAAAAGGTACTTTAAACTAATATGGAATACGGATAAAGTAGAGTGCAGTGTCTAACAACTAGTTATTGATTTTGTGTCTAGTCAGAGCAACGACCCACTAGGTACCCAGTGTGATCGATAGCTATCTCCTGTCCCACCACCAATCACCACCAATGTTATCCAAGTCACCAATGGTTGCCTGGGGCCCAAGTCTGCTATTGCAATTGTAGTTCAATTGTCTATCAATGACATCCCAATTGCTACTTTTAGCAATTTTGGTAGTCTACTAATACAATGGCGTCACAATTGTTTTCCGATGGTTTGCCACTGACACATCTAGCTTTGAATCTAGCTTAAATAAACGTTTTTAATATGTAGTTTTTTTTTGAAACTCATTTCGGCAAACGCTTTTTAAGCTAATGGCAATAGGGAGGTATCATTGAATTACAATCCAATTATAAGAAATCGAACGACCATTGTGAAAATAGTAGACTACGAAATTTTGAACCAATGATAATTGAATTGTAATTGTATTACAGTTCAATGACAATGACATGTAAAATAGCAGACTTGGGGCCCAGGTAGAGATTGCTCTGTAGCAATAAGGCCGCCTGTGCATGCGTAGTTTTAAGATGTATTCTATACCTACTGTTTATAGGTACCATAGATTATCATCTTAGAAATATGATATACTTACTTGATACTATATGAATGTATTTAACACGATGGCCCTAGTTGCTCTTTTTTACACTTTTCCATTCTCAATTCGAATTCCCTCGAGTAACAAAGAGGTAAGCAACTAGGGCCATTGTGTTAAATAGATTCCTATGAATTTATCAGTAAGTATATCATATTATTTCTAGGATGATAATATAATATGGTACGAAATAGGACAGTGTAATATCGGCCTAACTCCCACTATATAAATATAGAAGTATAGTAGAACCATGAAATCGACCTTCTTTTATGTAAAATAGATAGCATTCCGAGTTTAAAGTAATCGATACAATGACATTGGAGCCAGACGATCGATATGCCGTTTCAGCATCACTAGATATTTGCATAACGTTGGATAGGTACATCACTTTGGTTGCTACGGATATACAGGGTCACTGGAAATGTGACTAACGAATAGGGTTGCCAGATTTTTTTTCAGCCTATAAGAGACAAATGGTTAAATGGGCGAAAAAATACGGGATTTCAGTTTTTTACCCGGGACAAATAAAAAACAAAATTATTCAGTGTCATTTTTTTATATTTTTCCGAGGATTGAGTCAGTTTTAACATATTTTTATTCGTTTTAACATATCTGTAAAAATCAATACAATTATAATTGTAATTAAAAACGGTTATCAACTCTCTTTTTTACGAACGTTGCGTGTGTGAGTACTTGGATCGATTTTATAATGAAAAACGAAGTACGGTTCAAATACGGGACAGAGTCAGTCCCGCCGGGGCATTTTAAACTATGCCTAAAATACGGGACGTCCCGGGAAATACGGGACTTCTGGCAACGCTACTAACGAAATGAGAAGAAATCTGTCTTCTGTGGTCACTAAAAGTGAATTACGTCACAGAATGCGAGCATGTATTAGAAATAGGGGTTCACAATTCGAACAAGATTTGTAAATTAATAAATTCATAATTTGATTTTAATATCAACCTTTTATTGTTCCCTTCTCAATAACAAGTGTTTTACAAAAGCTATTTGCCATTGTAATACCTCATTTGAAAGCTAGATAGATGGAGATATTTTTATAATGCTTTGCAGATTTAATTACATAGAAGATTTTTTTTTAATTTGTGTTTACTTTCGATGATTGTGATAAAAATATCTTAATTATTCATTAAAGGCTCATTTTTTTAAAAACGGTTGTAGTTTTTGATAATTTTTGTATTTATTATAAAAACTTGGGATGTCTTCTGACAAAAAGTAACAAAACAACCACACTCAAATACATAATAAAATAAAATAAAATAGCCATTTATTCTACTACCAATTAAATAATTCAGTATTTTACAATTGTAATTAACATAATTACCTACATAATATTTTTAAAATTGAGAAATTAAATTGTTATTATAATACAATGTTTGAGATGTCAATTATTTGAATTATTATTTTTTTTTTTTTTATATATGTATGTACCTAGTTTGTATGTCAGTATTATGTGTTTGTATGTCAGTATTATGTGTTGGTAGAAGTCGCCTGTTTGGCGTAGGCCTCCCCCAGCTCTCTCCAAGTCCGTCTATCTCGTGCGTTCCTCATCCACAGTCCGGTCCATTGATCCGTGCAAACACATCTGCCCAGCGTCTCCTGGGTCTTCCTCTTTTTCTCTTAGCATTGCGTGGTAACCACTCTGTCAAGATTTTTGTCCATTTAGTGTTACACGCTCGGCTAATATGGCCAGCCCATTTCCATTTTAATAGCCTTATCTGCCTAGTGACGTCGCTAACTCTTGTTTTATTACGAATAGCTTGGTTGCTGATTCTATCTGATAGTTTTATGCCCAGCATGCTTCTTTCCATTTTTCGCTGGCACACCGCGATTCTTTCCTCGTCTACCATCCTGAGTGCCCACGTTTGGCAGCCATATATTAAACATGGGAGTATTGCGACGTTAAACAATTTAGTCTTTATCTTTATATGTACACTCTTGTTTTTCATTATTTCTTTCAGACTCCAATATTTCTTCCAGGCTAAAGCGATTCGTCTTTGCACCTCTTTCTCCATATGGTCTTCGAATGATACTAGCTGTCCCAGGTAGACATATTCGTTGACAATTTCTATTTCGTCTCCATCAACTATTATCTGCGGTGTATTTTCACTGTTTGTCATTACTTTTGTTTTAGTTTTATTAAGTGCTAAACCTACTTTCTGACTTTCTCGTGCTAATTCAGATATCATGTCATTAAGGGTTTTTGGAGACTCAGAGAAAATCACGATATCATCCGCTAAAATTCATGGTCTTCCTTTTATTTCTCATGCTATATGTTATTTAACAAAAAATAATCCTTATGATGAAGCCTTCCGATCGGTATGATAAAGATACAGGTTAATTTTTTTTCTCGTATAGCGGGTTCGAGTCCCGGTTCAACCAGGCAATTATTTAAAAATCTATGAATGCAGTTTAAATTGTTTTTTAAATTAAAATGAAGTCTTCTTTCAGTAAAATGTTCCATCTACAATATTTAAGGTACTTCCCCTCCATGTGGCATAGCCGTGGGACACCCTGTATAAAATTCAAAGTCCTGACTGACTGACTGAGATATCAACGCACAGCCTAAACTACTGAAGTTAGAAACTTGAAATTTTTACAGTTGGTTCCTTTTATGACGTAGGCGCACACTAAGAAAGGATTATTGGAAATTCCATCCCTAAGGGGTTTAAATAGGGGATGGAAGTTTATATGAAACTCTGTCATTTTTCAAGCTGTTTCAATCAAAGTTGGTATTTGAGCTTTCAGTTAAAAATAAAGTACGTGTGTCACAGTTTTTGAAAATTCCACCCCAAAATCTAATTCTACGCGGACGAAGTCGCGGGGGCAAAAGCTAGTACCTAATAGATGCGAAATCGATTACACAACTTAGATTTTCTGGTCTCTGAGCCTGAAGCCATTTAAGTGTAAAAACTTATTGAGGCAAAAGGGGTGAGAAAAGATTACGTAAAGTAAGGCTTATTTACGCTATGCTTAAGTATATTATTTTATTTTTATTATACCGCTTTTTATAATAACTTTACCACGTTCTGCTGCGCATCAATGACGTCTGTCGAGGTTAGTTAAAAAGGTATACATGCAGGGTTATCAACTCCTAAAAAAAATTAGCCCTAACATCTTTTTCTTTTTTTTTTATGCGATGACAAGATAGCCCTTGATTGCGATCTCACCTGATGGTAAGTGACGATGCAGTCTAAGATGGTAGCGGCCTAACTTGGAAGGGGTATAGCAGTGTAAATTCAACCCATACCCCTGATCGGTTTCTACACACCATCGTGCCGGAGCACTAAATCGCTTGGCGGCACGTCTTTGACGGTAGGGTGGTAACCAGCCACGGCCAAAGCCTCCCACCAGACCAGACCAGAGACAATTTAGAAATTATAAATTCCTAAATTGCCCCCGCCGGGAATTGAACCCGAGACCTCCAAGTTATACGACCACAGCGCTCACCACTGCGCCAGGGAGGTCGTCAAAAAACATCTATAATATATATATCCTATAAAATTATATGAGTAAAACGGCTTTTTCTCAAAACTGTCCTCGTGTTTATAAGTAGGATTATAGGATTATTGGATAGAAGCAGGAATTAGCGGAATTCCATCTTCTTCTTTATCTACCGATAGACGTCCACTGCTAAATAAAAAAATTCAAATTCAAATTCAAAATTTACTTATTTCATGTAGGCTACCTTGTAGCTCTTATGATACGTCATAAATCTACCACCGGTTAGGAATGCAGATTCTGCTGAGAAGAACCGGCAAGAAACTCAGCAGTTGCTCTTTTCAAAAAATAAAATTTACGATAAGTAACCAAACTAAGCTATGTATACAGTGCTTCCACAGTGAAGCTTCAAAATGCTTGCATGATCCAGCCGTTGCTTCGCTCAACCATATTTGAGGGAACGTAACAACCCGCACCACACGACATCATATGAATGATATCCAACTTTAATATTAAGGAACTCGTTACATGAACACTTTAGTGAAAAACTCGGGATGAGGGCACGCGTCCCACTCCGTCAAACGCTGGGCACGGAATGATGTCGCGCGCGCAGTCTTTCCAAAAGTTAACAGGGGCCCAAGTCTGCTATTGCAATTGTAGTTCAATTCTCTATCAATGAGATCCCAATTTCTACTTTTAGCAATTTTGGTAGTCTACTAATTCAATGGCGTCACAATTGTTTTCCGATGATTTGCCACGGACACATCTAGCTTTGAATCTAGTTTAAATAAACGTTTTTAATATGCAGTTTTTTTTGAAACTCATTTCGGCAAACGCTTTTTAAGCTAATGGCAATACCGAGATATCATTGAATTACAATCCAATTATAAGAAATCGAACGATCATTGTGAATTTAGTAGACTACGAAATTTTGGACCAATGATAATTGAATTGTAATTGTATTGCGGTTCAATGACAATGACATGTAAAATAGCAGACTTGGGGCCCTGACGTGTGCGTGTTGTTGCAGGAGCTATCGCAGCTGGACGGGCAGGTGCTCGGCTCGTCCGCGCCGCCCGCCTCGCACGCGCCAGTCACCTGTTCCATCGAAATGGCGACAGACACCATTGCAGAGGTACGCTGCCCTACTAAACCTTTTTTTTTTTCAATGAAATGAGTTTATTTTGCCAAATGTGAGTACAGCAGAGGTACAAAGGTGGTATAGTATAGTTACATAGTCTCTCACACTTTACCATTTACGTCGTGTGCAAAATTGCAGTCAGAAGGTCTGCTGCTTACTGTATTGCTAAATATTATGAAATATATAAGGACAGTGATGTCAATGGCAAAATGTCATAATTAATTACAATAAGAAAAATGATAAAAAAGAATATTAGCCAAGCCAAGTTGGCTAATATCCTCCTCTCCCCTCCAAATAAGCGGAAAGCTTGTGCTAGGAGTGGTGCAACGGATGGGATTAGAACCTGCGACCTCTCAGTTTTGAGTCCGCACTTTTAACAATAACAACACCGTAGACACCAAGTATGGCCGCCATCTTGAGTCCGCCATTTTGGACTTTCAACTCACTGCCAATTGGATGAGTTTTCGAGTGATTTTTGTTTGAACTTACATATTTTCAATACCCATGCTCCTCGCCCGTCTCCGAAATCCTGAATCATCAGCTCTCTCCATATTTTTCCTCTGAATGATTTTTGTCCTCTATACGAATCACAGATTTTTTTTATACAAAATTTTACAGGAGAGGAGATCAATGAGTGTGTAAATCAGCACGAGCATTGCCCTCACTCTCCCGACGCAATACTAGCCCGGAAGAAGATCTTTCTATTATTATATGTGTTAGTTGCAGCAACGAATAAAAAATATG
Source organism: Hipparchia semele (assembly GCA_933228805.2). Lineage (NCBI taxonomy): Eukaryota > Metazoa > Arthropoda > Insecta > Lepidoptera > Nymphalidae > Hipparchia > Hipparchia semele. Next base: position 4,722,793 of record OW121735.1, on the reverse strand, counting down.
ATTTTTCCTATTTGTTTTATCAACAATTTCTATCGATTATGCTAGGTACTCTCTCCGGAAACTGCGGGGTCGCTGCTGTCGATCCAGTCGGCACCGCCGGAACCGAGTGAGCGCATGGAGCCGCGAGAGCGTCCAGTCAGTTTGCTGCTCGAGCTGCCGTTAGCCACTGTAAGCGAATTAAGGACCTTTGTCCGTAGTAAGAGTGCCGGGACCTCCAAAACCATAAAAATAAATAAATAAAATAAAAATAGCTTTATTTTCCTTTTACATTTAAAAACTTAATATTAATTATTTTACTACTAAATAAATTTAACTTAACTAATATTATGTAATTTGTGTGTGTATTATTTTGATATATTTCATGTACTGTGGTAAGTGTAAGTGTAAAGTGTAGTTCTTCTTGTTTCTTATGTAAAAAGACCGCCTTCCGCGGTGAAAGCCTCCTCCATCTTTTTCCATAAGTTCCTTTGTCTAGCAATTCTGTGCCACGTTTTTCCTGCTATCTTAACAATATCGTCGCTCCACCTTTTGACTGGTCTGCCTGGCCTGCGCTTTTTATTCATAGGGTACCAGTTTGTTGTGATTTGGGACCATCTTTCATCTGATACCCTCTGAACATGACCGGCCCATTTCCATTTGAGGTGGAGTACTTTCTTGACGACATCCCTGGCTTGTGTTGTTTTTCTTATTGCCGTATTTTTTATTCTATCTTTTAGTTTTAGCCCTAAGTAGCTTCTTTCTATTTTTCTTGGACATATTTTTAGCTTGTTTATGTTGAAGGTTATGTTGAAATACAAAGAAGAATCAAAAGCACTTGGAACAAATATTGGGCCATGAAAGAAATCTTCAAAAGTCGGCTACCTATCCATCTCAAAACTAAAGCAATGGAAGTGTGCTTACTGCCATGCCTCACCTATGATTGTCAGACTTGACCTCGAACAAAAACAAACATAAACAAGCTAAAAAAAATATGTCCAAAACCATACCATAGTTAAAATTTTTGGGTTTATTTTTTTTATTGATGACATTGATAGCCCTTGACTGTGATCTCATCTGATGCAGTTTAAGATGATAGCGGGATAACTTGTAAGAGGTAAGATATTATAAATTAAACCCATACCCTTAATCGGCTTCTACACGCCATCGTACTAAAACCCATTTCTTCATATATTCTTCATACTAGTTGATGCCCGCGGCTTCGCTCGCGTGGATTTAGATTTTAAAATCCCGCGGGAACCCTTTAATTTTCCGGGATAAAAAGTAGTCTATGTCACTCTTCCGGTCCTCAGCTATAGCTATATATAGCCATATAAAAATCACCTCGTTCCTTTGCCTTGTTACGGCATGATGGAAGAACAAACCAACAAACAAACACACTTTTCATTCATAATATTAGTAAGAATTACTCTCAAAACCACTTAATTCTATTATTTACAACTAGCTTTTGCCCCTGCGACTTCGTCCGCGTGGAATTAGATTCCAATTTTTCCTGAAAACCTCACGGAGCCCGCGACCCTTCCAACGAATGCAAAACCGTGGAAATCGGTTCGTGCGTTCTGGAGTTATAGCGTCAGGAAGGAAAACACGACTTTTTTTTATATAGTAGATTAGACAATTAAGTCAAAAAAAGACAGAACAGTGAAAGACAGGTTGCCACATTGTTTTTAAGAGTATTCTAATTATTTTAAATGGATTTATTTTTGTTTACCAGCAAGTGGGCGCGTACCTATCAGCGATGTCACCGACTGACCAAGAGGAGGACTCCCTGCTGACGCTGTCCTCGGTGACGGCGCGGCCTCTGCTGGCGGCCTCGAGGAAGCTGAGGCCGCATGATAGTTCCACTGAGTGAGTGTTTAAGTTGAAAAGAAATCAAATCAAATCAAAATCAAATCAAAATTTATTTATTTCATGTAGGCCAACTTGTAGCTCTTATGAAACGTCAAAAATCTACCACCGGTTCGGAATGCAGATTCTGCTGAGAAGAGCCGGCAAGAAACTCAGCAGTTGCTCTTTTCAAAAAAAAAAATTTTTTTACAATTGTTAAAAAGAACTAAGCTATGCACACAATGTTTCCACACAGAAGTTTCAAAAATGTACACCTACCGCAACCAAACACATGTTAACATGGGTAGACACAAAGCAGACCCATTCCCGTTGGCGGCACCCGTTCACGAGCATGACGCATGATCCAGCCATTGCTTCGCTCAACCATATTTGAGGGAACGTAACAACCCGCACCACACGACACCACCACAGAAACTTTAAAGAGAGCATGACATACTTAGGCTACCCATGTCAAGGCATCGAATTGAATACTAATATTAAACTACTCATTTTAAGACATGACTGAGACAAATAAAGTGGAAACACCGTGGAAGAGTTTATTTTATAAACTGTGCCACACATCACCCAATAGGTATACCTAGATTAGGTTGTCTCGGCGACTCCACCACTTGAGCATTAAAGACAAAAGGCGTCAAGCAGAAGAAGCGCCGGAACAACTAAGTCATGTGTGGCACAACCCGGAAAAATGGTCCCAACTCAGCAAAATGCTGTATGCTTTGTACATGCACAAGAGCATGCAGCGCTGATTTTCAGGCAGAACCCTGATTCGGGTTTGCTATACCCACTGCAGGGTGAGCATGGGCAGAGGATATATTATCCACTGGGAAAGGATAAAATGTTTATCTCCTCGCTCAGTTTTATCCACTCGTCGAGCTTGGGCAAAACGGTGGAAATGGGCAAATATCCACAGTGGATATACTTGTCCCAGTCGCCTTGCATTAGCATAGGGAGAAGATAATTTTACCTCTTGTCATCAGTGAATAAAAGCGGGGATACAATTTTTGTCCCCTACCCATGCTCACCCATATAAATAAATAAATAAATAAACATTTATTCAGCTCACACAAAAAAATTCAAATTAGGTACAGAGTTTGAGTAATACTAAGTGAGATCTATAGACTGTACCCCCACTCCGCCCAGACCCAGGACAGAGCCAAAACGAGACAGATTTATGTCAGAGCACATTTTCGTGGCTCGTTTCAACTCCAACCCAAGTCCGAGCCGAGACAGAGTACACTCTATAAATCTCAGCATTAATCTATGTCCTTAGATATTTTTATACCTAGAGAAATAAAAAAAAAACAAAACATGCATGTTAGAGCTGAAAAGGCTACTGCCTCAGCATAATGCTGCAGTATTATGGCTACAGCGCTGATTTTCAGGCATAGCCTTTAGTGACGCCGTGATCCGACCGAGATGCAGTAGTAATAGGGAGTGATACATGATTACATAATTATATACTTAGATATTATACTATCCAATAACACACACACACACACACTCTCTCTCTCTCTCTCTCACACACACACACACACACACACACACACACACACACACACACACACACACACACACACACACACGCACGCACGCACACACACACACACACATACACACGTTCAATCTCATATGCACACATCCCTCAATACACATACACAAACACCTTAATTTTTATTTTAAGTTTAAATTTTTGTATTTTGTAATTTGTCTGTCACATTATGTACTCTGTATGTCTTTTTCAATAATGTACGAGGAGGGCGATGATCACCGCAACACAGTTTATACTTCTGCGGGATCATCGTTCTAATCTGTTTTCGCATCCTGTAAGTGTAAAGACTTCAAATAAATAAATAAATAAATAAATAAATAAATAAATACTATAAGTAAATAACAAAATAAATAGCTAAAGTATATACTTAAATAATAATATAAACATGTAGTGTGTCCGTGTGTCATATAGATTTTTTCTGTTGGCGGATTATAGCAAAATAACTGTAACCTTTTCTTGCTAACGTCGAATTTTGTTCCAGCGTGTCATCTCCACCTGACGGCGGCTACGGCTGGGTGGTGGTCTTCGGCGCGTTCATGGTGCAGTTCTGGGTGGCCGGGCTGTTCAAGTCCTACGGTGTGCTGTACGTGGAGATCATGGAAACCTTCCCAGATTCCTCGGAGAGCGTTGCTTCCTGGATTCCTGCTGCGCTGTCCACTTTGTGCTTGGCTCTGGGTGAGTGACGGCAGTGTTGAGAATTTAAACCCACGATTCACGGTTAGCAGTCAAGGAATAACTTGCAGCAGAAAATATTATGCCAATATAAAACCATTCAACCCATAAGAAGGCTCAGGATCACTCAGCGGGCGATGGAGAGAGCTATGCTTAAAGTATCCCTGCGAGATCAAATCAGAAATGAGGAGATGCGTAGGAGAACCAAAGTCACCGACATAGCTCTGCGAGTTGCGAAACTGGAGTGGAAATGGGCGGGGCACATAGTTCGAAGAGCTGAAGGTCGATGGGGTCCCAAGGTGCTGGAGTGCCGATCCCGCACCGGGAAGCGCAGGGTTGGTAGACCCCCCACTAGGTGGACCGTGGACATCAAAGGAGTCGACGAGAGCCGCTGACTGCAAGACTTGATAAAGAAGAAGATAAAACTATTCACAGATGATTCCACGGTAAAGGAACATCGTAAGAAAATCTGCACTGTTGAGAATTTTCAACGGTGTTTGAAGCCTGCCAATTTTCATTGGACCAGTGTGGTGAACCTATAACCCTTTTTCGAGAGGATATCTGCACCATTGAGCCATTTATGGGTTGCTGATGCTGTGATGATGATTAAACCATTTCTTTCCAGCGCCCCTATCATCAGCTCTCTGCGAGAAGTACTCCTGCAGGCTGGTTGTGTTCATCGGCGGTCTGTTCTGCGCTACGGGACTCGCAGTGTCGTTCTTTAGCAAGGGGCTGCTCCATCTGCTGCTGAGCTTCGGAGTTATGACTGGTAAAGGAACACGAATCACCATATTCCTTCATCTTCAGCTACTATGTTGAACATGTTGACAAGGCTAGAGCTGTAGACTTTTTGTTTGCCTCAAACCAAAAGCAACTTTGGTCAACATAGTCCGCTGTATAGAATGAAAATATTTTTTGCAAATTGTTCTATAGATATCTTCTAAGACAATGTACCGAATATTTGAAAAGGAATTAAGTAGGTAAACTTAAGTTAAGTTAGTATTTGTTTGCCATTTTTGTTTAAGTAATTGTTTTGTTTGGTCAGGCGTGCCACTTCCACTTCGAGAAGACTCGATTGCATAAGAAATAATTTCCTAAAGTTACTTTTCCTATGATTGAGACCTTTAGCTAGTAGCCACAACTCTTGTTTTTGGCCCTTCGCATCCTTTTCCAATCATCCTTCCGTATTTAAACTTTGAGTTTTTAAATTGTAGACGCCAAATCAAGTATAACTTGAGTACCTTCAAGGCAATAATGTATAGGCAAGCGTTCTCTAAACTAGATCACTCACTGCTTTCCATCAAGCATTGTCGTCACATGCAAGCCTATCTTGGACTCAAATAAATCTAAAAATATCCACTGAACTGTTAAAGTTCAGGAAAATAGTTTTATCTTCATTATAAATGAGCACTGAAACTTTTGAAAGACCTTCGTCTTTGTTTATGGACTTTGAAAGTTTGAAAGACATCCAAGGTTCCGATTTTGGATCAAGGTTCGCCTTTTTGTTTGGAGGTGAGTGCATTTGAATGCTTCCCCAACCATAATGGATATAAACGAGTAATTAGTTTTGGATATTTTATATAGGCCTCATAAGAAGGCTCAGGATCACTCAGCGGGCGATGGAGAAAGCTATGCTCGGAGTATCCCTGCGAGATCAAATCAAAAATTGGGAGATCCGTAGGAGAACCAAAGTCACCGACATAGCTCAGCGAGTTGCGAAGCTGAAGTGGAAATGGGCGGGGCACATAGTTCGAAGAGCTGATGGTCGATGGGGTCCCAAGGTGCTGGAGTGGCGACCCCGCACCGGGAAGCGCAGTGTTGGCAGACCCCCCACTATTGGCCCAAATGCCAAATTGAATTTAGAAGATGTTGGGCTACAATTGAAGAATGGTTGTTTTTTTTTTCAGGAATCGGAGGAGGTCTCTCAACAACTCCTGGAATCGTCATTGTCTCGCAATACTTCGATAAGCACAGGTAAATTTACTAAAGGTTGTCTAATTTTATATTTCTTGATTATTATTAAGGAATTAAGTGTAAGCAGCAGGCCTCGCTAGTTTTCCGGAGTCCCAAAACAAAAAATCTATACATATAATAAAATTGTAGAAAAGTGGTGTCTGTACAATGGAAATATATAAAAAAAAAGTAGCAGGAGTTGTTATTATATCGATGTCGAACCCGAAATTGTAATTAATTTTTTTTTTGTCTGTTTGTCTGTGTGTTTGTGCACGCTAATATCAGAAACGGCTTATTCGATTTTGATACGGTTTTCACTAATATATTGTAGTAAGCTTCACTTAACATTTAGTGTTTATTTCATGTCAATCGGTTCATAAATAAAAAAGTTATGTCAATTTAAAGAATCACGGCGAACATTTTTAACGTACTGAGTACGTACTACACGCCTCGCGCCTGAGCGTCCGTGGCTATATAAAGCGCGTTGAGAGCCGCGCCCCGAAAAATCACTATTCCATGCGAACGAAGTCGCGGGCACAGCTAGTGTTACAATATGTCTATCTATCTTGTGGACAGCTGAAGCAAAGCAGATTGGTTCCAAGCAACTTTGTGGAATTCATTAAATGTGTAATAACTTCTACTTATTACATGTATATTTATCTCTTTCAGAGCTATGGCCAATGGCATCTGTGTGAGTGGGACGGCTGCTGGCAGCTTCGTGTTTCCGATGTTGATCGAGAAATTAGTGGACACTTATGGCCTTCATGGGACAGTTCTTCTTTTAGGTAAGTTCTTTATGAGATTCTATCTTTATAGATCTTATCAAATCTATTAAGATAGTTAAGATTAGCAAATACTATAACTTTTACGTCTTCAAGGGAATCTTAAAGTAGTAGCGGAAAAGTAATCTAAGGTCTTAAAAGTGTAATTTTTTTCCCGTGAAAAATATTTAGCAAAACTCAAAACCAAAGTTAGTTTCAGTAATTATTTCCAGAAACCTTGTTGTGTGCAAATATCACTGAGAGTACCACTTCTTTGTTAATAATCTACCAAGTATCAAAAATAACTTTTAGATAGGTAGAGATCTCTTTGACATTTTTCTTTTTCCTCTTTTTATGTAGATGGAATTTCAATAAAAGGCTTTACAACGTCACTCTTCCTACGAAATAAGAAAGCCTTTATCAATATCTATACTTTTCTAGGAGGTGGCATGCTCCACGTGTGTGTGTCCGCCACTCTGTACCGTCCACCACCCACGCCGCGCGTCACCACTCCCGTCACCACCACTACCACAGAGAACACCACGCTTCTGAACGATATTACTGAGGGTAAGTTACAAGTATCACATTAATTTATTTTAATTTATCCAATTGGCAGAGAGCCGAAAAAAAATCCAAAATGGCGGATTCAAGATGGCGGCCATACAAATTTCGTCGGTGTCTATCTCGGAGACTATGAATGATGGAAGAGTGGTTTCTCGGAAAAAGATAATCAGGACCCAATGGTGTACGTGATGAATAGAAAAAAATTCAAGATGGCGGATTTTTTTTTCATATAAAATGTGTGCAAGACTTTGATACGTTCCTTTCCGCTGATGGTTTCGTACAGAGGACAAAAATTCATTTGGATGAAAAATATGGAGGGAGCTGATGATTGAGGATTTCGGAGACGGATGAGGAGCACGGTCAGGGTATTGAAGATAGGTGGGGGTGTTTAAACGTAAGTCACTCGAAACCTCATCCAATTGGCAGAGAGCTGAAAAAAATCTCCAAAATGGCGGATTCAAGATGGCGGCCATACAAATTTCATCGGTGTCTATCTCGAAGACTATAAAAGATGGAAAACTGGTTTCTTGGAAAAAATTGATCAAGACCCGATGTTCTACTTGGTGAACAGAAAACACGCGGTTCGCTTTAGCGAGCCGCGCACCCACGCGCCCTACTAGTTAATATATATATAGCTACTCGTGCTGATTCACTGACTGACTGACTGATTGATCACCTCTCCTGTAAAATTTTGTATGGAAAAATTTTTTTTCACTCATGGTTTCGTATAGAGGACAAAAATTCATTCGGAACAAAAATATGGAGAGAGCTGATGATTGAGGATTTCGGAGGCGGGTGAGGAGCACCGGCCAGGGTATCGAAGATAGGTGGGGGGTGTTCAACCAAATGTCACTCGAAACTTCATCCAATTGGCAGAGAGCCGAAAAAAAATTCCAAAATGGAGGATTCAAGATGGCGGCCATACAAATTTCGTCGGTGTCTATCTCGGAGACTATAAGAGATGGAAGAGTGGTTTCTTGGAAAAAGATGATCAAGACCCGAAGGTCTACTTCATGAATAGAAAAAAAATTCAATATGGCGGATTTTTTATTTTTTCATACAAAATATATGCAAGACTTTAATACGATTCTTTTTCAAAATTTCTGATGATTTCGTATAGAGAACAAAAATTCATTTGGAGAAAAAATATGGAGAGACCTGATGGTTGAGGATTTCGGAGACGGGTGAGGAGCACGGCCAGGATATCGAAGATAGGTGGGGGGTGTTCAACCAAATGGCACTCGAAACTTCATCCAATTGGCAGAGAGCCGAAAAAAAACTCCAAAATGGCAGATTCAAGATGGCGGCCATACAAATTTCGTCGGTGTCTATCTCGGAAACTATAAAAGATGGAAGAGTGGTTTCTTGGAAAAAGATGATCAGGACCCGAAGGTCTACTTGATGAATAGAAAAAAATTCAATATGGCGGATTTTTTATTTTTTCATAAAAAATGTATGCAAGGATGATACGTTCTTTTCCGCTGATGGTTTCGTATAGAGGACAAAAATTCATTTGGATAAAAAATATGGAGCTGAAAAAAAAACACCAAAATGGCGGATTCAAGATGGCAGCCGCACAAATTTCGTCGGAGACTTTTAAAGATGGAAGAGTGGTTTCTTGGAAAAAGATGATCAAGACCCGAAGGTCTACTTGGTGGACAGAAAAACCGCGGTTCGCTTTAGCGAGCCGCGCACCCACGCGCCCTACTAGTTAATATATATATAGCTACTGGGGCTGATTCACTGACACACCGACTCACTGACTCATTGATCACCTCTCCTGTAAAATTTTGTATGGAAAAATTTTTTTTCACTCACGAATTCGTATATAGGACAAAAATTCATCCAGAGGAAAAATATGGAGAGAGCTGATGATTGAGGATTTCGGAGACGGGTGAGGAGCACCGGCCAGGGTATCGAAGATAGGTGGGGGGTGTTCAACCAAATGTCACTCAAAACCTCATCCAATTGGCAAAGAGCCGAAAAAAAACTCCAAAATGGCGGATTCAAGATGGCGGCCATACAAATTTCGTCGGTGTCTATTTCGGAAACTATAAAAGATGGAAGAGTGGTTTCTTGGAAAAAGATGATCAGGACCCGAAGGTCTACTTGATGAATAGAAAAAAAATTCAAGATGGCGGAATAAAATTTTTTCCATACAAAATATTTGCAAGACTTTATACGGTTCCTTTTCAAAATTTCTGATGGTTTCGTAAAAAGGACAAAAATTAATTTGAGGAAAAATATGGAGAGAGCTGATGGTTGAGGATTTCGGAGACGGGTGAGGAGCACGGCCAGGGCATAGAAGATAGGTGGGGAGTGTTCAAACAAAAGTTACTCGAAACCTCATCCAATTGGCAGAGAGCTGAAAAAAACTTTCAAAATGGCGGATTCAAGATGGCGGCCATACAAATTTCGTCGGTGTCTATCTCAGAGACTATAAAAGATGGAAAAGTGGTTTCTTGGAAAAAGATGATCAGGACCTGAAGGTCTACTTGATGAATAGAAAAAAATTCAAGATGGCGGTTTTTTTTTCATATAAAATGTATGCAAGGATTTGATACGTTCCTTTCCGCTGATGGTTTCGTATAGAGGACAAAAATTCATTTGGATAAAAAATATGGAGGGAGCTGATGATTGAGGATTTCGAAGACGGGTGAAGAGCACGGCCAGGATATTAAAGATAGGGGGGGGGGGGGCTGCTCAAACAAAAGTCACTCAAAACCTCTTCCAATTAGCAGTGAGCTGAAAAAAAAACACCAAAATGGCGGATTCAAGATGGCGGCCGTACAAATTTCGTCGGAGACTTTTAAAGATGGAAGATTGGTTTCTTGGAAAAAGATGATCAAGACCCGAAGGTCTACTTGGTGGACAGAAAAACCGCGGTTCGCTTTAGCGAGCCGCGCACCCACGCGCCCTACTAGTTATATTATATATTTTATAAGGTTTTTAGTTTTAGGTTAATATTTTGTCCTAGTATATATTAAATTAGTTAGTTTTAATTTTAGAAGTAATTTAATAGAAATAGAAATAGAAATAGAAATAGAAATATTTTTTATTCAAATAAACTTTTTACAAGCACTTTTGAATCGTCAATGAATCTACCACTGGTTCGGAATGCCTTTCCTGCCGAGAAGAGCCAGCGAGAAACTCGGCGGTTGCTCTTTTCAAAAAAATAAATTTTTTTACAATAATTGTTATTGAAACTATGCTATGTATTCAGTGCTTCCACGATGAATTTTCCTGAGTACAATACAAGTAAAAATAAATACAATACAAATACAAATAAATACAATTCAATACATGTCAACACAGGCAGGCAAAAGCAGACCCATTCCCGTTGGTGGCACCCGTTCACGAGCATGACGCATGATCCAGCCATTGCTTCGCTCAACCATATTTGAGGGAACGTAACAACCCGCACCACACGACACCACCACAGAAACTTTAAAGAGAGCATGACATACTTAGGCTACCCATGTTAAGGCATCGAATTGAATACTAATATTAAACTACTCATTTTAAGACATGACTGAGACAAATATAGTGGAAACACCGTGGAACAGAATACAATAAAATCATGTTACACAGGATAGTTATTACTGTCTTATGAATCACTGGAGCGAATTATATCCACGCTTTTTTATCATTTACATAGTCTTCAATTGTATAATATGCTTTTTTCATGAGAGCAGATTTAATTGATTTCTTAAACTTGTGTAGAGGCAAGTTTAAGATTGACTGTGGAATTTTATTGTAAAACGTCACGCCCATAATATATAATATTAATTTAATTTATAGATATAATTTTAAATATAGTATTGTAAATATTTTAAGTTCATTTTATATTTTATGTTGTAGTTGGTAATGAATTTATTATTTAATTTGGATTAAAACAACAATATTATGTTAATGACTAATTAAGTACAGTTGCTACAAGGTTTTATCTATGATGAGGAAAATAAAATCAGTATCACAGTCATTAATATAAACTATGAATAAGGCAGGCCCGGAGATACTACCTTGTATGACACCCCAGCACTATAGTACACCATTATTTATTAATACATTATTGTGTATGTTCCCGCCACCACCACTATCACAGAAAACACCACGATTCTTAATGATATATTTTTTTTATTCAATTACAACATAGCCCTTGACTGCGATCTCACCTGATGGTAAGTGACGATGCAGTCTAAGATGGTAGCGGGTTAATGGTTTGGCAGAAAATTCAACCTATACCTTTAATCAGTTTCTACACGCCATCGTGCCGGAACGCTACAGTGCTTGGCGGCACGTCTTTGACGATAGGGTGATAACTAGCCACGGCCAAAGCCTCCCACCAGATATTACTGATATTACTGATGTTAATAACGCAGGCCCGTGACTACTACCCTGTGCAACACCAAAGTTAAGTTTTGGAACCCGCGATAAAAGATAGGCTACGTCACTGTTAAGGTGATATATTTTGTCTAAGTAAAATCAGTACCAAAATTTTGTACTAGAGGGCGCTGTATACTTTTGCCTCGCGCTCGCCGCCTTGTACGGTTAAATAGATATACTAGCTATTGAATTCAATAAAGGGGTGTCCATACGAGTTCCAGCCGTGTGTATTATTTTGTCCGCCAACCAAACATGTGAATTGTGATATAGTGAGTGAACAGTCACTTTCCAAGTCTTCAACTATACCCAAACAAATAATCACTTGTTCCGATGCTATTTGATTAAAGAAAACAAACAAACACGCTTTTGCATTTATAGTAAGTGCAACAAGTGGGACCCATTTCATTGTGTTGTTTTTGAGGATGTTATATAGGTATATTGTATTTTTGTAAACATTTTTTAAAAATAATATACTTAATGTATACTAGCTTTTGCTCCCGCGACTTCGTCCGCGTGGTATTAGATTTTGGAGTGGAATTTTCAAAAACTGTGACACACATACTTCTTTATTTTTAACTGAAAGCTCAACAACTTTGATGGAAACAGCTTGAAAAATGACGGAGTTTCATATAAACTTCCATCCCCTATTTAAACCCCTTCGGGGTGGAATTTCTAGTAATCCTTTCTTAGTGTGCGCCTACGTCATAAAAGGAACCAACTGTAAAAATTTCAAGTTTCTAACTTCAGTAGTTTAGGCTGTCCGTTGATATCTCAGTCAGTCAGTCAGTCAGGACTTTGAATTTTATATATATAGATGACTGTGAAAATAAATGATAATAGTTAGTAAGGAATATATCAGTGGTAGATTCATTTGACGATTCGAAAGCACTGTGTAAAAGTTTATTTGAATAAAAAAATGATTCTATTCTATTATATATTTTCAGGAAAAACCGCCGTCACGAACAACGACAACAAGCTTCAGAACCTGTTCCAACCAGAGACTGAGATGACCCTAAACCAGAAGAACACGATGCTGAGCGACGAGAAACGCACCAATCTGCTCAGCGAGATCATACACCCCAGCCTGATCGAGGTGTGTTCGAGTCAATGTATTAATAACTAGCTGTGCCCGCGACTTCGTTCGCGTGGAATAGTGACTTTTCGGGCAGCATATTTTGAATTACATATACCGTCGACGCTCAGGCGCGAGGCGTGTAGTACGTACTCTGTACGTTAAAAATGTTCGCCGTGATTCTTTAAATTGACATAACTTTTTTATTTATGAACCGATTGACATGAAATAAACACTAAATGTTAAGTGAAGCTTACTACAATATATTAGTGAAAACCGTATCTAAATCGAATAAGCCGTTTCTGATATTAGCGTGCACAAACACACAGACAAACAGACAAACAGAGAAACAGACAAAAAAAAATTACAATTTCGGGTTCGGCATCGATATAATAACAACCCCTGCTAATTTTTTTTATATATTTCCATTGTACAGACACCACTTTTCTACAATTTTATTATATATATAGAATAGATAGAAGATAATAGAATTATACGAGTACGTACCACGGTGATTGTCTCAGTTGGAATTGTTGATATTTCGATCCAGTTGCATGGATCGTGGTCAATGCGGATTGCGTTGTTGCGAAACGTCAAGTTGAAGCTGTCATGGGTAGAATCTATCCTACTTGTATAATTCTATTACAATTATGTCATTAAACCACGAATCAATTATGAAATCTTTAGTTGTACTATATTGTTTATTTTTCTTCGATTCTGACTTACAAAAGCACTAACGAATGTCAAAAATGTTACATAAGTAGGTAAATTAAATAAAAAAGTAACCGCACAAAATACAACAAGACGTGTAAATTGAAAATTTAAAACACCTCCGACATGTGAAATTAATAAAAAAATGTAATTCGCCATTTTGCGGTGACGGCCATCTTGCATTTGAAATGTATCATAGTGTATACTGTATAGTATTCTACCAGTCAAGCCCTTTCATTTCATACCCATTTTGAGGGAGTTGTGAAATAATATGTAAGCCGCCATTTTGTGGCGGCGGCCATCTTGGACCGATTTTCATCAAACATAGCTAAGAACACTCCCGACTATTTCACCTTTCAAACAAACATACACATACACTCACACACACACACATCAATCTCGCTCAAAATAGAAAAATAAATACGTTTTTTATGATGCATGAATCCAATTTCATGAGAAAAATGCATAATTTCATTGATTCTTGGTTACTGTCATCATGCTTGTTAATAACCTACCTATAAAACCCCTTATAATGAAAACTGATCTTTCAAATTCAAATTCAAAATTAATTTATTTCATGTAGGCTAACTTGTAGCTCTTATGACACGTCATAAATCTACCACCGGTTCGGAATGCATATTCTGCTGAGAAGAGCCGGTAAGAAACTCAGCAGTTGCTCTTTTCAAAAATTTTTTTTTTACAAAGCTATGCTATGTATACAGTGCTTCCACAATAAAGCTTCAAAAATGCATACGTAGGTACACCAATCCAACGCATGTCAAGATGGGCAGCCAAAGCAGACCCATTCCCGTTGGTGGCACCCGTTCACGAGCACGACGCATGATCCAGCTGTTGCTTCGCTCAACCATATTTGAGGGAACGTAACAACCCGCACCACACGACGCCACCACAGAAATGTTTAAAGCGAGCATGACATACTTTCAGGTGGCGCGGCCTCCACTGCCGTCACACAACATGTCCGATTCCGAAGACTCTGAAGGCATGGACGTGCTTGGAGTCGTGGGTGAGAATTTAACTCCCTAAAATGGACACCATGGTTTGAAAATAATTTATCTGGTGGGAGGCTTTGGTCATGGCTAGTTACCACCCTGCCGTCAAAGACGGGCCGCCAAGGGATTTACAGTTCCAGCACGATGGCGTGTCGAAACCGATTAGGGGTCACTTACCATCAGGTCATCGGAAAAAAAAATTATCATAGGCTTTTCTCAGCAGAAGGCACATACAATGTACATACAAAAAATAGTACATACACCTTATCTAGAATTAGGTATGATTGATGAATTCGCTCATCTTCTATCTAAATATTTAAAAGGAAAAGGTGACTGACTGACTGACTGACTAACTGATCTATAAACGCACAGCTCAAACCACTGAATGGTTAGGAATGTTTGGCATACATTTAGTTATTACGAAGTACGCATCCGCTAAGGATTTTAGAAAATGCAACTGAAAATTCAAAATTAAAATGAGCGAAGCCGCGAGCAAAAGCTAGACAACAGTAAACTTTGTTAAGAATCAGCTTTAGAAAAAGAAAGAAATTCAGAAGTTGCTCTTAATCATGCTTATTTTATGCTTTAAAATTTTATTTTCAGGACTACCGCGTGAAGTAGCTCGTCTGAGACTCCGGCCGACTCGGTCGTCTTCCATCCTCCACTCGGTTGAAGACCTGTCCACTGACAGCACTTGCGTTTATAAGGCGAGAGGCAGACAGCTAAGTCGGTAAGAAATAACTTCTAGGATGATCTAAGACGTCAATGTACACGAGGAGATGTATGGTACTCAATAAGCCTCCTTGGTGTACACCACAGATTACAGTGGGTTATACTTATAATATGGTAACATATAACATAGTATGCGTATATTTCGTACATCGTAAAAAATATCTTATGTCTCACGAGAGGTTATATGTATTTTTACTTTAAAAAAATGACTTTTGTTGTAATTTGGATATCAAAACTGTGTCAAAAGCCTTAGAATGAACCAAATTCTTTTATTACATATTTTTTTTAACTAAAGCGATAATTTTAGATCGCTGTACATCAAGCCTCCATTGCCGAGTAGAATAATCCAGAATAAGTTAACGGAACCCGCGAATAACGTGAAAAAGGTAGAAGAAGAAGTCAAAGAAGAGAACTTAGAAGAGAAAGAAGAGAAGAGAGGTTGTATCGGGACTATTTCCAGGTTTGTTCTAAGTTTTGATTTAATGCTGATAATAATTTAAAGTTATTATGTGCGGTTCAAAGATTTGACAATCTTTGTCATTTATACAACCGTTAAAAAGAGGTAGGTTAAGAATGGATCCAGATACAAAGTGAATTGCATTATTATTGAACTATGTGGGTATTTGTTGCTATTATAGAGTAGTTTAATAAATCCTAAGACAGCATGTCTGAATTCACTAGAAGAAAAATATATTTGATCGATAAATTAATAGTTTACACTAATTAATGGATTAGTTGTTGGGAAAATTCAGTTCTTCTAAAGAACATACCTTTTTTCTCTAAGTGAATTCAGTCATGCTGACTTAGGAGTACCTAATTGAATTACTTCATAAAGGCAAAAAAAGCCGACATAGTTCATTAATGCTACAGTCTTGGGTACGGGCTTACGGGACGCATAACAAATTACCCATTCTTCTTCTTTTTCTTCTTTATTGACTTATAGACGTCCTGCTAGACATAGGTCTCTTGCATGGACCTTCACAAGCCTCGGTCTTGCGCCGCCTGAATACAGCGGCTCCCTGCGGCTCGTTTGATGTCGTCGCTCCACCTCGTGGGGGGTCTGCCAACACTGCCGCCACTCCAGCACCTTGGTACCACACCGACCATCTGATCTTCGAACTATGTGCTCCGCCCATTTCCACTTCAGTTTCGCGACTAGCTGAGCTATGTCGGTGACTTTGGTTCTCCGGATCTCCTCATCTTTGATTTGATCTCGCAGGGATACTCCGAGCATAGCTCTCTCCATCGCCCGCTGAGTGATCCTGAGCCTTCTTATGAGGCCCATAGTTATCTTTTCAGCTTGTTATAATTCCCTATGTTATGGTGTCTTCGTTGAAGTATTTGTCATTGACAGGTACCTGGACGTGTCGCTGCTCAAGTCGTGGCGCTTCGGGCTGCTGTGCGCGTCGGTGGCGCTGATGTCGTGCGGCTCGCCCTACGCGCTGTACTACCTGCCTGCTTACACCGTCGCCGCCGGACACAGCAAGGCTGCCGCCGGTGAGCTTTGCAATGGTTTAAAAATTAACCTCTTTTTTCCCTTAGCTATTGTCGTGGCTTACGCCAGGGTCCGCTTTCCTGCTAAGCTCACTGAGCGCTATAATATTTTTTTTACCACCGCCTATGAACATTTGTAGCACTAATGCGTTGCCGGCTTTTCAAGAATTTGTTGGTCCGCCCCTTGAATAACACCATGTTGTAATTTAGTGGGAACACCGTCGCAGGAATTGGTCCCACAGTGTCGTACACACAGCAAAACTATTCGCTTACGGTGAGTCGAGATGATATCAAACTTGTATTTTGCAGGTCACCTGGTGGCAATTAGCGCAGTTCTAGATCTGTGCGGTCGCCTAGGCCTGGGATACCTCTGCGATTTGCATTTGTTCTGCAGAAGGAAGGCGTATATACTCAGGTGATCACCAAAATGTTATGTTAACTGGACACACAGCGGAGGAAGCAACGAGATGACGAGGTCCCGGGACAGGGTCGGGTTTTATGTAAAGCCGTCGGTTGTGCGCCTGCTCTCTCTCCGGTTGTTCAATCATACAACAACATTGAAATCATAGATAAATTATAGAGGTCGGTGTACCATTTGCCATATTACTTATTAGTTCCAGAGACACTCGTATCTGCTTAGTACTTAAAGCGCCAAAATGGCGTCAGTCAAATCCAAAATGGCGTCAATGAAATCCAAAATGGCGTCAATTAAATCCAAAATGGCTTCAATGAAATCTAAAATGGCGTCAATTAAATCCAAAATGGCGTCAATGGAATCCAAAATGGCGTCAATAAAATCCAAAATGGCGTCAATAAAATGGCGACAATCAAACCCAAAATGGCGTCAATCAAAGCCTAAATGGCGTCAATCAAATCCAAAATGGCGTCAATCAAATCCTAAATGGCGTCAGTGAAATTCAAAATAGCATCAATCAAATCCAAAATGGCGCCGATCAAGTAGGTCCGCAACCGTTCAGGACAGCAGACCTCGCGACTGTTAATCATAGATTATTTATAGAACTAGAGTGGATGACATAGATGCTTATTTTGTTTTTCAGCATCCTGATAGCGGGTCTGGCGGTGCTGTCCTTGCCAAGTTTATCATCATGGTGGGGGTTAGCCGTTGCATCAGGTTAGTGTAACTACGGTAGTGTAGATAAGATATAAGTACTTACATAGTTACTATACCTGTGATTACATTATGGAAAAACTTTAATCATGAACTTTTGATATTAAGTTAGAAATTTTATATTAGACATTCAAATTGTTATGATTAAGCTAATTTTTAATGTTGCATTCTGTATTTAAGCAGAGTGTGGTTGTCCATTTATTTTTATTTGTAACAAAAAAAAAAAGACGTGTGGCACTCGGGGACTGCCGCGGTAAAGCTATTGCATAGCATTTTTTATCAACGCCATCTAGCGGCTCACCGCTAGATGTCGTTGATAAAAAATGCGCCATCTAGCGGCTCACCGTAGAGGAGTCCCGTGTCAGGTTATTTTCGTTACGGAATTTCTGGATTCGGTCTCCACGCTGGCCCGCGATAGAAGCTATGCAATAGCTTAAAAATCTATTTCTCCTTAGCAAGTGTTTTCTCGCAGAACTGTGTATGACAGACTTTATTTACTTCAATGATTATTATTGTTGTGTATTAAAACCACGATTCCGATACTGACTGCCTTTATTGGTTGAATTTGACATTGATAGTCTTGTGTCACATTTTACAAGATTACCCTAAGATAATAGTATAGTGAGACTACCTACATATTTCATACATATCATTGTCCTCCTCTAAAAACAAGACAATCCAAACTAAATCTAATCATAATCAGTGTAGCCAATTGAAATACAATACGATATACAAACAGGCATGGTATACATACACCTTAAATTACACAGTACATTTTATTTATATCGTTTTACCTTTTGAATACATTCTAGTGCCGCTGTCCGACGCGAACGCATATTTTGTTGCAAATCTCTATCTATTTCTACTGCATTAGTAACTTTATCATCTTTATTTAAATTATCTATATCGTCAGACAACAAACCTTCCTCACTCTTAGCCTGACAGTCTTTTTCTTTTTCGGAGTCTCGCACCTCACTCGCTATCGAGTTTTGATCCTCACTACTCGGTGACACCAAGGCTAACGAATGACGCGACTTCCGTTTGTCTGTAAGTATTTGATCTACGTGGCGCTTCTGTACCCGACCATCCACCGTTTTGACAACATATGTCACTGGACTTTTACGCTCGAGTACCTCACCCTCCGCCCATTTAGAACTATTCTTCGCATAATCACGAATCAGCACGGAGTCGCCGGGCCGCGCCTCGCGCAGCGTGTGCGGCGGCGCGGCGCGGCGCTCGGCCGCCTGCTGCGCGGCGCGCACGCGCTCGCCCGCGTCCGGCCGCAGCAGGTCGAGGCGTCCGCGCAGCCGCCGCCCGAACATGGCCACCGCCGGCTCGCGACCGGTGGCGCTGTGTTCCGTGTTGCGATACGTGAACAAAAATCTACTGAGCGCAGTTAAATCGTCTACTTTCTCGATTATCGCCTTTTTTAATACCCGCTTTATAGTACGAACCGCGTTCTCAGCGGCGCCGTTGCTCGAAGGGTGATATGGAGCTATCCGAGTGTGCTTAATTCCGTTCCGCTTTAAATACAGCGCGAACTCCGACGAGGAAAAAGGCGGACCTCCGTCACTCAGGATCAATTTTGGTAAACCGAATTTAGAAAATAATTGCCGAAAGCGACCTATTACGACAGCTGCGGTTATACTACTTAATTTCTCAACTTCGATCCATTTCGAATGAGCATCCACAATAACTAAGTAATACGCGTTGTTGAACGGTCCCAAAAAGTCAACGTTCAAGCGCGACCAAGGCTCGGCGGGCCAGGGCCACGAGTGCAGCGGCGCGGTGGGCGGCGCGGCGCGCTGCGACACGCACGCCGCGCACTGCGCCGACACGCGCTCGATGTCTGCGTCTATACCCTCCCAATAGACGTAATTTCGAGCGATCTGTTTCATTTTGACGATCCCGGTTTTAATATATCACTCATGTTCATACAAAACTTTGAGTAAAAATTTACAAGCCCCATGAAGCTTCTCAACTGTGTTACATTCGTGGGAGGCGGTGCCGAAACTATGGCTTCAATTTTTTTATCATCCGTATGTAAACCGAATTTATTTATTTTATAACCCAGGTATGTAACACTGTCTTTAAAAAATTGGCATTTAGACCAATTAATTCTTAATCCGTTTTCGTTCAATCTCTGTAACACTGCCCTTAAATTTTTCATATGCGTATTTTTATCTTTGCCCGTGACGCAAATATCATCAGCAAAAACAGCCGTTGACGGCAACCCGCTCAACGTTTCCTCCATAATCTTCTGGAAATTCTCAGGAATGCATTTAATTCCAAAAGGAACGCGCCTATACACGAAAGTGCCCACGTGAGTCGTGATTGCTGTCATCGGCTGTGAGTCTTCTTCTAACACACACTGCTGGAAAGCATTAGATAAATCGAGCTTAGTGTACTGATCGCCCCCACCTAGTGTGGCGAACAAGTCTTCGATCCGCGGCAGCGGGTAGTGGAAATCTTTAAGGCGTGGGTTTATTGTTATTTTGTAATCACCACAAATGCGAATCGAACCATTAGCTTTGACCACCGGCACTATGGGTGTCCCGTAGTCCGATCTGTCAACTTTGTAAATAACCCCTTCCCGCTGCAGACGTTCGAGCTCGCGCTCAACCGGCTCCCGAAGCGCGAGCGGCAGCTGACGGGCTTTAACAAACACGGGCGTATCGTCTTTTAAGCGCAAGCGCAACCGCGACTTAAATGTGCCCAAGCCCTCCGCAAACACTTCGGGAAACTCGTCCTTTAACTTAATAGCGACAGACTCTTCACTGGACAAATTGTGACATTGAATAACAGTAAGCTCTAATTCTTTTATCCACACTCTGCCCATGAGAGGAGGGCCCCCATTTTCGATTATGTATAATTTTAATTTCGCTGATTTAGACCCACAAGTCACATTGACCGAAATGAAACCTATCGTTTCTATTACGTCACCAGTGTAAGATTTTAAAATCAAAGATTTATTTTGTATTGGAAAGTTAGACAAGTACTTATCATAATATCGTTTAGATATGGCTGAAATTTTACTTCCTGTGTCTACTTCGAATTTGTGACTCGTGTTCTCTATATTCAAAATCACATAATAAGGGCCATCGTCTCCGCCGCTCACAATATTATAAAAATGACAATCGTCATCACTATCTGAATCGAAATTATTAAAATGCATCTGACCTTTCTGTTTTTGCCTCGAACCACTGTTCACTACACTCACTTCACCTTTGCCTTTCTCGGGGCAGCAGCTTTTTAAATGCCCCTTTTTGAAACACAAATCACAACTATAGTATTTGAATTTGCAACGGCTCTCGGGGTGATACCCCTTCGCGCACCGCCCGCAGAGGTGCCGCGAGCCCGCACTGCCGCCGGCCCTGTCGCCGCCGCCGCTCGGCGCTCGCGGGCCGCGCCCGACGCCCACCCGATGCAGGCCGTCGTCGGCCGGCGCGCCGCTCGTGGAAGCCCGCGCGCTCGTCGCGGCCGTCGCGCTCGTCGCGGCCGTCGCGCACGCCGTCATCGCATGCCGCTCCGCCGCCTCCAGCGCCAACGCCAACTCCACCGCGCGCCGATAGTCAATATTCTTTTCAGCAAAAAGCCGCGAACGCATCTCCTCGCTGTGAAGTCCCGAGACGAACTGATCTCGCAGGTTTACTTCCAGTTGTGCTCCGAAACTACACGTCCTAGCGAGGTGTTTTAAGTTCTGTAGGTAAACTTTGACCTCTTCGCCTTCCTGTTGCTTTCTTTGCCGAAATATATGTCTTTCAGCTATCTCGGATCTCTCGGGTTCTAAATGATCTTTCACTAGTTTTACCAATTCGTCGAAAGTTTTATCTTCGGGTTGCACAGGTGAACACAAATCGCACATTAACGCATAACAATCTGCACCTACTAAAGTGACCAACGTGGCAACATGGAGGTTAGGTTCGATGTTATTCAGCGCGATAAATTGTTTCACCCGTCGCACGTACGCGTCCCAATCTTGAGTTCCGACGTGAAAACTTTCCACTTTGCCGAGAGGCATTATTATTTTATAACAATTTGCTTCGATTTAATAATTATTTAACACCTCGTCGCCAATGTTGTGTATTAAAACCACGATTCCGATACTGACTGCCTTTATTGGTTGAATTTGACATTGATAGTCTTGTGTCACATTTTACAAGATTACCCTAAGATAATAGTATAGTGAGACTACCTACATATTTCATACATATCAATTATAGGAGATTTTAACACCAACGGGAATGGGTCTACTTTATGTCTGCCCGTGTTAACATGCATTGGATTGTATGTAGGTATACATTTTTGAAACTTCATTGTGGAAACACTGTATAGCATAGTTTTGTTACCTATTGCAAAAATTTTTTGAAAAGAGCAACCGCCGAGTTTATTGCTAGCTCTTCTCGGTTGGAAGGACATTCCGAACCTGTGGTGGATTCATCGACGATTCAAAAGCACTTGTAAAAGTTTATTTGAATAAAAAATATTTCTATTCTATTCTATTCTATTATGTGAAGTTGGTTGAGTATTCAAATATGGTTGAGCGAAGCAATGGCTGGATCATGCGTCATGCTCGTGAACGGGTGCCGCCAACGGGAATGGGTCTGCTTTGTGTCTACCCATGTTAACATGTGTTAGGTTGTGGTAGGTGTGCATTTTTGAAACTTCTGTGTGGAAACATTGTGTGCATAGCCTAGTTTTTTTAACAATTTAAAAAAAAAAAATTTTTTGAAAAGAGCAACTGCTGAGTTTCTTGCCGGCTCTTCTCAGCAGAATCTGCATTCCGAACCGGTGGTAGATTTATGACGTGTCATAAGAGCTACAAGTTGGCCTACATGAAATAAATAAATTTTGATTTTGATTTTGATTTTGATTTTTGATTTTGAAGGTGCCTACGGCCTCTGTCTGGGCTGCTGGTTCCTGCTGGTGCCCGTACTGCTGGCTGACGCGTTCGGTACGGCCCGCATCGCGTCGTCCTACGGTCTGGTACGGATGTTCCAGAGTCTTGCTGCAGTCTCCGTACCACCAACCGCTGGTACGCTCAGTTAAGCCTAGTTCGGACTACATTAGTATTTTAGTCGAGTAGCGGGTAATTTAGTAACTAAACGTGTCTGAACACCAAAAATTTAGTCGAGTAGATTAGTGAGTTATTTAATCGAGTCGATTATCGCAGCTAATATATACTACGGTTAATTGAATATCTATTTTTTTTTAAAGAAATATTTAATTTATGTATTCCCTAGCACTTACTGAGCCCTATGACTAATTAGTCTATGATTATCTATGGACTGCTGTAATTTTTTGAATCCACTTGATTGACGCCATTTTGGTACTGTAAGCAGTTCCGAGTCTATGAAATCATAGATTATAGAGATCAGTGCGCCATTTGCAATATTATTCATTCCAGAGACATTCGAATGTCAAATAGGGCGCTTTAAATTGATCCATAATAACTGTTGTAGTTGTTTTGTTTAATGACTTGATCTAGATTAATTATAGAGATACACACACACACACGTATGCTTTGCTTCAGGGCTGCTCCGTGACGTCACAGGCGGATACTCCTGGTGCTTCTACGGGATGGGATCGTGTATGGTGCTGGGCACCATCCCGGTCATCGCGTTCCACCTCAGCACCAAGAACGAGGACTCCGAGTCTTCAGTCGATTGAGACGCGCGTCCAAATCGCTTGACTCACACTCTCGTAGAGAAATTACTGGATGTAATTTGTAAACGTCTTTCTAGATGACGGTTGCTGTTAAACTTACTATATTTATTTCATTCATTTTGTCTTTAATCAATGTCTATGGATCTATTGGCACTCAGATGACATTGGCATTTGGCTGTGAGCTCGTAGAATGTCCTGTCATACAGTCATATATTTCACAAGATGGCGGCGTTAGTTCCAAAACCACGTGTCAAAAAATCGCGCCCACATCACTTGACTTACAATCTCGTAGAAAAAATTACTGGATGTAATTTGTAAAAGTGTTTCGAGATAACGGTTGCTGTTATAGCTATATTATTTATTTCATGTTTAATTCACTTTATCTTTAATCAATGTCTATGGATCTATTGGCACTCAGATGACATTGGCATTCGGCTGTGAGCTCGTAGAATGTCCTGTCATACAGTCATATATTTCACAAGATGGCGGCGTTAGTTCCGATTTTGGCTGTGTCAAAAAATCGCGCTCACATCGCTTGACTTACACTCTCGTAGAGAAATTACTGGATGTATTTTGTAATCGTGTTTCGAGATAACGGTTGCTGTAAATAATTGATAACCTCCTCCTTTTTGGAGGTCGGTTAAATTACATTCTCAGCATTTTTGAAAATCTTAATCAATAATTTTAACCAAGAGCCCGACAACCAACTAAGTTTGGCCCATTATCATAGTATAGAACGCAGGTGTTACCTCTTCGCACTGGATGACTTTGGAATTTTGGAAGTTCTGTTCTCTAGGGATTCGTTTCGGAGCGTTTCGATGTCTTTTTCTGAGAAAAACAAAAGCCTGATTAAGTGCATGAAAAAACACGCTAAAGGATTCAAGGGCAATAAAATAGAATAGAATAATTTTTTATTCAAATATACTTTCAAATTCAAATTCAAAAACAACCCAACCAACCAGGCCAACTTGTAGCTCTTATGACACGTCATTACTCGACCGCCGGTTCGGAATGCAGATTCTGCTGCGAAGAGCCGTCAAGAAACTCGGCAGTTGCTCTTTTTAAAAGAAAATTTTAAAATAATATGTAGCTATCTTAATCAATGTAGCTTAAGGGGATAATATTATATTGATACTCAATGAAATTTTATCGTAAGAAGTGATTTGAAACTATAAAAAAAATTACTTAATGAGAAAAAAAATATAAATAAAAAGAAAGAATAGTGGGAAAAATCCTGATGTTTTTGTAGAATCGTTTTCTTTGTTCATTTTCAATGCGAAACTATTAATTTTAGTATGATTGTTTATTTTTACACCGTTTATAACCTATTAGTAATAAAAATTACCTACATTAATTTAATACCAGCACTGGTAGCATGGGCGGGAGAAATTTTATCCCCGGGAAAAGGATAAAACGTTTATCCCCTCGCTTAGTTTTATCCACCCGTCGAGCATGGGCACAGCGGTGGAAATAACACTCAGTGGATATACTTATGGAATATATATCGCCTTCTTCTCTGTCGCCATGCTTTAGCATTAGGAAAAAGACAATTTTATCACCTGTCAGTGGATAAAATCGGGGGATAAAACTTTTATCTCCTGCCCATGCTAACAGTGCAGAACTTGTTTTCATGATAAAATTGTGATCGTTTATGTAGTAGATAATGTAGTTAGATATGTGTAACTAAATGAAAATTAACTTAAAATAAGCATAAAATACGATCACAGATGTAGTAGTCTTAGAAAATAACCTTTTAGTTTACTGACCTCTATAATTAAGCTATGATTAACACTGGATAGGTCACTGTCATATTTTTTTTCGCCATATTTGATTGGCGCCATTTTGGCACTGCAAACAGTTGCGAGTCAAAAAAATCAAAATTTATTTCATGTAGGCTAACTTGTAGCTCTTATGACACGTCATAAATCTACCACCGGTTCGGAATGCAGATTCTGCTGAGAAGAGCCGGTAAGAAACTCAGCAGTTGCTCTTTTCAAAAAAAAAATTTTTTTTACAAAGCTATGCTATGCATACAGTGCTTCCACAATAAAGCTTCAAAAATGCAAAAATCCATACGTAGGTACACCAATCCAACGCATTCAAGACGGGCAGGCAAAGCAGACCCATTCCCGGGTTGGCGGTACCCGTTCACGAGCATGACGCATGAGTGTCCAAAGAACTAAAATAAGTGTGGCCCTTGTTAAGTTGGTAGTAAGTTGATATTTTTTGGCACTTCCTGCATCCCTATATTATCAGTTCCAAAGACACTCGTATGTCAAATGTGGCGTTTCAAATCGATCCATAATTTAAACTATAGGGCATCGATGTATAGGGATATTCCTGTCCCATATAATTGCGTCTAAGAAAATGCCCTTGAATATTACTTCAATGAAAACCGCGCGTTCCCCGCGGTTTGCTTTGACGCGAGTGTCAACCAATCACGTTCGTAGCCACTTTACCAGAAGAAAAAATGGAATGAAGCGACATTAATCTTCTTCTTCTTAAAACTTCTTTTAAGACAAGAGAATTTTGCGAATTCTGTTGTCTTTTTGAGCGCGTTTTTTTCCTCCTCTAGAGGTCTATCCATATACATCGATGGTATAGGGACAGTCAGTCCAGTGTTAATTATAGAGGTCAGTGTTTGAGTTTCACAAAAAAATGGTTGTTTATGTAACGGTACATATTATTGTATGTATTATAACCTAATGCGTACATTCTAATAGTCAGTTTTGTCAGTAGGTATTAAAACTCTCATTCTAAATTAAACATCATATCTTAATATATGTTTAATTATTTTATTGTGAACATTTAGAATTAATTTATAATTAAGTAGTTCTTTAGTAGATAACATAAGATTTATACAGCGTGAAATTTTAGTGGTTGTTTTAACGCAGCAGAACGATTTGCCCTCAGTTGTACTATCGAATTAATGTAGTTAACCTTAAATATAAACAATTTTTTTTGACAAAAAAAAACCATGAACTCGAAAACGTGAGATACAATAGTAGGTCACGAGGCGCAACGCAAGTACTAATAAAGAGAAGTAAGGTCAGGGGGAGTAAGTGAAACATACTTTTCTGTTTTTTCTACAAAATGACCTCTAAATCAATAAAAAAAATGTCAATTTAAATAACGATCAATGCAAAGTACTCTTCCTTAAATGGGCTTTCTATGACATGATCTTTAGGTCCTCTATTAGTGCAAATAACGATAAAATTACTAAGTAAAAGTAGACCATGGTTTCGTTTCACTTACCCTCAAAATGGGGTAAGTGAAACAATGATCAGTACGCTGCTAATATAAGGTCTACAGAACTATTTCAAGGACTAAAATGACACCTTTAATTGCTTCAATCGAATACGAGTCTCAGTGCATGGCTACGTGGTCTAGTTTCTTAAATAAAAGGAAAAAACTGAAAATGGGGTAAGAGAAACATAGTCAAGCAGTCAGGGGTAGTAAACCAAAACAAAAATTGGTACGTTATAAATTTTTATTAGTTAGCTAACACCATGTTTACAATATTTTTACGTCTTCTTCTATTCTTGCTTTCTTAGTGGATGCCTGCGTCATAATAGCTATCTGTAGGCAAAATTTCAACCCGATCCGTACAGTAGTTTGAGCTGTGCGTTGATAGATCAGTCAGCCAGTGTCAGTCACCTTTTCCTTATATATATTTAATAGATTAACTTTTTTATAACTAGCAGCTCCCTCAAATTTTATCAAAATAATTATGGGAATAAAATTAAATATACTAAGTCTTACTGTCAATAAAAACATAAATTTATTCTATACAACGAATATAATATTATGTACAGATGATTCTATATGTGTGATAAGTTTCATCAAAATCAGTCGAGTAGTTTTTGATTGACGCTCGAAGAAACAGAATGACTGGTGTGTCAGACACAAGACGGCCTATAATCAAATATTAGTTTTTTTTAAATAAGACTAGCTTTTGCCCCCGCGACTTCGTCCGCGTGGAATTAGATTTTGGGGTGGAATTTTCAAAAACTGTGAAACACGTACTTTTTTATTTTTAACTGAAAGCTCAAATACCAACTTTGATGGAAACAGCTTGAAAAATGACGGAGTTTCATATAAACTTCCATCCCCTATTTAAACCCCTTAGGGGTGGAATTCCCAATAATCCTTTCTTAGTGTGCGCTTACGTCATAAAAGGAACCAACTGTAAAAAATTCAAATTTCTAACTTCAGTAGTTTAGGCTGTGCGTTGATATCTCAGTCAGTCAATCAGTCAGTCAGGACTTTGAATTTTATATATATAGATTATTTTAAAAAAGGTTGGTAATCTCTGACATGGGGTAAGTGAAACATATGTTTCTCTTACCCCGCTCATCTCTGTTTCACTTTCCCACTCGAAACTTTTAGTGACTAGAATCTTTACCATGTCTTAAATTAATAATCTGAACGTTTTAGACAAAAAATACAATTGGAACATTAAATCTATACCTTATTCAAGGTACTTACAGCAAAAAACTTTTGAAAACTCTATAAAATCACTTTAAAACAAGCAATAAATATAACCGCGTCTAACTCGTGTTTTGAGTTTTGAAAAATGTCAAATTTCTTTCCTAAATATTATCTTGTAGAATTATCGCAGCAACATCTATGTTAAAAAATTGATACCATTTCGTCAATACTCTTTTATCGACTGAGAGCAAATATCGATAAACTGCATAGTTTGTTAGATATGGCTTTGTGTTTCTCTTACCCCACCGTTTCTCTTACTCCCCCTGACCTTACTAGAGACTTGATGATATCTCCTTTTCACTCCCACACGAAAGAGATGCAGTATAACGATGTCAAACAAGATAGAATGAGACACAGCTATGTCTATATCCGGCCCTCACTGCGTTCCACGTTTTGAGTTATTGCTCACAATTTATGTATATTGTAAGGTGATCGTGAGGAACAAGACGCGTTTTAATATTGTATGTACATACTTTATTACCTATCCCTTTCGGCGACACACTTGGTAGAATTCTAAAAGATACTCATTCTACGTACTAAAAGAATCTCATGCGCTTCTGACAAAGTGAAGAGCTATTCATAATGTTCAAAGCAAAATAAGATCTCGCATGTGGTGATACGGCATAAACTAGACTGCATGCGCGAAACTATCGCAAGGTTACTATTGGTTCTAGATCGCTTTCAATTTGTTTTTTACAATTGTAATATGTAATTTTGTTATTTTAATATTTATTAATTTATATATCAATCGATTATACTACCAAGACGAAATCATTTCATTGCGGGAAAACGACCATTAAAATTACAGAGTGTTCAAGCTTATTAAAAATTCATTTATTTTCATAATCACGAGATCATTTTCATTTAAATTATACATTTTTTTTTTTAATAATTAAGCCCCTCATTTTTATTTCACAATTGTAGGTATTTATAAGTATTTAGTAAAATGGCCAATGAATAATTAAAACAAAAATTTTAGTAGGTAACAAAATATTGGTAATAAAAAAAACGCACCTAACGTTATTTAATGTAGTTTATTATTTCAATCAAAAAACCTTATTAAAGGGCTTGGTTTTAAATAATCTGTGAAACAGACATGTTTGTAGTACGTACTTATAATTTATTTTAAAATTTGAAAGTTATTTATTTAATTTATTTAAAAAGTTAGAAATATGACGTCTGTTTAGACGTTGTAATAATAAAGGTGAAAAATTGATAAAACAAAATGTAGTTAGTCCATAAATATATAAAATAATTGCATAATTACCAGGAAGGTTTTTCTGGTGTCGATTTGGCTGTGCACAAATCTATTATTTTTATCTGAATTATTTTGGTTTGGGTAGTAGATTTGTGCATAAACCAAAAATAACTTGTTATTTGTTCAGACCTATAGTCAACAAATATTATGTGCTTATAATTTAACAGTAGTATATCTTATCTAACTTTATTTACCAAATAAAAATGGCAACTTTTTCGGAGAAAAAAAAATATAAAAATATCTTATTGATAAATTATATGTAAGGATATTGAAATTTTACTATAGTAAGTAACAATATAACTAAACTAAATAATTAAAAAAAAAAAAAATCTCAACAAAAAAAAAAATTTTTTTTCTCTAAAAAGTTGCTGAAACGTTGACTGTCGTGGATTCAGATTTACCAAAAATATAACTTATATATTATTATTTACTAACTCACTGCATATGATAGTTTCTGTTTTATATAGAAGATTTTCTGAAAGCTAAATACCACGAAACTAAATCATAAAATATCGACCAAATAAGCCAACTAGCATCACTATACCTAGTTACTAATGAACGTGAAAAAAAATTACCAACTTTATTTGCTGTCCAAAAACACACTGAAAACGCAGCGCGGAATTAAAACTTGTCGCGTTGCTTTCGCTATCTATGTAAGGCGTGTTTTCGTGCAGCAAATAAAGTTGGTAATTCTTACCACGTTGGTTTCAAATGCCAGTACTACTGGCGAATAGGAATATCACATTTTTATCCGCTTAATTTTATATGAATAAATTACTTATAATAAATAATCTCGTGATGTGTTCATACCTACAGGTATTTACCCATCTCCGATAAGAATGAATGTAAGTAAATGAAATTTAGAATGTAAATAAATGAATGCTGGCGGTAATAATAAAAATGTATTCTAAAAATAAATGTAAGCGCTAACTCTATATGTGTATGTACTTACTGTAAACTTTATAATCATGACAAAATAATATTTAAAAAATCTGGTACTCAATGTTTTTTTATTTCGGAATTTAGTCCGGTGATGTTTTTTTATTTCATTTCGGAAATTTGACCCTTAGTCGGTTTTTTTTTCGATGACAAGCGATCTCACCTGATGGTAAGTGACGATGCAGTCTAAGATGGTAGCGGGCTAACTTGGAAGGGGTATAGCAGTGTAAATACAACCCATACCCCTAAACGGTTTATACACGCCATCGTGCCGGAACGCCAAATCGCTTGGCGGCACGTCTTTGACGGTAGGGTGGTAACTAGCCACGGCCAAAGCCTCCCACCAGAAATTTATTATTTGGTATTTTTTTTTTAAGAATATATTAGCCAAGCTGAAGTTGAAATATCTTCCTCTCCCCTCCAAATAAAAGTAAGGCTTGTGTTAGGAGTGGGTACGACAATAGTGCGACGGGTGGGGATCGAACCTGCGACCTTTCAGTTTCCAGACCGCACCTTTAACCATTGAGCTATTGAGGCTAGCAAATGAAGTGAAGTATGCTAGTGAGATAATAGTACAGGCACAGAAGATTTAATTCCGTAAAATCCATCGATGTATATGGATAGGCCTTTAGAAGAAAAAAGACAACAGAATCTCTCGTCTTAAAAGAAGTTTAAAAAAAAATTAGTAATGTCGCTTCATTCCATTTTTTGAATAGAATAGAAATATTTTTTATTCAAATAAACTTTTACAAGTGCTTTTGATCGTCGATGAATCTACCGCTGGATCGGTATGCCCTTCCTGCCGAGAAGAGCCAGCAATAAACTCGGCGGGTGCTCTTTTCAAAAAAAAAAAAATTTTTTACAATAGGCAACAAAACTATACTATGTATACAGTGCTTTCACAATGAAGTTTTAAAAATGCAAAACAATCCAATGCATGATAAGACAGGCAGGCAAAAGCAGACCCATTCCCGTTGGTGGCACCCGCTTTTTGTTCTGCTTAATAGGGAGTGGCTATTCGTCGAACGTGATTGGTTGACACTGGAGTCAAAGCGAACCGCGGAGAACGCACGGTGCTCATTGAAGAAATATTCAAGCGCATTTTCGTAGACGCAATTATATGGGACAGGCATATCCATATACATCGATGGTGAAATCCGTTAAATAATAGCGACTCTGACTACAACACAATAAGGTCGCACAGCGCTAACTTACCTACAGTCATATTTACCTAGAAGTTGTCTCTCTTTCTGTCGCGGAACTCTTATCCCTTCGTCTGCGTTAGCCCATTGAGTTGAACGGTTAGAACAAGTTAAATAAAAGCTTACATGCATTGCAAGTTAAACAAAAGCTTGTAAAAATGAAACTAACAAACGAATAAATAGGTACTTTATTTATTTGAAACAATTAATTAAACTTTACAACACATTTTGACGTTATCGTCCTTCTTCTGGCAACATGGCGGCTCTCTCCGTCCCTTTCCCGCGAGCGGTCTGTCTCTTGTAATTTGCAGTGAACGGTTACATTGCAAGTTAAACAAAAGCTTGCAAAAATGAAACTAACAAACGAATAAATAGGTACTTTATTTATTTGAACAATTAAATTAAACTTTGCAACACATCTTGACGTTTTCGTCCTTCTTCTGGCAACATGGCGTCTCTCTCCGTCCCTTTCCCGCGAGCGGTCTGTCCCTTTCGTCCCATACAACGACGCCGTCGCACGCACAGATGCGTTTTGGATTTTGGAAAATTCCAGCTGACCTAGCGATAATACCGCATGCTACCCTGTAATAGGAAAAATAGCCGGTCAAATGCGAGTCGGGCTTGCATACGTGCGGTTCCGTACTTAAAAAAAACGCCGAAAAAAAGACCTTTTTAGTAAGGGAGCGCCATTTCATTTTTAATTTATTTTTATTAATTCAAATTCAAACATTATTTATATCATGTAGGCCAACTTGCAGCTCTTATGACACGTCATAAATCTACCACTGGTTCAGAATGCCCTTCCTGCCGAGAAGAGCCAGCAATAAACTCGGCGGTTGCTCTTTTCAAAAAAAAAAAAAATTTACAATAGGTAACAAAACTATGCTATGTATACAGTGCTTCCACAATGAAGTTTCAAAAATGCAAAAATGCATACGTAGGTACACACAATCGAATGCATGTCAAGACGGGCAGACAAAGTAGACCCATTCCCATTGGTTTTTATTATTTGTTTGATCATGAGATACAGCCCACTGACAGACGGACGAACACAAAAACCTAAAATATCTCCACCGGGAATCAAACCCGCGACCTCCCAGTTATAAGACCACAGCGAAACTTTGGATGGATGTTTGTTACTCAATCACGCCACAAAGACTGAACCGATTTGGCTGAAATTTAGCACAGAGATAGTCTGAAATAACACATAGACCACTTTTAACATTTAAAACTTAAAAGCTCTATATTTTCGAGAATGTCTTACTTATAACTAGAATCGGGGCGGGTACCCGGTTTGGATCCGGTACCCGGCGGATCCGGCACTTTTTTTAGGATCCGGCCGGGTACCGGGTAATGGTGCCGGGTATCCGGGTAATTTGATAGACCAAAAATAATGAAACATATTACACTTTTTAAATTATTTATTATGCTGAACAACAACGGTAATCATTATAATTATGTTTTGCTTACTAATTTATCAGGAAGAACTAAAAAAACTAAATATATATTTTATTTTAATATTGGTAATTTAAGATGGGTAAGTTGTGATGTAAAAACGCCAATTTTTCTGCGCGGTTAGCATTTAGGCGACTGCGTTTCTTGTCATAAATTAGCCCTGCTTCTGAGAACAGGCGTTCGCTGTATACAGAACTAGATGGTGTGCATAGATATTTCGCCGATACTTTTCCTAATATAGGATAATGTCCTCTGTTAGACGCCCACCATGTGTAAGGATCGGTGTCTCTTGCAACCCTAACCGTGCTTAAGTAGTGATCTAATTCTGAAGCTGCAGAATTTTTAGGTTGAGCATTGCTGGTTGACTCGTCGTTATCAGCAGCTTCATCTAAACAAGACCAGTATAAATCATAAGCCTCAGAAGCAGAAGTCGCATGGTTGTTTAGAAGTCTAGATCTTTTGTTTTGAGAGGGCTCTGCGTTATTGTCTTGTTGATCATCATCTTCATCTAAATATATTCTTAGTGATTCTCTTAAAACCGCCTGACGAGCTTGTTCGACTTGAAATGCATTATAAAAGATAGACTTATAACGCGGGTCTAAAAAAGTTGAAAGAAAATAAGCTGCGTCACCATACAACTTTTCGAAATCGAAACGCGTGGTCATGTTGAGATTATCTTTAAGGGAACGTCTGAAATCATCAACTAGATATACTTTCTCTAAAAGTTCTTGTTTCTGTAGGTATCTCATCAACATAGAAACGTGTGGTATAACATCAGATATGGGGGATAGCGTAGCGCTGGTTATTTTGGTAACCTCTTCAAAAGGCTTTAATAATAAGATTAACTGTTGTACTATTTCCCATTGACTGCTTGTTAAGTTATCAAAAGTCAAATTATGGGATTCTGTGAAGTAGACAGAAATAGCTCGCCTCTGTTCATTGAGACGTTCCAATAAATAATAAGTGGAATTCCACCGAGTAGAAACATCTTGATGCAGTTGGTTTTTTGGCAGGTTAAGCTGTTCTTGGATCTCATGAAGTTTCTTGTATCCACTGTGATTAAAATGCGTCACGATGCGTCGAGCTGCAGAAATTGTTGCCGTGATTGAAGGATTAGCAACAATAGCGTCATTTATAACTAATTGCAAAGTGTGAATAAAACAACGGATAGATGGGAAATTAGATTCGCTCACACCTTTTGATAGGTTCGCAGCATTATCGTGTACAACAGCACGGACTTTCGCAGCAGGTATGTTCCAATCAGAGATACACTCGCATAAACAATTCTTAATGTTTTCTGCCGTGTGAGATTCGGGGAAAACTTTCATATTTAGTACTGCATGATTATGTTTGAAATCTTCCGATAACCAATGCGCAGTGCAGCTCAAGAAACATGTTTTGTTTACTTGACATGTCCACATATCAGTAGTAAATGAAATATAATCTGCCGGTGCTATGATAGTTTTTATTTTACGTACAACTTTTTGGTAAATGTCTGGAATAATGTTTTCACTGAAGTAATTTCGGCCTGGTATCTTATATTGCGGCAAAATATTGTTCAATAGTCTCCGAAATCCCTCATGACTTTCTACCATTGCAAATGGTTCATTATCAACGGCTATCATTTCCCCAATTAAATAGTGGTAAGTACCTTTTTGCTCTTGAATCATTAATATCCCAGACCTTTTTCTTTTCTATTATATCCTCCAAGGATGGTTGGTTAAACGAACGACTTACTGATGTTTGACATGCCGGAGAGCCAGATTCCGTACTAGAAGAAGCAGTGCTTGCTGGTTGGATGCTGGTTGTGCCTGGTCCAAAAATCTTGTCGTATTCTGCCTTATGCTTAAACTGCAAATGTTTTTTCATAGACGATGTTCCACCTTTTCTTCCTTCGCCGCCACGAGATATTTTTGTTTCACACAAATTACACTTTGTTTTGTTTTGGTCAGCGTCCACAAAATATGTCCAAACACCTGATTTTCTCGCACTATGAGACGAGTCAGACATGTCTTTTGTTTTTTTTTTTTTTATTTATTTTTATCTTTTTATCTTTATGTATTTTATTTTATTATCTTTTTGTATTTTATTATTATGGTATTCAGTAGAATTCACAACAAATTGAAAATTGCAAAAGAAAGTAATTAATTTTTGTATTTCGTCACGCTCAATCAACGCTGGAATGAACACAAACAATCACCCGCACCCCGCGGGAACGTGCTGTAGCCAGCCGGTACGCGGCGATTCGAGCTATCAAAGACGCCAGCGCCACCTCTATTTCACTTCAGAGTTCAGTTGCGCCTGAGCGGGCAAGGGAGACACGCGTCACGACGCGTTACCGCTGCCGGGTACCCACGAGTACCCGGCAGTAATATGTGTCGGGTACCCGTTCAGCGAGTACCCGGTAAAACCACTACCCGCCCCATGTCTACTTATAACATTAAAAACCCTTATTTTAAGTAAGTCAAATAAATTTTGTCAAATAGCCAAAATTAAGTATTATCACTTTCTCGGGACAAAATGAGGCTACTTTTTATCTTAGAGTGCCCGCGAGAATCAAAAAACCTTAGCCACGCGAACGAAGTCGCGGTCATCCACTAGTAATAATATAAAAAAAAGACGTGTGGCACTCGGGGACTGCCGCGGTAAAGCTATTGCATAGCATTTTTTATCAACGCCATCAAGCGGCTCACCGTAGAGGAGTTCCGTGTCAGGTTATTTTCGTTACGGAATTTCTGGATTCGGTCTCCGCGCTCAAGGCCCGCGTTAGAAGCTGTGCAACCTAGCTCTTATGAGTTTATGTTTACACCAAACTGTAAAACTTGTAAAAAATTTGTTGTGAAATAAAAAAAAAAAAAAAAAAATAGCTTAAAAACAACTTACGGTATTCCAGAGTCGCCGTCAACTTTGGAGGTCAGACTCGAACCTCGGCCCAAATCGTCGGCACGCTCTGTCACCGCTATCGACCTTCCCACTATTTCATGGATCTTTGGAGAAGAATCAAAATAAAAAACCAGTGTAAATAAAAAATTTAAAACATGTGAAAAGTGAAATCTATACATATAATAAAATTGTAGAAAAGTGGTGTCTGTACAATGGAAATATATAAAAAAAAGTAGCAGGGGTTGTTATTATATCGATGCCGAACCCGAAATTGTAATTAATTTTTTTTTTGTCTGTTTGTCTGTGTGTTTGTGCACGCTAATATCAGAAACGGCTTATTCGATTTAGATACGGTTTTCACTAATATATTGTAGTAAGCTTCACTTAACATTTAGTGTTTATTTCATGTCAATCGGTTCATAAATAAAAAAGTTATGTCAATTTAAAGAATCACGGCGAACATGTTTAACGTACAGAGTACGTACTACACGCCTCGCGCCTGAGCGTCGACGGTATATGTAATTCAAAATATGCTGCCCGAAAAGTCACTATTCCACGCGAACGAAGTCGCGGGAACAGCTAGTTCAAAATATGTTGCCCGAAAAGTTACTATTCCACGCGAACGAAGTCGCGGGCACAGCTAGTTCAAAATATTTTGCCCGAAAAGTTACTATTCCACGCGAACGAAGTCGCGGGCACAGCTAGTTCAAAATATTTTGCCCGAAAAGTTACTATTCCACGCGAACGAAGTCGCGGGCACAGCTAGTTCAAAATATTTTGCCCGAAAAGTTACTATTCCACGCGAACGAAGTCGCAGGCACAGCTAGTATATAATATAATCCGCCATTTTGCGGTGGCGGCCATCTTGGATCGATTTTAGTCAAACATAGCAAAGAACACTCCCGACTACTTCACCTTTCAAACAACACTTACCATCAGGTGAGATCGCAGACAAGAGCTATCTTGTCACTGAATAAAAAAAAATCTTTAACCTAATAGATTTATAAATACATATCAAAAATTCTTGTATTGTGTCGCTACTAGATGTCGCTAACAGTTGCTATAAAACTGATTGAAAAAGTAGATACATATCACTAATTTCGTGGCTGACGTGTGGTTCGGCCGTGGTGTAACGGTTAACACACTCGGGCGCGATTCCCAGAGAGACGTGGGTTCGAATCCCGCCGGCCTCGGAATTTTTGATATGTATTTATAAATCTATTAGGTTATTTCCTTTAAGTGTAGGTTAACACTTCAATAAAAAATTAAAAATCTTTAAACCTCTTCTAACCTATCGATGCTTACTTGTAATAAATCGTCAACGATTCTGAACGTGGCCCTTCCTTCTTCATCAGCAATGATGTTGCCAAGATCCCCAGCGTGTCTTTTGTCCGAGGGGTCATTTGGACCCCCGTGGGGTGAATTGTAGGGGTTGTAATGCTCCCCTAGTGATTCGCAACCCTGGAATAAAAGGTTGATCAGAATAGTACAATTCTGTGGATTATCATGACAATCTATATATATAATAAAATTGTAGAAAAGTACATAAAAAAAAAGTAGCAGGGGTTGTTATTATTTCGATGCCGAACCCGAAATTGTAATTTTTTTTTGTCTGTTTGTCTGTGTTTTTGTGCACGCTAATATCAGAAAGGCTTATTCGATTTAGATACGGTTTTCACTAATTATTAACATTTAGTGTTTATTTCATGCCAATCGGTTCATAAATAAAAAAGTTATGTCAATGTAAAGAATCACGGCGAACATTTTTAACGTACAGAGTACGTACTACACGCCTCGCGCCTGAGCGTCGACGGTATATGTAATTCAAAATATGCTGCCCGAAAAGTCACTATTCCACGCGAACGAAGTCGCGGGCACAGCTAGTATCATAATATGAATATGCTATTAAATCCCACTAGGGTGGGATTTATTATGTTTTTTTGTTACTTAAAGGACTCCAGTATTATTGGAATAATTAAAATCACCTAGTTTATTAACTAGTCTTAGCGTAAAGGACACTAATTAAAAATATAAAAAAAATTACTAGATGATGCTCGATTAAAATTAAGGTTTTTAAGCTATTGCATAGCTTCTATCGCGGGCCTTGAGCGTGGAGACCGAATCCAGAAATTCCGTAACGAAAATAACCTGACACGGGACTCCTCTCACCGCTAGATGGCGTTGATAAAAAATGCTATGCAACAGCTTTACCGCGGCAGTCCCCGAG
This sequence comes from Hipparchia semele, assembly GCA_933228805.2. NCBI lineage: Eukaryota > Metazoa > Arthropoda > Insecta > Lepidoptera > Nymphalidae > Hipparchia > Hipparchia semele. The sequence goes on along the minus strand of OW121735.1, from coordinate 4,684,793 downwards.
TGCCACACGTCTATTTTTTATACCCGTGGGAACTCTTAAATTTTCCCGGATAAAAAGTAACCTACGTCCCTTTCCAGGTCCTCAACTACACCCATGCAAAAAATGACGTCGACCCGTAGCTCTGTAGCAGCGTTATTGAAGGACAAACCAACAAACAAACACACTTTCGCATTTATAATATTAGTAAGGATTATTTAGGATTAGAACTAATTACCCACCACTTCCTACAGAAAATAACCAATTTTGATTTTTTTTAAACTAAACCACGTAGACGAAGTCGCGGCCATCAAATTCAAATTCCATTTATTTCATGTAGGCCAACTTGTAGCTCGTATAACACGTCATAACTCTACCACCGGTTCGGAATGCAGATTCTGCTGAGAAGAGCCGGTAAGAAACTCAGCAGTTGCTCTTTTCAAAAAAAAAATCTTACAATATATAGGTAACAAAACTATGCTATGTATACACATACAGTGCTTCCACAATGAAGCTTCAAAAATGCATACGTAGGTACACACAATCCAACGCATGTCAAGACGGGCAGACAAAGCAGACCCATTCCCGTTGGTGGCGCCCGTTCACTATCAACTAGTACTAGTGGTTCGCCCCGAACTGAGACCTCGCGATATCCCATAATTCCCAAAAGCTTTAATTATATATTGTAATAATTAACTTTTAACATTAGACGCAATAAAAAAAAAAAAATAGTTGACATTAAAACTGTTTTACTGACACAGCGCCATCTATTAGCATTATTGTGAAGCTATTAGCATTTAAAATTAAATAATTTCGTTTCTTTATAACATTTATCTAATTTTAGTATTTGTTGTTCAAGTACAGGATATAACTGAATTTTCAATCAAGTTTCACGTTCTAATATTCAGTAATTCAGAAGTTATAGGGCTCTGACAGACATTTGGACGTACACACTTCTCTGTCCAGTACAGACAAGCGTCCTAGTTGACTCAGAGAACTCGCTTCGCTCGTTCAAAAAGAAATGAATCTACGTGAGCGCAGTGAGCGCAAATTTTCTTACTCACCATACTCAAGTCCCCCGTGTGCCGCACGTGCAGGCCGTGCGGGCCGGGCGCCAGGCCGTGCACGGTGCCGTCCCCCGCCAGGGGCCCAGCGGTGGACTGCTGGAACCTGATCACTCCCAGCACTTGGGACTGGCAGCAGGACTGGCTCGATATCATGGCGACAGCTGATTGACTCTCTGAAAATCGACTGAAGTTTCAAAAATGCATACCAACATACAATCCAATACATGCTAAGACGAGTAGACAGAAAGCAGACCCATTCCCGTTGGTGGCACCCGTTCACGAGCATGACGCATGATCCAGCAGTTGCTTCGCTCAACCATATTTGAGGTTTATAACCATACAGATCATTATCATTAGCAACCCATTAACAAATTAACATTTCACCCTCACCACCTGGGTGGCATCACAACGTGGCCTGGACTCTGGAGGCACGTTAGCCCAATGGGTTTTTTTTTTTTAAATTATTTACTCAGTCCCCCCATGTAAAAGTCAGAGTTAATCGGTCACTTTCATAGATTTCTGTATTTGTTTAAATTATTGTAATTATAAACCGCGAGTTACAGTTTACAATTTTTCGCTTTTGAATTAAAACAACAAAAACAATAATGATAATTTAGTTTATTATTTATACATAATAGTAAAGGTAAATAAATGATTTATTTTCATATATATGACATTTGTGACGACCTCCCTGGCGCAGTGGTGAGCGCTGTGGTCTTATAACTGGGAGGTCTCGGGTTCGATTCCCGGCGAGGGCAATTTAGGAATTTATAATTTCTAAATTGTTTCTGGTCTGGTCTGGTGGGAGGCTTTGGCCGTGGCTAGTTACCACCCTACCGTCAAAGACGTGCCGCCAAGCGATTTAGCGTTCCAGCACGATGATGTGTAGAAACCAATTAGGGGTATGGGTTGAATTTACACTGCTATACCCCTTCCAAGTTAGCCCGCTACCATCTTAGACTGCATCGTCACTTACCATCAGGTGAGATCGCAGTCAAGGGCAATCTTGTCATGAAATAAAATAAAAAAAAACATAGGTAAAAATAGATGTATGCATGTAGATACCTCCAAATCCCTGTAAAACAGCTCTCTTTCCAGAAGTCTTGGCCACCGTGTCGAGGATAACAGCACTGGGCAGTGTCGTCTCTACCATTACTGCACCATCTTTATATAACACCTGTAAACAGATTTCTGTTATTTAATACAGGTTTATTTTTTTTATTTGATTAAAGAGTGACCTTCTAGGCTTCTGGAGAGAGCTGGGATGGTTGGAGTAAAGAATATTGGAAGGAATGGTGCATCACACACAATAGACCATGACTTTTACACATGTTTACGTGTGAAAACCAGCCCAGTAAGAAGAAGATCAAGTAAAGGATAAAATATAATTGTTATAAAATACTATGAGTATGTACCACGGTAATTATTTTAGTTGGGATTGTCGATATTTCGATCCAATTGCCTGGACCGTGGTCACGATGAGACTGCGGTGTTGCGAGAACTTTAAATGACATTCCTCCGAAAAGATCAAGAAGGCGGGTAGATAGATTCTACCCATGACAGCTTCAATTTGACATCTCGCAACACCGCAGTCCCGTCGTGACCACAGTCCATACAATTGGATCGAAATATCGACAATCCCAACTAAAATAATTACCGTGGTACGTACTCGTAGTATTTTATAACAATTATGTCAGTAAACCACAAATCAAGTCTAAAATCTAAACGATAAAATGTCTGGAAAAGCTTGTGGTCAGACCAAATACAGTTCATTTTAGTTGTGTCTGGGATAAAAAGTATCCTGTGCTCACCTGTGTAACACCATCTTGAGCTTTGAGCCGGTTCAGTGTCTTGTCAATTAGTTGTGTGTCTGCCTTAGCATCGAAGTCCACTAGAACTTCCAACTGAAAAACATGCAGTGTATTTAAGTATGGGTCACTAAAACCTACTAGCAAGTAGCCCTTATTTGCTAGTATGCAAGTAGAGCCCCTACTTGCATAGGGTTACTGGCTTTACATGAGATACAACTAATACCTTCAAAGAGGTAGTATTAATTATATATTATCATTTCAAGTTTTGATGACCTTGAACCTTGGAAACGCAAGAACTGTAAGTACTGATGATAAAAAACATTAAAAGCTATACGTACCTTTGTAGTGATCATTGTTTTTAATTATGTATTTTTGGAATGTTTTGAATTAGCACTAAATGCGATTAGAACTTTATAAATTTTGCGCGAAAACTAAACAAATACCTACGATAAAAAAACAATAACAAGAACCATAGACAATTAATATAAGATTATGACAGCTGCTTGTCAGTGTCATATTATTTTGACTTTCATTTGTTGATTGGCCATGGAAGTAGAAAGTACTTAATTTTTAGGTACAACTACCTCCATGTGATTGGCATATTCACCACAGAATGATACTGTATTCTGTCTCTTTCTAAAACGAAGTAAAACTCGGTCCACTAAAGTGCCACTAAAACTCTGTAAAAACATGTACACAATATACAAGAGAAGCTGAGGAGCTGATCACCTTGATGAGGTGCTCGTCAAAGTTGACAGCAGTCCGAGGAACGTGCGTATACAAAATAAAAATGGCATTGTGTTTATAATATATTTAAAACTGTAAAATAATCAAATACCCAATTCTAAACTCAAAACTTTTATCTTCACTGCGTGAACAAAATAGACTTTTGTTCTCTAGTTGAATAAAATACTCTTTTGTTCTCTAGTTTTAACTAGAGAACAAAAGTCTATTTTGTTCACGCAGTAAGAAAGACAAGCTTTTCGGCCTAGTGAGATGAAATATTAATTTTACCCAGAAAACCCAAGTAATGATAAAATATCAACGTGGTTGTTTATCTTGAATGGTTATGATAAAATAAAACCAATGAAAAACATATTTTTTTAAGCATATATTTGATTAAAAATTAAACGATCCTTTTCTCATAATTTAAATTTATTCAACATTTGATATAATAGGTGTCAATAATTTATAGATGTATTGAAAAAAAGTACATACTATTTTTTGTTCCTTCAAATATTTAAAATATTTTTAAAAGCTGCTATTATCGAATAAATAAATATGGCCTTCCATGAACATGATGTAAATAAATTAATATACACAAATTACGTAGCAGTATCTTAGCAGTAATACTCAACAAGCAAGAATAAAAAAAAAGCATTATTATAATGGTGGGATGTTAAGGAAACTAGTAGAACTATTCTGTGTCTCAGTAGCTATCAAAAGTTGCTAAAAAATATCGTAATGTGTTAATGTGTAATCTTTTAAGAACAAAAAAGAAAAAAAAGACGTGTCGCACTCGGGGACTGCCGCGGTAAAGCTATTGCATAGCATTTTTTATCAACGCCATCTAGCGGCTCACCGTAGAGGAGTACCGTGTCAGGGTATTTTCGTTACGGAATTTCTGGATTCGGTCTCCACGCTGGCCCACTATAGAAGCTATGCAATAGCTTAAAAATCTTAGCAATAGCTTATAATTAATTATATAGTTGTCAGTAGTGTTCTACCACGATCGAAGCGGACCTCGTACGGACTCTATTTAGCATGGAAAGAAGCAAAAAGAGTTCAAAAGGAGTCATTTGATAAGCGATAGAAGTTGTTCTAAGATAAGTATCAGAACTATTTGTTTCTGGAAGTGTAAACCTATTTGTCTACACAGTCCGTGCCGGTTAGCCATTTCCCGCTAATTGCCTTTTTGTAGTGAAAAACCCGCTTTAGTTAGCAATTTCCCATCGTTTTCCATCACCACTGATATCTATATATATAAAATTCAAAGTCCTGACTGACTGACTGAGATATCAACGCACAGCCTAAATTACTGAAGTTAGAAACTTGAAATTTTTACAGTTGGTTCCTTTTATGACGTAGGCGCACACTAAGGAAGGATTTTTGAAAATTCAACCCCTAAGGTGGTAAAATAGGGGTTTGAAAAATCGAATTTAACGTGAGCAAAGCCGCGAGCAAAAGCTAGTAGAGAATAGTTCACTAGGGGTGGGACAGTACAAATCAGTACAATCTGAGTCCCTCAGTGTTGGAATCTTTCAACGGTTTTTCCATAAAAAAGATTTTTTAACTTATTTTTTTTAACTAGTTACAACATGGAACGATTCCGTTTCTTTGTACCACTATCTGGCTTCTGCTGGATTGGCTGGAGACATCGATCGTAATCTCTGAAACAAAAAAAAAATTAAATCCGACTTCTCATAATAATTGTACCTAATACCCGCAGCACGGCCCACAGCATCCACTATAGGCTTCACACATTTTGGAGCAGGAGAGTATAATATGTAGTATTCAAAGATTGTGAAATTCGATAAAATTCAACGGTAATCTTACAGTCTTTTGCAGAAATATAAGTCTGAAAGATTTTTTATAATATTATGTGAATCACTTGGAGGATTTGATTAATTAATTATAGATATCAGTGTGTCACTCAGTCATGTCTTAAAATGAATAGTTTAATATTAGTACTCAATTCGATGCCTTAACCTTGGTAGCCTAAGTATGTCATGCTCGCTTTAAACATTTCTGTGGTGGTGTCGTGTGGTGCGGGTTGTTACATTCCCTCAAATATGGTTGAGCGAAGCAACGGCTGGATCGTGCGTCATGCTCGTGAACGGGTGCCGCCAACGGGAATGGGTCTGTTTTGACTGCCCATCTTGACATGCGTTGGATTGGTGTACCTACGTATGCATTTTTGCATATTTGAAGCTTTATTGTGGAAGCACTGTATACATAGCATAGCTTTGTAAAAAAAAAAAAATTTTTTTGAAAAGAGCAACTGCTGAGTTTCTTACCGGCTCTTCTCAGCAGAATCTGCATTTCGAACCGGTGGTAGATTTATGACGTGTCATAAGAGCTACAAGGTAGCCTACATGAAATAAATAAATTTTGAATTTTTGAATTTTTTTTTTTTTTAGGACTCACCTCTCGTATATCCGACTCAGCGAACGCCGTCGGCCGGAACGTCTCCAGTTGCCTCCGCGGCTCGTCGTCCATGTTGTGCACGGCTCGGTACACCTCCGAATGTCTCAAGTGGTCCAGGCCCACGGGCGGCTTGTCGAACTTCTTGAAGTTCACCCTGTGACAACACGGAAAATAGGGTTTTTTTTTTTTTTTTTTTTTTTTTTTTTTTTTATTCTATGACAAGATAGCCCTTGACTGCGATCTCACCTGATGGTAAATGACGATGCAGTCTAAGATGGTAGCGGGCTAACTTGGAAGGGGTATAGCAGTGTAAATTCAACCCATACCCATAATCGGTTTCTACATGCCATCGTGCCGGAACGCTAAATCGCTTGGCGGCACGTTTTTGACGGTAGGGTGGTAACTAGCCACGGCCAAAGCCTCCCACCAGACCAGACCATATATAATAAATTACTAAATTGCCCCCGCCGGGAATCGAACCCGAGACCTCCCAGTTATAAGACCACAGCGCTCACCACTGCGCCAGGGAGGTCGTCGAAAGGTATCTATCTACTAAAACACTATGGTTATTTGTTTAGAATAGAACAGAATAATTTGTGGAAGCACTGTATACATAGCATAATAGATTTATAAATACATATCAAAAATTCCGAGGCCGGCGGGATTCGAACCCACACGCCCGCCCGAGTGTGTTAACCGTTACACCACGGCCGAACCAACACGTCAGCTACGAAATTAGTGATATGTATCTACTTTTTCAATCAGTTTTATAGCAACTGTTGGCGACATCTAGTAGCGACACATTACTGTTGTCGATCTACTGCTTTAAGTGTAAGTTTACACTTCAATTAAAAAAAAATTATAAATTGTACATAGCATAGTTTTGTTACCTATTGTAATTTTTTTTTCTTAAAAAAAGAGCAACTGCTGAGTTTCTTGCCGGCTCTTCTCAGCAGAATCTGCATTCCGAACCGGTGGTAGATTTATGACGTGTCATAAGAACCACAAGTTGGCCTACATGAAATAAATAAATTTTGAATTTGAATTTGAATTTTTTATTCAAATAAACTTTTACTTACTTTTTTTTTACACTTTAGTACTTTTATTACTAAAGTGCTTTCGAATCGTCAAATGAATCTACCACTGCTCACTGGTTCGTTCAACAATATAGCAAAGTTTATTTTTATTGCGAGTGCCTAGCTTGAACCCCGAGTGGGCAAAGGATTCTAAGTTAGAATCCTGAGTGTAGTGAGGGATTCAAAGGCACAAGAAACAATAACTTTGCTATCGTGTGATACACAAAACTTTTCACCTCACTAGTTCAAAAAGGGCGCCTTTGCTCTCTAAAACCAGTGAGCAAAAGTCATTTTTGCTCACTGAGTGAGCAAACGCGACTTTTGCTCACTAGTTTTAGACAGCAAAGGTGCTGTTTTTGAGCTTGTGAGGTTAAAAGTAATATTTCGTCTGGTGGGAGGTTTTGGCCGTTGCTAGGTACCTCCCTACCGTCAAAGCGATTTAACGTTCCGGCACGATGGCATGTAGAAACAGATTAGGGGTTTGTGCTGAATGTACACTGCCATAACGCTTCCAAGTTAGCCTGCTACAATCTTAGACTGCATCGTCACTTACTATCAGGTGAGAACGCAGTCAAAGACTATCTTATCATCGAATAAAAAAAACGGATGGAAACGACTATATCTGCGAGTGTCGGTTATTCTACGCAGCGCCCCTCCCCCGCCGCCCCGCCCGGCCCCGATGCAAACTCAAGGTCGTAGCGGCGACTATATACTCTAAATAACGATATTGGATTCATTTTTCTAAAACTTATAGTTTTGTAATGTAGACCTTTTCGTTACGGTACATTTTTCTGACTGGTACCCGTGTGTTTTGGGGTGATTTTAAGGACGTTTCACGTCAAAAAAAGTTTACATACCCCATAGCGCTTCCCTTGATGACCTCCGCTTGTCCCACCAGGGTCTCGGAGATCTGATCCTCGTCGTACTCCGACAGCTGCCACCGCCTCCCCCCAGGGAGGTATAGGGGTCGATCAATAGTCAATGGTCCGAACACAGGACTCGGTTTTCTACGCTCGGTTCTGCGGTCCTTGTTGTCGGTTCTACGGTCCTTGTTGTCGGTTCTACGGTCTTTGTGGTCGATCTGGTCGGTCTGTGACCCTTGGTCTCTTGAGGGGCTGACTGACTGGAATCAAATCAAGGGGATTCATTGAATGAATAGTTCGTGAAGTATTTATGAAATGTAAATATTTAGTCTATTATAATATAGTTAGAAACTAACAATGCAGGCAAACCTATCTATAGGTAACTACTTATAATAAATCTGTAACGGGACGAATTCTGTACATTAAATATATGTTGAAAATTTTAATCGGAGGATGCTTTATTATCGATACTGAGCCCAAAACAATTTTTTTTTAAATTTTTTGTCTGTCTGTCTGTTCTGTAATGTACAGAATTATTATAAGTATAGATTGTCAGAAGCTTATCAGTATGACGTCATTTTGTAACGGCCAACTTGGAATGAACGTGTTGTACATGTCGAATTGATAACCTCCATTTTGATATAGATTAAAAATAAGATCGATAAAGATGGATTACCAACTTTTCTCATTCTCAAGTCTTCGAGAGATCTTCTCAGTTCCTCCCTCTTCACAGCGTCCAGTTCTTCTCCAGTGAGGCTGGGCTTCGTCACACGGATGTGGATTCCACTCTTCGCTTCATCATCAGGCGTCATTTCGGTTATCTCCACGGAATGTGGTGGTTTCGGAGGTCCGTTGCCTTGGGTTTTTGGTTGGAACTGCTGCTGGTAGTACTGATGAGTTTTCACGCGGGCAGCAGCTAGTTATGAATAAAAATCTCCTTAAATAACAAGCAAAGAGGTGACACACATGAAGTATTTACTAGACACCGTCATAAACTAGAAACACCATACTATCATTTGCGTAAAGTGTTTGATTTGACAAAAGTCCTTTGTGGAGTCGAGTACACGCTTTTATAACTTGATCCCAAAAGAATTGGAAGATTTACCATTACATTTTAAACAGTATGTTAAGCAGAAGTTATTACACAGTTAATTAATTCCTTAATAACAAAGTTGCTTGGTAACAATCTGCTTTGCTTCAGCTGTCCACAAGATAGAAAAGCTACATATCGTATTTTTTTTTGTTTTCAAAAAAGCAACTGCTGAGTTTCTTGCCGGCTCTTCTCAGCAGAATCAGCATTCCGAACCGGTGGTAGAGTTATGACGACTGAGTGCGGCAGTTAGTGTCAATAGTATAGTTAACACACCTTGATTTTGTTTCTGGATAACTTTCTGTTCTTGAACGAATTGCCTTTTTGCGGATTCCTGAAAACAAACAAACAAACAATCTAGTAACACCATACTAATAATCATCTGCGTCCTGCGCATCATGGTTTCTACAGACCATCGTGTCGGAACGCTAAATTGCTTGGCGGCACGTGTTCGACGGTAGGGTAGTAACTAGCCACGGCCAAAGCGTCCGACCAGACAAAAGGCGTTATTGTACTGGATTAGGAGAGCATTGTACGTCTTCTGCGAATTCTGCGTATACTTGACCCACAGGCTGCACGTGTATAACGTTTGACAAAACGCTTTAAAAAGTTTAGTGTGACTAATTAGTCACGCTTCACTAGGCGATTAGTCACTAATGCAGGCGAAAATGCTCAGTCTTCAACACCGACGTAATTCCGAAACAGGCGAGACCGTTTATATATATATATATTTTTTTTTTTTATTCGATGACAAGATAGCCCTTGACTGCGATCTCACCTGATGGTAAGTGACGATGCAGTCTAAGATGGTAGCGAGCTAACTTGGAAGGGGTATAGCAGTGTAAATTCAACCCATACCCCTAATCGGTTTCTACACGCCATCGTGCCGGAACGCTAAATCGCTTGGCGGCACGTCTTTGACGGTAGGGTGGTAACTAGCCACGGCCAAAGCCTCCCACCAGACCAGACCAGAGGGAATTTAGAAATTATTAATTCCTAAATTGCCACCGCCGGGAATCGAACCCGAGACCTCTCAGTTATAAGACCATAGCGCTCACCACTGCGTCAGGGAGGTCGTCGTATGGAGAAAAGACCGCTCGTATTTCGTCTTAAGTATGCTTTAAAACACACCTTCATGCTAATCTGCGAGATCTGTTGGTTGAGTGACTCCAGCTTGCTGTTGATGATGGTGGGGAGCTCCGCCAGCGTCGCCATCTGCGCGCGCAGCTGCTCTAGCTGCTGCTCTGCTGGCGCTGTAGGATCTAGAAAGACCAAGAAAATACTTTTTTCACCTCACTAGCTCAAAAATTCTAAAACCAGTGACCAAAAGTCGTTTTTACTCACTCGGTGAGAAAAAGTGTTGTCTCAAGAAAAGTTCAACCCTTTTTTTCACTGAGTGAGCAAAAATGTGCTCACTAGTTTTAGACAGCAAAGGTTTTACTCACTCAGTGAGAAAAAGGGTTGTCTCAAGAAAAGTTCAACACTTTTTCTCACTGAGTGAGCAAAAACGACTTTTGCTCTCTGGGTTTGGACAGTAAAGGCGCCCTTTTTGAACTATTTAATTATTTATTAATTATTCTGTACATTATAATCTTAAAAACTAACTACTACCTACTACTACTAGTGAGGTGACTCTTCAAATTTGAAGTTGGTTTTGTAAAAAAAATTAAGTAGAAGAAGAGTACAGAGTAGAATACTTACATTAAAAAAATCCGACGAATTGAGAACCTCCTCCTTTTTTGGCATTCGTTTAAAAAGCGACACCCTCCTCATTCTGACAGGAAAACAACCTCAAAAACCGTAGAAAAAAAAACTTCACGCACTTACCAACCATATTTTCAACAGTTCTCAAAATCTCTGTCGCTATGCTTTTCGGCTCCATTACAGATTCTTCTGATCTTTTCTTTTTTAAAGTTTTTTCTCTGTTCTACGATTTAAAATGGTGATGACTGATGATTCGAAAGTCCCCTGGCCACTTGACCGTTGCCTAAAAAAAAAAGAAAACAGCTATGGATCAAGATATAATAAAAAAAAAACCGACTTCAATATACCGATATAAACAATAACTGAAAAGGGAAAAGTGTCCATATCTTGGAACCTACCGAACCGATTTGAACTTTACTGTGCCCTAAGTTGAAATAAATGTAAGTATTTTTTTAAATATGAATAGCGAGCAAACGAGCAAGCGGGTCACCTGATGTTAAGTGATTACCGCCGCCCATGAACACTTGTAGAACCAGAGGCACCACCAATGCGTTGTCGGCTTTTCACGAATTTATTGGTCCGCCCCTTGAATAACCCCATATTGAAATTAAGAGAAAAAAAGATTGATCACAATCCGATTAATACTTTCCGAGAAATGCGTGGACAAACATACATACATCTATTAAATTATAAACACTTATAAGTGTTTGGAAGCCCTAGTAGATTATGCGAAAGTTTGGATGTATGGATGTTTTTTGCCAACGACGGAACCGATTTGGCTGAAAGGCACAGAAATAGATGTAAGCGTCAAGATGACTGACCAAAGTGACCGACCAGCGTCAAATTTTTCCAGCATTTAGTACCTATTTAGTACTATTTAATACCTTTGTTTAAATATTTAGTACCTCAATAGTAACGGAGAAATTTAATTTACTAAGTGGTCAGCCATCTTGACGTCAAGATGACTGACCACTTTTGAGTTTCCCCATAAGGGCTTAGTATTGTGCATATGTTTCTGCACTATGATTTAGTACCTATTTGGTACCTACACATATATTTTTTCCAGAATTTTTTGACAAAAAATAAAGATTTTATGAATAGATCAAGTTTTTCTATACAAATAACACTATGAAGTATGCAATGAGAACAAAGGGAAAAACTGCCAAGTTTTCACTACAGATGTCGCTCGTAATGCTCAGCCATGAATAAACGTACATAATTATAAGAAACTAGTTGATGCCCGCGACTTCGCTCGCGTGGATTTAGTTTTTACATAATTATATAGACTGATAAACACACAAAGTAACAAGTAGTCTTAAGTTAAGGGCCCGTAAATACCCTCTTTGCCGTGGGATTTTAAAAACTAAATCCACGCGAGCGAAGTCGCGGGCATCAACTAGTTTCTTATAATTATGTACGTTTATTCATGGCTGAGCATTACGAGCGACATCTGTAGTGAAAACTTGGCAGTTTTTCCCTTTGTTCTCATTGCATACTTCATAGTGTTATTTGTATAGAAAAACTTGATCTATTCATAAAATCTTTATTTTTTGTCAAAAAATTCTGGAAAAAATATATGTGTAGGTACCAAATAGGTACTAAATCATAGTGCAGAAACATATGCACAATACTAAGCCCTTATGGGGAAACTCAAAAGTGGTCAGTCATCTTGACGTCAAGATGGCTGACCACTTAGTAAATTAAATTTCTCCGTTACTATTGAGGTACTAAATATTTAAACAAAGGTATTAAATAGTACTAAATAGGTACTAAATGCTGGAAAAATTTGACGCTGATCGGTCACTTTGGTCAGTCATCTTGACGCTTACGAAATAGATTATAGTCTGGAATAACACATAAGCTACTTTTTATCCTGGAAAATACGAGAGTTCCCGCGGGAATTAAAAACTGTATCCATGCGGTATTACATACACATTTACGTGTCAAATTGATAAACTCCATATTTTGAAGGCAGTTAAAAATAGATTTTAAGTACTTAATCAGTTACAATTTGACTTACCTAATTAAAAACCACTTATATAACACCATGAACACCACACCAACCCACACACTGTCTACTGATTACTGATCCTGCCAAAAAATCATTTGTAACCGATTGAATTGACGCCAAGCTATTCAAACGTCTTTATCTGCATACTAGCTGTTGCCCGCGACTTCGTCCGCGTGGATTTAGTTTTTAATAATCCCGCGGGAACGCTTTAATTTTCCGGATTAACGGCAGGATCTCCGAAAACAGCCTGTTTTTGATTCAATAGTAAACAATCAAATATTCTTTGTTTTGATAGGTTAAAAATATATGTTGTAGTTTAATACACGTTCTAAATTATTTTACAGTTTAAAAGTCCATATTTTGAACTTCACTCGATCAAATAATATTCCGAAAACAGTGTAGTTTTTAATTGTTTTTCAGGTTGTATTTATAGTAAGTATATCAAAGTTAAACTAAAAAAAAAAATGTCAAAAAATAGGCAAAAGCTTTTAGAAGAATATTTTACCGTTAATTTTTCTCTAAAAAGTTTTCTTTTTTTTTTTATCATGACTGTTTTACTTTTTTTATAACAAAGTGGCTCGTGCACCTCACTTCAATTGCTTGCAAGTTACTGCGGCCGAAGATCGTGCCCTTAATAAATAGCCTTCGGTTCGGTTCTCGTCGGGTGACCGCCCTCGACCACCGACTTACCGCATCGCGTTGTTCGCCCGCGCTATTTTTTTCTTTTTGCTCGGCTTCTAAGAGTCGTACCGAGATATTGAATAATCTATGACCTTCTTCAAGAATTGGGCTATCAGATACAAAAAGAATTTTTCAAATCCGACTGATAGTTCCAGAGATTAGCGCGTTCAAACAAACAAACTCTTCCACTTTATTATATTAAGTACAGATACATTTATATTATACTTACTTATAATAAAACTGTAACGGGACGAATTTTGAAGAACTTACATTAAATTTTGAAAATTTTAATCGGCGGATGCTTTATTATCGATACTGAGCCCAAGACAATTTTTTTTTTAATTTTTTGTCTGTCTGTCTGTCTGTCTATCTGTCTGTGCGCGCATCACGCGAAAACTACTCAACGGATTTGAATGAAATATGGTATAGTGGTAGCTGATACTCCGGGTCAACATATAGGATACTTTTAATCCTGATAAACAATAAGGTTTATCCGGGATAGGGGATGGAAATTTTTGTTGATTTTACTCCATAACTTCGTTAAACCGAATTTTATAATTCCGTTTTTATTATAAATTGTATACTTACTATTAGAAATATTTTTTCTGATTTTGGTGAAGATCTACTAAATTTTATCGGAGATAGAGGACATAACTTCTCGCGGATCTCGCAACTTTCTCGCAAGACACTCTTAAGTTTTTCCACGCGGCCGAAGTCGCGGAAATATGCTAGTTACCAATATGTTGGCTAGTTACCACCCTACCGTCAGAGACGTGCCTTCAAGCGATTTAGCGTTCCGGCACGATGGCGTGTAGAAACCGATTAGGGTTATGGTTTGAATTTACACTGCCATACCCCTTCCAAGTTAGCCCGCTACCACCTTAGACTGCATCGTCACTTACCGTCAGGTGAGATCGCAGTCAAGGGCTATCTTATCATCGAATAAAAAAAAAGTTTTCTTCTCTGGCAATTCTTTTCATGGCAATGACATCTTGAAAGTCTAAAGGCGTAATTTTTAACTTCAACATACGTGTACAAACTAAAATAATTTTATACTTTGTAGTGGCGTTTGAATTCGGTATTTTAAAAAGGATTTTTATTTATTTATTAAAAAATTCCACTGCTGATCGCTTCGGATCGTACGTTGTCACTTACCATCTGGTGATATCACTCATTTACGACAAGGGTGACATAATTCAAAATTCACCAATTTTAGTGTCGAATATTTATACTTTTTCTTATAAAAACAACATTACGCTAAACACAAAAAAATAAGAGCGAGAGAGATTGTGACTTAATGCTCTGTCGCTTTGTTGGCCGCTGTGTTGTTTCGAGACCGCAGCATCCACAAAACATTACTCTCTAACGAGAGAATTCTCTCATCGTCGATTTTGAATTATGTCACTCTTGTCGCAAATGAGCGATATCACAGCAAAGGTCTAACATATCATCGAACACAAAGAATCATTGAGGCTTGGCAATGGAGTTGAATGATTTTAATAATAGATGCACAAATTGCTATGTGGTGATTGATTAGGAATTCTCGAATACGCAATACTTGATTCAAAATTTGTTTATGAAAGACTGATCTAAATATATAACTTCAAGCTAACTCCGCCCGGATTTAGCGTGGTTTTTTTATGACCTGAAACATCTTTAAAATAACCCCAAAACATACGGGTACCAGTCAGAAAAATGTACCGTAACAAAAAGGTCTATATCGTCTTACCTTAATAACTACAAAACTATAAGTCTTAGAAACTTGAATCCAATGTCATTATTTAGACATTTAGAGTATATAGTCATCTCGCTGCTAAGACCTTGAGTTTGCATCGGGGCCGGGCGGGGCGGCGGGGGAGGGGCACTGCGTAGAATAACAGAAACTCGTAGATTTAGACGTTTCACGTTAAAACCAACGGCCGTGTGCACCGACACATCCCCACCCGTTCTTTTTTAATTATAACAGGGTGTCCTCTTTCTTAGAAAGGGAGGAAAAATGATAAGAGGAACCTAAGTCCTAACAGTAATTTTCAAATACCTATTCAATAGCCCCTTACCATAATTCATCGACTTTCATTTTTTCTTTTTCACAATATGGCGTCTGGTGGTCGCCATATTGAATTTTGATTACTGTCAAGTCTTTATGGCAGTTTGGTAATCAAAGAAAGATCATTTTTCTTTATTAAAAACTTTATTTTAAGTACATGTATGTATAAAAAAATTTAGTCGAATACCCAATCCAAATATTTTTTGTACATTGGCCTTACATTCACATTAAATATTTCTTTTTAGGATCTAATTTAGACTACCATATCCCCTCCTTACCTTTAACTAAGTGACAAAAAAGAAACACAAAGTAAATTTTTTGAAGATTTTTATTTTATTTTTCTCTAAATTTGTGTAAACCTAGACAGTATACTTTTACGAGATTTATTTTCTTCTTTTCTAACATCTAACTCGGCTTTTTTGCTTTTCGCTTTCTTGGTTTCATCAGACTTTCTTGTTTTTCCATCTTTTTCTAGTTTAACTGCTTCGTTTTCAATAGATTTCGTAACTTCTGCTTCGTTCAACCTTTCTTCTTCTAGGTTAAGTCTTCCTTCTTCTTTTTCTCCTGACATCTCTGTCTTCTCTATCTCGGTAGCAATTCCTACCGATTGCTTGTACTCTTCAATGCTTCTTATTGTCTTATCAATTGCTGAAGCGAGGAGAGCCGACTTTCGATTGATTTCTAGTAAATCCTCCTGAAAACATTTTTTTTTATTGAATGATAACATAGAAGTTTTTGTTAAGTTGTGGTTATTACAAAGTTAGTGACTTTCTCAATGACAAAGTTGCATGGAATCAATCGGCTTGGCATCCAGCTACCCACAAGATAGTGTAATAAGTTATGACATTGTATTATTATGTAGCTATATATATTGTAACATTTTGTTATGAAAAGAGTAACTGCTGAGTTTCTCGCCGGCTCTTCTCAGCAGAATCTGCATTCCGAACCGGTGGTAGATTTATGACGTGTCATAAGAGCTACAAGTTAGCCTACATGAAATAAATAATTTTGAATTTTGAATTTTTTTGAATTTTGAACTTTACTCTAAGGTTCAGATACACAAGAAATGTTTCTTGAATGTGATCGGCAAGAAACAGTCTGCGATTATCCTATGCGAAAACTTTCCATATAATTTTCGCTCACGATTAAACATTACATTAAGTACATTATTATTAATACATTACTGCAGCGGCCAGCAAAAGAGGCCTAGTTGTGGCCGAGGCTTGTATAGTACTTTTCTCAAATAATGCGCGGAAATTAAGTACAATTTACTTTTCAAAACCAATGACGAACAGCGAACAACAATATTTTTTCCCTTATTAAAGTGTCCATTAGTTTTTTTTTTTCAATAAACAGATTTCTATTTGCAAGCCAGTTCGAAATTTAAATAATACCTTTGATAAATTACCTCCTTGGTTGCCCATGATTCGGAGTATAAAAATTCTTTTCAAAAAACCGACTTCAAACGCCACTACAAAGTATAAAAATAATTTTATTTTGTACACGTTTGTTGAAGTCGGGCGGCTTAAATAGAAACGATGAAACCGATACGCGTTGCTTGCCCGATTTCAATAAGCGTGTCTCTTATAATATGTCACCATAAGATAAGCGTCGCGCATCGATTTCATCGTTTCTAGTTAAGCCCGCCCGACTTCAACAAACGTGTACAAAATAAAATTATTTTTATACTTTGTAGTGGCGTTTGAAGTCGGTTTTTTGAAAAGAATTTTTATTTTAAGCTTTTTAGTGGAGCTTGTCCCTGCTTTCTTTCTCCCCTCCCTCCAACGCTACGGCACTAATGTAGTTCTACACTTGGTACCTACAGTATTTATTAACAATACACAAGAGCTAGGACTAGGACATGGAGCTCCATGATGTAGTCCATGGTTGGTACCAACAATATCAGTTCGAAAGCGTCAGTTCGTAATTCCTCCAACTCTGCAGCATCAGGATTGAGGAGCTAGAACCTTGAGCATTATGATGTAGTATATGCTTGGTACCAACAATATCAATTCGTAAACGACAGTTCCTAAATCCTCACAGTTTAGGTAGGCAGTACCCCTGCAGCATCAGTATTGAAGAGCGAGAACCTTGAATTCTACGATGTAGAATATGCTTGATACTAACAATATCAATTCGCAAGCGAAAATTTCTAAATCCTCACAGTTAAAGTGGGCAGTATCCTGCAGCATCAGGATTGAGGAGCTAGAACCTAGACCTCAATGGAGTACTATATGCTTATTACATACAATAACAATTCATCATTAGCAGTTCCTAAATCTCTACAATTTAGGTGGGCAGTACCCTGCAGCATCAGGATTGAGGAGCTAGAACCTAGACCTCGATGGTGTAGTATATGCTTATTACATACAATAACAATTCATGATTAGCAGTTTCTACATCCCTATAATTTTGGTGGGCAGTACCCTGCAGCATCAGGATTGAAGAGTAGGACCTAGAGCTCTATGATCTAGTATATGCTTAGGCCAAACATACTAATTCGTAAACGACGGTTCCTAAAGTCCCATAATTTAGGGGGGAAATACCCCTGCAGCATCAGGCTTGAGGAGTTGAAGGTAAAAAATTTTATGGGACCATTTCGCGAGCTTCTTCTGTCGATTAAAAAAAAAATCTTGTGAATCGGTCCAGAAACCTCGGAGTAATCGGCGGGCATACATAGAAAAAAAAAAAAAAAAAAAAAAAGATACCGGCCGAATTGATAACCTCCTCCTTTTTGTTGGAAGTCGGTTAAAAAGACGTTCCATTTTTGAATTACACGACAGATAGGAGTTTACTATGTAATTTATTTGGTTGCTAAACTACGACAGATATGGATTTTCATACAACTTTTACCGGCCGCTGCTCACATGTATTTGGCCAGTACAGCGATTTCGGTTTACCTCGAAGAAGGTTGTCAAAATAATGCTCCAATTTCCAAGCATGTTTGAGAAAAAATTATTACAAAAACTCGTATCAGTTGAGCAATGCTTGAATATGAGTGCCTAAAATTTCACTCCCATTCGAGAAACTTCCCTTGTGTAACAGAACCATAACACTTACCTTCGTAAACTCTGGAGTGTGAGATCCACTCTTAAATCCTTTTACAGACTCTGGTGTCTCTGATCCACCTTTCAATCCTGGTTTTGTAAAAACTGGCTCAGTCCTTCTCGCCGGAGATATAGGCGGTGTTTCTAATGGAGGACTGTATAACACCCTCACTATCTTTGTATCTATGTGAGGTATCATACCATTTACTATAACAACTTCATCTTCATGAACACTTTCGGGTGTGAAGGAACAATCGCGAGGTACGAACGTGGTTTCTTCGGGTGCAGGTGTGTTAAGTCTAAATATGTACACATCTCTTAACGGAGACGGTATTTCCTCTGGTGATGGAGATTTAATGCCACTTGGATCTTGAGCTTTAGACTTCAAATCCATTTGCAATAACAGTTTTTGCTGATTCATTGTAGCACCAGCTTGGGATATTTCAGATAAACCTTTTTGAATGGAAATTTTCTGGCTTGCATCCATTTCTATTGATTTGGATGATCTTGATTCGAGACTCGTTTGCTGTGATGTATAGCTTGCTGCTGAAATGCTACTCGATTCAAGTTTTCCTTCGACTGCTGCATAGCTACTCTTAGAAAGATTTCTCGATTCTAAACTAGCATCCATCCCTACATAATCACCTGTAAAAACACTACTTGTTTCATGTTTTCCTTCCATTGCTAAATAGCTGGCTTCAGAAACACTGTTTGCTTCGAGATTTGCTTCCATTTTTGCATAGCTTCCCTTTGCAATGCTTCTTGATTCTAGACTTCCGTCCATAGCTGTAAAGCTTCCCTTTGCAATACTTCTTGATTCTAGACTTCCATCCATAGCTGTATAGCTTCCCTTTGCAATACTCCTTGATTCAAGACCTTCGTCTATAGCTGTATAGCTTCCCTTTGCAATACTTCTTGATTCTAAACTTCCATCCATAGCTAAATGGCTTTCCTTCGCAATACTCCTTGATTCTAGACTTCCCTGCAAAGCTGTATAGCTTCCCTCCGCAACACTCCTTGATTCTACACTTCCTTCTAGAGTTGAATAGCTTTCCTTTGATTCAAGATTCATACCCGCTTCATAATCATAGCTTGCTTCTATGTCAATTTCTGATGTTGCCAAAGCCATAGATTTTGTACCTTTTTTCACTCGCTTCTTAGTTGACTTTGAAGTTGCAGTTTTAGATTCCTGTAAAGTTTGTAAATCTAATTCCACAGATTGGCCATTTACTACAATTTCATTTTCTATGGTCAAGCCATAAGCTACATCTACGCTTTGCGCAGAATATTTACTTGATTTAGATTTTATGCTCACTTTAGCTTGTGATTCTACATCTTTTAGAGTCTTAAAAGATGCCTCCGATTTTAAATCAAAGGTTGCCACTGCTTGGACATCTGAAATTTGAGTTTTCTTTGTTTCTAATTGTTCTGAAGATTGCAAACTAATTTCAAAGTCTGCTGCCGTATCAAACGATTGAGATCTACTTTTAATTCCAACGGAAGAATCTTCAAAAGATACACTCTTTTGACTAACTTTACGAGCTTCAACATCCATGCTTACATTCGTCAACTTCATTCTAGCATCAGAAGATTCAATTGTCTCCATAGTTTTAACATCCGATATCCAAAATTGATTCTTTTTGACTACATCACTAAATTCCTCCATATGCAAGATCTCTTTTTCATCTTGGTACGCAGCCTCAAAAGTTAACGTGTAACTGGTATCTGCTTTCCCAACTCCGTATAAATCTTTTGCCGGTTTTACTATATGCAATTCAGTTTCTTGTGGTGATTGGACTCTATATTCATGGCCAACAGTGAAACCAAATACATATTCTTGAGTAAAAGGCGATGAAGGGGCTGAAGATATGGTAGATGAGGCACTACTCAAATCAATATCTTTAATATCGACTGTTACTTCTTTAGTAATTTCCAAAGCAGCTTTCTTTTCCTCTTGCTCTTCGGCTAATTCGACGATGTATTTACTGACATCGACTATTTCTTCTTTATCAATAATAACATTAACAAATGTACTCTTAGCAACAGCAATTGCAGTTGATTCAACTATTAAGACTTTAGCTTGAATATCTACCTTGGATCTTTTACTTGTGTAGTCAGCAGCATCTTCGTAAATCGTAATAGTTGAATGAAAAACTGGTGTAAACGCCTCATATGTTAGTTTACATTCTTTGGACAATAATTTTGATAATACTGTAAACTCCGTTTCTACCTCACTTGTATGAATTACAGTTACTACCGCAACAGGTTGTACTATTGGTACAATTGTATGTTGAGATTCTTTCTTATCTAGTTTCTCAGCTTCTATAATTTCTAGTTTGGGTTCTTCTGAAAAAATTATGATTGTATTGGGTAACTTCAGTCCTTCCAAATAAGTTGTAGCTTTTTGACTTGCTGGTTTAATAGTTTCTGTAAGTTCCTTTACTTTTTCTTCAAATGTAATTATAGAATTTTCAGCAGCAATCAAAACAGGGCTTTCAAGTAATATTTTAGGTGTTTTCTGTACAATTTCTTCAATTACCAGATCTTTGTCTTTTGACTCGAGTGGAAAGACAAGACTACCTTCAGTCGCTTTTTGTTCTATAATTTCAATATGTGCCTGTTGACTTGTCGTTTGTGTAACATCGAAAGTTGTTTTAGATTCTTCTGAAAGTAGCAATGATGTTTCAGCTGCCGTTAAATGAACTGCCTCTAATACAGGTTGTTGTTGTTTTACCTCAACTATGGGCAATTTTAAATTTTCTTCTCTTGGTTCTTCGGAATATACAACCGTTATATTGGTGCCTTTAAATTCTCTCATTTTTACATCGGCTTGCTCACTTGTTGTTGAAACTACTGTAAACGTGCCCTTAGGTTCATCAGGTACAACTGCTATTGTCTCAACGACGGGTAAAAAGTGATCTTCTATTAAGGTTTGCGGTTTAAAATCTTTGACGTAAGGAACATCAACTGTTATTTCCTGAGGTTCATTAGGGGTTACCGTACTTATTGTTAAAGGTTTAATTTCTTCTAAAATTACATTAGCTTTATCACCTGTTATTGCTGGTGCTTCAAATCTACCACACAGTGGTCCTTCTGGCACAATAGCAAAGGTTTCTGCTGCATTTCGTACAGGTTTTTCTAATAGAGATTCAAATTCTTTTTCTTTGTAGGTGAAATTTTTTATGTTTTCATTCTTGGGTTCTTCAACGGAAACAACAGTCACGGAAGCAGTTTTAAGTTCTTCAATATCAATATCTGCTTTCTCTTCAACAGGTTTAAGTATTATGAGATTCTCATCTTTTGGCCCTTCCGGTAATATTTCCACTGTCGTAGCGACTGGCAATAAAGAATCTTGTAGCAAAGTTTGTGGTTGCTTTTTTAGATACTGTAGTAATTCCAATTCCTCCTCTTTTGGTTCTTCAACTTGCACAAGTGATGTTGTTATTGCCTTAGATTCTTCAATCATAATATTAGCTTGTTTATTTATTTTTTCCATGAGGTTGAAGTCTGTTTCGGGACTAGTCGGGGATACTAATATCGTTTCGGCAACAATCAAACCTCCTTCTATTAATGCTCTGGGTCGTTTTGTTTCGATTTGTGGAATTTCTAGATTTCCGTGGTGAGGTCCCTCTGCTAAAATTATAGTGTTCTCAGCAACCGTTAGAATAGAAGCTTCTATATCGGTATTTGCCTCTTTATCAATTACTTTTTGTATTTCTACAGCTTCGTGTCTAGGTTCTTCAACAGTGACAGAAGAAACTGTTGCAGTTTTTAATTCAACGACTTCAACATGAGCTTGTTGTTTCAAGTTTTCGTTTATCTCAAAAGCTACTTTAGGTTCTTCTGGCAATATAGTGAATGTTTCAGCAGCAGTCAAATACTTTTCTTCTATAAAAGGTTGAGTGTGCTTTGCTGTAAAATCTAACACCTCTACATTTTTTTCGTTTGGTTCTTCAACTTGTGTGACAGTAATTTCGGTGGCCTTTGACTCCTCAATGCTAATAGATGCTTGTTGATTAAAAGCTTTGATTGAATCAAATGGTTCTACAGGTGGTTCAAAAGGCAAAATAGTTGCTGTTTCCCCGACAGATAAAACTGACTTTTCTTTCAGTGCACCAGGTTCCTTTGGAATGATTTTTACTACATCAAAAGTATCTTGTTCTTTTTCAATAAGAGAAATTTCAGTGACTTCAGCTACAACCTTAGCGTCAATATCTACTTTAGCTTCCTTTTTTTGGGCTTTGGATATTATGAACTCTTCACAAATGGGTTCTTCCACGGAAGTCGAAGTTGTTTCAGGTAAAACTAAGACAGACTTTTCCAGAAACACATCACTATGCCTCCGCTTTGTTTCAGATTGTATTACTTCTTCATATACTGGTTCTTCTGGGAAAACCTCAAATACCTCGCTTGCAACTATTTCGTTTACTCCAACTTTTACTGTTTCCTCAGTAATTTTTACCACATCTCTGTTTTCACTCTTCGGTTCTTGGATGATTGCTATCATTGTTTCTGCAATCGACTTTAGATGATCTGCAATTGTGTATCTTGGTGATGCACTTATTGTTTTTGAAACGTCTAATATATCCAAATCCGCTTCATGGACAATAATCTCGCTGGTTTCAGCGACTGATTTTATGCCCCTTTCAACCTTTACAGGTTGTGGTATTTGTACGATTGGTTGAGGGATATCAACCATTCCAACAGTTTCTTCTTCTGTGAATATTTCAATTGTTTCCGCAATGGCTTGGCTTGGTTCTAATAGTGGTTTTGGCTTGCGTTCTTCGGTCTCAATCATTTCAATAAATTCACTTCTTTCTTCTTCTTTTATCTCAGAAGTTTCCACTATGGACTTTACTGGCTTTTCAATCGAAATCAGGGATTTCTCAACTAGCTTTGATTCCTGTACAATATTTTCTTCTTTTTCCATAGTAACAGTTGTTTGTTCAGAAATCAATTTTAGTGGTGTTTCAATAGCCGGATAAGCTTGTTTAATATTAACAGACATAACTTGCTTTATGTTGAGTAAAGGCTCTATAACTTCTGATATCTTTTGAACTGCAAGCTTCTTTGCTGTATCTTCATAGGCCGTTTCACAGGTCTGTAAAAGTTCTTGTTTTTCCTCCTCAAATACTTGTTCTGCTGGGATCTCTTCAATGGATTCTATGACTACAGTAGGTGGCAATGACGGTTCTCTAAATTGTCTATAGAAGACGGAAACTTCACATCTATAGTAGATAATACCCGATTCCTTGACATCAGATTGATTCATACTTTCAGACATTCGTCTCATTTGTTCTTCGAAAATTGCATTTTTATTCGTATAAACATGTGCTTCTACTATAGCAATGTAGGTCAAAGGTACAGTCACATCATCTCTTGAAGTTGAATCAGTGTCATATGAAGGCATTTTTGAATCGTACTTCGTTTTGGATTCAGAATAGCGTTTTTCTTCTTTCATTTCCCGAACTTCATATGACTGTGTTTTAGTTTCATATATTTCTTCAAAAAGTTTTTTAGTATCAAAACTTTCTTCTCGAAAAGGATGACCTTCAGAAAATTCATTACTTTCTCGCTTACTTTTGTCGAAAGTCTTTTCTTTAAAAGATGAGCCATACATAAATTCATCACCTGTTGACCTTTCATCAAAAACCTTTTTACTAAAAGAAGCATCATTTGAAAACTCGTCGTTTGTTCTACTTTCTCTTTTTGAAGTCGATGTTTGACTAGTATGAAATTCTTTATCGTCATATCTTTCTTCCTGTCCCGTTTTTCGCAAAAACTCCGAAATGACAATATTCATTCTATCAGTAAGCTCTGCTGGTTTAAGACCCTCTATTTGAGCAATTTTGGCTCCAGACAGTTTAGGTTTTCTTATTTCTTCAACTCCATCTACAATTTTGTCTTTTCTAAAATCACTATCGTCATAATGTATTTCGTGAATATATTCATGATCCTCTTTCCTTTTTTCGTAGGAGGTTTTTGAAAAGCGATATCTTTTTTCTATTGGAATTAACTTATATATATTAATCATAACTTTGGTCATTTGTAAAAGAAACCTTTTTAGTAGCAAAGTACTTTGACGTGAAGATTGCACAGAAGCACGTATACGTGGTATAACTTGCAATCCAACGTTATAAACTCTTTGCTTGGCTAGCTCTACGTCAGTTTTGATGTCAATTTTAACTGTATCAACTATCTTTTTATCAAGTTTATCTGTTTTTATTTTTTCAGTACCTGTCTTAAACATACCAGTTCTCTGACGAACAGTGCCAGCCTCAATTGCCTCGTCAATATCTTGTCGAGTCAATAATTTTCTCTCTTCCGCATTAAGCGTTGAATCCATTTGGATATCAAAAGCCTCAAACTTTTTAATTTCATCTGCAACGCGTATTTCTCTTTTACTTGCCACTTTTGATGATATTTCTTCATCTTGCACTTTATAATGATCATCTTCGAAAGAAACTCTTTTAGTTAATTTAACTTTTTCTTTATTTGATTGTTGTAACGGTTGCTTTGATATTTTTTGTGTTTTTGATACAGCTTCACTGTCTTCATAGAATAACGACTCATTTAATTTGAACTCTGATTTATTCTTTAGTTGATTAGCCACAGAAACAGCTTTACTTAGACTTTCTTCTATAATCTGTTTAGCAGTTTGTTTTATTTTACGTAAATCACTCTCCTCTTCTAAAATACTTAAGTGTTGATCTCTTTCAATTTCGAGAATTTCTTTTTTCTCAATGAAACTTTTGTCGCTTACATCTTGCTTTGATATTTTTTGTGTTTTTGATACAGCTTCACTGTCTTCATAGAATAAAGACTCATTTAATTTAAACTTTGATTTATCCTTTAGTTGATTAGCCACAGAAACAGCTTTACTTACACTTTCTTCTATAATCTGTTTAGCAGTTTGTTTTATTTTACGTAAATCACTCTCCTCTTCTAAAATACTTAAATGTTGATCTCTTCCAATTTCGAGAATTTCTTTTTTATCGATGAAACTTTTATCGCTTACATCTTGTTTGAAAGATATTTCTTTCATTTGTTTCACATCTTTCTGTTCTGCAAGCTTCTTTATCTTTTCAAAATCGACGATAACATTTTTATCAAAAACTGCTTTCTGCTTAACCCTCTTCCCTTCAGGGTCGTATTGTTCGGAAACAGGTAGTTTATATTTGGTTTCTGGTGGTAATTCATCAAGGGTGAGTTCAGGAAAGACATCTTTGTAATTAAGGTTTAATATTATAGGTTCTTCTAAAGTTCCGGCACCGAAAGGCTTATAGGGTTTAGAAGCATCTAGAAT
Source organism: Hipparchia semele (assembly GCA_933228805.2). Taxonomy (NCBI): domain Eukaryota; kingdom Metazoa; phylum Arthropoda; class Insecta; order Lepidoptera; family Nymphalidae; genus Hipparchia; species Hipparchia semele. Next base: position 4,658,967 of record OW121735.1, on the reverse strand, counting down.
TTCATATTCAATGTCTGTTTTCGTTTGTTCAGTTGATTGTTTTGTCTCGATTTGAACCTGTCTAAATTCCTGAACGTTTGATCCTTGGTCTAAATCATCTGGTCCTATCGGTACATAAATATCTTCAGAGTCATCGAGTATGGGGTCATAGAGACCACTGAAAAAAGAAAGATTTAATCTATAATTCCGGATTGTATAATCCGCCGTACATTACGGCTAGCCGCTATGAAAAACAGCACCGTTTTGTAATGCGGCGGTTCTTCATTTAATTAAAAGTTCTTTTGAATACTGCAAGCTATTATAAAATTAAAAAAGTGAAGATAAAATTGCGGTAAAAACAAAATCGGATTGGGAAAAAATAAATCTATCATACACACAGCATGCTTTCAACCAACGAAAAAGTCCAAAAAAGTCTCGGCAAAATGCTGTAATGCAGTACTACTACAAAAGCTGCTACAAAAAGGAATTCAATTAAGTACCTAATTTAAAAATATATATATTTGTTTTAATTTTAGAAATAATTATTATTAATAGTTTTTGATATTAGAAATAACTGTTTAATCTCTATGAATTAAATTTATTTGGTTTAAAAAATATTTATAAAAAGGTAAAATAAAAAAAATAATAAAAAAAAGTGATCTATAAAATTTAATCTATACTAATATATAAAGCTGAAGAGTTTGTTTGTTTGAACGCGCTAATCTCAGGAACTACTGGTTCGAATTGAAAAATTCTTTTTGTGTTGGATAGTCCGTTTATCGAGGAAGGCTTTAGGCTATATAACATCACGCTGCGACCAATAGGAGCGAAGCATTAGTGAAAAATGTTGCGAAAACGGGGAAAATTATCCATATTTAAAATATATTTTTTTAAAAACTTTTAATCGCGATCATAATAACAGAAATTGACGCGGACGAAGTCGCAGGCAACAGCTAGTGTTCTATAAACATAAAAAATTGCTATTTAGATTTAATTTTATTATTTACTAGCGGACCCGACGGACGTTGTCCTGTCTTAAGTTTTTTTACATCCTCTTTGACGAAATTGGCAGCACGCATTCTGTCAATGTTATGTCAAACGCCATAAGGTTACATCAAAAAAGTTTGAATTGTAAAAGCGGTTACATTAGAAATAATTTAATATGGTGGTTAATATTTCTTAAATTTTCTAATTTTCCGCGCAATTTTCTTAATTTTTTCTTTCATAAGAACCTTCTCCTAACAATAACAAACACAATAAAAAAAGAATTAGCGAAATCGGTCCAGCCGAATTTTATATATTAGAAGAATAATTTAGGGTTCTCTATAAGTATGAAATAAGGTAAGTATACTTTATATTAGGTACCTATTTATACTCTTCGTTAGTGTATAAAATCTTAATAGGTAGATATATAAAAAAATATATAAAACAAAGTTGGGTTTGTTCGAACACTAATACTCTAGAATTGTGCTCTAGAACGGCTGGACCGATTTTAATGGTTATTGACTTGTTGTGTTTGTCTCCGTACCGAATAACTATTAAAAACCTTGAAAAATTGAGGAAAAAAAATTATGAAAAAATTTCATTTTCTCATATATTTTTCATTTAATTTTGTATTGAACGGGTCTTTTGATGGCAAGGAAAGTGTTTTATCCCAGAAAAACAGTAACCTAAGTCACACGGACGAAGTTGCGGCTAAAAGCTAGCAAGGTGTATTTTATGTTGTAACTTGTTAAAAAAAATTATAAAATTATGACAATAATAACGTGAATTATGATAAATAAAAAAACTTTAAAACGGAAATCGGTTTAAGATGACAAAAACCCACAAGTAATTAACCAAAATCATCAATAATCACTTTCACTCTTAAAGCACTTAAAACAGCACAAAAAAAACTTTAAAAAAATCTCTAATAATCAAAAAAATGCATAAAACTGAAGAATTCAAACAAAAAAGTTTGAATTAACTGATTTCAAGACCAAGAATTACTTTCACTTAAAACAGCACAAACGAAACTTTAAAAAAAATCTCTAACAATCAAAAAAATGCACAAAACTGAATGGTTTAAACAAAAAAAGTTTGAATTAACTGATTTTTGTAGACCAAGTAGAATTTCATAATTAATAACCCGCTAAAGCATTATAGGTGATGTTCGGCCAATTACTGAATGAACACTTGTCTATCTACATTCTATACCTAGCGAGTCTTGACCTTTGTAAGCTAAATTAGGGCTGTTAGTCATTAGGGTTCCGCAATAGTGCATCGCGGGATCGACAGCTATCCAGAGAGAGTTTAGATAGTACATAATACACGCAAATACAATAACAAGCGGGTTGTTACGTTCCCTCAAATATGGTTGAGCGAAGCAATGGCTGGATCATGCGTCATGCTCGTTAACGGGTGCCACCAACGGGAATGGGTCTGCTTTGACTGCCCGTCTTGACATGCGTTGGATTGGTGTACCTACGTATGCATTTTTGCATTTTTGAAGCTTTATTGTGGAAGCACTGTATACATAGCATAGCTTTGTAAAAAAAAAATTTTTTTTGAAAAGAGCAACTGTTGAGTTTCTTGCCGGCTCTTCTCAGCAGAATCTGCATTCCGAACCGGTGGTAGATTTATGACGTGTCATAAGAGCTACAAGTTAGCCTACATGAAATAAATAAATTTTGAATTTGAACAAATGGTTTATTCAGAATATAAGATATTGAGGCAAACACAAGGTCCATTTCGTTAGTAAAACAATTTTTTTTTTTTATTAATTTAACACAACATTATCATAAAAATAAGCACAATATAATAAAAGTTAATTTTAAGCTATTGCATAGCTTCTATCGCGGGCCTTGAGCGTGGAGACCGAATCCAGAAATTCCGTTACGAAAATAACCTGACACGGGACTCCTCTACGGTGAGCCGCTAGATGGCGTTGATAAAAAATGCTGTGCAATAGCTTTACCGCGGCAGTCCCCGAGTGCCACACGTCTGTTTTTTTTATAAAAGAATATTAGCCAAGCTGAAGTTGACTAATATCCTCCTCTCCCCTCCACATAAGCGGAGAGCTTGTGCTAGGAGTGGGTACGACAATAGTGCAACGTGGGTGGGATTCGAACCTGCGACCTTTCAGTTTTCAGTCCGCACCTTTAACCGTTGGGCTATTGGGGTAATAATATACACGGTGAAATTTCATTGGTTGTACTCCCTGAAAGAGGTGAATGTGCTCATGAAACTGAACAACTTTCCCCAAGGAACATAGGTCGAAATATGAAAAAAAAATTTGGACCTCCCATAGTAAATCAATCAGCTGATCGTCAAGTTTGTATGGAGGGTCCAATTTTTTTTTTCATATTTTGACCTATGTTCCCTGGGGAAAGTTGTTCAGTTTCATGAGCACATTCACCTCTTTCAGGGAGTACAACCATTAAAATTTCAACCGGTATATTATGTCTGTTCAATATTAGACATACGTACTGAACCATTTGTGTTTTAGAACTCTCAACCAAGATGTTAAATTAATGTGAATAGGAAGTTGGCTGGTTACAACACAAGTGTTCAAATCAACTGATCGAAGAACTAAGTGTGAAAAGACTTTCCTCGTTAGTTGATGACTGATGAACTCAAAGGTTGTTGTAGTTGTTTTAGCTTTCTGGCTTTAGCTAGTGCCAGTTCTGGGGCCCAAGTCTGCTATTGCAATTGTAGTTACATTGTCTATCAATGACATCCATATGACATCCCAATTGCTACTTTTAGCAATTTGACTTGGGGCCCAGGGGTTCAATTGTCTATCAATGACATGACAATTGCTAAAAATAACAATTGTCATGTCATTGATAGACAATGTAACTACAATTGCAATAGCAGACTTGGGCCCCAGCACAATGCACTTCGCCAATGTCACGTTGAATGGAAGAGCCACAGAGGGGAAGTTCAAAAGTTGGCGAAAAAAAAAAAAAATTATACTTGCAGTATAGCAGGAGAATCTTGTTAGATGAGTTATTAACATTGACACAGAATATATTTAAATAGCACCTACTGAAGATTAACTCCGCAAAATATACGAGTATATATTTTTTTTACTTGTTGACAAGATAGGCGATAAGGCCGCCTTTTAAACCGACTTCCAAAAAAGAGGAGGTTATCAATTCGGCCGGTACCTATCTTTATGTATGTCCACCGATTACTCCGGGGTTTCTGAACCGTTTCACGCGATTTTTTTTAATCGACAGAAGAAGCTCGCGAAATGGTCCCATAAATTTTTTTTTTTTTTAAAGAATATTAGCCAAGCTGAAGTTGACTAATATCCTCCTCTCCCCTCCATATAAGCAGAAAGCTTGTGCTAGGAGTGGGTACGACAATAGTGCAACGGGTGGGATTCGAACCTGCGACCTTTCAGTTTTAAGTCCGCGCCTTTAACCGCTGGGCTATTGAGGCTTCAACCTTTACCTTCAACTCCTCAAGCCTGATGCTGCAGGGGTACTTTCCCCCTAAATTATGGTGTTTTAGGGACTGTCGTTTACGAATTGGTATGCTTGGCCTAAGCATATACTTTTTGGTATACTTAGTTGAGGACCTGGAGAGTGACATAGGTTACTTTTTGTCCCGGAAAATCAAAGAGTTCCCGTGGGATTTTAAAAATTTAATCCGCCCGGTCGAAGTCGCGGGTATCAGCTAGTTATTTCTATAGTAGATATATCTTCAATCGAATAAAATGATTTTTTCATGAGAATAGCTGTTTTACTACATCACTACATAGTACAAAACAAAGTCGCTTTCTCTGTCCCTATGTACGCTTAAATCTTTAAAACTACGCAACGGATTTTGATGCGGATTTTTTTAATAGACAGAGTGATTGAAGAGGAAGGTTTATATGTATAACTAGCTTTAACCCGCGGCTTCGCTCACGTTAGGTTCGATTTTTTAACCCCCTATTTAACCCTCTTGGGGTTGAAATTTTCCAAAATCCTTTCTTAGCGGATGTCTTCGTCCTAACAGCTACCTGTATACCAAATTTCAGCTCGATCGGTCCAGTGGTTAGTGTTATATTTAATTATTATAGAATTATTTAATAAAATAATATATTAGTTTTTACATGACTTATTTAATATCTTTTTCTTTCAATTGACATAACATCACCTATTTATAAAAAAGTTTAATTACCACAAAGATCTTACTACAAAAAAAAAAAAAAACAAAGTTTAATTACCACAAAGATCTTACTACAACAGTTAGAGCTGTGCGTTGATAGATCAGTCAGTCAGTCAGTCACCTTTGCCTTTTATATATTTAGATAACATCCATTAACAGTGAATGACATAGGCTATATGTATATTTTATACCCGCGCGAAGCCGGAGCGGGCCGCTAGTTACTTATAACAGATTTCTCAGACTTTCTTAAATGTCTTGTACTTATGTAAAGGCATGTCTAAGGTTAAGAAGAAACCAAAAGCGCCTTTCTCTACACATCTTTAATTAAAGAGATAGTTATTTTAAACTAGCACACCAGTGTTGTAACATTGACATTCGATCGATACAAAAATACAACGAATAAATCGATTGGCAGTCCGTCAACTAATGTTGGCACATCTATCAATTGGCCAACGGTGATGCTATCACATACCTTTCTTATTAATCTGTATTATTAATCTTGCTTTTCGAGCAAGGCGCGGTATCCACCAAAGCCAATGTGTGACTTTTTAACAAGCTTTTAATTAACGAATATGGTTGAGCGAAGCAACGGCTGGATCATGCGTCGTGCTCGTGAACGGGTGCAGATGGGTGTAGATATGCATTTTTGAAACTTCATCACATCGAATAAACGATATTCTATTCTTATTTACACTTGTTTACAACTAGTGGTTCGCCCCGAACTAAGACCTCGCGATATCCCATAATTCCCAAAAGTTTTAATTATATATTGTAATAATTAACTTTTAACATTAGACGCAATAAAAAAAATAATAGTTGACATAAAACTGTTTTACTGACACAGCGCCATCTATTAGCATTATAGTGAAGCTATTAGCTTCACAATAATGGTAATAGATGGCGCATTAAAATTAAATAATTTCGTTTCTTTATAACATTTATCTAATTTTAGTATTTGTTGTTCAAGTACAGGATATAACTGAATTTTCAACCAAGTTTCACGTTCTAATATTCAGTAATTCAGAAGTTATAGGGCTCTGACAGACATTTAGACGGACACACTTCTCTGTCTAGTAGGCAAGCGCCCTAGTTGACTCAGAGAACTCGCTTCGCTCGTTCAACTAATCTCTGGTTCCGGTGGACAGGTACCCTTAACCGGGGCGAGTGTGTGTGAGTCGTGATTTGTGTGTGAGACCATGTGACATTTTTCTTTACACCATTTCTACGAACATCGAATGTTACTACGTGATAAACGGCCATTTTTGTCCCATTGGTCTAGTGGTTAGCAAGTTCGACTACGGATGACGAGGTCCCGGGTTCGATTCCCGGATCGGGCCAAAAATGTATTGGGTTTTTCTGTGAAGAAATTCTCAGTACTAGCCTGGAGTTAGAAAGTCGGTGGTGAGTCACCCCCGTGCCTCGAAGAGCACGTAAAGCCGCCGGTCTTGCGCCTGATCTCTCTCCGGTCATGTCGGGTTCCCATTGGACTGTGAGAGTGAGGGAATAGAGAGTGAGCCTGTGTTCGCGCACACTCTTATGCACTATAATAAGCCGGTGCGGACTGAAAAATGAAAGGTCGCAGGTTCAAACCCCACCCGTTGCACTATTGTCGTACCGACACTTAGCACAAGCTTTCCGCTTATTTGGAGGGGATAGGAGGATATTATTAGGTCAACTTCAGCTTGGCTAATATTCTTAAAAAAAAATATCTTCTACGCAGATAGCCAATCTCCGTGGAGATTGCCGTATTTCTTTTAACTTAAGACCTATTTAATGTACCTACCTACACAGTTTTTGCAATAAATAGATGAAATGCAATAAACTTGTTTGTTAGCGAAATATTGAAATAGTAAAGATACGTCTTTAATGGATTGAAGGTAGCTAGATAAAACTAGTAGTAGGTAGTTTGACTTTGTTGACGACGTAGGCGCCGGTCTGGCGCCGCGCCGTTAGTATAAATACAGCGGGTTGGACGTTATTAATTCAGTCTCTTCCAGAGACTCATGCGGCTATTGAATGCTCCCGCGTCTAGGTCGTTGTATTTGATTGATGGGTTGTGATAGCAATCACGCCCTCATCGAATAAATATTACCCGAAGGGTTTAGATGAGTGTAATTAATTAAATAATACTTAGATATGTTTGATAGTTACCCTCACGTACAGATGGTGGTTTGTCTGACGTGTTGTGGTTAAATAGGTTAGATGTGAGGACAGGGGCCGTTATAGGGGCGGTTGGACACGACTTTAGGTAGGGTTTTAGCGTTTTTTGTGTTTATATGTTTTATTACGAAACCCCAAAAAAAGGAAAAAAAAGGAAGCCTCATCAAATCTCGTCGGCCATGAAACAATAGCTTGAATGGATACCATTGCTAAGAGAGTCAAAATGAATTTATTAAAAACAATATTTTTATTATATTTGGTACACCACGCCTCTAGCAAAAGTCATACGAAATCTCTAACGGAGTCTTTGGGGCAGGAGATTATAGAAATCGGAAAGATTAAAGGTATTTATGACTTTAGGATGATTTTGTGGTCTTTGATTCGCTTCCCGTGTCGGGCCAAAAAATGTATTGGTTTTTTATCAAGAAACGAGCTGTTGCCTGCGACTTCGTCCGCGTCAATTTCTGTTATTATGATCACGATTAAGAAGTTTTTAAAAGAACATATTTTAAATATGGATAATTTTCCCCGCTTTTGCAACATTTTTCACTGATGCATCGCTCCTATTGGTCGCAGCGTGATGTTATATAGCCTAAAGCCTTCCTCGATAAATGGACTATCCAATACAAAAATAATTTTTCAACTCGAACCAGTAGTTCTTGAGATTAGCGCGTTCAAACAAACAAACTCTTTAGCTTTATAATATTGGTATAGATGCCAAACAACCCCAAAATTCCGACATTTTGTAATTACGTCCAGATATTTAGGTTTTCCGATCTGGCAACCTTATTCGAATTCCGAGTCTTTCGAGCTAAAATGTATAGGGTTTTTCTGTAAAATCCGGTAAGAGTTAGGAAGTTGGCGGCGAGTCACCTCCGTGCCTCAGAGAGCACGTAAAATTCGTTTTAAAAAGAGGTGGATACAGTCGCAGTAAAACTTCTTAAAACTTTTTTTTTTTTTTAGTTTTTACAAATGTTATTCTTACTCAAATATGGTTGAGCGAAGCAACGGCTGGATCATGCGTCATGCTCGTGAACGGGTGCCACCAACGGGAATGGGTCTGCTTTGTCTGCCCGTCTTAAAATGTATTGAATTGTATGTACCTACTTTTGTTGCGGAAACAACATAGTCTTGTTAACTATTGTAAAAAATTTTTTAAGCTATTGCATAGCTTTTATCGCGGGCCTTGAGCGTGGAGACCGAATCTAGAAATTCCGTAACGAAAATAACCTGACACGGGACTCCTCTACGGTGAGCCGCTAGGTGGCGTTGATAAAAAATGCTATGCAATAGCTTTACCGCGGCAGTCCCCGAGTGCCACACGTCTTTTTTTTTTTTTTTTAAAAAGAGCAACTGCTGAGTTTCTTGCCGGCTCTTCTCAGCAGAATCTGCATTCCGAACCGGTGGTAGATTTACGACGTGTCACAAGAGCTACAAGTTGGCCTACATGAAATAAATAAATGATTTTGATTGTACATGTTACATTTTCGATTGTAATTAATGAACAACCACATTTTGACAAACAGTCAAATCCCCAGTTATCCTTCCCACAGATCTACCCCAAGACCTGGAGGAAGAACCGTCAGCAGAGAACGATGATAGCAAGCACACTACCACCACCATACAGGCTGCCACGAAGAAGGAATTTTCCAAGACTACAGCTGTAAGTAAAAACCAAAAAACGTCTGTTTTGTCTGGTGGGAGGCTTTGGCTAGTTACCACTAGAATTGTTCAAAAATGCTTTAAACCAATATCATGCTACTGACTATAAACTATAAAATTTTAGCATGCTACTCGTATAAAAAATGCTATGCTATAGCAGGCCGTAATTAGGAAGCTTGTGGGCGGCCGGCGCGAACGCTATGATTTGCAACACGCTAAATCACATAGCAAGTTTATTGCGAGTTGCGATAAATCCATCTGCTAACTGCCCGGCCGCCTCAGCGCCGCTGCTACGCGCAGTGTGCTACACCGCCTACAGCGCGTGATATTTATAGCATCGTAGCATCACAGCGCCTACGTATGTTGCACTTGCTGTGTGCTATGGAAAGATAGCATGCTGTAATATGTTGCTAAGTGCTATATTAACCACCTCTAGTTACCACCCTACCGTCAAAGACGTGCCGTCAAGCGATTTAACGTTCCGGGACGATGGCTTGCAGAAACCGATTAAGGGTATCAACCCATACCCCTAATCGGTTTCTATGTACACTGCCATACCCCTTCCAAGTTACCCCGCCAACATCTTAGATTGCATCGTCACTTACCATCAGGTGAGATCGCAGTCAAGGACTATCATGTCATCGAACAATAATCACCATATATTTACAGATCGATCCGAACAAAAAAGTCAAGGATATCGACAAAATAGACGGAAGAAGGCAAGATGACGACGAGGCGAGGATTGAGAAAGAGCTGGCTGACTTATATAAGGATTCCCTGGGTAATAATAATCTATACAAATAAATAAAATTGAAGTGTCTTTTTTCAAATTCAAATTCCATTTATTTCATGTAGGCCAACTTGTAGCTCTTATGACACGTAATAAATCTACCACCGGTTCGGAATGCAGATTCTGCTGAGAAGAGCCGGCAAGAAACTCAGCAGTTGCTCTTTTCAAAAAAATAAAATAATTTTACAATAAGTAACCAAACTAAGCTATGTATACAGTGCTTCCACAGTGAAGCTTCAAAAATGCAATACATATAATCCAACACATGTCAACATGGGAAGACAAAGCAGACCCATTCCCGTTGGTGGCACCCGTTCACGAGCATGACGCATGATCCAGCCATTGTTTCGCTCAACCATATTTGCATTTCATCATCATCATCATCTAGAATTCGAGAATATTATAGAGAATTCTCAGGCGTGCAGGTTTCCTTACGATATTTTTCTTCCCTTTTCTTTATTCGATGACATGATAGTCCTTGACTGCGATCTCTCCTGATGGTAAGTGACGATGCAGTCTAAGATGGTAGCGGGCTAACATGGAAGGGATATGGCAGGGAAGATTCAATCCATACCACTAATCGGTTTTTACGCGCCTTCCCGAGTGGTCCTATTTTCATCAGATCCTGGCCTGATGACAAGGGGACCACCTGGGAAGTATACCCTTTCAAATAAAGAAAAGAATTTTCCAAATCGGTCCAGGCGTTTTCGAATAATCGAGGAATATACATAAAAAAAAAAGAAAAAAAAAAGCTTCTGCTGAACTGAGAACCTCCTGCTTTAAAAAGTTTATCTATACTAATATTATAAAGCTGAAGAGTTTGTTTGTTTGAACGCGCTAATCTCAGGAACTACTGGTTCGAATTGAATAATTCTTTTTGTGTTGGATAGTCCATTTATCGAGGAAGGCTTTAGGCTATATAACATCACGCTGCGACCAATAGGAGCGAAGCATCAGTGAAAAATGATGCAAAAACGGGGAAAATTATCCATATTTAAAATATATTCTTTTAAAAACTTCCTAATTGCGATCATAAAATAGAAATTGACGCGGACGAAGACGCGGGCAACAACTAATCAGTTGATAAAAAAGAAGATTCTAATATGTTACCTAACTATTTTCTAAATCTAGATTACAAAGCCGACAGCGCCGAAGTGACGAAGGAAGCCAACGCGTCCGTGGCTCCTGCAGCGTCCAACGCCAGCGCTGCTGCCGATGCTGACTCCTCTGCTCCAGAACTAGCTGATACACCCATGCTTCGGGCGAGACACGAGTAAGAATTATTTTTAAGCTATTGCATAGCTTCTATCGCGGGCCTTGAGCGTGGAGACCGAATCCAGAAATTCCGTAACGAAAATAACCTGACACGGGACTCCTCTACGGTGAGCCGCTAGATGGCGTTGATAAAAAATGCTATGCAATAGCTTTGCCGCGGCAGTCCCCGAGTGCCACACGTCTTTTCTTTATATTACATTTATTGTATTTATTTTTAATTGCATAATAAATTGTGTACTATTAGAAATATTTTGCCTAATTTTGGCAAAGATCTACTAAATATTCAGACGAAGTCGCGGTAATCAGCTAGTTAAGGTATATTTCTGTTCGTCGCATGAAAATCCCTTGCATGCCGTGCCGACATTGAGCGCAGGCCCTTAGGGTTCCGTTGGCACCCTTAGGAGTTGAGCATTGTAATTCAAAATCGCTGAGAAACGATGTTTTTCCTTGCAGGTGTCGAATCGGTCGTGCCAAGACGACATAGCTAAAGTTTTTCCACACGTCCTATATTTTCAGCCCTGGTAGCATGGGCGGGAGAAATTTTATCCCCGGGAAAAGGATAAAACGTTTATCCCCTCGCTTAGCTTTATCCACCCGTCGAGCATGGGCACAGCGGTGGAAATAACACTCAGTGGATATACTTATAGAATATACATCGCCTTCTCCTCTGTCGCCATGCTTTAGCATTAGGAAAAAGATAATTTTATCCCCTGTCAGTGGATAACATCGGGTGATAAAACTTTTATCTCCTTCCTATGCTACCAGTGCAGTGGGAAGCGTGATAAAAAAAACTTTGGGTCCTACTGTACTGCGTTAGCGATCATGGAAATTTTATTCTAGAAACGACACGATTGTAATAAGGCTAGGGCAGGCCCTACGAGTATATCCGTATTAGCGTTGCCAGACGTCCCGTATTTCCCGGGACATCGCGTATTTTAGGCATAGTTTAGCGTTCCGGCACGATGGCGTGTAGAAACCGATTAGGGGTATGGGTTGAATTTACACTGCTATACCCCTTCCAAGTTAGCCCGCTACCATCTTAGACTGCATCGTCACTTACCATCAGGTGAGATCGCAGTCAAGGGCTATCTTGTCATAGAATTAAAAAAAAAAAAAAAAATGTCCCGGCGGGACTGACTCTGTCCCGTATTTGAACCGTACTTCGTTTTTCATTATGAAATCGATCCAAGTATTCACACACGCAACAAAGCGAGTTGATCACCGTTTTTAACTACGATTATAATTGTATTGATTTTATCGAATAAAAATATGTTAAAACTGACTTGATCCTCGGAAAAATATCAAAAAAAAATGATACTAAATAATTTTGTTTTTTTATTTGTCCCGGGTAAAAAACTGAAATCCCGTATTTTTTGCCCATTTAACCATTTGTCCCCTACAGGCTGAAAAAAAATCTGGCAACCCTAATCCGTATACTCATCGTTCCAATAGGAAGTATGGAGCGTGGTGCTGTGGATATCGCGGCTGCTGGGCCTCGCGCCGGTGCTGCGTGAAGCAGGACATCATCGTGTATCGAGAGCGTTGCAAATGTACAGGGAACCCTAAATAAGTAATAATTTAAAAATTAAATATTTTCAGGTTCAAATTCCAACCGGACTCGAACAACCCCCGAGACGTGGCGAGATTCAGAACCTCTGTCGACGAGATCAGCTGCGACTCCAAACTCAGCGCTGTTAGTATATTATACCTTAAACCCGATTTCAATTATTTGATTATTTTTTTATATACTTAAAATAAAGGTTTTTAATATTATAACACACTAGCGGAATCCCGCGACTTCGTCTGCGTAGAAAAAGTTTAGAGTGACTTGCTCCTATCCGCGAGAAGTTATGTCCTCTCTCTCCGATAATACTTAGTAAATCTCCACAAAAATTGGACAAAATATTTCTAATAGTACACAAATCACAATTTATAATAAAAAAAGAATTATCAAATTCGGTTTAGATTTGATAAAGTTATGGAGCAAAATTGAAAACTTTCATCCCCTATCTCGGATAAAACTGATTGTTTATCAGGATAAAAAGTATGAGCTACCACTATACCAAATTTTATTTAAATCCGTTCAGCAGTTTTCGCGTGATGCACTCACAGACAAACAGACAGACGAAAAATTCTAAAAAAATTGTTTTGGGCTCAGTGTCGATAATAAAGCATCCTCCGATTAAAATTTTCAAAATATATTTAATGTACAGAATTCGTCCCGTTACAGTTTTATTGTAATTGTATAGATAGACATTGATGATTTTTTTTCTTTCAGACCAAATCTCCGAGCGGAATGAATAGAGCGGCGGGAAGCTTTGTCCCTGATTTATTATTTTTCATCCCATTCCTTTATACGGCTTGCGTCTAATTTAATTTTATAAAAAATATCATATTAATTACATTACTTTCTGTATTTAAATTGTTCGAATAAAATTGATTCTATTAAATACATTATATTTTTTTAAGGTACCTACCCATACCTCCTAAATAAATTACTTGCTCGTTTTGTCCCGAAAAAGTCAAATTATTTAGGTATTTGACTTTTCTTTTGTTAAGCTATTGCATAGCTTCTATCGCGGGCCTTGAGCGTAGAGACCGAATCCAGAAATTCCATAACGAAAATAACCTGACACGGGACTCCTCTCACCGCTAGATGGCGTTGATAAAAAATGCTATGCAATAGCTTTACCGCGGCAGTCCCCGAGTGCCACACGTCTTTATTATTTTTTTTTTTGATATGAATAGCGGGCAAACGAGCAGGCGAGTCACCTGATGTTAAGTGATTACCGCCGCCGCCCATGGACACTTGTAGTACCAGAGGCACCACCAATGCGTTGCCGGCTTTTCAGGAATTTATTGGTGCGCCCCTTGAATAACCCCATGTTGTAATTAAGTGGGAACACCGTCGAAGGGAGATGATTCCACAATTTGGTAGTACGTGGAAAAAGATCTGGAGCAACGGGTGGTCGAAGTGCTCCAGGCACCCAGGTGGTGAGGGTGAAATTGTGTTCGGTGGCGAGCGGTGCGGTTGTAGAAGAGAGATGGTGGAATAAGGTCAAATAGCTCTTCAGAACACTCCCCGTTATATAGCCGATAGAACACGCAAAGAGAGCTTACATCTCTGCGGTGTTTCAAGCTTTCCAGCCCTGGTAGCATGGGCGGGAGAAAATTTATCCTCGGGAAAAGGATAAAACGTTTATCCCATCGCTTAGCTTTATCCACCCGTCGAGCATGGGCACAGTGGTGGAAATAACACTCAGTGGATATACTTATAGAAATATACATCGCCTTCTCCTCTGTCGCCATGCTTTAGCATAGGGAAAAGATAATTTTTCAACACACTTGCTCATAAAATGGCTCCCGGTTCACCGCAACTAGGCACACAATGACACCTTTAACTCAAACTGTGACTTTTGATTACTATTATTCACAATGTGAGTTATAGATTTTTTTTTAATTTTATTGGTTGATTTGCTTTGTTCTTAAAAAAGTTTCTATTACAAAAAAGATCCTACCTATTGCCAAGATACCTATTGCTTGTTCATTTCATACAACTTCGTATTTAAATAGATAATTTCAACTTGTACGTGTTTAATAAATAAAACTTTTGTTTTTTCTGTAATAAAGAAAACTGGAAATTCCCCATTTTGGCTATAAGAGAAAAGCAAAAAAAAAAAGAAAACTCATTCTTTTAGTCTATGGCCATTAAAGGTGCGCGCGCATTCCGGAAAACTGATTAAATCAAATAAACACCTGAATAGGCTGTATGGTCGTCGATCTTGGCCTGCCCTCAAGAGCATCTCAAGAGGGCGAACAAAAGAACAACATTAATTTTTCCCGCCATTGCGAAAAAATTTTCACAACTCGTTTTCACTGTTTTGTACCATAATGTACTATTTTAGTATTATTTTCTTCACAAGTGTGTTGAAAAACGTCGTATGATACACGTGTATATTGATGATTACCGTCCTCGGCTACATTAAGACCCTCACCTAACGGCTCGGGTCTCAATAGCGCCTCAGCGGTAATCACCAACTTTTACACTTGTACCATAATGTACTATTATCCCCTGTCAGATAAAATCGGGGGATAAAACTTTTATCTCCTGCCCATGCTACCAGTGCAGCGAGCTGATTGATTGACAAAGAGTGACATATAGGCAACTTTTATCCCGGAAAATCAAAGAATCCCCGCGGGATTTTGAAAACTAAATCCACGCGGACGAAGTCGCGGGAAAGCTAGATCTATACATATAAGTATATAAAATTCAAAGTCCTGACTGACTGAGATATCAACGCACAGCCTAAACTACTGAAGTTAGAAACTTGAAATTTTTACAGTTGGTTCCTTTTATAACGTAGACGCACACTAAGGGCGCGAACAAGCCAAGGATGCCTCACTGCGATACCTCGCGGTCGCGGTTTAGCTCGCTACCTCGATGCCACCTCCATGTAAAACAAATGTATGCAAACAGACGAGCGCGAACATGCCGAAGGATACCTCACTGCGATACATCGCGGTTCACATCGATGTTTACCTCGATGCCTACGCGAAAACAAAATATTTTGTTTTTACATCGCGGTCGACTGCAAGCATCGATGTGCTCTGGCTTGTGATTGGTCGAATCTCAAGGACTCCCACCGTCGTTTACTTTAGGCCTCGAATACATTTTAATTTAATAAAATAAATACAATGTTGGTATAGCGTTTCAAATATTAATTATATGATGTATTATTTTATGAATTTTTTATAAATTATGGTTTTCAAAGCTCTATAAGATTTGTGCCAATAAACTTAGAATAAGAATTATTATAATAGACTTAGGTACTTGTTTAGAAAATTATTCATTAAAATAAATATTAAGTATATTATATTTGCACAACTCTTTTATAACTAAACTACTCGTAAAATTGGTACATATTATTATAATATTATTATTCATTATGGTTCATTTTTTATTTTAATTAAATAATGGAAAAGGAGGCGCTAATAGATTTAATTTTTAATATTCCTGTCCTGTGTGTGCCACTTAGGCACAAAAACCACCACAACAGATCTACGACCTCCCTGGTGCAGTGGTGAGCGCTGTGGTCTTATAACTGGGAGGACTCGGATTCGATTCCCGGCGGGGGCAATTTAGGAATTTATAATTTCTAAATTATCTCTGATCCAGACCAGGCCAGCCTGGTGGGAGGCTTTGGCCGTAGCTAGTTACCACCCTAACGTCAAAGACGTGCCGCCAAGCGATTTAGCGTTCCGACACGATGGCGTATAGAAACCGATTAGGGTTGAATTTACACTGCTATACCCCTTCCAAGTTAGCCCGCTATCATCTTAGACTGCATCGTCACTTACCATCAGGTGAGATGGCAGTCAAGGGCTATCTTGTCATCGAATAAAAAAATATATATTTTAGCCAAGGAATGGAAGAATATTACTTTAGCGTTTAGTGAGCATTTGAACTAAGCATCCAGGTGCGACTGAACCGGCATGTTCGCATCGACATCTATGTAAAACATCCAGATATCGACATCGAGGTATCGAGCAGCGACCGCGACCGCGAGGCATCTTTGAAGTGTTCGCGCCCTAAGAAAGGATTATTGGAAATTCCACCCCTAAGGGGTTTAAATAGGGGATGGAAGTTTATATGAAACTCCGTCATTTTTCAAGCTGTTTCCACCAAAGTTGGTATTTGAGCTTTCAGTTAAAAATAAAGAAGTACGTGTGTCACAGTTTTTGAAAATTCCACCCCAAAATCTAATTCCACGCGGACGAAGTCGCGGGGGCAAAAGCTAGTACTTAATAAAATAAATACCTATTTGCCACATAATCGGCCCGGTTTTTCAGGCAAAGTTTATTTTGGTTAAGTCATCAAATCGATTTTGTGATATCGCCTAAAATGATTCATGTACACTTACCGAGGTATAACTATCTATAGTCTATACAGATAACGCGATAAGGCTTGATTGTCGTCATATACAGGGTGTTCATATGCCGAAACAATACAGGTATAGTTCTTGCAAATCACGAGGGCGCGTGGCTCATGGTTGTGTGAGTGTATTACGTACGTATAAGTGTGAGCGAGAGCTTGCTCGCGCCTGACCGCTCCCACCTAGGCCCCTGACACTTGACAGGCACGCACACTTACGCAATGTGCATGTACACGACGTAACCACAAGTAAAGCTCGCGCGCCCTCGTCAATTGCAAGAATTATACTAACTTTTTTTTCATTCGATGACAAGATAGTCCTTGTCTGCGAACTCACTTGATGGTAAGTGACGATGCAGTCCAAGATGGTAGCGGGCCAACTTGGACGGGGTATGGCAGTGTACTCAATACTCATACCCCTAATCGGTTTCTACACGCCATCGTGCCGGAACGCTAAATCACTTGGCGGCACGTCTTTGACGGTAGGGTGGTAACTAGCCACGGCCAAAGCCTCCCACCAGACCAGACCAGAGACAATTTAGAAATTACAAATTTCCAAATCGCCCCCGCCGCGCCGTTAAAATCAAAAACAGTGTTCAATTTTTTTTTGTAGTTTTAATTTTAATTTTTTTATTAATTGCTTATAAACCTTACTAATCCTTAGTGGTTGTTTGTTGGTTTGTCCATCAATCACGCTGCAAAAAAGCAACGGATCGACGTGATTTTTTGCATGGGTATAGTTTAGGACCGGGAAAGTGACATAGTCTCCTTTTTATCCCGGAATATTAAAAAGTTCTCCCGGGATTTTAAAAATTAAATCCACGCTAGCGAAGCTGCGGGCATCAACTAGTTTTAAAATGAAGTTTTAATGCTATTAATAATAAATGAAGCGAAATAAAGGTGGAAAGGTAGGTTCTATCAATTCGAAAATACGGACTACAAAAAAAGTCGCATCCTGTATATAACTCAAATAAGGACTGTCTACAAACCATCGACCTCCACAACGCGTTCCGCGGCGGTGTGTGACGCACGTCTATTGTTTCGCTGGAGTCGCATCAAACATGGAACATCCGGCATTCGAGGAAGCCGGCCAGAGTCCTGGCTTGGAGATATGGACCATTGATGTAAGATCAAATTCTACTCACTCGGTTACGGTTAAAAGTGCGGACTGAAAACTGTAAGGGCGCAGGTTCGAATCCCACTCGTTGCACTATTGTCGTACCCACTCCTAACACAAGTTTTCACTTATTTGGAGGGGAGAGAAAAAGATCAGTCAAGTTCAGTTTGGCTGATATTCTTAGTAAAAACAAAAAAAAAAGACGTGTGGCACTCGGGGACTGCCGCGGTAAAGCTGTTGCATAGCATTTTTTATCAACGCCATCTAGCGGTGAGAGGAGTCCCGTGTCAGTCAGGTTATTTTCGTTACGGAATTTCTGGATTCGGTCTCCACGCTCAAGGCCCGAGATAGAAGCTATGCAATAGCTTAAAAACGAGACACAAATATGCTCTGACATAAATCTGTCTCGTTTTAACTCCGTCTTGAGTCTAAGCTGAGTGAGAATGCGGTCTATAGATTTCATTAGTCTATGAGTCAAAATAATATTTATTTATCGTAGGTAGTGATAATAATTGCGATTTTTATACAACTACCTAGTTAGTCGCTATTGATTTTATTGATAACATTTTAGCTATCAGATCATTCGATAAATTACCTACCAAAGTAGGTACTTTTGTTCCTTTTTTATTTAATTACAATTATGTAATTGCAATTATAACCATCCCATTTAAACCCTCTTTCTTCTCTGCACTACTATTATAAAGAGGAAAGATTTGTATTTTTGTGTGTATGTTTGTAATGAATAAACTCAAAAACTACTGGACCGATTGGGCTGAAATTTAAAATGAAGATAGATTATACCTTGGATTAAAACATAGGCTACTTTTTATCCCGAAAAAAATTATAGTTCCCGCGGGATCTTGAAAACTAATTCCACGCTAACGAAGTCGCGAGCATCAGCTAGTAACGAATAAAGAAAAACCGTATGACAGACAGACAAAGCGGTATAACTTATAACAGCTTTCTTTTTCCGTCAAGAGAACTTGTAAGTATATGGTATGATATTATTACCTAGTATCGATTATAAGATATGTAAGTTGTTTATCATTAGGTAAACTTAAGGAAATTAGGAACTAATTATTGTTATTGTTTATTTTTAATTCAAAATACTTTTTACCATACTTATGTACTTACTTTTTAAGCTATTGCATAGCTTCTATCGCGGGCCTTGAGCGTGGAGACCGAATCCAGAAATTCCGTAACGAAAATAACCTGACACGGGACTCCTCTCACCGCTAGATGGCGTTGATAAAAAATGCTATGCAATAGCTTTACCGCGGCAGTCCCCGAGTGCCACACGTCTTTTTTTTCATATAACTAATATATGGAATTGTGTTACTAACCACCGCTATTGAAATGTATTTACTTAACTGCATGTTGTGTTCACTTTAAAACGATTTTGCACACACTGTGCATGTATATAATGTTTTAGATTATAAGCTTTTGTAAAAATCACTAGTAAACCTAATAAATAAAATAAATAAATAAAATGGTACCAACTCGTATATTTCTTACAGAAATTCGAGCCTGTCGCCATCGAGCCTAAAGTGTACGGAAAGTTCTATAATGGCGACTCTTACATCGTGCTGAAGGTAAGATTTGTAAAATCGTTGGCAAAAACTGTTCTAATTTCAAAGATCGTTTTACATAGAACAGGTATGTAATAGAATCTGCAATCTCGACACTGCTATGTATTTCAAAACGAAATAGAAAAACCTAATATAATTTGTTGTCTTGTAAATCCTTATAAACATAAAAAATAAATAATATTATCTTCAAGGAAAACAATATTCTTCTACTCAATACTCAACGGAACATTTTAATTTGCCATTGTCCGCAAAACCAGAAAAGTCTTTACGGTACACGCCCACGCCATACACTCCGCGCCAATAGATAGTAGAACAATGAGGGATCAACGCAACACCACACAAATCCTAATAAATACCGTGATAAATACATTCTACGTACGTTTCACTCCGACACCGGAGCATTATTGAGTCAACTAAGGAGACATTGTAATTGCAAAGTGAATTTACAGCCCAAGCGGCACATAGTGCCATACTGATTTTTCTAGTTTCGCGGACTTTTGCAAATTAAAATATTTTCCTTGAGTATCACGGAATTCCGCAAAGTAACGCTTGCTTCTACCCAAAAAGTACATTTAAGTATTTAACAATAAAATTCGGTGTACCTACTTATAAAATACAAAATTTAAAGTTATTTCAAATTTAAAAATTATTTATTTCATGTAACAACTTGTGCTCATACAACGCGTTAAGACTAAGAAGTCTTGACGTGTTGGTAAACCACCAGTTCAGAATACAGATTCTGCTCCTCTTTTCATAACAAAATATTGCAAAATATTACAATGTAATAAGTTATTACACTGTCTTGTGGGCAGCTGGATGCCAATCCGATGTGTCCAAAGTCCTAACTTTGTAATAACCTCGACTTAATAAATGTATTTTACGCATTGTTTTTACCAGTAGTTCAGGGCAACTTCTACCGTCGCGTAAGGAGTCTCCATGTCCTCAACAGCAGTATCAATGCCAAAATTCTCGCCGATCTTTGTCTTGGTTGCTGCGTGATTGAAGGACTAACAATGTGTTTGTTTGTCCTTCATCCTTTTGCATTTTTATGATAGTAAGTATGTCTCATTAAATAAAAAATGTTTTAGACTACAGGTGACAACACATCCACCTTGTCTTACGACCTTCATTTCTGGTTGGGAAGCAAAACCACTCAGGATAAGAAGGGGGCGGCGGCCATCCTGACCGTCACACTGGACGACAAGCTTGGGGGCCGGGCGGTGCACCATCGAGAGGTCCAGGGTCACGAGACCGGACAGTTCCTGGGCTACTTCCAACCTGGTGAGTGACACGGCTCGTTCACAGCATCCATAAAAAAAATTAATTCATGTACGCCAACTTGTAGCTCATGAATCTACCACCGGTTCGGAATGCAGATTCTGCTGAGAAGAGCTGGCCAGAAACTCAGTAGTTGCTCTTTTCATAACAAAATATTACCATATTAATGTATAGCTACATAATACTGGGGTATTTCCAACCTGGTAAGTTACATGGCTCGTTCCCATGCATTTTCCAAAGACTTTGTCCTTTTAAACGATCTTCCTGACTGTCATAGACAGACAGACAGACAGATGGACAAGTGTCAAAGTATTCACTTTGTTCGGTCATGATTTTAATCATGCCATCATCATGTATTTCAGCCAAATCAGTTCAAGCGTTGTGGCGTGATTGAGTAACAAACATCCATTCATTCATCCACACATACAAACTTTCGCATTTATAATGTTAGCAGGATTAGTAGTTTAAAAATTAATATTTTCAGCTATCAGATACCTGGAAGGCGGTAATGAATCCGGTTTCAATGAAGTGGAGACCAACGCAGGCGCTGAGAAGCGGCTCCTGCAACTGTCTGGATGTGACAACATGAGGATTGAAGAGGTACCTTTCTCTTTTTTATTTAAAACTAGATGATGCTCGCGATGATGAAGGTTTTTCAATTCCCGCAGGAACACTTTAATTTTCCGCGAAAAAATGTAGCCTGTATTAAACCTGGGTATGAGCTATCTCCATTCAAAATTTCAGCGAAATCGGTTCATCCGTTGTGGCGTGGAGGAGTAATAAACATCCATCCATGTTTCTCATTTATAATATTAATTAGTAGTGTTAATAAAGACATAACATAGTATGTTAACGCGAGCCTTGTTCTAATGTATAATGTTAGCAATGTATACTTCTCGAACTAATTTCTGGTTCTTCTGGTGGGAGGCTTGGTCGTGGCTATTTACCACCCTACCGTCAAAGACGTGCCGCCAAGCGATTTAGCTTTCCAGCACGATGGCGTATAAAAACCGATAAGGGGTATTGGTGGAATGTATACTGCCCTGCCCCTTCCATGGTAGCCCGCTATCATCTTAGACTGCATCGTCACTTACCATCAGGTGAGATCGCAGTCAAGGACTATCTAGTCATGAAATAAAAAAAATGGTAACAATAAAACACGAGTGTAATCCAGATTATTATCACCAATCAGGTGCCAGCTGAGGGCTCATCACTGACTAAGGACCACTGCTTCATCCTGGAAGTGCAGCACGACATCTTCGTGCTGATGCCGGAGGGCGCGCGCGCCACGCAGCGCAGGAAGATCATCAGCGTCGCCAACAGCTTGCGAGATGACTACCACAACGGCAGGGCTACCATTGACATCATTGGTAAGCTAATAAGCTGCCATATTGAGGTTCTTTTTGAGGTTTTTGAAATAAAAATCTCGTACAAAAAAAATTCAGAGCAAACTGGAATCAAACTCACATTTTCTTTCGGAAATTCTCCCTTTGTGCGTTGACCAGATTACACGAAAAAAGGACTGAAAATACTCTCAATACGTTTAAGTAACTGTTAAAACTGTGCAATTAAGTAGCTCAGTCCGGAATACATAAAAGATATAAAGGACAATATCACTCAAGACCCATTTCGATGAACTTCTTTCAGATGAATTCTCATCAGATGAAGACGTCCAGCGGTTCTTTGAAGCTCTAGGTTCTGGATCCAAAGAAGACCTCATCGATGACGACGCCACGCAAGTGAGTGCACTTTGCAAAACTCCTCAATTGCAGCTTTGCGAAATTCTGCAAAACAAATCCAGTATTTCGTAACTTAATTGGACACACATATGAAATAACGTTTCAACCCACACACAAATTTGACAAATTAAATACATACCTACATAATGTAAAGGAATAAAGTTAACTTTCCAATCGATAAGTTGGGTGGGTTGACACTTTTCCTTTGTCATTCTGATTAATTCATTTTAAGTCCACAATATTTATGCACAAAATATATATAGATTTATATAAACAAGAAGACTCCTAACTAAAACCCAAGCATAAATATCAAGAACAGATTTTGAGATATCCAGATTAACTCCTTAAAATAGTATAAAAAAGCAATACTTAAATAAAATTAAAATGATCTTAAATGTTTCATATTCTTACATACAAATCTTACAAATCTAGGTAATATTGCATATGCTCCAATTTTTAATTTATTTGCATCATGCGGACTTCTGCAAAGTATAACAATTTTCTCTTTGCCAGATGTATACACGTGAGAACATGTCCGCCGTGTACTTCTACAAAGTGTTGGTGGGAGATGAAATTGAATTGGTCCAAATCGACAAGCCATTCAGACAAAGACAATTGTCTGCTGAGGTGAGTGTAATTTAAATTTTTTATTAAGTAAACACTATCATCCAAACCACTGGAACAAGCAAATGTGCCCAGAACGCTGGCTGCGTTACCCCGCTGAATGGCCAAACTATATTATGTTAGCTAAGGCATCAGGTACCAGCCCACACTATAGTTCCTTTCTTTTTAAATATTTTTAGCGAGCAAACCAGCAGACGGGTCACCTGATGTTAAGTAATTACCGCCACCCATGAACATTTGTAGCACCTGAGGCGCCACCAATGCGTTTCCAACTTTTTAGGGATTGGTTGGTCCGCCCCTTGAATAACCCCGTAGATAATACAATAACCCCATGAATTTAGTGGGAACACCGTCGCAGGAAGTTGGTTCCACAGTTTCAAAGTACGTGGAAAAAAAGATCTGGCACATCAGATGGTGGAAGTACTCCAGACACCCAGGTGGTGAGGGTTAAATTGTGTTCGGTGGCGAGCGGTTCGGTACTTACGCTAAATATCAAATCAGTATTTATTTCACTATCTCTGTTTTCAGGATGTATTCATTTTGGATACACCATGCTCGGGAGTGTACGTATGGCTGGGTAAGAACGTGGATCCAGATGTCAAGCAGAGCTATAACAACATCGCGCAGCAGTATTTGGACGTCAAGGGCTATCCTGCTTGGGTATGTATGCTTTTTCGTCATATTTTATTTTGATGTGATATATAAGGCTCAATTTTCCATATTCCATCACATTGTACCTGCATTTTGGTGAATAAATAGTCTATCGAATAGAATAGAATAGTATAATTTATTTTTCCAATAAACTTTTACGAAGTGTTTTCGAATCGTCTAATGAATCTATCACTAGTTCGGAATGCTTTTCATATCAGCAAGAAACTAGCCGGTTGCTCTTTTAAAAAAAAAAAAAATAATATCTTATCATAATTCTTCGTTCATAATTCCAGGTCCCCGTCACTCGAGTGTCGGAGGGAGCTGAAAGCAGCACCTTCAAGCAGTACTTCCACACCTGGGACTCGGTTAGACCTGTCACCGCTGGATCTGTTAAGTCCATCGCTGCCCAAATTGGTAAGCGCACAGAAACGCTCCTTGCCTTCAATACAATGCCATATAAACGCGTATATGGCATCGTCTTGAAGGCTTTTTCTTCTGTGACTATAACGAACCAACTTTGTAACATTATGTAGCTATACATTAATATTGTAATATTTTGTTATGAAAAGAGCAACTGCTGAGTGTTTTGTGTCGGCTCTTTTCTGCAGAATTTACTGCGAAATAAATAATTTTGAATTTGTGTGTTTGGCATTTACTTATGTCCATACCTACTTGCTGTAACAAAAACCAAAGACTATAGACATAGTCGAGGCATTGGTTCGTCTCATCGGGAACCCATCGAACCAGGCATCGTAATCCACTCTTAAAATTCAGAAATTCAAAATTCAAAATTTATTTATTTCATGTAGGCCAACTTGTAGCTCTTATGACACGTCATAAATCTACCACCGGTTCGGAATGCAGATTCGGCTGAGAAGAGCCGGCAAGAAACTCAGCAGTTGCTCTTTTCAAAAAAAAAAAGTTTTTACAAAAGGGTACTAAAACTCTATATCATACACTAGGAAAAAGGAACCTTTTCGTTTTGATTACATCCTAAAGCATCAAATATTAACCAGAATTGACACAATAAGAGATCTTGGAGTGCTGCTTGACTCGAAACTGATTCTAAACCAGCATATAGATGCTATTACGAGTAAAGCATACAAAGCTTTAGGTTTCATTATTCGTGCTTCGAAACCATTCAAGAAAATGAAAACTATTAAGGTTCTTTACTGTTCATTGGTCCGCAGTCACCTCGAGTACGCTTGCCAAATATGGAATCCTGCTTATCAGGTTTACATTAACAAACTAGAAAGTATTCAGCGCAAATTTATTAGATTCCTAAAACACAAATTTCACCTTCCTAAAACATCTTATGAGAAAGCCTGTTCTGATTTACATCTTGTGCCTCTGTACATACGTAGAAATACAGCTGATATTTGCTTTTTACTCAATATAGCCAGGGGGTCAATAGATTGTCCTGAATTACTTTCTAAGCTAGGTATTATAGTACCCTCACGTAGATCACTCCGTTCACCTAGACATAAAAAGATATTACATATCCCATTAACCAAAACAAACTATAGACACAACTCATTTATTATTCGCGCTTCTCGCCTTCTGAACTCAGTTTATGACGAACCTAATGTCGACTTGTTTTGTGGTAATACGAATAGTTTACGTCGAAATCTAACAAAAATATTAGTTCAGCCAAGTGCATCCTAAACTTTCTACGTTTAGATGGCTTAGAATTTTTACTGTGCACTCGGGGTTATTCATTTAGTTTCTATTTGTGAGAACCTTTTATTAGCTTTTAGTTGTTTAAAATTTAAGTCTATGTAGTAGTATAAGCTGTTGGTTTTCCAAAATAAATAAAATAAAATAAAATAAAATAAACTATGCTGTGTATACAGTGCTTCCATAATGAAGCTTCAAAAATGCATACGTAGGTACACAATCCAATCTTATTCTTCACTACACATCTTCTTCTCCGCTTCTGTCAAATGTCAGAAACACTGCAGCACTTTGTTCTTGCAAAGAACTTCTTTGTAATTTCGGACTTTTGCAAAGAATTTCTTAGCAACTTGTTATAATCGCATTTTCTTTGCAACTTTCTTTATTCTGAGCTTTCTCTTTTTGAAATTTTTCAGAAGCCGGTTTATTCTCCGGGGATTCCGACGACGATGGCGAAGCGTTCGCGAAGTTCGTTGGCAAGAGCGCCGCAGCGCGCGGCTATATGCCAGATGAGGGCGCTGGCGACCTCACTGTTTTCAGGTTAACTTGATACTTCTGTGGTTTTTATTAATTACTAGTTGATGTCCGCGACTTCATTCACGTGGATTGAAGTTTTTTTGGATTCCCGCGGGAATTCTCTTATTTTCCGGGATAAAAAGTAGCCTATGTGCTATTCCAGTCTATAATCTCTTTGCCAAATTTCAACCAAACCTGTTCAGTCGTTGCGGCGTGATTGAGTAACAAATATCCAAACATCCACATTTTCACATTTCACATTTATAATATTAGTAGGATAGTAGGAAGTAGGATAATTTATCAAATGGCATCATCTAAATATATAAAAGGAAAAGGTGACTGACTGACTGATCTATTAACGCACAGTTCAAACTACTGAACGGTTAGGGTTGGGCATACAGCTTGATGTAGACATAATTAAGAAAGAATTTTTGAAAATTCAAACACTAAGGGAGTAAAATAGGGGTTTAAAAGTTGAACTTAACGTAAGCGAAGCCGCGGTAAAAAGCTAGTTTCTTTATAAATTGCCGCTGTTTGGATCATAGCCCGAAATATAGTTTTGATAGTTAACGACAGTTTAGCTTTAGGCAACGTGTTAGATTTGCGTTATTTTTTTATTTTTATTCGATGACAAGATAGCCCTTGTCTGCGATCTCACCTGATGGTAAGTGACGATGCAGTCTAAGATGGTGGCGGGCTAACTTGGAAGGGGTATAGCAGTGTAAATTCAACCCATACCCCTAATCGGTTTCTACACGCCATCGTGCCGGAACGCTAAATCGCTTGGCGGCACGTCTTTGACGGTAGGGTGGTAACTAGCCACGGCCAAAGCCTCCCACCAGAAAAATAGCATATATTTGTACGAAAATGGCAGTGTACAGCGAGAACGGTACGTTGTAAGTACCATACAGATTTTTTCTGGTTTAGCGGAATATAGCAAAATTAAGTTAATATAACAAGTATAGGTTTGTTATTGTATATCATGGAATTATACTGGTGCGGGTTGTTACGTTCCCTCAAATATGGTTGAGCGAAGCAACGGCTGGATCATGCGTCATGCTCGTGAACGGGTGCCACCAACGGGAATGGGTCTGCTTTGTCTTCCCATGTTGACATGTGTTGGATTACATGTATTGCATTTTTGAAGCTTCACTGTGGAAGCGCTGTATACATAGCTTAGTTTGGTTACTTATTGTAAAATTATTTAATTTTTTTGAAAAGAGCAACTGCTGAGTTTCTTGCCGGTTCTTCTCAGCAGAATCTGTATTCCGAACCGGTGGTAGATTTATGACGTGTCATAAGTGCTACAAGTTAGCCCACATGAAATAAATAAATTTTGAATTTGAATTTCGCAAAGTAGCGTATTTCTAGTATGTATGTCTGTATGTTTTTTCGACTAATTTGAATTTGTTTGAACTACCAGGGCATCAGAAGAGCCAGAAGACATAACGGCGAGTCAAGCGGAATCTCCCAAACTGTACCAAAGCTGCGTGTATGTGGTCCGCTACCAGTATAAGGACGAGAAAGAACAGGACGCTACTGTGGTGTACTTGTGGTTTGTAAGTGCACTAATAGAATAGACTTGTACTATAGTACATTACTGCAGCGGCCAGCAAAAGAGGCATTGGTGGACGAACGTGTAAACATACGTAAGTCCATCAATTAGAGTTGTTCAAAAATGCTATAAATCAATGTCATGCTACTGACTATATACTATAAAATTTTAGCATAATATAAAAAATGCTATGCTATAGCAGACTGTAATTAGGAAGCTTGTGGGCGGCCGGTGCGCGCGGTATGTCTTGCAACACGCTATAACACATAGCATGTTTATTGCGAGTTGCGATAAATCCATCTGCTAACTGCCCGGCCGCCTCAGCGCCGCTGCTACGCGCAGTGTGCTACACCGCCTACAGCGCGTGATATTTATAGCATCATAGCACCACAGCGCCTACGTATGTAGCACTTGCTGTGTGCTATGGAAAGATAGCATGCTGTAATATGTTGCTAAGTGCTATATTAACCACCTCTACCATCAATGCCTAGTTGTTTTGTTGTTTGTTGGCTTATCTATACAAGCCTTGGCCACAACTAGGAAATTGCTGTACTGGCCAAATACATGCGAGCAGCGGTCGGTAAAAGTTGTATGAAAATCCGTATTAGTCGTGGCTTAGCGGCCAAATTAATTACCTACATAGTAAACTCATATATCTTTAACCGTTGCGCTATTGAGAGTCAAAGGTAATTATTTTCAGGGTGAAACTGCGGATGATGAGAGCAAGAAGGCTGGTTTGCAACTAGTCGGCGAGATTGAAGAGGAACTCGAAGGTGACGTTACGATCGTGAAGATCCCGCAGGGGAAGGAGACCAAGCACTTCCTGAGCATATTTAAAGGTAAATAACTACGAGAAACTCTAAATCGTTGGCTTAATCATCAAACTTCGTATCTCCTTTTGATCAACTTTACAGGAGAACGAAAAAACTTTTTTACTATATACCTAACTAACAATAAAAACATAGACAAACAGCTTTATTTACATTTGAATATTAATGTGCTTATGTTTGTTGTAATTATGATTTATTATCTGTTATCATGATTCAATAAATGGACTTAGGTATTAGGTCAAAATGGCGTCGGCTTATGCCGTGGTATTTTTATTTTTTGTAAATAGCAAAAAAACTAAAAACAAGTGGGAGATACGAGTGATTCCATCGTGTTCGTTACCGAATTTTACACTAGATGGCGTCAAAATAAAAAATCGGAAATGTAATGGAATGTAATGGTTCTATATTTAATCTATGATTACCTCTGGACTTGCTGCTGAGATTTCTTCTTTGGACCTACTTGATTGAAAACAGCAAAACAGCAAATTTGCTTAATTTTTTCAGGAAAACTCGTGATTCTGTGTGGAAGCAAAGATGAAGAATACAAAGCTCAAAACTTTAAGAAATCATACGAAGATGATGGGGTTCGACTTTTCAGGGTAAGTAGTTACCTATAGTTCTTTCATCTCACGAGGGCGCGTGGCTCATGGTTGTGTGTGTGTTGTATATGTATAAGTGTGAGCGAGAGCTCGCTCGCTTTCTCCAGGATCCCATCATCAGATCCTGACCTGATGACAATGGGATCACCTGGGAAGTATACCCTTTCAAAAAAAAAATGAATTTTCCAAATCGGTCCAGGCGTCTCCGAGTAATCGAGGAAAATACATTAAATTAAAAAATAAATTAAAATTTGTCTGGTGGGAGGCTTTGGCCGTGGCTACAATCAAAGACGTGCCGCCAAGCGGTTCAGCGTTCCGGCACGATGGCGTGTATAAACCGATTAGGGGTATGGGTTGAATTTACACTGCTATACCCCTTCCAAGTTAGCCCGCTACCATCTTAGTCTGCATCATCACTTATCAGATGAGATCGCAGTCAAGGGCTATCTTGTCATCGAATAAAAAAAAGATGCCGACGATTTAAGAACCTCCGCCTTTTTTGGAAGTCGGTTAAAATATCTCATGTCCACAGGTGGAGGGTACAGAGCTGGGCGTGGACATGCGAGTTACCCAGGTGGAGGAATCTACCAACTCTCTGGAAGATGACGATATCTTTGTCCTCGAGACTCCGGGCGCTGTTTATGTTTGGAGTGGAAAGGTAAGTGGAAGCATCCTTATTATACACGAAATTGGGCTCTATATCAAGATGTTTATGGTTTAATTTACTTTGACGCTAATGTCATCGAATACGATCAATTGAATTAAATCTTAGATAGGCCACATCTTCGACCATTTAGCCGGGACGAGCCTTTACGCAGATTTAGTACTGAATATATTCTACCACTTTCTGCGGGAGGTGAGGTAATCACGTACAGCACACGTTTACTCACTTCCGCACACTCTTGTAAAAAACTTAATGTCTCTATGAACGCACACTAACTCAAAAGTCACACTTACAAGCTGACACGTACGTTTGTACATGTACTTCGGCAGAGGGGAATGCGTGCGCTTGAGTTCCCGCGGGATTTTGAAAACTAATTCCACGCGAGCGAAGCCGCGATCATCAACTAGTAAATTAATTGAACGAGCGAAGCGAGTTCTCTGAGTCAACTAGGGCGCTTGCCTACTAGACAGAGAAGTGTGTCCGTCTAAATGCCTGTCAGAGCCCTATAACTTCTGAATTACTGAATATTAGAACGTGAAACTTGGTTGAAAATATATCCTGTACTTGAACAACAAATACTAAAATTAGATAAATGTTATAAAGAAACGAAATTATTTAATTTTAATGCGCCATCTATTAGCATTATTGTGAAGCTAATAGCTTCACTATAATGCTAATAGATGGTAATAGATGCTAATAGATGCTAATAGATGCGCCATCTATTAGCATTATTGTGAAGCTAATAGCTTCACTATAATGCTAATAGATGGCGCTGTGTCAACTATTATTTTTTTTATTGTGTCTAATGTTAAAAGTTAATTATTACAATATATAATTAAAACTTTTGGGAATTATGGGATATCGCGAGGTCTCAGTTCGGGGCGAACCACTAGTTACTTGATGTACCTACTTCCACTTGTAGGATTCCAGTGAACAGGAGCAACGAGCAGCCAAAACGTTCGTATCATCATTTGTGGGTGATGAGCGAGAGGTGAAAGAGATCAACCAGGGTGACGAACCTGACGAATTCTGGGAGGTTTTAGGTAAGAAATCCCTATTTTCATACGGCTGGCTGAAAAAAGGAGTATATTGTTTTCAGGGTTCATGTATGTATGTAAGTGAGTTTGTATGTTCTTCTATACGTCTGAACTAATTTTGATGAATGAAGTATCGTTAGAATCCCTAACTTATTCTGGGTGACATAGGCTAGTAAAATTAAAAAAAAAATGAAAATAAGATTAAGTATAAATATATAATCATCGTCTAGAAAATGATGAGTAGATTTCAAAAATATATAACACCATAGTTCAATATCCAGTGAATCACAAAAAAAAGACGTGTGGCACTCGGGGACTGCCGCGGTAAAGCTATTGCATAGCATTTTTTTATCAACGCCATCTAGCGGCTCACCGTAGAGGAGTCCCGTGTCAGGTTATTTTCGTTACGGAATTTCTGGATTCGGTCTCCACGCTCAAGGCCCGCGATAGAAGCTATGCAATAGCTTAGTACTTATCATTTAAAAATTTGAATAATAAAAGAAACCAACCAACCCAAAGAAAGTACAAAGCTCGTTTTTAGGCTGGACAGGCGTGTTTTTTTTTTTAATTATAGTTTGTATAGACCTATATTTAGTTTGACGTGTGTATTTGACATTTGTATCTGTCAACCGCGAATAGTGCTTGACATTGGGAGCGAGAAACTTCTGGCATTAGATTATTGGCGAAGTGCATTGTGCTGGCTTGGCACTGGAAAAAGCCATTCACCAAAGGAAAGAAGTAGATTATAGATTTAAGTATTCTATGGTACTAAGTAAGGACGTGCATTGTGAAAAAGTGCTACTACTCAATTAAAGAATTTTTAGCGGATAATTTGTAATTTTATATTGACATTTGAATTAAGTATGACATTATTATTATTAGATAGTACTAGATTAAATTTTAAATATTTGCATGCCGATTATTATGTAGGCAAAACATTGTTCCAATTTATAATGAAATGTAATACCTCTTTCTCACATGTTTTATGCAAATAAATTGAATTGAATTGAATTGAATTGAATTGAATTGAATCTATATTGTTGCCTTTTGACGAAATAAACTGATTGAGATACATAACAATTAACAAGTAAGATGATTAATTAATTCATTCATTCATTTCTGTTAAACAGGGGGTCCACCAGATGATACCAAAGCGCCCTCCGGGTGGGAGGTGAAAGCCAACCGGCGCGTCACCACCCCGCTGTCACTGACGTCAGTGGCCGTGCGCGCGGCGGGCAAGATCAAGTTTGAGGAACTACCGCCGGCGTTCACTCAGAAGGTATTTTTATTTATTTATTTTATTTTTATTTTTTGTGTACAAATAAGGCTAGACAACATATTATGAAGTAGGCATAGCTGAGGCTTATCTCTAAAAATATATTTCTTCCAGCTTCCCTTGAAAGTGAGTAAGGTGAAATTATAGTGGTATAGGTCAACAATGTACATCACTACATATACTATAAATAATATTTTTTAATCCCGACACAAAAACGACGGAGTGTGTGTGTGTGTGTGTGGGGCATCGTACGAACGGATGAACCGATTTTTACTTTATTTTTTTTTTTGTTTCAAAGGTGAATTAGTCGGGAATGTTATTAGTTATGTTTGATGAAAATCGGTCCAAGATGGCTGCCGCCACAAAATGGCGAATTACATATTTTTATTTTAACGATTACTGACTAGCGATTAGGATGTTATAAAATGTCGAGGATGTTTTCAATTTTTAATTTACGCTGGTTATTCCATGATAAGATAGTCCTTGACTACGATCTCACCTGATGGTAACTGACGATGCAGTCTAAGATATGGCAGCCAGCTAACTTGGAAAGGGTATGGCAATGTAGGTACCGTTACAATTACAACCCGTATCCCTAATCGGTTTCTACACACCATCGTGCCGGAACGAT
The DNA here is from genome assembly GCA_933228805.2 of Hipparchia semele. Taxonomy (NCBI): domain Eukaryota; kingdom Metazoa; phylum Arthropoda; class Insecta; order Lepidoptera; family Nymphalidae; genus Hipparchia; species Hipparchia semele. The sequence continues at coordinate 4,626,247 of OW121735.1, read as the reverse complement.
AATCGCTTGGCGGCACTTTTTTAACGGTAGGGTGGTAACTAGCCACGGCCAAAGCCTCGCACCAGACCAGACAGAGACAATTCAGAAATTATAATTTTGATTATAAAATTGCCCCCTTTTTTTATGTATGTTCCCCGATTACTCGACGGCGCCTGGACCGATTTAGAAAATTCTTCCTTTGTTTGAAAGGATATACTTCTCAGGTAGTCCAATTGCCATCAGGTCAGTATCTGATGATGGGATCCTGAAGAAATCGAGGGAACTCTTCTATAGGTACAATTGATATACTTTGTGGTGGCGTTTGAAGTCGGTTTTGTAAAAAGAATTTTTTCATTACTCATACACGGAAAGTAGGTCTGAAGTTGCCTGAGAAGCGGGTTGAAAGTAATACTTTTCAGCCCTAGGGAGAATCGTTTTCAACTGACAGCTGTCAAATAATTAAAAAAAACTAGTTGTCACATTTTTATTGGAATTCAAATGAAACACGACATACCCGAGTGCATCCATAGACAAGAAGAAAGATAGACTTTATTCATAAAGTAAAGACAACTGATTCATAGACATTCATAGACAATCATAGACAATACTTGACTATTAAAAAGCTAAATGCATAGCCCGCCGGCTAGGCCAAAGAAAAAAAAAAGGCGGTAAAGTTCACTCAATTTTCTTTAGCTAATTTCTATTTTTATTTTGACTTTCCTTATATTCGTATTGAAAAGCACAGTGTTTACCTCGGGATAAAGACTTATTTAGTCCCTCGAACTATAGGCCCCCTCGCTACGCTCGGGCGCCAAACCCCGTCTCGGGACTAAATAAGTTACTTTCATCCCTAAGGTAACAATGTACTATTACGTTTATATTACAATTGGTTTTTTTTTTTCAGAATCTCTCCGACGACGGGGTTTACATCCTGGACGGCGGCGAGGAGCTGTACGTGTGGCTCGGAAAGAACATTTCAGAGCGCATTAAAGCTGCCAGACTCAAGATTATTGGGGTTTGATTTTCTATTTAATTCAAAACGATAAACTAAGGCTGAGATCTATAGAGCGTGCTCTGACTTTTTTTTTTATTCGATGACAAGATAGCCCTTGACTGCGATCTCACCTGATGGTAAGTGATGATGCAGTCTAAGATGGTAGCGGGCTAACTTGGAAGGGGTATAGCAGTGTAAATTCAACCCATACCCCTAATCGGTTTCTACACGCCATCGTGCCGGAAAGCTAAATCGCTTGGCGGCACGTCTTTCACGGTAGGGTGGTAACTAGCCACGGCCAAAGCCTCCCACCAGACCAGACCAGAGACAATTTAGAAATTATAAATTGCTAAATTGCCCCCGCCGGGAATCGAACCCGAGACCTCCCAGTTATAAGACCACAGCGCTCACCACTGCGCCAGGGAGGTCGTCAAAAACTGAACGTGACTCAGCTCAGACTCAAGACAGATTTACCTCAGAGTATATTGGTGTCTCAAACAAAAACTTTGCTATCGTGTGATACATACAACTTTTCACCTCACTACTAGTGGTAGTAGTAGTAGGTAGTTAATTTTTAAGATTATAATGTACAGAATAAATAAATAAATAGTTGAAAAAGGGTGCCTTGCTGTCTAAAACCAATCAGTGAGAAAAAGTGTTGAACTTTCCTTGAGACAACACTTTTTCTCACTGAGTGAGCTAGTGAGGTGAAAAATACAATAATTTTATTAATATACTAGAAGCCCGCGCCGACTTCGTCCGGGTTGAAAATTAAATATTTGTTCTTGTGAGCTTCTTATAGGAGACGATTGTCAATAAGATCACCACAGGAACCACACGAATATTCCGCACCGATACCCGCCACCGTGCCCCGCCGCGCCAGCCGGCACCATTTTATTATTTTGTCGCGCGGACATATTAATTTTCCGATAACTCCTAAGATATTTATTTAAATTGTATAGTGTAAAGGGCAAATATGTTCTAAATTAAATACTTACGATAATAAACATATTTATTTAGATATAGATTGACATCACATCGGTTAAAGAAGCTTCGAAAATAATTCATTATTTTTAATCAAAATTTGAAAGATAGAAATGGTTACTGTAAGTTATCCTTAGAATATAGACAATATGCTATCCCGGACTTTTTTTTAGAACTCTTTAAGAGGAACAATTCACCCATACATCATTTTCATCCAATAACAGTATATGACCCAGCGCACGCCTTGAAAACGTTTAAGAGTCAAAAAAATTTCCGACTTCTTTAACAAATTTGCACATAATATCTAGCCATAATACATTTATTAACATAATTATAGCCTATAACCATCTGGAATAATGTACCTTTGAAATGGTAAAAGAATTATTGTAATAGGTGCGGTGGTTCCAAAGTTTGCTCCGGACATACATACAAACTCACAAAATTCGCGCTCTCTCTTTATTATAATAGTATAGATTTTTCATCATACCTATTCGAAAAACGAATATTGGCTTTAGAGGATAGCGGGAGCAAAATTTAATTTTTAGTCCCATATGAGTTTTCATTTCTCTCTTCTGATTGGTCCGCGTTCGTGCTTTAGTATGTGTTTATTACTACTGCGATCGTTGCAGCTTTCAAAAAACTCGAAATTCAAAAATGTTTGAGCAGCTATTGTCTTCGATAAGTCACGTGATCATAGAAGGTTGAAGGTTGATAGAGCTTTTTCTCATAGGTAATGATGAAAAATAGTGTGTGTCACTCGGGGCCAAATTTTTTGTTCTCGGGCGGCGTATATTGAATTCCTCGCTACGTTCAGGATTCTACTTTAGAATCCTTCACTTCGCTCTGAATTCAAAATAGCGCCCTCGGGGAACAAAAATTTTCTTTGGCCCCATATAACACAAATAACTCTATTCTTGTTAACGGTATAGTATGAAGTCATTTTGTATCGGTCAACGAGGGCTAACTTGACGTGGACTTGAGTACTCTCTACCGGCCTTCGATTTAGCGGATAAAATATTTAATGTATGAATAGATTTATAAATACATATCAAAAATTCCGAGGCCGGCGGGATTCGAACCCACGTCTCTCTGGGAATCGCGCCCTGAGTGTGTTAACCGTTACACCACGGCCGAACCACACGTCAGCCACGAAATTAGTGATATATATCTACTTTTTCAATCAGTTTTATAGCAACTGTTAGCGACATCTAGTAGCGACACATTACAGTTGTCGATCTACTTTTTTTCCAAGATACCATATTACAATGGAGCTCTTGAGAAATTATAGATGCCACATTGCTTGTTACAGTTTTTAATTTATTATTGAAGTGTTAACCTACACTTAAAGGAAATAACCTTTAAGTGTAGGTTAACACTTCAATAAAAAATTAAAAAATTAAAAATTGAAAATAATGTATGAATGTGTTGAATCAGGAGTACCTAGAAGACGATGGCTTGGAGCGTACGGTTGACTCTGCGATCGTAGTCACCTTGAAACAGGGCAAGGAACCCGCCATCTTTAAACAGCTGTTCCCAGCGTGGGACGACGACCTGTGGGATGTGAGTATGATTATAAAGACATTACATACACATCGCTCATTTGCGACAAGAGTGACATAATTCAAAATCGACGACGAGAGAATTCTCTCGTTAGAGAGTAATGTTTTGTGGATGCTGCGGTCTCGAAACAACACGGCGGCCAACAAAGCGACAGAGCATTAAGTCACAATCTCTCTCGCTCTTATTTTTTTGTGCTTAGCGTAATGTTGTTTTTATAGTAAAAAGTATAAATGTTCGACACTAAAATTGGTGAATTTTGAGTTATGTCACCCTTGTCACAAATGAGCGACATATTCGTTGACAGTAGCGTGAAAGTGAATTGAGCCTTATCTGTACTGTTTTAAAGTCACAAATTCAGTACAACCGGTTTTGTTATGGAGCGTATGCGTCTACGTTAATGCATAGACGAAATTGAGCTCTAGTTTAATAATTTTATGGTTCAATTTGCTTTGGCGCTAACTTCATCGAATACGACTATGATAAAGAACGATTGAGTACATGATTCTGAGTCATCAGTCATCATGATTCTGAGAGGGAACTCTTCAAATTTTATAGGCAAAATTGATTTGAAAAAAAAAATGATTTACGTTTATATTAGGTACTAGCTGTGCCCGCGACTTCGTTCGCGTGGAATAGTGAGTTTTCGGGGCGCGGCTCTCAGTGCGCTTTATATAGCCACGGACGCTCAGGCGCGAGGCGTGTAGTACGTACTCTGTACGTTAAAAATGTTCGCCGTGATTCTTTAAATTGACATAACTTTTTTATTTATGAACCGATTGACATGAAATAAACACTAAATGTTAAGTGAAGCTTACTACAATATATTAGTGAAAACCGTATCTAAATCGAATAAGCCGTTTCTGATATTAGCGTGCACAAACACACAGACAAACAGACAAACAGACAAAAAAAAAATTAATTACAATTTCGGGTTCGGCATCGATATAATAACAACCCCTGCTACTTTTTTTTTATATATTTCCATTGTACAGACACCACTTTTCTACAATTTTATTATATGTATAGATATAATATAAAGATTCCTTTAAAACTCACATTCTCTATTTATTTCAGAATCAAGCGTCTTATGAAGACATCAAAAATGAGACGATGGCAGCTAACTCTTAGAAAATTATCATTTTAAAACAATAATTTTATAAAATCAAACATAAAAGTCAAATTTTATTTATTAAAAATAATGATTCACGATGCATCTATTAATGTTTATTTATTTTACATTATCCTATTCTACGACATATTAATACAGTAAGTGCTTAATTAAGGACCAGCAAGAAAAATCTGTTGAAACAATAACAAGCCATTTTATTCAAGCAAGTTGTTATAAAAAGAGTAATAGTTTTTTTTTTTTTGGTTTTCTATTTGACAAGATAGTCCTCGACTGCGATCTCACCTGATCGTAAAAGTCGATGCAGTCTAAGATGGTAGCGGGCTAAATTGAAAGGGGTATGACAGTGTACCTACATTCAACCCAAATCTGTTTCTACACGCCATCGTGCCGGAACGCTAAATCGCTTGGCGGCATGTCGTAGGGTGGTAACTGGCCGGCCAAAGCCACCAGAGGGTTGTCCAGAGACAATTCAGAAATTATAAATTCCCAAATTGCCCCCGCCGGGAATCGAACCCGAGACCTCAAGACCACTGCGCCAGGGAGGTTATCATATTGAAAGCACTTCGTAAAAGTTTTTTTTTTTAAAGAATATTAGCCAAGCTGAACTTGACTAATATTCTCCTCTCCCCTCCAAATAAGCGGAAAGCTTGTGTTAGGAGTGGGTACGACAATAGTGCAACGGGTGAGGCACGAACCTGCGACCTTTCAGTTTTCAGTCCGCACCTTTAACCGTTGGGCTATTGAGGCTTAAGTTTATCTGTATAAAAACTTTTCTATTCTATTCTATTAGAAAGACTGTAGCTAAATAAAACAATCAAGCCGTTTACATATTTATTTTATTTATTGTTGATTATACAAATCTTAATATTCTTAATACATAATAATATAAAGCTGTAAATACTAAACATTTAAAAAAGGAATCGTAAAAAAAATTTTAGCTTGTCTATTAACAATAAAAAAAAATTATAAAAACTGTATGCCGACTACGTAACATTGGATATAATATCTGTGATATTGATTTTGTCCGTATAAAATGTAGCCTGTCACCTGAACGAATCGATTCGACACTACATTCATCAAAATCGGTTCAGTAGTTTAAGAACATACTTAAATTCAAACATACATAGACGGCTAAAATGCTTCCTTTTGACTTATACATAGTCGGGTAATAAATAACGTTGTATATCATACCCCCTAATAATACATTACTTAATCTAATTGGAATATTCATTAATTAATAATAATAATAATCATAAATGTTACACTTAATTATTTATCTATGTCTGCTGTGCATAACAAGTATTCCCCAACCACCATACCCGATTTCACCAACCATACCCAAATCATACCATAAGTAAGTCTCTTTACTTAGGTAGCCCCTAAATATTATCATTTTCACCCTTAAGAGTTTCCTAAAGTTCTTGAAAACGAAATTGACAGAAAGCGACACCTAACTTAGGTAGCCTGTAAAAGTTAGAGAACTTTGGTGAAAACGGGTATTTTTTGGCATTTACTAGAACTCATTTAGACATGTTGACTGTTACGTCATTCATAAAAGAAAAATACGCGACAATTTCGGGACCTCGTTCTTTATACGTCGGTTGAAAAAAAATGAAAAAAAAATTGATAAAATAAAGATATAAGATAAGAAAATCAAACATTTTTGTATCTTCAGATTAAGTTTGATAGGTTAAAATAAAAATAAAAATGAAAAAAAGTTTGGTTACAGAAACTTATCAAGAGTCGATACAGATTAAAAAAGACACTCTACAATTTGACATAACAATTTTTTAAATATAATTTTCAGTCATGCTTAAAAAAATGACTAATATTCATGTTTCCCCTCTCAGTAAGCGTAAAGCGCTAGAAGTGGGTACGACAATAGTAAAACGGGTGGGGTTTCAACCGACGATCTTCCGATTTTTCAGTCTACCGCCATGACTTTTTTAATGCAAAGATATTTTAAAACATGAATGTACATTTCTTTTATATCAGAAATCATATACTATGCTATACTCCCGCCATAAAGTATCACACCATTTGGTGAGATGATGGGCAGTTAAGAGAGATGGTGGGCGATTGGATGAGATGATGGGCGGTTGAGAGAAATGATGGGCAGTTGGATGAGATGATGGGCGGTTAAGAGAGATGGTGGGCGGTTGTATGAGATGATGGGCGGTTGAGTGAGATGATAGAGTTAATGAGATGTTGGGCGGTTAGTTGTGATGGTGGGCGGCGGGGGGCGGGAAACAGCGCACGTGCTCCACTCCGGCCCGTTCGTCGTCGGACGCCAGGTGTCGTGCCAGTACGCTGAATATCTGCGAGTTCAGCACTTGGAAACGCCTGATCCGGTCCACCATGCGTTTCAGAGGCTGCATAGAAGAAAAATAAATTATTTATTTTGTGACATAATAGATTTATTTTTTTATACTTTTAGCGAGCAAACGAGCAGGCGGGTCACCTGATGTTAAATGATTACCGCCGCCCATGAATATTTGTAGCACCTGAGGCACCACCAATGCGTTGCCGGCATTTTAGGAATTTGTTGGTCCGCCCCTTGAATAACCCCATGTTGTAGTTTAGTGGGAACACCGCCGCAGGAAGTTGGTCCCACAGTTTCGAAGTACGTGGAAAACTGATCTTGTAATTCCTTATATGTACATAAAAAAATACGAAAAATTAATCCGCCATCTTGTGGCGGCGGCCATCTTGGACAAGGTGTTCGGACAGTACACTTGTACATAAAAAATAAAAATAAAATAAATTAATTAATTAATCCGCCATCTTGTGGCGGCGGCCATCTTGGACAAGGTATTCGGACAGTACACTTGTACATAAAAAATAAAAATAAATAAATAAATAAATACATTAATCCGCCATCTTGTGGCGGCGGCCATCTTGTGGCGGCGGCCATCTTGGACAAGGTGTTCGGACGGTGCACTCACAATGCCTTTGACGAGCTCGTCCTTGCCGTCGACGCGCTGCACGCGCAAGATGTGGTAGCAGAAATCCAGCGCCTCGAAGCGCCGCTGCTGGCCCAGCAGCGCGATGATGGTGCAGCCCGCCCAGTGCAGACCCTCGCCGAACAGCTCCCTGGTGGAACAAGTTAACATCATATATACGAACAGCTGGAAGACCTGTACAGTGCGTGTTGCCAGTGATGACTTATGGATCCGAAGCATGTGGTAGTCCAGCGTGTAAATAGCTGAACTACTTTGCGTGGCGTTAAAAAATAGACAATAGCCAATAAAGACTGCGGTAGGAAAAAAACGACTCACAGACCAGAACAATGTATGGTGCAAAAAAATACCATTATATATTAGAAAAATCACTAACCTGGCCTCGCGGAGACTTCTTGATATCCAGCTGGATTAGTGAGAGGCGGCACGGCACGTTCAGATCTGGAGTACAGCGTTGGAGCATGCGTGGATACTTAGGCGTATGTCAAGCGTAATGCTTGTGCGCGGACGCGGCGTTTTGCGTGGGTGCTTAATGCAGACTGAAGCGTTGGCTAATTAGGTAGGTATTTCTAATCAGCGGGTCCACAGAGCCTTCTATGGACTCTTTGAGGCGGCGGTGCGTGAATTGCTAATAAATAATGGCAGGCATTTCTACACAATATATTATTCCAGAAATGTGAGCGTTTCTTCGCGCAACCAGCATGGTCGCTAACTATGGGCCTCATAAGAAAGCTCAGGATCACTCAGCGGGCGATGGAGAGAGCTATGCTCGGAGTATCCCTGCGAGATCAAATCAGACATGAGGAGATCCGTAGGAGAACCAAAGTCACCGACATAGCTCAGCGAGTCGCGAAACTGAAGTGGGAATGGACGGGGCACATAGTTCGGAGAGCTGATGGTCGATGGGGTCCCAAGGTGCTGGAGTGGCGACCCCGCACCGGGAAGCGCAGTGTTGGCAGACCCCCACAAGGTGCTCACAGGGAGCCGCTGGATTCAGGCGGCGCAAGACCGAGACCGGTGGAGGTCCATGAGACATGCAAGAGACCTTTGTCCAGCGACAAAGGTCTCTTGCATGGAGTCATTGTCACATGTGCAAACAGTTCACTGATATAAACAATTTTTATAACTTACTCAACAGTAAATTGTGTTTCACCAACCGGGATGCAGTACAGGAATTGAAGTGCTGACCACAACCTGCGAGCGAATTAAATACATTGTTTATTTATTTATCTAAATCTAAATATTATATAAAAGAGCATGTGATACTGCACACGTTACCTGTGAATTTCACAACTTACCTGTCAGTGTCACACGTTACCTATGGAACTCTTGTGTGTCGTCAATGTGCAGGGAGCCGTAGTGAGCGGGCGCAAGGGGTTCGGTGAGGTCGCAGGTAACGTGTGAAAGTGCACACGTTACCTGTGTCACAACTTACCCGCCAGTGTCACGTTACCTGCAAGTATCACCGTTACCAGTGGAACTCCGGTGCAGGTGTGCTGTGTATTGTGTGCAGGGGACCGTGGTGCGCGGGCCACTGCGGCGCGGTGAGGTCGCAGATAACGTGTGATACTGCACACGTTACTCGCAAGTGTCACAACTTACCTATCAGTGTCACAAGTTACCTGCAAGTATCACCGTTACCTGTGGACGTCACACGTTACCTGTGGAACTCCTGTGTGTCGTCAGTGTGCAGGGGGCCGTGGTGCGCGGGCGCGGGGGGCGCGGGCCACTGCGGCGCGGTGAGGCAGGCGCGCAGTCTGCGCAACACCACCGCGAACAGAGAAAGACCGCAGCAGAGACGCTCTCGCGTCAGCAGGTCACCCTCTCGTGACAGCTGACTTTGCTGCAGGAAAAAATAATATAAACATAAAAAATCTTTTTTAAAACAGCCTTCAAACGCCACTACAAAGTATATCAATTGTGTCTATAAAATTTGAAGAGTTCCTTCGATTTCTCTAGGATCCCATCATCAGATCCTGACCTGATGACCATGGGACCACCTGAGAAGTATACCAATTCAAACAAAAAATAATAATTTCCAAATCGGTAAAGGCGTCTTTGAGTAATCGGGGAACATACATAAAAAAAAATTAAAAAAAAAAAAGCTTCCAACGCATTGAGTACCTCCTCCCTTTTTAAAGTCGTTTAAAAATACCAAAAAGTGTCAAAATCAACATGATTTGAATTTTTTTTAAACTAAGATTAAGGTAGCGGGTTACCAAAATGCATGGCAATTTAAAACCCTAATCGGTGTTGAATTTAGAATTTTTTGAAAACTGCCATATTAGCCTGCTACCGTCTTAGACTGATCACTTACCATTAGATGAGATGGCAGTTTATAACTACCTTGTCACCGAATAAAAAAAACAAACATCGACGACGAGCGACCTATCTTTAAATATAATCAAGTGATAGAACTTACCTTAGCGGTGCCGTATTTCTCGACATTTTGTACTATCTGTAGAGCAGAGTACTTCGCTTCTAAACGTTTCTGTTTAGTTTCTGGCTTTTCACCTTCTGAAAACATCAAAGTTACATCTTGATTGTAAATTATTGTCCTTCTCATAAGAAGATTCAGGATCACTCAGCGGAAGATGGAGAGAGCTATGTTCGAAGTATCAGTAAGTAACAGGATTGATTTCTTATCCCGGAATGTTGTTACCTGTGATTGTTATATGTTACCTGCGATTGTTATCTATTACCTGTCATTGTTATCTGTTACCTGTGATTGTTATATATTACCTGTGATTGTTATATATTACCTGTTATTGTTATCTTTTACCTGTGATAGTTATCCGTTACCTGTGAATGTATATCGGTTCGAATGACTTACCGGCAGTGTATGGTCGCGGCAGGATGTTCTGGAAAGGCGCCGCGTGGAGTAAATCTGTCACCTCTTCTTGACTCAAAGCCTGAAAAAGACCAAATCTTCTTTATCCTACTTAAAATTATAGTAAATACGAGTTTGGATTATGGGTGTATGGATGTACTAGTTAATGTCCGCGACTTCGTTCGCGTGGACTGTGGTTTCTAATTTCCGCGAGATAATTAGGCGCCATTGTAAAACAAGTGTATAGTTCTTGCATTTCACGAGGGTGCGTAAGCTTTACTTGTGGTTAGTCGTGTACATGCACATTGCGTAAATGTGTGTGCCGTGCAAGTCAGGAGCCTAGGTGGGAGCGGTCAGGCGCGAGCAAGCTCTCGCATACACTTATACGAATACGACACACACACACACTACCATGAGCCACGCGCCCTCGTGAATTGAAAGAACTTATACTACATTTGACATTTTAATTGAAACTCAATGAATTAAAGCCTCAACAGCCCAACGGTTAAAGGTACGGACTGAAAACTGAAAGGTGGCAGGTTCGATTCCCACCCGTTACACTATTGTCGTATCCACTCCTACACAAGCTTTCCGCTTATTTGGAGGGGAGAGGAGAATATTAGTCAAAATCTTGACTGGCTTGGCTTGGTTAAAAAATAATCACCTGTTCAATGAGCATACAGAACAGTATGATGTTCCCGAGCTCGCGGAAGGCGTGGAACAGCTCCGTGCGCGCGTCCGGGTACTGGACTATGTCTGTCAGCTGCGCGTGGTAGTAACCCAGTACACCTGTAACCAGAATAACCTTCATACAACTTACTTGTTGTGACTCCATATGGGGTATGTGGTAATTGCCCAGGGTTTGTTATCACAATCTAAATTTTCGCCTGCCTCAGACACTTTTTGTTTAAGAAACCACTCGAATTTTTAAAATTATTCAAGGGTTTAGTGGAATCCTTTCGCCTGTACTAATTGCCCAGGTTTTTAAACCAGTACCCAGAAGGTCGTCTACCACAGGTTGTTTCCGTTTAAGAAACCACTTCTCATTAAATTATAGAATGGGTTTTAGAGAAAAAAAAAATGTTACTAAGTGTTTTTGAATTATTACTGAATCAGTAATCGTATCAGGAAAGCTTCAATATGCGGCAGCTCCGATGAACTTTGCCTACGTACTGTGGAATAGTCCACGAGCTATGATATCAACTAAAACATCTTAAGTAAAAGTATAGGAGCTTGCAATACTTTTGCGTGGTAGCTCGGCCAAAACTGTGCCTAGGCATTGTGGAATAGTCCACACCTTCGTAATCGTATCGCACAAGCTTGCAATGCAATCGACAAGGCCACGGCTAGGGCGCGGGTGAACTGCGCCAATGTCCCGTGGAATAGTCCACGAGCTACGCCAAGTAGCTCTGATACCACTACTGCCACTCCTTGATATCCCAGAAGATGAACTAAGACATCTATTTGCAATACTTTTGCATGCTACATGGAATAAACTGTGCCAATGTTTTGTGGAATAGTCCACAAACCTTCAAGTAGTGCCAAGACTTACCATTAGATCCGTAATCGTATCGCGGCAGCTTGCAATGCCTCGGCATGGCCGCCGCTAGGGCGCGGGTGAACTGTGCCAATGTACCGTGGAGTAGTCCACGAGCGACGCCAAGTAGCTCTGATACCACTACTGCCACTCCTTGATAGCCCAGGAGACGGACTAAGGCGTGGAGATGTTGTGGACCCACAAATCCTGGAACAAGGTAAGAATTATTCAAGCGACTGCTCAAAATATGCCCTTTTAAATCTACGAATAAATAATAAGTAAGGAAGTCTAATTCAGAACAAAATCCACTCAAAAATGGCCCTACTTCAGACCAAAACGACGTATGATTCGTATTTTGAATCACTTCCGAGGTTACAGGTAGACATGCTTGGTACTTGGTTCAAATTCAGAACGAAAGCAGGGATTGGTTCGCGCGCGTGCTGCTATGTTTGCTATGACAGCTAAGTCATTGGACAATGTTATGAAAATTTGACGTGCAAGAAAAATGATCAACTGTTGACGTGCTATTTTTGTTTTTAATCCCCGCCTCTTACGGCTCAATTTTAATCTCCACCCACTTCGGCGCAATTTTTGTTGATGTCATTTTTTTAACGCACTTAGTTAGACTTCCTTACTTATTATTTATTCGTAGCTTTCAAATAATAAAAATAACTTAATTTATGCTTATAAAAAAAAATTACGCCTTTATTGTTATAAAATAGTACGAGTACGTACCACGGAAATTATTTTAGTTGTTTTTGTTGAGATAGAAAAAGGTGGGTAGATAGATTCTACCCATGACAGCTTCAACTTGACGTCTCGCAACACCGCAGTCCCGTCGTGACCACGGTCCATGCAATTGGATCGAAATATCGACAATCCCAACTAAAATAATTACCGTGGTACATACTCGTTAAAACAATTATGGCATTAAACCACGATTCAAGTCTAAAATATTTTTATGCCTCCTTTACATATTAACTTATATTATATTTATTTATAATATATCATTTAAAAAGATTTTATCAAATCACTTTCCACATTTATGTAGGTAGTTCAATTAATTGTATTTGCTTGCTCATCATTCTTCTCAAGTAGTTTTAAACTTTAAGCATGTTGTGGTAACCAGTAGGTAGTCTACATTACTGCATAATAATTTATTTAACATGTAGTTTTTTAGTTCCTAATTTATTGTAACCTGTTGGTCGTCCATAAATAAATAAATATTAACATTTTGAGTCCCAAAAAAGGGTAATTTACACGATAGGCAAATAAGAAATTCGAATAGGCTCGTGATTCCTCAGCTACGCCTCAAGAAAGTCCGGATGTCTTTTATGGGAATGGGCGTGACGTTCTACCGCTCACCGTTGTACTGCGCGTACTGAGCGGAGTAAGCGAGGCTGAGCTGCTTGGAGCCCCACAGCATCGCGTGCCCGTACTGCTGCGCCTTTTCCCGCTGCACCTGCGCCGCGAACTGAATACGACGGCACTTCACGAACCTGGAAGTATTACGTTATTTTATTATTTAACTTAAAAAAAAACCTTTACGAGTATCCACTGACATATTATCTGACTGATATTAGAGGTGGTTAATATAGCACTTAGCAACATATTACAGCATGCTATCTTTCCATAGCACACAGCAAGTGCTACATACTTAGGCGCGGTGGTGCTACGATGCTATAAATATCACGCGCTGTAGGCGGTGTAGCACACAGCGCGTAGCAGCGGCGCTGAGGCGGCCGGGCAGTTAGCAGATGGATTTATCGCAACTCGCAATAAACATGCTATATGATTTAGCGTGTTGCAAGACATAGCGCGCGCGCCGGCCGCCCACAAGCTTCCTAATTAAAGTTGCTATAGCATAGCATTTTTTATAGCATGCTAAAATTTTATAGTTTATAGTCAGTAGCATGATATTGATTTATAGCATTTTTGAACAACTCTAACTGATATCTATGATTAACCCTTTCAAATGACAGCTTAAATTATAGATCAATTTGACGTGCCACTTTTGACATACGACTGTCAACAGTGGCACTTCAAATTGATCTATAGTCTCTGGAACTAATTATATTGCAAATGGCGCACCGCAGGGTTATTACGTATCTCGCGACAGGTTCGCGACAGGCGTAAATTGCGCAATCGTTGCTGTCAAACGTCACTTCTGCTGTCAAACGTCACTTCTCAAACGTCAAATTTCAGTAGTGACAGCAGTAGCAACACGACAGCAATCACTACGCGATCGGTTGCAAAATGTCACTAAAATTCGTATTACGCAAGCCAATCGCACGTCTATTGCTCGCCTATTGCAAAATGTACTTTTCTTCTTTAGAGATGCTTGATGGAGAAAAAGGAAGTCCAAATACTTCCAGAGGGGTTTACCACAGACCACAACATAAAACAAATAAAAAATATAACAATTCAACAACTAACGACGATAAAAACTGTGTATATTGTTTACATCTATTGCCGTCCTATCGCGAGTGGCGCTAGTATCGACACGTGAGCAATAGACGTGCGATTGGCTTCCGTAATACGATTTTTAGTAACGTTTTGCGACCGATCGCTGTCGCGTTGCTATTGCTGTTGCTGTTGCAAATTTTTACGTAATCAGGGTGCCGATCTCTATAAAATTCAGTCAAATACCCTATTGTATCACTCACCGATCGGTTGCAGCGTTATAGCAATAGTTCGGCAGGAAGTCATAGTTCAGCTCCCAGAAAACGTGAAGCGTGATCCGTCCGTAAGGCGCCAATACCCCGTGGTCTGACTCCCTCAAGATGGCGTCAAACTCGTCCAGAGTTAGATATCTGCTGAGGAGCTTGTGGCATAGACGGTTCACTGCTATGAGGCCTTCTAGTTCCTGAAAACGTTAGGGGTCAGGTATCATCATCATTTCTCTACTACTATTAAGGGGCCGTTCAAACATTACGTAAGCAGATTTATTACAATTACTAGCTTTTGCCCCCGCGACTTCGTCCGAATTAGATTTTGGAGTGGAATTTTCAAAAACTGTGACACACGTACTTTTTTATTTTTAACTGAAAGCTCAAATACCAACTTTGATGGAAACAGCTTGAAAAATGACGGAGTTTCATATAAACTTCCATCCCCTATTTAAACCCCTTAGGGGTGGAATTTCCAATAATCCTTTCTTAGTGTGCGCCTACGTCATAAAAGGAACCAACTGTAAAAATTTCAAGTTTCTAACTTCAGTAGTTTAGGCTGTGCGTTGATATCTCAGTCAGTCAGTCAGGACTTTGAATTGTATATATATAGATTTACCCCCCCATCCCCTCTCGTCAGCAAAAGTAGGCAAAGCTCTTACCCCCTCCCCCCATGCTTACGTAAACGTTTTTCAATTATAAATGTATTTTTTTTATATTATAATTTATTTATATCATTATTTGCGGGAATCCCCGAAAATGCGTTTCGTTTTCAAGCATAGACAATGTGAGGGTTGCCATTCGTGTAAAAAAGTAAATAACTACCGATGACGTAATCATCATCTAGACTCCCCTACCCCCTATGTCATCCAAAATAAGCAAAACAAAGCCCCCCCCCCCCCCCTCCACCCCCCATAGTGCTTACGTAATACTTGAACGGCCCCTAATCGGCTGCCACATTTCAAAACCTAGTAAGTGTGATTGACAAAATTTTACAAGAGACCAAAAACATGTTTTGTAATTGCCCTCCTGAACTCTTCAGTATCTGTTGATGAATAAATATTTCGTAAATAAACTACTTTCAATGCTTTATTGGATATATCTATTTATTACTTCGCTAAGCCATCTATCGCAAAACATGTTTTTTTGGTCTCCTGTAAAATTTTGTCAATCACACTTACTAGGTTTTGAAATGGGGCAGCTGAACTGCCTTCTTTTTACAAAACCGACTTCAAACGCCACTACAAAGTATATCAATTGTGCTTATAAAATTTGAAGGGTTCCCTCGATTTCTCCAGGATCCCATCATCAGATCCTGCCCTGATGACTATGGGACCATCTGGGAAGACCCTTTCAAACAAAAAAACTGTACTGCGGAGAATTTTATGCTCTACAATTTTTATAATAGATGCAAACAGCATTGCAGTCACAGGAAGCGAGATATTTGAGAAAAACTGATTTTTGTGACCTTTGACCTTGAATATCTCAAGATGCGGACGCAAAAATTTAACGAGACTTTCGAGGCAACATTTAGAATGTCAAAATAAAGGTCTAAACAAGTTTACAGCCGGGTTTCTCTCATTAGGATGTTGACCCCTTTTTTTGGCAGAAATGCCAAGTTTTTTGGCTACTTACCACTACGCCCGTAATGTCGCCAGCTTCGAATTTCGCGACCGCCGCGTCCAACGCGCGATGCATGTCTGCGTTGATCCTCTGAGCCACCTGGGATACAGTAATTATTTTTACTCCTTTTTTTTTTTTTATTTGATGACAAGATGGCCCTTGACTGCGATCTCACCTGATGGTAAGTGACGATGCAGTCTAAGATGGTAGCGGGCTAACTTGGAAGGGGTATAGCAGTGTAAATTCAACCCATACCCCTAATCGGTTTCTACACGCCATCGTGCCGGAACGCTAAATCGCTTGGCGGCACGTATTTGACGGTAGGGTGGTAACTAGCCACGACCAAAGCCTCCCACCAGACCAGACGAGAGACAATTTAGAAATTATAAATTCCTAAATTGCCCCCGCCGGGAATCGAACCCGAGACCTCCCAGTTGTAAGACCACAGCGCTCACCACTGCGCCAGGGAGGTCGTCAATTTGAAGCGCCACGTTTGAGATACGAGTGTCTCTGGAACTACAAATGACGCAGGAAGTGCCAAAAAGTATCCACTATCCGTTGCCCTCACTAATTATAGTTCCTTGGACACTTGTATCTGCTTACAGCGCCAAAATGGCGTCAATCAAATAGGTCCAAAAAATATGACAGCTGCCTGTCCAGTGTTAATCTTAGATTAATTTGGTTGAGCGAAGCAACGGCTGGATCATGCGTCATGCTCGTGAACGGGTGCCGCCAACGGGAATGGGTATACTTTGTTTGCCTGTCTTGACATGCATTAGATTGTGTGTACCTACGTAAGCATTTTTGAAGCTTCATTGTGGAAGCACTGTATGTGTAAACATAGCATAGTTTTATTACCTATTGTAGTTATTTTTTTTTTTTTGAAAAGAGCAACTGCTGAGTTTCTTGCCGGCTCTTCTCAGCAGAATCTGCATTCCGAACCGGTGGTAGATTTATGACGTGTCATAAGAGCTACAAGTTGGCCTACATGAAATAAATAAATTTTGAATTTTTTTTGGATTTTGAATACTCACCAAGGCGCACAGGTCGACGTGCCGGCCCAGTAGAGCCACGTGCCGTTGCCTCAGGAGCGACGCGTACCGACCCGCACCACACCCCGTGCTGGCCCCGCGGGCGGCACACTCCGCACGGTAGCGTTTATCCAACAACATACTGTAACAGATGAAAAAGATTCCTTAGAAAGTAAAATTTTCACAAAAGTTCATAATGGCTAATATTCTTTTCTTAAAAAAAAAATGAGGGTAGTTACTTCGCAGCTAACTGCTTGTAACAAGCAGTTGACTACCCTCATTTTCACGACACACGAGTTCGTACAACTTGTAGACGAACTGGGGCCCAAGTCTGCTATTGCAATTGTAGTTCAATTGTCTCTCAATGACATCCCAATTGCTACTTTTAGCAATTTTGGTAGTCTACTAATTCAATGGCGTCACAATTGTTTTCCGATGGTTTGCCACTGACACATCTAGCTTTGAATCTAGCTTAAATAAACGTTTTTAATATGTAGTTTTTTTTTGAAACTCATTTCGGCAAACGCTTTTTAAGCTAATGGCAATACCGAGGTATCATTGAATTACAATCCAATTATAAGAAATCGAACGACCATTGTGAATTTAGTAGACTACGAAATTTTGGAGCAATGATAATTGTATTGTAATTGTATTGCGGTTCAATGACAATGACATGTAAAATAGCAGACTTGGGCCCCTGGTTGAAGCACAAGTTGATCTAAGCGCTGTATAAGGTCAAGTGTAGTTACCTCGCAGCCAACTGCTTGTAATGGGCGTACACGAGTTCGGACAACTTGTAGACGAACTGGTCGAAGCACAGGTTGACTTCTGCTTCGACCTCATCGTAGAGGAACTGCTTCCGGAAGACGGTGAGAGCGTATTGCGCCGAATCGTTGTACAGATCCAGGGGATAGAGGACGTATCTGAAAAACAAAGAAAAATAAACATCCGACCAGATCTTTTTTAAATGCACTACGTATCTGTGGAACCAACTTCCTACGACGATGTTTCCACTAAATTACAACATGGGGTTATTCAAAGGGCAGACCAACAAATTTCTAAAAAGCCGGCAACACATTGGTGGTCAGATGCTACAAATGTTCATCAAAAAAAATAAAATTGAAAATATAACAAGTGTAAATTAAAAATTTAAAACATTCCCAGCATGTTAATCTCTGGCCAAACTTTGTATGATATACGCGACATATATACCCGATATTGAGTGTTTTTAACTGTCGCGCAAGGGGAGTCTTTATGCCCTTTTTTCTTCCTAATTTATATTGAGAACAACATTGATCTTACAATGAACAGTATACAGGTATACTGTTCATTGTATGAGCAATGTTGTTCATAAACAAGGTTTAATCTTACTCCATCATTGCTGGCTCTACTCCTGAGAATGTTGTTGACAATTTTATGAAAAAAAAATATGTTGAATTTCTTTTTGAGTATTTAAGTGTCGTGCAAGGGGAGTCTCTATGCCCTTTCTTCTTCCTAGTATATATTGATAACAAAATTAACGATACTATTAATTAATATAGTAAACAAGGTCTAAACATACTCCATCATTGCCGGCTCTTTGCTCCTGAGGATGTGGTCCGTAAGGATCCAGGGCATGGACATCTCAATGGGGAATTGGATACGCTTCTCCATCGTGATCAGATCGTTACATTCTTCGTTGTGCTGATGGCGTACTGTGCATTTCTGAAAGGCATACAAACTAGTAATAGTAACATAGCAAGTCGCGAAACTGAAGTGGATTTGGACATGACACTTAGTCGTTGGGGCCCCAAGATGCTGGAGTGGCGACCCCACACCGGGAAATGCAGTGTTGGCAGAACCCCCACTAGGTGGACCGACGAAACTCACAGTGAAGAGGTTGGGCTTAAGAGAGAAAATATTAAAGAAAGAAAGAAAGAAAATTATTTTATTCGATATAATACAATTGAAATAAAAAAAACATAATTTAATGTAAAATTTAATGCATGTGTTCAAATAAGGTCTCCCACTGAGCATCAAGCTGCAGCGCCGGTAGTGGGAACCTTACGTGAGCACGGATAAGTAAATAATACAAAAAATCAATTATACAATGAAAGAAAAATTAAAAGAAAAATAAAAGAAATACAAAAAAAGATAATAGAAAAGCAATAGCACAAGACAAAACAGGCAGACAAAATAGTAGTAGGACTTACGTTGACTTTCCTGCCCATAGTCATTTCCAAATAAAATTCCCTGTACCATAATTGGGATAGGTCGCAGCATTTTGCGAGTGAATCTGTCGACAAGTTAAAATGTTAAAATATGGTATAAAAAATCCTACAATCTAAATATTTTTTTTTTGTTTCGTCGTCAATAGGTTATGGGCCCAGTATAATCTATATAGAATGTAAGGGGCACCGTAACGAAAACTGAAACTGGGAATTCAGTATATGATTCTGAGTTACTTAGCGTGGTAAATTTTCATTGGTCTTTTCGTGATTTAGATAATTTTGTTTTGCCTTCAATAGGTTATGGGCCCAGTATAATCTATACAAAGTGTAAGGGACACCGTAAAGAAGACTGAAACTGGGAATTCAGTATATGATTCTGAGTCATTCAATGTTGGAATTTTCATTGGTGTTTTCGTAATTTTACCAATTTTTTTTTTTCATTTTTTAAATTAATCAAACAATGGAATCGGTGGTTTAAAAATAAAAAACAGGGAAAAATAAAGCTGAAAAATCGAAAAAGTCAAAATTTGGAATTTTGTATAGTACTTCGGATCGCTTTTGATATATGGCGCGAGCAAGAGCTTCGATGCTAGTCTTTACCGGCCAAGTTCAACAGGTAGCTCCAAAAGAAGCTCTGCCGGTGGAAAGACTCGATCTGCTGCAGCGCTGCCGCCTCCAGGTCTTTGCGAAGAGTTCTCCGTCCGCCAGACTTGTCGGAGATCAGGGCTTCCAGTTGAGTCCGCACCATGTAGAGTTGGGTGGATGAAGGCCCTGGGGGATCAGAGGTTATAAAGATATTTTTTTTATTACTAGATAACGCACGCGATTTTGTCCGCGTGGATTAAGGGTCAGCTTACACCGAGACGCGACGCGAAGAGGCACGCAAATGCTTGGAGAAGCACGAGAGACCGCACTGCGTAAAGAGGCGCCGCAAGCGTAGCGTAGCGTAGCGTAGCGTAGATGCAGCGCAGCGTAGGGCGGCGTAACGAGCTAGACTTCGACATGTATCTAGGTCGCTTTCGCGCTCTCACTGACATTTGTACCTTATCTATACTATTATAATAAAGAGAGAGCGCGAATTTTGTGAGTTTGTATGTATGTCCGGAGCAAACTTTGGAACCACCGCACCTATTTCAAAAATTCTTTCACCATTTCAAAGGTACATTATTCCAGATGGTTATAGGCTATATATTATGCACATAAATATATTATGGCTAGATATAATGTGCAAATTTGTTAAAGAAGTCGGAAAAATTTTTGACTCTCAAACGTTTTCAAGGCGTGCGCTGGGTCATATATTGTTATTAGATGAAAATGATGTATGGGTGAATTGTTCCTCTTAAAAAGTTCTAAAAAAAAGTCCGCGATAGCATATGTCTAACTTCTAAGGATAACTTACAGTAACCATTTCTATCTTTCAAATTTTGATTAAAAATAATGAATTATTTTCGACCTTCTTTAACCGACATGATGTCAATCTATATCTAAATAAATATGTTTATTATCGCAAGTGTTTAATTTAGAACATATTTGCCCTTTACACTATACAATTTAAATAAATATGTTAGAAGTTATCGGAAAATTATTATTTCCGCGCGACAAAATAATAAAATGGTGCCGGCCGGCGCGGCCGGTACACGGTGGCGGGTTTCGGCGCGGCAGATTCCTGTGATTCCTGTGGTGATATTATTTACAATCGTCTCCTATTAGAAGCTCTGTGCGATCAGGACCCGTAAAAACAAATATTTAAATTTTCAACCCGGACGAAGTCGGCGCGGGCTTCTAGTTGTATAATAAAGAGGTTCTTTATTATATCTATCGCTAAAAGTACGAACATCGTCGCGTCGCGTAGAGTCTCGGTGTGAACTGCCCGTAAGGGTTTTCTTTTCCCGCGGGAACTCTCTAATTTTCCGGGATAAAAAGTAGCGGTCATTTTTTAGTTTCTCAACTCTACACCCATGCAAAAAACCACGTCGATCCATAGCTAGCAGTTTCAGCGTGATTGAAAGACAAACCAACAAACGAACACACTT
The DNA here is from genome assembly GCA_933228805.2 of Hipparchia semele. Lineage (NCBI taxonomy): Eukaryota > Metazoa > Arthropoda > Insecta > Lepidoptera > Nymphalidae > Hipparchia > Hipparchia semele. Next base: position 4,604,708 of record OW121735.1, on the reverse strand, counting down.
TCGTATATATAATATTGGTAAGGATATATATAGATTAGACTTAGATTAGATTTAGATTAGATTTAAGTTAGATTTAGGTTAGATTTAGGTTAGGTTTAGATTAGGTTTAGGTTAGATTTAGATTAGATTTAGGTTAGATTTAGATTAGATTTAGACTAGATTTAGATTAGATTTAGGCTAGGTTTAGATTAGATTTAGTTTAGATTTAGACTAGATTTGGATTAAATTTAGATCAGAAATCATCTCACCGACGTTCCGCCGGGGCACTTTGATGGTGAAGCTTGCCTCGGCGTCCTTCTTGCCTCGCAGCGCCGGGTCCTGCTGAGGCTCGCAGCCTCGCGCCCAGTCCCCGCAGGTCTCGCGCACCGACACTATTATACTGCAACAGATATTATTCAGAGAAGTATAAGGTTGTAACAGTAATTCCTCAACTGCGTATGAGGGCGGCCGTACCTGCGAATGAGGTCCTTCTTGTTCTTGATGGCCTTCCGCAGCGCGTATATATGATGCGCGACAGTGCACCGTGGCTGTACCTGGGAATGAGGGTAGCCATACCTGCGTATGAGGGTGGCCGTAACTGCGTATGAGGGTTGCCGTAACTGCGTAAGAGAGAGGCTGAACCTGCGAATGAGGGTGGCTGTACCTACTAATGAGGGTGGCCGTACCTGCGTATGAGGGTTGCTATACCTGCGAATGAGGTCCTTCTTGATGGCCTGCCGTAGCTGCAATATTTCATGCAGCCCACGCTGAGAGACAGCGCGAACGGCATGAAGTATTGCAGCTCCGCGTGCATGTAATGCACGATAGAGCACCGTGGCTACACCTGCGTATGAGCTTGGTCGTAACTGCGTATGAGGGTGGCCGTACCTGCGTATGAGGGTTGCTATACCTGCGAATGAGGTCCTTCTTGATGGCCTGCCGTAGCTGCAATATTTCATGCAGCCCACGCTGAGAGACAGCGCGAACGGCATGAAGTATTGCAGCTCCGCGTGCATGTAATGCACGATAGAGCACCGTGGCTACACCTGCGTATGAGCTTGGTCGTAACTGCGTATGAGGGTGGCCGTACCTGCGAATGAGGTCCTTCTTGTTCTTGATGACCTTCCGCAGCGCGTATATATGATGCGCAATAGTGCACCGTGGATGTACCTGGGAATGAGGGTGGCCATACCTGCGCATGAGGGTGGCCGTAACTGCGTATGAGGGTTGCCGTAAATGCGTAAGAGAGAGGCTGAACCTGCGAATGAGGGTGGCTGTACCTACGAATGAGGGTGGCCGTACCTGCGTATGAGGGTTGCTATACCTGCGAATGAGGTCCTTCTTGATGGCCTGCCGTAGCTGCAGTACTTCATGCAGCCCACGCTGAGAGACAGCGCGAGCGGCATGAAATATCGCAGCTCCGCGTGCATGTAATGCACGATAGAGCAACGTGGCTACACCTGCGTATGAGCTTGGCCGTAACTGCGGATGAGGGTAACTGTACCTGCGTATGAGGGTGACCGTACCTGCGAATGAGGTCCTTCTTGTTCTTGATGGCCTTCCTCAGTGGTTCCCTCAGCGCGAGCTGCACGAAGTCCTGCAGCTCGGCGTATATGTGATGCGTGATAGTGCATCATGACTGTACCTGCGTATAAAGGTGGCCATACCTGCATATGAGGGTGGCAGTACCTGCGTATGAGGGTGACTGTACCTACGAAAGAGGGTAGCTGTACCTACGAATGAGGGTAGCTGTACCTGCGTATGAGGGTGGCCGTACCTGCGTATGAGGGTAGCTGTACTTGAGTATGAGGGTAACCGTACCTGCGAATGAGGTCCTTCTTGTTCTTGATGGCCTTCCGCAGCGGCTCCCTAAGCGCGAGCTGAACGAAGTCCTGCAACTCGGCGTATATGGAGCGGCGCGCCGCGTCCGCGAACACCGTCTCCATGCGCGCCATGAGGACCTGCAGACCCTTGATCATGGCTATCACCTCGATCATGGCGAACTTCTCCTCGGACGTGTAGTTGTAGCGGGTCGCCTGGAAGGCCAGAAGGTCTTTTAGAACCGCGGATATAAGTTTTCAAATAATAGGCTTCATTCATCTGAATGTCCACCATAGGAGGTACAAATACCACAATAGTTCAAAATTTGTGTCAATTCGATCTCAAAAAAGTAATTACCTATTTTTATCTATGCTCGACAATTAATAGGTGATTCGTAGGTTGTTTTTGTCTGTGGTTTTTGTTTTCGTTTAATCGTTTACTAGCTGATGCCCGCGACTTCGTCCGCGTGGATTTAGTTTTTTAATTCCCGCGGGAACTCTTTGATTTTTCGGGATAAAAAGTAGCCTATGTCACTCTCCGGCCCGTAAATTACCCCTATGCAAAAAATCACAGCAAGCCGTTGCTCTGTTGCTGCGTGATTGAAGGACAAACCAACAAACCAACAAACCAACAAACCAACAAACCAACAAACCAACAAACACACTTTCGCATTTATAATATTAGTAGGGATATCGCTAATTCGCGAATTATGAAATGGAATCTAATCATAATTACGCTAATTATGAAATGGAATCTAATCATAATTACGCTAATTATGAAATGGAATCTAATAGACTTAAAACAACCACGTCCCATGAAGAAGGATAAAATTTTCCCTTTCAAAAGTCAAAAAATGAAAAGTTTATCCCTTTCACTTGTCCCCATGTTCAGCCGGGGGAAGTTTCTCCACTTTGTAATATCAAATAAGGATATACCTACTTCTCCTTTCCCCTGTCGCCATGCTTTAGCATAGGGAGAAGATAATTTTATCCCCTGTCAGTGGATAAAATCGGGGGATAAATTTTTTATCTCCTGCCCATGCTAGCTATGCTGGTGAAGGAAAACATCGTGAGGATTGCCTCACGATGTGTGAAGTCTGCCAATTCGCATTGGGCCAGAGTGGCGGACTATGGCTTATAACCCTTCTCTGAGAGACCTGCGAGACGGTAATGGGTTGTTCATGATGGCATCTCACCCTCTCATACTCCTCGGCGTCAGGCGGACACCGGGGGTTGGTGGCGTGGTCCGTGGGGTGCAGCAGCTTCCACGAGCACAGCTCCGTCAGCACCGAGCACCAGGAAGACAGCAGCTGGAGCCCGCGCAGACAGAGCTCCGTCACCGCCTTGTTCTCCGCATCAGACCCCGCCTCCTTGAAAGTTGTCGTCACCTACGGAACGGAGTTCACTGTACAGCAAACGCTTAAAAAAACAACCCAACACGAAAATGTAACACTAGTCCCCAAATTCACAGTGCCCCAGCATTCACCGTGCCCCAAAATTCACTGTGCCCCAAAATCCACAGCGCCCCAAAATCCACAGTGCCCCAAAATATTTAACAATATTCAGCGTGCCTGCTGCTGTCGTCCTAGTGCTCGGTCAGCACCGAGCACCAGGAAGACAGCAGCTGCAGCCCGCGCAGGCAGAGCTCCGTCACCGCCTTGTTCTCCGCATCAGACCCCGCCTCCTTGAACGTTGTCGTCACCTACGGAACGGAGTTTGTTGTACTGCAAACGCTTAAAAAAACAACCCAACACGAAAATGTAACACTAGTCCCCAAATTCACTATGCCCCAACATTCACCGTGCCCCAAAATCCAGTGCCCCAAAATCCACAGTGCCCCAAAATCCACTATGCCCCAAAATTCACTGTGCCCCAAAATTAACTGTGCCCCAAATTTTTTAATAAAATTCAGTGTGCCCCAAATGTTTTGGCAAAATTCAGCACCCTCCAACATTTTCTATATTTATATATTCTTTTATATTTGTACGCCGCTACGGCTAATGTGTTGAACTTTTAATTATTAGAATTATTATCTTTTGTTTGTAGCACACATTATGCAAATAATTACTTACTATTTCTATTTTTTTTTTTTTTTTGGTAAAAACAATAATTACATAGAAACTACTTACTTAACTTAATTACAAAGTTATTAATAGACAAAAATTGCCGAAAAAGTACATAACTTATAAAATCCATAAGAGCATTGAGAGTAACTAGATAGTAAAGTATACAAGCAGTTGTTAAACAGAAAAATTACAAACAACAAAAAAAAAATAACATTTTAATATTTCATGTAGGCCAACCTGTAGCTCTTATGACACGTCATATAATAAATTTAATAACATTTGATTTGCATTTATTTATTACTAGCTAAAAAATCTAGCAGCCATCTTTTGTTTTTGCCGAAAAAAGTAGCCTATATCACTCCCCAGGTCCTTAAAACTATACCAATGCAAATCGATCTATAACTCTACTGTGGTAAAAAAAAAAACTCTACTGTGGCAGGATTGAAGAACAAACCAACACTCTTTAACATTCATAATATCAGAAAGCATAGAAGTTACCTCATTGCTATATCTAGCCAATTCGGAGATATAGTTCTGGTGTTCCTCGCGTATCTGGGGCAGGTGAACCATCAGGTCCGCCTGCGGGGACAGCGGGTTGGGGCTCGATGAAAGGGGCCATCTGAAACAAAAAATATTTTTTTTCTTACCAATCTTTTGACTTCCAATTGTATAATTTTTGACCAATTAAATAGATAGATAAAACCTTTATTGCACACAAGAAATAAACAAAATTGAATACAGCTCAAAACTACGCATGCAAAGGCGGCCTTATTGCTTACAGAGCAATCTCTACCAGGCATTATAATGTAAAATCTTTTGACAACCACCCTGGCGCGGTGGTGAGCACTGTTAGGTGGGAGGTCTCGAGTTCAATTCCCGGCGGGGGCAATTTGGGAATTTATAATATTTTAATTGTCTATGATCTGGTAATAATAGAGAATCACATCATCGGTAACTCACTTGCTGGGATCATAATGTTTGGATCTCTTGATGTAGTTGAACGGAGCAATTTGCATATCGCCGAATAACGGTACCACTTCTAGGTTCTGAAAAAAAAAAAAACAAAAAAAAAATTATAATAATTTTAAACATCAAAAAACGATGTTTATAAGATTTAAAATTATTATTTTATTGATTTCTAAGATCAAAAATTGTATCTTGCGCCTTTTTATTTAAATCTTGTATGTGTGTGTTCTACTTATTTATTTGAGAGTGTACATGTACATTCATAGAAAATAACACAAGCCTAAAATTTGTGTTTATTACTCAATCACGTCGCAACGACTGAACCGATTTGGTTGAAATTTGGCACAGAGATAGATTAGTCTGGAATAGCACATAGGCTACTTTTTATCCCGGGAAATAAGAGAGTTCCCGCGGGATCCAAATAACTTTAATCCACGCGAACGAAGTCGCGGCCATCAACTAGTATTATATATTACTAGCTTTAACACGCGGCTTCGCTCACGCTAGGTACGATTTTTTAACCCCCTATTTAACCTTCTTGGGGTTGAAATTTTCCAAAATCCTTTCTTAGCGGATGTCTACGTCCTAACAGCTACCTGTATACCAAATTTCAGCTCGATCGGTCCAGTGGTTAGAGCTGTGCGTTGATAGATCAGTCAGTCAGTCAGTTCTACGTGGTCGAAATTCCACGATGCCGCACTAAGCGCTTCGCTTCCTCGTTCCTAATACGCACCGCAAAAATTTGGAATGCCCTTCCGGCTTCCGTTTTTCCAACTAACTATAATGTGGGTGTCTTTAAATCAAGAGTGAATAGGCATCTTCTAGGCAAGCGCGTATCATCTTAGGCTGCATCTTCACTTACCATCAGGTGAGATCGCAGTCAAGCGCTAGTCTATATATTTAAAAAAAAAAAAAAAAGTCAGTTAGTCAGTCAGTCAGTCACCTTTGCCTTTTATATATTTAGAAAACACAATATTTTTTAAAATATTTAAAAAAAAAGAGCGACTAGTACCTTGAAAATCCTGTCAATCCGGTCCAAACGGATCTTCTTTTTCTGATCAAGTCGGTTAATATTGCATATCTCAGAGTCCATCAGGAATAGTCCAAAGCCCATCACCTGTCGACACAAAAAATTATACACTACCCGACAGTTAATACTAAGGGGCTGTTTAAGTAATGAAAAAAAAAAAAGTTTATTTGAATAAAAAATATTTCTATTTCTATTTCTATTTCGTGGTCTTAGACTTGCGTTTACACAAGTTTAAGAAATCTATGAAGGGTATTCTAATAAAGAAAGCATATTATACAAATGAAGATTACGTAAATGATAAAAAAGGACGTGTGGCACTCGGGGACTGCCGCGGTATGCAATACATAGCATTTTTTATCAACGCCATCTAGCGGCTCGCCGTAGAGGAGTCCCGTGTCAGGTTATTTTCGTTACGGAATTTCTGGATTCGGTCTCCACGCTCAAGGCCCGCGATAGAAGCTATGCAATAGCTTAAAAAGCATGGACATAACTCGCTCCAGCAATGCATGTGCATAATTAATCCGTAAATTGTACACAACATATAATATTGTTATTACATATTATCTTATATTTAAAAGAGCAACCGCCGAGTTTATTGCTGGCTCTCCTCGGCGGGAAGGGCATTCCGAACCAGTGGTAGATTCATCGACGATTCAAAAGCGCTTGTAAAAGTTTATTTGAATAGAAAAATATTCTATTCTATTCTATTCTAATGGAATACCTTGACGAGCATGTGCTTCTCCGACGGCGTAAGGTACATCTTGGTCTCGAACATGTGCACGCATATATTTACCACATCTGCCAGTAGCTCCTCATAGCCTACAGAAAAAAAAACATTTCATTGAGAAATTCAGATTTTTTTTATTCGTTGATAAGATAGTCCTTTATTCGATCTCATTTGATTTGTTTATCAATTCCCTAAAAAAATTTCTCATCGATAAAGCCTATTATAAAATAAATGACTTCCTTAACGAGTAACTTGGCGTCCGTCTCTCTACTAAGCCAATATTTTGCTGTGCCCCAACGGGGTTCCAATGTAAAGGGTGGTCTCTAATTTTAAGAACCATTGTACCTATGACATTAGAATGCAACAAATAAATGAATATGAATATGGTAAGTGACAATGCAGTCTAAGATGGTAGCGGGCTAACTTGGAATGGGTATGGCAGTGTAGATTCAACCTCTAATCTGTTTCTACACGCCATCGTGCCGGAACGCTAAATCGCTTGGCGGCACGGCTTTGACGGTAGGGTGGTAACTAGCCATGGCTAAAGCCTACCACCAGACAAAATAAATTCTAGAACTTTCTTGTCATTGAATTAAAAAAATTGCTCGGAGTATCCCTGCGAGATCAAATCAGAAATGAGGAGATCCGTAGGAGAACCAAAGTCACCGACATAGCTCAGCGAGTCGCGACACTGAAGTGGAAATGGGCGGGGCACATAGTTCGAAGAGCTGATGGTCGATGGGGCCCCAAGGTGCTGGAGTGGCGACCCCGCACCGGGAAGCGCAGTGTTGGCAGACCCCCCACTAGGTGGACCGACGATATCAAACGAGTCGCAGGGAGTCATGGATTCAGGCGGCGCAAGACCGTGACCTGTGGAGGTCCATGCCAGAGACCTTTATCCAGCAGTGGACATCTATCATATATATACTATCTATACTAATATTATAAAACTGAAGAGTTTGTTTGTTTGAACGCGCTAATCTCAGAAACTACTGGTTCAAATTGAAAAATTCTTTTTGTGTCGGATAGTCCATTTATCAAGGAAGGCTTTAGGCTATATAACAACACGCTGCGACCAATAGGAGCGAAGCATCAGTGAAAAATGTTGGGAAAATTATCCATATTTAAGTCAGTATGTTCTTCTGTCACAAGAAAATAAAACTAAAAATATCATTTACGCAGAAGTACTTTGGAATATATTCTTTTAAAAACCTCTTAATCGCGATCATAATAACAGAAATTGAAGCGGACGAAGTCGCGGGCAACAGTTAGTCATTGATAAAGAAGAAGGGCTACCATTGATCTTCTCCAGGGCATCTTTGACAGTGTCCCGTATTTTGTTCTGCGTTGCCAAGAACATGGAGAGGTTCTGCGACTCCTGGAGGCTCTGGCTGTCTGACATCACTTTGAGGAACTGGGCGGCCCTGGTGGAGAAAGAGAATGAGGGAATAGAGATCCTTATCTATGAACACATAGAATACTTTTATCCTAATAAACAATAAGGTGTTAACCGGGATAAAATTTTTTGTTGATTTATAAGTTATAGTTAACTACGTCAAATCTAAACAGAATTTGTTAATTCTTTCTTTATTATAAACTAGCGGACCCGACAGACGTTGTCCTGTCTTAAGTTTTTTTACATCCTCTTTGACGAAATTGGCAGCACGCATTCTGTCAATGTTATGTCAAACGCCATAAGGTTACATCAAAAAAGTTTGAATTGTAAAAGCGGTTACATTAGAAATAATTTAATATGGTGGTTAATATTTCTTAAATTTTCTAATTTTCCGCGCAATTTTCTTAATTTTTTCTTTCATAAGAACCTTCTCCTGACAATAACAAACACAATAAAAAAAGAATAAGCGAAATCGGTCCAGCCGTTCACGCGTGATGCGCTTACCAACACATTAAGCGATTCATTTTTATATATATTAGATTGTGTACTATTAGAAATATTTTGTCCAATTTTGGTGAAGATCTACTAAATATTATCGGAGATAGAGCACATAACTTCTCGCGGATAGTAGCAAGTCAATCTAAACTTTTTCCACATGGACGAAGTCGCAGGAATCAGCTAGTACTAAATATAATTAATGCTATTTACCTTCTGTATGTAGAATAGTCATTTTTCACTGAACTCTTCATGTTCTTCAGTTCATCGAGTACAGCGAACATATTGACGAACTTCCCCAAAGTGAGAAGATACGCTTCGGAAACGAAGTCGCGACGCTTCTCCGCGTGACAGAGCCGCCGGACTTCGCCGCAGAAGCGTTCGATCGCTTTACGCTGTGGGTAGAACATTATTATAAGTATAACATTCTATCTGTAAAATCTACCTGTAAAACTTTTGGACCCCACGATACAGGCCTCCTAGTGTGGGATCCACAGATAATATTATGCGGATATATGTAATTTTTGTTAAATAAATATTTTTTATTTTTTCATTTTTCAACACACCCTCTGTCTCAGAAGATACGCTTCGGAAACAAGTTGCCACGCTTCGCTTGGCCGCAGAAGCATTCGATCGCTTTGCGCTAAGAGAGGAGGAACGGAATCGACGAAATTCGAACACAGAAGCTTTCAGCCGTTTTGTACTAAGAGCGAAAAAACACAAAACATAAACAGAAAAAAATTTTTAGAATAAGTAGACATGCTTCGGTGAAAAAGTTGTGATGTTTCCCCATTTATAAGAGCCGACGAACTAAGCCTTAAGTTACGAAATGTCACATAATTATTTCTACTTTGAAAGTTTGCGAGGATGGATGTATAGATGGATGCATGAATGGATGTTTGTTACTCCCTCACGCCACAATGAATGACCCGATTTGGCTAAAATTTAGATTACAAATAGCTCGTATCCAGGATTAACACAGAGGCTATAATTTATCCTGGAAAGTTAAAGAGTTCCATCCACGCGTTGTCATAAATAGCTACTTAGCCTGATGATCTCACAGACAATTTTGTATGCTTCAGAAGTCACAACGCTTCTCTACTAGAATTAAAGCAGAAGAGTTTTTTTTTTGTTTTGCTATTTTGCAGCCATCTACAATCAGTCCATCTGTTACTATAAGTAGATTAATGTAGGCGTCGTGGGTTGAGAGAAGGTCACTCCACCAAGAAACTCTACTCATTATGCAACTGCTGGCCTGGGTTTAGTGACAGTTCTTCCACTGTGGTTCGCTTTAGCCTTTTGATTTAAAGCAGAAGAGTAATACCTGGAAGTACATAAACTGCAGCAGTTTGTCCACCTCGGGCGCCAACACCTGCACGGTCCGCTCGTATATGTGGACCCTGTCCGGCTGCTCGTTAGACCTGGGCTGTGGGATGGCCCGGCTGCAGCACCTCCAGGTGTACAGCATCACGGCGTGAGCGTTGCCCTCTTCCAGAAGTTCATTCTGAAAGGTTACAATACAATCGTCATTATTATCAGCATCTCATCAGCAGCTCATTACTGAGCGCAGTGCTTCTCTCAGAAGTTTTATTTATTTATTTATTTTTATTTTTTATGTACATATAAGAATATACAAGACAACATATATTAGAAGAAGTAGACATAGGTGAAGCTTATCTCTAAAAAAAGAAATTGCTTCCATTTCCTTGAAAGTGAGTAAGGTGAAATTATAGAGTGGTATAGCTCAAAAATGTACATCACTACATGATATACTATAATACCTACTATATAATATAAATAAATAATAGCCAAAGCCATACATGGACAGTTTTACCTTCAGTTACGCCTGAAGTGATATAAATCCGTACCGTGTATGCATATTACAATCTCAAGATCAGCGCACAACCCAGCCCTGGTAGCATGGGCGGGATAAATTTTATCCCCGGGAAAAGGATAAAACGTTTATCCCCTTGCTTAGCTTTATCCACCCGTCGACTATGGGCACAGCGGTGGAAATAACACTCAGTGGATATACTTATAGAAATATACATCGCCTTCTCCTCTGTCGCCATGCTTTAGCATAGGGAAAAGATAATTTTATCCCCTGTCAGTGGATAAAATCGGGGGATAAAACTTTTATCTCCCGCCCATGCTACCAGTTCAGGTGGCCTGCTCAGATTCTGGAGTGAGCTCGGCTGACTATTGATCTGGCACGGAGCCGTCCGTATTTCGAATATAATTTTAAGAATTATCGTTTGGGACATGCGCTGGAGTTCAATCTACTATTAGCCACCACCCTGGTTGGTGAGTTCAAAATTCCAGTTTATTTTATCGCTCTGACCAGAACAGTCATCTGCCCCGCATGTTTTAAACATCCTCTAATTTTCCTTTTTATCAGAACTATAAAAAGTTCTAATATAACAGGAGTCCACATCTTTCATTTTGTGTGTGAATGCATTTTTGAAACTTCATTGTGGAAGCACTGTATACATAGCATAGTTTTGTTACCTATAGTAAAAAAATTGTTTTTTGAAAAGAGCAACAGCTAAGTTTCTTGCCGGCTCTTCTCAGCAGAATCTGCATTCCGAACCGGTGGTAGATTTATGACGTGTCATAAGAGTTACAGTTTGGCCTACAAGAAATAAATAAATTTTGATTTTGATTTTGTGCCCTAAAGAAACTCTACATTCTATAAATAATACTAACCAAGTTAGCATGCACAGTGGCTTCCTCAATGTACTTGGCGATGCCTGTGACGAAGCCATTTCTGTCCTCAAAGTTAGTGTCGAAATTGGCCTGGTAGAGGATGGAGCAGGGCGCTGCTTCGATGCAGGGCTGTTCATCTGTCAAACAAGACCATTTAATAAAGGTTCTAGACTTGATTTGTGGTTTAATATTCTCATTGTGACCACTGTCCGTGAAATTAGATCGAAATATCGATAATCCCAACTAAAATAATTACTGTGGTATAGTCAACGCATCTTTTTAAGAGCTAAGAGCAATAAAAATAAACTAATTAGATAATTTTTACCAAGAGATCGTAAGTCAGTATTTGCGCATGCAAAAGGCTAATGTACTGATTAGCAGTAAGGTTCAAAGTCATTAAAAATTGCATCAGGGATAACAAAATTTTACGGCTAGGGTTGCAACAATCGAATTTCTTGACTAGTCTTTCTTTCAAATGTCAAAAATTTTAGAATTTGGTCATCTTGTCGAATTTATTTAATATATTTATTTAGTAAGTATATTAAATAAATTCGAGAGTTTCGATCTGAAGGGCGACCTATAGTTGTTACTGATGAAACGTGGTATGACACTCACGACGTTGCGAAGAAAGGTTGGGTCGATGCGTCCGGAAATTGCTGTCTTAATGCACCTTGGTCTAGAGGGAGACTTTATTATTATTTGGATATGATTTAGCTAATCAGTGATGGTAGCATGGTTGATGGCACCATTTCAAATAGGTATTTGACAACCCTATGCACGGGTAGACATTTCTTTGTTTGCGGGAAATGTAAAAGATTTTTATCTTCAAATTTAAGTTCAGTTTAAATCGCAAACATAAGCACGTGTTACCTTTCAAAATATAATATACTATTGTTTAATAGTTTTATTGCTCTTAGCTCTTAGAGCGGTGCGTTGACTATACACGCTTGTATTATTTTATAACAATTAAGACTTAATAATCCGCACTTAAGTGAATTCAGGAAATGCCTGCCAGCACTATGCCTGTGCTTTCACCACAGGGATAGCATTTGCTGAATGGAGTCCATTTTGGGACCACACATTTATTTTATTTGTTTTTTTTAAACATACATCTGTTTGTCTTTAGCTGTGTCATAGGTGTGTCTCAAATAAATGCTTTTTCTTTCTTTCTTTTCTTTCTAAATTACGTGATAGGACAAGACTGGCTGATATTGTTCTGGAAGTGGCTAGGTCAAAGTGGCGATGGGCGGGGCATGCTGCTAAACCGATAGACTTGTTTGATCTGAGTGGAAGCCACATACGGGCATGAGTGATGTGGGGAGGCCTCCATTGCACTGATCCAATGACATCAAGCTTATGGGCAAAACCTGGATGAGGAGGCCTATATATGATTGGTGGTTTAGCTTATATATGGTTGGTCCTTGTTCTACTAGTGTAAATGCGACAGTGTACAGCGCGACTCGAGCGGTGTGTTGTACCATATCGCCACCCCAACCGAATAAAGGCGTAATCGAAAAAAGTCAATTTTACAGGAGAGCCAAAAAACCGTAGAAATAATCTACCTTCTTTGCTATTTACACCTGATTAAAGTTATATATATAGAAAGGCGAGTAAAAAAATAACGCTTCTTTTACTCTATTTGCTAAATTTTTAGCCTTATTTGCAAAAGAGATATTCAAGAAAAATCATCTTAAATTTTTATTCGTCTATGAACTTCGGCATTTATTTTTTGTAAAAAACAGTACGCCTTTATTCGCCTACAAATGCTCTAGTGAGCGAAACGCATCATTTTTGTGCATAACTTATTGAGTCAATTTTTGTATCGTAATCTGGCGCGCAATTATTTGTAACGCCGTTATTCTTGTACTTTTTGAATGATGCTCGAATCGTATTATAGATTCACTTCTATATTCGTTAGGCAATGCGAAAAATATAGATTCGTAATAAATGTTAACACTAAACATGAAAAATAATTTTTAATTAAAAAAAAGTCGTTAAAAATAACAAAAACTTCAATATTTTTTTAAATTAACAAGGAAATAATACAAAAAAATTATGTAAAACTTCATTAGTCCTTAATTAATATGGCAATCTCAAAATGGTTAGTACATTCTTACCACCATCGATATTATTCACAAATAATTGAGCCAATTACTTAGAATTTCTTTGGAGATCAAAAATCGGAAATATAATCATTTATATCTTAATTAAAACAAATATGACTGATTTATGATAATTCTTAATGACAAATCTGAATAGAAAATGCCACTATACCGGTTCTTTTTAGTTAATTTAATTATGAAATCTATCTTATACTTTGCGCTTAAAACCAAACATACGCGTTTGATGATGTTGGTATTTTATTAGGAACTTAAGTTCTAATACAATTAACAATAACATAAATATGACATTAGTTATTGTGTTAATAGTTTAAAATGCAGTTTTATGCAGTTTCTACTTCTGGCAAAAAAAAAAAATAGAAAACAGTAAAATCTTCTCAAATGTTCATTAAAAAATAAAAAATCAAAAGATAATAATGTAATAAAGTATCAACTACTAATAAAACTCCTTTAGGAACAGGATTTCTTTTAAAAGCTTTTATTTAACTTGCAATGTATGTATGCAGCTATCTTTGTTCGGGTGGAATCTTGCAACTCAATTTTGAAGCAGATATCTTAACCGATTGAGCTGAAATTTTGTATACACGTTTAGTTTGGATGACAATGCATGGTTAGTTGTGTGACGTCATTCTAAATCCAATATGGCGGAACATCCAAGATGGCGGACTAGTTATTTTTAATGCACTCCTACAATATGGGTATCAAATGAAATGGCTTGCTAAGAATAACTTAAAAAATAAAGTGACATCACTCTAAATTCAATATGGCGGACTAAGTTTTTTATGCTTTCCTACAATATGGGTATCAAATGAAAGGACTTGCTGAGAATACGAATGCGAGTTAAGTTCCGTTGCTCCAATCAGTTTGAAATTTTGGTGTACTGGGGGTTTTTAGTTATCATTCGAAATAAATTTGTAGACGAAAAAAGACGTAAACGTTATTCACTCCCGACAACAGATCCGGCAAATTTAGGTAAGATTTTATAACACCTTTCTTCTTCTAGAAAATGTGCAGTAAATTTCGATAGAATAAAGCCGCCTTCCTTCATATTTTTGTCATTTTCAGAGATAAAATTCTAAAAAAAAATTAGCCTATGTAACACGATTTCCATCATCAGATAATGAAATAAAAAAAAATTCGCGTAAATGATCTTACGCCTTTATTCGGTTGGGGTGGCGATATATCTCTGGTTTTGTGGATTACAGCAAAATAATTTCGTGTTTCCTTGTATTGGCTACTATCCTGCGTAATTAGAAATCACTAAAACCGGATGGAAGGTTGTCATAAATCATTCTTTTACTATAGATATTCGACCGGATATGTAGCAAGTTGAGCGAAAAATTCTTTGCCAATAATTAGATTTTGTAATACTTACCTGGCAAAGTTAGTTCATCCAGAACATCAACATTACTCAGGGCATCCGAAAGAGATACCTTCTCACTCACAGACATGATTATTTTAAGAAATAAACGATAAAATATCCAAAAAGTCTTGTAAACTTCGCGATCGGTATAGAGTCACTAACACATTGGAAGTTCACCAGAATTATAAATTATAAATTACTCATCAGATAGTATTTATATTTAGATATACAGACATTTCTAAACTATAATTTCTGATAAATTATAAATTATTTACTGTTTAGAAGTAAAAAAGTACAAAACAGTTGAGTAGATACATATAAGGTACCTACTCCAAGTGACAGATGATTGATGTTCTAATGATTAATGTTGTGCCGTGTAATTATGAGAAACGCGTTACTCGATAAATAATATCGATAATCGTAATCATCAATAATTTAAATAGGAGTTTCAATGGTATATTGATAGCACAAACATATAAGAGTAAGCAGACCTAACATAAGAAAAAATTGGCGTTCCAATTACGCCTACATACAAATCTCACGCACACATTGACAGTATACAGAGCCGGACTTCGAAAAGCGAGGTTCAGCGAGGTTGAAGGGACTGGAGAGTATTTAATATCTGTAATTTGAAATAATATGGAAACTACGGAAAGTTGCCATCAAATTGTAGTTTAAACCCTTATTTTACATTCTGTAAACTTAATTCTATAAATTAATTCTTAATTATGAAAATGGATTCTAATGTGCTAAGTTTCGCGGTTTTGTAATCAAACAAGTAATAATGTTACAAAATAATATTTAATAAAATCAAAACAAAACATGATTTACAAAATCTACCCAAAAGATATATCTATTAGATAAATAAAACAAAATCAAAAAGCAACTTTTTCTCTAATATCTTTTAGAAATACAAACATTGACAATACGATAACATCAACAGTAGTTTAATTAACTCTTACATTCTATTCAGCCTGTATCACTCATTTCAATAACCTTATTAGAATAGTATTACACATTTTAAACTTATAAAAATAACAAAATAAACCATATGTCTCAGTCTTTTCAATAACGTAATAAGGAATAGTATTACTCTATACTCTTTATTAATAGTATTACTAGGCTGTAAATTTTGCAAGTCCATCAAAACTTGATCTCCAGCAGCTTTTCTTTCTACTGGACCTTTTACTGATGATGTAGACATATGCTGAAAACAAGAGTAATAAATTATCAGTTGTCTAGTATTAACAATTTAATAGGTAATACAAATAGGTACACAGCTATATATGTATGGGTATAGCTGTCAATATTTACGTTTAAATGGCAAGATGTTTTGGGTTGGTACCTAAATATAAGAACAACTAGAAACTTACTTGTAATGATGAATCAAAAATCATTGGGATTGCATTAGAAGTAAGGACGGTACGAAAACCACTGCAATCCACTAAATGTGCTTCAAAATGTTCAGAACATAGCACACTCGATGTTTTGTGCTGCCAATTTTTTTTATTCGTCTGCATCAACCAGGCATTTTTTATATTTTCATCCTTTGGAAAGCTGAAAAATGATTTAATTTTATAATTTATCCTTACTTTTATAGAAATAGAAATAGAAATATTTTATTTCAAATAAACTTTCACAAGCACTTTTGAATCGTCAATGAATCTACCACTGGTTCGGAATGCCTTTCCCGCCGAGAAGAGCCAGCAAGAAACTCGGCGGTCGCTCTTTTCAAAAAAAAGTAAAAATTTTACAATATTTAATGAAACTATGCTATGTATACAGTGCTTCCACGATTAATTTTCCTAAGTCCAATACAATATAAATAAAAATTAATACAATCCAATACATCTTAAAACAGGCAGGCAAAAACAGACTAATTATTTAATCAAAATATACCCACTAAACAAAACTTGCGCCTAAATACGGCCCTGTCAAATTGTACAAGTATATGAAACGACAAACAAGATCCTGATATTAATTAATTGATAAATATTGCAACAGGAATATACTAGAACCAAAATTACTATAACTGTCTACGAGTTTTGCGTATATAATAATTAGGGACTGCTTCTAAAATGCCGAACGATTATTAATAATCACACAGTAAGCATATAACCAAATTACGAGTCTATAGCACATCAAAACTTACCGATGAAAAGTAATTGCAGGTGTTTTCCTATACGGAGAATTGCCACACAGAGGTGCACAACACTTCACCATTTTATTTCAGAATTTTTGATTCTTTAGACTCGATTTTAAAGCAAATTTAAAAGAATAAACAACTCGCAGGTTATGTTGTTGTTTTTGACAAATTGACATATTGCACCATACTGCTCTTATTTGTAGCTTACGAATTGCCTCAAGCTCAATTATGTCTATGAGTGCGTAAGTGTTGCAACAACAGAAGTAAAAGAGATAGAATCATATATTTTTTGTTGGAGAGAAGCAAGCGAAGATATTATTTATTCGTTTAGATGTAGTTGTGAAAATTATGTTAGGTCTGCTTACTCTTATATGTTTGTGATTGATAGTTTAATTATACTTATTTACTATAAAGTAAAATCAGACAAAGAATAATATTTCATACAATATAGTACCTAGACCGCAAAATAATATTATGATAGTGTAAAATCGAATAGGTAGTTATCGATTTTTCATCGTTTGCATGGATTTTAATCGTTATGTTGATTTTAACGATTTTACACGATTTACATCACTAAATATGACAGTTGTGGCAACGCCCAAATCACCAAAGAGTCCAAAGACTAATAAAATATTCTCATTTACGTTCAGAAATCAGGCAAAATTTTTATAGGTACCTATCTCATATTTTTATTTCGATTTAATTATGAGTCAATAAATCCAAAAAAATATGACGGCAGGTATATGTTTGTGCACTACAAATGGCAATGTTCTCAAAGGTGTGTGAACTTGGGCTACTTGATCCTATTGGTGGAATGTCCTAAGTAGCGTTGCCAGACGTCCCATATTTCCCGGGACATCCCGTATTTTAGGCATAGTTTAAGATGTCCCGGCGGGACTGACTCTGTCCCGTATTTGAACCGTACTTCGTTTTCCATTATGAAATCGATCCAAGTATTCATACACGCAACGTTCGTAAAAAAGTGAGTTGATCACCGTATTTAATTACGATTATAATAATTGTATTGATTTTTACAGATATGTTAAAACGAATAAAAATATGTTAAAACTGACTTGATCCTCGAAAAATTATCAAAAAAAAATGTCACTAAATAATTTTGTTTTTTTTTATTTGTCCCGGGTAAAAAACTAAAATCCCGTATTTTTTTGCCTATTTAACCATTTGTCCCTTGTAGGCTGAAAAAAATTTGGTAACCCTAGTCCTAAGACTCCTAAGCTCTTCTCATTACGAAGAGACCCGTGCCGGTGCTTAGTTAGTCTAAGATTTAATTCGATTGATAGTATAAGAATTCGATGACAATAGCGTCAAAATAAAATGAACCTTAATGGTATAGAATTAAAGTCACAAATTCTATACGCATTAAACGAAATTGAGCGCCTTGAGTAAATCCTTGTGGACGAAGTCGCGGATACATTTTATTCACTCCTACTAATTTTATAAATGCGAAAGTTTAGATGTATGGATGGATGTTTGTGATCCAATCACGCCACAACAACTGAACCGAACATGGCCGAAAAGTACAGAAATAGATTATAGTCTTGAATAACACATAGGCTAATTAAAAATAAAAACCAGTTTGTATTTATTAAATTTAGATATAATTTTCATTATACAACTTAATAAAAATGTACTGGACTGTATTTTACATGTTTTTTAAACGTTATGTAATGTAATAAACTTAAAGTAAATACACCATTTCACATCCCTTCCTATAGGGTTAGTAAAAGATTCGATTGTATTCTTATTCGATGACCTTAGCGTCAAAGTAAAATAAACCATAACAGCATTGAATTAGAGTTCAATTTCGTGCACGCATTCTCATACGCTTACGTATACCGATACGCTCGAAATTAAAATCGGTTGTACTGAATTTGTGACTTTAAAACAATACATTTAAGGTTTATATTAATTTGACGCTAATGTCCTCAAATACGATTAATTGAATTAAATCTCATACTAACTCCACTTATCATATTATTATAATGTGCGTAGGTATATCTAAAAATAATAAGTTTAAATATTTAAGGTAGGTCTAGGTAAACATATTTTTATTTAATCTATGATTTCCAAACGAAACAACAATAGACAAGGTAATAAATTAAAAAAAAATCATAATAGGTACTTATAATTTTTGACAAATATCTATTTGTAATCTGTGGATAAGTTACTAATTATTTATCAAAAAAACTGAATGGACTTTTTTAACAACTTTACCTATAATAATTTTTGCAACTCACGAGGGCGCGTGGCTCACGATTGTGTGTGTGTCATTTCTGTGTGTGTGAGCGAGAGCTTGCTCGCGCCTGACCGCTCCCAACTAGGCTCCTGACAGGCACGCACACTTACGCAATGTGCATGTACACGACGTAACCACAAGTAAAGCTCACGCGCCCTCGTGAATTGCAAGAACGTAGCAGTACGTCACGTTTACTATTTAAGTAACTTATCGAAAAATTAGGGATAGATTGAATATAGAAAACAGTCGTAAGTGAATATGGTAAAGTATAAACATAAAATTAATAACTAAAACAAAATAAACCAATTCTTAAGTTAATCGCACATCTTTAAACCGTTGTATATGGGTCGTTCTACTTTTCTACCGACAATAGTCTGTCTTTCTTCTTATTATGGCATCTCGTTGGAGTATTAATATAAATGGTTTTTTATTCGGTTCGAATAAACGTCCATATTTTTCTTATCTATTAATATTATGTCATTTTTCATGTTCTCTAACCAGCATATTTTATACGTTCGTTTTCCGTATAATGCCGTGACAGAGTGGTAAACTGAAATGTGGTCTCTACAGAAAAAGACCACTTTGTCACATTATTTTTTCAAAAACCAACATTAAAAAAGAATCAATATTAGCTAGGAAGGAAACTTTAATTAGTACTAATGAAAACACAGATGCAGTTTTTTTTAAATCCCACACATAAAACACAATTATAGACAGTTCAAAAAACCAAAAAAACAGAAAAACGTCGTTTCATTGTCGGTAGAAAAGTAGAACGACCCATATATATATCTCACCTGATGGTAAGTGACGATGCAGTCTAAGATGGTAGCGGGCTAACTTGGAAGGGGTATAGCAGTGTAAATTAAACCCATACCCCTAATCGGTTTCTACACGCCGTCGTGCCGGAACGCTAAATCGCTTGGCGGCACGTTTTTGACGGTAGTGTGGTAACTAGCCACGGCCAGAGCCTCCCACCAGACCAGACCAGAGACAATTTAAAAATAATAAATTACTAAATTGCCCCCGCCGGGAATCGAACCCGAGACCTCCCAGTTATAAGACCACAGCGCTCACTACTGCGCCAGGGAGGTCAAGGTACTGCGACAAGACTTACACTATTTTTAACCGACTTCCAAAAAGGAGGAGGTTATCAATTCGGCCGGTATATATTTTTTTTTTTTTTACAAAATTCGGATGACAGATGCTAATAATATTTAGAATGTGCGATCGACTAAATACAATGTGAAATAACAATATGTATTTTAAACAATAGCCATACAATTTTTCTTTTCTATCCAAAATCAACATAGACAAAATATTCTTAATATTAAAAAAAGTCAAATCTTTATAAAGACGAATACTAATATAACATACTTACACTAATTAATTATTTTTACATCTTTACTATATTAATATTAATTAATATGTATTATAAAACAAAGTCCCTTTGCCGATATTCTGTGAGCGCCAAACTACTGTATGTTTTTACCCGTTAATAATAATAATCATTTATTTAGCAAAAAGTAAAATTAAACACACTAAATACTTAACAATTTTATATGGGCGGGGCATTCCTTTAATTTAATGTTTAATTTACACATAAATATAGCTTCTGAAGCTAAACTAGGTAGCCCTGTGCTTCAGCTTCAGTGCCGAACTCCCCTGAACATTTATATAAGACAAGTATGATAAGAACAAAATTATTATGATTTATGACAATTAAATAAGATAATAAACAAATAAACAAAAACATACTAGCGGAATTAATAAAGATAAGATTTTACATAAATTTGAGATAGCGATGACAATTAATGAAAAAATGTTTACGTTTATGAACCTCTCGTTGTTCACTAATAGAAAGCCTGATACTGCGAGGTTGAGTTGTATAATTTTTTATCCCCCTTCCCCCACCAAGGAAGCATTAAGTTTGTAAAAATTTCGTTGTAGTGTGATGCGGGTGATAGGTCAATAAAATGTAACTTTTTTACACGCACGCAAGTACGCATGCACGCACGCACGCACGCATGCACGCCCGTAAGCAAGCACCTTTCGATTTTCAGTATTCTTCTTCTTCAACTTATGGACGTCCACTGCTGGACATAAGTCTCTTGCATGACCTCCACAGACCTCGGTCTTGCGCCGCCTGAATCCAGCGACTCCCTGCGATTCGTTTGATGTCGTCGGTCCACCTAGTGGGGGGTCTGCCAACACTGCGCTTTCCGGTGCGGGGTCGCCACTCCAGCACTTTGGGACCCCATCGACCATCAGCTCTTCGAACTATGTGCCCCGCCCATTTCCACTTCAGCTTCGCGACTCGCTGAGCTATGTCGGTGACTTTGGTTCTCCTACAGATCTCCTCAGTATTAGGCAAATATAAAACAGTTCTTAAAGAGCTTTCCTGGCTAAAACAGCTTCTCAAAGAATCAAAAGAATATAACATTAATTGGTGATTAACGAATGAAAATCTCTACAGTAGTTTCTAAGGTTACAGCGAAAACTTCAGCCGTGCGAACCTGGGGCAGGTTAACTAGTTTATGCCATAATTTATGTACATTTGGCGCTATGACGCCATATTATTATATAGGTAAAGGCCATAATTATCAATCATAATACAAACATACATAAATAACTCGCGTCACGGTCCTTGGCAACCTGGGCGGCCTGCTAGACTTCTGGAGAGAGCTGGGATGGTTGGAGTAAAAACATCGGAAGGATTGGTGTATCACACACAACAAACCAATGACTGGTCTAAGTGTGGAAACCAGCCCAGTACGAAGAAAGAAGAAAGAAAGAACTCGCGTCACAAAATTTGGATCTATAGTTACAAGTCACGAGGTCGCATGAGCTTTACTTAATTTAGAAATTATAAATTCCTAAACTGCCCCCGCCGGGAATCGAACCCGAGACCTCCCAGTTATAAGACCACAGCGCTCACCACTGCGCCAGGGAGGTCGTCGTTGATAGCGATTACCGTTTAGGGGAATTTGAGAATACAAAAGCTTAAAAGGTGGCGTTAAAACTCTATAGGTACCTCCTGTACCACAATATAACGTACATTACTATTTGATTGCTTACCATTATACAGATTTGATTGTACATTATTCAATTGTCCGTTAACTGGTCTGTCATTACACACCAAATTGTTCAACGGTCCATTTAACTGTCTGGCGTTATTAAATGGCTCATTATTCAACCGTCCAGTGAACTGTCTGTTATTATTGACCATATTATGTAACTGCCTGTCATTATTAACGGTGGTGTTGTCAAACTGTCTGTTACTATTACCTGTTATGTTGACAAACTGTCTGTGATTGACAATTGCGGTATTCAACGGTCTGTTAATATTATCCGCATTATTTAACAGTCTGTCATAATTAACCGTCGGATTATTTAACATCGTGCTTAAGTGTGTATTATTATTGACCGCATTGTTCACTTGTCTGCCAATATTTACACCTCTCACACTAAACTGTCCGTCAGGATTCACTGTCACATTTAATGGCCTGTCATTATTGGCTATCACATCATCGTTAAGGACTATACTAACGTTCTCATACTCCGTTAACTCTACGATGGGTGCAGGAATATCAAAATCAACGGCGTTCATGTTATCGTTGCTGCTATCCAGGTCATAAAATCCAAGTTGTTGGTTGAATATGCTGGAGTCAAGCTGTATTTCTGGTCTTGCATCTTCAAATGGTGGTTCGGGTAGATTGATTCTGATGCAATTATGGTTTTTCAATAATGAGGGTAGGGCGAAATCTTCCTCGCAGGCTGGGCACTGGAAGTTACCTGAAAGTAAAACATTGTTAAATGTAACACCGACTTTGGTACCCTTTTTTTTTTTTAATTCGATGACAAGATAGCCCTAGACTTACCATCAGGTGAGATCGCTCACCTGATGGTAAGTGTCGATGCAGTCTAAGATGGTAGCGGGCTAACTTGGAAGGGGTATAGCAGTGTAAATTCAACCCATACCCCTTATCGGTTTCTACATCGTGCCGTAACGCTAAATCGCTTGGCGACACGTCTTTGATGGTAGGGTGGTAACTAGCCACGGCCAAAGCCTCCCACTAGACCAGACCAGAGACAATTTAGAAATTATAAATTCCCAAACTGCCCCCGACCCCGAACCCGAGACCTCCCAATTATAAGACCACAGCGCTCACCACTGCGCCAGGGAGGTCGTCATAACCCTACACGCAAACTAGATGGCGCCACACGTACCATAAATGCGTAGACAGGGAAGTACTACAGACTTAATATCTCCTTTTCACTCCCACACAAAAGAGATGCAGTATAGTTATGTCAAACAAGATAGAATGAGACACAGCTATGTCTATATCCGTCCTTCACTGCATGCCATGTTTTGATTTGTTGCTCACAATACATTGTGAGGTGATTGTGAGCAACAAGACGTACAAAAGTAGGTATTTCACAGTGTTATAATAACTTTTAGTGTTATTTAAAGTCTTTAACCCGAAATAAAGAGTGCTTTAAGTTATTAAAACTGATCTAGAATATAAACAATGGTGCGTTGCAGCGTTTTAAAATTGTATGTACTTTATTACCTATCTCTTGTGGCGACAAGCTGGTAGGATTCTAGAGAATACTCATTCTACGCATAAATGTGAATATTTGAGTTTCAATAATATTACATATAGTTTCAACAATATTCATAGAAGGAGGTAATAGTTCCACTAGTATTTGTGGAACTATTACCTCCTCTTATTGAAGAAAAGGAGAAAAACATAGATACAATAATTTACTCGTAATTACCTTTTTTATTGTTTAATGGGACATAACCGTCTCTTGATATTCCGTGAACTGAATACATGTGCCTCCTCAGGCAGAAGTTTGTCGACAAGTACTTGAGGCATAGCTGAAACGATTAAAATATACAAAATTTAAAATAATCTGATCTAAATAATGTACCCTATTTCCTATTTATAATACTATAAATGTGAAAGTTTTTATGTTTGTTAATCAATCACATCGCAACGGCTGAACCGATTTGACTGCAATTTGGCACAGATATTATAGTCTAGAGTAGCACATAGACTACTTTTTCTCCCAGAAAATAAGAGAGATTATAGTCTGGAGTAGCACATAGGCTACTTTTTCTCCCGCAGGAATAAAAAACCTTAATCCATGCAAACGAAGTCACGGGAATCATCTAGTCACACTAATATTATAAAGTTTGTATGTGTATGTTTGTTACTCCTTCACGCCACAACGAATGAACCGATTTGGCTGAAATTTGAAATGGAGACAGCTCATACCCAGGATTAAAACATAGGCTACTTTTTATCCTAGAAAATTACAGATTTCCTGCAGGAATCAAAAAACCTTTATCCACGCCTACGAAGTCGCAGGTATCATCTAGTAATCTATAAAATTAAATAATATTAGGGCTATAGTCTCAATTATAGGATAGATAAGAAAAGCTTTTTATTCAAATAAACTTCTAGTGTTTTTGAATCGTCAAGTTATCCCTCCCTCTCCAGAATTGATAAGGACAAAATATAGGTTAATTTACCTTACATTGATGTTTTGACAACACAGTTCTCTTTCCAATTGTTATTGGTTTCGAGGGTATATTTTCATTTGAGATTGTCAAGTCGATAAAGTTATTGGGGGTTACGTTCACATTCACGTTTTCCTCAGACATTAACCGTTTTGCCTCAGGGGTTAACCGATTTTCCTCAGGGGTTAACCGTTTTGCCTCAGAGTTATCCATTGGAAATATTATTTTTTCCAATAAGATTCTTGGTTGCAGTAACCGTGGCAGTTTGTCTGTTTTCATGTTGTAGACTTTTTTGAAAGGTGTTTGAGTATTTTGAGTAGTATTTTCAGTTAAATCCTCTATATCTCCAGAGTCAACAGTCGGAGTTATATCAGTTAGATTTTCTGTATTCAATAGGTTCACGGGTTTAGGTAATTCCGCCTCATTTTTTTGAGAGGTTTTCAAAAAATGTGACCATTTATGCTGTAACATGTCTGTTTCTGTGCTGAACTTTTCAAAGCATTGATCGCAAAAGTAGAAATCTTTGTAGCCTGTCATCGCACACTTTTCGTATTCCGGGAAGGTTGACACATGCTTCTCTATTAATAATCTGTCTAGTGAGCTTACGTCGCAGAATTTGCAAACGTAAAGTGTACTGTCACCCGACATCTGTGTGGTATACAAACTTATCGGTCTCTTTTTAGAATGCAAGAACTTTATATGGTGTGTCAAGGCACATTTGTCATCGAATCTGTCTTTACATATATCACATATATAAAAACTTCCGAGGTGCTCGTAGCTGTGATCTTTGAGATCCATGAAATAGAACAAGGATATGTGACAGGTTTTGCATTCATACTTTTTGATAATCTTACAGACATTGCGCCGATGTTCCAAATAACATTTTTTGTCCGGCAAAAGCAATCCACACGCATCGCAGTGCAGTTTAATGTGAACCTTGAAGAATATTCGATCGGTGAAATCTTTTGAACAATAAAAACATACATAGCACCTACGCTTTTTATGAACTTCCCTCATGTGGATTTTCAAGGAGTAATAGTCCTCGTAAATCTTTGGGCATTTCCGACACCTGTGGTACTCCTTGACTTCGTGCACGATTATCTCATCGGAAAACGATACTTTTTTACGGATCTTATTCTGCGGCTTATAACATATTACGTGCTTATTTTCCTGGTGATTCAACAACTTTTTCTCACTCAGATACACTTTCTGGCATATGTTACACGTAAAATTCTTGTTAAGTAAGTGATCCTTGCTCAAAAATACCTCTTTCAGTTGCTCTAGATTTTCGCGCTTCAACCTGACCGAACACTTCTTGCCGTAATTGCAAATGTCGTTTATCGCCACGAATTTAGGTTTCCTCAGATCTGGCGGTAAATCCTGCCTCTTATTAAGCAAATAAGGCTTAATGTCGTATCGTTCGCAAATAACTTTGGGCACTTTCTGGAACCCGCGAAAAACCCGTTCGACATCTGACGCCAAGCTACCGCCCGTATCCTTCTCCGATTTATATAAATCCAGCGAATCTCTGATGTTTCCATTATAATTTGCAGACATGAAAAACAGAAGTAAACTAAATAAACACAAAAATAATTTACTACACTAATATGTAATAACCTTTAAAAACGTCAACATCAACAATCTTGATTTTTTTTAATAGCCGTTGGAATCTGTCTGTACCGCTGGATTTTCTCCAAAGAGTATATACCTAATTCACTAAATTCACTAGATACCTACTCTTTGGTTTGAGTTTTTTTTTTGTGGTATTCGGAGTGATTACATTCTCTTTGGTAGTATTTTTTTAGACGTTGACGATCTTGTAGGTACGTAATTCAATTTGCAGAAGTACTAAAGTAGAAGTGCTATAAAACAAACATTGCTTATTTTTACACCAAGGACGGAAGGAGCACGAGTGCGAAATGTTCCCGCCGACGCGCATTCGGAGCTGCCTTCCCGTCATAAACCCGATGTTTAGGCGGATAAGGCCTCACAAGCCGTTTCGCCAAACTATTCACAATCAAACAAAGAGCTCTACAATTAACGGTTTCAACACAAATGCTCAGCTACAGAGGACGAAATGGATGAATTTCCGAGCGATTTTCACGCGATGGATGCCTTTAGGGAGTGTTATTTACGTGGGTTGGTGCTATATACGAGCGAGTGTAAACTACGAGGTGTCCAAAGTGGAAATAAAATTTTACGAAATGTTCCCTTTTCGAATCACGAGTCGACTGTGGGGGAAGTTGGCGTCCTGCGAGCTTCCTATATCGATACGCAGTTTTGTGTATGGTACGTACGTTCGTATGTTTAATGTGAACTTAAACGATGCAGCCGTGAGTGATCTTACGTATTACAGAAGTTTGTCTGCGTTCTTTACTCGAGCCCTCAGAGACGGTGCTAGATACATATCCCCAGCTCCCTGTGTTTCGCCGTGTGACGGAACCGTCCTCAACTGCGGTCCGGCGGACACGGACAAGATAGAACAAGTCAAAGGTGTCACGTACAGCCTCGAAGAATTCCTCGGTGAGAACAAATGGTCCATGAACAAAGACACGAACTACTACAATTCGTTGTTGAAAAACAAGAAAAATATCCTACATCAATGTATTATATATCTAGCGCCCGGTGACTATCATAGGTTTCATTCCCCGTGCGATTGGTCGTCGAACTTTCGTAGGCATTTCTCGGGTAAACTGTTATCTGTGAACCCGTGGTTAGCGCAACTGATCCCCGGGTTATTTACTATGAACGAGAGAGCTGTGTATATAGGAGAATGGAAGCACGGTTTCTTTTCTATGACAGCTGTCGGTGCAACGAACGTTGGATCCATAGAAATATATTCTGACCCCGAATTAAGAACGAATACGAAGGGAAAACGAAACAGGATTGACGAATTAGAGATGCATAGAGTTACATATAAAAAGGGAGAACTGTTTGGCCAATTTAATATGGGCAGTACGATCATTCTACTGTTCGAAGCGCCGGCGGATTTCAAATTCGAATTAAACGCAGGCGACAGAGTCCTAGTGGGACAAGCGTTGACGACAATGTCCAAGGAGCTTTCTAGATGACCGATTTATGACGACTTGTTTTACATAGCGCAGACGGCGATCATACTATATGTTATTTTGCTAACAATGTAGCAGTTTATAGCTATATGTAATCAATTGAGTGTTTCATTGAAGTAAATACGTCAACTACGACACCCCTTCCAGCCCCCTGATTCTATAACTCAGTGCCTATCAATGACGATAAGCATTTTTTATCCATTGAAGGTTTGAAGAGAAATGTCATTTACGATTTCATAGTAAACCTTCAATGGATAAAAAATACATGTCAGTGGCTTTAATTTTTAACCGACTTCCAAAAAGGAGGAGGTTATCAATTAGGTCAGTATCTTTTTTTTTTTTTTTTGATAGGCTCTGAGTTACAGAATCGTGGCCCAGATAACCATGTTTGAGAATAGAAGTGACCTAACCCAAAAATATATTATCGGTCAAATTCATTAGTGGAACATTTCCAAAATCAGATGTTTTGAGTTAAGTATGCAAAATGGTTTTAAATTGAATAATCTTTCCGAAGCACTAACGGTACAAGTCAAATTTTGGTTCCAATTGACAGGAAACCACATAATCAGCTAGAAAAGTATTGATTTTAGCTGTCAACTCAAAACTTTGACTCTCAATTATTACTCGAAACTGTATATTTTGAATTGTACCATTAATGAATTTGACCAACAATATACATATATGTAATACCATAGCAGTAAATGAAAAAATCAAATGCCACATAATTAATTATAATTATTTCTAGAGACATCTTTTCCCATATTTCTCGCTCACAACTCAAAATTAGTTTTATGTTTTTTTTTTAATTTAACTGCTTTATAGTTAGTTAGTTGAGATAACAGAGGTTTGTTATGACATTAATTACATAACAATTTTTTTCATAAACCGACAGGTTGACAAGGTTATC
This sequence comes from Hipparchia semele, assembly GCA_933228805.2. Taxonomy (NCBI): domain Eukaryota; kingdom Metazoa; phylum Arthropoda; class Insecta; order Lepidoptera; family Nymphalidae; genus Hipparchia; species Hipparchia semele. Next base: position 4,576,135 of record OW121735.1, on the reverse strand, counting down.
AATGATTTTTTTTTATAGACAAGTGGTAAAAATGCTTGGTATTATTTACATTGGCTTTAGTTATTTTCACTAATCATTATAATTGCAATTTTTAATTTTTATTGAAGTGTTAACCTACACTTAAAGGAAATAACCTAATAGATTTATAAATACATATCAAAAATTCTGAGGCCGGCGGGATTCTACGGGATTCTAACCCACATCTCTCTGGAAATCGCGCCCGAGTGTGTTCACCGTTACACCACGGCGGAACCACACGTCAGCCACGAAATTAGTGATATGTATCTACTTTTTCAATCAGTTTTATAGCTACTGTTAGCGACATTTTGATATGTATTTATAAATCTATTAGATTATAATTGCAGCTTTAATGTGTTGTATATTAGATAGATTTTATGAGTTTTTGAAATTAATCACTTCCTTGGAAATGCCTCCTAATTAGGCATAGTGTAATTATAAACATATTGTAATCTACTTTTCCTATGCTGTCTTAAAAGGTTTGCAAGTGGTAGAAAGGCGTAAGCGACGCGCATTAGATGTTCTTATCACAGAACACTGAATATCTAACTATTACTAGACCATCTATATATATAAAATTCAAAGTCCTAACTGACTGACTGACTGACTGAGATATCAACGTACAGCCTAAACTACTGAAGTTAGAAACTTGAAATTTTTACAGTTGGTTCCTTTTACGACGTAGGCACACACTAAGGAAGGATTTTTGAAAATTCAACCCCTAAGGGTGTAAAATAGGGGTTTGAAAAATCGAACTTAACGTGAGCAAAGCCGCGAGCAAAAGCTAGTGCTAAAATAAAATACCTGATTGAATGCGAGACAGACTTGCATACAAAAAACGCAGAAATAAACATGTTTCTAGTAGGGGAACTCCCTTTCATTTTTAATTTAATTTAATCTATTACGGATCATGAGATACATGCTACTGACAGACGGACAGACAGACGGACAGCGGAGGTAACAGGGTCCCGTTGGTTACCCTTCTTATATGTTTCTTTGATTAATTTATCTTTTAAGACAACAAAGGAAAAATAGATTATAAATACACATAATATATGCTTTTGCACTAAAGGGTTTTCACTTATATTTTATTTTGCACTATCCTATTATAACTTTATATAGCGCACACCTAAATCAATAGTGAGAAAACTCAAAAAAGGTCAAAAATGATGTCGTGAAATGCGACCTAGAATTGAGTTTCATAACTTTGCTAATAAAAGATTTAGTATAATCAATATTCAATATATTATGTATTAAATTATTATTTTCTATATTGTTTATTTGTTAACTTTATTTAGTATATTCATTATGTTCAATTATTAACTATGTATTGTATATCTTTTTGTTTAAATCGTAAAAATTCACAAGACGCCGAACCGTTATGCCTGAAGGCCACAACTTATCATCTAGGAACATCTAAAGGAGGGAACCAAAATAAATTAATACTCATATAAAAGCTTATAAAAAGTAGCATCATTATCAGTTACGTTTACCATGGTTCATGGAACGTTCCATTCTAAAATATTAAATCAAAGCTTAAAAAACGACTAAAATGTATGAAAAAGCCGAAACACTCTCTTTTTGGGTAATATTTTCTGTAACTTACTATTTTTTTTATCACCTAAACTTTATATTAAAATAAAGTATCTTCAAATATATAAAATTTCGACAAATTGTAAATACATTTACAATTTGTCGAAATCTGGAACTTTTTTTTTTCGAGTGTATGAGGGGCGGATTTTCGGCCTTATCAACCCACCTCCTTTTATGCTTAGGTACTAGGACCTTATAGGCATCATGCCCTTTCTGTTGTCTCATATTTATTTTTACTAATACAAAGATACAATAATACAATTTCAGAAAGACTTTTTTCCGTTTAGAGAACAGAGACACTTTTTGAGTTGTCTCACTATTGACCTGGGTGTGTGATATTTCTGTGAAATAAATATATAAATAATTTGCGATTACACATGTTGCAATAAATATTAGTAGGTATAGGTAAACTATTAGATATTGCCCATGTTTTATGTGGTTTGAAAATTATACCAGTGACGATTTAATTATATTAGTTAGGGGAAGAAATATATCATTTTCATTAGACATTTACCATAAGTAAAATCAAAATATTGTGTACGGTTATGTTGATTGGTATTTTCTAATAAGTTAGGAAATGTATTCCTGTATTTTATACAGTTCTTTCAATTTGCGAGAGCGCGCGGCGCATGGTTGTGTGTGTGTCGTATCTGTATAAGTGTGAGCGAGAGCTTGCTCGCGCCTGCCCGCTCCCACCTAAGCTCCTGACAGGCACGCACACTTACGCAATGTGCATGTACACGACGTAACCACAAGTAAAGCTCACGCGCCCTCGTGAATTGCAAAATCTATAGAAAATGTATTCCTGTATATTATACACGAAAACTGAAACCAGGGATTCAAGGATGATTCTCAGTCGCTCAACGTTGGAATTTTTCATCGTTTTTTTCGTGATTTTGACAATTTTTTTCATTTTGTAATTGTTCACGTCGAAAAAATCGTTCAAAAATCACGTCGATCCGTAGCTTCGTTGCAGCGTTATTGAAGGACAAACCAACAAACAAACACACTTTCGTATAATATTAGGAAGGATAAATGTGAAAAATAAAAAGTTGTCAAAATCACGAAAAGTCTGATACAAATTCCGATACTGAGTAACTCAGAATCATGTTGTTTTATATTAAATGTTTTATATTACATTTATAAATTGTTTGAATCTTCTTTTATTGCGTTCAAACTATATTTAATTCAAACCACCGAACAATCCTTTCTATCAGTTACACCACAGATAACTCTAGCTCTGTTCAAGACCACAGAGTATAGGTATCACTCTTATAGAACACATTTACGGAGTCCCTGTTTAAGTTTTCGTTAGGCTATCACTTTCGCCGTGTATAATATTATATGATACTAGCTTAAGTTATGTTGTTAGTCAGCTTATACCACCGTATGTATTGTCAGTGCAATATATATCGTACACCCAGATCAATAGTGAGACAACTCAAAAAAGGTCTCTTTTCTCTAAACGAAACAAAAGTCCTTCTGAATCTTTTGTTTGCAAAGTTATGAACCTAATTTTGTTTTAGGTCATAAATGATGTCGTGAAATACGGCCTAAAATAAAATTGTGCTTCATAACTTTGCTAACAAAAGATTCTATGTCCTTTAACACCATTGGTTGCCTGGGAGAGATCGCTATGTAGCGATAAGGCCGCCAAATTGTATGCTATTTATTAAGATCACTGTGTCTATTCTAATATTATGTGTGGTGTACAATAAAAGTATATTCATTCATTCATTCAGAAATACTTTTTCTTCGTTTAGGGAACAGAGACCTTTTTTGAGTAGTCTCACTATTGATTTGGGTGAGCGATATATTATATTATTTGCCACAAAAGTTGAAAATCCGCTCATGGCCAGCGAGGTGTACTACGGCCTAAGCCTAAACCGATGCAACTTAATCGAGCAGCTAAATTCTAACTTTCGTGACAATAATGTGAAAAGTGTTCCCACTTAATTACAATATGGGGTTATTCAAGGGCCGAACCAATAAGAAAAGCCGGCAACGCATTGATGGTGCCTCTGGTACTACAAGTGTTCATGGGCGGCGGTAACCACTTTAGATCAGGTGACCCGTCAGCTCATTTGCCCGCTATTCATATAAAAAAAACTGCGCGCCAAAATTGAGGGTACAAGAAGATACAAGTCATTGATGCGTGATTCTTTGTCTCGCTTTGAAATTTTTCTATCTCACTCGCATATATGCGGGTAGTGCAAGACAGCAATAAACAGGAAAGACGCTATTTTTATCTCTTCTCGTCTTACGCTTGCGAGCTTATTTTTCTCTCGCTCTCACTAATGCTGAGATCTATAGAGCATACGCTGACTTAGCTCGACCTGAAGATTTAAAACGAGACCTAAATATGCTCCAACATAAATCTGTCTCGTTTTATCTCTATAGATTTCAGCCCTTAGAGTAAATGAGAGCAATAATAATATGTATACCAACTTGGTGCGAAGTTGAAAATATGAGGGTAGTATTAAAAATTCGGCCAATAAAAGAAACTTAATTGCTAGTTCTTGACTGCGATAGTGTAACCGAATTATCGTGTGTGATAGTATCGATAGTAGACCCAGCCTTACTTTAGAGTGTTGACTGTCACTAGACAAACCACAAAACCGGCCAAGTGCGAGTTAGACGCGAAAACGAAAGCTTCCGTACTACCCTACAAGATTTAAAAACAGTTATTATTAAGAACGAGTAAAAACAAAAGTTGTATGGATACCCTCTTTAACTTTACCTCACACCTCACCTCCCAACTGCATGTTGGGTAAAGGGTGTCTTTTCCCACTGTCTCTTCCTCTCCTTCCTTTCTCACTATCTCTCATCGTATTCCTCATTGCTGGGGGTCGTGACCCCGATTATTCACACAGTAGGTTCACACTATTAAATCTATCGAGAAATTTTATTTTTCAAAAAATCTGCTTTCGTATTTTGAACCTTATGAAATCAACGCTATGTTACAATTCTATAGACCTGCCAACCTCACCACGTTACAACGAAAAAACTTTGTCAGCATTTTAGTTATGCGAATTTCCACTCTACAGTTAGGCTGGGTGTACTATAACGATAAATATAGTTTTTCTATTTTCTTTACAAAATAGAGAATTCTATATTTTGAGCATTTGAATATTGGCTAGTTGTTAGTGTGTACTTTCATTATACGGTGTGACTTTTTTGATGTGACTTCTAATTAAACTGGGGTCCTGGGGGTAAGACCGACTCGAATGCCGTGACGGTAGACGACATGCTATAACGGCAAAAAGGCATGACGCCTACTTATACCGTAACGACAATAAGGCATGACGCCCTCCTATTCCGTGACGGCAAAAGGCATGACACTCTCTTATGCCGTGACGGCAAAAAGGCATAACGCCCACTTATACCGTGATGTCAGAAAGGCATGAGGCTTCCTTACACCGTGATGGCAATAAGGCAATAAGTATTCCGTGACGGCAAATGGCATGACGCTGCCTTGTAACGTGACGGCAAACTATATAACGCTCCCTAATGCCGTGACGGAAACCGTCATGACGCTCACTTAGACCGTGGCGGCAAAAAGGCATGACGCTCTACGGCGTCGTGACGGCAAATAAAATGACGCTTATTAATACCGTGACGGCAAACGGTATAACGCTCCCTAATGCCGTGGCGGCAAGAAGGCGTGACGATCTACGGCGTCGTGACGGCAAATAAAATGACGCTCACTAATACCGTGACGGCAAACGGTATAACGCTCCCTAATGCCGTGACGGAAACCGGCATGACGCTCACTTAGACCGTGACGGCAAAAAGGCATGACGCTCTATGGCGCCGTGACGGCAAATAAAATGACGCTCACTAATACCGTGACGGCAATAGGCCTGACGCTCATTTATTCAGTGACAGCAAACTAGGCTTTTTCTTGCTCCGTCACTAAAAGGTATAATTTCAATTAAGTATAGATATGGCGTATTCAGAATTAAAAATAAAACTTGAGGGGGGTGAAATAGGAGATGAAAGTTTGTATGAGGAATCCACTATTTCTCAAATTAGGGATATAAAAAAAATCATTTTTATACTTTTGATAAGAATTAAAGAGCGTTTCAGCGTTTTTGAAAAATCATCCCTCAAGGCGGTATAATGGGGGATGATTTCAATTATAGATATGGCGTATTCAGAATAAAAAATAAAACATGAAGGGGGTGAAATAGGAGATGAAAGAATTATGGGGACCCCATTATTTCTTGAGTTAGGGATGTTAAAAAATATTTATACTTTTGATAAGAAATAAAGTGTTTCAGCGTTTTTGCAAAATCATCCCTCAAGATTGTATACATAGGGGATGATTTCAATTATGGATAAATATGATGAATTCGGAATCAATCAGATAAAGAAACGGAAACTAAGTTTATAAAAATATTATGTGTCAAAATATGATACTGTACTTTTTCAGTTTATAAACATACATCTTGTTTCACTGAACTGATTTTGATTGGTATAATTATGAAGATAAATGAAACCGTTGAGAAAGAAATATGCTGCTTGTTATTCTACGCAGACGAAGTCGCAAGCATAAGTTACTAAAGTTTAATTTTTGACATTTTCCCGCTAAATGCGATCACTTTATTTTTAAGTGTGCAGCAAAATTGAAAAAAAAAAAGTGTGATAAACGAAATATTATGTACAAAGAGTTAATGTACAGAGAGATGCAAGAAAAGCATGAAAAATATGTTCATAGACTAAAAATTAAAACCAAATTGAGAGAAATATGAATATTGCTGTCCTTTTCAACTTATTCTTGAAGGGACAGGCTCATTTTTTAATCCTCAATTTTGTTTTTTTTTTTTTTTGTAAATGAAGTTATATTCCAATGTGTTGCAAAGAAAATAGGAATACAGTTTTTTTTTTTGAAAATAGATACTCGCAATTTTATTTATATTACATTATCGATTTATGAAATAAATCCATTTTTACCCTGTACCTAGGTACCCTATAAGTATTATGTGATAAAAAATTAAAAATATTTTTGCTTGTTTTATTTATTAGTTCTAATTTTCGATAACTTACCTATTGCAATTCAATCTTAATATTATTCGAGTGGAGATAGTATGTTTTTAATATTATAAATGCGAAAGTGTGTTTGTTCGTCGAGTTGTCCTTCAATCATGCTGCAATAGAGCTACGGATCGACGGGATTTTTTTGCATGGGCATAGTTGAGGACTAGGGAGAGTCACATAGTCTTTAGAGAGATTTATCCCGGAAAATCAAAAAGGTCCCGCGGGATTTTGAAGATTAAATCCACGCGGACGAAATCCCTGGTAAATGAAAGTATCAGGGAATACTAACCAACAAACAAATTCCGTGGTCCGAAAAGCCGGCAATGCATTTGGTGGTGCCTCGGGTACTACAGATGTTCATGGGCGGCGGTAAGACCTTCACGTGGTTCGCTGCTCGTTTTTTCGCTAAAAAATAACAAAAAAGCCGAAAGTTCGGTCGCTACCTATATACGAACACATAGTGATCGGTTATCTGGGGTTATTGACCGTAATGAATATAATTTAGATTTGGCGCCGAAATTGCGTTTGATGGCGTGATGTGAGACGATAATTTATAGATTCCTGATTGGTTGCAAGTCGATCAGGCCATCGAGTTAAAGATGTAGGTAGGTAATAGATAACACTCAGTGTAGGGTGGTGTAGGTGTAGTGTAGATAGTCTATGATACGATAGATATACTCAATCTTGTCGTTCCATTTTTAAAAGACCGTAAAGTGAGAGACGTAGAGAGAGAAGACATAGAGCCAGTGACGATTTCTTTCTCACTCACACTAAAAAAAGAGCAGAAATAAAGTTACTAATGTGATAAACAGAGACGCAGCTACCCAATTTTTTGTCCCTCATCGTGTAACCAGTTTTTTTCAAGGTCGGCACACTTTTGTGCGAAACAAACTGACAGTTATAAGAAAAATTTAGTACCTATGTGTGTTGCCAGCTTTAGGTACCTATACAATGTCCCGATTTTCCCTATCCTACTAATATTATAAATGTGAAAGTTTGGATGTATGTATGGATGGATGTTTGTTACTCAATCACGCCATACTAAACCGATATGGCTGAAATTTGGCACGGAGATAGGTTTTTTTAGTAATGTCCTCTGACATACCGTAACGGCGGGTTACTTTGGCTACTTTTTCAATTTTTTTTTTAAATTTTTGTTGAAACAAAATAAGGTCGTGATGGAAGAAATGAATTATGAGAAAAGAAAAGAAAGATGATGGATACTACATAATATATGTCGGCGATGATTAAAGTGTATTCAGTTAGATAGTGTCGGTTACTGTTCTGAATTATCCTGAAGTTTCGTTCGAATGTCCAACGACCAGTCGAGAACTGTTAGCGATCTTAAGAATTATTTTATTTGCAAAGTTCTTAATTTTTAAAGCCATTTTTAAATAGCTAGAGGCAGACTTTTTATGTTTTTTTTTTAATAATTATTAACTTAAACTTTGAAGAGTTGCAGTTTTATACGACTGCCTGAAAAAAGGAATATACTGTTAATTTCATTCATGATGATTTTGATGACTAAATATACAATTTTTGTTGCTTTTAATTCAATAGCATTACTCGATCGAAGGAAAATCATAAACTGTTCTTTACAAATTATTTTGTGTAACATTCTTACTAGTAACTTGTGAAACGAAAAAAAATATTCCTTTGTGTTACATGCATCTTTTTTCAAAATGACTCACATATGTTAAATTTCTATTCGGCATTTCAATATTTTTTTTAAGGAGCAAAAAATTATCTAGTGAATTGGTCCTATGAAACTACACTAAAAAACTTTAATATAAAAAAAATATTTTTAAAAAACCGACTTCAACCGCAATACGTGTACAAACTAAAATTATAATTTTAGTTTGTACACGTATTGCGGTTGAAGTCGGTTTATTTCATACTTTTAAGTGGTGGTTGAAGTCGGTTTTTTAAAAATACTTATTTTAATATTATTATTCTTTATTGCACACAATATTAAGATATATGTAAAAAATAGAAGCTTACCCTAATAGGTATATCTCTCCCAGACAACCTTATATGTGTAGGTATGTTATTTAAAAAATAAAACAATTCAGCATCTGTTTTGTCGTTTTATTTAAAAATCCTGGGAAGAATTTTCCATCTAATTTGGGGTAACAGGGGAGTGCAGTTATTGTGGCAACATTAAACTCAAACTTGTCATGTGACGTCATCGTTACGTCATGTTATCTCTATTTCAGTCGCGGTTACACAGTACCTTGGTCTATTGCCTTCTCTGTCTACGGTGAGAGAGAAAGCCACTTTCTACTAGACATACCACGTAAGAAATAGGTAGGTACTATGATTAAATTGGTTTAAATCGTAGACAGAGAAGGCAATAGACCAAGGTACTGTGTAACCGCGACTGAAATAGAGATAACATGACGTAACGATGACGTCACATGACAAGTTCGAGTTTAATGTTGCCACAATAACTGCACTCCCCTAGTACCCCAAATTAGATGGAAAATTCTTCCCAGGATTTTTAAATAAAACGACAATACAGATGCTGAACTGTTTTATTTTTTAAATAACATACCTACACATATAAGGTTGTCTAGGAGAGACATACCTATTAGGGTAAGCTTCTATTTTTTACATATATCTTAATATTGTGTGCAATAAAGAATTTATTATTCTTTATTGCACACAATATTAACTTCAACCACCACTTAAAAGTATAAAATAATTTTAGTTTGTACACGTAAGTCGGTTTTTTAAAAATATTTTTTTTTATACTAAAGTTTTTTAATGTACTTTCATAGGACCAATTCACTAGATAATTATTTGCTCCTTAAAAAAAATATTGAAATGCCGAATAGAAATTTAGCATATGTGAGTCACTTTGAAAAAAGATGTATGTAACACAAAGGAAAATTTTTTTTCGTTACTAGTAAGAATGTTACACAAAATAATTTGTAATGAACAGTTAAAATTTTCCTTCGATCGAGTAATGCTATTGAATTAAAAGCAACAAAAATTGTATATTTAGTCATCAAAATCATCATTAATGAAATTAACAGTATATTCCTTTTTTCAGGCAGTCGTATAAAACTGCAACTCTTCATAGTTTAAGTTAATAATTATTTAAAAAAAACATTAAAAGTCTGCCTCTAGCTATTTAAAAATGGCTTTAAAAATTAAGAACTTTGTAAATAAAATAATTCTTAAGATCGCCAACAGTTCTCGACTGGTTGTTGGACATTCGAACGAAACTTCAGGATGATTCAGAACAGTAACCGACACTATCTAACTGAATACACTTTAATCATCGCCGACATATATTATATTCTAGTATCCATCATCTTTCTTTTCTTTTCTCATAATATTCATTTCTTCCATCACGACTTTATTTTGTTTCAACAAAAATTTAAAAAAAAAATTGAAAAAGTAGCCAAAGTAACCCGCCGTTACGGTATGTCAGAGGACATTACTAAAAAAAACCTATCTCCGTGCCAAATTTCAGCCATATCGGTTTAGTGTGGCGTATTGAGTAACAAACATCCATATGTTTGTTACTCAATCACGCCACACTAAACCGATATGGCTGAAATTTGGATGTATGTATGGATGGCCCTACATACATTCAAACTTTCACATTTATAATATAAGTAGGATAGGGAAAATCGGGACATTGTATAGGTACCTAAAGCTGGCAACACACATAGATACTAAATTTTCTTATTAACTGTCAGTTTGTTTCGCACAAAAGTGTGTCGACCTTGAAAAAAACTGGTTACACGATGAGGGACAAAAAATTGGGTAGCTGCGTCTCTGTTTATCACATTAATAACTTTATTTCTGCTCTCTTTTTAGTGTGAGTGAGAAAGAAATCGTCACTGGCTCTATGTCTTCTCTCTCTACGGTTTAAATGGTAGGTACCTACATACAAGCTTCTTTCTAACTCTACTTCTTACATTTCGAGGGTCTATGGAAAGTTGCTAAGAACTTGACAGTTCTTAGCAAAAGACCGCATTTTTGAAAAAAAAAATGCAAGTTCAAGTCAAGCTACTCAACCACGGGCAGTACCTATCTAGGTATCACAGATTACTATGATACTACTATAGGTATACTTCTACTATCAGAGATAGAGACTAGCCAATCCCGGACATGAGTCATCACAGATTATGTACATGGTACACAATAGACACGATGTTTTTTTATTTTTTTGTCATAGACACAAGGTCATATGTCATCACACAGACTATGTACACATTTGACCATAGACCAGATAATGTGTTTTACTGTTCATATAAGTCTAAGGTCTAGGAGATTGGGAATAAAATAAAACTGCACGTATTCATTTTCACGCGTGTATTCACCAGCGCACCCTGGCGCGGTACTCGTCGCTGACGCTGACGCGCTTGATGCTCTCGTAGCCGAGGATAATGCAGAAGGAGAAGCACGCAGACTGCACCAGCCGCGCGGACAGACCCTTCGCGTATAGACCCACCAGACCCTCTTCGCGCCATAGCTCTTTGAACACTTGACGCATCGAACCTACGCCTTCCACCTACAAGGAGAAAGACTACTAAACACTGATCTCTATAATTAATTTATGATTAACACTGGATTTACTGCCCCTGTACAAATGAAGTTTCAATTATGGATCAATTTGAAGTGCCATTTGACATACGAGTGTCTCTGGAACTAATTATGTTCCAAACTAGCTGATTCCCGCGACTTCGTTCGCGTGGAAAAAGTTTAGAGTGACTTGCCCGTGAGAGGTTATGTCCTCTATCCTCGATAATATTTAGTAGATCTTCACACCAAAATTGGACAAAATATTTCTAATAGTAAACTATTTATACTAAAGAAAGAATTATCAAATTCGGTTTAGATTTGACGAAGTTATGGAGCAAAATCAACAAAAACTTTCATCCCCTATCCCGGATAAACCTTATTGTTTATCAAGATAAAAAATATCCTATACATTGACCCGGAGTATCAGCTACTACTATACCAAATTTTATTCAAATCCGTTCAGTAGTTTTCGCGTAATGCGCGCACAGAGAGACAGACATACAAAATATTCAATCAAAATTGTTTTGGGCTCAGTATCGATAATAAAGCATCCGACGATTAAAATTTTCAAAATATATTTAATTTAATGTACAGAGTTCGTCCCATTACAGTTTTATTATAAGTGTAGATTTACGAGTGCATTTTCTAATGTATGACATCATATCATAAATAGGATAATAAAGCATCCTCCGATTAAAATTTTCAAAAAGTACAGAATTCGTCCCATTACAGATTTATTATAAGTGTAAATTTACGTGTGCATTTTCTAATGTATGACGTCAGCAACATAGCGGAGGAGACCTGTGGCTAGATAAGCCGGTAATAAGTCAAGATGGCGTCACGCGAGAGAAGCGAGCGCGAGTTTCGCCATTACCTGCAACCTCGCCCTGACTATGTCCAAGGGGTTGGTCAGTATGGTGGTGGTGAAGCCGCCCAGGGTGCCCGCCACGCACTGGATCATCAGGTGGGAGACCCAGGAGGGAGAGATCTTCAGCAGCTCATCTGTGAACAACCAACAATTCTGTTAATACGTACGTGGCCAGAGATACATGAAATTGAGCTTTAATACAATGTGGTTATGGTTCAATTTACTTTGAGGCTAACGTCACCGATAGATCTTATAGTCACTCTACAGTATTAGGCGGAGTAAAGTGCCCACCATAGACGATCTTATACTAACACTAGCGGACCCGGCAGACGTTGTCCTGTCTTAAGTTTTTTTACATCCTCTTTGACGAAATTGACAGCACGCATTCTGTCAATGTTATGTCAAACGCCATAAGGTTACATCAAAAAAGTTTGAATTGTAAAAGCGGTTGCATTAGAAATAATTTAATATGGTGGTTAATATTTCTTAAATTTTCTAATTTTCCGCGCAATTTTCTTAATTTTTTCTTTCATAAGAACCTTCTCCTAACAATAACAAACAATAAAAAAAGAATTAGCGAAATCGGTCCAGCCGTTCACGCGTGATGCGATGACCAAGGAAATAGGGATTCATTTTTATATACAGGGTGTCCCACGGCTATGCCACATGGAGGGGAAGTACCTTAAATATTGTAGATGGAACATTTTACTGAAAGAAGACTTCATTTTAATTTAAATAACAATTTAAACTGCATTCATAGATTTTTAAATAATTGCCTGGTTGAACCGGGACTCGAACCCGCTATACGAGAAAAAAAATTAACCTGTATCTTTATCATACCGATCGGAAGGCTTCATCATAAGGATTATTTTTTGTTAAATAACATAGCATGAGAAATAAAAGGAAGACCATGAATTTTAGCCTTTGAAGTAAAATTTTGTTCAGAAAAATGAAAAGCTGACATTGGCGTATCGACATACAACTGACATGAACTATTACTAATGAGTACCCACTTGAGAAGTACGCATCATTTCCCGATCCTTACTATCCTTATTAATCCTTACTTATATTACCTATAAATGCGAAAGTGTGTTTGTTTGTTGATTTATTGGTTTGTCCTTCAATCCCGCTGCAATTCGTAGTTCTGTTGCAGCGGGATTGAAGGACATTTTTCTGAACAAAATTTTACTTCAAAGGCTAAAATTCATGGTCTTCCTTTTATTTCTCATGCTATGTTATTTAACAAAAAATAATCCTTATGATGAAGCCTTCCCATCGGTATGATAAAGATACAGGTTAATTTTTTTTCTCGTATAGCGGGTTCGAGTCCCGGTTCAACCAGGCAATTATTTAAAAATCTATGAATGCAGTTTAAATTGTTTTTTAAATTAAAATGAAGTCTTCTTTCAGTAAAATGTTCCATCTGCAATATTTAAGGTACTTCCCCTCCATGTGGCATAGCCGTGGGACGCCCTGTATATAGATTTGTTAAGTCGTGGTTATTAGTACAAAGTTAGTGATTTTCTCAATGACAAAGTTGCATGGAATCAATCGGCTTGGCATTCAGCTACCCACAAGAAAGTGAAATAACAAACACGACTCACTTTTATATATCTCTCCCCTATAAAAGAAAGTCGTGTTAGTTACACTATTTATAACTCAAGAACGGCTGAACTGATTTGGCTGAAAATTGGTGGGGAGGTAGCTTAGAACCAGGAGACGGACTTAGTATACTTTTTATCCCGTTCCCGTGAGATGTGACATAAATTGCAAACGCTGGCTGAACCCTACGAGATAGATCAAAATAATGTACTACAGTATTGTACCCTCGATGGTATATGTCTATATCTTTTATGTACCTCATCTTTTTTATGTACCTAATTCACGGACATTGTCTCGTAGAAACGCGCCCGTTCCCCGCATGCTTAAGTGTTATAATGACATTTGTGGGTCGAACGCTAGCGACGTGGACATATTCCACGATACTTTACCAAAATTCAAAAAAAATTTAGCTGGTAAAAGTTAATGTATTTATACTAGACTTGCTGTTTACTTCTTAATCTTCTTCTATTTGTCTTGTTTTTTAGAAGTAATGCATGTTTAGTTAGTGCCGTCTTTCTTCTCTTGTCATTTTTATTTAAAGTAGTGCATGTTTAGCTTATAACTAGCTTTAACCCGCGGCTTCGCTCATGTTAGGTTCGATTTTTTAACCCCCTATTTAACCCTCTTGGGGTTGTTTTCCAAAATCCTTTCTTAGCGGATGCCTACGTTCTAACAGCTACCTGTATGCCAAATTTCAGCTCGATCGGTCCAGTGGTTAGAGCTGTGCGTTGATAGATCAGTCAGTCAGTCAGTCAGTCAATCATTCAGTCACCCTTGCCTTTTATATATTTAGATTTTCTTTCTTTTACGCCTGTAATTGACAACCATACTATATTTGTGTAATAGAATTTGTTTGTCTTTCTTGTATGGAAGTTGTTGGTGTAAATAAATAAATAAATAAATCTCTTAGGGATAACCTACAATAACCATTTTTTATCTTTTTAGAGAGCCAGATAATCGTCTGTAGAGCTTGAGGCTCGCCTCAGCCAGGATAGGGATAGACAATGTTGTATATAAAGACATTCTGTAGTATATTTAGTATCAGCATTGCACCCGTGCGAAGCCGGGGTGGGTCGCACTAACTCCTCTCTCGGGTTGTTACGTTCCCTCAAATATGGTTGAGCGAAGCAACGGCTGGATCATGCGTCATGCTCGTGAACGGGTGCCACCAATGGGAATGGGTCTGCTTTTGCCTGCCTGTGTTAACATGTATTGAATTGTATTTATTTGTATTGTATTTATTTTTACTTGTATTGTACTCAGGAAAATTCATCGTGGAAGCACTGAATACATAGCATAGTTTCAATAACAATTGTAAAATTTTAATTTTTTTGAAAAGAGCAACCGCCGAGTTTCTTGCTGGCTCTTCTCGGCAGGAAGGGCATTCCGAACCAGTGGTAGATTCATTGACGATTCAAAAGTGCTTGTAAAAGTTTATTTGAATAAAAAATATTTCTATTCTATTCTATTCTATTCTCCAGTGCGCACGTACCTTGGTAGGCGGTGTAGAGCGCCCACCAGAGGGCAGAGTTGGGCACGTAGGCGGCGAGCGAAGCCGCGTACCCGCGGTAGTAGCCCAGCGGCCCGTGCAGCCGGTACACGCGCACCGCCACCTCGCGCGCTAAGGCCGCCTTTGACATCCGCTTCTCGAGGTCCAGGCCGAGGGGGTTCATCACCTGAACGAGTTGAATATCAAAATTAAAATTTATTTATTTCATGTAGGCCAACTTGTAGCGCCTATGAAACGTCATAAATCTACCACCGGTTCGGAATGCAGATTCTGCTGAGAAGAGCCGGCAAGAAACTCAGCAGTTGCTCTTTTCAAAAAAAATTTTTTTTTACAATTGTTAAAAAAACTAGGCTATGCACACAATGTTTCCACACAGAAGTTTCAAAAATGCACACCTACCACAACCTAACACATGTTAACATGGGTAGACACAAAGCAGACCCATTCCCGTTGGCGGCACCCGTTCACGAGCATGACGCATGATCCAGCCATTGCTTCGCTCAACCATATTTAAGGGAACGTAACAACCCGCACCACATTACGAGGGTTCATCACCTGAACGAGGTGAAAATCACTCAATTTAAGAAATTAGTCAAAATAATGACTAATTTGTGAGTAGCTCACGTCAAACTCATTAATTCTTAAACTGGATACTTTCACGTAAAGATTAATATATAAACCTGTGAAGATGATACTGCCATTGGCACAATTTGAATACCATAAGCCTACTTTGTCGTATTAGTTTACAAATTGCGAAAAACCAAATTAAATTTGAATTTTGCGGGCAGCTCCGTGTCTTGGGCCTTAAGTTTACTTTTTTCTGTTTGTGGTGCAATAAAAAATCTAAAATACATATAAAAGGCAAAGGTGACTGACTGACTGATCTATCAACGCACAGCTCAAATCACTGGACGGATCAGGCTGAAATTTGGCATGCAGATAGCTATTATGATGTAGGCATCCGCTAAGAAAGGATTTTTAAAAATTCAACCCCTAAGGGGGTAATATAGAGGTTTGAAAATTCTAACTTTACGTGAGCGAAGCCGAGGGTAAAAGCTAGTAAATAAAATAAAACACTCACGATGTTCCTGGTGCCGCAGCTGCTGGAGCCCTTGACCAGCCCTAGAACCATCAGGTGCTGGCTGAGCACGTCGAACGGCACGATCACCGTCTGTCCAACGATGGACGCGCAGCCGCCGCCGATGAACGACTGCCGGGAGACACACGCGATGGAGAGGACCAGTTAGAATACACTTCGCTCATTTGCGACAAGGGTGACATAATTCAAAATTCACCAATTTTAGTGTCGAAAATTTATACTTTTTGCTATAAAAACAACATTACGCTAAGCACAAAAAAATAAGAGCGAGAGAGATTGTGGCTTAATGCTCTGTCGCTTTGTTGGCCGCTGTGTTGTTTCGAGACCGCAGCATCCACGAAACATTACTCTCTAACGAGAGAATTCTCTCATCGTCGATTTTGAATTATGTCATCCTTGTCGCATATGAGCGACTTGTATTTTTTTGTATTTGAAAATTTAAAACACCCCGTGAAATTAAAAAAGAAATTTAATTCGCCATTTTGTGGTGGCGGCCATCTTGGATTTGCCGACAAATACACAATGCAGAAGACGAGTTAAAATACAAGTGTAAATTGAAAATTTAAAACACCCCCAACATGTGAAATTAAAAAAGATGTAATTCGCCATATTGTGGTGGTGGCCATCTTGGATTTGCAATTTATCATAGTGTATAGTATTTTAATAGTCAAACCCTTTCATTCAATACCCATATTGAGGGAGTTGTGAATAAATATGTAATCCGCCATTTTGTGGCGGCAGCCATCTTGGACTGATTTTCATCAAACAAAGCTAAGAACACTCCCGACTAATTTACCTTTAAAACAAAAAAAAACAAAATCAAAATCGGTTCATCCTTATGGCTGCTACAATACCACAGACGCACACACACACATGGCCTCCAGAGCGCCACAAACATTACCCTCCTTTAATAAAATATAGTATAAAGAAATCTTATAATCTTAATAATTGTCTTTGGTCTGTCTTCAATAGGTTATGGGCCCAGTATAATCTATATACCTACTATATCTGTTGCTATTTCCCGCGACTTCGTCATGTTACGCGATAAAAAGAGAGACAACTTCGAGGTGAATATAACTGCAGGTATTTTAGCGCTATCATTATTATCTATCATTATCTAAAAAATCATAATAGGAGAAAGATCA
This sequence comes from Hipparchia semele, assembly GCA_933228805.2. Lineage (NCBI taxonomy): Eukaryota > Metazoa > Arthropoda > Insecta > Lepidoptera > Nymphalidae > Hipparchia > Hipparchia semele. Next base: position 4,558,721 of record OW121735.1, on the reverse strand, counting down.
AAATAAAATAATATTGTAAGAAAAACTAAGTTAGGTGCCTATGTAACGTTTACATTATTTAATTTTTTATGTTTAAAGTATGTGTACCTACTAGTGCTAAGTTTAACTAAGTATTATCTATATTACGAGTATGTACAAAAGTTTGGAAATAAAAGGCTTTATTATTATTATTATTATTATTTTAGCGCCGTGCGACCTGAATTGCACTTTATTGTGTGGTAGCAAGAGTCGCTATTTATTTAAATGATTTTGCTGAGTGAATCTTCTTTACTTATACCATTATGTATTGTGTGACTTAGGTAGTATATTGGCTGAAGAAATACCATACTGTATAGGTGTTTAAGAATTTGTGTGTTTGTGTGTGTGCATAATAATGAAGATGATGATCATGAATATACCTTCACTCGAGGGCTGATGTCGTATTTCCCAAGCTCATGTCTCACGCCCTCGTATGTGGATATGTAGAAAACGCCAGAAATTATTTGAAACTGTAAATGAACAATAAACATCTAGTGAATGGGTGTCTCAACCAGTAAAAATAGCTACGAATGGGCACCTCCAACAGTAAGAGTAGCTATAGAATGGGTGTCTCAAACAGAAAAACATAGCTGTAGGATGGGTGTCATGGATACCTCCAACAGTAAGAGTAGCTATAGAATGGGTGGCCCAAACAGTGAAAATAGCTACAGAATGGGTGTCTTAAACAGTAAAAGTAGCTACAGAATGGGCGCCTTCAACAGTAAGAGTAGCTGTAGAATGGCTGTCTCAAACAGAAAAATAGCTGTATGATAGGTGTCTCAAACAGTAAAAAAAGCTTTAAAATATATACATGCAAAAAATCCCGTCGATCCGTTGCTTTGTTGCATCGTAATTGAAGGACAAACAAATACACTCTCATATTTATAATATTATTAAGGACTAGCTTTTGCTAGCAGCTTCGCTTACGTTAAGTTCGATTTTTCAAACCCCTATTTTGTCCCCTTAGGGATGTATTTTCAAAAATTTTTTCTTAGCAGATGCCTATGTCATAATAGCTATCTGCATACAAAAGATTTCAGCCCGATCCGTCTAGTGCGTTGAGCTGTGCGTTGATAGATCAGTAAGTCAGTCACCTTTTCCTTTTATATATTTAAATTATCATGCGCATTAACTTACACTGGACAGCCAGAATCCTCGGTAAAGCCCAGACACTCCCTCGTTTCTGTAGATCTTCGAGATAGCATCGGACACTCCTTTGTAGGCCTCCTTCTTCCTCTGTATTTGGATTTGAGTCTTTATCAAAGTTAAGGGGTACAGTGCGCATCGTACTGAAAAAAATAATTTATTTTATTTATTTATTTATTACTAGCGGCCCGTCCCGGCTTCGCACGGGTGGACATAAGATTTCTATCATCAATAGTTTCCGCAGCGCATGCGACGAAAGACGTTTTAGGGCACTTTTTTACACCTTGGATTACGTTAGTTAAGTTTTAGTAAGGATCCCTAATCTTTTCTAGCAATAAATATAGCCTATGTTGATCAGGTTGAATGCAGCTTTCCAATGGCGAAAGAATTTTTGAAATCGGCACAGTAGTTTTTGAGTTTATTCATTACAAACTTACACACAAAAATACAAATCTTTCCTCTTTACCATAGTAGGGCAAAGACAAATACAACAAAAAAAAAAACATGAAAATCATTCTAGCCAATAGCCATCCTAGTAAACACACCAGGCACCCATTCTATAGCTACTCTTACTGCTGGAGGCGCCCATTCTGTAGCTACTTTTACTGTTTAACATACATTCCATAGCTATTTTTTCTGTTTGAGACATCCATTCTATAGCTATTTTCGAGGAAAGTGAGAGTGACATAGGCTTCGTTTTATCCCGGAAATCCCACGGGATTTCAAATAGTTAATCCTCGCGAGCGAAGCCGCGGGCATCGACAAGTAAAAAATAAAATAAAAATACAAACCTGTGAAACTGCTTAACGTGTAAAGTGGGAAGAATTTGCTCTTGTCCATCATACTCCACTCTATGGTTGTTATAAGCTGTGGGGGCGGAGTCTCGACCATAGTGGCGGCCATTTTGTCTTTGAAAAAATCCCCAGTTTTGTCCTTTTCACACTCTCTACCTGTCTCTCTCTCGACTAAAGCGTTCCATATGTTTAGAAGCATCTACGTCTCTACTTTATATTTTATTATCTGTGGTATTTAGTTATACTATATTTTATTTCACTTATACGTCTTTGGTTGTTATACTGATTAAAAATCTAACATTTTAACTTTAAAAATATGATTCCTATATTTTTTTTATTGTATTTAATACAATATTAATGGAATTGCAACAATAAAATTAATTGATTAAACGTAATAATTATTTAGAATAAATAAAATTATAATTATCTTCTATTTTTAGTTATAGTTATTAACACAATAATTATTTAGACTAGATCACTACTGTACAGTTTAGGTAATTTTTGTTATTTTCAAATATGTGTAACATATTATATGAATAAACTCCAATTCTTCCATTTTTCGTGGTACGTCACAATGTATGTCTGTAACTAAAAAAAAAAAAAATTGTTAATTCTTTTTTTTAATTTTTATTCTCATTATTTAATAAGGGACTTTTAAAGGTGACCTTAATGTCAGCCCCATCGGTACACACAAAATATTACAATTAACTATATACAAAACCAACTACCTATATAACTATACTAATTTGAGAGAACCACTCACAAATCTATAATTCTTTTTTTAACAATCGACTTATTAGAAACTGTCATAAACTAGAAACACCATAGTGTCGCATGCGCAAAGTTAAAAAATCCTTTGTGGGGTTGAGTGTAGACTTAATATGATCCCGAAGGAATTACTGGATTTCCCATTGCACAAATTTAAACAAAGCAAAAAGACACATTTGTTAAGTCATGGTTATTACAAAGTTATTGACTTTCTTAATGACAAAGTTGCATGGAATCAGTCGGCTTGGCATCCAACTACCTAACAAAAGCTGGTCATCGTGTTGGTACGATGAGCTAATATAAATTATTAAAAAATGATGTACTGTGCTGTGAAAATGTCATAATTTATCAAAATAACCATCAAAAACGTAATTATCAGTACCGGTACATAATACAATCACATGGCACTCACACATTCATTGGTTGTTTAAAGCTTTTTTTTTTTAAATATATATACTAGCACTTGACTGCGATGTCATCTGATGGTAAGTGAAGATACAGCATAAGGTGGTGCACGCTTGCCTAGAAGATGCCTATTCGCCTCTGGATTTAAAGACACCCACATTATAGTTATAAGCCTATGTGTGGAGTGGATCCTTATTTACTACAGTTCAAAGCATTATAGTTCAATGAAATAAGGTCCTATATAAAGGAACCTAACCTGGGAACTGTCAATATGACGAGAAATTGTAATGTTTATAGAATAGGTAATTAGGTACTATACCAATGAAAAATTTGTAAGAGCCTATTATACAATATCGTTGCTTATCTATATCGCTAACTAATTCGGTTGAATAGGCAGCTATGTTATCATCAAACAAGGACAAGGTTCTTGTACAAACATATAATATAAACCAAACTTATAAACCAAAATTTTTTAACCTATAATATGAAATTTTTATATAATTTATACTTTTAAGATTATGTATCTTAACTTCCTACTAAAATAAATAAGGAAAATAATCAATATTTTTAATATTAAAGCATAAAAACTTGACTTTAGTTACAATGTAGCAATTTATAAACATGAGAAATAGTTGCGGAATTTAATTTTCAAATTGACTCACCATTTGTGCTCATCAATGTCCATTATATTTGAAAACGCACATGTATATCTTTAAATTGATGAACAGCACGCTTAGAAAGATGTTTTATGTAATAATTTGCTTAATATTTGGTCATTTCACCATGAAAAATAAAGACCTTCGTGTCTTGTCAGTCAGCTGATTGGTCTGGACGAGTATTAGTGTTCTGTGGTCTGAACTTGGTCTGAAAACACAGACGAATCCCAAAAATTATCATCAAAAAGCTAGGTAGGTAGGTACCACGGAATATGTATTAACTCTATTTTTTTCGGAGTGATGCCCTTCGAGTAGATTGTAGGTAGGTAGGTAGTATTTTAATAGTAATAGATGAATTATTTTTCTCGCAGTGTAAATTCTAGAAAATTACAATAAAATTGAACTATGATTCTATGAAATTCTTCATATCTTATCACTTTTTCCTTGCACTTTTTTTAATGGTGCCGATTTGTATTTTGTCTGTGTTCTGTGCTTTGTTCTTGGCATGGTTCTTAGTCTGTGCTGTCACTGTCTTTGGTACAAAGAGTATAATAACATAGGGAAATTTGGTAATAGTGCGCTGTGGTCCCGTGTGGTCCCTAATTTTTTATGTCTGTGATCCTAACTTTTCTGTAACTTTGTTTATTTTACTTATTTTTCAGTTTTTCTTTATTATGGTAATAAATATCATGTTTTGTTTTCATTTAAATCTTGCTAAGTATGTCGTGTAAGTGTTTCTAATAAATGAATTTGGTTTCAGGCACGCTATTTCAAAGAACAAGATATAGATGGTCAGTACATTTCTTATCAGATTTTCTTTGATAAAATTAGTTATTTATGTGGAATTTTGCTTTCCAAGTATAGAGCCTATCATTTAAACTTATATCTTGCATTATTAAATATGTTACAGCTGTTATAATAACTTATTTATATGGTACCGTTAGATTGCCCCAATTCGTGAGTTTGCGATAATTGTACACCTGGCAACTCGGACCAAGTATATTATTTTGTGAGCGCTTTTGCCTTATTGTGGTGGAGGCTTTGACTGCGGCTAGATACCATCCTACCGTTTACGATTAAGCGTACCGGTACGAAGTCGTGCAGGATCACCCGTTAACCCGTTGTTTTGTGTGTAAGAGCCAGTTAGGGATATAGATTTAATGAATGTACACTGTCATACCTCTTCAAAGTTTATCACTACCATCTTAAGTGCCCTGTAAACGGTCAAATATTTTTGTCAAATTTTTGGCTTGATTTTTCATATAACATCACATTGTACCACCTGCATTTACAGACCTATGTATGACATATTCTGGCAAAATAAAAAATGATTGATTTATTGATTTTGGTGAATAATCTATCTATCTAATTACAGAGTTCAGAGAGTGTTTCTACCTGTTTGCGCGGTCTGGTCAGATCACCTCGTTGGATGAGCTGACAGTAGTCATGAGGTCTCTGGGCATGAGCCCCACCATTCAGGAGTTGACTGGTTCGTTCAAATAAAGCTTTCACTTTCACTTCTTTTCACTTTTGACGATTTCCCTGGTGCGGTGGTTAAGGCTGATTCACAGCTGGGTCAATTTTGGAATTTACTAGATGCCAGCGACTTCATTCGCGTGGATTGAGGTTTTTTGGATTCCCGCGGGAACTCTTATTTTCCGAGATCAAAAGTAGCCTATCTGCTATTCGAGTCTATAATCTATCTATGTGCCAAATTTTAGCCAAATCTGTTCAGTCGTTGCGACGTGATTGAGTAACAAACATACAAACTTTCGCATTTATAATATTAATAATAGGATAATAGGATTAGTATAGTAGTAAAAGATCTGCATAGCCACCATTTGGGAGAAGACGATGAATTATAGCCTCAATAGCCCAACGGTTAAAGGTGGGGACTGAAAACTGTAAGGTCGCAGGTTCGAATCTCACCCGTTGCACTATTGTCGTACCCACTCCTAACACAAGCTTTCCGCTTATTTGGAGGGGATAGGAGGATATTAGTCTACTTTAGGTTACCTAATATTCTTTTTAAAAAAAAAAAAAAAATTATATATATTTTCAGGGTATCTCAAAGGCAAAGGTGGGAAGATGTCCTTCGCAGACTTCCTAGAAGTCATGCACATACACTCCCGAGCTGAGAATCTACCGCATGAAGTGAGTCTTGTCATTCTTCATTCATTCTTTCATTCATTTTTTTTTATTGTTAATTTTTATTACCAACATTTTTAAAACAACATTAACATAATATTATAAAACTGAAATAAATTAAAACTACTACCTACTAATTCTAAATTAAAACTAAAATACAAAACTAAATTCTAAATTAAAACAAAAAACAACAAAAACAAGTTTAGAAGCCTCAATAGCCCAACGGTTAAAGGTTCAGACTGCAGACTGAAAGGTCAGAGGTTCGAGCCCCATCTGTTGCGCTATTGTCATACCCACTCCTAGCACAAGCTTTTGCTTATTTAGGGGATAGGAGAATATAAGTTCAGTTAACTTGTCTAATATTCTTTTAAAAAAAACATGCTGCCCAAATAATGCATTTAAATTTTAATAATTCTAGCGAAAACGCTAGATGACGTCATCTCGACAGTAAACACACTGACTAGGTAGTTCAAGAACCTGTCACAGTGACAGGTGACAATAGCTAATAACATTAACTGACGAGGTGCTAAATGAAAGATTCTTTATTTACAGACATTATGACGTAGTGTTATGCCATATTTGTAGCACAGATTTAAAAAAAAGTGAAAACTTTGAAATAAAATATAAAATTTATTTTAGAATTTTGCGTACCAAAACTAACACTTTCCGATTTGTAATTACCTAAACAACCTTATTTATATATTTTTAGATTATTTCTTAGTAGGAGTAAAATACCCTATTATGGAATCGTATAACCATAATTATGGTTGTTAATATGGTTGAGCGAAGCAAGGGCTGGATCATGCGTCATGCTCGTGAACGGGTGCCACCAACGGGAATGGGTCTGCTTTGTCTGCCCGTCTTGACATGCGTTGGATTGTGTGTACCTACGTATGCATTTTTGAAGCTTCATTGTGGAAGCACTGCCTACATTGCATAGTTTTGTTACCTATCATAATTTTTTTTTAAAAGAGCAACTGCTGAGTTTCTTGCCGGCTCTTCTCAGCAGAATCTGCATTCCGAACCAGTGGTAGATTTATGACGTGTCATAAGAGCTACAAGTTGGCCTACATGAAATAAATAAATAAAATTTGAATTTGTAATATTTCAGGTAGTGAACGCTTTCAAAGCTGGGGACGCGGACAAGCGGGGCGTGATCCCCGCCAAGCAGCTTCGGAACCTGCTGCAGAACTGGGGCGAAGGCCTATCGACCCGCGAGGTATCGACACATACTCCAATTTTTTTTTAAATATATATATAACTGTTTCAATTCTTTTTTTTTGAACGAGCGAAGCGAGTTCTCTGAGTCAACTAATGCGCTTGCCTACTAGACAGAGAAGTGTGTACGTCCAAATGTCTGTCAGAGCCCTATAACTTCTGAATTACTGAATATTAGAACGTGAAACTTGGTTGAAAATTCAGTTATATCCTGTACTTGAACAACAAATACTAAAATTAGATAAATGTTATAAAGAAACGAATTTATTTAATTTTAAATGCTAATAGCTTCACAATAATGCTAATAGATGGCGCTGTGTCAGTAAAACAGTTTTATGTCAACTATTATTTTTTTTATTGTGTCTAATGTTAAAAGTTAATTATTACAATAAATAATTAAAACTTTTGGGAATTATGGGATATCGCGAGGTCTCAGTTCGGGGCGAACCACTAGTTATTTTATTTGATGCCCTTGATACAAGATAGCCCTTGACTGCAATCTCACCTGATGGTAAGTGACAATATAGTCTAAGATGGTAGCGGGCTAACTTGGAAGGGGTATAGCAGTGTAAATTCAACCCATACCTCTAATCGGTTTCTACACGCCATAGTGCCGGAACGCTTAATCGCTTGGCGGCACATCTGACGGTAGGGTGGTAACTAGCCACGGCCACAGCCTCCCACCAGACCAGACCAGAGACAATTTAGAAATTATAAATTTCTTAATTTCCCCCGCCGGGAATCGAACCCGAGACCTCCCAGTTATAAGACCACAGCGCTCACCACTGCGCCAGGGAGGTGGTCGAAATTAGTACCACAAATAAAAAAGTTGTATTATTTTTACTGTTTATTGTTACAGATTGTTAATATTTTTACTGTTTATTGTTACAGATTGATAATATTTTCCGAGAGGCGAACGTTTCGAACAATGGCACAGTCCGTTACGAAGACTTTGTGAAAATCGCCTGCGCGCCCGTTCCCGACTATTACTGAACATCTATTTCATCTTTTTTATTTTTAAGCTATTGCATAGCTTCTATCGCGGGCCTTGAGCGTGGAGACCGAATCCAGAAATTCCGTAACGAAAATAACCTGACACGGGACTCCTCTCACCGCTAGATGGCGTTGATAAAAAATGCTATGCAATAGCTTTACCGCGGCAGTCCCCGAGTGCCACACGTCTTTTTTATTTATTAAAGTGTTAACCTACACTTAAAGGAAATATCCTAATCTATACTAATATATAAAGCTGAAGAGTTTGTTTGAACGCGCTAAACTCAGGAACTACTGGTTCGAATTGAAAAATTCGAACAAGTTTAATCAAAATAATGAGTTTGACGTGAGCTACTCACAAATTAGTCATTATTTTGATTAATTTCTTAAACTGGATACTTTTACGTAAAGATTAGTATATAAACCTGTGAAGACGATACTGCCATTGGCGCAATTTGAATACCACAAGCCTACTTTGTCGTATTAGTTTATAAATGGCGAAAAACCAAATTAAATTTATATTTCGCGGGCAGACCCTTGTCTTGGGCCTTAATTAATCAATTAAAATACCTATGTACAAAAAATTTGTAATTTTGGTTATAGATCGGTTAATTTTTATGCATTTTTTGTGTGAACAAAAAACTACATTACTTAATAAAATTGTATTTTTTTTTTTTTTTTTTTTTTTAAATATATAGACTAACGCTTGGCCGCAATCACACCTGATGGTAAGTGAGGATGCGGCCTAAGATGGAACGCGCTTGCCTAGAAGATGCCTATTCACATATATATATTCACGTATATATAAGAAATCGTGTATAATTACTAATATATTTTTGTATGTCTGAATTATTTGATTTATATGGATATTATATATGAATAGGGATTATTTGGTGAAATAAGTTTAATAAAATATGGTTATAATCAAAATACCTACTTTTATTACAAATATATAAAAACATCTTTCATCGTTTGTTACTCTATCACTTCTCTATCATGCCCCAACGACTGAACCGATTTGGCTGAAATTTGGCACAGATATAGATTATAGTCTGGATTAACGCATAGGCTAGGCTTTTTATCCCGGAAAATAAGAGAGTTCGTGGGAATTAAAAACCTTTATGCACGCGAACAAAGTCGCGGACTAGTATATAATAATAATGGATTATTTGATGAAATATAATAAATAAAATATGGTTATTATAATCAAAATACTTTTATTACAAAATATAAAAAAACATCTTTTAATAATATGATAATTATAGCATTGTAGAATAATGTTGCCTATAAAAATATTATATAATAAAATTTCAGCACTGGTAGCATGGGCAGGAGATAAAAGTTTTATCCCCCGATTTTATCCACTGACAGGGGATAAAATTATCTTTTCCCTATGCTAAAGCATGGCGACAGAGGAGAAGGCGATGTATATTTCTATAAGTATATCCACTGAGTGTTATTTCCACCGCTGTGCCCATGCTCGACGGGTGGATAAAGCTAAGCGAGGGGATAAACGTTTTATCCTTTTCCCGGGGATAAAATTTCTCCCGCCCATGCTACCAGTGCTGGACAGTGCACGCAGGTCTTCTCTCGAAAGAACGGTAGTCCGGTTAAATCGAAAACGTTTTCGATTGTTCCATTGGGTATTTGACCTTTTTTTATAGTATATGTAGGTACTTAAAATAAAGGTTTTTAATATTATAACTCAATGTCATTTTTCATTTTTTAATATCTTAACTAGTCTCGAAAATATAGAGCTTTGAATTTCCTGTTAGACAAAGACAGCCCTATTGCAACATGACGTCACGATTCAGTAGCTCCTTACACTTAGCGTTGCCAGGCGTCCGGATAAAGCCGGACACAGTAAGGCTTTTTGGTTGCGTGTGCGGCCAAATTAGACGGTGTCCGGCCTGTCCGGATTTTGTTAAGGCTTTTGAGTTTGACCATTTTTTTACATTTTTGTTATGTGTTGGTTTTCACTCCGCTCGCCTCACCTTGTATCACTACGCTAGCGTAAGCGAGCTTTTAAAAAAAAGTCCAAAAAATTAAGGGTGTCCGGCCTTTTTACCCAAATGTCCGGCTAAACTGGTCGGATTGTCCGGCTTTTCGGTTTGAAGACCTGGCAACCCTGCTTACACTCTCTCATTTTACAAGGAGACTGATACAATCGCAGTAAAACAGCTTATAACTTTTTTTTTTTGACCGATTGATTTTCTGTTTTTACAAATGTTATTCTTACATGTTACATTTTCTTGTCAAAATGTAATGTGTCACTTTCGATTGTAATGGATATTCAATACAATCGAAAATATTCATTACAATCGAAAATGACACATTACATTTTGACAACTTTCAAATACCCAATTGTTACCTAGCACCAGGGTCTGGGACAATCAAATTGAAAATAACTGCGAGGTTCATGATTTTCGATTTATTCGTTCCAGACAATGCGCTCCGTGTTTGTAAGCTTAACAATCGAAAAGATTTTGATTTTCGATTGACTACGGATTTCGTAATTCGCCAAGCATTGCAAAAATGTTGCAATAAATCGAATTGGTGTTCTGTACCTCTGCAGACTGCAGTCCAACTGCGCCTCCACGTATGCGGGATAAAGAGTACGTATAGAATTTAAAACTATGTTTGTAAACTATATTTGAGAGCCAATAAATTAAGAAAATTGGATGCACAAGACCGGGCAAAGTGGGCAAAAGCATGCCGGAAAGCGGACCCCACCTACTGGGATAACGCTCAGTCGAAGAAGATAGAATTTAAAACTATCTACGCACGTCATATTTCCAATATTAATTTTCATTTTTTCCCCGATTGTCGTTTTTTATTCGATTGTTAAATTCGTTTGATTGTTATTTTTTAGGCAACAATCGCCCGTTTTCAATTGAACGGGCTACGCCAGGAGACCCGCTGCGTCGCCCCCTGTTTTGAACTGGATTACATTCCTTAGACTTTTTTATTCTTCTCCGTTTCTTTATTTTTATTCTCCTCCATTTCTTCCTTAGTTTCAAGCAGGCCATGGAAAGTAAATTCCGCCCATGTCTCGAAGAATACAGTCATAAGCATTCTCACTGGACGTGTATTTTCCGCCAAAGGCTGGTACAGGTTATCCGACAGGTTCACGACCATGGCCTGTGGGCCTGAAGGTGTTTGAACACGGAAATACAAACGCTGCTGACCGTTTGTAGTCACGCTTCTACCCAAATAGTTCTCATAGGTCAAATATTGTTCTATGAAGCGATGCTGTTCTAACTGGATGTCGATCATTGCGGCTTGTACATCTATGACAAAAAAAAATAATATAGTATTTTTTAAACTATTGCATAGCTTCTATCGCGGGCCTTGAGCGTGGAGACCGAATCCAGAAATTCCGTAACGAAAATAACCTGACACGGGACTCCTCTCACCGCTAGATGGCGTTGATGGGCAGGAGGCTTTGGCCGTGGCTATAGTCTGATTTTTAATTCGGTGGAATTCTGACAGATGTCATTTTATAAATAGAGCGAGTTATTTGTATGAAAAACAGTATTACCACCTGTAGTTCGATTTTACCCCAAACTATCTGTCAGGCATTTGTCATATATTATCTATGTGCGACCATTGATTTTTAGGGTTCCGAAAAAAAACTTCGGAACCCTTATAGGATCACTCCGTTGTCCGTCTGTCTGTCAGTGTGTCACCACCGTTTTTCTCGAAAACGGCTTATGATATTAAGTCGAAATTTATACTGAATATAAAGTTCAATGGTCTCGTAGTGTTTTAAGAATATCAAGCTTATAGCTTAACTCAGTGAAAAGTTACAGCTTTAAAACCACGGCTTTCTCACTATTAAAACAAATTAAGGGACATCTTCCAAAAATCGTTTCATTCCACACCTAATTCTTAGTTTCATAGTAAGTCCCGTTATATTTTACAAACACCAGTATTAAAATCTTGCAAATTACGGAGATTTTGATACCTCTAAACCATTAATAGTACCTAAAACAGTAAAAAAAACAAAAAAAGAAACGATAACTTACTATGGCTTTTAAATTAATTGCAACGCTAAGGCTAAAACAAACTATCGGATGCCGCGACTATAGCTGCGACTGATAAGTGTGCACAGTCGTTTGAGATCAGCAGGCCCATATTTCTATCGGACATCCGAACGCTCAAGGATCGCCAAAGGTTACGTTCGCGACTACGCCCGATATAGTGTCTAAAGTTCAATGGAATTTACTATCCAGCCGCGGCTCACGTGTCCGTTAGTTTGTTCAAAGCTTAACTTTTTAACGCGTCACGTCCACATGTCACTTGTCACAACTACAGATTCACAGAACACTAATAGAATTTTTTTTCTACTACAGATTATTATTACAACTTTTTTACACTGACCTCTAGAATTAATCTATGATTAACAGTGGACAGGCTGCTGTCTGTGCTGTGCTGTATGTCATTTAGTAAATTCTAGTACTATTAGTACAGTAGTACATACACGCATTCCCTACCCATAAACTTTGATTTTACTTTTTATGTTACAGATTTAAGTATGTCATTCTAATAAATAAAATATTACTCACTACTACTAAAATCAAAATAAAATCCTACTCAAAAATTATAAAATTTCAAGTTGAAAGTACTGATTTGTTGCTAACTTTTGTATAGGTATAACAAAGTTAGCGACACTGCATTGATAAATGCAATTACTTTTAATTTATTTCTCCACTATTACTTATTCACTATTTATATTAGTTAATAAAATTATGGCGGTCGGTGCACCATTTGCAATATTATTAGTTCCAGAGACACTCGTATGTCAAATGTGGTGCTTCAAATTGATTCATAACTATTAAGGTATCTAATCATTGGTAGGTAGGTCTAGGTAGGTAGGTACCTGCAGAGACAGCCAGTCCAGTAGGTATTAATCATAGCATAGATTTCATAGAGGCGTAGACAGCTGTCTACGGTGTTCAAAGTTGGTTCAAAATTCAAACTATCAAAGCCAAATTCAAACAAACAAAAGTTCAACAGTTTTAGTTTGCACAAATAAGCATACTAAATGGTTTATATTCTCTTGGAGACAAATAACATTTGATTTCTTGTTTTATAAGTGGGATAGTTATATTACATTTTACAATATTAGTACTGAATCCACGTGTTTTCTTTTAACTTGGTATGGAGGTGAACTTCGTATTCGAGACAGAGACTTAATGCATATACCTAACTTTGTGAATTAAACCCATTATCAAAATGGACAATACTCCATCGCCAATGGATAATACGTCATCACCAATGTCGGTGAGTACCTACCTACTTATTTATTTTAATCTCTCGCAAGGAAGCATTAGAAAGGGAAACTCAAACTACAACTCCCAAATTCATGCAGTCATCTAACTATAGAAATGCCTATCTATAGAAGACAGTCTCAGACTTAAGACCGAGTTAAAACTAGCTTGTTATTGTTACTGTTTTAATTAGTAATAATGCTACCTAAATTTTGTCCCATACCATTATAATAATTCTTTCAACAAGTTTATTTAAATAGGTATTCTTCATGTCAATATTATATAGAAGTATAGATAATTTATGTGTTGTACAACAATATATCATAATATAATCAGAGATAAGCCTAATTTATGCAAAGGCATTTGTTAAGTAACTTGCAAAACTGGCGTGCATTATAATTTTTTGGACAGGCCAGTTAAATAATCATTTGACAATAGAAAAAATAGAAGCACATTCTACTTTTGCTGCCAGCTAATTGCAAGTGCACTCCCCACACTTATAGGAGACTTTAGTACGATGACAAGTTAACATGTCCTGACTTGTCTCGTTGAAAAGTTTGATGTAGGATTTGTTAAGAGTTTAATCTTAGCTTGCCAATTTACCAGTTACTTATATTATTTTAACAATAATTATTTTTATTTCAGGTTACCAGAATACCAGACTATTACTAGAGTTTGCACTGCATGTTGGATTGCTGCTAGAAGAGATAATATATTCAGAAGTAAATGCAGCACAATGTCAATTTTTTGTTGTTGATATTTGGTTCCTTGAGTATGGATAATATTGATTATGAAGAATCCATACATATATCTGTACCTCCACACAACCCAGAGAACCTACAACTTTTAGGATTGTGTCACAAGCTCATATACATTCTGTGTTTACCTTGAGACATTATATATTTTTAGGATAAAATGTTGAATGCCTATTGGTGCCAATTGCAGTCAAAGAAATGTTATTAAACTGATATGCTGAGGCATTATTTTCAAATCACTGTGTGGTAAGCTCAATGTCAACCTTTGCTATGTTTATATATCACCTTTAGAATTAATGTGATTTAACTCAAAATTCCTGTAACTTCTGTTGTTGTAAAATGTATTTAACATTTAATATAATATGTATTACCAATCCATACATATAAGATGATTAAGTATTAAGATAATTAACTTTTTTAATAGTTTTATTGGCAGAGATACATTCAATTTTACTCAACACTACTTTTTTGAAGTCTTGCTCATTTCCCACAAATTGCAATTTTTGAGTTAGGTCACTTTAATTCCAAAGTTTGTATCTCCTACTCACATTTTTTATAGGTAAGATAAACTTAATGAATAAATTAAATTGTTTTTATAATTTTGTATTATCAAAATACTGTGTCAACCCCAAAATAATATAGTAGTAATAGGCAATTCATAGTTCAATGATACGGAAATCAGAGAGAGAGATTAGGTGTAAAGCCAACGTCTTTATATGCTCTCTGAGGATACAGATATCATGGAACCTTGTCATCTGCAGTAGAACATCCACTAGACCAACGAGACAAATAATGTGATGAAAGATGGATTGGGGACTCTGTGAGAAAACTACACAACCCCATCGAGTTTGGGCTTTTTAATTCGTCTTGACAAGTTCTCTAGTCCTAAATGATATGCAGGTTCTGATGATGAAGCCGAAAGGCGTTTATGGGAACTCTGTAATGAAACGACGTAACCCCATCGAGTTTCGACTCGTTTGATTCTTTTTGAAGTTTAGAAGGTCATTAGTAGGTACCTAATTAATACATTGGTCAATAGTTTCGGAACCCTCAGTGCGCGAGTATGACTCGCACTTGACCGGTTATTATTTGTATAAGTTTCAATTTATTATCTTTTTTGTGGGATTTTTTAAATCTCTGGTAACATTAAGATACGTCAGAATTCCACGGAATTAAAAATCAGACTATAGTTACCACCTTTACCGTCAAAAACGTGCCGCCAAGCGATTTAGCGTTCCGGCACGATGGCGTGTACAAACCGATCGAAGGGTATGCCCCTTCCGAGTTAGCCCGCTACCGTCTTAGACTGCATCGTCACTTACCATCAGGTCAAGGCCAGGACAAGATATGTCATCGAATAAAATAAAAAAAGCCTCCTTTTCGAATCCGCCGAGGGGTAATAAAAGTTAGTAGGTACTTACCATTGTAACTGTTCTGATTCTCACGTTGAAGTCGGTTTCGCGCTTCCACAAAATTAGCTCTCGCGTTTGCCGCGTCGTATTCCGTATTCGCGGCTGTAGTTCGCTCTATCTCGCTCATAATTGGAGCGAGACGGCGAATTTGCGGAGCGAGAGAGGGAATGACTCGCCGCCACTCTCGGCTGTGTCGAATGAAACTGTGGTACAAGCCGGTGTACACGCTGTTCACTTGAGCCACTGCCTGTCAAGATAATCAAAATCATCATCAGATAAAAAAAGAAATAAGCTGCATCGGAAAAATTATATGTAACCAAAATAATTAAATTAACATCTATAAATGAACACACACACTCACACACACTCTCTTACAAACTCACTCACACACTCACGCACTCATACACGCACACGCACACACACACACACTCATACACACACACACATATTGTTATAAATATCTATAAATTCATGCAATTGTAATCCTATTTGGCCTTATTTTAGTATTAAGATTTAATTGTAAATTGTATTGTGTATGTATCGCTGTTGATTACAATAAAAAAAAAATCATATCCACACGATATGATAGTACACTAACTAAGGCCGATCGGCGAGTTAATTACCTACTCCTGCGTTGACGCCTAGGGTTGGCACTTTTATTTTTAATTAATAGTACATTATTGCAAAGGCAGGGAAGTAGGCAATTGCAGGTCGAGTATGAGTTTGAAGGCCGAGCCGTAGGCGAGGACTTCACTAAATACGAGACAGGCAATTGCCATTTCCCGCCGAGGCATATATAGTGCTTTTCTCAAAAGAATGCAGGGAAATGGCAATTGCCAATTTTTCGGCTAAAAAAGTAGCCTATATAACGCCCGATAATATCAGCTATCTACCAGTGAAAGTCCCATCAAAATCGGTCCAGCCGTTCCCGAGATTAGTGGCAACAAACAGACACTTCAATTTTATTCAGACGTATTAAAAAAAAACTACTCTTTTTTTTAATACGTCATAAATCGTAAACCGCAATTGTTGCTACGGAACCGTTCATGGGCGAGTCCGACTAGCACTTGGCCGCTTTTTTTTCACATTCTATGGGTTATCTCACACTTCTTTACACGTTGTATAGGCTTTTGTACCGTAAAATCAAAGAGTTCGTCGTTTACCGTGTAATTGAACTCTTCAGGCATTTCCAAAGGGAGCCAAGACCAGTTGAACAAGCGCCTCAACGACGCCCGCCAGTCGTTGTCATGGGGGCGTTTCGGATCGCGAGCACTCTGTAGCGATTCAGCCAACTTGCCACTCGTCGTGAATTCAACGTTCTTGTACGATTCGCGAAGGTTGCCGCTCGCCGATTTTTTGTCTCCCTTGCGCATTTCCTCTTGCGCTTCGGCTCTTTTGTTACCAGCAGTGGCGATGACTTCCACGTAGGAATCATAGTGTATCGCGTCCTCTTTCTCAACACGGGTATCCATATTGGCCCTGCAAAATTTGTAACAAGTATAAACATAAAAACTCTTTTTTCTTTCCAAACCGACTTCAAACGCCACTACAAAGTACTCAATTGTGCCCATAGAATTTGCAGAGTTCCCTCGATTTCTCCAGGATCCCATCATCAGATCCTGACCTGATGACAATGGGACCACCTGGGAAGTATACCCTTTCAAACAAAAAAAGAATTTTCCAAATCGGTCCAGGCGTCTTCGAGTAATCGGGAACATCTAAATATATAATAGGCAAAAGTGACTGACTGACTGATTGACTGACTGACTGACTGACTGATCTATCAACGCAGAGCTGTAACCACCGGACGGATCGGGCTGAAATTTGGCATACAGATAGCTGTTATAACGTAGGCATCCGCTAAAAAAGAATTTTTGAAAATACAACCCCTAAGGAGGTAAAATAGGGGGTTGAAAAATCGTACTTAACGTGAGCGAAACCGCGAGCAAAAGCTAGTACCTACATAAAAAAAAAAGATTCCGACGAATTGAGAACCACCTTCTTTTTTGGAAGTCAGTTAATTTGAGTAAATTATAAATCTTCCAAACAAGCAATTAAAAGAGATTAAAAAACCCGACCATGTTGGATTCCTGGGTAGGGTCTATAGAATATAGGGAGTAAGAATTTCTTTCTCAGAAAGACCCAATACATTTTTATTATTAAAGAAATTCTTAGGCTGAAATCTATATTGACGCACTCTCATTGAAACAGACTTAAAACAAGACAGATTTATCAGTCAGAGTCATTTTTTATGTCTCGTTTTAACTCTATCCTGAGACTGAGCATTTTTTTTTTTAATTTTTTTAGAGTAGGTTGGGTAACTTTAATACATTTACATAAAAAATACAAAAGTGCTAGAACTCAGAGCCTCTTAGCTTCACGGAGCTGCCCGCGAAATTCAAATTTAATTTGGTTTTTCGCCATTTATAAACGAATACGACAAAGTAGGCTTATGGTATTCAAATTGCGATAATGGCAGTATCATCTTCACAAGTTTATATACTAATCTTTACGTGAAAGTATCCAGTTTAAGAAATTAGTCAAAATAATGACTAATTTGTGAGTAGCTCACGTCAAACTCATTCAATTCTTAAACTGGACTTTCACGTAAAGATTAGTATATAAACCTGTGAAGATGATACTGCCATTGGCGCAATTTGAATACCATAAGCCTACTTCGTCGTATTAGTTTACAAATTGCGAAAAACCAAATTAAATTTGAATTTCGCGGGCAGACCCGTCTCTTGGGCCTTTTCGAGTTTCGACGCAGCTCCCGTACAACGCGCTGCAACGAAATGAGAAATACCTATTAAGAAAAAACTGAAATCCTACTTTTTAAGTCAATTTTGATGATATATGATTTAAACAACAGTCATGTTCAACTGTCATGTTAGCATATTCTACAAACTCGGGTGGTTTTTTTTTTGATGTTATAAGTGCTAGTACTAGCGCTAGTACTAGCTATAAGTGTTATTTGTAAACCTTATGTAAATAATTAAATAAATAAAAAAAAAAGCAAAACCGAATGACGGTTCTTTTCGATTCAGCTGTCAAATTCGAAATTGGAACTTTTCGATGCTGGACCTAGATTAGATACCTAGATAAAAATGATTACGAACCTTGCAGAAGTACTAGCAGATGCTCCTTGCTCCCATTCATCTTCATTGATATATCCAGTGACTGGCGTCACTCGAACATTCGGAGTAGACGTCCCTGGGGTAGCTTTCCCTGCGGTAGCTGTCCCTGCGGTAGCTTTCCCTGCGGTAGCTTTCCCTGGGGTAACTTTGGGGTTATCGGTAAATTGCGGCGGCCCATGCTTCAGGTTGTTTATTTCAGCATGCAATGCCTTTAAATATAAAAGGTAAAGGTAAGAGGCGTGAACGGGTGCCACCAACGAGAATGGGTCTGCTTTTGCCTGCCTGTCTTGGCATGCATTGTATTGTTTTGCATTTTTGAAACTTCATTGTGGAAACACTGTATACATAGCATAGTTTTGTTACGAATTGTAAAAAATTTTTTTTTTTTTTTGAAAAGAGCAACTGCTGAGTTTCTTACCGGCTCTTCTCAGCAGAATCTGCATTCCGAACCGGTGGTAGATTTATGACGTGTCATAAGAGCTACAAGTTAGCCTACATGAAATAAATAAATTTTGAATTTGAATTCTATAATTTCTATAATTCATTATAATTCTCATATAATAAATAACTAGTGGTTCGCCCCGAACTGAGACCTCGCGATATCCCATAATTCCCAAAAGTTTTAATTAGGTATATATTGTAATAATTAACTTTTAACATTAGACGCAATAAAAAAAAAATAGTTGACATAAAACTGTTTTACTGACACAGCGCCATCTATTAGCATTATTGTGAAGCTATTAGCATTTAAAATTAAATAATTTCGTTTCTTTATAACATTTATCTAATTATAGTATTTGTTGTTCAAGTACAGGATATAACTGAATTTTCAACCAAGTTTCACGTTCTAATATTCAGTAATTCTTGACATATGGCTCAAATTAAAATCTCCACTTTGAAAGTCCCCCATTTCGTCAATTTTAAGGGAAAAATTAAAAAAAAAATATTTTTGTACTCTGATCAAAGTCGTCTTTAAAAAGATATATTGCAAGTCTATGTAACGCAACAAACAAAATTTTACTTCAAACACACTTCTATGAGAGCCCCCCTGAAATAAAGCTTTCTATATTTTTTTATACAATGTTCGGCTGAAGGCCATCAGTTTACATATTATATTTAAATTTGAAGTAGTTACGTTCAGTAATTCAGAAGTTATAGGGCTCTGACAGACATTTGGACGTACACAATTCTCTGTCCAGTACAGACAAGCGCCCTAGTCGACTCAGAGAACTCGCTTCGCTCGTTCAATAAAATAAATAATTAATAGAAAGCAGCAGACTTTTTTAGCGAAATTTTGCACACCTTGTAAATGGTAAAATGTGAGAAACTTAACTATGTACCATACCACCTGTGCACTGAACTCACATTTGGCAAATAAAGACATTTCATTTCATTTCTATTCTATTCTATTGATAAGATGCAGCTCACCTTCGCTTCAGCGCCGTACTTCAACGCATCGCCGCTAGTGGCAGCAGATTCCATTTTCTCAAACGCACTGGCTTTAAGATCTTCCAAATGTTGTATTTTCGCTTCCTTCAAAATCGAGGCCTGGCTTGGTCCTTTTGGCTCGTTCCCAATCGATCCCTGTTTTGGTCCCTTTGGCTCGTTCACGTTGACCGGACCATTTTGAATCCTGCAAGTTAATAGAAAATCCAATCCCGCATTAAAACCTCAATCCCGCAGACTCGCAGACGGAGGCTGAAATCTATAGACCGCACTCTCACTCTGCTCAGACTCAAGGCAGAGAAAAAACGAGATTTATGCCAGGGCATTTGTGTCCCGTTTTAACCGTTGAGTCCGCATGAGATTGGTAGATAAAAAATTCAAAAAAAAATTCAATTACTTATTTCATGTAGGTCAACCTGTGGCCTTCATGTCATAAGGACCACAGGTTGGCCCGCACAGTGATCCCGATCCCGCAGTTGAGGGATTGGATTGCCTACCTGTTAATTTCTGCAGTCAGAGAACGATTCAACTGTATTCTACTTCCGATTTGACCTCCCGAGTAACCGGCCATGCCGTCTCCAACGCGGATAGCGAGGGCATCGCTAATATGAATCTTCAATATATCCTGACGTCTCAATAGCCTGACGACTAAACCTGAAAGGTCTCAGGTTCGAATCTCATCCGTTGCACTGTTGCCGTACCCACTCCTAGCACAACTTTTCCGCTTATTGGGAGAGGATAGGAGAATATAAGCCAACTTCAGCTTGGTGAATTATTATATATAAAAAAAATCAGTCCCGCGAATCCCGCACCCTGATCCCGCGGTTACGGGATTGGATTGCATACCTGTTAATTTCTGCAGTCAGAGACTTCACTTCGCCCGCATATTTGAGGGCGTCGGCGCTAGTAGTGGCAGATTCCATTTTCTCCATCGCAGCTGCTCTGAGGTCCTCCAAGTGGTTCAAGTGTATTCTATTTCCGATTTGACCTCCCGAGTAACCAGCCATCCCGTCTCCAACCGGGATAGCGAGGGCATCTATAATGTTGCCAGCAGAAGGGTTCTCGATGACTGCCTCGATTGCAGCCATATAGCCTTCAGGCTTGCCAGTAATGGCGCTTCCTGTGGCATCGTAGGCTACCCCAGCTGCTATACCGGCGGGGATGGCAGCTAGTCCTAAAAAAAAAAATTATTCAATCAACAATCGCAATCTATTTAATTCTGATTGGCCGAAACAATCCCGATATTGGCTATATTACATTGTTGCAGTAAGAATCACATCAATACAGCCAATCACTACAATTTACGCAAGCTTTTATACAATCAACCAGCTAGAAAACAAAATGATAGAATATCAATTATTTATGCAATCAACTGATATTTTTAAGTTCCAAACAAAACACAAATGAATTTTGGCAGGTGCTTAACTATTTTTAACCAACTTCCAAAAAAGGAGGAAGTTTTAAATTCGTCTGAATTTTTTTTTATGTATGACAATGACAATAAAAATATATTTAATCTATACAATTCTTTCCGTTACAGTTTCATAATAAGTATAGATATCAGTTAATAATTAACAAGGTTGATGACCTATAGCAAGTACTTAAAAAAAATATACAGCGCCATCTATAGTTCACATATTGAATTGCAAACTACAGTTTCCTATCTAATGATCATCAGGATCATCGGTGGTTTGAGGACCTCCAGTGGTGATTCCAGCTGCGGCGCCTGTAGCCATGACAACCGTGGTTCTGGTGGCGGCGTTCAGAGCCTGGTCTCCTCCCTCGTGGTCCCCCAGAGCGTGGTGGATGAGCCCTGCAAACAAATACCACCACATAAATACAGAAACATAAATTTAACTTAAGGCCCAAGACACGGAGCTGCCCGTGAAATTCAAATTTAATTTGGTTTTTCGCCATTTATAAACGAATACGACAAAGTAGGCTTATGGTATTCAAATTGCGATAATTGCAGTATCATCTTCACAGGTTTATATACTAATCTTAACGTGAAAGTATCCAGTTTAAGAAATTAGTCAAAATAATGAGTTTGACGTGAGTTACTCACAAATAAGTCATTATTTTGATTAATTTCTTAAACTGGATACTTTTACGTAAATATTAGTATATAAACCTATGAAGATGATACTACCATTAGCGCAATTTGAATACCATAAGCCTACTTTGTCGTATTCGTTTATAAATGGCGAAAAACCAAATTAAATTTGAGTTTCGCGGGCAGCTCCGTGTCTTGGGCCTTAAAATAAATGAGAGCACAAAATGGCGGCCTTATCGCTAAGGAGCGATGTCTTCCAGGCAACCATGATGCAAGGTGGATATGATGATAGGATAGAAAATGAGGGTGCACACACTACACATCTATATACATAAAATTCAAAGTCCTGACTGACTGACTGACTGACTGAGATATCAACGCACAGCCTAAACTACTGAAGTTAGAAACTTGAAATTTTTACAGTTGGTTCCTTTTATGACGTAGGCGCACACTAAGGAAGGATTTTTGAAAATTCAACCCCTAAGGGGGTAAAATAGGGATTTGAAAAATCCAACTTAACGTGAGCAAAGCCGCGAGCAAAAGCTAGTAACTGAATAAAAAACCTGATAATTAATACATATACCTACACATAATATAAATACAAACATATATACATAGACATACATATTGACCTCACGTCTAATTAATTTAACCACAACGCGACAGACAAATCACCATCTGAACATGAGGGTAGTTATCGTAAATATCAAACAATCAAAGTATTAATATTTAACCAATTACGCTCATCTAAACCTACAGGCAATACTTATTCGATTGGGGTGCGATTGCTATCGCAATCCCTCAATCAAAGACTAAGACTAATTTACTATGATGCGTAGAAGTTGCCGGTAGAGCCGAAACCCGTATACATATCGCTCCTTTGCGACAAGGGTGACATAATTCAAAATCGACGACGAGAGAATTCTCTTGTTAGAGAGTAATGATTTGTGGATGCAACGGTCTCGAAACAACACAGCGGACAGCGGCCAACAAAGCGACAGAGCATTAATTCACAATCTCTCTCGCTCTTATTTTTTTGTGCTTAGCGTAATGTTGTTTTTATAGCAAAAAGTATATTCTCCCATATTGATCTTTTCCGCTACTCAAAAAATACATTTAGGCGATACATCTCACAAAAATCCTGATATTTCTACTAGAAAACATTTACACAAACACATGTCACGAACTCACATACATATAGTCACACACACACATACACAAACACATACACAAACACAAACACACGATTACACTCACACATACACACACGTACTCGCACACATACTTTTCATTACTTACCTTCTACTCAAACTATTTTGAAATTTGTTGTTCTCATTAGTTATGTTTTTTACTCACTCTTACAATATTTATCTGTAATTTTTTAGAAAATCTATAATTGGCCATAAAATTGTTATTACTCTTAAGTTAAGTATTGTTTAATAATTACGTCACCCTTGTCGCAAATGAGCGATATGTCTGCGAGTGGCTCACCTTTCGCGTGCCCCACAACAGGGATGCCATTGGCAACATTGCTGACTGTGCCGAAGCATTTCTCCTGCGTCTCGATGGCACCCTGCACGTCTCCGCTGCACAGCTGCACCACGGACGTCACTTGCGACACCCCCGGGCACTCCCGGGCGAAGTTCTCCACCGTCCTACCTAAAGCCATCTCCACCGCCCCTTATAACGGCCCCTGACCTCACATCTAATCAATTTAACCACAACACGTCAGATAAACCACGATCTGAACGTGAGGGTAATCATCAAAAATATCCAAGTATTATTTAATCAATTACACTCATCTAAACCTCCGGCCAATATTATAGGCCGCGATTGCTATCGCAATCCCTCAATCAAAGACTAAGACTAATTTACTATGATACCTACGTAGAAGTTACCTGTAGAGGGGAACCCCGTATACATTATGTCTGCGAGTGGCTCACCTTTCGCATGTCCCACAACAGGGATGCCATTGGCAACATTGCTGACTGTGCCGAAGCATTTCTGCTGTGTCTCCATGGCACCCTGCACGTCTCCGCTGCACAGCTGCACCACGGACGTCACTCGCGACACCCCCGGGCACTCCCGGGCGAAGTTCTCCACCGTCCTACCTAAAGCCATCTCCACCGCCCCTTATAACGGCCCCTGACCTCACATCTAATCAATTTAACCACAACACGTCAGACAAACCACCATCTGAACGTGAGGGTAATCATCAAAAATATCCAAGTATTATTTAATCAATTACACTCATCTAAACCTCCGGCCAATATTTATTCGATAAGGCCGCGATTGCTATCGCAATCCCTCAATCAAAGGCTAAGACTAATTTACTATGATACCTACGTAGAAGTTACCTGTAGAGGGGAACCCCGTATACATTATGTCTGCGAGTGGCTCACCTTTCGCATGCCCCACAACAGGGATGCCATTGGCAACATTGCTGACTGTGCCGAAGCATTTCTGCTGTGTCTCCATGGCACCCTGCACGTCTCCGCTGCACAGCTGCACCACGGACGTCACTTGCGACACCCCCGGACACTCCCGGGCGAAGTTCTCCACCGTCCTACCTAAAGCCATCTCCACCGCCCCTTATAACGGCCCCTGACCTCACATCTAATCAATTTAACCACAACACGTCAGACAAACCACCATCTGAACGTGAGGGTAATCATCAAAAATATCCAAGTATTATTTAATCAATTACACTCATCTAAACCTCGGGGCAATATTTATTCGATAAGGCCGCGATTGCTATCGCAATCCCTCAATCAAAGGCTAAGACTAATTTACTATGATACCTACGTAGAAGTTACCTGTAGAGGGGAACCCCGTATACATTATGTCTGCGAGTGGCTCACCTTTCGCATGCCCCACAACAGGGATGCCATTGGCAACATTGCTGACTGTGCCGAAGCATTTCTCCTGCGTCTCGATGGCACCCTGCACGTCTCCGCTGCACAGCTGCACCACGGACGTCACTTGCGACACCCCCGGGCACTCCCGGGCGAAGTTTTCCATCGTTCTCGCCGCCCCCTCGGTGTCCCCGGTGGCCGCTTGGGCCAACGCCTTGACTTGAGACACCAACGGTATCCAATCTATGCCCGGCATTTCTCAAACTGAAAGACAGGATAGTACGGATGTTATGGATATGATATTTCGGATCTGGATACGGATAATAAGTATAATAAAATTATATCGGTTTCGGATACGGTTACGGATATGTACCTAATTATTTCGGATTATCCATCAGTTTCGGATAATTTCGGGTACGGATATTAGATTTAAGTAAAATATAAACACATATAGCATGAACCTATAAAAAAATAGGTAAGTACATGACATATAGTATGTAATTTTGCAGAATCTACATTAACAGTTAACTTGATAAAAAAATGTCCAAATTAAACTCGACTTTGGCCGCATTTTGTCTATAGAAATCAATTTAATACTTAACACAAGACTTTCTTAAATTAAGTATCATCAACTCTTAAATAAAAAACTAGTTAACTAGTAATGAAAGAGATTATGAGACTAGAAATAAGAAACTGCAAGATTCACGTGGCGCGCGAGCGGTGAAACAAAAGCCTGTCGAAACATGTCGTTTTATTTAGACTCCGCCCTTATCTACCCTTTACGAAACTATCCGAAACTTGTGAAACGAATACGGTTACCAGTTACGGATATATTTTTATTCCGGATATCCGATAGTTTCGGTTACGGTTACAGATAACGTTGCCAGACGTCACGTATTTCCCGGGACGACCCGTATTTTAGGCATAGTTTAAAATGTCCCGACGAGACTGACTCTGTCCCGTATTTGAACCGTACTTCGTTTTTCATTATGAAATCGATCCAATATATTCACACACGCAACATTTGTAAAAAAGCGAGTTGATGACCGTATTTAATTACGAATATAATTGTATTTATGATACGTTAAAACGAAAAATATGTTAAAACTGACTCAGTCCTCGGAAAAATATCAAAAAAAAAAAATTACACTAAATAATTTTGTCCCTGGTAAAAAACTGAAATCCCGTATTTGTTTGCCCATTTTAACCATTTGTCCCTTAAAGGGTGAAAAAAAATCTGGCAACCCTTGTTACAGAGCTCCATAACATCCCTATATAGGGTTGCCAGGTCGCCAAACCTAATAGCCGGACAGACCAGCCAGTTTGGCCGGACATTTGGGTAAAAAAGCCGGACACCCTATATTATTGAGGATTTTGTCTCAGTATTAATAGTACGACAAAAAATTGTATGTAAAATCAAGTTTCAATCAAGTCGCCTGCGCAGGCTGCGCTAGGCCACGCTCGGCGCTCGCTTGTTTGCGAAATGTGAAAAGCCTAACAAAAGCCGGACAAGACGGACACCGTTCATTTTGGCCGGACACGCAATCAAAAAGCCTACCTATGTCCGGCTTTATCCGGACGCCTGGCAACGCTATCCCTATAGGATAGGTATAATAGTCGAAATAAGTCGGAGTATTGGCAAACTTCCCATGATCGCTGACTATTTATTTATTTATTCTGTACTAACCTTACAAACTAAACTTAAATATAGAAAGGACGTGTACAAGGACATCTTATCGCTACAAAATGAGGATTTCTTCCAGATGGCCTAGGTCTGAGAATAATTGACGACAAGAGATGCTTTTAGTAGGTACAAAAACGACAAGAGACTATAAAATGGTTCCATAAAAACTTTGGGTTCCAACATCTCAATCATGATGCTGCAGGGGTACTGCCCACCTAAACTGTGGGTATTTAGGAACTGCCGATTATAGAAATAGAAATTGAAATATTTTTTATTCAAAAAAACTTTTACAAGTATTTTTGAAAAGTCAATGAATCTACCACTGGTCCGGAATGCCTTTCCTGCCGAAAAGAGCCAGCAAGAAACTCGGCGGTTGAGCTTTTCAAAAAAAAAAAAAAAATTTACAATAGGTAGGTAATGAAACTATGCTATGTATACAGTGCTTCCACGATGAAGTTTCCTAAGTCCAATACAATACAAATAAATACAATACAAATACAAATAAATACAATACAAATACAAATAAATACAATCCAATGCATGTTAAGACGAGTAGACAGAAACAAGACCCATTCCCGTTGGTGGCACCCGTTCACGAGCACGACGCATGATCCAGCCGTTGCTTCGCTCAACCATATTTGAGGGAACGTACCATAGGGCTTCCAATACCGGGATCCCGGTATTGGCCAATACCGGGATCCCGGACTTTTTTCAATACCGGTATTCAGGCCTTCCAATACCGGGATCCCGGTATTAGCTAATACCTGGGTTCTAGACTTTTTCTTCTTATTTCAATACCAGTAATGGTATTGAAAATGTGTACTGTACAAAGACTATATTCGTTAACGCGCAGAACGTGAATATAGCTCAGAATATCAGCTTCGTGGCGGCAAGTTGTGACTTTAGTTTATTGGATTTATTGGATTTGGTCTGACCAACGCATCGGGCTACGTCCCCGAGGTCTCTTTCCGTCCACTTTGCCAGTAATCACGATCTTTTCTAAATTGTGTCCCTCCCTTCTGGCAATGTGGCCGAAGTAATCGAGTATCTTCTGGAGACAGGTGGTCAATAGCCTACTCGTGATTTTTAGCTGTTTCAGTATCGATGCGTTATCACCATTATTTTCGTTTTGGACCTATTTATGGAAAGGCCCATATCTTCGCTGATTTGTTCCATCCTGTTCAATAGAGTTATCATTTTGGCTTCAGACACTGCTAAAAGAGTTGTGTCATCAGCGTATCGTACGTTGGTTAGCTTTACTCCACCGATGCTGACGCCGCCTTCCCATTCATCGAGAGTCCGCCTCATGATATTATATTCGCCGTAGATATTGAACAGGATGGGAGAGAGCACACAACCCTGTCTAACTCCCTTGCGGAAGGGCCGCGAGTTAACCTCATCTACCCTTACAGCTCCTTCACTGCTGTAATATAGATTCTTGAGCAGTTCTACTAGATGTTTTGGCACTCCTAATTCAGTGAGGACTTTCCATAAACAGTTCCAGTTAACGCAGTCGAAGGCTTTACTGTAATCAACAAAACACATGATAATTGGCATACTGAAATCATAGGATTTTTCTATTATTTGCCGTACATTTAAGATTTGTTCACGGGTGCCTTTGGCTTTAACGAAACCCGCCTGCTTTTGCGGGATTTGCAGTCCAGGTAGTATCGGATGCGGTTGTTAATGATGTAGTATTTTGCTGGCAGATGAGATAAGCGCTAATGTGCGATTGTTGTCGCACTTTCTAGTAGAGCCTTTTTTATGTAGAGGGACCATGATGGACAGGGCCCAGTCTCTCGGCCATTCACCGTTACGCCAGATTAGGTCACAGATCATGTGTAACATATCGATGCCAGTATCTCCCAGAGTTGTCAGTATTTCGGATGTTATTTGATCTGGTCCTGGAACTTTTCTAGTTTTCAGTGAGAATTTCTGATCGAAGTATACTTGGCTCCAGTTGCACTCCGCTACAATTAGCATGTGACGTTCCCAAATCATTGCAATTTTTATATAGCTCTTCGCAATAGTTGCGCCACCTTTCAGTTATTGCGTCGAGTTCATTTATGAGATGGCCTTCGGAATCTTCTATCACCCACGTTTTTGGTTTAAATTGTCTAGACAGGACTCGGACCTTCTTGAAAAGATCTGAAATCTCAAAATTTTGAGAGTGGTGTTCGATCTCGCTGCATATGTTCTGAATGAATTGGTTCTTATCCTCTCGATATTTTCTAAGGATGTCTTTATATACTTATAGTATCGATCTATAGAAATCGTAAAGAGACTGATTTATTGAATGTAGAGTAACTAATTATTTATTAAAAGTGTTGATTATTTAATTTACACTTTACAGTGAAATATCTGTACTGTAAATAAAAATAATTTTAATGAAAAATCTGCTCGTTATTTTGCCATTTTTTCCAAAATAAATACGTATTCATTTACGGATTTAGCACTAAAATATACCACAATAAACACCATAGGATTTTGTTCCGTACAGGATTTTTTTTTTCAATACCGGGATCCCGGGATCCCGGTATTGAAAAAAAAACTTCCGGTATCAATACCGGTATTGAAAAAGTCCGGTATTCGAAAGCCCTAGTACCAACCCGCATCACACGACACGATTATGAATAGTTATTGTAGGTACCAAGTAAAAACTACATCGTTGAATTCCAGGACCCAACTCCTCAATCCTTATGCTGCAGGGGTTCTGCCCACCTAAAGTCTATGGGGATTTAGGAACCTTCATTCTATAGCCGTAAATATTATATAATATTTTAATAACTTACCGTTTACCAGAAGACACTACGAAAATTCAAAATATTAATATTTTAAATACAATAAATAAATATTTAAATGGAAATATGCACGTAAAATAACAATAATGCCTTATAAGAATACTGCAATTCCCATCTGCAGTGTACCCACTAATAGATAAGGTAATATATACTATGTCTATACTAATACTGCTATATGTTATTAAATGTACATACCTATAAGTAGTTCACGATATGTTGCTATGCTCTAACCATATTGGAAAATCCTGTGGGTTTTCTAATATTGCATTGCCTAAGATTGTTTTCAATTTGTAATGTGGATTATGCAATTTGGAATGCAATAAATTTTGACGACCTCCCTGCCGCAGTGGTGAGCGCTGTCGTCTTATAACCGGGAGGTCTCGGGTTCGATTCCCGGCGGGGGCAATTTGGGAATTTATAATTTCTGAATTGTGTATGGTCTGGTTTGGTGGGAGGCTTTGGCCGTGGCTAGTTACCACCCTACCGTTAAAGATGTAGGATGCCAAGCGCCAAGGATGTAAGGAAAAAGTTATTGAGGAAAAACCGGAGGAAGGCCGAAAATTTTGCTTAACCCTCCCTAAACCCAAAGTTTCATTAACTTCTGAACTTTTTCCACCGACTTTCGATTGGACTACTATGCAGAAAGTCATTGTCATTGTTTCTTGAAGGACAAACCAACAAACAAACACTTCTGCATTTATATCTATGACTGTTTCTTATTATCTTCTAAATATATAAAAGGAAAAAGTGACTGACTGACTGACTAACTGATCTTTCAACAGACAGCTCAACAGATCGGGCTGAAAGGCATACACATAGCTGTTATGACATAGGCTTTCTTAGGAAAGGATTTTTGAAAATTCGACCCCTAAGGGGGTAAAATAGGGGTTTGGAAAATAGAACTTAACGTGGGCAAAGCCAAAGACTACAGTGTATATGGCAAAGCCGCGGGAAAAAGCTAAGTAACTAGTTATTGTATATATAAATACTTGTTATCTTTGAGTCTTCTATACAATAGGGATTTTCTCAAGGGGTTATCGTGAAGAGCTTTATTGTATATTTCTTGGAATGCCTACGCGGTATTTCAAGCGATGAATGAATCTTTATTACTAACCTACTAGCGGACGCCCGCGACTTCGTCCGCTTCTTCAAATTCAAAATTTATTTATTTCATAAAGGCTAACTTGTAGCTCTTATGACACGTCATAAATCTACCACCGGTTCGGAATGCAGATTCTGCTGAGAAGAACCGGCAAGAAGCTCAGCAGTTGCTCTTTTCAAAAAATAAAATAATTTTACAATAAGTAACCAAACTAAGCTATGTATACAGTGCCTCCACAGTGAAGCTTCAAAAATGCAATACATATAATCCAACACATGTCAACATGGGAAGACAAAGCAGACCCATTCCCGAGCACGACGCATGATCCAGCCATTGCTTCGCTCAACCATATTTGAGGGAACTTCAATTCACAATCGACAGTTTCCAAAGTCCCCACAGTTTAGGGGAACCACTGCAGCATCAAGACTGAGGAATTGGAACCCGAAGTTTTTATGGGACCATCTCGCAAAGTTTTTTATCGATGAAAAAAAAAACATTCACGCAAATCGGTTTAGTTAGACATCACGGAGATATCGATATACATAGGTAGAAAAACACAACCCCTTCTCCTCCTTTTTCGAAAGTCGGTTACAAAAGTAGCCTAAGTTACTAAGTTACTCCCTATCGGGAGTAACTATATATTATCATATATATCGGGAGTAACTATATATATTATCATATCTGCTATCTACCAGTGAAAGTCCCGTCAAAATCGGTCCAGCCGTTCCCGAGATTAGCGGCAACAAACAAACAGAAATTTAAAAAAAGACGTGTGGCACTCGGGGACTGCCGCGGTAAAGCTATTGCATAGCATTTTTTATCAACGCCAACTAGCGGTGAGAGGAGTCCCGTGTCAGGTTATTTTCGTTATGGAATTTCTGGATTCGGTCTCCACGCTCAAGGCCCGCGATAGAAGCTATGCAATAGCTTAAAAATGTTTTTTGTACTTTCATATGCATTTATTAGTAATAAAAAGCTGTTATTTTGATATTACAAACAGACACCTCAATTTTATTTATTTGTTTATCAGTTATCTATATGTAGGTACTCAATAAAACAACAGACTATCACTAACTGATTTCTTAACGTCATGATGACATTCGTAAATAGATTAACCAGGAAGGTATTAAATACCTATATCATTATTATATTTAACTAGCGGACGCCCGCGACTTCGTCCGCTAATCTCGGGAACTGCTGGACCGATTTTGACGGGACTTTCACTGAGATAGCTGATATTATCGGGCATCGTATAGGCTACTTTTTTAACCGCCTTTCGAAAAAGGAGGAGAAGGAGTTGTGTTTTTCTACCTCTGTATGTATATCGCTATCTCCGTGACTTCTTTTTTAAGCGACACAAAAACTTTGCGAGATGCTCTCATAAAAACTTCGGGTTCCAACTCCTCAATCCTGATGACAACAAACAGACAGACAAAAATTTTAAAAATTGTTTTCTTGTTATACGTACCGTATTCACTTTCGTATGCAGTTACTAGAAAGCTGTTCTGTTGATATTACAAACAGACACTTCAATTTTATTTATTTGTATATAGGGGTGATTCTACGATAAGAGGTTTCAAGTCCATAGAGAATACGGCCACGGAGAAAAGTAGCTGTTTTTTCATTAAACACTTATATTATGATTTTTGTTCTATTTATTTATCTTTTCACGTAAGGGCAAGTCACTTTATGCATATTTTATTAAAAAGTCAAAAAATAAAAAAAATCAAAAAATTCAAAAAATTCAAAAAATTCAAAAAAAGTCAAAAAAGACTTTTTTTGCATTTTTGACGGTTTTTGATTTTTTTGACTTTTTTTGACTTTTTTGACTTTTTTTGACTTTTTTTGACTTTTTTGACTTTGTTGACTTTTTTGATTTTTTTTACTCTGTTTGTTTGCACTAACCTTATCTCCCCTGGTCAACTAGTTTCTCTCCTGACATGTATCTTGCCAGGTGAAATATGGCAGGTGAGAGACGTTTTCATGATAAATTGTATTGTTTTAATTGACATAAGAAGTTTTTCGGTACATTATGTATCACACTTTCACTAGTCCATCATTATCTAATTAGACCAGTAAATGCAAATAAATTGAATGAATAATATAACTTTTATGACTTGCCAGGTGAGAGACACAATGACCTCGCGAAACGACTACTTTGAATCAACGGTCGCAACAACTAACAAATGACGGCGCTCTTAACGGCTCACGTGTTTTGCATTACGACCTACACTAGTAGATGACTTTGAGCACTATTTGGAATATGGCCGTTTTATATTTGTGTTTGTAGTAGCGGAATGAAATTTTCTAGAGTAGATACCCAAAAACAGTGGGACAAAAGTTAAGTTTAAAATATATTGCAAATAAATAAATATTGTTCTATTTTTCCTTAACAATACCTGAATACATTTATTGAAGTTTGTGTTTAACATACTTTAGTTTAATAACTGATACAAAGAAAGTATGTATCGTTTCAAATTAAACTGAAACCGACAGGGGGACAGGCCAGGTTAGAGACTTTTTTAGACTTTATAAGGAATTTCAGAAAAATATACTTTAATTAGGCATTGAATCGTGACGTTATTTAATAAAGTACATTTAGGTGATGGGTTTCATAGCAAAAAATAACAACATATAGAGTAAAATTTCTATTTTAAACTGATTGCCGCACAAGTTACCTCTTATCGTAGAACTACCCATAGATATGATATCATAGACCTTTTGTATTAAAACCAAAGCCATCTGTTCTGAGAACTGAATACTTCGTCCAATAAATCGAGTTAGCTCAAATAGTTCCTAATGGGTCGCACAGATGGCACTAAAGAGGCAGGAAATGTAGTTTTAAGTGTTCTACTCACGACACTTCAGCAGAGCCAATTTAGAAGGCAGCTGGATTGGAGCAATCTAAGGTGGACCCTACACATGGGTCTGCCACTCAGTGCGTGCGTGTGAAGGAAAAATCGGAGGCAAATGTATAAATGTATGTAATTATACAATTTAATTAAATTAAATTTTATAATTTCAGTCATATCTTGTAACAATATAATATATATAATCTTAAGACTTTCAAGATGTCTTTGCCATGTAAAGCATTGCCAGAGAAGAAAACTTCCGTCATATTTGTGGTTACAGTAAAAAATACAATTATTATTTTCTTGTCAACGGTACGGTATGACGTCACTTTGTAACGGTCGACAACGGCTAACTTGACGTGGACAGCTAGTAGCTGCCTTCAAATCACCACGCAGTGTCGTGAGTAGAATACTTTAGCTGTAGGTTCTAATACCACAGAGTAATGCGCTCGGAAAGATGTAATAGTACCTATTCTGTGGTAGTAGGTACATTTTTATCTAAGTACACTAACCACAATGATGTCAGACGAGGGGAATCCCCGAATATTGGGGGTTCTTTTAAGCGATGGGAGACATTTTTTTTGAGGGATAACTGGAGAGAAATATCTAGGTTTCGAGGGAATTCGGGGATTTTGATTACCAAAACTTTAATTTTGGGAAAAGCCGATAATGAGCGTGAGGTTACATACGTTGGTGGATGGATGTGTTCATTTTAAACCTAGTACAAAAATGCTGCAGAAATTCAGAAATAAATGTACTGCCGCTGAAGCGTGCGAAGATGCTGTCATGATAACGGACGCTATTGCAGAAATAGTAAAAAATTTTTTTTTTTTAGTTATTTTTTTTGAGACTTGTTCATCCTATGAATTATTATTAATTGATAATTTTTAACTTTTAATATTAATATATTTAATTTTAATCCTTTTATCCTATTAATATTATAAATGCGAAAGTTTAGATGTATGCTGTTTGTAACTCAATCAAGCCGCAACCACTGAACCGATTTGGCTGAAATTTGGTACAGAGATAGATTATAGTTTGGAATAACACATAGGCTACTCGTTATCCTGGAAAATACGACAGTTCCCGCGGGAATTAAAAACCTCAATCCACGCGTACGGAGTACACGGACATCGTCTAGTAATTAATAATAAATATTTTTAAAGAGGGGTTTTTTCTTGAATTTCGATTTTGAAAGGAAACGGTCCACTTTGGGTCTACTCTTGTACCATGTACCATGAAAAGCGACAAATTCAGAGAGATCATTAAAGATAAAATCAATTAGAAAATCATAATAAATAAATTGCAAAAATAAAAATGTATTTCCAAGTTTTTCGGTACTGCTCACAACAATTTTGACAGCTAACGTCAGAAACATGAATCCGCCCGTCATGATTACGTATGTTATGTTGCCTTACGTGTAGAAAATAAATAATATTACCATTGAAATTAAGATGAATTCGCGGATTGGATCGATCAAAATTGGTTTCATATTTTATTTTATTTTATTTTATTACTGGTACAAAGACCAGACCCACGCTCCATACAATTTTGGACCGTCTCCTTTGGGGGTATTTCTGGGAAGATTTGGGGAGATCACCAGACGTTCATCTGGCAACACTGACTAACCATAACAAACAACAGTGCAAGGCCAAGGATTATACTACTGTTTTATTAACCGTGAATCACCATCAACACCACAGCAGCTGAAATTAGATAAGATAAACAAATACCTAACATTCATGAGAATAACATTCAATTTTTACAATACATATAACCTACCCTTGGAGATTTTACTAGTCGGCCGGAACTTGAAGTCGATAGTACCTAACTTAAGTAGGTAAGTAACTACGTAATTTTATATATTTCACAGCTCACTATCGACGTACCGCTACTGGCACAGAGTTCACTGAATATACTGCTTACCAAGGAACAGCAAGGAACATACTGTTTATTCTCTTGTTGCATACGTGTTGCATACTTATAATCTTGTGTAGTACTACATATTATACATGTACGTGCACGAAATATTACCGATACTGAATGATAACGAACTATTTCGTATGCCTCATCGTTCTTATTCATTCGTTCAAAGTGAATCTAAATATATATAAAAGGCAATGGTGACTGACTGACTGACTGATCTATCAGATCTATCAACCACTGGACCGATCGAGCTGAAATTTGGCATATAGGTAGCTGTTAGGACGTAGACATCCGCTAAGAAAGGATTTTGGAAAATTTCAACCCCAAGAGGTTAAATAGGGGGTTAAAAAAAATCGAACCTAACGTGAGCGAAGCCGCGGGTTAAAGCTAGTTAAAAAATAAATTAAAAGTAAAAAAACTTTAAAAACAAAAGCTTTAATTTAAATGCGCTAAAAAGAATAAAATGAACTTTTCTATTAAAATTTTTACTATCAACTTGTTGTAAAGACATTTTAGTTCGACTGCAGATGACCAGGGGCCCAAGTCTGCTAATGCAATGCTATTGCAATTGTAGTTCAATTGTCTATCAATGACATCCCAATTGCTACTTTTAGCAATTTGACTTGGGGCCCAGGGGTTCAATTGTCTATCAATGACATGACAATTGCTAAAAATAACAATTGTCATGTCATTGATAGACAATAAAACTACAATTGCAATAGCAGACTTGGGCCCCTGGTATCGGGTTCGATTTTTGTGTCGGGTCATATAAAAAATGCATCTATACTTATTGGGGTTTTCTGCTAAGAAATCCTTAGTACTAGCCCGGAGTTAGGAAGTTGACGGTGAGGCACCCTCGTGCCTCGGAGAGCACGTAAAGCCGAATTTACACTGTGAAATTAGTGGCATGAAATTAGTTTCATGACATTAATTTCATCTTCGTTTAAACTTCTAACAGTGTAAATTCGGCTTAAAGCTGTCGGTCCTGTCCTCTCCAGTCGTTTCGGACTGAGGTCGGACTTCCGTCCCATCGGACTATGAGAGTAAGGGAATAGAGAGTGCGCCTGTGTTTGCGCACACACTTGTGCACTATAATATCTCCCGCGCAGATGGCGTGGTCAGATTCAGCCGAGAATACATTATTTAATGCTAATTAATTAAGACATGTCGCACACAATATACATTATTAATTTTTTCCCAACAGAATAATGTCATCTGAAGCTGAAAATAAAAATCAGTCAAGCGAAGAAGAGATACCACCTTCTGACAGCTGTCGAGAAGATGCCCTTCACTACGATTTCTATGGAGAAGAAGATGAAGAAGGTCCGTACAAGACACGCGAACAAAAACTCCAAGTTCTAAAAGAACTAGACAACCAAGCGGTAAGTTCGTGCAGATTGGAAGAAGTATACCCTGGATGTGAAGTAACCACCAGAAATACACTGGTAGAGAAAATAAAACAAGTTGAACTAAATAAACAGAGTATAGAATGTAGAGAATTAGGTGAATCGGGAAATCCTTTTGATGATACTAATAAAGTGCCAGAAGACATTAAAAATTGAGGAAGATTTTTTTTAAGCTATTGCATAGCTTCTATCGCGGGCCAGCGTGGAGACCGAATCCAGAAATTCCGTAATGAAAATAACCTGACACGGGACTCCTCTACGGTGAGCCGCTAGATGGCGTTGATAAAAAATGCTATGCAATAGCTTTACCGCGGCAGTCCCCGAGTGCCACACGTCTTTTTTTTTTATAGATAGACTAGCGCTTGACTGCGATCTCACCTCATGGCAAGTGAAGATGCAGCCTAAGATGGTGCGCGCTTGCCTAGAAGATGCCTATTCTGTAGTAAGCTAACTAAATTAAATTAAATATGGATAATTGGATACTATGGATTATTGTTTTTTGAATACATTGTAATAAAACGACATTGTGTTAATTAAAATCCTTTTATTTCAAATATAACAAACATCCTGTAACATGATATGGCACTAGTGTCGTGGTCCGTTCTAGTTTAATTACAGGGAATATCACTCGCAATTACAGAAAATATTTATACATGTTCAATCCACGATGACGCGCCCCACTCTTGCGTCCCAATCGCTTAAGCCGGATTTACACTGCGAAATTAGTGGCATGAAATTAGTTTCATGACATTAATTTCGCAGTGTAAATTCGTCTTTACAGATCAAGTGTGCGATGTACTGCTAGTGTAAATTCTATCCTTACGCACCTATTGTAGTGAGGTGCGCAATTCAAAGTATAGAGAGTAGTTGGAAATATCGTCGTTCAAATTCATTAGTGAATAGTGGAACATTTCCAAAATCAGGTGTTTTGAGTTGAACATGCAAAACGGTTGGAAATTGAATAATCTTTCCGAAGCACTAACGGTACAAGTCAAATTTTGGTTCTAATTGACAGGAAACCACAAAAGCTGCTAGAAAAATATTAATTTTAGCTGTCAACTCAAAATTTTGACCCTCAATTACTCGAAACTGTATACTCTGAATTTTTTTTTTTTATTCGATGACAAGATAGCCATTGACTGCGATCTCACCTGATGGTAAGTGACGATGCAGTCTAAGATGGTAGCGGGCTAACTTGGAAGGGGTATGGCAGTGTACTCATACACCTAATCGGTTTCTACACGCCATCGTGCCGGAACGCTAAATCGCTTGGCGGCACGTCTTTGACGGTAGGGTGGTAACTAGCCACGGCCAAAGCCTCCCACCAGACCAGACCAGAGACAATTTAGAAATAATAAATTTCTGAATTGCCCCCGCCGGGAATCGAACCCGAGACCTCCCAGTTATAAGACCACAGCGCTCACCACTGCGCCAGGGAGGTCGTCAAAATTGTACCATTAATGAATTTGACCGACGATACAATATGTAACTCTTACGAAAAATAATGGGGCGCGTCTTCGTGGATTCAAATATCTGTAACAAAGGATCAAAATGCTTGAAATAACTGTCGATTTTAACTTATAAAAGTGGTCAAACTATACAAAAGTATCAATATCCTAAAGCTATTGGCTAATTAATAACTGCAAAAAACTTGGAAGTCTAACACTGACCTCTATCTTTAATCTATGACTGGACTTGCCGCAGTGATTTGTTTTGGATCTACGTGATTGACGCCATTTTGAATTTCATTGACGCCATCTTGGCGCTGTAAGCCGATACTTGGCCGATACGAGTGTCTCTAGAACTAATAAAGAGGTTAGTACGCCATTTGCAATATTTTTAGTTCCAGAGACACTCGCATTTCAAATGTTGGGGGACTGTAAGTCCAGAGGTGATCATAGATTAAAGATAGAGGTCAGTGAAGTCTAATAACTAAGGTGATAGCATAACGATAATGTCATTTCCTCGTTTACAACAACACAACAATGTTTTATCTCGAAAAACTTATAGTGAACTAGCTTTCCTCCCGCAACTTCGTCTGCGTGGAATTAGGTTTTGGGATGGAATTTTCAAAAACTGTGAAACACGTAAGAAGTAGGTACGTGATTCTGGGGATCTTCACATTTTTGAAAAAATTACGATTTTTTGAGATAAAACAGTGTCAGAGCAAACGTGAGAAACTGTCAAGATACTCAAGTGTATACATAATAGGTATATGTATAATAATTATTATTATATTATTATAATATAATTTAAAACATTTTAATATTGCGACATCGATTTGTATATTGGCACCATATGTGTACTACATTGTTATAGGAAAATACTGTAGGTATATATAGATACACTTTCAATGCAAAACTTTTTGTACAAAAAAAAAGTTATTATTAAAGTTATTGTTATATGTTGGATAGAGTCAGGCGTTACTTTGCGGAAGTTCATGATTAACAAAAAAAAAAAAAAAAAAAAAAAAAAAAAAAAAAAAAAAAAAAAAAAAAAAAAAAAAAAAAAAAAAAAAAATGTTAGAGTTATTTTGCTGTAATCCGCCAACAGAAAAAAAATCTGTATGGTCAAACATGCAGTTATAAGCTAAGCACCGCTTACCTCCCAAACCAAGCAATAAAGCGAAGTTCCCAAGCAAGCAATGCCACCACCACTCACATGCACCACCACACAAGACTTTAATACTATTCTCGACGCACGTTTCGCCCCGACACCGGAGCATCCTCAGGAGATATCGACTTTACAATGCTGTATTGTCTAGTGACGTGTGTGTGAAATGTGCGTTAATTGTTATATGTGATTAGAACTATGAAGCACATCACTTTTATCGGTTATTATAGTTCTTGCAGTTCACGAGTAGCGTTGCCAGACGTCCCGTATTTTAGGCATAGTTTACAATGTCCCAGCGGGACTGACTCTGTCCCGTATTTGAACCGTACTTCGCTTTTCATTATGAAATCGATCCAAGCATTCACACACGCAACGTTCGTAAAAAACGAGTTGATGACCGTTTTAAATTACAATTATTATTATATTGTTTTTTACAGATACATGAAAACGAATAAAAATATGTTAAAACTGACTCGATCCTCGGAAAAATATCAAAAAAAAAATGAGACTAAATAATTTTGTTTTTATTTGTCCCGGGTAAAAAACTGAAATCCCGTATTTTTTTGCCCATTTTACCATTTGTCATAGGTTGAACAAAAATCTGGCAACCCTATTCACGAGGGCGCGTGGCTCATATTTGTGTGTCTCTTGTCTATATAAGCTTGCTCGCTCTCGTTCTCGCTCCCACCTAGGCTCCAACCTAGGCTCGGGACAGGCACGCAGACGCAATGTGTATACGACGTAACCACAATTAAAGCTCACGCGCCCTCGTGAGTTGAAAGAATTATACCTATATACGTTAGTGTAGCGGTCAACCGATATTCACTCACAATTGGCTAAAATACATTGTTGCAGAAAGACAATTTCAGCCCATCAGCACGATTGAAACTGTCGCTTTGATTGATGTAGCTTTTGTAGAATCGGCCTGCAGGGTAGGGTTGCCAGATTTTTTTTCAGTCTATAAGGGACAAATGGTTAAATGGGCAAAAAAATACGGGACCCGGGACAAATAAAAACAAAATTATTTAGTGTCATTTTTTAATTTTTTTTTATATATTTCCGAGGATCGAGTCAGTTTTAACATTGTCATTTTGACACTAACACTGTCGTTGGTCGATGCGGGCGGCAAGTACAAGTTAATTCACACTTCACATTCACACCGGCATGATCACAGTCGCTCGAGCCGAGGCGAGACACACAATTAAACCGTACGCTTTAAGAACGTTGCGTGTGTGAATACTTAGATCGATTACATAATGAAAAACGAAGTACGGTTCAAATACGGGACAGAGTCAGTCCCGCCGGGACATTTTAAACTATGCCTAAAATACGGGATGTCCCGGGAAATACGGGACGTCTGGCAACCCTACTGCAGGTTTACAAGCGATATAGCGAGAATGTATAAAACGTTTTGCATTAAAAGTGTAATTATTTTATATTAGGATATGAGGTAAGGTGACTAGTGGATTGACTAGTGAGATTACTTTAATAGGGAAACTCTTAGGACCTAAAAGAGTCAAAAGAATCGGCTGCCGAGAGTGCACCATACGAACGAAGTTTAATTCTCATTTGAAATAAGCGTATGTAACTCTCTACTGAAACGATTGAGTGAGTCATTTCTTCAAAGCGAGCTACTTATCGAATTTTAAGCTATTGCATAGCTTCTATCGCGGGCCCTGAGCGTGGAGACCGAATCCAGAAATTCCGTAACGAAAATAACCTGACACGGGACTCCTCTCACCGCTAGATGGCGTTGATAAAAAATGCTATGCAATAGCTTTACCGCGGCAGTCCCCGAGTGCCACACGTCTTTTTTTTAACACTACCAATGCATCATTTGGCTCAATTGCAAGCAACGGCTGGATCATGCGTCATGCTCGTGAACGGGTGCCACCAACGGGAATGGGTCTGCTTTCTGTCTACCCGTCTTAACATGCATTGGATTGTATTTATTTGTATTTGTATTGTATTGGACTTAGGAAACTTCATCGTGGAAGCACTGTATACATGGCATAGTTTCATTAACTATTGTAAAAAATTTTTTTGAAAAGAGCAACCGCCGAGTTTCTTGCTGGCTCTTCTCGGCAGGAAAGGCATTCCGAACCAGTGGTAGATTCATTGACGATTCAAAAGTGCTTGTAAAAGTTTATTTGAATAAAAAATATTTCTATTCTATTCTATTATACTGAATCTCGTTCCTAATCTGGGCCCCAAGTTTGCTATTTTAAATGTCATTGTCATTGAACCGCAATACAATTACAATTCAATTATCATTGGTCCAAAATTTCGTAGTCTACTAAATTCACAATGGTCGTTCGATTTCTTATAATTGGATTGTAATTCAATGATACCTTGGTATTGCCATTAGCTTAAAAAGCGTTTGCCGAAATGAGTTTCAGAAAAAACTACATATTAAAAACGTTTATTTAAGCTAGATTCAAAGCTAGATGTGTCAGTGGCAAACCATCGGAAAACAATTGTGACGCCATTGAATTAGTAGACTACCAAAATTGCTAAAAGTAGCAATTGGGATGTCATTGATAGACAATTGAACTACAATTGCAATAGCAGACTTCGGCCCCTGTACGCATGGTCGACGCGCTCACTGACACGAATGAACAAAGATGCGAAATATCGGACGTATGTCATTTTTTTTAATCTTTTTGCAGCAAAGTGTCAATCTTACTCGTGCAAAGTCGGGGTGAGTCAACTAGTATATTAAAATAAGAATCAAACTTCGTTTGTGTGACTCGACGTTCGGTAGTTCTCGCAGATGACTTTTTTTTAATTCGATGACAAGATAACCCATGCCTGCGATCTCACCTGATGGTAAGTGACGATGGAGTCTAAGATAGTAGTCGGGCTAACGTCTCTTAAAATAAGAAATATTGAAATACATAAAAGTTATTTGGTTTTAAGCTATTGCATAGCTTCTATCGCGGGCCTTGAGCGTGGAGACCGAATCCAGAAATTCCGTAACGAAAATAACCTGACACGGGACTCCTCTCACCGCTAGATGGCGTTGATAAAAAATGCTATGCAATAGCTTTACCGCGGCAGTCCCCGAGTGCCACACGTCTTTTTTTTTTTCAAATTCATACTAAGGAGAAAAAATTGAGTACATTAAGAAGTAGGTATAAATACTAAATGTAATTATTTAAAATTGGAGAAACAATAATTATTAAGTGTAAAAGACAAAAATCACATAGTGATCTTCTAAATATAATAATAGTAATATCTAAAGTGGTAAAATTTGACAGCCAGTTATTGCATATTGGTTAGTTAAAAACAGTACCTCAGTACCTTATTTTTTATATACAACTTTATCATCATCGAGTAACGTTTAACTGAGGAATAAATTTTACCTTTTGGCACGGATTTTGAATACAAAAACTGTCAAACTTCAAATAAAAGTCGTCACTCACTTATGAACCCCGAATTCAACCAGCACAACTTCGCCCTAATACCCTCCTATCCCCTCCAAATAAGCGGAAACCTTGTGCTAGGAGTGGGTACGACAATAATGCAACGGGTGGGGTTCGAACCTGTGACCTTTCAGTTTTCAGTGCGCTTTAACCGTTGGGCTATCGAAACTTTATTCCTCGGTTAAATGTTACTCAGCGAAGATGGAATTGGCAATTCGTAGGAATAAGGAAAGGATTTTATTCATACAACGATTTTTCTAATTTAAAGAAGTTTCGGGTTTTTGGATTGTTTTCAAAATGGCGGGAGTAGCAAACGTACCTAACTACATTAATTATTTTATCTTAAACTTTTAAAGCATTCGTTGCCTACAAAGCACTTTCAACTTACAGTATATAACCACATGACACAATATCCGACGATAAATATTACACGTCGATTTAGTAAATCCGAATTTACACTGTGAAATTAGTTTCACGACATTAATTTCATAAATTTTTTAACAAAAAAAAAAAAATCAACAGTTTCACGTGTAAACTTCTAATTTCATGCATGAAATTAATGCAAATTAGAAGTTTACACGCGTAATCTATATATATAAAATTCAAAGTCCTGACTGACTGACTGAGATATCAACGCACAGCCTAAACTATTGAAGTTAGAAACTTGAAATTTTTACAGTTGGTTCCTTTTATGACGCAGGCACACAATAAAGAAGGATTTTTGAAAATTCAACTCCTAAGGTGGTAAAATAGGGTTTTGAAAAATCGAACTTACCGACGAAATTAATGTCATAAAACTAATTTCATGCCACTATTTTCACAGTGTAAATTCGGCGTAAGGATGCCAACTGTCAACGCTAATGATTTGACATAATGACAAGATAGTCCTTGACTGCGATCTCACCTGATGGTAAGTGACGATGCAGTCCAAGATGGTAGCGGGCTAACTTGGGACGGGTATGGCAGTGTACATAATCGGTTTATACACGCCATAGTACCGTAACGCTAAATCGCTTGGCGGCAGGGTAACGGTAGGGTGGTACTTAACTAGCCACGGCCAAAGCCTCGCACCAGACCAGACCAGAGACAATTTAGAAATAATAAATTCCTAAATTGCCCCCGCCGGGAATCGAACCCGAGACCTCCCAGTTATAAGACCACAGCGCTCACCACTGCGCCAGGGAGGTCGTCATGATTATCCCTTTAAAAAGCTCGTTGTATAATATTTACTGCCGGGTACTGTACTTATTTATACAATTTTATACAAATAGAGATTCATTCATGATACTACACTGATACACTCAATGGTTATTCGCCACACAAAATTTGACAGCTTAAAAACATAGACGTAGACTAAAGTCTGATTTTTAATTCGGTGGAATTCTGACACTTGTCATTTTATAAATAGAGTGAGTTATTTGTATGAAAAACAGGATTACCACCTGTAGTTCGATTTTACCCCAAACTATCTGTCAGGCATACATATAATAAAAT
This sequence comes from Hipparchia semele, assembly GCA_933228805.2. Taxonomy (NCBI): domain Eukaryota; kingdom Metazoa; phylum Arthropoda; class Insecta; order Lepidoptera; family Nymphalidae; genus Hipparchia; species Hipparchia semele. The sequence continues at coordinate 4,514,341 of OW121735.1, read as the reverse complement.
TGTAGAAAAGTGGTGTCTGTACAATGGAAACATATAAAAAAAAAGTAGCAGGGGTTGTTATTATATCGATGCCGAACCCGAAATTGTAATTAATTTCTTTTTTGTCTGTTTGTCTGTGTGTTTGTGCACGCTAATATCAGAAACGGCTTATTCGATTTAGATACGGTTTTCACTAATATATTGTAGTAAGCTTCACTTAACATTTAGTGTTTATTTCATGTCAATCGGTTCATAAATAAAAAAGTTATGTCAATTTAAAGAATCACGGCGAACATTTTTAACGTACAGAGTACGTACTACACGCCTCGCGCCTGAGCGTCGACGGTATATGTAATTCAAAATATGCTGCCGGAAAAGTCACTATTCCACGCGAACGAAGTTGCGGGCACAGCTAGTTTGTCATAAATATCTATGTGCGGCAATTGATATTTATTTTCCTAAGTTTAAAGATATCTTTTTTGTGGGATTTTTTAAATCTCTGGTAACATTAAGATACGTCGGAATTCCACGCAATTAAAAATCAGACTATATAAGCTGATCCGATGTAAACCGAAAATCCGGACAGACCAGCCAGTTTAGCCGGTTATCTGGGTAAAAAGGCTGGACACCCTAAATTTTTTAGACTTAGTATAATAAATGGCGATTTTTTTTAAAAAGCTCACTTGCCTATCGATACATGCCCTAATCACACCTCTGCTGCGAAACGTTAACAGCGGAACCGCAGTAATTTCGCCATGTCCTGTCCGTATGTAGCGGAACACTAGCGAAACTACCTGTTCTAATGCATAGATTTGACTATAATTCTATCTCTTTCTGCGCCCAATTTCGTCAAACTGCTCCGACGTCAGCCACACTGCCGCGCTTTTTGTTGCGGTGCCGCGTTGATTTCGCTCGTGTTTGTGGAAGTGGACAAAAATAAAAAGCGAAACTACATAATGGACATTGATTTCACAGAAAAATTAATTCAAGAGGTCAGAAATAGACCTGTTCTCTATTTATTAAGTCATCCAGACTATAAAAATAATATAATTTTTTTTAAATACATACTTATTAGATCGCAGGGAAATTCATTCAGCGGTTTCGCTACTTGTATTTCGCAGCGGAGGTGTGATTAGGGCGACAAGGTGAGGCGAGCGGAGCCGAAACCAACACATGATAAATACGTAAAAAAATGGTCAAACTTAAAAAGCTTAACAAAAGTTGGACAGGCCGGACACTGGCAACACTTATAATGTGCAAGAAGTATGCATACAAAAAAAAACGCCAATAATTGAGGAGGGCCGGAACAAAAACCGATAAATCACATCAGATTTTTTTTTGGGAAATTGAAAAAATGTGTCTAAGTCTATGGCGTTTTAATTTAAATATGAACAATAGTTATTAATATATTGGTGTTGGCAGCGCTGTTTCGAAACCTTAATGTCACAGTAGTGAGTTCGGTATCTGTTGAGATAAAAAAAAAAAACAAAATGGATTTATCGGTTTTTGATCAGACTTATTGGGATATATACAGGATATATCGGTGTTCGATAAAACCTGTATTAAAAACTCGAGAACAACATTTGGGCAAGAAGTCGGCAACAAAAAGCCGATGCTTTTGGAGAACACTTGGCAATTTTTTTTACGCCAAATGAACCTGTTCACGGTAATGATACAGAACTAGAAAAATGGATTTATCGGTTTATGTTCAGATTACTGTATTTCGAGAACGATTTTGAAGCCGATTTAGAGGTTTTTTGTCAGGTTTGATTAACGATGGTTATAGATATATATGAGAACAACAGCTTGCCATCATTAATAGAAAAAAAGTCAAAATGGGATTTATCGGTTTTTGTTCCGACGCTCCCCAATTATGATCATTTTTCATTTTGAATGATCATTTACGATCTATGACAGTTTAAAGTTGTAAATTTTCAGTTGATTTCGTTTAAAGCAGTCGGGTTTTTTATTCTCTTTTAATTGCTTGTTTGGTCCTTGAGATTGCAAATTGTAGACAAATAATAATAAAGAAGTATACATGAAAAGGTTGAATAATTCAGTCATCCAATTTCATAGACAGAATAAGATTATAGAAGTAATTTTTTTTCACGTCATCCACTTATATTCGTATAGTTCTTGTAACTCACGAATGTGCGTGGCTCATGGTTGTGTATGTGTCGTATGTATAAGTGTGAGCGAGAGCTTGCGCCTGACCGCTTCCACCTAGGCTTCGACAAGCACACACACTTACGCAATGTGCATGTACAAGGCGTTACCACAAGTAAAGCTCACGCGCCCTCGTTATTTGCAAGAACTATACGAGTATATACTAAATCAAGCAAAAGTGTGAGCTAGCAAAGGCATCGGTGATTTATTATTAAAATAGGTAATTTTTTTATTAAATAGGATAAGGATTTATCTATACTTATTTTGGGCGAAGAATAGATAATTTCGATAACACTCTGGATTTTTAGGATACCAGTATCATTTACTTATTTACACTTATTTTTCCATATTGTTTGTAATTAATGTTTCTACTGGATAATTATTTTTTGTTTCTATAAATAAATAAATATAATGTCAAAAAGCCATATTTGGACATGTCCGTAAAACTGGCATTACAGTCAGACGTGTTCTAACAACTAATGTGGTTGGACATTGACATATGTTCTTGCCAGCTTTGGTCAGGCCTGGCGCACATATCCTTAAGCTGCATCCGCACGCTTGGCAAACCTAGGCAAACCTTCACAAACGCAAACGTGCGGATAGAGCGTTTGCCATGGTTTGCCTACGCTTGCGAGCGTTTGTGGCCGATCCATCGAGTGTCGGTCTTTTGATCGCAAACCAAAGGGAATTTGCCACAAGCGCTTGCGTCTCCGTCCACACGTTTGCGCGCACTCAGTCTCGTTTGTGCACTGGCGGCGATTAGACGTGTTATTGTATTACGATTTACGTATCGCACCTTTAGAAATCTTCATTTTGTGAGTGGGTAAAAACGTAAAATGAATGACTGGTTGACTGAAGACTTTTGAAGACGATTTGTTTATATAATTTAATTAATTAATTAGTTTTATATATTAATAATAATAAGTGGCGACTCCGCACCGGAAAATGGTATATAATGGTATGGTAATAGGTAGACCGACACCATCAGGCGACCCTCAGGGAGCCACTGGGTACAGGTGGCGCAAGACCGAAGCCTGAGGAAGTCCATGCAATAAACAGTCCAGCAGTGGACGTCTATCGGTTGATAAAGAAAAAAAACAAAATATCTATTGAGTAGGTACATACTAGAATAGAGTAGAATATTTTTTTATTCAAATAAATAAACTAGGTAGGTACCAAGTCTTTTCGAACATACTACTAGCTACTACTACTAATCTATAATATTATACTAAAACTGTAACTGGACAAATTGTGCACATGAAATATGTTTTGAAAATTTTAATTAGAGGACGCTTTACTATCAACTAGATGACGTCCGCGACTTCGTCCTCGCAGATTAAGGTTTTTTAATTCCCGCGGAAAGTCCTTAATTTTCCGGGCTAAAATGTAGGTATGAGCTATCGCTATTCCACATTTCATTCAAATCGGTTCATTAGTTGTGGCTGAAAGAGTAACAAACATCCATCCATCCATCCATCTATCCATCCATATTCCATTTTAGTAGGATTATTGATCGATACTGAGCTTAAAACATTTGTAAAAATAACTTAAGCCAAATAATAAAGCCGACACAAGTTCGACGTCCGTCATGCTTGCCTGTTCAGAACATACAAACGCCCTCGCAAGCGTGCGGATGATTCCCAAATTCAAGGCAAACGTTTGTAGAGGTTTGGCGTTTGCCGTTTGTCACAAGCATGCGGACGCGGTATTACAATTGGCAACACAATCAGACATGTTTGTTTTTAATAGTGTTACCAGGTTCCCTGAATCAGTAAGTGTTCTTATGACAGATTTGCATACATGTCTTTGCAATTGGCAGAACAATCAGACATGTCCTTAAAATTGGCAGCACAGTCAGACATGTTTGTTTTTAATAGCGTTACCAGGTTTCATAAATCAGAAAGTTTTCTTATAAATGTCAGTTTTGTCAGACATGTCCTTACAATTGGCAGGACAGTCAGACATGTTTGTTTTTAATAGTGTTACCAGGTTTCATAAATCAGAAAGTTTTCTTATAAATGTCAGTTTTGTCAGACATGCCCTTACAATTGGCAGCACAGTCAGACATGTTTGTTTTTCATAGTGTTACCAGGTTTCATAAATCAGAAAGTGTTCTTATAAATGTCAGTTTTGTCAGACATGTCCTTACAATTGGCAGTACAGACAGACATGTTTGTTTTTAAGAGTGTTACAAGGTTTCCTGAATCAGAAAGTTTTCTTATAAATGACAGTTTTGTCAGACAAGTGCTTACAATTGGCAGCACAGTCAGACATGTTTGTTTTTCATAGTGTTACCAGGTTTCATGAATCAGAAAGTGTTCTTATAAATGACAGTTCTGTCAGACATGTCCTTGCAATTGGCAGCACAATCAGACATGTCCGTACAATTGGCAGCACAGTCAGACATGTTTGTTTTTAATAGTGTTACCAGCTTTCCTGCGTCGGAAGTTGCCCATTTGCCGCAGTATCTGCGTGTTCTCGTCTTCAAGCTCGCGGTCCATGCCCGAAGTGCCGGGGATAGTGCCCCAAAGTTTCAGCTTTGAGGGTAGGTATATTAGTCCAAGTAGAGTTATAACTGTAAAAAAATACATACTTGGTTACTTTAGAAGCGCGTGTCGAGTGCCATTCACATTTTTTTAATCGGACTAATATTATAAAGGCGAAAGTTTGTATACGTGTGTGACAGTATGAGTGTGTGTGTTTGTTACTCCTTCACACCATAATGAATGAACCGATTTGGTTGCGTTTTATCCCAGAAAATTAAAGTACCCACGTGCAGCTATCTCCTCCACATTTGACGATCTCCCTGTCGCAGTGGTGAGCGCTGTGGTCTTATAACTGGGAGGTCTCGGGTTCAATTCCCGGCGGGGACAATTTGGGAATTTAAAATTTCTAAATTGTCTCTGGTCTGGTCTGGTGGGAGGCTTTGGCTGTGGCCAGTTACCACCCTACCGTCAAAGACGTGCCGCCAAGCGATTTAGCGTTCCAGCACGAAGGCATTTAGTAACCGATTAGGGGTATGGGTTGAATCTACACTGCCATACCCCTTCCAAGTTAGCACGCTACCATCTTAGACTGCATCGTCACTTACCATCCGCAGTCAAGGACCATCTTGTCATCTTTTTTTTTATATTAGAAGCAGATTATTATAAGCAAATTTTTTGAAGATATTTTGGCATGGGAGGCTGTCCATCCAATGACGGTTCTACCTCTTGTCTTAATCTGTATAAAGTCCCATATCGACGCGCGTTGTCTGGTCATCGAATAAAAAAAAAAGACGTGTGGCACTCGGGGACTGCCGCGGTAAAGCTATTGCATAGCATTTTTTATCAACGCCATCTAGCGGTGAGAGGAGTCCCGTGTCAGGTTATTTTCGTTACGGAATTTCTGGATTCGGTCTCCACGCTCAAGGCCCGCGATAGAAGCTATGCAATAGCTTAAAAAATCGTTCACCGCTAGACTATCGTGCGGCAAATTATACTCACTGTTTAAGATGCACGGGAACACAATGTAAAAATTGAGGGTAGTTGAATGGAAATAGAAGGCCTCGGTGAAGTACAGTATTATCGTCAGCGTGAGCGACCAGTAGCCCATTGATACAACGCTGAAACAAATAATCACAATTTAATAAATTCAAAATTTAAAATTTATTTATTTCATGTAGGCTACCTTGTAGCACTTATGACACGTCATAAATCTACCACCGGTTCGAAATGCAGATTCTGCTGAGAAGAGCTGGCAAGAAACTCAGCAGTTGCTCTTTTCAAAAAAAATTTTTTTACAATGGTTAACAAAACTATGCTATGCACACAGTGTTTCCACAAAAAAGTTTGAAAAATGCACACCTACCACAACCTAACACATGCTAACAATGAAAACTGATACCTACACTCGCTTTAGGTACGGCGCGTCGCAAGCGGCGCTTATATGTATATACATTAGGCGCACGCATTATATTGATGTTCTGTTTTAAATATTGCCATTTCTTATTTTTTGTAATTAATTAAAAAAAAATTTTTTTATTTTTTTATTCAATGACAAGATAGCCCTTGAACACGATATATCAAAATCAAATTCAAAAGAAAACGAAGCCGTGAGCATCAGCTAGTGTAAGATAAAGATTAGTAATCGATTACTTACGGTCGGTAATGTATGTACAGGGTGCAATGTATTAGCGCCAATGCTTTAAGAACAGAATACATTCCCAGCATTCTAGATATTGTAAAATCACCTGCAATTTAAATAAATAAAGTGTTAAAGGAAGCAGTGATAGTATAATGGTTAGTCCTTTTTTGTTATTATCTAAATATAAAAGAAAAAGGTGACTGACTGATTGACTGACTGACTGATCTATCAACGCACAGCTCAAACCGCTGGACGGATCGGGCTGAAATTGGGCATACAGATAGCTATTAGGACGTAGGCATCTGCTAAGAAAGGATTTTTGAAAATTCAATCTCTAAAGGGGTAAAATAGGGGTTTGAAAAATCGAACTCAATGTGAGCGAAGCCGTGGGCACAGGCTAGTTTAATAATAATAGTATTTATTTCATAATCAAGGTACATAATTAGACTTAGACCTAACAACAATAAATGCATAAACACTTATATTATTAGGATCAGAACTGGCTATCCTTGCTAGATTTTGTCAGATTTTGTCTTGCTTATTTGATGATAAGATAGCCCTTGACTGCGATCTAACCTGATGGTAAGTGATGATGCAGTCTAAGATGGTAGTGGATTAACTTGGAAGGGATACAGCAGTGTACACTCAACCTATACACCCCTAATTGGTTTCTATATGCCATCAGCGCAGTGGACTATGGGTTATAAACCTTTCACTGAAAGAAGACCTGCTCTCAGTATTGAGCCATTGTTGTATTGATGTTGATGGAGTGGTGGCGTTCCTGTGAGCCCATGAAACTGTTCAGTTTTATGAGCATATTTCGTTCTTGGGGAAAGTTGTTCAACTTTCCCCAAGAAAGGTATATAGAACAAAGGGTTTTTGTTACATATTATTATAGAATGTTTGAACCATACACAAGTAACAGAGGTTTAACCTCTAAATCTTAAAGTTTTAATTGAATGTATCTCTTATCAACTTACCATCTAAATGTTCATTGTCACTATTGCTCAGAAAAGATCTTCTCTCAATGTAAGAGCGTCCAGCGGTTCCCAAGTCCACGAATGCAACGAATGCAATCCAACCCCGAAAGGCATATAAAACCTTATTCTGCACAGCCATAGTGCACTGATTCCATTAACCTACATAAACAACCACGTTTTCATCACATTAACTTGTATCCAAACACTTTAATTACCTAGGAAATCTTATAAAACTGTCTGGAAAAACTTTGCCCAAAAAACGTTCGCTAATTAGCGAATAATCTAATTAAGCACGCGATTCACTGACAATTAAAAACTCGCGTACATTTAAGCGTACATCGCACTGCGGTATTTTACCTGCATTATACATTTTCATGCAAAATTTATAATTAGATGCGAGCTTTTCCTTTTCGTAATTTGCGCGCATGACAGGAAATTGAATTTAGTTGTCATTTGCGATGTCAATGACAAAATATGTCAATGTCCGTTTCCGTTGGCATGTCAATTTTGATCATTAAAAAAGTTTTTTTTTGCTCTGATTTTAGGCTCTGAGTACTTGGTTTTAGGCCATTTTAGCGCTTGCTCCGTGTATGATGTTGCTAGAACATAAAAAAATATCCCTTACTGCGACTGGTCACAAAATCCTAAAAATACCGTCGCCATATTGGTATTGTCAAAAGTTCGGGATCCATTGGTGTGTTGGAAAAAATGGTTTATCGTTTCACACAAAGCTTATTTGTACTGTTTAAGTGTTCTAATTGATTGTGCTGTAACTTTAGATGTTTCGTTTAGTTCGTGCGGTGTGGGGAACTCTTTGTGGATAATGTTTTCGATAGGCAAATGTGGAGTGAGGAGCGGTTCGGAGGAATCTTCGCCCGGTGGTACGAAGGTGGTTTCCGATGAGGTCGCATCCGCTGTGGCGGCTGTGTCTGACGAGATTGGTGACATCTTGAAGGACGAGTTGGGCGACGCAGATCGCGCGGATCGCATCGGCGCTGAGTTAGCTGACCTAAGTGCGGAGTTGGGCCTCCTCGCAGGGTTAGCTGACGAACCGTCCCAAGACTTCCCATCCCTTTTCGAGATCGCAGTAAGTATTTTACGGCGGTTTCAACTCGATTTCTCGTAACCCATCGTTCATCACTTTCATGTGTCAATGACCTTTGGGGACACTGTTTTGACATTAAGTGAAATTAGCTATGAGTTTCATGCAAAAGTTACACTTGTTATTGTGTGTTAGTTTCACTTAATCACTTGAGTTACAATTTAAGTTGCAATTGTACACTGAACCTGTGTTGGAATCTTTGTTAGATCACAAGTTGGCCTACATGAAATAAATAATTTGGTATTTTTTTTTTTCGAATTTTTAACTTAGATCATATCAAAGAACTGTTTATGATCAATTATTAAAAAAACAAAAACAGTGGTTACAAAATAAATGTAGCTTACATAAAAGTCATGGACAGAGTAACTACAACTAGAAAGTAACAAATTTAACTAAAAAAAAATTAACATTAATTGCATTACTTTAGACTTGCAACGAATATTCGGTAACTATTCGGTATTCGGTCTATTCGGCTGCTTTTATTATATTCGGCCGAATACCGAATATCTACATATTATTCGGCCGAATACCGAATACTTAAATAATATATTTTGTCATAGAGAAATAATTGGTAAAATGAAAAATTAAAATCGATTGAATACGTATATATTCATATTTTCATTTCTGTTATAATCATTTAACTAGTCATTGGTGCATAACACAGGTACATAATCATCTTCTGAATTGGAAAAATGGAGGATTCTATGTATATTCTCATTTTTTTATAATCATTTATTAAGTAGTCATTGGTACATAAAACAGGTACATAATTTAATCATTTTCTGTATTAAACAAGTTAAGAATTAGAATAAAACAAAGGAGCGCGAAATAATCACGTCTGTACAAGTTTTTGGCGCTAAAATCCAGCCGAATACTTTTGCCTAATATTCGGCTATTCGGTCAGGGTTCTCGCCGAATATTCGGTATTCGGTATACTGCCGAATATACTATTCGTTGCAAGTCTACATTACTTGAAGCGATCTAATAAGACACAGTGATCTATTTGATATATTAAAGTTTAAGCAAAGTCAAACACTAGATTTAAGGCTGAAATCTATAGACTGTACTCTCACTCTGCTCAGACTCAAGACAGAAATAAAACGGGACAGATTTATCTCAGCACATATTTGTGTCTTGTTTTAACCATCTTGAATCTGAGCTCAGTCAGAGGGCACTATAGATCTCAACATCAGTCACTAATGCTGCCGTCATAAGGAAAAAAGACGCATCTGTCATTTTTTCGAAATTGAGTTAGGCACATATTCTGCATCAAAACAAAAAAACGCATTTACCAGTACTTACCAGAATTTTAAATTTTGCTTAAACATATCACAGTGATAAGTTTAAACAAAATTTAAAATACTGGTAGATGCGTTCTTTTGTTTTGATGCCAAATATGTGTCTAACTCTATTTTGAAAAAAAAAAATGACAGATGCGTCTTTTTTCTTTATGACAGCAGAATGTGTTAAGTACAGGTACTTTCTTAAAACATTAAAAAAAAGATGAATACTGTATTGAATTCTGTTAGGTAAACTAAAGATAATCAAACAAAAACAAATTGCAATTTTTGTATACATACACTGTTGCTTCATGGGACATATGCCTATGTCAAAAATACATTACTTCTTGATGATCACAAATGGAGAGACTTCCAAAAATTCTTTATTTAATGTTAAAAATTAGCTTAAATATGAATAATATAAAAAAATAAATTATATTACAAAAATTATATGCCATCTGTCTTTCAAAACAAATACAATATTGATGAAACTACAAAAATATGTTTCAAATTTTTGATGTATATTTCGTATACGTGTCCATACTATAGCACATTTTGACATTTGATAAAAAGTTTCTGCTTTAATTATGTTGGCAATGTCTCTATTTTATAAACAATCTCTAAATTAAATTGATGAAAAACTAAAGCTTGGTTATTCCAAACTGTGTGTTATTGTTACATACATTCGTTAAAATGGTTTTCTTTGACATTTTGTTCTGTAACACAATGTTTAACGGTTACGTGTCTATTAAAATTTGCTGAAGCAACCTTGCTTAAATCCACACGAGCAAAGCCCAGGGCATCACTACTACTGCTACATAAAATAAAATAGCCATTTATTCTACTACCAATAAAATAATCAATTATTTTACAATCGTTATTAACATAATTACATAATATTTTTAAAATTGAGAAATTAAATTATTATTATAATACAATATTTGAGATGTCATTATTTGAATTTTTTATATATGTATGTACCTAGTTTGTATGTCAGTATTACGTGTTGGTAGAAGTCGCCTGTTTGGCGTAGGCCTACACTACTATATAGTATTTAATGTGAGAAAAAATGCAAACAATTTACTTTTTTACAATCTATCTAGATTACTTTATCTATAGCAACCTTGAGACTTGACACTGTATATATAACCTTGCCCTTTCAAATCATGTCTACCATATGCAAACAGGTTAAGACAAGTGTTACACTAATAGTACCAGATGGGCCACCAATGGGTTGCAGGCTTTTCAGGAATTTATTGTTCCTCCCCTTGAAAAAGCCCATTTAAATGGGAACACTGTCTGAGGGAGATGATTCCACAATTTAGTAGTATGGGGAAAAAAAGATCTGGAGCAATGGATTGTCGAAGTGCTTCAGGCAAACTGATAATAAATTTTACTTTTTTAACCAACTTCCAAAAAGGAGGACGTTAACAATTCAGCCGGTATCTATTTTTGACGGGCTTAAATAGCAACGATGAAATCTACGCGCGACGCTCTACCTTCTGATGGTACATGAGAGCCACGTTTGTTAAAGGCGGGCGAGTATCGCGTATCGGTTTCATCGTTTCTTTTTAAGCCCGCCCGACTTCAATAAACGTGTACAAACTAGAACTATTTTTATACTTTGTAGTGGCGTAAGAAGTCGGTTTTTTGAATAGAATTTTTATGGACAAATTCATTCATCAGTTAGTCCTCTGTTAATCATACCAGGAAGTCATACACGGTCGCCACGATACAGGTTATGTACCTAGTGTGGAGACCAAAAGTAAATGATAATGTAAAAACTTTTTTGAAAATAAAGATATTTATTTAAAAAAAAAAAAAAAAACAACTTTTTCGCGTTGCGGCGCCGTCGTGGCCTCGCCCTAAGTCATAAAAGTTCTCGTCGCAGATCGGCCATCGTGCGTCGGGAAGCGGCTCGTCTTCGTCGTCATGGTCGGGAGGGCGCGGCGGACGCGCGCGCCGCCCGCCGCGGCCGCAACGCGCGCCCCGCCGGCGACCCATCGCCAAGGGGAAGGAGGTACTGTACCATGTGTAGTGCCACCAACTTATCTGTTCATGGGGGCGATTCAGACCTGGGCCCCAAGTCTGCTATTTTACATCTCATTGTCATACAACCACAATACAATTACAATACCATTATCATTGGTCCAAAATTTCGTAGTCTACTAAATTCACAATGGTCGTTCGATTTCTTATAATTGGATTGTAATTCAATGATACCTCGGTATTGGCATTAGCTTAAAAAGCGTTTGCCGAAATGAGTTTCAAAAAAAACTACATTTTAAAAACGTTTATTTAAGCTAGATTCAAAGCTAGATGTGTCAGTGGCAAACCATCGGAAAACAGTTGTGACGCCATTGAATTAGTAGACTACCAAAATTGCTAAAAGTAGCAATTGGGATGTCATTGATAGACAATTGAACTACAATTGCAATAGCAGACTTGGGCCCCTGTTCGATAACATACCGTGTCGATACGGTTAGATATTGATCTCGTATAAAAATTTTTTGTCGTGTGATTCAGAGCGTTTGGTTTGAGGATACGATTCGGTATCAACTACGTTATCGACATCGACAAGATACATTCGATTACAAGAGCATTTAATAAAATAAATAAAGCCTTTATTCAAACATACTTAAACTATACAATAACAATGTTTTTTTTTTTTTTTTTCTTAACATGTTAAGGAAGAGCATTTACGAATTGAAAATATATGTTATCGTACGGTAACAAACCGAATCGATCGATAAATAAGGTTATCGGAAGGGTCTGAATCGGAGGGCTGGTGACGAGGTCGCTAGTGCAGCGTTTGGTATAGCTATTGCAGACGAGGAAATTTGTAGTGCACGGCTGCCCCATTTCAAATCGTAATAAGTGTTATCGCAGTGAAGCATCTTCGGCATGTTACAGGTTATAAGCTGTTTTACTGACTGTATCCGTCTCTTTCTAAAACGAAATTTTTGAAATCCCAAATTGTCCACCAAGAATCGAACCTGAGACTACCACAGAGCTCACCAGTGAGCCAGGAAGGTCGTTAATTAAATGGAGTTGATCTAATAAGCAGTGTTGCCAACAACACAAGGCCTAAAGTCGCAATTTTTCACAACTTAAGTAGCCTAATGTAGCCGAATTTCAGCTGATGTCTGATGTAGCCTAAAGTAGCCCAAACGCCAAAATATCGCTATGTTTTTTTTTATTATTTATTAAAGTGTTAACCTACACTTAAAAGAAATATCCTATAGTGCGGTCGCCGAACAGAAAGAATTTCGTACATTAACCTGTTACTACCTGTCTCTGTCACTCCCGCTTTAAAATAATGCGTCACGCTCGCACAAATGCAATGACCGCCGTCCTCGGGGATTGTAAACCTTTTACTTGCAAACCTAAGGTTTGTTTTTGTTGCTTGTGAATTGAATTTAGGGTGTCTAGATCATAATGTAGACAAAACTGTACATTATTTCGTTATAACTGTGACAGGTGAGACGTCGTCGGAAAGTAGTTACTCCGATACAGAGAAATCGGACTTTGATTTTTGAATTTTCATTTTTTTATTTCTATGTAATAAGTTAATATAACTCGATTATAATAACTGTTTAAAAATAAATAATTTATTTAATAAGCTACTAATTTTTTTTCTCCTTCAAATATTTTATATAAACCGCACTTAATAGAAAAATGTTTGTGACCACTGTCAGTAGGCAAAGAGGTCATTGTACGAAATTCTTTCTGTTCGGCGACCGTACTATAATAGATTTATAAATACACTAGCTTTTGCCCGCGGCTTCGCTCACGTTAAATTCTATTTTTCGAACCCCTATTTTACCCTCTTAGGGGTTTAATTTTCAAAAATTCTTTCTTAGCGGATGTCCACATCATAATAGCTATCTGTATGCCAAATTTCAGCTCGTTCCATCCAGCGGTTAGAGCTGTGCGTTGATAGATCAGTCAGTCAGTCACCTTTGCCTTTTATATATTTAGATATCAAAAATTCCGAGGCCGGCGGGATTCGAACCCACATCTCAATCAAATCATTATTTCAAAATCTAAATATATAAAAGGCAAAGGTGACTGACTGACTGACTGACTGATCTATCAACGCACAGCTCTAACCACTGGACCGATCGAGCTGAAATTTGGTATACAGATAGCTGTTAGGACGTAGACATCCGCTAAGAAAGGATTTTGGAAAATTTCAACCCCAAGAGGGTTAAATAGGGGGTTAAAAAATCGAACCTAACGTGAGCGAAGCCGCGGGTTAAAGCTAGTAAATAATAATAATAAAAGTTTGTGCAAACGGAACGTGTAGAAGTAGATTTAGTGAGCGCAAACAGATAAGTTTGCGACGACATTTCGGTAATTTGGCTAGGTAATTTAAATAGCCATGGTCTCTATGAAGTAGCCTAAAAAGCGACCAATCGCCTTTCGGATTTTTTCGTCGCCGATTCTTGTTTTGAGTAGTCTAAATGGCGATAAATCGCTTACGTTGGCCACTAATAAGATAACTTCAAATCTATATTAATTGAATGTAAATTATATGTACGGGGGAATCCCCTCTGCGAGTTGACAGTAACTGCGTTCCGATATACGTAAATGCTCGGCTGCCCCATTTCAAAACCTAGTAAGTGTGATTGACAACAGGGCCCCAAGTCTGCTATTTTACATGTCATTGTCATTGATCCGCAATACAATTACAATTCAATTATCATTGGTCCAAAATTTCGTAGTCTACTAAATTCACAATGGTCGTTCGATTTCTTATAATTGGATTGTAATTCAATGATACCTCGGTATTGCCATTAGCTTAAAAAGCGTTTGCCGAAATGAGTTTCAAAAAAAACTACATATTAAAAACGTTTATTTAAGCTATATTCAAAGCTAGATGTGTCAGTGGCAAATCATCGGAAAACAATTGTGACGCCATTGAATTAGTAGACTACCAAAATTGCTAAATGTAGCAATTGGGATGTCATTGATAGACAATTGAACTACAATTGCAATAGCAGACTTGGGCCCCAGAAGACCAAAAATTGTAACGAAGTACTCGTAATCACAATGTTTTTTGACAGATGTCACGTCGCCGGAGCGCGGTGGCGCGCCGCGCGGCGTCGCTGCGCGTCCGTCGCGTCGAGGTTGCGTCGGACGCGTCGGACGTCGGCGCCGACTCCGACTCCGACGACCAGTGGACGGAGCTGGATGACAACTGTAATTATAGATACATTTTCATTTTATATAATTGCTTATTTGCGACAAGAGTGACATAACTCAAAATTCACCAATTTTAGTGTCGAACATTTATACTTTTTGCTATAAAAACATTACACTAAGCACAAAAAAGTAGTAGAGATTGTGACTTAATGCTCTGTCGCTTTTTTGGCCGCTGTATTGTTTTGAGACCGCAGCATCCACAAAACATTACTCTGTAACGAGAGGATTCTCTCATCGTTGATTTTGAATTATGTCACTCTTGTTGCAAATGATCACAACTGATGGTAAGTGAAAATGCAGCCTAAGATGGAACGCGCTTGCCTAGAAGATGCCCATTCACTCTCGATTTGAAGGTACCCAAATAGTAGTTAGAGGGAAAAACGGAAGCCGGAAGGGCATTCCAAATTTTAGTGGTGCGAAGGACGTCAAAAGTATATTTAGTTATTCAATATGGCTATTTAATTTCAGCAGGCAGTACAGACAGTTCATCAGGCAAGGAAGTCAGCGGTTTGGAAATCGACTGCCCGCCTTACCAACATAAGGGATCGGTATGTAACATGGGTAGCCTAAGTATGTCATGCTCTCTTTAAACATTTCTGTGGTGGTGTTGTGTGGTGCGGGTTGTTACGTTCCCTCAAATATGGTTGAGCGAAGCAACGGCTGGATCATGCGTCGTGCTCGTGAACGGGTGCCACCAACGGGAATGGGTCTACTTTCTGTCTACTCGTCTTAACATGTATTGGATTGTATGTATGTAAGTATGCATTTTTGAAACTTCATTGCGGAAGCACTGTATACATAGCATAGTTTTGTTACCTATTGTAAAAAAAATTTTTTTTTTTAAAGAGCAACCGCCGAGTTTATTGCTGGCTCTTCTCGGCAGGAAGGGCATTCCAAACCAGTGGTAGATTCATTGACGATTCAAAAGCCTTTGTAAATTTTATTTGAATAAAAAATTACTTCTATTCTATTCTTCTTTTATAATAAAACTAGCTGATGCCCGTGACTTCGTCCGCGTGGATTTTGCGGGATAAAAAGTAGGTCAAACCAACCAACAAACAAACACACTTTCGTATTTATAATTCTATTTGATTTGTTTTTTGACCAATTTATTTTCTGTTTTTACAAATGTTATTTTTACATGTTACATTTTCGATTGTGATTAATGAATATCCACATTTTGACATTCAGTCTTAAATCCAATTAGTTTCTAATGCTTTCCGAAACAGGCCAATGACGTAACAATACTTATTTTATGTTCTCAGCAAGTGGAAGCACCTCCCATGGGGCAATTTCTGCTGCCGCTGCTCAGCGCTGATGCTGCCGCTCCCGACCCTGAGCACTTCCTCATCAGACATGAGGATATTCTGCAGGTAACTGGCCAGGCATTGTAGATGGCACATTGCTATCGTTCTCTGAAGTGATCATGATCAAAAATAATTATTGCAATTCCACAAGTGCTCATGAAACTGAACAACTTTCCCCAAGGAACATAGGTCGAAATATGAAAAAAAATTTTTACCTCCCATAGTAAATCAACCAGCTGATCGTCAATTTTGTATGGGAGGTCCACATTTTTTTTTTTCACATTTCGACCTAGGTTCCCTGGGGAAAGTTGTTCAGTTTTATGAGCACATTCACCTCCTTCAGTATTATTTCGGAGTTTCAATACACTTTGTATAAGCGACACATTCTTATAATTATAAATTATAATATATAAGGTTACGATGAACGAATTTTAACATATTCCATCCTATATATCATCCTATAGTTGTATAAGTTTGTTTACTTAAATAAAATCTTTTTTATTCTAATCCATACAGGCGATAAGGCACTGGCCACCATTAAAATGTGACATTACTTTCCCCAGCTGCTCGCATCGGCCGAGGACAGCGTGAGGGACGAGCTGCCAATGGAGGACGAAGTGGAAATAACTGCATTGGATCCCACTTCTGATGTGTAAGTTTGCTCACCAACGTTCCCCAACTTTTACGGGCTACATAAGCTATGTTTTTTTTTTTTTTTTTTTCATTTGATGACAAGATACTAACTTTTTCTAACTTTTAAAAAAAAACTTAGAGTGCACATTCAAAAAAATTATGTTTAATGTTTTATTGGTAGCAGTCACCATTTTTTGTTTTTTTTTTTTCATGTTTTGTAATTTTATATAAATTTTAGTTTTAAGTTCTCTATAAGTGAGCAAAATGTTCTTTGGAGAATAAATTTCTTTAAACCTAAACCTAAGATAGCCTTTGACTGCGGTCTCACCTGATGATAAGGTAATGAGTTTTGTGTACTGAAACTAATACTTCCCGATTTGTAATTAACTAAACTATCTAATTGATTTTTTAGTAGGAGTAAAATACCCTATTTTGTTTTCACGAACCTTTAGGGAACACTGAAAATAAGCATGAGCAATTAAAATGTCAAAATCATTTTTTGGTCATTATTTAAGTAACAGTTAAGCACATCTGTAGTGAATAGGCAGCCTTACAGATGATTTTGTTTGCAGGCTCTGCAATGAGATCTACGAGTGTGAAGACCCCGTAGTGACACCCGAGGATGAAGCTGCGTTGCTACATTATGTTTGTGGTGAGTATGTGTGGGCGTCCTTAAGCTAAAGTGTCGTTAATTAACTATTAACTATAGTTCTTTAGGGCTCAAGGCTCATGGTTTTTTTTTATTCGATAACAAAATAGCCCTTGACTGCGATCTCACCTGATGGTAAGTGACAATATAGTCTAAGATGGTAGCGGACTAACTTGGAAGGGGTATAGCAGTGTAAATTTAACCCACACCCCTAATCGGTTTCTACACGCCATCGTGCCGGAACGCTAAATCGCTTGGCGGCACGTCTTTGACTTTAGGGTGGTAACTAGCCACGGCCAATGCCTCCCACCAGACCAGACCAGAGACAATTTAGAAATAATCAATTCCTAAACTGCCCTCGCCGGGAATCGAACCCGAAACCTCCCAGTCATAAGACTACAGCGCTCACCACTGCGCCAGTGAGGTCTTCTCTCTCTTAAACGCTTTCCAACCGTGCGCTGGGTCATATACTGTAATTGGATGAAAATGATATATCGATGAACTGTTCCACTTAAAAATTTCTAAAAAAAAGTCCGATATAGCATATATCTATCTTCTAAGGATAACTTACAGTAACCATTTCTGTCTTTCAAATTTTGATTACAAATAATGAATTATTTTCGAAGCTTCTTTAACCGATGTGATGTCAATCTATATCTAAATTAATGTTTGTTATCGTAAGTATTTAATTTAGAACATATTTGCCCTTTACAGTATATAATTTAAATTAATATCTTAGTAGTTATCGGAAAATGAATATTTTCGCGCGACAAAATAATAAAATGGTGCCGGTCGGCGCGGCGGGCGGTGCACGTTGGCGGGTATCGGCGCGGGAGATTCCTGTGGTTCCTGTGATCTTATTTACAATCGTCTCCTATTATAAGCTCTCAATGCAATCAGTCCCGTAAAAACAAAGTTTTAATTTTTCAACCCGGACGAAGTCGGTGCGGGCTTCTAGTAATTAAATAAATAGATAAATATATAAAAGGCAAAGGTGACTGACTGACTGATCTATCAACGCACAGCTCTAACCACTGGACCGATCGAGCTGAAATTTGGTATACAGGTAGCTGTTAGGACGTAGACATCCGCTAAGAAAGGATTTTGGAAAATTTCAACCCCAAGAGGGTTAAATAGGGGGTTAAAAAATCGAACCTAACGTGAGCGAAGCCGCGGGTTAAAGCTAGTAGATAAATAAATATTTGTTTCCTTCCCCAGCGGAGCACCCGGGCGGTGCAACGGAGGTGCCCTTCAAGCCTGTAGAGGAATGGCTGCTCGGAGTCTATCACTCGTGGTGCGAGATCAGCGCACTGATGTACACGCTGCTCGGCACCAACATGTGAGTACAATACTCGTATTATGGTCCGGGTGACATAGGTTTTATAAATTTCTAATGCTGAGATCTATAGAGCGTGCTCTGACTCAGCTCAGACTCAAGATAGAGGTTAAAACGAGACACAAATATGCTCTGACATAAATCTGTCTCGTTTTAACTCTGTCTTGAGTTTGAGCTGAGTGAGAATGCAGTGTATATTTTCATTTTAAGCTTAAGTCTTTGGGGAGCCTTTTGTTTTTATGGGATAAAAGTAGCCCATGTCACTCTCTAGGTCTTCAGCTATAGCCATGCAAACCATATGTTGCTCCGTTACAACTTTATGGAAGGACAAACAAACACACAACATCAAACAAACAAACACACTTTCAGATTTACAGTATTATTGAAGTGAGGTTATTAGTAAAGGTTTCGGTATTTTTTTCAAACAAGCAGGCATGCCACCTGATGTTAAGTGATTACCACTGCTGATGAACACTTGTAGTACCAGAGGCACCACCAATGCGTTGCCGGCTTTTCAGGAATTTATCCTATTAATATTATAAATGCGAAAGTTTGTATGTATGGATGTTTGATACTCAATCACGCTTCAACGACTGAACCGATTTGGCTGGAATTTGGTACAGAGATAGATTTTAGTCTGGAATAACACATAAGCTACCTATAGCTTTTTACCCCGGAAAACGAGAGAGTTCCCGCGGGAATTAAAAAACCTTAATCCACGCGAACGAAGTTGCGGGCATCAACTAGTCCATAATAAAAAAAAAGCTGTTTTGTAAATAGAATTTTTACGTTTATATGTGGTGCGGGTTGTTACGTTCCCTCAAATATGGTTGAGCGAAGCAACGGCTGGATCATGCGTCATGCTCGTGAACGGGTGCCGCCAACGGGAATGGGTCTGCTTTGACTTCCCATGCTGACATGTGTTAGATTATATGTATTGTATTTTTGAAGCTTCACCGTGGAAGCACTGTATACTTAGCTTACTTTTATTACTTATTGTAAAATTAGTTTATTTTATTTTTTGAAAAGAGCAACTGCTGAGTTTCTTGCCGGTTCTTCTCAGCAGAATCTGCATTCCGAACCGGTGGTAGATTTGTGACGTATCATAAGTGCTACAGGGTAGCCTACATGAAATAAATAAATTTTGAATTTTGAATTTTATATTATTGTTTATCAGGAGCGTGGAAATGGTCAAGTCCGAGTGGTCGTACCGCGCTCGCTTCGGCTGCCACTGCCGGCTATGCCTATCGCTGGCGAACAACTCGTCCGCTCTGCACAGGTTTCTGGCCGCTCTGATTGGCGACCTGGCCCATGGTAACTATACTTATCTATATATATAAAAATGAATCCCTATTTCCTTGGTCATCGCATCACGCGTGAACGGCTGGACCGATTTCGCTAATTCTTTTTTAATTGTGTTTGTTATTGTTAGGAGAAGGTTCCTATGAAAGAAAAAATTAAGAAAATTGCGCGGAAAATTAAAAAATTTAAGAAATATTAACCACCATATTAAATTATTTCTAATGTAACCGCTTTTACAATTTAAACTTTTTTGATGTAACCTTATGGCGTTTGACATAACATTGACAGAATGCGTGCTGCCAATATCGTCAAAGAGTTTCAATATTCATAGTTAAGACAGGACAACGTCTGTCGGGTCCGCTAGTCTAAATATATAAAAGGCAAAGGTGACTGATTGACTGACTGATCTATCAACGCACAGCTCAAGCCGCTGGACGGTTCGGGCTGAAATTTGGCACACAGATAGCTATTATGATGTATGCATCCGCTAAGAAAGGATTTTTGAAAATTCATCCCCTAAGGGGATGAAATAGGGGTTGGAAGAATCGAACTTAACGTGAGCGAAGCCGCTGGATAAAGCTAGTAATATATAACTTACCGTCAGGTGAGATCGCAGTTAAGTGCTAGTCTAAAAAAAAAGACGTGTGGCACTCGAGGACTGCCGCGGTAAAGCTATTGCATAGCATTTTTTATCAACGCCATCTAGCGGTGAGAGGAGTCCCGTGTCAGGTTATTTTCGTTACGGAATTTCTGTATTCGGTCTCCACGCTGGCCCGCGATAGAAGCTATGCGATAGCTTAAAAATAGGGGATATACATCTGCTTAACAAAGTGTATTAAAAGTGTTCTTTTTAATAGATCTCAGGCTGTCGTGGTTGGCGGTAGTCGTTCCGATTTTTGTGAGATCCCTTCTGGGGTTCCACAAGGCTCTCATTTAGGTCCTTTGTTTTATAATATCTACTTATATGATATTGACAGATGTTTTCTTAATTCAAAATTTTTAATGTATGCTGACGACACTAAAATATACATGGGAATTAATAGTATTGATGATTGTCAGAAGTTACAGGATGATCTCAATAAACTCTCTTCCTATTATAAAGACAATAGAATACAAGTTAATATAAGTAAATGTCAGCAAATTAGTTTTACCCGAAATAATAATCCGATTAGGTATAATTACACTATTGATGGTCAGACCATCTCCAAAGTCGAAAAAGTGCGCGATCTCGGAGTTATTCTTGACGAAAAAATGACATTTAATCCCCATATTGAAGCCATTACTAATAAAGCGTATTCTATGCTTGGCTTTGTTCTAAGAACTTGTAAACCATTTAAAAACATCAATACACTTAAGACAGTCTATTTCGCATACGTGCGTAGTAACTTAGAGTATTGCAGTAGCGTATGGTCTCCTTACTACATTAAACCTACTGAAGCAATTGAGAGAATTCAGCGTAAATTTATAAAACATTTGAACTATCGCACCTATTATGTACCCTCAGATTACAAGGAGAATTGTAAACATTATGATTTAAGAAGCTGTGGGGAACGGAGGGATATAGCTGACATGGTACTGCTATATGATATTATAAATGGAAAAATTGATAGTCCGCAACTTCTATCTAAAATTAATTTGAGTGTACCCGTTATGCGGACCCGACATACATCATTATTCCGTGTCCCTTTCAAAAGGAAACATTATACGAAAAATTCTGCTATTACTAGAATTACTCGGTCCTATAATAAAAAATTCTCCCATATTGATCTTTTCCGTTACTCAAAAAATACATTTAGGCGATACATCTCACAAAAATCCTGATATTTCTACGAGAAAACACTTACACACTCATGCTCAGTCACAAACTCACATACATACAGTCACACACACACATACACAAACACACGATTACACTCACACATACACACACACGTACTAGCAAACATACCTATTTATTCATTGACTTACTTTCTATTCAAACTATTTTGAAATTTGTTGTTCTCATTAGTTGTGTTTTTTTAAAGTTATTTTTTACTCACTCTTACAATATTTATCTGTAATTTTTAGAAAATCTATAATTGGCCATAAAATTGTTACTACTCTTAAGTTAATTATTGTACAAATTCGCTGTTGATTTTCATAATATAAATAAATAAATAAATAAATAAATAATTTTCGCAGGTAGTAACACCGCTTCGATCGGCGCGAAAATAGTACAAGCCCTACATTTATCCCCCGGAGAGGAAGTCCGACCCAACGTCTGGGACCTGCCCAGCTTGCAACGACTTAAAGTCTGCGAAGACGGTAAGCCACTCAGCTCTATAATTATTTCATACTAGCTGTGCCCGCGACTTCGTTCGCGTGGAATAGTGACTTTTCGGGCAGCATATTTTGAATTACATATACCGTCGACGCTCAGGCGCGAGGCGTGTAGTACGTACTGTGTACGTTAAAAATGTTCGCCGTGCTTCTTTAAATTGACATAACTTTTTTATTTATGAACCGATTGACATGAAATAAACACTAAATGTTAAGTGAAGCTTACTACAATATATTAGTGAAAACCGTATCTAAATCGAATAAGCCGTTTCTGATATTAGCGTGCACAAACACACAGACAAACAGACAAAAAAAAATTAATTACAATTTCGGGTTCGGCATCGATGTAATAACAACCCCTGCTACTTTTTTTTATATATTTCCATTGTACAGACACCACTTTTCTACAATTTTATTATATGTATAGATTTCTTTATTGCATTTCACATGTAACAGGTAGGTATTAATTATTATAACAGTATAGTTACAATTTATGTTAAAATTTGTGCACTCTTATATACTAGTGGTTCGTCCCGAACTGAGACCTCGCGGTATCCCATAATTCCCAAAAGATCTAATAATTAACTTTTAACATTAGATGCAATAAAAAATAATAATAGTTGACGCAAAACTGGTTTACCATGGTTTTACCGATACTAAATACAGCGTATATAAATATTCTTTAAAAAAAAAAAGTTTAATAATTTAGTTTCTTTATAATATTTATGTAATTTTAGTTTTGTTGTTCAAGTACAGGATATAACTGAATTTATAAACAAGTTTCAAGTTCTAATATGAAGTAGTTTTTGACATATGGCTCAAATTAAATCTCACCCCATTTCGTCAATTTTAAGAGAAAAATTAAAAAATATATATTTTTGTACTCTGTTCAAAGTCGTCTTTAAAAAAATATATCGCAAATCTATGTAACGCAACAAAAAAAATTTTACTTTACACACGCTTCTATGAGAGCCCCCCTGAAATAAAGTTTTTTATATTTTTTAATGCAATATTCGGCTGAAGGCCATCAGTTTACATATTATATTTAAATTTGAAGTAATTACGTTCAGTAATACAGAAGTTATAAGGCTCTGACAGACGGACGGACGGACAAGTGCAAATTCACTCAAGTAGACTCAGAGATTTATTATTTCTAAATTGTCTCTGGTCTGGTCTGGTGGGAGGCTTTGGCCGTGGCTAGTTACCACCCTACGATCAAAAACGTGCCGCCAAGCAATTTAGCGTTCCAGCACGATGGCGTGTAGAAACCGATTAGGGGTATGGGTTGAATTTACACTGCTATACCCCTTCCAAGTTAGCCCGCTACCATCTTAGACTGCAGTCAAGGGCTATCTTGTCATAGAATAAAAAAAAAAAAAAAAAGAGAGAGAGCTCGCTTCGCTCGGTCAATTAGAGCAATCATATGCGTTTCTAAAGTCGAACCTTGTTCCAGGCGCTGCAATAATACACGAGCATCTCAGCAAATTGTCGCGTGAGAACGAAATGACAAACGAACTCGTCAACAGTATTTGCCTCTGTCGAGCTTACGAGCGACCGTTTGACAAAATGTGAGTTTTGGTATACTTTGTTACTATGTTATTCTACTAGGGATGAGTTATGTACTAAAAAAAAGAAAGAAATGCAGTTACGGTTCGTTTTACTTTGACGCTAATGTCACAGTATACGAATACGATCAACCGAATTAACTCTTATACTAACCCCTCTGTTCTTTCCGCGAGAACGCGTTCAATGTATTTTGCATAGCAAGCGACACACCACGCGACGTGTTACGTTACGAAACGTTACGTTACGTTACGAAAATTCGGCGCGCGTAATTGTCCTGTGTTTACAAGTCAGTTAAAATACCTTATTACCTCAAATATGGTTGAGCGAAGCAACGGCTGGATCATGTGTCACGCTCGTGAACGGGTGCCGCCAACGGGAATGGGTCTACTTTGTGTCTACCCATCTTAACATGTGTTAGATTGTGGTAGGTGTGCATTTTTGAAACTTCTTTGTGGAAATACGTGTGCATAGCATAGTTTTGTTAACCATTGTAAAAAATTTTTTTGAAAAGAGCAACTGCTGAGTTTCTTGCCGGCTCTTCTCAGCAGAATCTGCATTCCGAACCGGTGGTAGATTTATGACGTGTCATAAGAGCTACAAGTTGGCCTACATGAAATAAATAAATGTTGATTTTTTTATTTATTATTTTCGCAGGTACGCTATGGAGAGGTTTTGCAAGCTAATAGAGAACTTCAAGACCGCTTCTGCAATAACTTTTAGGGTAAGATTTTGCCTTAGTTATTAACTATTCTTTATTGTCTCTGGTTTGGTTTGGTGGGAGGCTTTGGCCATGGCTAGTTACCACCCTACCGTCAGAGACGTGCCGCCAAGCGATTTAGCGTTCCGGCACAATGGTGTTTTGAAACAGATTAGGGGTATTGTTTGAATGTACACTGCCATACCCCTTCCGAGTTAGCCCGCTATCATTTTAGACTGCACCGTCACTTACCATCAGGTGAGATCGCAGTCAAAGCCTATCTTGTCATCAAATAAAAAAATAAAAAACCTTCCTCAAGAATGGGCAATGGAAATGCAAAAATATATTTTTTTTTTTTTTCTTAATAAGAATATTAGCCAAGCTAAAGTTGAGTAATATCCACCTCTCTCCTCCAAATAAGCGGAAAGCTTGTGCTAGGAGTGGGTACGCAATAGTGCAACGGGTGGGATTCGAACCTGCAACCTTTCAAGTCTAGTCAAGTCAAGGGCAATCTTGTCATCTCGAATGGGAAGTGTTTAGGCCATACAACCCCGTCCACTTTTTTTTTTAATATCAGCCAAACTGAAGTTGACTTATATTCTTCTTTCCCTTCCAAATAAGAGGAAACTTTGTGCTAGGAGTGGGTACGACATTAGTGCAACAGATGGGGATCGAACCTGCAACCTTTCAGTTTGCATCTTTAACCATTGCTTGTTTATTTTTTTATAAAAAGAACATTAGCCAAGCTGAAGCTGACTAATATCCTCCTATCCCCTCCAAATAATTTCTTTCCATCATCAACTATGTAGTTTGCATGTTTTTCTTTGTAATAGTTCTCATAATTGCTTTCACTATTGGTGTTTAATTGTATAAGTTTATTACCTACTTACGTTATTTTTTGATTTTTGATTTTTATTTTTCTATTCTACCACAATATGGACCACATCAATATTTTATGTCATTCATTTAGGTACAAATTTTATGTTATAATTTTCTGACTCGTTAATTAATTTATTCAATCATGCTGTGTACACATATTAGGGTTGTTACTTGGTTCTCGATGAGCTGTATGTATTTATATTTTGTGTAATTTTTAGTCTCAACCTGTTTTGTGTGCCTCTTTAATAAATTAAATAAATAAATAAGCGAAAAGCTTGTGCTAGGAGTGGGTACGACAATAATGCAACGGGTGGGATTCGAAACTGCGACCTTTTAGGTTTCAGTCCGCACCTTTAACCGTTGGGCTATTGAGGCTTGAGGCTATTAATTGTTCTGTACCTTCAGGTGGAGATGGTACCAGGCAGCGGCGCGACAGGTCCAACGGAGAGCGAAGCGGCGTGGGGCGAGGCGGTTCGGTCGCGCCTCGCTAGGTGCCTAGCGCCTCACCAGCGACGCTCAACTAGCGAGAGGCTCGCGCACATGGCCGCCAGGACTGCGCCTCACGATTGTGAGTATACTAGCTGAAATAATAGATAGATCGATCGATATATTAAATAGATAAATACAGTCAAAACCGTTTATGGCGACATCGTTTAGAACCACATACCGGTTATATTTACCAAAATCAAAGGTCCTGGCTGAATGTTATATGACCGCCTTATATAAAACATTGGTTTTTACGACATTGTTTACTACGACATACCGCATTAAGCGACCACATTTGGTTAATGTTTTCGGAGAATTATATCTGTAGAATGACCGGCTCAGCTGTATTGTAAACAGTTTGAATAGGTAACTGTATCCACATCTGGCACAGTATAATAGTCAATGGCTATTATCGTAAAAGTAAACAAAGTTTAGGGTCTTTTGTAATTCTTAGAAACAAAGCACATGCATGCCGTAGACTCAAGGCCCACTTCGTCATATCTCTTAAGTCAGTTTGTTACTTATCTTTACACAAGATGCACCAAAACATTATTGTTGAGTTAACTGTGAAAATTGTAACATGTCGCAAAAAAGAAAACAAATCAGAAAAGAAAATAAACAAACTAAAATTACAGATTTTATGCATACAAAAATGATGGAAAAATGATATTGTTCTTTTATATTATACGTTTGTATTGAAGTAAACAAAATGCGGTTTAATTTTCTACATGAATATACATGTTATCTTTCCTATTAATACCTGTCACCGGTTGTTACAACTATCGGTTTTTACGACTCAATATGAGTAGTCCCTTCGATGTCGTTATAACAGATTTTGACTGTAGATCGATCATTTATTCACCAAAATGCAGGTACAATGTGATGTAATATGGAAAATCGAGCCTAATACATTTTACCAGAGCCCCAAGTCTGCTATTTTACATGTCATTGTCATTGATCCGCAATACAATTACAATTCAATTATCATTGGTCCAAAATTTCGTAGTCTACTAAATTCACAATGGTCGTTCGATTTCTTATAATTGGATTGTAATTCAATGATACCTCGGTATTGGCATTAGCTTAAAAAGCGTTTGCCGAAATGAGTTTCCAAAAATCTACATATTAAAAACGTTTATTTAAGCTAGATTCAAAGCTAGATGTGTCAGTGGCAAACCATCGGAAAACAATTGTGACGCCATTGAATTAGTAGACTACTAAAATTGCTAAAAGTAGCAATTGGGATGTCATTGATAGACAATTGAACTACAATTGCAATAGCAGACTTGGGCCCCAGGACTGGTGTGTGAATATTATACAATGAAATATGAAACAAAATGTCAGTATTAAAAGTTAATAATTAAAAGTGTTCTTTGACTCGGCTTTAAGAGTTTACGTTTTGCATCTCTCTCTTTCTCGCGCATTCTAACATTTTCAATTATTGTAAAAGTCTCATTGTATTTATGACCTAAATGGTTCATTACTATACTTGACAAGAAATTTAAGGATATTTCATCAAGCGTTCCATTTACTCTATGGTGCCAATTATAATTGGAGCCATAGAGTAGAGTACAGTCGCAATTGGGTATTTGACTGTTTGTCAAAATGTGGATTTTCATTAATTACAATCGAAAATGTAACATGTAAGAAACATTTCGTAAAAACAAAATAAATCAATGAAAAAACAAATAAGTTATAAGCTGTTTTACTGCGACTGTATATGTCTCTTTCTACAACGAAATTTTGTAGGGAGAGTGTATGGAGCTACTGAATCGTGACGTCATGTTGCAATAGCGCTCTCTTTTTCTAACAGGGAACTTAAAATTTCTATATTTTCGAGTATAGTTGTGATATTAAAACACGAAAAATGCCATTGTGTTGTAGTATTAAAAACCTTTATTTTAAGTATCTTCTTCTTCTTCTTCTTTATCAACTAATGGACGTCCACGGCTGAACATAAGTCTCTTGCATGGACCTCCACAAGCCTCGGTCTTGCGCCGCCTGAATCCAGCGGCTCCCTGCGACTCGTTTGTCGTCGTCGGTCCACCTAGTGGGGGGTCTGCCAACACTGCGCTTCCCGGTGCGGGGTCGCCACTCCAGCACCTTGGGACCCCATCGACCATCAGCTCTTCGAACTATGTGCCCCGCCCGTTTCCACTTCAGTTTCGCAACTCGGAGAGCTATGGATGAGAATTTTAAGTATATAAAAAACAAATTGTCAAATACCCAAGACGTGCGGATGCGCGAGAAATCATTTATGAGTAAGACTTGCGCTCAGGAGTGAGCTGTTGATCGCTGCTGCTGCTACTGCTGCTGCTGCTGCTGCTGCTGCTGCTGCTGATGAGTGATTGTTTATGTTGCAGTGAGCGCGTGGTCGGGCTACAAGCATCGCTGCGATTGTCTCACGCCCCGCACGCTCTGCGCTCAACAGAGAAAGCAGCTGTTGAGGTACCTCATCTATACTATCTATACTATCTATACTATCTCTATACTATTATAATAAAGAGAGAGCGCGAATATTGTGAGTTTGTATAGAAATAGGAATAGAAATATATATTTTTTTTATTCAAATAAACTTTTACAAGTGCTTTTGAATCGTCGATGAATCTATAGTCTGATTTTTAATTCAGTGGAATTCTGACAGTTGCCATTTTATAAATAGAGCAAGTTATTTGTATGAAAAACAGTATTACCACCTGTAGTTCGATTTTACCCCAATCTATCTGTCAGGCATTTGTCAAATATCTATGTGCTGCAATTGATTTTTATTTGTATAAGTTTCAATTTATTATCTTTTTTATGGGATTTTTTTAATCTCTGGTAACATTAAGATACGTCAGAATTCCACGCAATTAAAAATCAGACTATACCACTGGTTCGGAATGCCCTTCCTGCCGAGAAGAATGTATGTTATGAGCAAATTTTGGAACCACCGTACCTATTTCAAAAATTCTTTCACCATTGGAAAGGTACATTATTCCAGATGGTTATAGTCTATATATTATGCACATAAATGTATTATGGCCGGATATTATGTGCAAATTTGTTAAAGAAGTCGGAATTTTTTTTGACTCTTAAACGTTTTCAAGGCGTGCGCTGGGTCATATACCTGTATTGCATGAAAATGATGTATGGGTGAACTGTTCCTCTCAAAAAGTTCTAAAAAAAGTCTGCGACAGCATATGTCTATCTTTTAAGGATAACTAACAGTTACCTTTAATTCTATCTTCTAACTGACGTTGTCGGGGCGGGTCGCTAGTTATTAATTTTTTAAATGCGAAAGTTTGGATGGATGGACAGATTTTGTCTGGTGGGAGGCTTTGGCCGTGGCTAGTTACCACCCTACCGTCAAAGACGTGCCGCCAAGCGAGTTAGCGTTCTGGCACGATGGCGTGTAGAAACCGATTAGGAGTATGAGTATACTGTCATATCCCTTCCAAGTTAACCCGCTACCGACTTTGACTGCATCGTCACTTATCATCAGGTGAGATCGCAGTCAAGGACTATCTTGTCATCAAATTATTAAAAAAAACCGCTTGGCGGCACGTCTTTTTTTTATTTTATTCTATGACAAGATAGCCCTTGACTGCGATCTCACCTAATGGTAAGTGACGATGCAGTCTAAGATGGTAGCGGGCTAATTTGGAAGGGGTATAGCAGTGTAAATTCAACCCATACCCCTAATCGGTTTCTACACGCCATCGTGCCGGAACGCTAAATCGCTTGGCGGCACGTTTTTGACGGTAGGGTGGTAACTAGCCACGGCCAAAGCCTCCCACCAGACCAGACTAGAGACAATTTAGAAATAATAAATTCCTAAATTGTCCCCGCCGGGAATTGAACCCGAGACCTCCCCGTTATAAGACCACAGCGCTCACCACTGCGCCAGGGAGGTCGTCTTTGACGGTAGGGCAGGGTTTAAATCATCCTTAATAGTAAAAGATAGTGTTGCTTCCAGGATTTCCTTCTTCGGCATGATGCAAGCTGTCAACGAGTTCAACGGCACTAAAGCGGACGCGGAAAAGGTGGAATTTTGTATCTACTACTAGCCTTTGCCCGCGGTTTCGCTCGCGTTAAGTTCGATTTTTTAAACCCCTAATTTATCCCCTTAGGGGGTGAATTTTTAAAAATCCTTTATTAGCGCATGTCTACGTCTTAATGGCTATCTGAATGCCAAATTTCAGTGGGAAGTACACCCTTTCAATCAAAAAAAGAATTTTCCAAATCGATCCAGACGTCTTCGAGTAATCGGGGAAGATACATAAAAAAAAGATTCCGACGAATTGAGAACCTCCTTTTTTGAAAGAGCAACTGTCGAGTTTCTTGCCGGCTCATCTTAAGAGCCACAAGTTGGCCTGTACGAGTTTTTTTTTTTTTTAATTTTTTGAATTTTATTTCAGCCGTCGATAGACATGAAGCCAGATAATTCCGGGAGAGAGTTGCAGCAAGGGGACGGGACGGGTGCCAAGTAAGTTTTTCATAATAGAGTATTTAAATTAAATATGACGAAATGATGTGAAACGTTTTTAAAATCACACCAAAACATACGGGTACCAGTCAGAAAAATGTACCGTAACGAAAAGGTCTACATCGTCTCACCTTAATAACTACAAAACTATAAGTCTTAGAAACTTGAATCCAATATCATTATTTAGAGTATATAATCGGGCGGCGGGGGAGGGGCACTGCGTAGAATAACCGAAACTCGCAGATATAGACGTTTCACGTCAAAACCAACGGCCGTGTGCACCGACACAGCTCCACCCGTTTTTTTATTATGTGATAGGCTCGCGCTTGAACACAATCTATGATGGAAAAAATTGATGAGCTTGGAACGCGCTTGCCTAGAAAATGCTTATTCGCTCTTGTCTTGAAGGTACCCAAATTATACGTGGTCGGAAATACATGCTGAAAGTGGGTTCACACATCAGGGTGATGTCACACCTCAGTGTTTCAGAAACGTTCAACTAAATAAACTTTTACAAAGTGCTTTCACACCTCACTGTTTCAGAAACATTCAACTAAATAAACTTTTACAAAGTGCTTTAAAACCTCAGTGTTTCAAAAAAATTGAACTAAATAAACTTTTACAAAGTGCTTTCACACCTCAGTGTTTCAGAAACAATCCACTAAATAAACTTTTACAAAGTGTTTTCACACCTCAGAAACGTTCAACTAAATAAACTTTTACAAAGTGCTTTCACACCTCAGTGTTTCAGAAACGTTGAACTAAATAAAGTTTTACAAAGTGATGTCACACCTCAGTGTTTCAGAAATGTTGAACTAAATAAACTTTTACAAAGTGCTTTCACACCTCAGTGTTTCAGAAATGTTGAACTAAATAAACTTTTACAAAGTGCTTTCACACCTCAGTGTTTCAGAAATGTTGAACTAAATAAACTTTTACAAAGTGCTTTCACACCTCAGTGTTTCAGAAACGTTGACCTAAATAAACTTTTACAAAGTGCTTTCACACCTCGGTGTTTCAGAAATGTTGAACTAAATAAACTTTTTCAAAGTGATGTCACACCTGTGTTTCAGAAACGTTGAACTAAATAAACTTTTACAAAGTGCTTTTACACCTCAGTGTATCAGAAACATTGAACTAAATAAACTTTTACAAAGTGCTTTTACACCTCATTATATCAGAAACGTTGATGTAAATAAACTTTTACAAAGTGCTTTCAAACCTCAGTGTTTCAGAAACATTCAACTAAATAACTTTTACAAAGTGCTTTTACAAAGAGTTTTAAAACTGTCATGGTTAATGGTTTGCAAAATCTGTTTCAGACCTCCAGACAACTTCGAAGTAAGGTCATCTCTTACGAAGTCTAACTCTGCAGACCTCAGCGACTCGAATATCACAGCCGACCTTGACGATTGTGAGTTTTTTAGTTCTTATCTGTAATATTTAAGTAAAACTCGGATGGCGTTGAACTCAAGACTGATTTATTGTTCTTGACATGACTTTCTCATTGACATAACATTTTGAACTACCTACTTAATATTATAAATACATGACATACTTTTAGAACTACCTACATAATATTATCAATACATTACATTATCCAAGTAAAAAAATAGATAGATAGATACTTTGACCATTTAGCCCGGGACGTGGTAAGCGCACGCATTCCCCTCTGCCGAAGTACATGTACAAACGTACGTGTTAGCTTGTAAGTGTGACAGCTTTTGAGTTAGTGTGTGTTCATAGAGACATTAAGTATTTACAAGAGTGTGCGGAAGTGAGTAAATGTGTGCTGTACGTGATTACCCTACCTCACCGCAGAAAGTGGCAGAATATATTCAGTACTAAATCTGCGTAAAGGCTCGTCCCGGCTAAATGGTCGAAGGGTAGATAGATAAAAGCTTTATTGCACACAAGAAAGAAACAAAATTGAGTACATCGTAAAACTACGCATGCAAAGGCGGCCTTATTGCTAACAGAACAATCTTACCGTACCCCTTACAAGATAGCCCGCTACCATCTTAGACTGCATCGTCACTTACATCTCTGAGATTGCAGTCAAGGACTATCTTCTCATTGAATAAAAAAAATGCATCGGCTGCCTTATTCTGCCGTCCACAAGCTATAATAATAATATTTATTTCAGATATAGATCCATAAAATAATGCCGTTAACTACCAAAACCATATTTCCTAATATAAACCCAAAAAAATTTGATTTAGGGTTTATATTAGGAAATATGGTCTTGGTAGTTAACGGCATTATAGCTTATGGACGGCAGTATTGTGGGGTTCTCAAAAAAGTCATAATGTTTTCAGTATCTGACTCCGACGCGAACTCGGGCACAGGTTCCCTCGGCCTCTCGACCTCTTCGTCCCTGGACTCGGCGTCAGAACTGCTGCTGGCTGCGGCGGCGGCCGTGGAGTCTGGGGGATCCTCGGGGGAAGGAGGTGGCCAGCTGTGCAGGACGGTCCGCCAGCTGATGAAGTCCATAGCGTCCATTGAGCGATTGATGGACAGGGTGTTGCAGCATTGCGACCAGTGGACTGATCACGAAGCCAGGTGAGTAGGATTAGGAAACTGAACCTGGTGAACCCTCAGGAGATGGCTCTAAAATCTCACTGGTAAGCATTGGATGACTTGTCCAGTAGGATTTTGGTAGAGCTACCCTCGCAACCAAACTTCTTCTGGCTTCAGTAGAAGCAGCTGTTCCCTTAAGCAGCTGAAGGGGATTGGTAGAGTTCACACACCTTTTTTTTAGGTTTCCTAACCAAAAACTTGAATATGGCCACTGTACTCTTTGACGCATAAGTCATTTTATAAATAAAAGTTACTTTATTACACGTGTGTGCGTACGCACGCACGCACGTTCGCCCACACACAAGTGCGTGCGCACGCTTGTGCGCCCACGCACGCACGCACGTACGCACGCGCACCCACACGCGCACACACTTATAGTATATTATAACTTACCTTGATAATGTTAGTGGTGTTACTTATCCTACAGAAAACGCGTCCACGTCGGCCTGTCGGAGGTGGACCGCAAGCTGATGGCGATGTACCGACGCCTGCCCGACGTGCACCGCCGACAGTTGCAGCTCTACCGGAAGCAGAAACGGTTGTCCACGGTGAGCGACCAAGTTCTAAAAAAAACACTCCCCCCTCCCCCTCCCCCTCCAATATTTATTCGATTAGGGCGTGATTGCCATCGCAATTCCCTCAATCAAGCACAACGACCTAGACGCGTGAGCATCCAATAGCCGAATGAGTCTCTGGGAGAGACTGAATTCCTAACGTTAAATTCGCGGTATTTATACCTACAGTTCAAACCGGCCGGCGCCAGTCGGACGCGCCAGACCGGCGCCTACGCCGCGCGCCGCACAGCAACAATGTTTAATATCGATTTTATCAAACTACCTTCAAATAAAAGATCAATTTAAATATGACCCTACAATAATAATTTTTATATTTAGGTTCACGACAGTACGTTACGTGTGATACAAAAAGCGGGGATGTTAAACATAGTCTTGTTTACAGGTGTGCACGCAGCTAGTGGGGGGTAGAGCGCCCGCGCCTCCCCCGCCGGGCTCGCCTCCCCCCGCGCCCGCGCACACCCCCTGCCGCCCGCTTTGCCCCGAGTACCATCTGCAGCGGTTCAAAGAGGTGCACCACAACTACTTTTAACTGACAATGGTCCGAATTTCGCGAGTGCATATCGCACACCTACATTTTTTTTTTTTTTTATAATAACACTAATCTAAATATATAAAAGGCAAAGATGACTGACTGTCTGACTGATCTATCAACGCACAGCTCTAACCACTGGACCGATTGAGCTGAAATTTGGCATACAGGTAGCTGTTAGGACGTAGACATCCGCTAAGAAAGGATTTTTGAAAATTCAACCCCTAAAGGGATAAAATAGGGGTTTGAAAAGTCGAACTTAACGTGTGCGAAGCCGCGGGGAAAAGCTAGTAATATTATAATTAACAAAACAAAAGAAAATATTGGAGTTCTAGATTAGTAAAATATGTACATTAAAAGTGACTTTTCACTAGATTTTTTTTATAATTCTGTAACAAGATACAGCGATCTCACCTGATCGACCGTTTGGCCACCCATACTCTATATTATGTAGAAAATCTAAAGTAAAGCTGTTTTCCTACAGGTCCGACGTAAAGTGATGCATATGAGAGATCAGCAGCTGTACTACCACCGGCTCAGGATGTGGCTAGAGGACCAACTTCGGCAGGAGAGGGAGAGGTAACATCTTTCATCTCGACCACCATCCCACTACGGGTACAGGTCTCCTCTTGAATGAGGAGGGTTTAGGCCATAGTCTACCACGCTGACCAACTTGGCAAACTTGACACACCTTGATAAGATAGAGAACTCTCAGCTATGCAGATTTCGTTACGATGTTTTTTTTTTTTTTTTTTCATTTTTCGGGATAAAAATGTAGCCTATGTCACTCTCCAGGTCCTCAACTATACCTGTTACCTGTGCTATGCATTTGCTATGAATGATCGCTAAAATTGATGCGACGCTGATGGTCGATGAGGTCCCAAGGTGCTGGGGTGGCGACCCCGCACCGGGAAGCGCAGTGTTGACAGACCCCCCACTAGGTGGACCGACGACATCAAGTCGCTGGATGCAGACGGCGTAAGTCCGAGGCCTGTGGAGGTCCATGCAAGAGACTTATGTCCAGCAGAGGACGTCTATCGGTCGATGAAGAAGAAGGTCGCTAAAATTAGTACTAACGGGTTGTCAAAGATCCCGTTGACCCTCAACACTATTGGAATGCACTCACACAGTTCCAAACCTGAGGTTATTGCTCGCGGATTGTATTTGAGTAAAAAATATGTTAAATCCAATCTGTCATATCATAAATCCCTTTACAGTCTTCCAGAGAGCAACGTTACACTAATAGAAGATCTACCTCGACGCAAACGCCGTACCGCCAGCCCTAAAAACACTAAAATATCAACCGCCCCTAAGCGAAAACTCAAACCCGCGAACATATCCCAATCTATCAGCAAACCACATAAAATACTTCAAATGCTAAGACATAAGGCACCCGTCCAAAACGACATTAACATAAAATCTCCGTACAAAGAAATCGATGACGATCCCGTGAAATCAGAAGTAGAACCCCCTGAAGCGTTCCCATTAGAAAAGGAAGACAATATTAGCGATACGGAAACAATAGTAGGCGAGAAAGAGACCGGTGATATTTGCAAGGAGATGCGTGAGTGTCTTGCTAAATTCGCGAACTTTGCTCTAAATAGTCCGGATCTAAAGGAAGATTTAAAAGACATGGACGCAGAACCTGTTAAATATCCGGAATCTGTTAGTCCACCACTACAGGAAATGTCTCCAACAACATCTGAACCTATGCCTGTTTACACACAAAACCCGCACAGAATATTAACGGTAACCAAGATTTTTAATAAGGAAGATAAAGTAATCGATTTCCAATCACAAGTAAACGATGTAGATACACCATTAAATAATAGTGAGTTTAAACGAACTGTAGAAATCAAAGAAGTTGAAAACGATGATAAAGACGGGGATGTATATAAATATGTAACGTTTGGATTAAAGATTAAAAAAGCAATGGAAGAATGTCAGAATATAATCAATTCTTATAATAGTGTAAGCAAAGATGAAAAAATCAAGGAAGATGTCGATGAACCGCCTTCTTTAGAGCAAATAATTGAAGTTATGATGACCTTAGATAAGAATTCAGCTGAGTTTTTAGAGAAAATGGATTCTGACGACCCAGTTGATATGAACATAGCAATAAACAAACTGTCGGAATTGGTTGAAAATATGCCGCAAACTTTAGCCAATATGCCTGAAATAGCTTCTAAACTATCCGAATTTGCGAACGCCAGTTTTGAACTTCCCGAGTTCGCATCTATAATGAATAGTTTGCCAGATGTAAATAACGAAGCTCAGTTAACTCCCGAAACTTTAAAGCAGATACGTGAATTGAAACTTTCTAAGCGTGATAGCGTTAAAGTAACTAAAAACACTGCCAAGCGTAAAATACCACGTAGGATTAAGAATAATGATACAGATTTAGCCACTTTCGAATTTGACGGTAAGGATTTGTCCGAACTCCTTAGAGATGAAAAAGAACTGCAGACTTTAATGAAGAATAAAAACAATAAGGAAGATTTCAAAGACTTACTATTTTCTATATCCGCTCAAGTAGTTATTAACAAAGTTTTTGAATACGTTAAGCAAAATAAGAGTCCCGAATTAGCTAAGTGTTTGGAAGAGGAAAAAGAGCTTTTTTCTTTGCCACGTAATAGTATTAACTCCGAAATGTATTCGAAAGCATCTACTCTTTTTGACAATTCCGTCAAAGATGCTTTAAGTATGGACGAGTTGAGAGAACTGGTTCAATCTAGATTTAACTCTTGGAAACATTATGTCGCGAGTAAATTTAAGGGTATACCTATCGAGCTATTAGATAACGAAATCGAGGCCATGTTAGATAAATTCTATTCTTACATACAAGATCTGGCATCGAAACAGTGTACGAATGAAAGCGATAAAATTATCGAGAAAATCGATGAATTAAGAAAGAATAGCGACAGTAGAGATTCCGATAGTGAGGGATGTCCAGCCTCTAAGGAAACCTTGAAACAAATAACCAAACTGCTCAGCACTTTTGCCGGCAACACGTTAGATTTACTCATAATGAAGCTGTCAAAATTATCCGATGATAAAAAATCGGCCGTCAAAAGCCTAAAATTCAAATACATGGACGTCATAAAGAGGTGTACAGAATCGACACAGCTAGCCAGCTGGATATTATTGGATCCCGAAGTAGCGACTAATGTAATACAAGAATTGACAGGTTTAGAAGTAAGAAAAATTGACAATGTGCCTGACTTTTCCACTTTTACAGAAGAAAGAAAGAGAGATTATTTCATAGATCGATTAAGGGAAATGAATAGGCAATATATGGAGACGTTACCTAAGAAAGGCCTGACGGGCGATGAGTGGCTAGTTATGTTGTATAGATTGGAACAGCTAGAAGATAAACTAAAAGAGGCATTCGTTAAAGTGGCTCCAGCACCAAAAGTTGTTCAAACTCAGACCGCTAGCGAAGCTGAAATCTTGGCCGCTAAAGGTCTTAGTAAAATCATAGGGAAAGCGAACGTAAGAATAGTCAAAAAGACTAACCAGGAACCTCCGAAACCCAAAAAAGAAGTTGCAGAACCGGAAACACCACAAAATAACGAGAAAGATGACAAGAAAGCGAAAAACGACGCGCTGCTAGCCAAATGCGAGGCGATACTAACTTCTAAAGGCGAAAAATCTCTACTAGACAGCTTTTACACAATCAAATCTTATATAACCCAAGGCCTGCAAGTTCCCGAAACGTACAAAAAACACGTTATATCAATATGTTCAAGTATAGATGCAAAATTACTAGACGAAGATATCGAAGAGACATTGAAACTAAAAACGGATGAAATGGAACAGGATCCGGAAAACAAAGATAAGACGCCCTTATCCGTGATAGGATCGCAAAATCCGGAATTGCTGGCCAAATACTCGGCGCAAGCGTTACGGAACGCGAAGCAAACGCTGAACGCCGTAGCGTTCCGGAACATGTCGCGGAATGGCCAGACCAAATCGGAAAGTGACGTCTGTGATACTCCGAAGACGAATTGCAAATGGACCAACGACTGTGTTTGTGATTCTTGCAAGGATTCTGACGTATCTTCGGTATGTTTAGGGGATATAGTGAAACAGTGTTACGATGACAAATCTAAGAATGGTCTAGAAGAGAAGAAGAAGGAGGTGAAAAAGCCGCCGGTCGGAAAGCAGAAGCCGGTACCCAAGCCGTGTGATAATGCCAACCATCAGCAGCATGTTTGTAAGGGTAAGTATTTTTTTTTTTTATCTATACAGCTTTTTACTAATTGCATACGAAAGTAAATACGGTACTTATACCAAGAAAACAATTTTTAAAATTTTTGTCTGTCTGTTTGTTGCCGCTAATCTCGGGAAAGACTGGACCGATTTTTACGGGACTTTCACTGGTAGATAGCTGATATTATCGGACATAGTGTAGACTACTTTTTTAACCGACTTACGAAAAAGGAGGAGAATAAGTTGTGTTTTTCTACCTCTGTATATCGATATCTCCGTGATTTCTTAACCGATTTTGCAAGATGCTCCCATAAAAAGTTCGGTTTCTGCCCATCTAAACTGTGGCGATTTATGAACTGTCGATTATGAATAGTTATTGTAGGTACCAAGTAAAGACTATATCGTTGAATTCCAGGACCCAACTCCTCAATCCTGATGCTGCAGGGTTTCTGCCCACCTAAACTGTGGGGATTTAGGAACGCGGATGAAGTCGCGGGCGTCCGCTAGTTAGTTCATATAGTTCTTGACTGCGATCTCACCTGATGATAAATGACGATGCAGTCTAAGATGATATAGTTCTTTCATTTCACGAGGGCGCGTGGCTCATGGTTGTGTGTGTGTCGTATCTGTAAAGGTGTGAGTGAAAGCTTGCTCGCTCCCACCTAGGCTCCTGACAGGCACGCACACTCACGCAATGTGCATGTACACGACGTAACCACAAGTAAAGCTCACGCGCCCTCGTGAAATGCAAGAACTATAGCGGGCTAACTTGGGAAGGGTATGGCGCCATATTGTGGCTATATTGAACAACTTGTAAGACTTAGAAACTTATTTACAATAGATTACTAAACTTGTTAATTTTTAATATAATCTCATTATTTTTTGCGTTTTTCGATAGTATAGCACGTTTATGTGAAGTTACGGGCGCTCATCGATTACTTAAAATATATTTAAAAATAGAACAAAAACATATGGTGCGAAAGCTATACAATTTGAGGGAGCACTACTATATAATAGTCTGCCTCAAGAGATTGTAGCTCAAAAGTCTTTTGTAACTTTAAAAAAAAACTTAGAGTGCACGTTCAAAAAAATTGTGTTTAATATTTTATTGTTAGGAGTCACCATTTTTTGTTTTTTCATATGTTTGTAATTTTATATAAATTTTAGTTTTAAGTTCTCTATAAGTGAGCAATATGTTCTTTGGAGAATAAATTTCTTTAAACCTAAACCTAAAAATAAGTTTTACAGTATAATGAGATTATGTTCGTAGGTATATTAGAGCTTAAATTCATACATAATTAATCTTCAACCACTAGCTATCCGATCCTTCACAGAACTTGTCTAAAATACACAATTTACTTACCTCTTACAAAAAACAAGATAAAGAGAAAATATATTTCCTATATTATATTCTATTTTTTTTTTTTATAGTGATAGACTATAGTTATAGTGATCCCAAAATGGAGCATCTCCTCTAATGTTTTTTTTTAAATTTGACAGTGGCACATGGCGGAGTTTGCTCGGGAGAGGGCGCCGCCGACCAACCTTGCAACTGTTGTTATTGCACTGTGTTTGGACACGCGGTGAGTACATGCAATATTCTTTATCAATTTTTAGACTTCCACTTGCCTCGGTCTTGCGCCGCCTGTACTCCAAACGGTCATAGAAGTCCGGACTCCAGAGTTGCGCTATCGATATAAATTATCTTATTTAGTAGTGATGTACATTTTTGACCATACCTACCTACCTGTACCATAATTTCACCTTACTCACTCTCAAGGGAAGCTGGAAGAAATTTCTTTTTTTAGAGATAAGCTTCGCTTATGTCTACTTCTTCTAATATATGTTTTTGTCTTTTAATCTATATATATAAAATTCAAAGTCCTGACTGACTGACTGACTGAGATATCAACGCACAGCCTAAACTACTGAAGTGAGAAACTTGAAATTTTTACAGTTGGTTCCTTTTATGACGTAGGCGCACACTAAGAAAGGATTATTGGAAATTCCACCCCTAAGGGGTTTAAATAGGGGATGGAAGTTTATATGAAACTCCGTCATTTATCAAGCTGTTTCCATCAAAGTTGGTATTTGAGCTTTCAGTTAAAAATAAAAAAGTACGTGTGTCACATTTTTTGAACATTCCACCCCAAAATCTAATTCCACGCGGACGAAGTCGCGGGGGCAAAAGCTAGTTTTTTATATGTACATAAAAAATAAATTAAATAAAATTCACTGTCTTTCACCGTATAAATATTTACGTTTCTTTTGCATTCCAGCCGCCTTTAACGACGCCAGTACCACGTAACTTCAATGAAACTAGGGAAAGATTAAGGTCCATACTGAACAAGAAGAAACAGAAATGCAAAACTACCAATGTAAGTACATTAAAAACGCGATAGGCTCTTTTATCCCTGCCCTGGTAGCATGGGCGGGAGAAATTTTATCCCCGGGAAAAGGATAAAACGTTTATCCCCTCGCTTAGCTTTATCCACCCGTCGAGCATGGGCACAGCGGTGGAAATAACACGCAAAGGATATACTTATAGAAATATACATCGCCTTCTCTGTCGCCATGTTTCAGCATAGGGAAAAGATAATTTTATCCCCTGTCAGTGGATAAAATCGGGGGATAAAACTTTTATCTCCTGCCCATGCTACCAGTGCAGAAAAACGGTTCCGGGCATGGACAGAGAAGTACTATAGACTTAATGATATCTCCATTTCGCTCCCACACGAAAGAGATGCAGTATAGCGATGTCGAACAAGATAGAATGAGACACAGCTATGTCTATATCCGTCCCTCACTGCGTGTCACGTTTTGAGTTGTTGCTCACAATACATTGTGAGGTGATTGTGAGCAACAAGACGTACAAGAGTAGGCTTAGGCTATTATTATTATTTTTTTTCTATGACAAGATAGCCCTTGACTGCGATCTCACCTGATGGTAAGTGACGATGCAGTCTAAGATTGTAGCGGGCTAACTTGGAAGGGGTATAGAAGTGTAAATTCAACCCATACCCCTAATCGGTTTCTACACGCCATCGTGCCGGAACGCTAAATCGCTTGGCGGCACGGTTTTGACGGTAGGGTGGTAACTAGCCACAGCCAAATCCTCCCACCAGACCAGACCAGAGACAATTTAGAAATAATAAATTATTAAATTGCCCCCGCCGGGAATCGAACCCGAGACCTCCCAGTTATAAGACCACAGCGCTCACCACTGCGCCAGGGAGGTCACTATGTTATGATCAGCCCATATAAACGGTATTCTCCTTCCTTTTTGTTTTTAAAGGATATTAGGCAACCTGAAGTTGACTAATATCCTCCTATCCCCTCTAAATAAGAGGAAAGCTTGTGTTAGGAGTGGCTACGACAATAGTGCAATGGGCGGGATTTGAACCTGGAACTTTTCAGTTGAGTTCGCATCTTTAACCGTTGGGCTATTGAGGCTATATTAATCAATACTGGATTGCACTGATGAGGTCTAAGTTGGAGCGCGCTTGCCTAGAAGATGCCTATTCACCCTTGTCTTAAAGGTACTCAGGTGATACGTGGCCGGAAACACGCCTAACCTAACGTAACACTGTATATGCAGCATGTATGCTCAGCAGAATCTGCATTCCGAACCGTTGGTAGATTTGTGACTTATCATAAGAGCTATAATTTAGCCTATATGAAATAAATAAATTTTGAATTTGAATTTGAATTTAAAATATAAATTCCAGGGCGAAGCGGAGTCGCCAGTGGAGCGCCCGCCCCCCCAGCCGCAAGCACCCGTGCCACCCGTGAGTACCTTGGGAGGAAACCACTTATCTCTACGATAGGGTATTTTAGTCTTGGCGAGAAATAATCTAAATAAAAATATATGATTGGGGTAGGTTAGGCAATGAGAAA
Organism: Hipparchia semele; assembly: GCA_933228805.2. NCBI lineage: Eukaryota > Metazoa > Arthropoda > Insecta > Lepidoptera > Nymphalidae > Hipparchia > Hipparchia semele. Next base: position 4,472,066 of record OW121735.1, on the reverse strand, counting down.
CCGGGATGGGAAAGAAAAAGAAATATTAAAATATTTTTATATTTTATTTCGAAGCTTTCACTTTTTTATCTATGATACAGGTACGCGAAACGTCAAAGCAGTACCCGCCATGACATTACGTCATCATGTCTGTAAATAATATAGACCATCCGCTCAAATAGTTTGCAGTACACGTACAATGTATTTTGGACACTATGTGTAAATATATAAATACATTATTTAATAACAATGACAAATCAAAATACTAATAGTATTATTTCCGAATCATCACTTTATATGAATAATATTATTATAATACAAAAGGCAAACATTCAGCGCGACGCACTAACGTACACTGTGGGCCGCTTTGTGTCAGCTTTACAAAGCGCGCCAACCATTTGAGTGAACGAATCATGAACGTGTTTACTATCTAGATGACGTCATCACATGGCGTTTACGCGCGAATATTTCAAATGCAAAATATACATGCATTTTATTGACACTTATAGCTAATAAACATTAACTGACGAGGTGCTAAATGACAAACATTTGTAAATAAAGAATACCACACATGTGGTATTCTTTATTTACAGACATTATGACGTAGTGCTATGGCGGGTGCCGTTTCGCATATTTGTAGCACAGATAAAAAAAACTTTGAAATAAAGTATAAAATTTATTTTAGAATTTTTTATACTGAAACTAACACTTTCCGATTTATAATAACCTAAACTATCTAATTTATATATTCTCAGATTATTTCTTAGTAGGAGTAAAATACCCTATTGTAAAATGAAAGCAGGCTCAGTCAAATAGAACGTTTTTTTTTTTCAGGCCTTGCCCAAAACCCTACCGCCCAACCTCACGACGCAAGCGCAACAAAAACGGCAGGCAATGGAAAACCAGCAGAAGCAACTCGCCGACAAGATGGCCAGAATGGTCGTTACCGAGAAGCCCGAAGTCAAACCAAAGGTAACATCTTAGCATTTCAACTATCATCTAAAATTGTTGGCTGAACTCAAATGGATCGTTGCTTAGGCTCAACATAAAAGACAAAACTCCATGAGCCGCCGCCGCTGCCGTCTTGTCCAAATTGCAATGTTATTTTACTAATACTTTTATAATAATCTAGCGACCCGCCGCGGCTTCGTACGGGTGCAATGCTGGTACTAAATATACTACAAAATGTCTTTATATACAACATTGTCTATCCCTATCTTGGCTGAGGCGAGCCTCTAGCTCTACAGAGCTCTAAAAATTAAAGCATAAAAAATGATTATTGTGGGTTATCCCTAAGAGATAGACATACACCATCCCGGACTTTTTTGTAGATCTGATGATAGATACTGTAGTACATTATTTTGATCTATCTCGTAGGGTTCAGCCAGCGTTTGCAATACTGCATAAGTTATTTCGGGTTTACTGTTCATTCCACATTTATAAAAGAAAAGGTTGACTGACTGACTGACTGATCTATCTACGCACAGCTCAAACCAAATAATAAAAAAAAAATGAACCCTTAAGCGTTAAGGGGATAAAATAGTGGTTTAAATCCTCAATAGCCCAACGGTTAAGGGTGCGGACTGAAAACTGAAAGATAAGTTCAGATTGGTTAATATATTCTTTAAAAACAAAAATCGAATTGAGCGAAGCCGCGGGCAAAAGCTAGTAAATTATGGATAAATAAAAATAAAATAAATAAAACACGGGAACATAATTATACTAAAAGGTACTTTTATTTAAGTTGAATTTTTTTTTTCAGGCTGTGCAACGCTCTGTCCCGGTACAAACTAACCCGCCAGCGGTCAAAGCCGAAGGAAAAGTCAACCCTAACGCCATGGAACAGATCCGATTACAGGTATTTTAAGCTATTGCATAGCTTCTATCACGGGCCAGCGTGGAGACCGAATCCAGAAATTCCGTAACGAAAATAACCTGACACGGGACTCCTCTACGGTGAGCCGCTAGATGGCGTTGATAAAAAATGCTATGCAATAGCGTTACCGCGGCAGTCCCCGAGTGCTATTCATTAATTACAATTGAAAATGTAACATGTTAGAATAACATTTGTAAAAACAGAATATAAATCGGTCAAAAAACAAATAAGTTACAAGCTGTTTTACTGCAACTGTATTAAAACGAAATCTTGTACGGAGAGTGTATGGAGCTATTGAATCGTGTCGTCACGTTGCAATAGCGCCCTCTTTTTCTAACTGGAAACTTAAAAGCCCTATATTTCCGAGACTACTTAAGATATTAAAATTTATATAATTTAAGCGGGAATATAACATATATTTGATGTTAATATGTTATATTTCGCGGAAGATTAAATTTTGAAGATTTTATTTGATATGCTTAGCATGCGTAGCATGGATGCAATATTTGTATCTCTTACAGCAACTAAAACAGCAACAACAAGCGCAACTCCAACAACAATTGCAACAGCAGCAGCAGGCGCAACAACAACAGGCTCAACAACAGCAACAACAGGCACAGCAGCAACAACAAAAGAAACCGGAGCCGATATACGATCTGCCGATACACAACAAACCGACGCTGACGCCACAACAACAACAGCAGATACGAATACAACAAGTAAGTATTAACATTTATTAAGTTTAAGTATATTTCTTTTATCAAAAAAAAAAAAACAAAACACTCACTGAAATGTGTCTTAAAATTTAGATAGTTTTAGACACACTTATTTGTGTGTGCAGATGTGTAAAACAAGAAAAAAATTAAAAACTGGAATTTGAATATCTGTCATATTGATTTTATTCGTATAAAATGTAGCCTATTTCTCCTAGACCATAAGAACGAATTTTTTTAAGTTTAAAAATTAAAAAAAAATCTCTATTTTTTTTTTTTGGTTACCTATACAAAAGGACAGCTGAAAAATTATCAATTTTGTTTATAAGAATCCCTACTTCATTTTAACCCCTAAGGGGGTGAAATAGGGGTTTGAAAAATAGAACCTAACGTGAGCAAAGCCGCGGGCAAAAGCTAGTAACTAATATATTTGCTCATTTAAATTAATTCTAGAATATAATAGAAACTTATGTTAAAAAGACTGAAATATAAGTTTATTTCAGTCTTTTTAATAATTATTATTAATATATATATAAATATTAATAATATAAAAAATATTACCTTACAGCAACAACACCACGACGAAATGGTCCGACAGAACCAAATGCACTTGCAACAACAGATCCAGATGCAACAGAAACAGTTGCTGGAACAGGAGTTTCAACAACACGAGTTACTTGAGAAACAACTACGACAAAGCAGACAACAACAACAACAGAACAACGCTGTCTCACTCTCGAGTAGAGATACTAGTGTGTTCTCTTTCTCTTCCGGATGTTCTGGGTAAGACAGTTCTCTATTCTGCTGACTGACTTGCTGGCTTTCAACAATCAAAGCCAAGCTGAAGTTGACTAATATTCTTTTCTCAAACATGCATGGAAATATTGTCATTATTTTCGAAAAAAGAACACGCGAAGTATCGAATTGTCGGACAAAGAAAATCAAATCCATTGCAGGAGCGTTTTTTGAATTTGGAACATTACAACGCTCCGCGAAACAGTTTTTGTTTTTTTTTTTAAATATTGCAGGAGCTTTGTCATCATTACAAAGCTCCTGCAATATTTAAAAAAAAAATTTTGTTATCATTACAAAGCTCCTGCAATATTTAAAAAAAAAACAATAATGCCATTTCATACAACAGTATGAAATGGAGTGCTGGGGTTACTAAATACTCTTTGATCGAATCTCTTTTGTCATTCTTGGCATACCATAGTCTCTTTGCTTAGTACAAATTGCGTTTACGTGGCTGTATAGCCATAAATGCGTTTGCCTGTCAGCACAGATAATAAAAAAAAAATTGGCGGTAAAGCTGAAAATTCGTCTTGATTTGTTATTTACATACCTCCTTAATAAATCAAAATGAATTCCAACGGTTCAGAGAGTGAAATGGAGATTGATTGTACCTACTCCACCAGATTTAAACCAAAATGGTGGATGGATTTGGATGTATAATATAAAAAGTGTTTTATTTCCCTGCATTCTTTTGAGAAAAGCACTATATATGCCTCGGCGGGAAATGGCTATTGCCTGTCTCGTATTTAGTGAAGTCCTCGCCTACGGCTCGGCCTTCAAACTCATACTCGACCTGCAATTGCTTACTTCCCTGCCTTTGCAATAATGTACTATTTTTAAAACAAAAAAAAAAAAAAAAAAAGTGAACATTGTTGTGTTGTTAACACCAGGGGTTCGTGCTGGCGCGGTCGGGGCGGCTGCAACAACAGGGCGGAAGATCCGCGTGATTTAGACGCCCTTCTGCAGTATATAGAAGGGCCGGCGCGGCACGTCGACCGGGGCAAGAAGCGCGCCAAGAAGATGCGCCAGAAGGCGAAACGGGTGAGTGCCTTCGATCACACTGTCTAGGGGCCATCCATAAATTACGTCACACGTTAAGGGGGAGGGAGGGGGTCAACCCCCTCCCTCCCCCTCCTCTCCCATTGTGTGACAAGTGTGACATTGTGTGACAAGGGGGTGGGAGGGGTCCTAAATTTCGGGGCGTCACATTTCAAAATCTGTTATTTCTGGTATCCTGTTATAATCTAAGGATTATTAAAGATTATTAAGTAAATAAGAGGTATGGGTTGAATATACACTGATGTACTCCTTCCAAGTTTTTTTTTATTAAAACAGAGTGTCCCCTTTCATAGAAAGGGGTTTTGTTTAGCTTATTTTGATTTCCAGTTTAGTTAAATTTTTTATGATTTTATAGGTTTGTTTTATTTACAATTTTGCGAAGGTCTATTTTCATTTTTGTCATTTATTACATTTAATTATTCGTTAAGACAAAGAAAGGTGCAGTCATTCTTCAAAGTTAGCCCCCTTGCAAGTTAGCCCGCTACCATCTTTGACTGCATTGTCACTGAGCATCAGGTGATATCGCTCATTTGCGACAAGGGTGACATAACTCAAAATTCACCAATTTTAGTGTCGAACATTTATACTTTTTGCTATAAAAACAACATTACGATAAGCACAAAAAAATAAGAGCGAGAGAGATTGTGACTTAATGCTCTGTCGCTTTGTTGGCCGCTGTGTTGTTTCGAGACCGCAGCATCCACAAAACATTACTCTCTAACGAGAGAATTCTCTCATCGTCGATTTTGAATTATGTCACTCTTGTCGCAAATGAGCGATATGGCGGACGTTATCCGAATTTTCGTAGTGGGTAGTTTTAAATTTTTTTTTGTTTTTTCAAGATGGAGTCCCGGCTATGCGAGCAACTGGAAGAGCTGCACAGCGAGCTGGCAGCGGCGCAGACCACGGTCGCCGCGTTGAAAAAGGCGCACGCGGCCGCCTCGCGAGACCTTGAACTGGCGAGGCAGACGCTCACCGCTCAACGGACCAAGAAAAAGGGTATGTAATACGCACACCCAGATGACCCAGTCAGACAACTCAAAAAAGTTCTCTGCACTGGTAGCATGGGCAGGAGATACAAAATTTATCCCCCGATTTTATCCACTGACAGGGGATAAAATTATCTTCTCCCTATGCTAAAGCATGGCGACAGGGGAAAGGAGAAGTATTTGACTTTAGAAGTGGAGCAACTTCCCCCGGCTAGAGCATGGGGACAGATAAACTTGTCCTTTTTGACTTTTGATAGGGTCAAACGAAAACAAAAACCACAGACAAAAACCACCTATGAATCACCTATTATGTGTCAAAATCACGAGTATAGATAAAAATAATGACTTTTTGGGATCGAATTGACAATAAATTTTGAAGTATTGTGGTATTTGTACCTGCTACTTCCATGATTTTCTTATAATGGCAATAACTGCGGGGATAAATTTTCTCCCATTTTATCCACTGTCAATATTCTTTCCCCCACTGTGCCCATGCTCGACGGGTGGATAAAACTAAGCGAAGGGATAAACATTTTATCTTTTTCCCGGGGATAAAATTTATACCGCCCATGCTAGCCATGCTGTTCCCTAAACAAAATTCAAAAAAATTCAAAATTCAAAATTATTTATTCTACAAAGGACTTTTGCGCAAACGATAGTATGGTGTTACTAGTTTATGACGGTGTCTAGTTAATACTTCATGTGTGTCACCTCTTTGTTTGTAGAGATTACCCATTATCCTTTGTATAGTTATTCACCATTGTTTGTTGAATATTTGCAGGCAAGAAACAGAAACTCAACCCGGCGCAGCAGGCAAAAGTTCAGTTGGTGGCGGAGCAACTGGGCGATTGTACATCGCTCGTGAACACCACTGCCAAGGTGCGTACATTTTTTTAACCCCCGACGTAAAAGCGACGGAGTGTGTGTGTGTGTGTACGTGCGTGTGTGCGTGCGTGCGTGCGTGCGTGCGTGCGTGCGTGCGTGCGTGCGTGCGTGCGTGCGTGCGTGCGTGCGTGCGTCTGTGGCATCGTAGCAGCCGAACTGATTTTGTTTGAAAGGTGAACTAGTCGGGAGTGTTCTTAGCTATGTTTGATGAATTTCGATCCAAGATGGCCGCCGCCACAAAATGGCGGATTACATATTTTTTTAAATTTTAATTAATATAATTTCACATGTCGGGGTTGTTTTAAAATTTTCAATTTACACTTGTTTTAGTATGAAATACTGTATGCATGGCTATTCTAAAACTGATTTGGACATACGGTACGGTTTGGGCGTTGATGATGATGTGATGATTTATCCTATTGCATAAATACCGACCGGTTCACCGGTTAGCCATCCTTGCTCTATTGAGCATCCGTGTTGGCTATCCATGCTCTATTGAGCATGGATGGCCAACCGGTCGGTCGCTGCTGTAAGTCGAGTCATCAAGAAGTGTGTAATTGGTAGATCTCACAGGGTTTCGTTAGTAAACAGTAGATCTTAGCTCTAGTCTAGTTGGCCACCCCTGGTATATACTGTTGTTCTCTAGGAACTACAAGTGGCCGAGCGTCGCGTAGCTGAGTGCAGCAAGCGGCTGAAGGAGTGCGAGAGAGAGCTCTCCGAAGCCAGGACTTTGCAGGGGAAAGCTGAAGCGGAAGCCGAGACGCATGAGTTGCATCAGGTAAACAACAATTTTTGTAGTAGATGTCGAGTAGTAAACTATTAGGGTACAGAATACCTAATATTTACCGAATATATTTATAACTAGTACTTACCCCGAACTGAGACCTCGCGGTATCCCATAGTTCTGTTTTTACGATGGTAAATACAGCGCCATCTATTAGCATTATTGTGAAGCTATGGCAAAATTAAAATTAAATAATTTCGTTTCTTTATCATATTTATCTAATTTTAGTATTTGTTGTTCAAGTACAGGATATAACTGAATTTACAAACAAGTTTCAGTTTCTAATATGCAGTACTTTTTGACATATGGCTCAAATTAAATCTCTTGTTTGAAAGCCGGGGGGCTTTATTTGGCTACACTATCACAGAATACTAATGGTATCTAAAAGTACAGAAGATTCACTCCGCAAAATGTTTTAAATAAATAGCGACTCTTGCTACCACACAATAAAATGCAATTCAGGTTGACACAGCGCTACTTACCAACCGTCTTATTCGCCTAGATTTTTCTCTCTTTCTATCCCTATCTGTAATGTAACTGTTATCCCTTCGCACTCTGAATTTAGATCCTTGGAAGAGGTACGCCATGTACTTGTAGCTCCGCGAATATTAGTTAAGGTCAGCTTTTTTTTTTTTTTTTTTTTTTTTTTTTTTTTTTTTTTTCAGAAAATATGTTTTCGTAAGCTCACTGCAACCATATGGTACAAATAAATTACTTTTCGGACTTGCTTGAGGTGTAGCTAAGGAATCACGAGGCTTTATATTAACCGCCGGGTACTGTACGCCGGGACGGCTTGTTTCAGCTGCAGATAGAGCGAGCGGCGATATTGAAGCAGCAGCGATACGAGCAGCAACGGCTCTACGACCTGGGACACACCACACAGATGATGCGTGAGTTATATCAACTAATAGAATAGAATAGAAATATAGATAGATAGATAAAAACTTTATTGCACACAAGAAAGAAACAAAAATAGATAAAACTTAAAACTACGCATGCAAAGGCGGCCTTATTGCTACAAAGCAATCTCTACCAGGCAACCATTGGTGATATGAGTGAAATGATGTGTGAGGGTAGTATGGTGCAAATATTTTTTATTCAAATAAACTTTTCCAAGTGCTTTTGAATCGTCGATGAATCTACCACTGGTTCGAAATGCCCTTCCTGCCGAGAAGAGCCAGCAATAAACTCGGCGGTTGCTCTTTTCAAAAAAATTTTTTTACAATAGGTAACAGAACTATGCTATGTATACAGTGTTTCCACAATGAGGTTTCAAAAATGCAAAGCAATCCAATACATGTTAAGACAAAAGCAGACCCATTGCCGTTAGTGGCACCCATTCACGAGCATGACGCATGATCCAGCCGTTGCTTCGCTTAACCATATTTGAGGGAACGTAACAACACTGACCTCTACAATAGGGTATTTTACTTTTAGCGAGAAATAATCTAAAAAATATCTTGCATATATATAAGTCTTGCATATATTTTGTATGAAAAAAAAAATTCGCCATCTTGAATATTTTTTCTATTCAACAAGTAGACCATCGGGTCTTGATCATATTTTTCCAAGAAACCACTCTTCCATCTTGTATTATCTCCGAGATAGACACCGACGAAAATTGTATGGCCGCCATCTTGAATCCGCCATTTTGGAGGTTTTTTTCGGCTCTGCCAATTGGATGAGGTTTCGAGTGACTCGATCTTCAATATCCTGGCCGTGCTCCTCATCCGTCTCCCAAATCCTCATTCATCATCTCGCTCCATATATCTCGGCTGCCCCATTTCAAAACCTAGTAAGTGTGATTGATATTTGTGGTAGCCTTTCTGAACTAACTCTTCAGTTGATGAATTAATGTTTTGTAAATAAACCACTTTGAAAACTTTTATTTGATATATTTATTACTTTGCTTAGCCCTGCCACAAAACATGTTTTTTTTTTTGGTTTCCTGTAAAATTTTGTGAATCACACTTACTAGGTTTTGAAATGGGACAGCCGATTTACTCCGAATGAATTTTTGTCCTCTATATGAAACTATGAATGAAAAAAATTTTCCATACAAAATTTTACAGGAGATTTTTTTTTAAATCTTTTGCGTAAGGATAGATTTTTTTTTAATTTTTAAGTTTATTTGTTGTCTGATTGGCAGTAGATGGGTTCGTGTCGCACGCGAGCGGCGCCGCCGTGACGCTGTCGCTGCGCGGGCAGCCGGACCCGGCGCTTGCGAGGCTTATATCCGGGACGGACTTTAAAGGTGCCAACATTACCTTCTATACCAGGGAAGGCCGTAGAATACTATGATAAATTTCAAATCCAAGATGGCCGCCACCACAAAATTTTAAAGAATATTAGCCAAGCTGAAGTTGACTAATATCCTCCTCTCCCCTCCAAATAAGTGGAAAGCTTGTGCTGGGAGTGGGTACGACAATAATGCAACGGGTGGGCTTCGAACCCGCGACCTTTTAATTTTCAGTCTTCACCTTTACCCAATGGGGTTTTGAGGCTTTTAAATTGTGTACTATTAGAAATATTTTGTCCAATTTTGGTGAAGATCTACTAAATATTATGGGAGATAGTGGACATAACTACTAGCACTTTAAACTTGTTCCACGCGGACGAAGTCGCGGGAATCGTCTAGTAAATAAGTAAAAATTCCAGTCCCAGAGCCGGTGAGAAGTATATAGCTTAGAAAATTATTCCTGACATTTTGATTACGTTTTTATTTTTATTTACGTTTGACTTAACTGTATATTTATTTATTTTTATATCATTTGGCATTTGACATTTTTATATTTATTTTTGACTAGCTTTAACCCGCGGCGTCGCTCACGTTAGGTTCGATTTTTTAAACCCCTATTTAACCCTCTTGGGGTTGAAATTTTCCAAAATCCTTTCTTAGCGGATGTCTACGTCCTAACAGCTACCTGTATGCCAAATTTCAGCTCGATCGGTCCAGTGGTTAGAGCTGTGCGTTGATAGATCAGTCAGTCAGTCAGTCAGTTACCTTTGCCTTTTATATATTTAGAAGATTATTGTTGTTATTGTTACTATGGATGATCATATCTGAAATAAATGAATTTGAATTAAATTGAAAAATACCTAATAATTTTTTTTTAATTTACAGTGGAAGTATGCGAGGACCAAACCAATCAGAAACAATCGGAGAGTCAAAAGAAACAGACATGGGAACAGGCGATAGCACACATGAACCAACTGGCCAAGGGCTCTGCCAAGGAAAAGGTCAGTTCCCTCAGTCTCAGTCTTTTTTATTTATTTTAATAGTACATTATTGCAAAGGCAGGGAAGTAGGCAATTGCAGGTCGAGTATGAGTTTGAAGGCCGAGCCGTAGGCGAGGACTTCACTAAATACGAGACAGGCAATTGCCATTTCCCGCCGAGGCATATATAGTGTTTTTCCCAAAAGAATGCAGGGAAATAAAACACTTTTTACATTATACATCCAAATCCATCCGCCATTTTGGTTTAAATCTGGTGGAGTACAATCAATCTCCATTTCACTCTGTGAACCGTTGGAACTCATTTTAATTATTATTAAATATATGTTTATTAAGTAGGTATGTAAATAACAAATCAAGACGAATTTTCAGCTTTGCCGCCAATTTTTTTTTATAATGTGTGCCGACAGGCAAACGCATTTATGGCTATACAGCCACGTAAACGCAATTTGTACTAAGCAAAGAGACTATGGTATGCCAAGAATGACAAAAGAGATCCGATCAAAGAGTATTTAGTAACCCCAGCACGCCGTTTCATACTGTTGTATGAAACGGCATTACATTACAACGCTCCTGCAATATTTAAAAAAAAAAAAAACAAAAAATGTTTTGCGGGAGCGTTGTAATGTTCCAAATTCAAAAAACGCTCCTGCAATGGATTTGATTTTCCTTGTCCGACAATTCGATACTTCGCATGTTCTTTTTTCGAAAATAATGACAATATTTCCATGCATCTTTGAGAAAAAATATATTTACACTAAATTCAAGGGGCGGACCAACAAATTCCTAAAAAGCCGGCAACGCATTGGTGGTGCCTCAGGTGCTACAAATGTTCATGGGCGGCGGTAATCACTTAACATCAGGTGACCCGCCTGCTCGTTGGCTCGCTAAAAACACCTTCAAAAGATATGTTAGTAAATTCTAAGTCATCTAATTCCAGAAGAAGCAAAAGGAACCGCCGAGTCAGAAGAGCGAAGCAAAGAAGGAGAAGCAAATCCCAGAAGCGCCGGCCGAAGAGCAGCCGCTATCAAAGAAGCAGCGGAAGCTATTAGCGAAGCAACAGGTAATTGGATAATAGCTTTTTATGTAAAATAACATTATTTTATTACTTGAACTATTTGATTTTCCGGGATAAAAAGTAGCCTATGTCACTCTCCAGGTCCTGGACTATACCCATGCAAAAAATCACGTTGATCCGTGGCTCTGTTGCAGCGTTATTGAAGGACAAACCAATAAAAAAACACACTTTCGCATTTATATATTAGTAGGAAGTAAGACATACTTATTGCATTTTCTGATTTATTTAATTTAATTTCTGAAATATGTTCTTCGATGTTTTAAGCTATAACTATGTGTGTATGTATGTAAACTATTATCAACAAGTACGGTCCACATAGCATACTATGAAGCATAATTATAAAAATTAACAAATAATGATTGCAATAACATACTATTGTAATCATTATTTGGTTTATTTATTATAGAAAATAATTCGATATTGTGTTATATATCGTCAGTCTAATTCATTAAGAGAACATTTCCAAAATCCATTTAACAATATAAAGGATTACAAACAAATTACATTCAAAATTACAAACTTAAGGTTGTTATTTGTAATTATTAATGGCCTACATGAAGAAATTTTTTTTTAAAGAACTTTTGTCTCTTCTTTATTACAGGCAGAAGAAGAGGAGAGAAGAAGAGAGCAACAACAGCAGCAGCAAGAGGCGAAGAGTAAAAAAGAAAAGAAGGCGGAACCGCTCCAAGCCGAAAACACGAAGAGAGACAAGAAAGAAATAAAGAAGGAAAAGAAGGAGCAGAAGAAAGAAGATAAAAAAGAACAGAAGAAAGACGAGAAGAAGGGAAAGGAGAATAAAGTGGACAAGACTGGTAAGAATTAAGATAAAATATTTTTACAATAATCCAATTAGCAAAAGCCTCAATAGCCCAACGGTTAAAGGTGCGGACTGAAAACTGAAAGGTCACAGGTTCGAATCCCACCCGTTGCACTATTGTCGTAACCACTCCTAACACAAGCTTTCCGCTTATTTGGAGGGGATAGGAGGATATTAGTCAAGTTCAGCTTGGCTAATATACTTTATTTAAAAAAAAATTAGGCATTATGTCGCTTTACTTTCTCAACCTGCATAGCTAGCATGGGCGGGAGAAATTTTATCCCCGGGGAAAGGATAAAATGTTTATCCCCTCGCTCAGTTTTATCCACCTGTCGAGCATGAGCAAAACTGGAAATAATATCCACAGTGGATATTCTTATAGGAATATACTTTTCCTTTCCCATGTCGCCATGCTTTAGTATAGGAAGAAGGTAATTTTATCCCCTGTCAGTGGATAAAATCGGGGGATAAAATTTTTATTAAATTAAATAAAAGAGTTATCCCCCGATTTTATCCACTGACAGGGGATAAAGCTAAGCGATGGGATTAACGTTTTATCCTTCTCCCGGGGATAAAATTTCTCCCTCCCATGCTACCAGGGCTGGTATCTGTATATCCAATGTTTTGGAAAATGACAAATAACTAGTGAGTCTATAAATTTAAAAAAAAATACTAGTTAATAACGTTATGGTCCTTCCAACAGCGACGACAGCAAAAACGAAGACAACACAACAAACGCAACAACAACAGCAACAACATCAAACGCAACAAAACAACAAAAAGGAGAAAAAGAAAGATAACAACACACAGAAACCGCAAGTTATCAACATAACACCAGATACTACTATAGAAGTTGTTAGTAAAAAGGTTAGTGTTGTTTTTGAACTCCATATTTTTTTTATTTTTTTTATTCGATGACAAGATAGCCCTTGACTGCGATCTCACCAGATGGTAAGTGACGATGCAGTCTAAGATGGTAGCGGGCTAACTTGGAAGGGGTATAGCAGTGTAAATTCAACCCATACCCCTAATCGGTTTCTACACGCCATCGTGCCGGAACGCTAAATCGCTTGGCGGCACGTCTTTGACGGTAGGGTGGTAACTAGCCACGACCAAAGCCTCCCACCAAAAATAGAATTCTCTCGTTAGAGAGTAATGTTTTGTGCATGCTGCGGTCTCGAAACAACACAGCGGCCAACAAAGCGACAGAGCATTAAGTCACAATCTCTCTCGCTCTTATTTTTTGTGCTTAGCGTAATGTTGTTTTTATAGCAAAAATATAAATTTTCGACACTAAAATTGGTGAATTTTGAGTTATGACACCCTTGTCGCAAATGAGCGAAATATGCTCTGACATAAATTTGTCTCGTTTTAACTCTGTCTTGAGTTTGAGCTGAGTCAGAGCTTGCTCAGCATTATAGTCTTTAGGAATGTTGACGATCTGTGATATATGCCCATTTTCACCAACCACCTCCGAACTTCCTGGTGCAGTGGTGAGCGCTGTGGTCTTATAACTGGGAGGTCTCGGGTTCGATTCCCGGCGGGGGCAATTTGGGAATTTATGTCTGAATTGTCTCTGGTCTGATCTGGTGGGAGGCTTTGGCCGTGGCTAGTTACCACCCTACCGTCAAAGACGAGCCGATTTAGCGTTCCGGCACGATGGCGTGTAGAAACCGATTAGAGGTATGCGTACACGGACGTACCCTTTCCAAGTTAGCCCGCCTTCCATCTTAGACTGCATCGTCACTTACCATCAGGTCAGATCGCAGTCACGGACTATCACGTCATTCAATAAAATTTAAAAAATACATATAAGAGCCGTAATTTTGCCTACATTTTTGTAAGCTATTGCATAGCTTCTATCGCGGGCCTTGAGCGTGGAGACCGAATCCAGAAATTCCGTAACGAAAATAACCTGACACGGGACTCCTCTCACCGCTAGATGGCGTTGATAAAAAATGCTATGCAATAGCTTTACCGCGGCAGTCCCCGAGTGCCACACGTCTTTTTTTTTTAATTTTTTTTAACAAGATACAAAGTATCCCGTCACTCTCCAAGTCCTCAGCTAAAGCCATGCAACGTTTTTTTTCCAGAATTCATGCACGAATGAAGCTGAGAAACCGGCGTCGTGCAGCATCATGGAGCAGCTGAGTTGCGGAGTGCAGGTCTATAGTCTTTTTATTTCAATTTTATCCATATACTAGCTTTAAACCGCGGCTTCGCTCACGTTAGGTTCGATTTTTTAACCCCCTATTTAACCCTCTTGGGGTTGAAATTTTCCAAAATCCTTTCTTAGCGGATGTCTACGTCCTAACAGCTACCTGTATACCAAATTTCAGCTCGATCGGTCCAGTGGTTAGAGCTGTGCGTTGATAGATCAGTCAGTCAGTCAGTCACCTTTGCCTTTTATATATTTAGATGATTGCTTCATCCTATTATCCTATTAATATTATAAATCCGAAAGTGACTGAACCGGTTTAGTTGAAATTTGGCACAGACATAGATAGATAGATAGTTTGGAATAGCACATAGGCTACTTTTTAACACGGGAATTAAAAATCCTTAATCCACGCGAACGAAGTCGCGGGCATCAACTAGTAGTTTATCTTATTCAGATGACAGAATTTAGACCGGCTCCCTGCCACCACCGGCTTACTAAGTAACTATTGACCAGTCTTTTTATTTATTTATTACTAGTTGATGCCCGCGACTTGGTTCGCGTGGATTGAGGTTTGTAACTTCCGCTGGAAAACTCTTATTTTCCGGGATAAAAGGTAGACTTTGTCACTCTCCCGGTCCTCAACTATACCCATCAAAAAATCACGTCCATCGGCACCCTGATTACGTAAAAATTTGACGTTTGACAAGTGACGTTTGACAGCAGAAGTGACGTTTGACAGCAACGATTGCGCGATTTACGCCTGTCGCGAACCTGTCGCGAGATACGTAATAACCCTGCCGTATTTTTTTTAAACGGGGTCCCCCTTTCATGAAAAGGGTCTTTAGTGTACTTTTATTTATTGTGTTATTCCAATTATAATTTATTTTAAAAATTTTAGGATTGTTCCTTATTTTTCTACTCACTGTTAATGCTAATTTACAATTAAAATTTTGGACAAAATTTTCATTTCGTCGATCCGTTGCTCTGTTGCAGCGTTGTTGAAGGACTAAATAGCACACTTTTGCATTTATAATATAAGTAAGGAAGTATTAGTCAGGATTCAAGGCTTGCTCGAGTAAGAGAGACAGGAAATGACCAGCTCAGTTGTTGCAGGTGGCGGATTTGAAGCTGCCTCCCGGAATCACCTTGACCCGGGTTCAGCCCAACGAGAAGAAAGATCCACCCGCCATCAAATCTGTTGTAAGTATATCGCTCTATGAACTGAAATAATTTATATTTATGGTTTACATCAAAATAATGTACTACAGTATTGTACACCTTAAAAAGGTCTACAAAAAAGTCCGCGATGGTATATGTCTATCTCTTTGGGATAACCCACAATAACCATTTTTATCCTTTACTCATGAACTGAAAGAGACTGCTATTATACAGTGTGACGACCCCTTTAGCATCCATAATTGGATATTTGACATTTTTTATTTATTTATTTATTAAACAAGAGTTTGACAATTTTTAGTAGCTCACCATCAACACAATTTCACCTCAACACCTGGGTGCCTGGAGCACTTCAACCATCCGTTGCTCCAGATCTTGTACTACCAAATTGTGGAATCATCTCCCTTCGACGATGTTCCCACTAGATTACAACATGGGGTTATTCAAGGGGCGGACCAACAAATTGCTGAAAAGCCGGCAACACATTGGTGGTGCCTCTGGTACTACGAGTGTTCATGGGCGGCGGAAATCACTTTACATCAGGTGACCCGCCAGCTCGTCGCAGGAAGTTCAACAGTTTCAAAGAATGTGGAAAAAATATCTGGCACAATGGATGGTCGAAGTGCTCCAGGCACCCAGGTGGTGAGGGTGAAATTGCGTAATATTCTATTCTGGTGGTGCGGGTTGTTACGTTCCCTCAAATATGGTTGAGCGAAGCAACGGCTGGATCATGCGTCGTGCTCGTGAACGGGCGCCACCAACGGGAATGGGTCTGCTTTGTCTGCCCGTCTTAACATGTATTGGATTGTATATATGCATTTTTGAAACTTCATTATGGAAACACTATACATAGAATAGATTTATTTTACCTATTGTAATTTTATCTTTGTTTTGAAAAAGCAACTGCTGAGTTTCTTGCCGGCTCTTCTCAGCAGAATCTGCATTCCGAACCGGTGGTAGATTTATGACGTGTCATAAGAGCTACATGAAGCAAATAAATTTTGATTTGATCTATTCTATTGTATTGCAGCCGCTGTGGAAGCACAACCAGCTGGAGTCGGCGCCGACGCCGGTGCCGCGGCCGCCGCCGGTCATCAACGCGGACCCCTCGATGATGATGTTCTCCACCCACAACCACGGAGTCAACGGTGAGAGCGACTGGCTTTTAAAAACAAACTTCCAAAAAAAAAAAAAAAAAAGACCTGTGGCACTCGGGGACTGCCGCGGTAAAACTATTGCATAGCATTTTTTATCAACGCCATCTAGTGGCTCACCGTTAGATGGCGTTGATAAAAAATGCGCCATCTAGCGATTCACCGGAGAGGAGTCCCGTGTCAGATTATTTTCTTTACGGAATTTCTGGATTCGGTCTCCACGCTGGCCCGCGATAGAAGCTATGTAATAGCTTAAAATGTGCAACCGCTCTTTCAAATTCAAACAGAACTGGTTTTTATTTATTTACTAGCTGATCCCCGTGACTTCGCGTGGAAAAGTTTAGACTGACTTGCTACTCAGCTTCCTGCCACTAACTGTGAGTTCACGAGCGAAGTGAGCGCTCTTACTCTATTTGGTCCTCTGTATTAGTAATTCACGGATTCCCGTGGAAAAAGTTTAGAGTGACTTGCCACTATCCGCGAGAAGTTATATCCTCAATCTCCGATAATATTTAGTAGATCTTCACCAAAATTGGACAAAATATTTCTAACAGTACACAATTTATAATAATAAAAGAATTATCAAATTTGGTTTAGATTTGACGAAGTTATCAATCAACAAAACCTTTCATTCTCCTATCTCGGATAAACCTTATTGTTTATCAGGATAAAAAGTATCCTTTGTATTGACGCGGAGTATCAGCTACCACTATACCAAATTTCATTCAAACTCGTTTACTAGTTTTCGAATGATACGCGCACAGACAGGCAGACAGACAGACAAAAAATTCAAAAGCTTATACAACTTGTTTGTGCTACAATATGCCACAGTCATTCTTGTCATTAAAATAAATATATCTCAGTTCCAGAAAACCCAAAAACCATTGTCATTCCGGAAACGCAGCCCCAACCGACTGGAAAATCCAAAAAGGCAAAGAAAAAAGCCAAGAAGGCTGCCGAGACGGAGCAGAAACAAGAAGGTGCCAAGATGGTCACCCTGCGCAACCCCATGTTCCACCCCAACCTACCCCCAGTCCAGATAACCAATGCCCCACCGCAGAAAAAGTCAGAGATTCGTATCCCGGACCCCATCCCAATGCCTCCAACTCCTTGCCAAGCAACGATAACCCCCACCTCCAACGGTATGTACACGATCCGGAACCCCCTAATGTCGATGATGCACCAACAAAACCTGATGGGAATCCGCAACCAAACCCCACCAATCAACCCTGTTTACACCCAACCGCAGTACAACTATGTCAACCCGAACGTCTACAATCCACAATTTGTGATGGATCCGTCGCAGAACAACCCAAAGAACCCCGACATCGAACTCCAGAACAGGATAATGAACCTCGCTTCGTTCACCCAAAAAAATGACGAAGGCTACTCCCTATTCAAGACACCGGACGACAACCAGCAGAAAAGTTTCCTCAGTCCAGAATTCTACGACCAGAACAGTCAGAACCCAAAAGTGGTGTCACCCAACCCGATCGGAACCCGTCCGGATCATAACAGGAACTATGAAAATGACTCTCTCTTTGCAAACCCTATACGTCCAGAACCTATCGGTACACCGTTGAAAATTGAGGAAGAACGGTTATACACTCCATTTGGACAGGAGAACAGGAATGTCTTCCGGAACGCTCTGTTTAATGACAAGCCGGAATTGAGCCAGAGTTGTGGAAAAATGGAAGACAGTCATAGCTACATGACCAACGGGGACCAGCTGCCTTACTTCCAAAGGTTACGAGCAGGGTCAAAACTAAATAGTGAGGTCACTATACATTATGTGACGGATTCCAAGTTTTATAAAGGACAGGTGAGTTAACATAGTAGGCAAGATGTTACAATTTTAATTTTTATTGAAGTGTTAACCTACACTTAAAGGATATATCCTAATAGATTTATAAATACATATCAAAAATTCCGAGGACGACGGGATTCAAACCCACATCTCTCTGGGAATCGCGCCCGAGTGTGTTAACCGTTACACCACGGCCGAACCACACGTCAGCCACGAAATTAGTGATATGTATCTATTCGACACTCTGATAAATCTATTAAGATCTGCATGTTCTACCGTTGCCGGTGTACAATATTCAAGTATTTATTACTAAATTATAGGCACTTGCCTTTTCATAAGGACGGCAGATTTTGTATGTAAAAAGTCCATACGAACGCTAAATCGCTTGGCGGCACGCATGATGGCGCGTAGAAACCGATTAGGGGAAGTAGCCCGTTACCATCTTAGACTGCATCGTCACTTATCATCGGGTGAAATTGCAGTCAAGGACTATCTCGTCATGGAAGTGAAAAAAAAAAAAAAAAATGTGTCTCCACGTCCGCAGGAGCCGCAGCAGCCGGCGGGTGGCGCGTCGCTGTTCTCGCGGCCGCAGACGCACAGCTGGCCCGACGCGCACAACAGCGCCGAGTTCACGCCCTACTGACTAGCGGGTCAGTATATCGCTCATTTGCGACAAGGGTGACATAAGCCTCAATAGCCCAACGGTTGAAGGTGTGAACTGAAAACTGTAAGGTCGCAGGTTCGAATCCCACCCGTTGCACTATTGTCGTACCCACTCCTAACACAAGCTTACCGCTTATTTGGAGGGGAGAGGAGAATATAAAAAAAAAAAAAAAAATTGACGACGAGAGAATTCTCTCGTTAGAGAGTAATGTTTTGTGGATGCTGCGGTCTCGAAACAACACAGCGGCCAACAAAGCGACAGAGCATTAAGTCACAATCTATCTCGCTCTTATTTTTTTTTTTGTGCTTAGCGTAATGTTGGTTTTATAGCAAAAAGTATAAATGTTCGACACTAAAATTGGTGAATTTTGAGTTATGTCACCCTTGTCGCAAATGAGCGATTATGTATTAATATTTGGACGCACATCTATAGTTATCTTCGACCATTTAGCCGGGACGAGCCGTTACGCAGATTTAGTACTGAATATATTCTACCACTTTCTGCGGGAGGTGGGGTAATCACGTACAGCACACATTTACTCACTTCCGCACACTTTTGTAAAAAACTTAATGTCTCTATGAACGCACACTAACTCAAAAGCTGTCACACTCACAAGCTGACACGTACGTTTGTACATGTACTTCGGCAGAGGGGAATGCGTGCGCTTGCCAAGTCCTGGCTAAATGGTCGAATATACTTATAATAAAACTGTAACGGGATGAATTCTGTACATTGAGTATATTTTGAAAATTTTAATCGGCGGATGCTGAGCCCAAATCAAATTTTTTGAATTTTTTGTCTGTGTCTGTGCGCGCATCACGCGAAAACTACTGAACGGATTTGAATGAAATTTGGTATAGTGGTAGCTGATACTCCGGGTCAATATATAGGATACTCTTTATCCTGATAAACAATAAGGTTTATCCGGGATAGGGGATGAAAGTTTTTGTTGATTTTGCTCCATAACTCCGTCAAATCTGAACCGAATTTGATAATTCTTTGTCATAAATTGTGTACTATTATAAATATTCTCCAATTTCGGTGAAGATCTACTAAATATTAAAAAGTCCCGCTTGGTAGCCCGCGACCCCATCTTGCCCCCCCCCCCTTCCCCCCTTCCGTTTTTTTAAATTATTTATGAATATAATTACTTAGTTAATTTAAACCGTAACAGTATTCTAAACAGTTTCCTTTTTTCGAATAGGAATGCGCTCGTCAGTCAGCTCGATGACTGGCGAGTCGGCCTGCGACAGCGGGGGCGCGTCGCCGCCGCAACCACCCGCCGGTGAGTGACCATCAACATAACGTGTGTGTATGTGTCGCCTAAATACTATGCTTTTCTAGTAGGGACCAGTTATATACTCATAAAAATTGTTCCGAACGACGAAAAGTATAATAGACGTAGAGAGAGAGAACTTTAGACTTAAGGATATCTCCTTTTCACTCCCACATGAAAGAGATGCACTATAGCGATGTCAAATAAGATAGAATGAGACACAGCTATGTCTATATCCGTCCCTCACTGCGGGCCACGTTTTGAGTATTTTATTGGTAACTAATGATTATTATGGATATTTTAATCTATATTACTTTACTTAATATATAAAGCTGAAGAGTTTGTTTGTTTGAACGCGCTAATCTCAGGAACTGCTGGTTCGAATTGAAAGATTCTTTTTGTGTTGGATAGTCCATTTATCGAAGAAGGCTTTAGGCTATATAACATCACGCTGCGACCAATAGGAGCGAAGCATCAGTGAAAATTGTTGCAAAAAACGTGGAAAATTATCCATATTTTAAAATGTATTCTTTTAAAAACTTCTTAATCGCGATCGTAATAACAGAAATTGACGCGGACGAAGTCGCGCGCAACTATATCTATATAATTAATATATTATAATATATTAATTATATAGATGTCGGTTCGCCTGTACTTGAGTGCACACCTAATATGTTTCTCTAGACTTAGTTTCATTTTTTCTAATTCTTGTGTGAGTGCTTGTTAGGAAACTAACAAAAAAAAATCTCTTCTTCATTGTCAACTTATAGACATCCACTCTCTATAAGTCTCCTGCATAGTCGTCCACAGGCCTCGGTCTTGCGCCGCCTGAATCCAGCGGCTCCCTGCGACTCGTTTGATGTCGTCGGTCCACCTAGTGGAGGGTCTGCCAACACTGCGCTTCCCGGTGCGGGGTCGCCACTCCAGCACCTTGGGACCCCATCGACCATCAGCTCTTCGAACTATGTGCCCCGCCCATTTTCATTCATAAAAGAAATTTGTTTCCAGATTCCAGCGTGTATCACCCTTCACACAGCATCCCAAGCCAGCCGTCTCTGTGCATCTCCGAAAACATGGAATCAATCCACCAACACCACTTCTAAAACTGGAACTAAACTATACAAAAAAAAACGCACACTCAGGTTGAAATCTAGACCGCACTGTCACTCAGCACAGACTCAATACAGAGTTAAAGCGAGACAGATTTATGTCACAGCATATTTGTGTCTCGTTTTAACCTCTTTCTTGAGGCTGAGCTGAGTCAAAGCACACTCTATAGATCTCAGCACTAGATTAAAAATATAACTCAAAAAAGTCTATGTTTCGAAGACGAAAAAACAGTTTTTCTAAGTTTATTAGTAAAGTTCTGAAACGCAATTTTATCTACTATATAAAAATAAGTCGGGTTTTCCTTCCTGACGCTATAACTCCAGAACGCACGAACCGATTTCCACGGTTTTGCATTCGTTGGAAACGTCTCGGGCTCCGTGAGGTTTATAGCAAAGAAAATTCAGGAAAATTTCAACAATTTAAGAACGCGGACGAAGTCGCGGGCGTCCGCTAGTTTTGTTATAAATGTCGACTGTTCCGTAAAACAAAGTCTCATTTGCTGAATTCATAACTTGCGATTTGAGCCTTGTAAGGCTCAAATTTCAAGTTGTGAATTTAGCAGATGATACTTTGTTCTACGGAACGGTCGATGCGTTGTGAAACATGAATTTTCATAACTTTACTAATAGTGGTTAGTAAGTTTGATTGCATATGACGAGGTCACGGTTTCGATTCCCGGTTGGGCCATATTGGGTTTTCTGTTGAGAAATTCTCAGTAGTAGCCCGGAGTTAGCAAGTTAGCGGTGAGTCACCCCCGTGCCCCAGAGAGCACGTAAAGCTGTATGTCCTGATCGACACTCATGAATTGCAAGAATTATTACAAAAGTTTATCGTCGGGGAAAGTGCAAATCCGCGTAACTAGCATTAGTACATTAAAATCCATTTTCATACGTTTGTGGTCAAATCAAAACCGCGTAAGTGTCGTAGCGACTAAATTAATCACTTTAAAAGATGTATCTATTTTTATCAATACATGGAACACATGAATTAATACTCTCTGTGTAAAAATTAGCCCAATAGCCGTAGAAATAAGAAATTTATAAAGTTTTAACCTTCCCCTGTGAAACTGTGACTAGTGTAGATCCGCGGTTTTTACCGATGGTACATACGCGGTTTTGCACTATCCCCGACGATATTAAAAATATGACTTACCTTATGTTGTGCATAGTTGCTTGAAGCAATTTCTCTGATGTGACGAAAAATTAACTATTTATGACAAAACAATAATTTTTATTATTGTGAATATAAAAATATTAGACACTGTATTGGGTCCGCACACACTTGTCCGCGAAAAATCACAATTTGAATAGTTTCACTTAAACATTGGTTTTTAGTACCTAGCCACATAATTCACATCTAGAAATGCAAAAATTGATTTCGTTTAGTGTTTATATGAGAAAAGTTATGGAATTAAAGTAACTTCCTTACAACTTTTGTTTCGAAAAAGTTACAAAAAATGTAAGAGGTTACAGTAATATATCTTGGTATGGGTTGTACATGTTAAATGTATGAATCTCATATGAATAGCAGAATTCAAAAGCTATTCTATTCTATTAAGCAACGTGTAACTTTTAATAGACAGCGCAAATTGAAAATTCTATGTAAATATTTTAGATTACGTGTCATGCTTTTTTTAGGTATTTTCACTTGACGTACGCTCGCGGACAAGTGTGTGTCGACCCTCCTAATATATAATCGGAACGGACTTTAATCTTAAGCGCCACTTATATATAATTATTGTAATAGCAGTAAATTTGTTCGTTTGTATATCACAATATTTCTGCTAATGGTTGTATTAAGTTGATTAATAAGAAACGTGTATATTATAGCGAAAATGTGTTTTATTTTCTAGTTTTAAATTGAACCTTACCCTAAAACATTGCGACCATATTAAAAAAAAGACGTGTGGCACTCAGGGACTGCCGCGGTAAAGCTATTGCATAGCATTTTTTATCAACGCCATCTAGCGGTAAGAGGAGTCCCGTGTCAGGTTATTTTCGTTACGGAGTTTCTGGATTTGGTCTCCACGCTCAAGGCCCGCGATAGAAGCTATACAATAGCTTAAAATGAAACATCTGTCTGAGCTCAATGGTTAAAGGTGTGGATTGAAAGGTCGCAGGTTCGATCTTCTCGGTTGGAGCGGCATTTCGAACTAGTGGTAGATTTTGACGATTCGATAGCACTTTATAAAAGTTTGTTTGAATAAACAATTATTCTATTCAATTCTATCCCCACCCGTTTGCACTATTATCGTACACAATCCTTACACAAGATTCCCGTTTATTTGGAGGGGAGAGGAGATTAGTACTCAAGTTCAGATTGGCTAATATTCTTTAAAAAAAAAACTAGGGATATACCGTAGATAGAGAAGACATTGCCTTCTCTGTCTACGGGATATACGGAATAAGTCAGGTTAATGTAATTCTGCGAAAAAAAAACTAACCCAACAAAAGTCTAATATGTTGGCTGAACTTAAAGTGGACCGTTGCCTAGGCTCAACATAAAAGCAACAATTAATGTAACTCCATGAGCCGCCGCCAGATGGCGCCTCTCTCGCTATCGAATCGCGTACGCATCTTTTTCTGTCTTGTCCAAATGTTATTTTATGTTTATAATAAAATTAAATTGTAGTATCCCTTTTGTATATGTATATATTGTACGTATCATATTTTGCAACATCTTACACCGCTCAAATCTCCTTCGCGCCTTCTCTATCAACGTGACACTGGCGAAATCTGTGCCCAGTTGGCACGCCTGAAAGTCATTGAATTTGATTGGGAATTGAATTAATAAATAGTACAAGTTATTTCGGGTTTATTATTCATTCCACATAATAAAAAAAAGACGTGTGGCACTCGGGTACTGCCGCGGTAAAGCTATTGCATAGCATTTTTTATCAACGCCATCTAGCGGTGAGAGGAGTCCCGTGTCAGGTTATTTTCGTTACGGAATTTCTGGATTCGGTCTCCACGCTCAAGGCCCGCGATAGAAGCTATGCAATAGCTTAATAAAAAACACATTGGTTTTCAATAGTTAATTTATTATCAAAATTTAAAGTTTACAATATTTAGGGCATAAGCGACAGGCTAACGAAAACCTAAACCAGAGATGGTAATCGAACTTTTCATGGGTCTTTTTGTGATTTTTAATTTTTTATTGAAGTGTTAACCACTTCAATAAAAAACACTTAAAGGAAAATAACCTAATAGATTTATAAATACATATCAAAAATTCCGAGGCCGGCGGGATTCGAACCCACATCTCTCTGGGAATCGCGCCCGAGTGTGTTCACCGTTACACCACGGCCGAACCACACGTCAGCCACGAAATTAGTGATATGTATCTACTTTTTCAATCAGATTTATAGCAACTGTTAGCGACATCTAGTAGCGACACATTACAGTTGTCGATCTACTTTTTTCCAAGACACCATATTACAATGGAGCTCTTTTTGTGATTTTGACAATTTTCAGTTTTTTTTTTGAATGACAAGATATCCCTTGACTTATTGAGGCCTTATACTGGCTTAAGTGTAAACTTATCCACAAAGTTTTTTATAGTGTCTCGTATAGCTTGTATAATATGTCCATGCACTAGTGCCAGCAGCCGGCTAGTGGTGTCGCTTGTGCTGGTGCGGGTCGAGGCGTCGCTTGCGGCGCGGCGGCGCGGTAACCAGCCCCGCATGCGCCTGCGCTGCGAGCAGCATGCCCAGCGCCAGTTGCGCCTGCGCGGAAACAACATTTTTTAAATCTATGTTTAGTTTCTTTTTATTCGTCGACATGATAGGTAGATAAAAAAATTTATTGTACACAAGAAAGAAACAAAATTGAATACATCTTAAAACTATGCATGCAAAGGCGGCCTTATTGCTCTACTAGGCAACCAATTGCCACAAACGAATTTGTAGGAACATTGGCAACAAATTTGTAGGAAGATAGTCGTCTGAAATAACAGTATCGTGAAACGGTAAGTGACGATGCAGTCTAAGATGGTAGCGAGCTAACTTGGAAGGGGTATAGCAGTGTAAATTCAACCCATACCCCTAATCGGTCTCTACACGCCATCGTGCCGGAACACTAAATCGCTTGGCGGCACGTCTTTGAGGGTGGTAACTAGCCACGGCCAAAGCCTCCCACCAGACAATTCAGAAATTATAGATTCCCAGATTGGCCCCGCCGAGAATCGAACCCGAGACCTCCTAGATATAACACCACAAAAACATACATACCTCTTCATGCATCTCCTTCGCCATAGAGTAGACGCTGTGGGAGCTGGAGTTGTAGAGCAGCGCGTTGGACAGCATCAGGAGCACGTCGCGTTGGAACTCCGCCGTTGTTCTAAACACACACAACTCCATGTCAACTCCTTTGAGTCTCTAGTATACGCTTTTATAACTTAATTCTTTTTAAGCTATTGCATAGCTTCTGCGATAGAAGCTATGCAATAGCTTAAAAAGAAGGGCCTTGAGCGTGGAGACCGAATCCAGAAATTCCGTAACGAAAATAACCTGACACGGGACTCCTCTCACCGCTAGATGGCGTTGATAAAAAATGCTATGCAATAGCTTTACCGCGGCAGTCCCCGAGTGCCACACGTCTTTTATTTTATTTATTTATTGGTAATCAACAGCGTTTACAACACAATTTTACAAGATTATTATAGTCCTTAAATAAATAAATAAAGCCAAAAATGATTACATTATTTGAATTTAAATTTTTATTCGATGATATGATAGTCCTTGACTGCGATCTCACCTGATGGTAAGTGACGATGCAGTCTAAGATGGTAGCCGGCTAACTTGGAAGGGGTATGGCAGTGTAGATTCAACCCATACCCCTAATCGGTTTGTACACGCCATCGTGCCAGAACGCTAAATCGCTTGGCGGCACGTCTTTGACGATTCCGAAATATTTTTTTTTTAAAAAGAACATTAGCCAAGTTTAAGTTAACTAATATCCTCTTACCCCCTCCAAATAAGCGAAAAGCTCGTGCTAGGAGTGGGTACGACAATAGTGCAACGGGTGGGATTCGAACCTGCGACCTTTCAGTTTTCAGTCCGCACCTTTAACCGTTGGGCTATTGAGGCTAAATTGGGTATTTGACAAAAAAAAAATACTTAAAATAAAGATTCTTAATCTAAAAAAAATTTACAACATGTAACAAAAGTGTGAAATAACCCTGAAGGAGGTGAATATGCTCATGAAACTGAACAACTTTCCCCAAGGAACATAGGTCGAAATGTGGAAAAAAAAGACGTGTGGCACTCGGGGACTGCCGCGGTAAAGCTATTGCATAGCATTTTTTAACAACGCCATCTAGCGGCTCACCGTAGAGGAGTCCCGTGTCAGGTTATTTTCGTTACGGAATTTCTGGATTCGGTCTCCACGCCGGCCCGCGATAGAAGCTATGCAATAGCTTAAAAATTTTTTACCTCCCATAGTAAATCAATCAGCTGTTCGTCAATTTTGTATGGGAGGTCCACATTTTTTTTTCACATTTCGAGCTATGTTCCTTGGGGAAAGTTGTTCAGTTTCATGAGCACATTCACTTCCTTCAGGGTTATTTCACACTTTTGTTACACGTTGTGTATGTTGATGTCACTTACCTTATAACGCCCGCGTCGATGTTCCGCTTTATGGTGGTCAGATCCATGGGCCTCTTGACCACCACGCTGTACCCCGGCGCCTCCTCGTCTGTTATCGGCCTTAGGAACAGCGACGCGTACTTGTGTGTGCACAGCCTAAACAATTGCCGTGATGACATAGGATGAAAAAGGATTCATGGATTGTAAACGTATTTTTTTTATTTTATGCAAGATTGAATTTATTTTGATAAAATAAAACTAAAATAGAGCAATCCGCCATTTTGGATTAAACATCAATCAGAACGATACGTCACATCTATCTTCAAACTCTGACGAACTACTGTGAAAAAACATAGAAGTGAAAAATGGCGTCAATCAAATCCAAAATGGCGACAATCAAATTCAAAATGGCGCCAATTAAAGCCAAAATGGCGACAATCAAATCCAAAATGGCGACAATAAAATCCAAATGGCGTCAATCAAATCCAAAATGGCGACAATAAAATCCAAATGGCTTCAATCAAAGCCAAAATAGGTCCAAAAAAAAACAGAACAGCAAGTCCAGTGTTAATCATAGATTAAACAAGTTGATGCCCGCAACTACGCCCGCGAGGATTGAGGATAATTTAATTCTCACGGGAACTTTTATTTTCCGGGATAAAAAATAGCCTACGTGTTATTCCAGACTCTAATCTATCTCTGTGCCAAACAGCCAAATCGGTTCAGTCGTTGCGGCGTGATTGAGTAACAAACATCTATACATACATCCAAACTTTCGCATTTATAATATTAGTACCTGCTGTATACGAGCATAACGCTCTTCCGCCACAGCCTGTGTTGCCGCTCGGCGTCGCTCGCGCTCGGCGACTCGGGCGCGCTCTCCGACCCCGAACAAGCTGTAAATATTATAGATAGATAAATAGATAGATAGATAATTCTTTATTGCTACACACAAGATGATGTTTACAATTTTATTGAATCTTATAGTTGATTAATTTTAGTTTCAATCAAGTTTTGTGTGACTGTTAAATTATTATTATTCTCTATATGGATAATATGTGCACCCTCAGTTTCATTCCTATCCACCTTGCATCATGGTTGCCTGGAAGAAATCGCATCTTAGCGATAAGGCCGCCATTTGTGCTTACAAATATAAATTAATTTTGAATTTTTTTGAATTTTTATAAAGTGTATTCATTTCATTTTATTTCATTAATGAATATCTCATAATTAATTAAGGAAGTTTTACATAAGAATAACATTGATAAGAATGTAATAATTGTATGTTTGCTGTAACCACAAATATGTCGGAAGTTTTCTTTTCGTGGCAATGGAAAGTCTAACAGTGTAATTTTTTATTTCTTATTTTTTTTGTGCTTGAAAAAGTCATTAATTAAAGTAACTAGTGGTTCGCCCCGAACTGAGAACTCGCGGTATCCCATAATTCTGTTTTACCGATGGCAAATACAGCGCCATCTAGTAGCATTATTGTGAAGCTATAGAATCTATTAGCATTAAATGTTGAATCATTTCGTTTCTTTATAATATTTATCTAATTTTAGTATTTGTTGTTCAAGTACAGGATATAACTGAATTTACAAACAATTTTCCAGTTCTAATATCTTGTCATTCTTGACATATGGCTCAAATTAAATCTCCACTTAAAAGTTTGTTACTCCTTTGTTACTCATCATAGAAGACGATACGCTAACAACAGTAACCAAACAAAAATGAATAACTAATTTAAAGTTAGCAAAAAACATTCAAAACGTAACAATAACAAAACTTTGAAAAAATTTGGTAGTGACAATCGCGAGCGGTACGTTGCTATCTGTACTAAGCGGGTCTGACTTGAGGTGCGGGGCGGGGAAGCGCGGGGCGAGATAACGGCCAACTTGACGTGGACGGGTAGTATATTTTTGTCTCTGTCACACGAGGGTATTTTAGTTCTGCTTCATTAACAAATATCAAGGTGTGTTCTGAAAAAAAAAACTTACTTCGTGAATCGGACTTCTTTTTCCGGGAATAGTCTCTTCTCTTTTTACCGTCCTTGTCTTCCTCGCGACTGAGCTGTGAACGGAAAAGAAAAACAATAATAAATGTTCACCCTTTTTGCTGTAGTTTGGAGCCAGTCAAACCAAGAATCAACTCTTTGTAGACAACTTCCTTTTTGATTGAAAATATTATGTTGGCAATATGACGTCACCATGACGTCACACACTGAAGGGAATAATTTTGTAACGAGCGGTAACGAGCGAGGAGAGAAGTTTCTTTGAAGTCTGTCAATGTCACTGTCACTTAGTCTGTAGACTATAGATGTGAGCGTGTCTATGATGCTATGTTTATAGTTGTCAATAAATGTTCTTTTTTTAAAGTTTTTCATGTAATACTTAAAAAACATTTTTTTTTTCCAAAGAATATTAGCCATGTTGAACTTGATTATTTTATTCTCCCCTCCCCTCCAAATAAGCGTGTAGCTAGTAGTGGGTACGACAATAGTGCAACGGGTGGGGCTCGAACCTGCGACCTTACAGTTTTCAGTCCGCAGCTTTAACCACTCATATCGCTCACTCACCTCCATAGGTGTGTCGTCATCTGTCTCGGTGTGCGTGTCCTCCTCTATTCCCTCCCTCTCAGCTTTGACCTCTTCTTGCTTATCCTCTTTTATCATCTCTTTAAGAGGTATAGAATCCTAGTAATTAAAACATCGGTCTTAAAAATTAATAATAATACATTAACAAGCATAAAGTTGTCAACCAGACCTAAAAAACGAATTGATTGACACCTCGAAATTCAAAATTCAAATTCAAAATTTATTTATTTCATATAGGCTCACTTGTAGCTCTTATGACACGTCACAAATCTACCACCGGTTCGGAATGCAGATTCTGCTGAGAAGAGCCGGCAAGAAACTCAGCAGTTGCTCTTTCCAAAAAAAATTTTTTTTTTTACAAAGCTATGCTATGTATACAGTGCTTCCACAATAAAGCTTCAAAAATGCAAAAATGCCTACGTAGGTACACCAATCCAACGCATGTCAAGACGGGCAGTCAAAGCAGACCCATTCCCGTTGGCGGCACCCGTTCACGAGCATGACGCATGATCCAGCCGTTGCTTCGCTCAACCATATTTGAGGGAACGTAACAACCCGCTCATCAAAATCGGCTCAGCAGTTTAGGTGTTATGACGGAACATACGTAAATAGTCACATACATAAACGAAATGAAATCCTTAATTCCTTACTAATATTGTAAACGTTTTTGTCTTTTTTTTAATATTATTAAATTTATTTATTTCTTTTTTTTCCTATTTTATTTTTTGTTACTTACGTGTACGATTTTTTTTTAATATATGACACTGTACGGTGTATCTAACATTTGTTAGTTTTATGACATATATATATATATATGTAATTGTAATAATTTAATCTATATACAGGGTGGTCCAACTAGTGACGTCAATAAATTTTTTTTAGATTCCTCACACCTGGGGGTATCCGAAAATACCCCATGTATGTCATGCGATTTTTTGTAGTTTTCGAGTTATAATTTTTTTTGTGTTTTTTGAATATTTTCTGCCAGCGAGGTTTCAAAAATTCATATCTTTTTTGTGGTAAGTATTTTGCAGTTTTTTTTATTGTGACATAATTGTGTTGAATGTTGTTTTAATAAAAAAAATAATTCAGCTTCTTGAAATTACTTAAAGTTGCTTAAAAAAGGCTTGAAAGTTAGAACTTTAGTTTTTAGTAGGATTTACTCAAACATTCGAATTCAATTTAAAAATACAAAAAGGAGTTTCCATAGCTTCTGGCTAAGTTTAAAAACTTTGCAGGGTCCTAAGCTGCCAAAATCATAAAAAAATATTGTACTTAATCAGCCTTTTTTTGTTATAATCGGCCTTCGAAGGTGGATTAGGCTAAAAATCGCTAAAACATGATTAAAGCATTAAAAATTATTTTATCTACTTTTTATCATTCTTATGGTAAATTAAACTTAAAAATGTAATTTTAAATTAATTTTAATTTAAATTTCTGTAAAATAACTGTAGCTCGTGTATTTTTACAATAATTTCGGATAAGTTGGAGGAAGGAATTTTGAAAATTTGAAAATTTTGAAAATTGTAGTAAATTAGTAATTTTTCAGTAATTTATGCCTTTTATTTGTTATTCGAAAATAGTTAATTTCACAAACAGCAATTTTTACAAATGATCACATTTTAAATCAGTGGAGAGACCGAAATTATTGTAAAAATTACGCAAGCTACAGTTATTTTACAGGAATTTAAATTAAAATTAATTTAAAATCACATTTTTAAGTTTAATTTACCATAAGAATGATAAAAAGTAGATAAAATAATTTTTAATGCTTTAATCATGTTTTAACGATTTTTAGCCTAATCCACCTTCGAAGGCCGATTATAACAAAAAAAAGCTAATTAAGTACAATATTATTTTTATGATTTTAGTAGCTTAGGACCTTGCAAAGTTTCTAAATTTAGCTAGAAGCTATGGAAACTCCTTTTTGTATTTTTAAATTGAAGTTGAATGTTTGAGTAAATCCTACTAAAAACTAAAGTTCTAACTCTCAAGCCTTCTTTAAGTAACTTCAAGTAATTTCAAGAAGCTGAATTATTTTTTTTATTAAAACAACATTCAAGACAATCATGTCAAAATAAAAAAAACTGCAAAATACTTACTACAAAAAAGGATATGAATTTTTGAAACCTCGCTGGCAGAAAATATTCAAAAAACACAAAAAAAATTATAACTCGAAAACTACAAAAAATCGCAGAACATACATGGGGTATTTTCGGATACCTCCAGGTGTGAGGAATCTAAAAAAAATTTATTGACGTCACTAGTTAGACCACCCTGTATATAAAATTCAAAGTCCTGACTGACTGACTGACTGAGATATCAACGCACAGCCTAAACTACTGAAGTTAGAAACTTGAAATTTTTACAGTTGGTTCCTTTTATGACGTAGGCGCACAATAAGAAAGGATTATTGGAAATTCCACCCCTAAGGGGTTTAAATAGGGGATGGAAGTTTATATGAAACTCCGTCATTTTTCAAGCTGTTTCCATCAAAGTTGGTATTAGAGCTTTCAGTTAAAAATAAAGAAGTATGTGTGTCACAGTTTTTGAAAATTCCACCCCAAAATCTAATTCCACGCGGACGAAGTCGCGGGGGCAAAAGCTAGTATATTATATAATTGTAATAATGTAATATGAAATAAAATTTGAATATCCATTATTAAAATAACCAATATCCAATAAAATAATAAATCACCTCAGCGTCTTCGTCCTTCTTAATGTCTTCTAGCGCTTTCTCTTCTACGCTCTGTTCTTCTGCGACTGTTTCTACCTTGACGTTTTCTTCTTCGACTGACTCTTCTATTTTCTCTTCTGTGACGTCACTTTCTGTGGTTGTAGGAAGTTCTTCTTCTGGGTTCGGAGGAAGTTGTATCTCTTCGAGAACTAAAAATATGAGAGTATACGTGATTTAGCTGTTTAAAAAACCGGCACAGGTAGACTCTATTCCTTCACTCTCATAGTCCAGTCTTATTATTATAGTATATTCATATAGTATTTCCAGTTATATTATAGTATTTCCAGTCTATGAGAGTGAGGGAGTAGAGAGAGCACCTGACTGTGTTCGTATAAGATGTAACCTATGTCACTCGGAGCATGATAAAGAGGCTTGTTCTCTTTAGGACAGATTCGCTTTACGACAGATTCGCTTTACGGCAGATTCGCTTTACGGCAGATTCGCTTTACGGCAAAAATTGTACAGTCGAGATAAAATATGGTCTCCACTCCAAGGAAAACTTTCCTTTATATAATTATTATTGACCGAGCGAAGCGAGGTCTCCGAGTCTACTTGAGTGAATTTGCACTTGTCCGTCATTTGAATTTTTTCTTTAAACTAAAGTTAGGTTAGGTTAGGGTTATACATGAATATTCAGGTGCCCGGCCGAAGGCCGGGCACTTAGGTTCTGTTGGGATCGTAAACCTACCTAAAGCTTACAAAAAAAAAGTAAGTATAAAAAAAATTGAATTTTTTTTTTGATGCTAATATTAGGTACATTTTGATGATAGAACAATATAGGATGTGTTATAAATTATAATTATTGATGCTTCACTAAATTTTAAAGGTGCCGAGTTATGAAATTAGAAGCTTATATTCAAAATATATAGTGGCTAAAATAGTATTTTTAGAGGCTTATTGGTTGTGGCTGACTTAGTAATTTAGAGGCCAATAATGGTATTAAATAGAAGCTTGTTTAATGCCAATTATAAATTATAATTAAAAGTTAAAACTATCTTTAGGGAATTATAGGATACCGCGAGTTCTCAGTTCGGGGCGAACCACTAGTTATATATTGTAATAATTAACTTTTAACATTAGACGTTATAAAAAATAATAATAGTTGACGCAAAACTGTTTTAACATGACTTGACCGATAGTAAATACAGCGCCATCTATTAGCATTAATGTATTAACTTGTTTAATGTACTATTAATTTTAAACAAAAGTCTATATATATATATATTCGAGTTCACTGTACTTCTGCCGTAAAGCGAATCTGCCGTAAAGCGAATCTGCCGTAAAGCGAATCTGTCGTAAAGCGAATCTGTCCTAAAGAGAACAAGCGATAAAGAGGCTTGTTCTCTTTAGGACAGATTCGCTTTACGACAGATTCGCTTTACGGCAGATTCGCTTTACGGCAGATTCGCTTTACGGCAAAAATTGTACAGTCGAGATAAAATATGGTCTCCACTCCAAGGAAAACTTTCCTTTATATAATTATTATTGACCGAGCGAAGCGAGGTCTCCGAGTCTACTTGAGTGAATTTGCACTTGTCCGTCATTTGAATTTTTTCTTTAAACTAAAGTTAGGTTAGGTTAGGGTTATACATGAATATTCAGGTGCCCGGCCGAAGGCCGGGCACTTAGGTTCTGTTGGGATCGTAAACCTACCTAAAGCTTACAAAAAAAAAGTAAGTATAAAAAAAATTGAATTTTTTTTTTGATGCTAATATTAGGTACATTTTGATGATAGAACAATATAGGATGTGTTATAAATTATAATTATTGATGCTTCACTAAATTTTAAAGGTGCCGAGTTATGAAATTAGAAGCTTATATTCAAAATATATAGTGGCTAAAATAGTATTTTTAGAGGCTTATTGGTTGTGGCTGACTTAGTAATTTAGAGGCCAATAATGGTATTAAATAGAAGCTTGTTTAATGCCAATTATAAATTATAATTAAAAGTTAAAACTATCTTTAGGGAATTATAGGATACCGCGAGTTCTCAGTTCGGGGCGAACCACTAGTTATATATTGTAATAATTAACTTTTAACATTAGACGTTATAAAAAATAATAATAGTTGACGCAAAACTGTTTTAACATGACTTGACCGATAGTAAATACAGCGCCATCTATTAGCATTAATGTATTAACTTGTTTAATGTACTATTAATTTTAAACAAAAGTCTATATATATATTCGAGTTCACTGTACTTCTGCCGTAAAGCGAATCTGCCGTAAAGCGAATCTGCCGTAAAGCGAATCTGTCGTAAAGCGAATCTGTCCTAAAGAGAACAAGCGATAAAGAGGCTTGTTCTCTTTAGGACAGATTCGCTTTACGACAGATTCGCTTTACGGCAGATTCGCTTTACGGCAGATTCGCTTTACGGCAAAAATTGTACAGTCGAGATAAAATATGGTCTCCACTCCAAGGAAAACTTTCCTTTATATAATTATTATTGACCGAGCGAAGCGAGGTCTCCGAGTCTACTTGAGTGAATTTGCACTTGTCCGTCATTTGAATTTTTTCTTTAAACTAAAGTTAGGTTAGGTTAGGGTTATACATGAATATTCAGGTGCCCGGCCGAAGGCCGGGCACTTAGGTTCTGTTGGGATCGTAAACCTACCTAAAGCTTACAAAAAAAAAGTAAGTATAAAAAAAATTGAATTTTTTTTTTGATGCTAATATTAGGTACATTTTGATGATAGAACAATATAGGATGTGTTATAAATTATAATTATTGATGCTTCACTAAATTTTAAAGGTGCCGAGTTATGAAATTAGAAGCTTATATTCAAAATATATAGTGGCTAAAATAGTATTTTTAGAGGCTTATTGGTTGTGGCTGACTTAGTAATTTAGAGGCCAATAATGGTATTAAATAGAAGCTTGTTTAATGCCAATTATAAATTATAATTAAAAGTTAAAACTATCTTTAGGGAATTATAGGATACCGCGAGTTCTCAGTTCGGGGCGAACCACTAGTTATATATTGTAATAATTAACTTTTAACATTAGACGTTATAAAAAATAATAATAGTTGACGCAAAACTGTTTTAACATGACTTGACCGATAGTAAATACAGCGCCATCTATTAGCATTAATGTATTAACTTGTTTAATGTACTATTAATTTTAAACAAAAGTCTATATATATATATATTCGAGTTCACTGTACTTCTGCCGTAAAGCGAATCTGCCGTAAAGCGAATCTGCCGTAAAGCGAATCTGTCGTAAAGCGAATCTGTCCTAAAGAGAACAAGCGGATAAAGAATTGAATGACACCTCATTCATCAAAATCGGCTTAGTAGTTTATTCGCACGGTGGAACACTCTTAAAAATAATATGTATGTATTAAGACACATACATACATAGATTACTAATATCATAGGGCATCCAATCCCGCATTGAAATCTTAATCCCGCAGACCCGCGGGACTGAGATTATTAACCCCCAAAAATTATTGTCCCGCAAGCCCTGCGGATATCGCTCGGATAATTCCGCAAATCATTTTCGATCCCGCAAGTCCCGCTTGGTTAATCCCGCATCAGTATCACAGGTTCCGCAAAATCCACGCGAAAACCGGAATCCCGCAGTTGCGGGATTGGATTCGCTAATCATAACCCTTACTTTTGGTTTTTCCATAGTCATATAAAAAAGAGAAAGAAGATGGGTGACTCTTACCAACTAGCTCATTCTTTACGGGCTCAATCTCTGGTGGAAGCGGTATATCGTGAGGGTCGGTTATCTCTGTCAAACCGGTTTCCTCTGGTTGTGGTTGCGGTTGTTCTTCGATCTGCGGTTGCGGTTGTGGTTCTGCTTGCGGCGATAATGGTTGCGATTCCGGTTTGTCGGTTATCTCTACTGTTGGTTCTTCTATTGCCGGTTGTTCTTCGATTGGTATTCTGTAAATTAAACAAGTTTTATTTGTAAAGGTGTGAACTGTAAACTAAAAGGTCGCAGGTTCGATCACTCATACTTTTTTATTTTTATTCGATGACAAGAAAGTCCTTGTCAACGACCTCACCTGATGGTAAGTCACGATGCAGTCTAAGATGGTGGTGGGCTAACTTGGAAGAGGTATGGCAGTGTACATTCAATCCATACCCCGATTCGGTTTCTACACGCCATCGTACCGGAACGCTGAATCGCTTGGCGGCACGCCTTTGACGGTAGGATGGTAACTAGCCACGGCCGAAGCGTCCCACCAAGCCAGACCAGAGACAATTCAGAAATTATAAATTCCTAAATTGCCCCGCCGGGAATCGAACCCGAGACCTCCCAGTTATAACACCACAGCGTTCACCACTGCGCCAGGGAAGTCATTTTGATTAATCAAAATCGGCTCAGCAATTCAGACATTACATACAGACATTACGTAAATAGTCACATACATACACAGACTGCGAACATCCAATCAATCAATAGCTAAGGAATCCAATCCCGCAATAAAACCTCAATCCCGCAGACCCGCGGGACTGAGATCATTAACCCCCAAAAATTATTATGCAAGCCCCGCAGATATCGCTCGGATAATCCCGCATATCGCTAATATCAATTCACTAGCTTTAACCCGCGGCTTCGCTCACGTTAGATTCGATTTTTTTAACCCCCTATTTAACCCTCTTGGGGTTGAAATTTTCCAAAATCCTTTCTTAGCGGATGTCTACGTCCTAACAGCTACCTGTATACCAAATTTCAGCTCGATCGGTCCAGTGGTTAGAGCTGTGCGTTGATAGATCAGTCAGACAGTCAGTCAGTCAGTCAGTCACCTTTGCCTTTTATATATTTAGATAACCCTTCTTTTTTTCAAGTAAAAAGTAGTACATACGGTTCTTCTACAACACTATTATCTTCTAGAGGGACGGTCGTTTCTTCTATCTTCTCTTCTATCTTTTCTTGAAACACACTTTGTGTTTGTTCTTCTACGATCTTCTTTTCTTCGATTTTCTCGCTTGTTTCTACTGGAGGCTCTGGTTCTTTTATTTCTTCTTTTATCTGCAACTAATTTTTCAGACATTGAATTCGAAATTATTAGTGCTTTTTTTAAAATATACTTTATTGTTTTTTTTTTTGTCAATAAATCTATACTTATAATAAAACTGTAACGGGACGAATTCTGTACATTAAATATATTTTGAGAATTTTAATCGGAGGATGCTTTAATATCGATACTGAGCCCAAAACAATTTTTTTTTGAATTTTTTGTCTGTCTGTCTGTGCGCTCATCACGCCAAAACTACTGAACGGATTTGAATGAAATTTGGTATGGTGGTAGCTGATACTCCGGGTCAATATATAATAATAATAATAATAATCTTTATTAGAAAAAACTCAATACAATACATATCGTTGGAATCCTGACCCCTAAACTAGGGGTCAGGATTCCAACGATATATAACTAATATAAGATACTTTTTATCCTAATAAACAATAGATTTTATCCGGGATAGGGGATGAAAGTTTTTGTTGATTTTGTTCCATAACTTCGTCAAATCTAAACCGAATTTGATAATTCTTTCTTTACTATAAATTGTGTGTACTATTAGAAATATATTGTCCAATTTTGGTGAAGATCTACTAAATATTATCGGAGATAGAGGACATAACTTCTCGCGGATAGTAGCAAGTCACTCTAAATTTTTTCCACGCGGGTGAAGTCGCGGGAATCAGCTAGTAAATAAATGCAATAGAATTTGAAAATAGCATTTAAATGACAGTTATTATGAAGAACAAACAGAATATCCTTAAGAACATAAATATCCATTTAAATAAATTAAAAAATACCTTAGGCTCTTCGGGATGTATTACTTTGATTTCGAGAGTCGGAAACTTGACTTCCGGAAATTTGGTCTTGACTTCCGGAACTTTGGTATTGACTTCCGGAAACGTGGTGTTGTCTTCCGGAAACGTGGGCTTGGCTTCCGGCTCCTGAGGCTTGATTTCCTCTATTGGCGATTCTTCTATGGGAGGATCTTCCACCTACAAGAATAATAATAATATAATATTAATACTAATAATTTATTTATATCACGCTATAAAAATCCAAGAAATAATACCTATCTAAATTAATAAATTTTACTAAAAGTAAAAAAAAAATATTAAAAATAAATAATAATAATAAATTGCCCCCACTCCCTGTGTGGGAGTTCGTAAAAATAAAAAATAAATTATAAAAAATACTTTTTAAAAAACCGAAAAATACTTTTTAAAAACCTGACTTCAAACGCCACGCTTAGTCCGCTAGCATCTTAGACTGAATCGTCACTTACCACCACGTGAGATCGCAGTCAAGGACTATCTTGTCATCGAATTAAAAAAAAATCTTACCACTTCCATTTCTTCTGTGGCAACGATGTCTTCGTTGATTCTTTCGTCTATGGCTGGTTCTTCCTAAAATACCAAAGATACCATTTTTGTTTCATTTACTACTAGATTTTGCTCGCGGCTTTGCTCACGTTAAGTTCGATTTTTCAAAACCCTATTTTACCGCCTTAGGGGTTGAATTTTCAAAAATCCTTCCTTAGTGTGCGCCTACGTCATAAAAGGAACCAACTGTAAAAATTTCAAGTTTCTAACTTCAGTAGTTTAGATTGTGCGTTGATATCTCAGTCAGTCAGTCAGGACTTTGAATTTTATATATGTAGACTACACAACCTATGATATTCTACTAGGAATGAGTTATATACTCACAAAACAAGCGAAAAAATTGTTCCGAACGACGAAAAGTATAATAGAGTACACTTCATTGTTAAATGACATGACAAATTACGACAAATATCTGCCATTACGCGCTTCATTTACCACACGCTTGTAACATATCCACCTCTTTTTATACATATACTATATCATAATACATTATACTATATAATGTATTAATAAATTATCCCTAAACTAATTTTTTTTTTTTAATTAAAAATTTAATTTTTAAAAAACAAGCTGCTGCTTTTTGGGTTGTTTATTTTTTTACACTTCATTCATTAATTCATTCATAATACATATACAAGTAAAAGGTATACCTTTACGATTTCTATATCAGGTTCGGGCGCAGCGGCGGGCTCTTGCACAACTATGTCCATCTCTTTCTTTTGCGGCGGTTTCTCTATCACCCTGCGTGAATAAGAGAAAGGGACAGAGCTATATTTATTAGGTCTGAAGTTGGTTGAATATAATCAATATAATTTAATGCAGACACACTGATTCTACGCAATACAATAATTATTCGGTGACACATACGGCTGAAGCGTTTGGTAGATTTTTTAAAAGGAAATTTTACTATAGTACGTCAAGCCCATTCCTACAAATGACTTTCAGACTTTCTTGAGTCACTGAAGTTTCCAAAAGTAACTGGAATTTTAATATAGACGACACGCCCATTCCCACAAACTACTTTCTTTTGTGAGACGTATTTGAGGAATCGCGAGAGCTTATTTTAAATTTTTCATATCTAAAATTGACTTCTTAATTTCTATTAAGAAATGTCACGCCCATTCCTACAAACGACTTTCGGACTTTCTTGAGTCACTGAAGTTTCCAAAATTAACTGAAATTTTAATATAGACGACACGCCCATTCCCACAAACTACTTTCTTTTTTGAGGCGTATTTGAGGAATGATGACCCTATTTTAAATTTTTCATGTCTAAAATTGAATTCTTAATTTCTATTAAGAAATGTCACGCCCATTACTACAAACGACTTTCGGACGTTCTTGAGTCGTTGAGGAACCTAAAACTGACTGGAATTTTAGTATAGCACATCACGCCCATTCCCACAAATGACTTCCTCCCTCGAGTCGCAGTTTAGGCACCGCGCTTGCTCCGCTCCAATTGACTTCTTCATACAATGTCACGCCCATTCCTACAAACGACTTTCGGACGTTCTTG
Organism: Hipparchia semele; assembly: GCA_933228805.2. NCBI lineage: Eukaryota > Metazoa > Arthropoda > Insecta > Lepidoptera > Nymphalidae > Hipparchia > Hipparchia semele. Next base: position 4,431,723 of record OW121735.1, on the reverse strand, counting down.
AGTCGTTGAGGAATCTAAAACTGACTGGAATTTTAATATAGCTCCGTTGAACTTAAGTTGTTGAGGAATCTAAAACTGACTGGAACTTTAATATTGCAAATCACGCCCATTCCCACAAACGACTTCCTCGAGTCGCAGTTGAGGCGCTCACCTGGCGGCGGCCTTGTGCATGCTGGCGACGGGCGGTATGTGTATGTCGATGTCGCGGAACGCGTACACATCCTCCGCCTTTATCTCGATGTCATCTATGTCTACGGAGGGCGCGGCGTGCAGCGGCGGCTGCGGCTGCTGCGGCTGCGCGTTAGCTGCGTAGCGAGAACGGGACACTGTCTTTAATCTTTTTTTTTATCTATGAATAGCGGGCAACGTTACGTTACGTTATGTTACGTTCCCTCAAATATGGTTGAGCGAAGCAACGGCTGGATCATGCGTCATGCTCGTGAACGAGTGCCACCAACGGGAATGGGTCTGCTTTGGCTGCCCGTCTTGACATGCGTTGGATTGGTGTACCTACGTATGCATTTTTGCATTTTTGAAGCTTTATTGTGGAAGCACTGTATACATAGCATAGCTTTGTAAAAAAAAAAATTTTTTTTGAAAAGAGCAACTGCTGAGTTTCTTGCCGGCTCTTCTCAGCAGAATCTGCATTCCGAACCGGTGGTAGATTTATGACGTGTCATAAGAGCTACAAGTTAGCCTACATGAAATAAATAAATTTTGAATTTGAATTTGAACGAGCTGACGGGTCACATGATGTAAAGTTAATCACTTACTTTGGACTGGGCCCATAACCTGATATTGGTAGGCTGGGTCCATAACCTGATATTGGTAGGCTTTTATATTATTTACAATATTAGTTCCAGAGACACTCATATCTACGCTTACAACGCCAAGATGGGGTCGATCAAAACCAAAATGGCGCCAGTCAAGTACCTACGTCAAAAAAAGAAATCACAGCAGCAAGTCCAGAGTTAATCGTAGATTAAAGATCAGTGGATCTGTGAATGGTTGGATACATGGCTGAATGGATAGATGTTTGTTACTCAATCACGCCGCAAAAACTGAACCGATTTGGTTGAAACTTGGCACAGAGAACGATTATAACCTGGAAAATAAGACAGTTCCCGCAGGAATTAAAGACCTCAATCCACGCGATCGAAGGCGCGGGCATCAACTAATAATTGTATAATTTAACTAGCTGATGCCCGCGACTTCGTTCGCGTGGATTGAGATTTTAGATTTCCGCGGGAACTCTGTTATTTTCCGGGATAAAAAGTAGCCTATGTGTTATTCCAGACGATAATCGATGTCTGTGCCAAATTTCAGCCAAATCGGTTCAGTCGTTGTGACGTGATTGAGTAACAAACATCCAAACATCCACACTTTCACATTTATAATATTAAATAACTAGACGATGCCCGCGACTTCGTGTTATGTGATAGTGTGATGTGATCTCCATTCCAAATTTCAGCCAAATCGGTTCATTCGTTGAGGCGTGAAGGAGTAACAAACATACACACACACACACACACACACATATACAAACTTTCAGCTTTATAATATTAGTGTGATGTATATTAGTAGGATAGTAGAGAATTGACTAAATAACGTAATTAACTAAGTATTTCAGTTGAGTATAAAATGGCTACTTATTTTTTTTTAACTCAAGTCACCTTTAAGCTGGTGTTCAATTTGTACAAGTTGACTCTTGATGTGCTCTATAGCTGCGTGCTTACTCTCCTGAGCATGTCCCGTTTGCTCGAGCAGGAGAGAGAGAGTGGGTGCACCCGCTGAAGGAGAGACAGCATCTGTAGAACAAGCTATTATTTAAAAAAATTAAAAAACACGACTGCCCAGCCAAAAACGAACTAAAAAGTTAAATACCACAGTAATTATCTTTGGAATAGTATTCATATTTTAAATGATATTTTTTTTTGAATCACTGGATATTGAACTAAAGTGTTATATATTTTTCGAATCTACTCATTATTTTCTAGATGATGATATTATTTTCGATTTTTTTTTCAACTTTAGCCTTTAATACGGGACCATGGTCGCCCTATAATTTTTTTTTTTTTAATTTTAAATAAAACACGAATTTAACCCGAAATAAGCGGATTCTAATGATACCTCACTCATCAAAATCGGTTCAGGCGTATAGAAGTTATGGTGGAATATAGAAACTCACACACATAAATCCTCAAAAATGTTAAGTGATTACCGCCGCCCATGAACATTTCGCTCATTTGCGACAAGGGTGACATAATTCAAAATTCACCAATTTTAGTGTTGAAAATTTATACTTTTTGCTATAAAAACAACATTACACTAAGCACAAAATAATAAGAGCGAGATACTGTGACTTAATGCTCTGTCGCTTTGTTGGTCGCTGTGTTGTTTCGAGACCGCAGCATCCACAAAACAGTACTTTCTAACGAGAGAATTCTCTCATCGTCGATTTTGAATTATGTCACCCTTGTCGCAAATGGGCGGAATATTTTATAGGCATTATTATTATTTGTAGCATATTATGAATGGTCAGAAAATAACAACTCACCAACAATGGACGCCGGGTGCGGTATGTGCTGTGGCGTGGTCACCACTGGCGACGACTTGAGCAGTGACGTCAGCAGCGGCGAAGATGGCGTCGTCGGGGTGCCTTACCACAAACAATGGATACCGATAATTATTAAGCTATTGCATAGCTTCTATCGCGGGCCAGCGTGGAGACCGAATCCAGAAATTCCGTAACGAAAATAACCTGACACGGGACTCCTCTACGGTGAGCCGCTAGATGGCGTTGATAAAGAATGCTATGCAATAGCTTTACCGCGGCAGTCCCCGAGTGCCACACGTCTTTTTTTTTAATTAGGATCATTAAACTGGTTACAATTTTTATAAATCATAATAAATTACACAAAATATGATAGTACTACAATTGGAACCTTCTAGAAATGACCACTGCATGCTTAAATCACAGAAACGGATTGTTACATTCCCTCAAATATAGTTGAGCGAAGCAACGGCTGGATCATGCGTCGTGCTCGTGAACGGGTGCCACCAACGGGAATGGATCTGCTTTGTGTCTACCCATTTTAATGTGTTGGGTTGTGGTTGGTGTGCATTTTTGAAACTTCTTTGTGGAAACACTGTGTGCATAGCACACTTTTGTTAACCATTGTAAAAAAAATTTTTTTTGAAAAGAGCAACTGCGGAGTTTCTTGCCGGCTCTTCTCAGCAGAATCTGCATTCCAAACCGGTGGTATTTATGACGTGTCATAAGAGCTACAAGTTGGCCTACATGAAATAAATTTTGATTTTGATTTTTGAAAAACTAATGCTTATTACAATAGATATTAGCCATCTGCGCGCGAGATGTTATAGTGATCATAGACCGGTAAGTCATCTGAGTCAAGTAATGTAAAAGCCACAATAGCCCAACGGTTAAAGGTACGGACTGAAAACTGAAAGGTCGCAGGTTCGAACCCCTCCCCACACTATTGTCATACCCACTCTTAGCACAAGTTTTCCGCTTATTTGGAGGGGTACCAACCTTGGTCAACTTCAGCTTGGCTAATATTCTTTATAATGTTCCTGGCTATCTAACGAGGAACATTAAATGTATGGACGGATGACAACATTAACGAACGGATGAACATTAGAATATAATAGAAATATCTTTTTATTATATATTAATAATATTTTATATTTGGAATGTGCTTCCGAATTAAATGACGCCTGCTATCTTTCAACGTTCTCGCTCTTTCAACAAAGCACCTTACGCTCTCTCGTTCAACTAAGATGGCCGGGACCATAACCTGTAGCGTGGGGCGGAGCCTGCGATGGTCGTGTTCTGACCTCTCGCTCTGTCAACAAAGCGTTGCACCTAGCGCTCTCTCGCTCAACTAATATGCCTGGATACATTACCTGTAGCGGGGGGCGGGGTCTGCGCCGGTCGCCACGTCCTCTCCGTCCTGGCGCGTCTCTCTTCCCTCTCTTTCAGCCAGGCGGCGCGCCTCGCGCTCTCTCGCTCGCGCGCACGCTTTGCCGCGTCTATACTAGCCCACAGCTCCTGGATGCGCTCATCCGGAGTGGCCGGGTTACGGACCTCAACTATTTCATTCTGCAATACAATTATAAAAAAACATTAAAAAAAAAAATACAATTATAATTGGATCAATAAGTTTTTCTGCGAACTATGTCAAAAACTCTACATACCACTGCAACAAGATAACTTACACCCTACTACCTAGATGGCGCTGGCCGTACGTTGACTCTCACCTGAGAAGTTTTTAATGAAAGTTTTTACCTTTATCTGCTTGTACTGTGTATTCATCTCTCGCAGTTTGTTCTGAATCTCCTAGATGCACCGATTCGTGAGGCTTTTAAAGATGCTGATGTGAGATTTTATATCTTTGATTTGTGCTCATACATACATACTTTACAAAGTTCAGCTTTGTCTGTTTAACTGTTGTTGTACCCCTCCTCTTGCTTAGAAAAAAGTGGAATATAATAATATTAATCATGCCTAATATTCTACATACCTAATGCCATGCCTAATATTTCACATAGGAATAGTAATAATGTTAGTTGTAATTAGTATATAAGAGATCAGAGAATAAAGGCTATTTTTATTTATTTATTTTATTTAATATTCTACATACCAATGCGATACAATAACTTTCTTGTTACAATCTAGATGGCGCTGGCCGTACGTTGACTCTCACCTGAGAAGTTTTTAATTAAAGTTTTTACCTTTATCTGTTCGTACTGTGTGTTCATCTCTTGCAGGGTGTTCTGTATCTCCTGGATGCGCTGCTGCGTGAGGCTCTTAAGGATGCTTTCCTGTGGAGTCTCAACACCACCCTCCGAGTTGCGTTTCTTGCGCTTCGGTGTTTCAACATGTTCCAATAAAGCACCATATTGGGCTGCACAGCTGGAAAACATTTATGCTTGAAGTATAGCATGAGCTTGATGACCTCCCTGGCGCAGTGGTGAACGCTGTGGTCTGATAACTGGGAGGTCTCAGGTTCGATTCCCGGCAGAGACAATTAAGGAATTTTTAATTTCTGGTATGGTAGAAGGCTTTGGCCGTGGCTAGTTACCACCCTATCATCAAAGTGCCACAAAGCGATTTAGCGTTCAGGGACGATGGTGTGTAGAAACCGATTAGGAGTATGAGTACACTGCCATAAACCTCCCAAGATAGCCCGCTACCATCTTAGACTGCATCTTCACTTAACATCAGGTGAGATTACAGTCAAGGAATATTTTATCATCATATAAAATGTCTAGGTCCTCATCTATACCCATGCAAAAAATCACCTCGATCTGGAGCTCCGTTGCTGTGTGATTGAAGAACAAACCAACAAACAAACACATTTATAATATTAGTTGATGTCCGCGACATTGTTTACATCAATCAAGGTTTTTTGATTCCTGCGGGAACTTTCTTATTTTCTGGGATAAAAATGTGTTATTCCAGACTATAATCTGTCTCTGTGCCAAACGGCCAAATCAGTTTTTAGGATAATTGAAAGGATAACATTTGTCGGGATCTGATCAACTAGTAGGTACATAATAGTATTTATGTAATTAAATCTTTCCTGTTATTTTAAATGCAAAAGCGTGTTTGTTGTTTTATGTAGCATGGAAACCACACAGCTATGTCGGTAATAGATGTCTTAACATCGCCGTCCCTAGAGGTAAATCTAATAAGGCGCCGATACGAGACCCAATAAATTGAGAAAATCGAATGCACAAGACCGAGCAGTGGGCAAAAGCATGTCGGAAAGAGGACCTCACCCAGTGCGACAACGCTTAGTCGAAGAACAATATTAGTAGGATTGGTAGAGAAGTAAAAACTACCTCTTCTGGGAGTACCAGTCGGGCGGCCTGCCGGCTTCGCCTGCAGTCTTCAGCGCTCGCGACACGGACATCCAATTCTGGTCGCCGCTTCTGACGACCGCGGACGCGAGGCACAGCTGCTCGCGCACGCTCCACGTGTCCAGCGGCACGCGCTTCAGTTGGAGACGCTCTTGAAGCGAGCTCATTTTGAGGAAATAATTCGGTATTGTGATAATAAACAAAACATCACGAATCACGATCACATCATAATCACATCACAGTCACACAACAGTGTCAAAAAGTTACTAATTACCGTCTAATTACTCTGTGGTGACATTTGAGTATTGACGCAGACTAATAATACATTATTATTCTTTTCATGGAAATAGATAGGTACCTACCTAATTCTTAGGTATAACTCAAAGAGCCATAGACAAACACGACACTAAAATACAGACCTAAATCTAGTGCTACCCTTTTCCATACCGAGCATTATGAAAGTGATAGCACGAAAAATTGGGGAAACGAATCACGGACGTCAATTAGCCACGGGGAACGACCAATAATATCCCAAAATAATAGGGCCGAAGCCTTTGAAGTTTGAAAATACAACTCAAGAATTCCGCTTGCAACAAGATCGTATTTATGGCGATAAAAGCAAGAGTTTGTCCAGCAGTGGATTGTAAGGAGGATCTTGAAAAAGATTTGAACGATGCTGAACCGATTTTGATAAATTATGTCTCGGTGATCTGTCTGACCACTCCAAGTCGAAACAAAAAGATAATACATATTAAGGGTTTCTGCTAAATTATTTTTAGTGGCACTCTTGGAGAAGCAATGTTGGTATCACACCACCCCCCTACCTCAAGATGCACTGAGTGTTTGCGCACGCACTTGTGTATATAATATCTCCTCCACACATGTATCAATTAAATATTTTCAGTTTTATAGGTCTGTAGGGTTAGTAGAAGATTTAATTCGATTAATCGTATTCGTATTCAATGATATTAGCGTCAAAGTAAAATGAACCTTAACAGCGTCGAGTTAAAGTCAAAAATTCAGTATAACCGATTTTAATTTGGAGGGTATACGTAAAGGTATAAGAATGCACGAAATTGAGCTCTAATCCAATGTCTTTATAGATCAATTTACTTCGCTAATCCCATCGAATACGATTAATCGAACTCTACTGTGGGGATAAAAGAAAACACGGAAATTAAAAAAGGAACTCATTTATTTTTTAATTGAATACAAAAATGGCTGTAGAAAAAACTAAACTAATTAAAACAAAAGTCATGACGTTATAAAACTTAAGTTTCTATACGTTTTAATTAATATTTTAATAGATGTTTTTTAGTCTTTGAATAAGAATTTGATAGACGGTCTATTTTCGAAAACTAAAAATATCCATAAAAATGACAAAAATTGAAATATTGTTTTACGATTAAATTAATTCAAAATTCACTTAAATTTTTAAGTACACGAGGGCGCTGGCTCATGTGCATGTCGTATCTGTATAAGTGTGAGTGAGAGCTTGCTCGCGCCTGACCGCTCCCACCTAGGCTCCTTACGCACACTTACGCAATGTGCATGTACACGACATATCCACAAGTAAAGCTCACGCACCCTCGTAAATTTCAAGAACTAGGCATACTACTAATACTAACTTGAAGGGTTTTTCTCAGTCTGTAAAGTTAGTAAAATATGTACCTATATTACAGAATACAAAATAATACACGGTGAAATTTCATTGGTTGTACTCCCTGAAAGAGGTGAATGTACTCATGAAACTGAACAACTTTCACCAAGGAACATAGGTCGAAATATAAAAAAAAAATTTTGGACCTCCCATAGTAAATCAATCAGCTAATCGTCAATTTTGTATGGAGGGTCCAATTTTTTTTTCATATTTTGGACCTATGTTCCCTGGGGAAAGTTGTTCAGTTTCATGAGCACATTCACTTCCTTCAGGGTATACAACGAATAAAATTTCAACATTATTTGAAATGAAACAGTAAGCCTTTACGACACCTATTTACAATATATCTGTGCATTGAAATCACTTATTTCAAACGTTTCTAACATACTAAATACACGCGGACGAAGTCGCGGGCATCAGCTAGTATTGTTATAATTGGACGCACATACGCAATAAAGAGTCAACCCACAAAACTTATCAATTGAAAAGTTAACTTTATTCCTTTACATTATGCATGTATTTAATTTGACAAAGGTTTGTGGGTTGAATTGTTATCGCTTATCTGCGTCCAATTCTGTATTGAAGGCTTTTTACTGAAGTTTTTTTTAGGCTTTTATCATGTCGCGACATAAAAATGGTTAAGAAACAAAGGTTCAACCCATTGCAGTTCGCATTTCGACTGTTCCGCAGAACAAAGTCTTATCTTCTAAATTCATAACTTGCGATTTGAATCTTACAGATGTGACTTTTAAGGCTCAAATTTCAAGTTGTTAATTAAGCAGATGAGATTGTTCTATAGAACGGTCGATTTACGCATGTGCTGCTAGCTCAATTGCGTTAAATTCGGCTCAATTTCTGCTATCTTTTTAAGAAAATTTTTGCATGCAACTCTATGTTTATTGCCACGCATATGTGTAGACACATTAAGTTCATTAAAAGGAACCTTAACATTGCACATTTTACAAATCACTTCTTTGGGGTTGGGGGTCGGTTTTAACATAACCTGCTTATCCAGTTCTATGTCTTCCGCAAAAAATGAATTAAAGTCGTCCATTTCTGCTATCTTTTCAACAAAATCTTTGCATGCAACTTGATGTTTATTGCCACGCATATGTGTAGAAACATTAAGTTCATTAAAAGGAACCTTAACATTGCATATTTTACAGATAACTTCTTTGGGGTTAGGGGTCGATTTTAACATAACCAGCATTTCCAGTTCTATGTTTGGGTCTTCCGCAAATAATGAATTAAAGTCGCTTTTAGATATTAACGTGTCTATATTATTTACGTCTTTTACGTTAGACACTGATGGTTTGTTTATATTATTTACATCTTTTACGTTAGACACTGATGGGGTGTTTATATTATTTTCGTCTTTGACATAAGGCGCTGATGGGTTACTAATATTACTTATGTCTTTGACGTTAGACACTGACGGGGTGTTTATATTACTTATGTCCTCGGCGTTAGACGCTAATGGGTTGTTTATATTAGTTATGTCTTTGACGTTAGATACTGATGGGTTGTTTATATTACTTATGTCCTTGACATTAGATACTGATGGCTGGTTTATATTACTTATGTCTTTCACGTTACACACTGATGGCTTTTCTATACTATGAACAGATAGATCACTAGTTGATTTAGACAAACTGACATTGGATAGCTTCAACTTTTCCCTATTACTTTTATGGTTTTTACCATGAATATGCGTAAATTCGTTTTTAAAACCAACAAACGCCTTACAGATGTTGCAATAACAATTGTCGGCTTTTAATACCAAGTAATTGTCTTTCAATAGTTTATTGTAGTTCATTGAATGTTTTGCTGAAGCTAAGTGTTCTGAAACCCATGTTTCGTTATGCAAAATAATTACGTTACACACTTTACAGTTTAATAATTTCGGGAATTTGGTTGGTTCCATAAGATAATGGATATCTGTAACTACTATCGGTTCGTCATTGTCATTGTCATCATCAATAGCGGTACTGGTTTTTGTAACGTTTAGTGCATGGCTTCTTCCATTCATATGCTCTTGTATATTACGTTCATAGTTCGGCACTTTTACATTGCAAACATCACAATGAAAGAATTCGATTATTGGCATTTTATCATCCTCTTTTTCAATTTTTTCAGAAACTGTCACAAGATATTCGACAGAAAAGCATTTTTCTCGATGAGATTTTGCATTTACATGCATCAACTCTTTTTTGATCAATAACACTTCATCGCAAGGTTCACAATAGAAAATGTCCTTGTTTTGTTTGATTTTATTATCAACTAGCATTTGGTTGTATTTCTTTAAGTGTTCATTTTCAAAAACATGTGTGTTGACACACTCTATGTTATTTCTAATTGCAACATTGCAAATATTGCAGAATAATTGATTTTCTACTTCTCTCATTAGGTAATGGTACTTAGATTTCGAATTTAAAACATGTTTTTTTGTAGCATCATGTTTTGAACGACGGTATGTACTTATAAATTCGTTGCATGATGTACAGAAGTATTTATTTGGAATCACACTTGGTGCTTTCATTTCATTTGTCTTAACACAATTTTCAGTATCAACTTTTCCAATTTTTTTCATGACTTCAATCCATTTATCATCTTTTTGATAGATATCTTTCTCTTTAGTTTTTGTGAAATTATCTTTTACAGTGGTGCTATTTTTATCTAATACTTCATTTGAATAATGGTTATCTTCAACTTTATCGGATAGAAGTGCTTCTTTTAGATTTTCTTCATGGTCTTCATCATAGAGAGAGTGAAGGTCAAAGTATTCTGTCATTAAATTGCATATTAGACAATGGCTCAAGCAATCGTCAATCTTAAACAAAAAAAAATCATTTACATTTCACGTGTTAGATGAAAATGGAAAATTACAATTCAGTGACTCAACTACTGATTTTAAAAACGTAAATCGGTTTCAAATTCAAAATTTATCCCCAAAACTGAAATCATGTGTACTACCTCCAGCCTCATTGATGAATTAATGAGAGTGAATGGGGGAAGCCATGAAATAAAACACCATCCATAAGTACAAAATATTAGCATGTGCCACAACTCCAGTCTTACATTTTGACTGTTGCATAGCTGCATCTCTTTTACGCTTAAACTGAAATTTTTTAGAACTACCCACAGCCTACTTAACTCAATATGTCAATTCAGTTGCACGTTTTTTTGAAACATAAGCGCTGCTAGATATGACTAACATTATCTTTTCCCCTCCAACGAAGCATATAGCTTGTGTTAGGAGTGGGTACGCCGTACGATAATAGTGCCTTAATAGCCCAACAGTTAAAGGTACGGACTGAAAACTGAAAGGTCGCAGGTTCGATCCCCACCCGTTGCACTATTGTCGTACCCACTCCTAACACAAGCTTTCCGCTTATTTGGAGGGGAGAGGAGGATATTAGGCAAGTTAAAGCTTGGCTAATATTCTTTATTAAAACAAAAAAAACGCCTTGCGCTGTTGTTAATGTATATCTATGTGCTTTAAATTTAAGTAATTTAAAATAAGTCCGGCCTTACCTTTCTTGCACAATGTTTATCTACCAACGGCGTTAACATAAATTCAATATGTTTCTCACTCATTTTATGTTCTTCTACAAACTTTTCTTTGAAAATCTCTTTGCATGCATAACATTGTATAAGCTTCTTACCAACTCTATTGAAAGAATGAAAATTGGTTTCCGTAACTTTGACTACACTGCCATCTATTGTTTCAATTTCGATTATGTGATTGCTATCGTTTCTTAATTTAAAAAACATTGGGTGTTTAATACGACTGTTTATTAAAGTTAAATAGTCTTTTAAAGACATTCTAGGACTTTTTGTTTGTGCTGCTATTGTTTCATTTATTGGTATATCTTGTTTCACTTTCTCTGATGCGTTAATTTGTTTTTCAATTGATTTAGATCCATTATTTGACGAATCATCTAAATTACTTGTGCTATTTATGAATTTAAACACAGCATCGCTTAGTTTTGCGTCTAAGTCAACTTTCTTTATGTTTGTTTCTGCTTTTGCATATTCATCATCAATTTTTTCTTGGCTGTGATACAAAAGAAGGAAATCGGTAAAGATTTTTTCAAGAATGACACAATTCTTATGTACTAGTGATTCTTTGTGAGTGGCTTTTTCTTTAGAATCCACGACAGTTATGCATGTTGTACAAAAGTATACAGATGGATCTGTCTCATCACAATTAGTACAATTTTCAGTATCTGTTTTATTTATGTACTTCTTCATTCTGTGCAGAGCGATATCAGCTATTTTGACATTAGTTATGTGTCTCGAACTTTTTCGATGTTTGCTCAAAAACGGTTTAGGCACGTCGACGTCGCATATATCACACATTACGCTTTGAAATTCAAGTTTTGGCGATTCATCTGAAACATAAAAAATGTTTTGTACTTATTCATTTTTTTTTTCATTTAAATTAAGTACCAAAAAAAAATAAGCGTCCTCCTGTGGGATTATCTAAAAATTATTTATTGCTAAGGTGTGACAATTGGTTATTTGACAGTTGTCAAAAGTTGGATATTCATTAATTAAAATCGAAAATGTAAGAGTAACATTTATAAAAACAGAAAATAAATCTGTCAAAATACAAATAAATTAGAAGCTGTTTTACTACGACTTTATCCGTCTCTTTCTAAAACGAAATTTTGTATAGAGAATGCAGAGTGATTACATTCTCTTGGAGAGAATGTATGAAGCTGCTGAAGCATGACGTCATGTTGCAATAACACCCTTTTTCTAACAGGAAACTTAAAGCTCTATATTTATGACACTAGTTAATTTAAAAAAAATGATGTTGTGTTATAATATTAACAACCTTTTGACGACCTCCCTGGCGCAGTGGTGAGTGCTGTGGTCTTATAACTGGGAGGTCTCGGGTTCGATTCCCGGCGGGGGCAATTTAGGAATTTATAATTTCTAAATTGTCTCTGGTCTGGTCTGGTGGGAGGCTTTGGCCGTGGCTAGTTACCACCCTACCGTCAAAGACGTGCCACCAAGCGATTTAACGTTCCGACACGATGGCGTGTAGAAACCGATTAGGGGTATGGGTTGAATTTACACTGCTATACCCCTTCCAAGTTAGCCCGTTACCATCTTAGACTGCATCGTCACTTACCATCAGGTGAGATCGCAGTCAAGGGCTATCTTGTCATCAAATAAAAAAAAGAAGCAATGCAAAAATAACAAACCTTTGACACTTTCTTCCGAGTCCTTACATTTAATTTCAAATTGATAATATTCATTGTTCTGTCTGTCCAAATTGCTTTTTGCCCACAGTGGTGCAATTCTATCATCCTGTATGTTGTTTATGGCTGGAAGTAGGTTCATATCCAAGGCATCTAATGATATCACATAGACATTTTGATCTCTGTCTTCCATTGTGAAAACTGAAAGAAACAAAGGTATACAATTGTGTTAATTAACACGTTCAGATTGGGGTGTACCACCAGTGGTGCACGGAGTACTTGCTAATATGGTGGGGTGTACCACCGGTGGCCACTAGACTTTTTTTGTACTGAAACTTTTGTGCCGTCTTGAATGTGTTGTAGGTAACGTTCCCACCCTGTAAAATTCACAAATATTCATAGTTGGACATTGCTTCGAGAAGTAAAAAAAAAAAGAAAACCAGTAGTCATCTCTGGAATATCCACCCCCTCTATGCACTATGCTATGCTATTATTATATTACTAGATGATGCCAGTGACTTCGTTTGTGTGGATTAAGGTTTTTAATTCCAACGGAAACTGCTGTCTCCCTGGTGGCCATGTGAAGATAGATATGTTAATAAATCTTTCACTTTAATCATAACAAGTTTAGCTAGCTAACTTATCTATTCAGTTGAGTGTTGTTAGTGAAGAGTTTAGTATTGGTACTTTAGAAATTTACAAATAAATTGGTAGTGCATTTTTTTTAAATTGTGCAGCACTCGTCTATGAAATAATTGTCAAGAGCAAATATGTACATATTGCACTTTAAGCAATCAAATATCACTTGTGAAGTCATGGTGAAGTCAAATAGATATAAAGAGATTTAAAAACACATTAAATATTTGTCTGGTGGGAGAATTTGGCCGTGGCTAGTTACCACCCTACCGTCAAATATGTGCCGACAAGCGATTTTGGGTTCCGGCACGATGGCATGTAGAAACCATCTAGGGGTATGGGTTGAATGTACACTGCCATACCCCTTCCAAATTAGCCCGCTACCATCTTACACTGCATTGTCACTTACCAACAAGTGAGATCCCAGTCAAGGGCTATCTTGTCATCGAATAACAAAAAAAACCATGAACCTATAAAGATTAGACTGCATCGTCACTTACCATCAAGTGAGATCCCAGACAAGGGCTATCTTGTCATCAAATAAAATAAAACAACCATAAACCTATAAAGATGGGTATACTTCTTTATAGGTTCATGAACAAACAGGTTTGATGAAGTATTTAATTTGATGCCTTAACATGGGTAGCCTAAGTATGTCATGCTCTCTTAAAAATTTCTGTGGTGGTGTCGTGTGGTGCAGGTTGTTACGTTCCCTCAAATATGGCTGAGCGAAGCAACGGCTGGATCATGTGTCGTGCTCGTGAACAGGTGCCACCAACGGAAATGGGTCTGCTTTGTGTCTACCCATCTTAACATGTGTAGGTTGTGGTAGGTGTGCATTTTTGAAACTTCTTTGTGGAAACACTGTGTGCATAGCATAGTTTTGTTAACCATAGTATAAAATTTTTTTTTTTTGAAAATAGCAAACAACTGCTGAGTTTCTTGCCGGCTCTTCTCAGCAGAATCTGCATTCCGAACCGGTGGTAGATTTATGACGTGTCATAAGAGCTACAAGTTGGCCTAAATGAAATAAATAAATTTTGATTTTGACAAACATTGTGAGGAAATCTGCATGCCTGAGTTCTTCATTATGTTCCTTCTAAATGTGGACTATGGCCTCAACTCTTGAAATCTTGATGAAGGTTGAATGAAGGGCCTATTTTTGTTAGGTAAGTAAGTACCTAACAACATATTTAACATTTATTTATAATGATATAAGTGAATCTTTGAAACGAGCGTTAGAACAACTATACAAAATTACTAACATACAATCAATAGGAGTACAAAGTCAAAAAGGGATCCTCTTTATTTAAAAATTAATTAATAGGCAAGTAATATAATTTACTCATAGTTTACTCACGTTTAATTTCTCGATGTACTTAAATCCGCCTTTAGGTACACACAATACACTGTGCACATAGATAGTTCATGTTAATGATAAAACGAAATACCTATTATACTTCATATTCTGTCACTATAAGATAAGGATAAAATCGAATCAATGCACAATGCAATGGATAAACACCTACCTGAGTTAAGATTTAAATTAACATTCGGTTAATTCCCAGTTTGAAACCCAAGAGAAGAATACACAGATTAGGTACTATAGGAAGAATATGAATATCTTGAATAATATGTTTGAGTAATCACCACAGACATAAGTAATCACTCTTTTTTCCGATTGACAGCTTAGGTAGGTACCTAAGGTCATCAACCCCCTGTAACTCAGTGCCTGTCAAAAAATGAAAGCCACTGACATATATTTTTTATCCACTGAAGGTTTACTATGAAATATTAAATGTCATTTCTCTTCAAACCTTCAATGGATAAAAAATACCTATCGTCGTTGATAGGCACTTTCAAATTTTATATTTTGTTCTTTTGCTAATAGTAATAATAGCTCAGTAGAATTTAATGTAGGTTCAATTTAAATTTTCAATTATTATGTTTTGAGTTTTAAATATATACCTACTTAAATACACTAGGTACCTTTTGGAATCATCTGACAACTAAGATAAATGTAGGTAGGTAGGCACAGAAAATATGCCAAATCGATTCAAAGAAATGAAGGTATTTCACAAAGCCAAGAGAATGTAATCACTCCGTGTCACAAAGTATGTCAATAACCTGTTAATGAGATTATAAAAATTCATTAATTCATAACTTCATTTTATGATATTTTGAAAAGGATTCCTAGTTTACAAATCATTATAAACAGTTGAATTTTTGTTCGGTGTTAATTTTGAAAACTTCCAAACATAAGTATTTGACAATGCCTTATTTCTGCGATACCTGCATGCAAGTAAGCCGAAACCGACGTCGAATCAAAAATAGTGCTTCAAGTGATGACCATGTGTTAAACTATCAGCCATATCACTGTGATGTTTGTAACGTAGATGTACCAAAGCACGAGTACTCTATACGACAACACTTAGATGGGCGACGTCACGCTGAAAAATTGCGTAAAAGTGATGTGAAACGCTATCAGCTGTATCACTGTGACATCTGTGATGTTAATGTCCCTCATAGTGAATATTCCATACAAAAGCACTTAAACGGACGACTTCACGGCGAGAAATTGAGAAAACCTGATACTGACGGCGATGGGAAACGCTATCAGCTGTATCACTGTGACATCTGCGATGTTAACGTCCCTTATAGTGAATATTTTATACAAAAGCACTTAAACGGACGACTTCACGGCAAGAAATTGAGAAAATTTCATACTGACGATGATGGGAAACGCTATCAGCTTTATCACTGTGACATCTGTGATGTTAACGTCCCTTATAATGAATATTTTATACAAAAGCACTTAAACGGACGACTTCACGGCAAGAAATTGAGAAAATCTCATACTGACGACGATGGGAAACTCTATCAACTTTATCACTGTGACATCTGTGATGTTAACGTCCCTTATAATGAATATTTCATACAAAAGCACTTAAACGGACGACTTCACGGCAAGAAATTGAGAAAATCTCATACTTACGACGATGGGAAACGCTATCAGCTTTATCACTGTGAGATCTGTGATGTTAACGTCCCTTATAATGAATTTTCCATACAAAAGCACTTAAACGGACGACTTCACGGCAAGAAATTGAGAAAATCTGATACTGACGCCGATGGGAAACACTATCAGCTGTATCACTGTGACATCTGTGATGTTAATGTCCCTTATAGTGAATATTTCATACAAAACCATTTAAATGGTCAACCTCACATTGCGAAATTGCGCGAGTCTCATACGGATGTTGAATTTAAACGCTCTCAGCCTTATCACTGTGATATTTGTATGTTAACATTCCTTATAATGAATATTCCATACCAAAACATTTAAATGGGTAGCGTCACGGCGAAAAATTGAGAAAATCTAATACTGATGACGATGGGAAACGCTATCAGCCTTATCACTGTGACATCTGTGATGTTGATGTCTATTTTAGTTATAGTGAATATTCCATACAAAAGCACTTAAACGGACGACTTCACGGCGAGAAATTGCGAAAATCTGATACTGATGACGATGGGAAACGCTATCAGCTGTATCACTGTGACATCTGTGATGTTAATGTTCCTCATAGTGAATATTTCATACAAAAGCACTTAAACGGACGACGTCACGCCAAGAAATTGGGAGAATCTGATACTATAACGATAAACGCTATCAGCCGTATCACCGTGACATCTGTAACGTTGATGTCCCAAATAACGCCTATTTCTTACTGCAGTATATAGCTCATTTGCGACAAGAGTGACATAATTCAAAATCGACGATTAGAGAATTCTCTCGTTAGAAAGTAATGTTTTGTGGATACTGCGGTCTCGAAACAACACAGCGGCCAACAAAGCGACAGAGCATTAAGTCACAATCTCTCTCGCTCTTATTTTTTGTGCTTAGCGTAATGTTGTTTTTATAGCAAAAAATATAAATGTTCGACACTAAAATTAGTGAATTTTTATGTCCCCCTTGTCGCAAATGAGCGATATGAATGATCAACGCCATCTTAAAAAAATCAAGAACCATCGCTAAAACCATCGCTAGTATACTATGCATAGGAGCTCAAGTCGTTTATTTTTATTATTACTTATATCATAGGATTACTGGATTTGCGGAGCAGCATTATTTTTTGTTTCCTATATCAATTTTTTTCCATTTTTTTTAAATCTATACTAATCATAAAACTGTGACGGGTTATATTTTGAAACTTTTAATCGGAGATTGCTTTATTATCGATACTGAGCTAACTGAGCCCAAAAACATTTTTTTTAAATTGTTGTCTGTCTGTCTGTCTGTATGCACATCACGCGAAAATGAGATTTGGTATAGTAGTAGCTGATACTCCGGGTCAATTTATACGATACTTTTTATCCTAATAAACAATAAGGTTTATCCGGGATACTAGGGGATGAAAGTTTTTGTTGATTTTGCTCCATAACTTCGTCAAATCTAAACCGACAAAATATTTCTAATAGTCCACAATTTATAATAAATAAAAAATAAAAAAAGAATTCATATTCGAATACCTTTCATTCAAATCCGTTCAGTACCTTATAGTTTCCGCGTGATGCGCGCACAGACAGACAAAAAATTCAAAAAAAATTGTTTTGGTCTCAGTATCGATAATAAAGTAAGGATATACTTTATGTAATTTTTTTATTATCGATAATCGATACGATTAAAATTGTCAAAATATTTATTTAATGTACAGAATTCGTCCCGTTACAGTTTTATTTAGTATTTTAATTTAGTATAAATTAAAGTTTACTTGAAAGTATTGTGAAACAGATAATCTCGGAAAAAAACTTTAGCGTTAGAATAACAAAATACGACCAAAGTTTTTTTTTCTAACCTGCAGACTGCAGGTTGTTAGTTTTTTTGTACCTAGGTCCTTTATTGTAGGGTATCCATGCGTTTGTATGTCTGGAATCTTTTTTTTTTAAATTTATTTTGTCTTAATTAATTAGAATAAAACCAAGTTTACCAAGTACTATCTCGTCAAACTGGTGGGCCAGTTTGTTGGCGAGGTGACGCTTTTAGTAATATTTACTTATCTCATGCACTTGTATCTAAATAATATAGATAGGTAGTTATTTACTTAACGCGAACTTACTTACTAACAAATATAAATATAACAAATAAACAAGCATTATTATTAAGAGATTAACACATAACATACTAACAGAAATAAAAAGAAAAGTAAATTATAAAGATATCTATCTGGATTATTAAGTTATAAAACCACCTGGTCCATAGTCTATACAACATTATGTACACTAGGTAAAAAAGGATTCCAATACTTACTTTGTTTTCATTAGTTAACAATTATAATAATATCATATATTATACTTATAATATAATAAAAATTAAAAGGGTATAAAAAAAAGTTGTTTTTATTAGATTTATTTTATTGAAACTCGCACCTTGGATCTGAAAAAAAAAACGACAAATATTAAAGTTTAGGCGCCATGGTGGAAAATACGTAATTATGTTTTTTTTTTTTTAATTGAAGCAGCTCTATGATCTATGTGTCTACGTATGGTCTATGTATAATAGTGAATCTGTAGACCCTTGATGAAGTACATACCTCGCTCCAGTCTGCCCTTATCTCTACAGTGGATAAATTTCAAGACTTTGTCTTCGTCGCCAGGCTCTTTCAATATTGCTTTAACAGCAGGTAGTTCTGCTAAATATGGCGAAGACTGCATACAAGGCTTTCGGCTGACTAGTTCTAGCTCTGTAATGAATCAAAGTTAACTCAACTGCTGTCCAATTTCTAAAAGAAGAGTTGTTATGAAAATAGCATTTGCTGAGTTTCTTGCCGGCTCTTCTCAGCAGAATTTGCATTCCGAACCGGTGGTAGAGACATGACGTGTCATAAGAGCTACAAGTTGGCCTATATGAAATAAATAAATTTGAATTTGAATTTAAAAGGCCGTAACGTGACAACTTTATTAATTAATTAGATTTAAATGCATGTTTAAAAAGTAAAAATTTAAAATGTTAAATGTAATTATATGTATTGTATTAATATTCATGTAACTGATTAAGGATAAATAAAAGGCTTTTTTTGTTTTTTATTAACGTGACAACTAGTCATGGGCCCAGGTCATAGAGAATTGCTCACTTTTGGACCACTTGCAGACAGCACGATAGAATTTATGAAAAATAATAGAACCATTTGAAAATAAATCACACTAATATTATAAAGGTTAGCGATTAGGATGTAACATTTCGGGGGTGTTTTAAATTTTGAGTGGTGGAGACCGAATCCAGAAATTCCGTAACGAAAATAACCTGACACGGGACTCCTCTCACCGCTAGATGGCGTTGATAAAAAATGCTATGCAGTAACTTTACCGCGGCAGTCCCCGAGTGCCACATGTCTTTTTTATTATACTTGTTTGTATTACACTCACTCTCAGTAGTATGCTTGCAGTGAAACATTCTCAGATGACAGACGCTGAGGAATGTGCGGTATATGTTGTGCTGGCATCGTGCGCACACCATCACCTGTTTTGCCGGACACTCCTTTGGGCAGGTGTCTTTGTACTCCACGAAGTTTACTGGGGAACAGATCACAATTTTAAGCTATTGCATAGCTTCCATCGCGGGTCAGCGTGAAGACCGAATCCAGAAATTCCGGAACGAAAATAACCTGACACGGGACTCCTCTACGGTGAGCCGCTAGATGGCGCATTTTTTATCAACGCCATCTAGCGGTGAGCCGCTAGATGGCGTTGATAAAAAATGCTATGCAATAGCTTTACCGCGGCAGTCCCCGAGTGCCACACGTCTTTTTTTTTTATTCGTTGACAAGATAGTCCTTGACTGCGATTTCACCTGATGGTGACGTGATGACTACGTGACTGTGAAGTGACGATGTAGTCTTAATGCTGAGATCTATAGAGTGAGCTCTGATTCAAGATAGAGGTTAAGACGAGATACAGATATGATTTGACATAAATCAGTCTCGTTTTGATTCTGTCTTGAGTCTGAGCTGAGTTGATCTATAGATTTCAGTTTCAGATGGTAGCGGGCTAAATTGGAACGCGTATGGCAGTGCCCAACCCATGCCCCCTAATCGGTTTCAACACACCGTCGTGCCGGAACGCTAAGTCGCTTGGCGGCTTGTGTCTTTGACGGTAGGGTGGTAACTAGCTACGGCTAAAGCCTCCCACCACTCCGAACACCACATTTTAATTAATGGCTACTCCATGTTGTAGTTTCATCATCATTCATTATCATCATCATTCATCATCATCATCATCATCATCATCATCATCATTCATTCATCATTCATCATCAGGAAAAATCCAATGCATGTTGCTTTAGAAATCACGATCTCCACATCCAACTTCGGTCCCCCATCAAGTTACCAAACGGAATTAACGTTGCTTAACCAGCGTGATCGACTGCGCTGTCACAACTAGGCTACACGTCCCTTACAGTAATAAAGATACCTTCATTTTCATCAGTGTTGTCATAATCCGGATCAACTTCTATAATCGTATCTTCTTGTTCTTCTTTCTTAGGAGCTAGGAGTCTCTGTTTCGCATCTGTATTTGTAACGTTATCATTATCCAGAAGGATGTCGTAATCATCCTTTATATCCGCTATCTACAATACAATAGAATAGTTTTTTATTAAAATAAAAAAAAGACGTGTGGCACTCGGGGACTGCCGCGGTAAAGCTATTGCATAGCATTTTTTATCAACGCCATCTAGCGGTAAGAGGAGTCCCGTGTCAGGTTATTTTCGTTACGGAATTTCTGGATTCGGTCTCCATGCTCAAGGCCCGCGATAGAAGCTATGCAATAGCTTAAAAACTTTAAAAAACTTTAACAAAGTGCGTCAAATGATTATAATGAAATTCAAATGAAACTGTTCATCTTCATCTTCTTGAGTTGTGGCTATGCAGGTCTCGAGGCCCTGTAGCACGTTGACCGTCGCCGATCTATTGTGCTCGCCACTATTCATATTTCCTCGCTGATACTCATTGCCGCCAGGAACAGCAGCACTTTCTTGGCTGGAATGAGTATAGCTTCCTCGGGGTGTACTATATGTTTCCCCAGATGGATGCTACGTTTATGCATTATAGCAGGGCAGTAACAGATGATGTGCAGCGGTGTCTCCACCGCATCCTGGCAAAGCCTGCACACATCCGAGCCCTGGAGCTTGAGGTTATACATGTGTCTGTTTAGGCCTTCCAAACGCCAGCACCCCGGAGGCAGTCTTCTTATTGAAAGACTTAGGTCTTTCAATAAGAAGACAGGACTGTTAAACAGCCATTTTATATTTCTGTCCTGTTCATTTGAGGTTTACACCGAGTGAGATAGAAACAGAAAATGGCGGCTTCTCATTCCTATTGTCATTCGAATCGCATTGTAGACTGCCAGACTACCACTGGTTCGGAATACCGTTTTAACTTTTAACCGAGAAGAACCAGCAATAAACTCAGCAGTTTAAAATTTTTCATTGTTTTATTAAGAATACTAGTTTTTGTCCGCAGCTTCGATCGTGGTAAGTTCGATTTTTTAAACCTCTTTTGCTCCCTTAGGGGATAAATTTTCAAAAGTTTACTTTCTTAGCGGATAGCTAAGAAGTTATGTCATAATAAAAAAAAAATATGCCAAACAGCCCTATTCATCCAGTGAATTAATTGTGTTCTAATAGACCTTGTATTCAGTATTTTATACTTAGTACTTACCTCAAACACTTTCTGAAAAAAAAAAAGGCTTTGATAAACAGACGGATAAACAACAAAGCGATCCTATAGGGCTTCCGTTTTTAAGCTATTGCATAGCTTCTATCGCGGGCCTTGAGCGTGGAGACCGAATCAAGAAATTGCGTAACGAAAATAACCTGACACGGGACTCCTCTCACCGCTAGATGGCGTTGATAAAAAATGCTATGCAATAGCTTTACCGCGGCAGTCCCCGAGTGCTACACGTCTTTTTTTTCGGAACCCTACAAAATACATAATCATAATACCTCTTGATAAACGTCGTCATCACTATTCTGTCCTCCGTGATGTTGTACTCTATCACCATAATCATTACTTTTATTTTCATTATCACTTTTATCATTTTTTTCATCGTCATCATCATCATTATTATCATTGCCAGTATAATCCTTATTTTTACTGTCACCATCACCAATATTTTGAGTCTCAACATCATAATTGTATTCATTATCACCGTTATCATTATTTTCTTTAGCGTCATCATCATTATTCTCTTTATCATCATAATCATTGTTCTCTTTATCGTCATAATCATTATTTTCTTTATCGTCATAATCATTATTTTCTTTATGATCATTATCATTATTTTCTTTATCGTCATAATCATTATTTTCTTTATCTTCATAATCATTATTCTCTTCGGCATCTTGTTTAGGATCAATGTACTGACCTACACCAGGTATTTGACTATCTACATCATCATCATTTCCTTCCCCATCTGATCCACCACCTATAGGATTTGGATAAGTATCTTCTTGACAAACATATTCAACGAAAGTGTTAGTCAAGTGTTTTGGACTGTCACGTATTTCTTACTTTTACATTTTAATATCACATGTGTAGTATCGCTAATAGCGCCGCCCAGACACTGGCTCGGCAATGCACACGACCACCTATTGCACGTCTACTCTCACCGGCGGCTCGCGTAATACTGACGTTGCAACATTTCTCATGAGCACACGAGACAGTGTACCTACGTACACTACAACATGCTTCATTAATATTACATGTGTTAGCGAAATATTGAAATAGTAAAGATATACAACTTCAATGTATTGAAGGTAGTTAGATAAAACTAGTAGTAGGTAGTTTGACTTTGTTGACGACATAGGCGCCGGTCTGGCACCGCGCCGTGAGTATAAATACAGCGGGTTGGACGTTATTAATTCAGTCTCTTCTAGAGACTCATTCATGCTCCCGCGTCTAGGTCGTTGTATTTGATTAAGGGATTGTGATAGCAATCACTCCCTAATCGAATAAATATTGATTGTTTAGATGAGTGTAATGTAATTGATTAAATAATACTTAGATATGTTTGATAGTTACCCTCACGTTCAGATGGTGGTTTGTCTGTCATGTTGTGGTTAAATAGATTAGATGGGAGGACAGGGGCCGTTATAGGGAGCGGTTGGAGACGGCTTTAGATTGGGTTTAAGCGTTTTTGTAGCTAATACATGCTTCAACAGTGAGGGAAAATACTATCTTAAGCGCTGATGGGCAGTTGCAACGTGGTCGTAGTGTAAAATGGTCAACACACTCGAGGCGATATTGCTCAGAGATGTGGGTTCGACCCTTGCTCGTATCCCCCCTTACACCTTGTTGCGACAATAAAGATAATAGGTTGTACTATAAAATAGTCTATAGTACTTACTTGATTGTCTTTTTATTCTCTTTTTACGAGTTATTTGTTTTTTATTTGTTGCTAAACTATGCTCACAGTTTTTCATTGGAACAATGGCGGCTTCGATACCTGATAAAAAAGAAGTATTTTAAATAAACCCCACGACTCAGCGCCCTTTCGTTTTAAGCTATTGCATAGCTTCTATCGCGGGCCTTGCGCGTGGAGACCGAATCCAGAAATTCCGTAACGAAAATAACCTGACACGGGACTCCTCTCACCGCTAGATGGCGTTGATAAAAAATGCTATGCAATCGCTTTACCGCGGCAGCCCCCGAGTGCCACACGTCTTTTTAATAATTAATATATATATAGCTACTCGTGCTGATTCACTGATTCACTCACTCACTCACTCACTGACTCATTGATCACCTCTCCTGTAAAATTTTGTATGGAAAAAAATTTTTTCACGCATGGTTTCGTATAGAGGACAAAAATTCATTCGGAGGAAAAATATGGAGAGAGCTGATGATTGAGGATTTCGGAGACGGCTGAGGAGCACCGGCCAGGGTATCGAAGATAGGTGGGGGGTGTTCAACCAAATGTCACTCAAAACCTCATCCAATTGGCAGAGAGCCGAAAAAAAACTCCAAAATGGCGGATTCAAGATGGCGACCATACAAACTTCGTCGGTGTCTATCTCGAAAACTATAAAAGATGGAAGAGTGGTTTCTTGGCAAAGGATGATCAGGACTCAAAGGTCTACTTGATGAATAGAAAAAAATTCAAGATGGCGGAATTAATTTTTTCCATACAAAATATATGCAAGACTTTATGCGGCGCCTTTTCAAAATTTCTGATGGTTTCGTATAGAGGACAAAAATTTATTTGGAGGAAAAATATGGAGAGAGCTGATGGTTGAGGTTTTCGGAGACGGGTGAGGAGCACGGCCAGGGTATCGAAGATAGGTGGGGAGTGTTCAAACAAAAGTCACTCGAAACCTCATCCAATTGGCAGGGAGCTGAAAAAAATCTCCAAAATGGCGGATTCAAGATGGCGGCCATACAAATTTCGTCGGTGTCTATCTCGGAGACTATAAAAGATGGAAGAGTGATTTTTTGGAAAAAGGTGATCAGGACCCTAAGGTCTACTTGATGAATAAAAAAAAAATTCAAGATGGCGGATTTAAATTTTTTCCATACAAAATATATGCAAGACTTTATACGGTTCCTTTTCAAAATTTCTGACGGTTTCGTATAGAGGACAAAAGATCATTTGAAGGAAAAATATGGAGAGAGCTGATGGTTGAGGATTTCGGAGACGGGTGAAGAGCACGGCCAGGCTATCGAAGCTAAGTGGAGGGTATTCAAACAAAAGTCACTCGAAACCTCATCCAATTGGCAGAGAGCCAAAAAAAAATCCAAAATTGCGGATTCAAGATGGCGGCCATACAAATTTCGTCGGTGTCTATCTCGGAGACTATGAAAGATGGAAGAGTGGTTTCTTCGAAAAAGATGATCAAGACCCGATGGTCTACGTGATGAATAGAAAAAAATTCAAAATGGCGGAATTTATTTTTTTCATACAAAATATATGCAAGTCTAAGATAAGGTTTCTTTTCCAGACTGATGGTTTCGCATAGAAGATAAAAATTCATTTGTATGAAAAATATGGAGGGAGTTGATGATTGAGGATTTCGCAGACGGGTGAGGAGCACGGTCAGGGTATTGAAGATAGGTTGAGGGTGCCCAAACAAAAATCACTCGAAACCTTATCCAATTATCAATGAGCTGAAAAAAACTACCAAAATGGCGGATTCAAGATGTTGGCCATACAAATTTCGTCGATGTCTATCTTAGAGAATGTACAAGATGAAATAGTGGTTTTGGAAAAAGATGATCAAGATCCGAAGATCTACTTGGGGAACAGAAAACACGCGGTTCGCTTTAGCGAGCCGCGCACCCACGCGCCCTACTAGTTCATTAATAAGAATCCCACATGAACGCTCTGTTTCGCCGGAATATAATATACATATATGTGCCCTTAGAGCCTTTTTCAAAAAATAGGACCAACTTCGAGGTAGACCCTATCCATTAAAAACAGAACCATTAATATCGGTTAATATCGGACAACTCTGCGAAAAGTTACGCGTGGTCATTCATCTATATATATATATAAAATTCAAAGTCCTGACTGACTAACTGACTGACTGAGATATCAACGCACAGCCGAAACTACTGAATTTAGAAACTTGAAATTTTTACAGTTGGTTCCTTTTATGACGTAGGCGCACACTAAGGAAGGATTTTTGAAAATTCAACCCCTAAGGGGGTAAAATAGGGGTTTGTGAGCAAAGCCGCGAGCAAAAGCTAGTAAAATATATATACGCAACGAATTGAGGACCTCTTCTTTTTTTCGTCTGTTAAAAAGATTAAAAGGCCGGCAAAGGTTTATAAAAATGTTACCTGGTTTACACTTAGCGTAGTTTATTTCGCACTCATTTATTGCGACGATAAACAAATCTTTTTGTTTTTTGCCATCATATTTCAGTTTCACACAAACAGGACTTTCTGTGGTGGGACATTTTATGTTTGTGCAATTCATTTGGAATTTCTTCATAGCTGTCCCATTTTTTGCTGCGGTTGCATGTACTATAAAAGACAGCTGCTTTCATCATCACCATATCATATCATCATGGTTGAGAGAGATGAAGAAGGTGAAGAACGAATAGGTAATTTTAAAAGATAAAAATTCTTTTTACAAAACCGACCTTAAACCTACTTTAAAAGCCACTACAAAGTTCCCTCGATTTCTCCAAGATCTCATCATCAGATCCTGACCTGGTGACAATGGGACCACCTGGGAAATATTTCCTTCCCTTTTTTCTTTCAAACAAAAAAAGAATTTTCCAAATCGGTCTAGGCGTCTTCGAATAATTGGGGAACATATACATAACAAAAAAAAAAAAAAACAAAAAAAAAAAAAAAAAATTCCGACAAATTGAGAACCTCTAACTTACCTATTAATGCTACTAAAAGATTATTACTTATTAATGCTAGTAAAAGATTTCGCATTTTTATCAACACAGTCAATACAGAAAACAATAATTACCTATGTAAGCATTTTAAATGACGTAAGTGTAGGTAAAGTCAAAACTCAATCAACATGCGTCGGTGAAGATTTATTATGATTTTTACGACCCTTTTTTTAATTAATGATTGTTTCAGACTTAATTAAACGAATAATTACTGACAGTAGGTATACGAGTAATTTCAATTAAACTATCAATCTTAATTTCAATTAAACGGATCTCCTGATTTTTTGCAAGGCTAGTTACTTTCATACCGAAAAAAAAGCTTACGGTGGCATTTTTAATAGGTACCTATGCATGCGGACGAAGTCGCGGGCAAAAGCTGGTTATCATTAAATCTTTTATTATCCACTATTGTTAAGTCTCAATCGTTAATTCGGGTGACTATTGAAAATGATAAAAAGTCCTAGTTTTGCAAAATTATTGTCATCCTGTGATCGCGTAGGTTTAATAAACAGGAAAAAAAGAAACCATAGAGAAGATTATTTGGCTTTTTTTTCTGTTATTGCAACTAATCGTAATTTCTAGTGAATTTTATACTCTTTGGTTAAATTCTCTTGGATAATCAATTTAATACTGTAGTCTTTGATCAATGTTATTATCAAAGAGAATGTAATCACTCCGTTTTAGTTATTATACTCTTTGTGGATAATGGATTGTGTTGTTTTCTCTTGCAATACAAAAATAAAATGAGTGATTTCGAGATAAATGAATTAAAAATAATAAACTCAATTACGTAAGGAGATTCCTCAATCAACTTTAATATGGAGGAATATTTCTCAACGACTCTGAACAATTTGGTCAGTGTTCCAATTAGTTTTTAAACTAAAGCACCTACTTATAACCTACGAATCTACACGCAATCTCTGATAATAATTTGCTTAATAGCTAATGTAATAAGATGAATGAATCAGTAGTCCTAAGTAGTCCAAAAGTAGGTTTTTCTGGAGCACCCTTCTGTCAAAAATTTATTTCCTTCTTTTTTTTATAATATCTTTAAACTTTTGACTGCAATCTCACCTGATGGTAAGAGAAGATGTAGCCTATGGTGGCGCGGACTTGCCTAGAAGATGCCTTTTCACTCTATTTAAAGGTAGATACCTAAATTATAATTGGAAACCCTTCTCCCACGGAAAGCTCAGTTTCTTTAAGGTAACAATAAGTAGATATAAAATTTAAAATTATTTATTTCACGAGTTGGCTTACAAAGTATTATAAGCCAACTTGTGGCTCTTATGATGAGCAGAGACCCTACCAGGGGTTAGATCATTACGGGTTAGATAGTTTAAGCCATAGTTTATCACATAGACTAAGTGCAGACTTCATCACACACCTTTGAAAACTTTATGGCACGGTTACACAAGGAGAAAATGAAAATAAATGAAATGAAAATGAAGTGTAATTGAGAGTTTCTGGAATGCAAGCAAAATTTTTGACACTCATATTCAAGCATTGATTAACTAATACAAACTTTTGTCATAATCCTTAATTATAAATGCGAAAGTGTGTTTGTTTGTCCTTCAATCACTCCGCAACCAGCAACTGATCAACGTGATTTTTTGCATGGATATAGTTGAGGACCGGGAGTGACATAGACTACTTTTTATCATGGAAAATCAAGGAGGTCCTGTAGGATTTTAAAAAACTAAATCTGTGAGAGCGAAGCCGCGGGCATCAACTAATGGATAATAATGTAGCTGGCTCCCACAGCTTTGAAACTTGGCGGCTTCGCCAGTTTTAAGTCTGTGAGGCTAGGAGCCCCAACACAAGCTGAGTGACTCACCTTTTGGTAGCGTTGCACTGCTGTACAAAGTAATGATATCTAATACCATTGTCACTTACCATCAGGTGAGATCGCAGTCAAGGGCTATCTTGTCATCGAATAAAAAAAAAAATACCTATCATAGCTGTGTTTTTAATTTTGATTTATTTTGTATATTTTTGTGTTTATTACTACCAATAAAGATATTTCTATTCTATTCTATTCTAATGTGAAATTTTTTGCATAGGATAATAATTACAAACTACCTATTTCTAGCATTCGAGTAACTGACACCTTAATTGCTTGCAATTTAGATAAATTACACTATTCATAAATATTTGTTTCCAGAAGTCAAACAACTATTCAAATGTGACCATAGTCTTAGGCAATGAAAGTTGTGATTTAGACTCGGCTGTCACCTCTATAGTCTATGCTATTTTTCTGCACTGGCAACACAACAAGCTCAAGTGTAGAGTGTGTACAACATCTAAAAGGAGTAAAGAGTGCAAAGATAATATCTTCATCTCTATCTTAGATGTCAATAGAGAGGATTTTGCCTTGAAAACTGAGGTTGTATATTCTTTAGGTGAATATGGTATTACTGAGAAAGACTTGTTGTTCAGGTATGTTCAGCATTTGTATTGAAGGTTGTGTAGTTGTTGTAATATTAGCTCTTAGTGCCCGTGGCATTCAATTCGATGCCTGAACATGGGTAGCCTAAGTATGTCATGCTCTCTTTAAACATTTCTGTGGTGGTGTCGTGTAGTGCGGGTTGTTACGTTCCCTCAAATATGGTTGAGCGAAGCAACAGCTGGATCACGCGTCATGCTCGTGAACGGGTGCCACCAACGGGAATGGGTCTGCTTTGTCTGCCCGTCTTGACATGCGTTGGATTGTTTTGCATTTTTGAAACTTTATTGTGGAAACACTGTATACCTATATAGCATAGTTTTGTTACCTATTGTAAAAAAAAAATTTTTTTTTGAAAAGAGCAACTGCTGAGTTTCTTGCCGGCTCTTCTCAGCAAAATCTGCATTCCGAACCGGTGGTAGATTTATGACGTGTCATAAGAGCTACAAGTTGGCCTACATGAAATAAATAAATTTTGATTTAATAACACTGGTCAACAAAAATGGATGTTTTGTATGTAACAAGAAAACTGTTAACTAATTATGTCTAGAGCAAGGTTGAGGATGATAGAATTGATATTAAAATTTTTCCAATACGAATAGTTTTGTTGTAATAATTTTTTTTAAATTTTTAGAAAAATACGGTTTTAATAAACTTAATGAACATACATAGGCTATTGTCGTGTCACAAATACACGTATCTTATGATTTTCTTTTGTATATTGCTTTAGGGACGTCTCATCGTAAAGTCAAACAATAATCGGCTAACATACGTGGGCTCCACTTGCCCTGGTATCGTTTTTCTATTTTAGAAATGACCTGGTGGAATTTTTCACCATGCTCGTCGCTGACGGCACTCAAATTTTTAGAAAAAAGTCCAAATGAGAGTGCAAGAAGTGTATTTTTACGGACATGAGACAACTCAAAGCCTTATAGATAGTTAAAAACTCAAAGCCTTATAGGTAGTTAAAAGCTCCTCAACAGTACTTTTATAGTCATCAGATCGATGATTTCCGAGAAAATTAGAAGTCATTTTCATGAAAGATTCAAAAGGAGATTTTTCCATTTCAGAGAGTTTTTCTATAAAAATTTTATCTTTTATTAATTTTCTAATTTAAGGAGCTACAAATACCTCTACAAATACCCTCTTTAATTTTTGCTTCACTGATTTTAGGTTTTTTTTAAAATTCTTATTGAATTGATTCATTAGTTTCATGAAGTTTTTCATAAGGCTAAGTTTTATATGAAAAGGTGGCAAAAATAGTATCAGATCAATATTATCAGATTGTACTAACTATGCATATTTAATTTTTTTTGTCCTGGTTGAAAAATAAAGTTGATATAATTTTTTTACTTATGGCGTCAAGTTTCTCCGTTGAGTTTTAAAAGAAAATTCACCACTAATGTAACAAAACTTGTCAGGATCATTTTTACACTTTCTTTCCATTATTTAAGATTCACTTAATTCGGCAAACACAAAATACAAGCACTTTACTAAAACACATAAGGTCCAGAATTGAACATATAAAATAAAAAAGGTAAAAATTTATTTTTGGGTAGGTAGCTGTAACATAAAAACTAGACCTGATCGAAACAAAATAAATACTGTGTTATAATGAGGGTAGGTAGGTATTTCAAAATCGGAAGTCACTTTTCTTGTTACAAAAATTTGTTGACTAGTGTAATCGACAGTTCCTAAATTTCCACATATTAGGGGGGCAGTAAACCCTGCAGCATCAGGATTGAGGAGTTGGAAACTGAAGTTTTTATGAGAGCATCTCGCAATGTTTCTGTGTCGATTAAAAGAAGATTTGTATAGTTGTATATATTTATATAGATTACTGATATACATATTTTTCAGTGACGACATAAACATTGAAAAGTTGGTACAAGAGGGAAAAACGAAAATAGTTTTGGTTGACCATCACATACTATCAAAGAGATACGAGTACTTAGCACCGTATGTTACTGAAATCATTGACCACAGACCGTTGGAGAGAAACCGTTGGGTGTACAAGTTTGTATATGCCTTACTTATATATTTATAAGCAACTTCGAAAAAAGGAGAAGGTTCTCAATTCATGGGAATCTTTGTTTTTTAATTTTATTTTTGCCCTCCCTGGTGCAGTGGTCAGCGCTGTGGTCTTATAACTGGGAGGTCCTGGGTCCGATTCCCGGCGGGCACAATTCTGAATTGTCTCTGGTCCGGTCTGGTGAAGGCTTTTGCTGTGGTTAGTTACCATCCTACCGTCAAAACGTGCCGCCAAGAGATTTAGCGTTCCAGCACGATGTGTAGAAAAACGATTAGGGGTTTGCCCTTTCCAAGTTAGCGTGCTACCATCTTAGACTGCAATGTCACTTACCATCAGGTGAAATCACAGTCAAGGACTATCTTATCATCGAATTTAAACAGTGTATAAAGACATATTTAATAAGTAGAAGTTGTTACACAGTTAGTGAATTCCTTAATGACAAAGTTGCTTGGGACCAATCTGCTTTGCTTCAACTGTCCACAAGATAGATAAGCTACATATTGTAACATTTTTTGTTTTGAAAAGATCAACTGCTGAGCTTGCCGGCTCTTCTTAGCAGAATCTGCATTCCGAACCGGTGGTAGATTTTCGACCTGTCATAAGAGCCACAAGTTGGCCTACATGAAATAAATAATTTTGTATTTGAATAAAAAAAAGCCGCTCAGTAGTGAGCCGTTGATGGGTTGCTGATGGTGAAGATTTTTTTTTTTTTCATAGTGAGGATACTCGGAGTACAATAGAGGTGGTGGGGTCATGCTGCACCCTTCTTACACAGAGAATCAAAGACCTGAGTGCTCTAATAGCCACGGATGTAGACTTCTTTAATGAGTATCCGGTATGCACACAACTCTTGCACAGTAAGTTAATGTGTCATTCCATCGTTTTGCTGACATTGAGTTTTCTATATTGCTGACATTGAGTTTTTATATTGCTGACATTGAGTTTTTATATTGCTGACATTGAGTTTTTATATTGCTGACATTGAGTTTTTTAAATTGCTGGCATTGAGTTTTTATATTGCTGACAGTGATTTTTCTATATTGCTGACAGTGAGTTTTCTATATTGCTGACATTGAGTTTTTTCATTGCTGATAGTACAATTCAATGGAGAAGAAAACGCAAAGCTATGAGATGATGGCGCTATATTCGTATTTTTGTTTTAAAAGGATATTTGCCCAGCTAAACTTGACTAATGTTCTCCTCTCGCACTCCAAATAAGCGGAAAGCTTGTGTCAGACGCCATCTCACGACGAGGAATCGCAACGAATCCGACCAGAGTCAGGCTGAAATCTGTAAACCGCACTCTCACTCAGCTCAGACTCAAGACAGTGTTAAAACGTGACAGATTTATGTCAGAGCATATTTTTGTGTCTCGTTTTAGCCTCTATCTTAAGTATGATTTATGAAGAATTATGTCACACAGCGAGACTAGCGCCGCGATCCTCTCGTCTGTGGAGATGGCACCTTAAGAATGGGTACGATAATAGTACTTTCAATTTTCAGTCCCCATAACTGTTGAATTATTGACTTCACTGACTCATAAGAAAATATCTGACATACTGTGTTACTGTATTATTTGCATGATTTTTACTCTTTATTTGCATGTACATATGTACGCGATGCTTATTTGCATGGCTTTAAACTGCATTTCATAGATGAGCAAAAAGGCAGAAGAGCGGATGCTGTCAGCAGTAGAAAATATATTTGTTTTCTCATCTTAGAAATTCTTATTAACTATATATCTTGGTGTCTATACCTAACCGGTCATTGTCTAACCTGTCTTTTTGTTTGAGTCCTGTCATGTGTTACGAGAGAAAACTAAGCAGTTTTCTTTCCCATTAGCTGGCAGTGGGCTTCAATTCAATTTGCTGACAGTGAGTTTCTCATATTGCTTGCGGCATGTTAAAATTATAGTTTGCTGGTCGTGTGCTTATTTCTAATTTGCTATTAGATACAATTATTACTTACGATCTTCGTAAATTACACAAATGTCTTTTCTTTCACACATACGCTTAAATTGATTTGTCTGTCTCATATATTTCATGTGAGGCAGTTCACATGTTCGGAATACTATCGAAAGCAGTTTGTAAAAGTATACTTGAATAAAAAATTATTCTATTCTATTCTATCGAGGTGGTTGGATCTTGTGGCGTTCTTCTTGCTCAGAGAGTCAAGATCTGAATTTCCCTAAAAATCAGTGATGTGGATTTCTTTACTGATAAATCAGCATGCACTTACCTTTTTCAATGTAAGTTTCTTTTCAATTTCACTAATTTGCTGACATTGAAATTTTCCTGTAGATAACTTTAAATTTAATATGCTGACACTGAATTGATAACAAAGGGCATACATTCAATGAAAAAGTGGGCTCAGATTCAATTTTGCTAACATTTAATTGAATTTGCGAACAGTGGATTTTACGTCTAATGCTGTCAGTGGGATTTAATTCAATTTACTGACATTTGTTTTTGCGCACTGTGAATATAAATTTAAACTGCTGACGCTTAATTGATTTTGTTGACAGACATTTTGACATCCACTTTTAATATTTATAACATCAAAATACTTATAACATCAAAAAATCAATTTCGAGTTTTTGCAATTACGCCTTTGTTCTATTGTATGAGCGATATAATATATATACGATAATAAAGGCAAATTAAAAGATGTTAAATTAAATAAATGTCGAAAACAGATATTTCAAACCCTTCTTTCTTTTGATTATCTTTGTCTTTTTCATTTTGCTGATTTTCGAATTTTTAATTTGCTGACACTGTGTTTTTATTTTTAAATAAAGCTCTTAGCTCTTACAATAATTATGATATATATTTTTTATACATTATAGGCACCACTATCACACCTGATGGATAGTGATGATGTGGTCTAAGATGTAACACGCTTGCCTAGAAGATGCCTATTCACTCTTGTTTTATTAATTATTGTTATGATGTTATATTATGATTTTCCAGGCGTAATAGTTCTGGACACGGTGAATTTTTCAAAAGAGGTCAACAAAGCTACGAGACATGACGAGGAAATGGTCACTTTTCTCGAAAATCTGCTCAAAATCGACCAATGTGAAAAAGAAAGGTAACAACGAATCCTGTGGGTAACCCCACAATGTGGAAGTAAAATGAACCTTAACTGTGTTGATTTAAAGGTACAAATGCAGTACAACCGATTATAATTTGGAGTTATTTATTAACTTTCGCGTATTTTTTCAAATACGCGAACGTATAAGAAAGTTATGTTGAGGGCAGCCAGGGGATGCAAAGAAATGCAATTTTTAAACTTAATTCATTAATTAAATTGTTATAAATATCTATAAATTCATGCAATTGTAATCCTATTTGGCCTTATTTTAGTATTAAGATTTAATTGTAAATTGTATTGTGTATGTATCGCTGTTGATTACAATAAAATAAAATAAATAAATAAATAAATAAAATTACAACTAATTACAACTATATGATAAGTGACTACCGATCGATGTTAGATCCAATAGTACTCCTAGCTCGTCCCAATACCTCGAAGGCAGCCTTCGATTGACGTCACTGCATGTAGGTTCTTGACGAAATTGAGCTCTAATTCAATACTTTTATGGTTCATTTTACTCTAACGTTAACGTCATCGAATTACTTTTTAAAATATTTAAGCCTCAATAGCACAAGCACAAGCTTTCCGCTTATTTGGAGGGGAAAGGAGAATATAAGTCAAGTTCAGCTTGGCTGATATTCTTTATTAAGAAGAAAAAAAACACGTCAAACCTTCCAGCACCCCTGATTTTTCGTCAGGGGTTAAAAGAATCAAGTAAAGATTACCTAAAACTGGTAGTTTTTAGTTAAACTTAGTTTTTTATTCCAGAAAATCGAAAATGGACCGCCTTTTGGCGGCGAGAAGGGACGTGTCAGGTTTAAGCGCCGCTCAACTTTTGAGGAAGGACTTAAAGATATTCGGCGATATACTTGTACCCAGCTTCCCTGTACTTGTGAAGGTAATTTTTCTACATTCATCGCTAAGTATGTCATGCTCTCTTTAAACATTTCTGTGGTGGTGTCGTGTGGTGCGGGTTGTTACGTTCCCTCAAATATGGTTGAGCGAAGCAACGGCTGGATCATGCGTCATGCTCGTGAACGGGTGCCACCAACGGGAATGGCTCTGCTTTCTGTCTGCCCGTCTTAACATGTATTGGATTATATGTACCTACGTATGCATTTTTAAAACTTCATCGTGGAAACACTATACATAGCATAGTTTTGTTACCTATTGTAATTTTTTTTTTTGAATAGAGCAACTGCTGAGTTTCTTGCCGGCTCTTCTCAGCAGAATCTGCATTCCGAACCGGTGGTAGATTTATGACGTGTCATAAGAGCTACAAGTTGGCCTACATGAAATAAATAAATTTTGAATTTTCATCTCTTTTTAATGCTTCTGCTCCACCTGCGCCTTAACGCGTAAATTAACACGATAATAACGGCGTTACGCACATGGGGCCAATATTTTAATGCGTTAAATGTATTGTAGCATTACTAACTTTATTAATAATGACGTTAGACACTAAGCGATAACTCGGATGGCGGTTTTTTTGACACATCAAAGGATTTTAACGCGTTGAATAATCAAACTTTGTTTTCATTTCAAAAAAAAATCTTTGAATCTTCAGAGATTAATTTAAACAAAGAAATCACTATTGAATAGGCTTTGCCTTTAGTAAAAAACATACTGAATCAAGACATCTGAATAGGCTGTATGGTCATGGATCTTCGCCTGTCCCGAAGAGGGACGAATGAACAACAACATCAAAAAATTAAAAAAAAAAATGTCACGCAAATAAAAAAAATGTTTTTTTTTATTTAATATTATTGTGACATAACAATTTTTTTTATTGGTAACTTAATAAAGGATTCGGACTAAAAAAAAATATATTTTCAGGATTTTTTACAAAAATCCAACGCCCTGGAGGCCGTTAGCGAAGCCCTATCAGCGCGCAAGTGCACCCTGGCCCTTCTACTTGGCATGGAGCTCCAAGGGGGGCTCCAAAGGGACGGGACTGTTATAAGTTCTACTGAAGACAAACTAGCTGAGGATGTTAGTATTTTTTTTTATTACCCACTTATTTGAAGGGGATAGAAGGATATCGTCGGGGATAGTGCAAATCCGCGTAACTAGCATAGTACATTAAAATCCATTTTCATACGTTTGTGGTCAAATCAAAACCGCGTAAGTGTCGTAGCGACTAAATTAATCACTTTAAAAGATATATATTTTTATCAATACATAGAACACATGAAGTAATACTCTCTGTGTAAAAATTAGCTCAATAGCGGTAGAAATAAGAAATTTATAAAGTTTTAACCTTCCCCTGTGAAACTGTGACTAGTGTAGATCCGCGGTTTTTACCAATGGTACATACGCGGTTTTGCACTATCCCCGACGATATTAGTAACTTCAGCTTGGCTTCTTAAAAAAAATACATACGTCATAAGACTTATAAATAAACACACACACACACACAGGCTGGTAAGATCACGTTCATCACAATATTTTATTTTATTCGATGACAAGATAGTCCTTGACTGCGATCTCACCTGATGGTAAGTGACAATGCAGTCTAAGATGGTAGCGGGCTAACTTGGAAGGGGTATGGCTGTGTAGTCATACCCCTGATTTGTTTTTACACGCCATCATATTATTGAAATCGGTTCAGATTTTTTTATTCGATGAAAAGATAGTCTTTGACTGCGATCTCACCTGATGGTATGTGACGGTGCAATCTAAAATGGCAGCGGGCTAACTTGGAACTTCCAAGTTGGAAGGTATGGCAGTGTAAATTCAACTCATACTGGTTGCATATTTTATTCCTAGTTTTAACTGATTATGTTTGTTCCAGCTGACAAAGTTTCTTCAAAAATGGTCCAGCCCGCCGCTACAGCTTGTGCCTGACCCCGGGGTCCACTGTTTCTACTTTAGACAAACGAACTTGTCGGCTTCGCGGAAACAATATGTACCCGCATTAAATGAATTTTTGACTATTCGTGAAAATAAATAAATACGTATTTAACTAATGTTATTAAAAATTTTAAGGGTTTTGTGTTGTTTTAAATAATTTATAGTATTTAATTATTATTAAAAACTTTTTAATTTTTTGTTTTTGTTTTGTTTTTTATAACCTTCCAGGTATAAGGTATAGTGTGTAAGGTCTAAGGTCCAGTGGTGAACGCTGTGGTATTTTAAGTGAAAGGTTTTGGGTTCGATTTCCAGTAGAGACAAGAGATTCATAGTTTCTGGTTTGGTGGGAGATAGCTAATTTTTTTTGAAAGAATATTAGTTAAGCTGAATTTAAATTCTCATCACCCCTCCAATATTTTGAATTAAAAAACTTAAAGCATGTATAAGTATTAAGTAAAAAATAAACTACAGAGTCAGTTACGTACAATAATTTTATTAAAAAAATATTTCTTAACAAGTCTTCTTACAATTAATATTTTTATAATTATAAATGCTTAAACTGTCTACCCTACAAAATTCTGTATTCATGAGAATATTCGATCTTATAAGTAATTAAGTATTTTTTGTTCGAATTAGTCGTATTGATTTTGTTCGTATAAAATATTGATGTATATAGGTATATTATATACCTAAGTCAATGGTATAAAATCTTTATAAAATGTAGCCTGTCTGCTGAAGTTGTAATTATCACAAATTAGGAAAAATTAAAGGTGATTATTTTGATGTTAATTTTAAGCTATTGCATAGCTTCTATCGCGGGCCTTGAGCGTGGAGACCGAATCCAGAAATTCCGTAACGAAAATATCCTGACACGGGACTCCTCTACGGTGAGCCGCTAGATGGCGCATTTTTTATCAACGCCATCTAGCGATGAGCCGCTAGATGGAATTGATAAAAAATGCTATGCAATAGCTTTACCGCGGCAGTCCCCGAGTGACACAACGTCTTTTTTTTATTATGGAGCACCGAAGAGGGAAATCTTTACAATTTAGATAAAAGGAGGATATAGATTGACATTGACAGGTGTCAAACACAATGACTGGCATAGAGAACAAATGCCACAGATTATGTTATGTCTCTAACAATGTCACCCTGACCATAACAGCGAATCAATTGACATCGCATTCATCAAAATCGGTTCAGTAGTTCAACTACGGTGGAACATTCATAAATATCGTACATAGACCGCTAAAATCATAACTTCATTTTGGCTTCAATGTGGGTAGTCTGATAAAAGAAAATGTGGCGCCTTTTAGAACTCGATTTAATTTTTACTGAGGTTTGGTTCGCAATAATTAGGCTTTAAATTCAAAACTATCATAAAAAATAGGTTGAAGTGAAGGTTGTGAGCTTTACTTGTGGTTACGTCGTGTACATGCACATTGCGTAAGTGTGCGTGCCTGTCAGGAGCCTAGGTGGGAGCGGTCAGGCGCGAGCAAGCTCTCGCTCACACTTATACAGATACGACACACACACAACCATGAGCCACTCTCCCTCGTGAATTGAAAGAACTATAACTACTTATGACAACAATAAATTAAACTTGTAAGAGTATTCTTCATTAAACTACAATTGCAGCCTTGCTTGAGATTACTTTTGTGACTTATTTAACACCAGAAATTAGTTAAAGCAGAGATTAATAAGAGGAAAATAAATAGATTGCTGATCCCAAATATATATATCGTCGGGGATAGTGCAAAACCGCGTATGTACCATTGGTAAAAACCGCGTATCTACACTAGTAACAGTTTTACAGAGGAAGGTTAAAACTTTATAAACTTATTTCTGTGGCTATTGGGCTAATTTTTACACAGAGAGTATTAATTCATGTGTTCTATGCATTTTTAAAAATAGATTTTTAATTTGACCACAAACGTATGAAAATGGATTTTAATGTACTAATGCTAGTTACGCGGATTTGCACTATCCCGGACGATATGTAAAAGGAAAAGGTGACTGACTTTCTTCTTCTTTAGTCTTTTGTTGGCAAAGTTATGAAACTTAATTTTATTTTAGGTCGCATTTCACGACATAAAAAAGTTTATTTGAATAAAAAATTATTAAGCTATTGCATAGCTTCTATCGCGGGCCAGCGTGGAGACCGAATCCAGAAATTCCGTAATGAAAATAACCTGACACGGGACTCCTCTACGGTGAGCCGCTAGATGGCGCATTTTTTATCAACGCCATCTAGCGTTGAGCCGCTAGATGGCGTTGATAAAAAATGCTATGCAATAGCTTTACCGCGGCAGTCCCCGAGTGCAACACATCTTTTTTCTATCATTTATGACCTAAAATAAAATTGAGTTTCATAACTTTGCTAACAAAAAACTCAGAAAGACTTCTTTTACGTTTAGGGAACAGAGACTTTTTTTTAGTTGTCTCACTATTGATCTGGGTGTCCGTTATCTTTGTAGAATCTTATACTTGTTTAACTAATCTCTGATGTCAGGGATGCTGTATGTTCTACATCTGTTGTCTGAACATGGCGGTTATTTCTTCGATGGTCTTGTTCTTCGTCTCGGGGACTTTGCAAGCAATGAATATGATGAAGAGGAACTCCAATATGGCGAATATTATAAACGTGTTCGCCCCGAGGATGAGCTGGAAAGAAAATATAATATAACTAGCTTTAACCCGCGGTTTCGCTCACGTTAGGTTCGATTTTTTAAACCCCTATTTAATCCTCTTGGGGTTGAAATTTTCAAAAATTCTTTCTTAGCGGATGCCTATGTCCTAATTGCTACCTGTATGCCAAATTTCAGCTCGATCGCTCCAATGGTTAGAGCTGTGCGTTGATAGATCAGTCAGTCAGTCAGTCACCTTTGCCTTTTATATATTTAGATAATTTTATAAGAAAACTAGCTGTTGCCCGCGACTTCGTTCGCGTCAATTTCTGTTATTATGATCACGATTAAGTTATGTTGATAAAACTCTTTGGCAAATAATTGGCACTGATGCATTAATTTCGACCAAGTTTAATTACAATAAAAAAGGTTATAATGAGTCAATCTTAAAAAATAGAAATATACTGTCGCGGACATTTTTTTAGACCATTTTCTTTCATAATTCTTTCATACATATTTTTTGAGTAACTTGAACCGTTTACGCAACGCACGCGACGGAAGCCCTCGAATATGGATAATTTTCCCCATTTATGCAACATTTTTCACTGATGCTTCGCTCCTATTGGTCGCAGCGTGACGTTATATAGCCTAAAGCCTTCCTCGATAAATGGACTATCCAACACAAAAGGAATTTTTCAATTCGAACCAGTAGTTTCTGAGATTAGCGCGTTCAAACAAAAAATTTCTTCAGTTTTATATATTAGTATAGAGTATAGATAATAATTGTACAAGAAAATATAATAAATAGGTATAATAATTTTATAAATCTAAAAGTGTGATTGTTTCTTTGTCTGTCTTTCAATCACGCTGCAACGGAGCAACGCATCGACGTTATGAAATCATAGATACAGAGATTGGTCCGCCATTTGCAATATTATTATTGCTTACAATCCAAGATGGCGTCAATCAAATCAAAAATGGCGCAAATCAATAGGTTAAAAAAATCACAGCAGCAAGTCCAGTGTTAACCATAGATTAAAGATACAGGTCAGTTGTGATTTGACTGTGCTACGTATGGATGACCCCCAAGAGAATATAAATCATTCTGTTGATGGCCCCCCGAAGAGGAGATCGCAGTCTTAACCTCTAGGACTAAGCTGTCATTACTATCATTAGGACAGTAATAACTATCCTGTGTAACATGATTCTATTGTATTCTGTTCTACAGTGTTTCCACTTTATTTGTTTCTGAGTCATGTCTTAAAATGAGTATTTTAATATTAGTATTCAATTCGATGCCTTAACATGGGTAGCCTAAGTATGTCATGCTCGCTTTAAACATTTCTGTGGTGGTGTCGTGTGGTGCGGGTTGTTACGTTCCCTCAAATATTATGGTTGAGCGAAGCAACGGCTGGATCATGCGTCATGCTCGTGAACGGGTGCCACCAACGGGAATGGGTCTGCTTTGTCTGCCCGTCTTAACATGTGTTGAATTGTATGTACCTACGTTTGCATTTTTGAAACTTCATTGTGGAAGCACTGTATACATAGCATAGATTTGTTACCTAATGTAAAAAAAATTTTTTTTAAAAGAACCACTGCTGAGTTTCTTGCCGGCTCTTCTTAGCAGAATCTGCATTCCGAACCGGTGGTAGATTTATGACGTGTCATAAGAGCTACAAGTTGGCCTACATGAAATACATAAATTTTGATTTTTTTTGATTACTCGTTACCAATACAGAGGACCATATGGAGTGAGAGCGCTCGCTTCGCTCGTGAACTCACAGTGAGCGGCAGGAAGCTGAGGCCGACAATGAAGTTTGCCGTCCAGTTTACGGTCACCGCCACCGCTGACGCCGCGGGCCGCGCCGCTTGGTTGAACAACTCTGAAAGAGACAATTAATTACTCCAACGGGAATGGGTCTGCTTTGACTGCCCATCTTGACATGCGTTGGATTGGTGTACCTACGTATGCATTTTTGCATTTTTGAAGCTTTATTGTGGAAGCACTGTATACATAGCATGGCTTTGTAAAAAAAAATGTATAGGGACCTTCGACCATTTAGCCAGGACTTGGCAAGCGCACGCATTCCCCTCTGCCGAAGTACATGTATAAACGTACGTGTCAGCTTGTAAGTGTGACAGCTTTTGAGTTAGTGTGCGTTCATAGAGACATTAAGTATTTAAAAGAGTGTGCGGAAGTGAGTAAATGTGTGCTGTACGTGATTACCCCACCTCACCGCAGAAACTGGTAGAATATATTCAGGTAGTCCTTTCTGAATCGTTCAAGATAGGGACAGACAGAGTTAATCACAGATTAATAATAGAGGTCAGTGGCTGAGCATTATAATCATTGTATTTGAGTTTTGAGCTCACCGGTGACAAGGAACCACGGAATTGAACCCGGGCCCACCGCGAACATCACCACGAAGAGAATCACCAGCGCTATGCAGAGATACGACACCCACACGTATTTGGTCTGAAAAGATAAAACGAGATTTAAAAAAACTTCAAACACCTCACTTGCGTCAAAATGCAGAATTTTTCATTTTTTTTTTAATACCTTATAGGCACACGCTTGACTACTATCACACCTGATGGAAAGAGATGATGTCGACCGTAGCAATTAACATAGTCGCATGTGAAAAACCACTACTCCAGGGCACGGCCGCTCAAAGCTTCAAATATGTGAAAAGTGAAAAACAGTCAACATATCCAACCCTTGCACTTGCAAAAACCAAAGATGGTTGGTTGATTCCAAAAGTTTCACAATTGGTGGGGGCATTGCTATCCCCATTCTAAGACCCTTAATGCAACAAAACGAAAATCGCCAAAATGTAGATCCGACACTGTTAATTGCTACGGTCGATGTGGTCTAAGGTGTAAGGTGCAAAAATGACTTTTGCTCACTGATTTTAAATTCAAAATACTTGTTAACTGAGGGAGCAAAAACGACTTTTGCTCACTGATTTTCACTCAAGCAGCAACGGCGACCTTTTTGAACTATTTATTTATTCTGCACATGAAATGAAATTATTTGAAATTGAAATGAAATGAAATTATTTAATTTCCGTTCTTTGTTACATGGGTAAAATTACTTGTTTGAATTAAATAATCTTACTACTACCATTACTAGTGAGGTGAAAAGTTGTATGTATCACACGATAGCAAAGTTTTTGTTTCTTGTGCCTTTGAATCCCTCATTAAAGATTCTAACTTAGAATCCTTCGCCCGCTCGGGATTTAAACTAGGCACTCGCAACAAAAATGAACCTTGACGGCCTCCCTGGCGCAGTGGTGAGCGCTGTGGTCTTATAACTGGGAGGTCTCGGGTTCGATTCCCGGCGGGGGCAATTTAGGAATTTATAATTTCTAAATTATCTCTTGTCTGGTCTGGTGGGAGGCTTTGGCCGTGGCTAGTTACCACCCTACGGTCAAAGACGTGCCGCTAAGCGATTTAACGTTCCGACACGATGGCACGTGTAGAAACCGATTGGGGGGATGGGTGGAATTTACACTGCTATACCCTTCCAAGTTAGCTCGCTACCATCTTAGACTGCATCGTCACTTAACATCGCAGTAAAGGGCTATTTCGTCATCGTTTAAAAAAAAACTTTGCTATCTTGTTGAACAAATAACTATTTTTTGGTCCCTAGTGAAACTTACCACGTATAGGTTGGCGACGCACAGCCCCACGGAGCACAGGGTCATGCCGCTGAAGCCGGCCAGCAGCAACGTCTTCCGCCCCGCCACCTCAACCAGCAGCAGCGAGATCACCGTCATCACCACGTTCATGGCGCCCATACCTGGGAACCAATGTGTTACATACAGATTCTACTCTCTACCTATTCTATGTGTATTGTCTATGGCTGTGTTGCCATATTAAAAAAATATCTGTACTGATACAGATTTTTGGCTACAGATGAAAGGTTTTGCTTTTCTATGATACAAAGTTTTGGATTAAACGTGAATTAAACTTAGTGCAAGAAAAAATTATTTCAAGAAACTAGGTAACTACGACTAATTTATTGGATTTAAAATGTTGTAGCATGGCCACTGATCTGTATCGTTATTCTATGATTAACACTGGACTTGCTGCTGTGATTTCTTTTTAGACATACTCGATTGACGCCATCTTGGCGTTGTAAACTTAGATGTGAGTGTCTCTGGAACTAATAATATTGGAAATGGCGCACCGACCTCTATAATCATGCGAGTGAATACACTCGTATGCCAAACGTGGCGCTTCAAATAATTGATCCATAATTATGCTGTCATTTGTGTAGGGACAGCAAGTCCAGTACTAATCATAGATTAAAGATACTGGTCAGTGAGCATGGCTAATA
Source organism: Hipparchia semele (assembly GCA_933228805.2). Classification (NCBI taxonomy): domain Eukaryota; kingdom Metazoa; phylum Arthropoda; class Insecta; order Lepidoptera; family Nymphalidae; genus Hipparchia; species Hipparchia semele. The sequence goes on along the minus strand of OW121735.1, from coordinate 4,387,521 downwards.
TTAATTTTAAAAAATCGAAGATGGCGGAATTTCTCCCATTCTCACCTAGCGTGGCGTACTGGCTCTGGCTCTCGCTCAAGTTGGCGGACTTGAAGATGTCAGTGGAGAAGAATATGACGGCGTTGATGCCGGACAGCTGCTGCGCCACCATCACCATCATAGCGATGAGCAGCGGCTGGCGCAGCGAGCGGTTGCCGAACAGCTCCCGCAGGGTCACCTTCTTGCTCACTTTGTTCTTCTCCGCTTCCTGGTGGAGAACGAATTGTTATCCTTACTAACATTGTAATCTCAATATAAGAACAAATTGTAAAAAGGCTGTTTTCTCATTTTTACATAAGTTATCTTATGAAGAAACTGAAAGTCTGCTCACCACCTTTAAATGAGTAATAAATATATTCACATCGCTATAATTACAGAATTTCTATTCATTAATGCATCTCTTTAAACATGCACCCCATACTACATCTTTTACCATCCACACTTCTTACAACATTACACACCCTCTCTTACATCATCATTATACACACACCTCCCAGACATGCACCCATATTACTTCTTACTCAGAGAGGTTCATAAACGTAAACATTTTTTCATTAATTGTCATCGCTATTTCAAATTTATGTAAAATCTTATCTTTATTAATTCCGCTAGTATGTTTTTGTTTTTTTGTTTATTATCTTATTTAATTGTCATAAATCATAATAATTTTGTTCTTATCATGCTTGTCTTTATTTATAAATGTTCAGGGGAGTTCGGCACTGAAGCTGAAGCACAGGGCTACCTAGTTTAGCTTCAGAAGCTATATTTATGTGTAAATTAAACATTAAATTAAAGGGATGCCCCGCCCATATAAAATTGTTAAGTATTAGTGTGTTTAATTTTACTTTTTGCTAAATAAATGATTATTATTATTATTATTATTATAATATATAAAAGGCAAAGGTGACTGACTGACTGACTGACTGACTGACTGACTGACTGACTGATCTATCAACGCACAGCTCTAACCACTGGACCGATCGAGCTGAAATTTGGTATACAGGTAGCTGTTAGGACGTAAACATCCGCTAAGAAAGGATTTTGGAAAATTTCAACCCCAAGAGGGTTAAATAGGGGGTTAAAAAATCGAACCTAACGTGAGCGAAGCCGCGAGTTAAAGCTAGTCTATCTATATATATAAAATTCAAAGTCCTGACTGAGATATCGACGCACAGCTAAACTACTGAAGTTCGAAACTTGAAATTATTACAGTTGGTTCCTTTTATGACGTAGGCGCACACTAAGGAAGGATTTTTGAAAATTCAACCCCTAAGGGGGTAAAATAGGGGTTTGAAAAATCGAACTTAACGTGAGCAAAGCCGCGAGCAAAAGCTAGTATATATCTAATATTATAAATGTGTTTGTTTGTCGGTTTGTTGGTTTGTCCTTCAATCACGCCGCAACAAAGCAACGGATCGACGTGATTTTTTGCTTGGGTATAGTTGAGAACCGGGAGAGTGTTATAGGCTACTTTTAATCCCTGAATATCAAAGAGTTCCCGCGGGATTTTAAAAAATAAATCCACGCGAGCGACGCCGCGGGCATCAACTAGTATTACATACAATAAAGTGTAAGTACTAATTATATTTCAAGGCCAAGTCGAAAATTGACTGGAATTATACTTCATGCTTTGTCCTCGAGATTAGCATAAGATTACTAGTAGTAGACACACGGGCCCGCCAGCCACACACTGTTAATTGAGATTCTCTTTTTTTTTTTTTTTTTTTTTTTTTTTTTTTTTTTTTTTTTTTTTTTTTTTTTTTTTTTTTTTTTGCCGCTGGTATCACTGTTTCGTAGGTACCTGCAATCTTCTTCTTCTTCTTTACACATTCAGTGCTCCGCCAGTCCGCACGCGTTTGTTCGTGATGCGCATTTTAGTGTTCCTTTACAAAAATAAATACAATAATAATAATTTATTTTCAGATAAATATCCATAGAATTATTACAATTACAATATAATATTAACGGAAACGTTCTCGTACCGTTTCCGAGTACTATGGATCTATAGTTAATAAAATTAGAAAGTTGGGACAAAAAACTGATGCGCACACGATGCAGAGAAAAATGAAGATCATCATCGCGCAAGTTCCGCTTCAGAGTTGCGATCAATACTGCGGGTATCCACCAGGGCTATCACTTTATTGATATGGTGTTTGTTCATTTACATGAACCTTGAGGTAGATGAAATGTTATATACCTACCCAGATATTCGCTTAAATCAATACTGCGGGTATCCACCAGGGCTATCACTTTATTGATATGGCGTTCGTTCATTTACATGAACTTTAAGGTAGATGAAATATTATATGCCTACCCACATATTCGCTTAAATCAATAATGCGGGTATCCACCAGGGCTATCACTTTATTGATATGGCGTTCGTTCATTTACATGAACTTTAAGGTAGATGAAATATTATATGCCTACCCACATATTCGCTTAAATCAATAATGCGGGTATCCACCAGGGCTATCACTTTATTGATATGGCGTTTGTTCATTTACATGAACTTTGAGGTAGATGAAATTTTATATACCTACCTATATATTCACTTAAATCAATACTGCGAGTATCCACCATGGATATCACTTTATTGATATGGCGTTTGTTCATTTACGTTCACATTGTGGTAGACGAAATTGTATATACCTACGCACATATTCACTTAAATCAATACTGCGGGTATCCACCAGGGCTCTCACTTTATTGATATGGCGTTTGTTCATTAACATGAACATTGAGGTAGATGAAATTTTATATACCTACCTATATATTCACTTAAATCAATACTGCGAGTATCCACCATGGATATCACTTTATTGATATGACGTTTGTTCATTTACGTCCACATTGTGGTAGACGAAATTGTATATACCTACCCACATATTCATTTAAATCAATACTGCGGGTATCCACCAGGGCTATCACTTTATTGATATGGCGTTTGTTCATTTACATGAACTTTGAGGTAGATGAAATTTTATATACCTACCTATATAGTCACTTAAATCAATACTGCGAGTATCCACCATGGATATCACTTTGTTGATATGGCGTTTGTTCATTTACGTTGCAATATAGTGATGCGGACAGTCTGTGGGACTTTCACTATAATTGACGTATTAATAAGTGGCGATGCGGTCCAGTTGTGGCAAGTCTAGGCAAGTCATATGGTGAACAAATTCAATCAGACATTGCCTTTCGTCTTCAGCATATAGATAAGACGGACTTGCTTTGCTTGCTCCGTAAGGAGCTCGCAGATAGGTCAATAGTACCTGTTTACTGTCTGCAAACAGCATTTTAATTTGAAAGATACATTTTCAATTCGAAAGTAATAGCTGCTGTCATGGAGGCTGGGTTAAAAGCTTAAAGCTCAGGCATCCTTCCACAATATGATATTGTGTTGCTGAAGCTCTCACTCTGCCAATCAAAACCTGTTTTTTAACGAGGATTTTGCGGAAAGATTAAATACAAGGATCGCCTCCAGCCTGCTAGCTCATCGAAGCCGACGTCGTGTCCAGGGTTACAGCCGCAACCGCCGCTAAACGGGGTGAGATATGCCGATAGGCTTTTATACTTTTGTGATTAATAGTCACTCATAACGAGCGACATATTATTTCTTTAGTGGATTTAGTGGATAAAGGGATATAAAATACCTTTTTCCCGTCCTGTGAAACAACAAACCTGCCCGTGACCAGAATGTTTTCTGCCACGGAATATAATTAGATACCAACCTCCTATTCAGGATCATTTAAGAAGTTGGCTAAAGATCGGTGCTGTTATGGAATTTCAACCTTACAAAGGTTGATTTCTGTCTACTATATTATTAGTTCTTACAGAAACCTAATGGAAAATATTTTCAGTAGTTTATTATTATCTACTTAACTATTAAATAAGATTGATACTTCTTACTTAAAGCTTGAATTCATCGTTGCAACCTTGATTTGCAAACGGCCTTAAAAGTATAACTTGTTTCTATAATCTTATAGAAACTGTTTTTTTGAGTAATTGTACTCAGCTGGAGCTACTGAGCTCTAAAAGACGCATATCTTTTTTGATATATCCAGCGTCCAGTTGTTTCCTTTCAGCGTCTGTTGATGCCACGTATAATTTGAGTGTCTTTATGGTAAAAGTGAATATTTTTCTAGACCATTACCTAAACCAGCGCTCTAATCAATGATTTCAGTCATTGATTGTCGTCAAGCGCATGCAATGCAGCAAAATAAAGATAAGCAAATAATGCGTTCACGACCATTCATCTCCGCTTTCAATTTGATATTTATTATCAAACATGAATAATGAAGAACATGAATAATTTAATGTTTTACCATGCACCTTTGGTTTTTATTAAGACCGTGAAAATTTTGATCAGTTTACTGAGAGCGTGTGGTCATTTATCAACAATGTATCTGGATGATACCTTATTCTAAAGTCATGTTTGGGAAACATTAATGACATAACCAAGCCTTAGAAGTCCTAAGCTTGACTCTCTTGATACAACATCTAAACTGGGCTTCATAACTGATTCCCATAATTTATATTTTAAACAAAATGAATTTTGTTTGGAAATTTATAGTGATGCCTCAACTAAGGGATGACTGAGCTGCCTGTAGTAGGGAACGTGCTCATGGGTCATGGACAGTGAAAGTTCTCGACATATTAATTATGTACATTGTACAATCTCTTAGCTGTCTTTTTGATTTCAAAATTTTTGCAAAATTTTATCAAGTATCTGTCTGATACTTTCATGGTTAATTTTATAAATATAAACCGTATGGGAAGCTCAAGTTCTCGCATATCACAAACATTACCAGGTAATTCTGGCAGTGGTGTGAAGCATGAAATCTAGACGTCTTCGCATCAAAAAATTAGCTCAGTCGAAAATAACGTTGCGAATACAGAATTGCAACGTCCTTCCAGATTGAACGGGAAAAATTGTGCAACGTCTTGTAGATCCTGAAATTTGACGTATTTGCTAGTAGGCTGAAGTATCAGTAGGCTATCAGGGCATAGAGACTCAGATGCTTTTATACTAGATGCATTTGCAATTCCGTGGCCAGATCTTTATTTCTAATGGAAAACCATTCACCATTTGTATTCAATCATGGTATTCTTATTTTGGTCCACACAACTGGTTGCTTGACCAAATAAAGAAACCCACCCTGGGGTGGGTACTCTGGTTTATTCAAGAATCTATCAATTTCTAATCAGTTGGTCTTAAAGCCCTCTGACAAGTTGTTTAATTATTATCTCTTATTCGAGCAATCGAAATGTGCATTGAAAGATTACCCTGGTTACCGGGTTCATATTTTCTAATAAAATCAATTCATTAATAGGAATTTATACAAAACATTATACTATATTATATATATATCGTAATGTTAATAATTTTAACGCAATTGTATGCGTTTGTTGCTAAATATTGAACTTTTTATAGTTGTAGGTCAGTTTTTTCCTTGTATCTGGCCAGGAATTAACCAATGATTATCATATCAAGTGTTTCTTTAAGGGGATGTTTAAATTGCGTCCACCGTTATCCAACTATAACACCATATGAGATACATGGATTGTACTCAATTTTTTAGCAACTCATTTCTCTAACGAAATGAGTACTGATGAAATGAAATGAGTAGGGCACTAATACCCTAACAAAACGTTTTTAGAAAACTTGTCAAAATAAAATAATAATAAAAATTAATAGGTCCAGTAATTGTGGCATATAGATGTATCAATTTTTACCGCCCATGTAGTTCACAACATGCTTCTTCCTTTAAAGCTCATAGGCTGGTTGTTATTTTAGATTATATCAGAGCAAACTTCAAGAAGGAGCAGTAGCTCCCAAACATTTTTTGGCATAATAGAATTATAACTTAAAATGCTAATCATGTTAGAGAACTCTTTCGCAAGAGATATTATTATGAGTGGTTCATTAATATTTTTACGTTATGATAACCTCCTCCTTTTTGGAAGTCGGTTAAAAATTTATTTTATGTTAGTCTAACATACGTAGAATGTAGATGGCTAATTATAATGTATGTGCTCAAAAGCTAAATATGATGATTCATTTGTTGCCAAGTACCTACCTAAATGTAGATACGTTACAGTAGATACTGTTTCTTTGAAAGTTGATATTTTCACTCTCAACATCTACTAGTAATCTTATGCTAATCTCGAGGACAAAGCATGAAGTATAATTAATGATTAAACGAACTTACCTGTACGTGAAGTTCTATCATAATTATACGAAGGCTTTGTCCGAAGAGATTAGCAACCCACCCACCCCATTTAGCATTTCCCGAATAATGAGTATATTTAACAATATACATAGGTACTATAGTATACTATAGTATATAAATCTGCTTAACTATTTGTATTTCAGTACCTATACATTCAAATATCAACATTGACAAAGAATTGCTAGATGCTCTAAACTAAATGAAGATTGCAGGTACCTACGAAACAGTGATACCAGCGGCAAAAAAAAAAAAAAAAAAAAAAAAAAAAAAAAAAAAAAAAAAAAAAAAAAAAAAAAAAAAAAAAAAAAAAAAAAAGAGAATCTCAATTAACAGTGTGTGGCTGGCGGGCCCGTGTGTCTACTACTAGTAATCTTATGCTAATCTCTTCGGACAAAGCCTTCGTATAATTATGATAGAACTTCACGTACAGGTAAGTTCGTTTAATCATTAATTATTTTATAAAAGAACGTCACGCCCATTCCCAAAACGAGTGTTGGACTTATTTGAGGCGTAGTTGAGATGTCACGAGCATATAGACATTACGCATATACATAGACACGACTTGACAAACCTGATGCATTTCCTCCATTTCACCATGCACGGCGACATCTCCTCTCAGCCAGTTGAGCGCTGAAACAAAAACATTGGCTCAGCCATTTCCAATTTTAAAATTTCTTTATTAACCGATAGACTTCCACTGCTGGACAAAGGTCTCTTTCATGGACTTCCACAGGCCTTGGTCTTTCGCCGCCTGAATCCAGCAGCTCCCTGTGACTCGTTTGATGTCGTCGGTCCACCTAGTTGAGGGGTCTGCCAACACTGCGCTGCCCGGTGCGGAGTCGCCACTCCAGCACCTTGGGACCTCATCGAACTATATGTTCCACCCATTTCTACTTCAGATAAGGTTATTCATAATATTTCTGTACGGAACCCCATATCTCTTTCAAATTCAAATTTTATTTATTTCATGTAGGCTAACTTGTAGCTCTTATGACACGTCATAAATCTACCACCGGTTTGGAATGCAGATTCTGCTGAGAAGAGCCGGTAAGAAACTAGGCAGATTCTCTTTTCAAAAAAATTTTTTTTACAATAGGTAACAAAACTATGCTATGTATACAGTGCTTCTACAATGAAGCTTCAAAAATGCATACGTAGGTACACACAATCCAATACATGTCAAGACGGACAGACAAAGCAGACCCATTCCCGTTGGTGGCACCCGTTCACGAGCATGACGCGTGATCCAGCCGTTGTTTCGCTCAACCATATTTGAGGGAACGTAACCCCTTTCCATCCTTACCCCTTTGAGCATGTAGCTCCGCTCCCTTATTCAGCAGCAAGTACTTGGGTGACTCGGGGCACAGCGGCAGCGTGCAGCACTGCAGCACAGCAGGCAGTAGGGTAATGGTCAGCAGCCACGGCCAGCCAGTACTGGTTCCCAGTACTGACTCCAGTCCCAGCACTTGGGAGAGCAGGATGGTGATAGTTATCACTAGCTGGTAAACTGTGCCGATCTGTGATAAAATACAGTTCTCTTTGACAAATATTTAATTTCCATGGTGGCCCTGAATAGGTGAAGGTAGTTTATAACGACTAACATAGAATAAGTAATTAATTGTTACTAACACATACTGTACTAACATAGATTTAAGTCATTTGTTACTAATGTATGGACCTAAAATCTGAAATAAAGAATTATTTATTTATTTAAATAGCACTGATATGTATCATTAATCTAAGATTAACATTGGAATTTTTTTGACGTATTTTATTGACGCCATTTTGGATTTGATTGACGCCATTTTGGCGTTGTAAGCCAAAATGGCGTCAAAAAACATGAGTGTCTCTGGAACTAATAATATTGCAAATGGCGCACCAGCTTATATAATTTATGATTTCATAACTAACCTATGAGTACATATGAAATTGGGTATTTGGACAAAAAAAATAATTATACTCAAAATAAAGGTTTTTAATGTTAAACACACATCTCGAAAATATAGACTCTGTCTGTTGCTGTAGGTATCGGCGTTCGCTGTTCGCGATGCATGCGCTTTTTTCACGAATAAATATTAACCTATTAGGGTTCCCTGTTGTTCACTGCGGAACCCTAAAAATGGGGGCTATTTTTACTCACAGATCCTCGTATAGAAACCGGAGCTATCTCGGACAGGTAGAGCGGCGCCAGGCCCGCGTTCAAGCCATTGTTCACGCCGATCACCAATCTGAAACAGGATACTTCATTGTTCTTTTAATTTGCTCACATAATAAGAAACATAGATTGTTAAGACTGTAGAATGACAAAAAAAAAGACGTGTGGCACTCGGGGACTGCCGCGGTAAAGCAAATCAAACCAAATAAAAATGTATTTATTTCATGTAGGCCAACTTGTAGCTCTTATGACACGTCATAAATCTACCACCGGTTCGGAATGCAGATTCTGCTGAGAAGAGCCGGCAAGAAACTCAGCAGTTGCTCTTTTCAAAAAAAAATTTTTTGTTTTACAATGGTTAACAAAACTATGCTATGCACACAGTGTTTCCACAAAGAAGTTTCAAAAATGCACACCTACCACAACCTAACACATGTTAAGATGGGTAGACACAAAGCAGACCCATTTCCGTTGGTGGCACCCGTTCACGAGCAAAGCATAGCATTTTTTATCAACGCCATCTAGCGGCTCACCGCTAGATGGCGTTGATAAAAAATGCGCCATCTAGCGGCTCACCGTAGAGGAGTCCCGTGTCAGGTTATTTTCGTTACGGAATTTCTGGATTCGGTCTCCATGCTGGCCCGCGATAGAAGCTATTCAATAGCTTAACAGATTTAACCCGCGCAATCGTGACTAAGTGATGAAATAAACCATGCCCGACACCTCGTGTGAAGCGCGACAGATGCTAGCGTATTGCGCGGAATAGGAGTGTAGTAAGCGCCAAACACATCATGTATTGTAATAGAAAAAATCGGATTTCACCCGCGCAATCGTGACTAAGCAATGAAATAAAGCATGACTGAAACCTCGTGTGAAGCGCGACAGATGCTAGCGTATTGCGCGGAATAGGAGTGTAGCAAGCGCCAAATAAATCATGAATTATAACAACTCATAGGATATTCATTAAAAAAAATGGATATACCCTGACAAATATCCTTCAAGACATACCTCCCAACGATAAGCATTTCCGCAGAGTTGGCCATCTTAGAGCAACCCTCCAGAGCGACCGCCACGAACACCAGCACGTTGTTCAGGAGAAGACCGCCTTTTCTGCCGAATCTGTGAGAAGAATAACGAAATAATGATAGTTATCATTGATAATAATTATCCTTTCGAACCCTGCACTGATGCAGTAATTTTTAGACGGTCCCCCAGCTGGATCATCATCACGTTACCTGTCAGCTAGTCATAGCTGACAGGTAACATGACGATATCGCAACAGCGATGGACCAGGACCACACCGTCGTCACTTTGAGGTCATCGTTCGCTGACAGGGTTAAAAACATTTTGTATCACGTTACCTGTCAGCTATAACGCCAGTGATGACACCACCTATCATACCCCCAACGCAGTACTATGGACAACACCGTCGTCACTTTGGGGCCATCCTTCGCTGACAGGGTCAAAAACATTTTGTAGCACGTTACCTGTCAGCTATAACGCCAGTGACGACACCGCCTATCATGCCCCCAACGCAGTATACCGCGATGGCTATGGACCACACCGTCATCACTTTGGGGTCATCCTTCGCTGACAGGGTTAGAAATACTTTGTAGCACGTTACCTGTCAGCTATAACGCCAGTGACGACACCGCCTATCATGCCCCCAACGCAGTATACCGCGATGGCTATGGACCACACCGTCATCACTTTGGGGTCATCCTTCGCTGACAGGGTTAGAAATACTTTGTAGCACGTTACCTGTCAGCTATAACGCCAGTGACGATACCGCCTATCATGCCCCCAACGCAGTATATCGCAACGGCGATGGACCAAACCGTCGTCACTTTGGGGTCATCCTTTGCTGACAGGATTATAAACATTTTGTATCACGTTACCTGTCAGCTATAACGCCAGTGACGACACCGCCTATCGTGCCCCCAACGCAGTATATCGCAACGGCGATGGACCAAACCGTCGTCACTTTGGGGTCATTCTTCGCTGACAGGGTTAAAAACACTTTGTATCACGTTACCTGTCAGCTATAACGAGAGTGACGACACCGCCTATCATACCCCCAACGCAGTACTATGGACCACACCGTCGTCGCTTTGTGATCATCCTTTGCTGACAGGGTTAGAAATACTTTGTAGCACGTTACCTGTCAGCTATAACGCCAGTGACGACACCGCCTATCATGCCCCCAACACAGTATATCGCAACGGCGATGGACCAAACCGTGGTCACTTTGGGGTCATCCTTCGCTGACAGGGTCAAATTCGTGCCGGTCAGGGCGTCTTTGTGAAGCCATTCTGTCATCACCTGGAAAAAAACAACATTTTTGTGACAATAACAACAAAGATGAACGAACGAATGAGTGAATTCATTCATGAATGTTTAATCGAATGATTGAATTAAACTCACAGTATGCGGCGCGGTTATGAATGAATGAATGAACGAATGAATGTATAATCGAATGATTAAATAAAACTCGCAGTATGCGGTGCGTTGACGAATGAATGAATGAACGAATGAATGTATAATCGAATGATTGAATTAAACTCACAGTATGCGGCGCGTTGATGAATGAAAGAATGAACGAATGAATGAATGAACGAATGAATGTATAATCGAATGATTGAATTAAACTCGCAGTATGCGGCGCGTTGATGAATGAATGAATGAGTGAATGCATGATTGAATGAATGATCGAATGAACGTAACTCACAGCCTGCGGTGCGTTAATGACGCCGGTGTTGTATCCGTGCTGGAAGGCGGACCAACATCCGCCGGATATGATGGCGAAAGCCAACCGTAGGTTCATGCCCTGTCAACGAAAAAAAACATTTTTTTATTCGAATTCGATAAAAGTAAAAAAAGGTTACCTATAATTTTAGCAGTCTATGTAGGTTATAATATATATTACTAGCTGATTCTGGCGACTTCGTCCGCGTAGAAAAAGTTTAGAGTGACTTGCTACACTGTGAGGTCACGAGCGAAGCGAGCGCTCTCACTCTATTTGGTCAAATTCAAATTCAAAATTAATTTATTTCATATAGGCTAACTTGTAGCTCTTATGACACGTCATAAATCTACTACCGGCTCGGAATGCAGACTCTGCTGAGAAGAGCCGGTAAGAAACTCAGCAGTTGCTCTTTTCAAAAAAAAAAACTTTTTTTTTTTACAAAGCTATGCTATGGAAGCACTGTATACATAATATATACAGTGCTTCCACAATAAAGCTTCAAAAAAATGCAAAAATGCCTACGTAGGTACACCAATCCAACGCATGTCAAGATGGGCAGCCAAAGCAGACCCATTCCCGTTGGTGGCACCCGTGCACGAGCATGACGCATGATCCAGCCGTTGCTTCGCTCAACCATATTTGAGGGAAGGGTCAGTAGTTGTATCCCGTGGAAAAAGTTTAGACTGACTTGCTACTATCCGCGAAAAGTTATGTCCTCTATCTCCGATAATATTCAGTGGATCTTCACCAAAATTGGAACAAATATTTCTAATAGTACACAAATTATAATAAAAAAAGAATTATCAAATTCGGTTTAGATTTGACGAAGTTGTGGAGCAAAATCAGCAAAAACTTTCATCGCCTATCCCGGATAAACCTTATTGTTTATCAGAATAAAAAGTATCCTATATATTGACCCGGAATATCAGCTACAACTATATCAAATTTCATACAAATCCGTTCAGTAGTTTTCGCGTGATGCGCGCACAGACAGACAGACAAAAAATTCAAAAAAAATTGTTTTGGGCTCAGTTTCGATAATAAAGCATCCTCCGATTAAAATTTTTCAAAATTCAAATTCTTATTTATTTCATGTAGGGCAACTTGTAGCTCTTATGACACGTCATAAATCTACCACTGGTTCGGAATGCAGATTCTGCTGAGAAGAACCGGTAAGAAACTCGGCAGATTCTCTTTTCAAAAAAAATTTTTTTACACAATAGGTAACAAAACTATGCTATGTATGTGCTTCCACAATGAAGCTTCAAAAATGCATACGTAGGTACACAAAATCCAATACATGTTAAGAGGGACAGACAAAGCAGACCCATTCCCGTTGGTGGCACCCGTTCACGAGCATGACGCATGATCCAGCCATTGCTTCGCTCAACCATATTTGAGGGAACGTAACAATCCGCACCACACGACACGAATGTACAGAATTCCCGTTACAGTTTTATTATAAGCATAGATAGATGTCTTTAGTGATCATGTAGACTGTAGAGGAATCAAAGAACTTCTTTGATGCGCGATAAAGCACTTAAATATTAATATGATTGTCACTCAGGTGTGAATGAATGTTTTTGTAATGTTAACCTTCCACGGTCTAATATAGAAACAGTCAAGTGTGAGAAGGATTAATGCTCTGGAGTTTAATCGATAAAAGGAACGAAGGGAAGGGTACGAAGTCGCGGGTATCAGCTATTATTATTTAAATTATTATTTAAATTAAAATTAAAAAAAAAGTTTATTTAAAACTTAGACTTAACTTAACTTAAAAGACTTGTTAATAACTTAATACACTCAAATAAGTCATGGCCATCTAAAAGTGGCCGGGAAAAGTGGTTCTCTGAAATGACCATATTTGGAGTTACCAGTGTACAAAGCACAAGGTCAGAGTCCACAAGTTGTTTATATGTAGGGTGACTATGACCGATGCATATACAAACTTAGCGAATCTATCCTTGTAGTTTGACTATGGAACCCTAAAAATTATAAAATTTATCATCATACACTAGAACAAAAGTCGTTTAATTTGAAATTATTAAGCTATTGCATAGCTTCTATCGCGGGCCAGCGTGGAGACCGAATCCAGAAATTCCGTAACGAAAATAACCTGACACGGGACTCCTCTACGGTGAGCCGCTAGATGGCGCATTTTTTATCTACCGCTAGATGGCGTTGATAAAAAATGCTATGCTTTACCGCGGCAGTCCCCGAGTGCCACACGTCTTTTTAAGCTATTGCATAGCTTCTATCGCGGGCCAGCGTGGAGACCGAATCCAGAAATTCCATAACGAAAATAACCTGACACGGGACTCCTCTACGGTGAGCCGCTAGATGGCGTTGATAAAAAAATGCTATGCAATAGCTTTACCGCGGCAGTCCCCGAGTGCCACACGTCTTTTTTTATTTCATGTAGGCCAACTTGTAGCTCTTATGACACGTCGAGACTCTACCATCGGTTCGGAATGCAGATTCTGCTGAGAGGAGCCGGTAAGAAACTCAGGAGTTCTCTCTTTTCAAAATAAGTGTAAATTAAAAATTTAAAACACCCCCTACAAATTACAACATCCTAATCAGTAATCGTTAAAATAAAAATATGTAATCCGCCATTTTGTGGCGGCGGCCATCTTGGACCGATGTTCATCAAACATACAAACATAGCTTGGAACACTCCCGACTAATTCACCTTTCAAACAAAAAAAAAAGACGTGTGGCACTCGGGGACTGCCGCGGTAAAGCTATTGCATAGCATTTTCAGCGGTGAGAGGAGTCCCGTGTCAGGTTATTTTCGTTACGAAATTTCTGGATTCGGTCTCCACGCTCAAGGCCCGCGATAGAAGCTATGCAATAGCTTAATAATACAATAACAATGTACCTACATACAGCTACAAATTAAAATGTACTGTACACCTTGCACCTACGATATGGTGACCTCAGTCGGATTATGTCAGACATGTAAATATACTAAATATACATAACATACTAAGATTATTATGAGTATTTTTCACACGGTAACATTTTGAGGCGACATTATCAAAAACCTGATTTGTATGCAACTTCCCTACTACTAATATACATAATATAATATGCAACAATACCCAAGTCATTTTTTCGACTCAAAAAAATTTTTTTTAGTTTTTGACTTCGGTGCTTGCTGTGAAGTAGAATCTGCTCTCCGAACCGATGGTAGATTCATTAAATATAGAGGTCAGTGGGGTCGACCCATCAATAGAACAAAGAGTAAAGCACGTGATACACATGCTAGTAGATGGCATGCTAGGTGCTGGTAAAATGGCGCGTCAGGCACTGGCAGAATGTCAGCGCGTGATATACATGCCAGTGAATGGTATGCCAGTGTCTAAACACTTCTACGTTCTACGTCAAGATCTTATTAAACTTTTTAGAAACGTTAAGTAGTTTCTAAAAGTTTTAATAAGATCTTGACAGATAGTTGAGAGTTGCAATTTACTAGCAACACGTTTCGATCTGTTTCACATACTTTATGTTACGATACGAATCTCCCGTCCCACTTCCCCTAAAAGGGAAAAAATCAAATGGCTTGCGATCTACTTGCGTTTGCTTTGTACTGGCAGAACCACGATACACATGCGAGTAGCTCGGTTTTGCTTGTAACTGGCATGCTTTTGTGCGAGTAGCTGTCATGTGTATCACGGACTTAAAGAATCTCTTTTTAAAAATAGCTAACCAACATCAGCGTATCTAAACATAGACGCAAAAATTATCTTATCAACGAAACAAGTAAAAGATAACACGAGATTTATGACACTGATTGTTTTAGATAAAATGGAAAGATCATAGGAACTAATGTGTACATAATATTACTCATTTTAGATAAGTATACAACGCAATGCGTTTTTTGATAACCCCCATGGCATTTAATAAGTAGAAGTTATTACACAGTTAATGAATTCCTTAGTGACAAAATTGCTTAGAACCAATCTGCTTTGCTTCAGCTGTATTTTAGTTTTGTAAACAGCGACTGCTGAGTTTTTTGCCGGCTCTTCTCAGCAGAATTAGCATTCCGAACCAGTGGTAGATTCTCGACTTGTCGTCCATAAAATAAAATCTCCGCTTAGTTAGTCATGCTTCCAGATTACGTAACAGTTACGAGTAAAATGAGTAATATAGTAAGTAATTAAAATGAGTAATTACTAAAGTAATATATCGTACTATGGTACTGTCAAGGTTTTACTTCTTAAACTAATTGTTTTAGCTCAATTTCAATTATGCATGGAGTATAATACTGTAGCCATTCATTTTCGATGACCTCTTTAACGCGTGGGATAATAAGTGGGAAGTTTCAGGTTCGATTCCCAGCAGGGATAGTTTGGGAATTAATAATATTTGAATTGAAGATTCAATAGCTCAATGGTTAAAGGTGCGGACTGAAAACTGCAAGGTCGCAGGTTCGAGTCCCACCCGTTGCACTATTGTCGTACCCACTCCTAGCACAAGCTTTTCGCTTATTTGGAGGGGAGAGGAAAATATAAGTCAAGTTCCACTTAGCTAATATTCTTTAAAAAAAAATACTGGAATTGTCTTTGGTCTAGTCTGATGGGACTAAAAAAATAGGTAATAAAGAATAAACAAAAACGGTTCCACAAAGCACCATTATCAGTTATTATACTATTATAGAATTGTTTTAAAACAATTATATTAATAAAACAGTTGGAATCGTGCGTTGAGATTGTAAACACTAAGTATAATATGTACATCCCAAGTAGGGTTGCCAGACGTCCCGTATTTCCCGGGACATCCCGTATTTTAGGCATAGTTTAAAATGTCCCGGCGGGACTCTCTCTGTCCCGTATTTGAATTCACACACGCAACGTTCGTAAAGAAGTGAGTTGATCACCGTTTTTAATTACGATTATAATTGTATTGATTTTTACAGATATGTTAAAACGAATAAAAATATATTAAAACTGACTTGATCCTCGAAAAAATATAAAAAAAAATGACACTAAATAATTTTGTTTTTTTATTTGTCCCGGGTAAAAAATTCCCGACCCGTATTTTTTACCTATTTAACCATTTGTGTCATATAGGCTGAAAAAAAAAAACTGGCAACCCTAATTCCAAGTGTAGTATGTAGTGTAGTATGTAGTGTATAATGTATTATTGCAGGCTTATTTGTAGGTAAGTAGGTGATCACGCGATATTTCTTAGAACGTAAGTATGTACCGTATTTTAGTAACTGTCTTTGGAGAACCTGTTAGTGTACTAACTTAGTACCCACTTAATTATAATTAAGTGGGTACTAAGTTAGCTTATTAATTAGGATTGCGGTTTCCAATTCCTT
Organism: Hipparchia semele; assembly: GCA_933228805.2. Taxonomy (NCBI): domain Eukaryota; kingdom Metazoa; phylum Arthropoda; class Insecta; order Lepidoptera; family Nymphalidae; genus Hipparchia; species Hipparchia semele. Next base: position 4,371,016 of record OW121735.1, on the reverse strand, counting down.
TCGATGTAATGCTCGTTTAAACAATTGGATATTTGATTGTTGTCAAAATGCGGATATTCATTAATTACAATTGAAAATGTTACATGTAAGAATAATATTTGTAAAAACAGAAAATAAATCGGTCGAAAAACAAATATGTTACTTAAGCTGTTTTAATGCGACTGTATCCGTACTCTTTCTAAAACGCTACTGAATCGTGACGTCATGTTGCAATAGCGCTGTCTTTTTCTAACAGGAAACTTAAAAGCTCTATATTTTCGAAACTAGTTGATGTTAAAAAAAGAAAAATGGTATAGTTGTACAGTATAAACCTCGTGTATCAGAGAGCACGTAAAAACGTCGTCGGTTCTACGCCTCTCTCTCTCTCTCCGGTCGTGTTGGATTTTCTACCCATCGAATTACAAGAGTGAGGGAATAGAGAGTGTGCCTGTGTTTACGCAGATACTTATGCTCAATAATATAAACCTCTGTGTAGATCAACCACTGTGGCCAAATTCGGTCGTTCACTTTTTTTATTTAAAGTTTATAAATTATCTTAATTTTAATAGATGGCGCTGGCATCAATATTATCAATTATCAGTAGGTATATTGAATATTTCTAAATGAAAATGCAACTTTTAGATAGGATGCGAGGCAAACCACTTACCTAGTTTTAATTAGAAAGTCTAAAAAACATTCTTAAGACCTTAGAATATGTACCTAATTAATCTAAGCTCAAGACATTCTATGTCGTATAAACTTAATTTTATTAGTAGCTAGTATTTAGCAGCCAGCTAAAAAAACGTAATAAATAAATAGAAAAGAAAAAATTACCGCCATCCCGTCTGCTTTACTCGTTAAATCCAAATAAAAGAACACAAAGTAAAATCCACTCGCGTAACTGTTTTATTTATAAACTCAACACTGCACTGTAAAAATTAAAAAAAAAATACAACTTTATGTCATTTTGTTATTTTGTTTTTAAACGCAACGTAATGCAGCGCGTTGAAAACGATTCGAAATTCGAATTTCAAATGACGCGAGTCGCTGCTCGGACGCACAGACTACGAAAAGTACCACGCGGTAGTCAACCTCTAAAAGGATTTGGAAGAAAGAGATAACGATACCTCATTTTCTATAGAAGTGTATATCTGTATCTCCGTCTAATTTTCTCAGGCAAGACGAATCGGTTGTAACGGACATTTTATTCGGCCATGCTTGGACGCAAGTTACCAGTGACGTCACAGTAAACCGGTCGAGGAAGTTTTTTGTAGACTGAGAACATTCCAAAAGTATTCATTCTATTTTAAACTCTATGTTTGTTGCTATAAAGTTTATTTCCGTTTAAAATAGTTTACGATGTGTTTTCTTTGGTTTCCTGAAAGTTGATCTCAAAAGCGCTTGAACGCTTGAGAATTTGACCACTGGTAAGAATTTTAGTACCTACATATTTTTTTTCATCAAAAGGTTCAGTTTTTAGGGTTCCGTATCCGAAGGGTAACCAACGGGACCCTCCACTCCGCTGTCCGTCCGTCAGTCTGTCTGTCAGCGGGCTATATCTCATGAGGTTTACAGATCATGAGAAAAAGGGTTCCTAAGGCTAGGGCTATAGCCTCAGGAACCCTATATTTTTCCGGGATAAAAGTAGCCTATGACATTACAATTCCTCATATATCCTCTTGTAAAATATCACGTCGATCAGTTATTACGAGTACGTTATGGAAGGACTAACCAACAAACAAAACACACTTTTGCATTTCATCGCCTTACTTTCTCAACCTCGTAAGTCGTATCTGTATTTCCAATGTTTTGGAAAATGACAAATAAATAAGTAAATAAATTCTTATTCTTATTTACGACATCACATTACAAATTATCAGTGTTTCTCTTCTATATTATGCATGTTTATACACAAAAACCTTCCTCTTGAAACACTCTATCTATTAGAAAAAACCGCATCAAAATCCGTTGCGTAGTTTTAAAGATTTAAGCATACATAGGGACAGAGAAAGCGACTTTGTTTTATACTATGTAGTGATAGTGACTTCATAAAGCGCTGTAGCGCTTGACGGTTGATCGTGCGGAGGTGTGTTGTATGTACTTGGTGGGACCTCCAACGGAGCGGCCTCGGAGGGAAGAGGCCTGGCCGTGACGTCACTCTCCCATGATTTAACATTATGAAACAATCGACTTACACAAGTTTATAACTAACTGAATTTATTTGAATTTTAATGATTGCATGCAAATAACCTATTGTTAGAACTGTCAGTTTATAGAATTAAACCAGCTAAGTGAGAGTTGGAGTTGGTGGAGATACGAAGGGACCGTCAAACACAAAAGTTTATTGTACGGAGAGTGGAGACACTCTTTAATTTTTAAACTTTTTTTTTTAAATTATTTGTTATAGCGGCAATCCAACTAATCTATGCTAATATTATAAAGAGGAAAGATTTGTATGTAAGTACATATGTTTGTAACGAATTGGCTCAAAAAGTACCGGACCGATTTGGCTGAAATTTAAAATGGAGCTAGGTTATACCTTGGATTAAAACATAGGCTACTTCTTATCCCGAAAAAATTATAGTTTCCGCGGGATTTTGAAAACTAATTCCGCCCGAACGAAGTCGCGAGCATCAGCTAGTATTATTTAAAATGCAAAAGTTTGGATGGATGGATGCATGGATGTTTGTTAGTCAATCACGCCGCAACGTCTGAACCGATTTGACTAAAATTTGGCACAGAGATAGATTATAGTCTGGAGTCTGGAATGACACATAGTCTACTTTTATCCCGCAAAGTAAGAAAGTTCCCACGGGAATTAAAAAACGTCAATCTAGGCGTACGAAGTCTCAAGCATCAGCCAGTAGAAATATACATTCTGTGAAAGTTTCTAGTTTCTACCTAACGTTATTTCGTTTTATGAGATACAGCTGGATACAGCCCTAATAGATAGACAGACGGACAGCGGCTTATTGATAGCATAGAGTAAGGATAATATACTGCAGTAATAGGGTCCCGTTAGGGTCCTTTAGGCACGTTGTGGTGCCTTTTGTAATTTTGAATATCCCGCGTTTATTTTGGGCTTTACTTTTCATAAATCATAGAGAATTTCAATTAAAATAAAAATGGATTTGGTTTCAGTATTTACTGTTAGTAAAAATTATAGAAAAAATAGGAAACCACACCCATTTTCCTTAATAATTGTCGGCGTCGGTAAGTTCGGATAACTTCTGATTCAGTTTGGGACTTTTTTTGTTTGATTGCTGGCCACACTGCAGTCCTCAGAGTAGATACTTTTGTCTGCAGTCTGCACATTTGCAGATGTCATAAGTAGTATGTATAGTAATCTGTGCAAATGTCAAAAACACGTCAATGTCAAATGTGTTTTCAATTTTCATGGGGTTTTGTGTTTTCTTTGCGAACTGCGAAGTTTTTTCTGATTTCCGCTAATTTTCCACTAAATAAACTCAAAAAATGACGAAAACAGCTGACAACGTGAACCCCAACGTATACGACACATATTCTGAGCGCGAAATAACCTCCAATGAACGCAACGAAGACATAGTCGACGAAATAGATCGACGGGAAGTTTTCGATTTAATACGCAATATCAACGACCCTGAACACCCGCTAACCCTCGAGGAGTTAAGGGTCGTGGAGGAGGACAATATATTCGTGAATAATGAGAAGAATGTAGTCAACGTTTACTTTACGCCTACGATTCCGCACTGCAGTATGGCAACTTTAATAGGTAAGGAGTTGGTTTTGTTTTGCAAAGAGCGACTGCTGAGTTTTTTACCGGCTCTTAGCAAAATCCGCTTTCCATATTGGTGGTAGATTCTTGACTTATCATAACAGCAACAAGATCATAATTATTAATCAGTCAAAATGCATCCACTGTTGGACATAGGCCTCTTTTAAGTAGCGCCAACGTTGCCTGTCCTCGGCCTTTCGCATCTAATTAAAGCCTCAATAGCCCAACGGTTAAAGGTTAAATGAAAACTGAAAGGTCACAGGTTCAATCCCCACCTGCATTATTGTAGTACCCACTCCTAGCACAAGCTTTTCGGTTATTTAGAGGGAATAAGAGGATATTTGTCACCTTCAGCTTAGCTAATATACTTTTAACAACAAAAAAAATGATGTGTGCCACCTACACCACTTTCCGTATGTCATAATGTGCCCTGCAATCAGTTTGCTGAGACAAGGTCTCCATTCGAAGATCTCATAACTCCTACAGCTATCGGTTCTCTAAGATATTTGACCAGCCACTGCCGACTTCAAAGAGTTAGCCTTAAGTCTGTTGGTTTTTAGATAAATAATTTAATTTTGGACTTATTCCCTCAACAAAATTCCGAGCATAGCTCTCTCCATAGCACCTCGAGTGAAGTTGGTGGACAAGCCTCACTGTCAGTGTCTACACTTAAGCACCAAAAGTATCCTTTTTTTTATTCGGTGACAAGATAGCCCTTGACTGTGATTTCAACTGATGGTAAGTGACGATGCAATCTAAGATGGTAGCGGGCTAACTTGGAAGGGGTATAGCAGTGTAAATTCAACCCATACCCCTTATCGGTTTCTACACGCCATCGTGCCGGAACGCTAAATCGCTTGGCGGCACGACTTTGACGGTAGGGTGGTAACTAGCCACGGCCAAAGCCTCCCACCAGACCAGACCAGAGACAATTTAGAAATAATAAATTACTAAATTGCCCCCGCCGGGAATCGAACCCGAGACCTCCCAGTTATAAGACCACAACGCTCACCACTGCGCCAGGAAGGTCGTCAAAAATAATTTAACATGTTCATCAACAGTATCACCTCAATGGTTGATTGTGTTATGTCACTACAAAATTTCATACATTACTGTCGTATTAATTTTTACAGTTACAACGTCCAGAGGAGTACTGTCCATGAACATGTTAATTTTGGATTTATTCTTTCAAAAAAATTAGAGGAAAGCTCTCTCCATAGCACCTTGAGTGAAGTTGGTGGACTAGTCAAAGCATTCTACATGAGGTTTCACATCATTTTCTTCGTTCCAGGTCTATCCATCAGAGTCCAGCTGCTCAGAGCCCTGCCAAGCCGCTTCAAGGTGACTGTGGAAGTGTCGGAAGGCACGCACATGTCAGAACATGCTGTGAACAAGCAGCTGGCTGACAAGGAGAGAGTGGCCGCTGCGTTGGAGAACAACAACCTGGTTCAAATCATTAACCAGTGTGTTGTCAACTCGTGAATACCATCCGATGTTGTACCACCAACGGGAATGGGTCTGCTTTGTCTTCCCATGTTGACATGTTTTGGATTATATGTATTGCATTTTTGAAGCTTCACTGTGGAAGCACTGTATACATAGCTTAGTTTGGTTACTTATTGTAAAATTATTTTATTTTTTGAAAAGAGCAACTGCCGAGTTTCTTGCCGGTTCTTCTCAGCAGAATCTGCATTCCGAACCGGTGGTAGATTTATGACGTGTCATAAGAGCTACAAGGTAGCCTACATGAAATAAATAAATTTTGAATTTGAATTTGTTGATATATACTCGTAATTGACACTTTCAGTGCTGTCTACTTGATTAGTGATCGGAAACATCTAGTGTTCAATACAGTGGTGTGCATACAGGGTAGGCATTAAGTGGACAGATAGTGGGCAGGTATGAGTTATAAGAACTTAAGGGTAGACTTTTTATATATTTTTTTTTATAATTTTTAAGCTATTGCATAGTTGCTATCGCGGGCCGGCGTGAAGACCGAGTTCAGAAATTCCATAACGAAAATAACCTGACACGGGACTCCTCTACAGTGAGCCGCTAGATGGCGCATTTTTTATCAACGCCATCTAGCGGTGAGCCGCTAATGTGATGGCGTTGATAAAAAATGCTATGCAATAGCTTTACCGCGGCAGTCCCCGAGTGCCACACGTCTTTTTTTTTTAACTTATAGGTAATTTTCGTATTTGTATGTCACCCGAAAAATAACGAATCGATGTTTTTTTAAAAAAAAAAAGGTTATTAGCCAAGCTGAAGTTGCTTAATATCCTTCTATCCCCTCCAAATAAGCGGAAAGCTTGCGCTAAGAGTGGTTACAGCAATAGTACAACGGGTGGGGTTCGAACCTGCGACCTTTCAGTTTTTCAGTCTGCACCTTTTACTGTTGGGCTATTGAGGCTATTGAATTTGTACAATGCCTACCTTTAAGTTTTTTATAACTCATATTGGAGATTTTTTTTATTTTATATCATCTGCCTACCCTATTGTACATCCACTGGTTCTATACTACCCACATTGATACAGTAGGTCTTAAGAGTAAAAACACCTAATTTTGAGTTTGACCAAATAGTGTGGGAATTGATCTCCATAGAAATGTACAGTTTAATCTTGTTAAATTATATATTTATAATTTAGTTATAGTTCTTTCAATTCACGAGGGCGCGTGGCTCATGGTTGTGTGTGTTGTATCTGTATAAGTGTGAGCGAGAGCTTGCTCGCGCCTGTCCGCTCCCACCTAGGCTCCTGACAGGCGCACACTTACGCAATGTGCATGTACACTACGTAACCACAAGTAAAGTGCCTGTAACGTCGTGAGATAAATGTACTATATGGGTTGATGATAAAAGACTAATAAAACAAACATACAGCCACGCTAAGTATTTTATTTAAAAAACTTAGTGAAATGCATTACCCGTCGCCTATAAGTCCCTTATTTTACATAAATATTATTTTTAATTTTTAGATTTTTTTTTCGAAGCACTAGACTAAGAATAAAAAATAGGTATGCACCACAGAGTAGTGACGTTTTGCAAGACAACAGTTTTTTTTTTCATTTATCGATATTTGTCACATAAATTGAAATATTGTTTTATTTTCAAAATATCTATTTGGTTTTGATGCTATTTTTAATTTAAAAAATGACAATAAACTTACTTTTTTATTTTTGGATGTTCACATCAAAGACAATTTGGTATTAATTCGGTTATACCCAATCTCATAGACTAAATACAGATCTAAAAAAAGTTCTATCCTTAAATCCTAAAGAATAAACAAAAAGTTCTTTCGGAAAGGATAGTACTGATTTTAGATTCAGAGATTGTGTACAACTGAATTAGAACCAAACATTTAAAACTTATCTCAATTATTTTTTATTTTTACAGGAAAGTTTTCTCATTTATAATTGGGATGTTGCTTGTGTTAAAAATAAATTATTTGTTACTGTATATTAAGATAAAGGGACAGTCTTCTGTTAGTTTTAAGTTGCTAAAACATATAAATTGAATATAGATAAAGAATTGCTAGTTTGATTAGTTGGCAACATCCCCATTACCAAGGTCATTACAAAAACGAAATCTTTTTATTAATATTTATTAATAAAAAAAAAATGTTGTCTCCCAAATCGGTTACAATATTATTGCCGACACAAATGACATAATATAAAAACTTACTTAGTAATAATAATAATATTTTAAATCCAAAAGACCGATTCGACATCGGCACAACCGATCTTTTAAATTCTGAAAAGTAATATGGATCTACGAGCCTATTCTCTAACTCAGGCTATCGTTCAGCACTGGTAGCATGGGCAGGAGATAAAAGTTTTATCCCCCGATTTTATCCACTGACAGGGGATAAAATTATCTTTTCCCTATGCTAAAGCATGGCGACAGAGGAGAAGGCGATGTATATTTCTATAAGTATATCCACTGAGTGTTATTTCCACCGCTGTGCCCATGCTCGACGGGTGGATAAAGCTAAGCGAGGGGATAAACGTTTTATCCTTTTCCCGGGGATAAAATTTCTCCCGCCCATGCTACCAGGGCAGTTGCTAAGTGTTGGGTTAGTATAAGATTTAATTCGTTTGACCTCATTCGTATACTATGACATTAGCGCCCAAGTAAAATGAACCGTAATCCCATTGAATTAGAGCCCAATTTCGTTCATTCATTCTTACACTTTCACGTTTTTTTTTATTCGATGACAAGGTAGCCCTTGACTGCGATCTCACCTGATGGAACGTGACGATGCAGTCTAAGATGGTAGCGGGCTAACTTGGAAGGGATATAGCAGTGTAAACTCAACCCATACCCCTAATCGGTTTCTACACGCCATCGTGCCGGAACGCTAAATCGCTTGGCGGCACGTCTTTGACGGTAGGGTGGTAACTAGCCACGGCCAAAGCCTCCCACCAGACCAGACCAGAGACAATTTAGAAATTATAAATTCCTTAATTGTCCCCGCCGGGAATCGAATCCGAGACCTCCCAGTTATAAGACCACAGCGCTCACCACTGCGCCAGGGGGGTCGTCATATACGTATAAACTTAAATCGGTTGTACTGAATTTGTGACTTTAAATCAATACAGTTAAGATTCATTTTACTTTGACGCTAATGTCATAGTATACGAATATAATTAATCGAACTAAATCTTAAACTAACCCCAATGAGAACTGTCAAAATCGCATTTTTATGACGTAATGCGAGTTTGACAGTTCCTTATTAGCAAATGTCTTTGTTTTTCATAGCCTTTGAGACAGAGAATAGGTTCTGCAAGGTTCCAACGGGTTAATAGGCCAGATAATTCAAATTAATTTTTAAATAAATAATTAAATATATTTTTAATGAATTGAATCTTTTTAAATTTTATTTTTGCAATTTTTTTTCCGTAAATAAGAGATTAGTTAAAGAAGTATAGATTGCTAGCAAATTAGAGCAAAGCGTGAATCAAGTTATTATATTATGTCTTTTCAATGATACCGAAGTTCAATAAAACTACACAAAGACTACTAAAAATACTAAAAAAAATTGCTATGTTTATTTGATTTAATAAAAAAATTGTACTTTGATTCTAGAATAAATAAAAATGATGAAAAAGAACAATAAAATATCATATTTCATCGATTTCAACAATAAAATATAACTTGTAATATTTATACAAACAGCAATCTCATTTCTTTTTGCTAATCTCTGCCTAAATAACAAAAATAAAAACGTTAGATCATGGAATCGATTCTAATCAATACTATACCAGTTGGAACCTTGACTAACAATCACATATTATATTTTGATGTAGTTTGTACTTTTTTTCCGAAAAAATGATTGGTAATTTTTTTTAACAAAACCTAACAGATTTTTTTTATTTTTAACCTATAACAAAATCCTATATCTAACTATAATTAATATACATAAATAAAGCTACAGATAAAAAATATGTTACACATTAGAAAAAAACATAGTTTTCGAACGCTATTAAAATTACTTATTGCAACTTGACAATGTCAAAGACATTACTTTTTTACTTCGACTCCGGTTAAGAAGTCAAAAAGGGTTAGTAGGGAACACTAGCTCGACAAAAGCCTATTATGCGACACTAAAAAAAAATGGAATATTTTTTTTCTATCACAATTTTTTTAAAGTTTTTTTTTCACGAAAAAAAAAATAATTTACGTAACAACGAAAAAAAAAGTTTCAACGAAAAAATCTCTTATAAAAATTCATCTCTTAGTAAGTATATATAGTACATAAAAATAATTAAAATTGTCTATTTTTTTAATTTATTTTTCAGGCATTTTCATTTATTATGAGAAACTTTTAATCGTGCACTATAATTAGAAATATAAAAAAAGTTTTGTCTTTACAACGAAAAGTAAGGTAGGTTTTATACACTATTTTTTTTTTTACAGATGGTCAGCAAATATCGTGATATTTTTGACCCTGTCAATAATATTTATACCTCCCACGTAAGTTGTATCTCACAAAATTGGCATTTTAGGATTGTTGCACTTATCATTTCTTTTTATCTATTTTATGTGTTCGTTTAAAAAAAAAATTAAAAAGACGCGTGGCACTCGGGGACTGCCGCGGTAAAGCTATTGCATAGCGTTTTTTATCAACGCCATCTAGCGGTGAGAGGAGTCCCGTGTCAGGTTATTTTCGTTACGGAATTTCTGGATTCGGTCTCCACGCTGGCCCGCTATAGAAGCTATGCAATAGCTTAAAAACAGCATTCTTTACTTTCAAGATGTACAAAGTTGTATCGTTTTTAAAAAAACGGCCTAAACCATTGTATCGAACTTCACAACAATTAACGCGTCACGTAAGCGTCTTGGGGATACAACAATTTACGTTGGAGGTAACGATATTATTGACGTAAATATTTAAACTGGATTCACGATACATATCTAATGTCTGAACTTTCTCTATATGAGGATGTTAGTACATTTTAATGTACTGTATAAAAATATATGATACAATGGCGTAGTCTAGACCTACCACATATTATATAGTAGTCTATGGTAGTATGATAGTATGGTAGTATGGTAGTTATGGTGGTAGTAATGACTGGTGAAAAAAAAAAGAATCGACCAGCGATTTTATAATTTCATGTAAGACTGTTATTTCTATACAGTTTAAGTGTAAATCCATGTTTTATTAACCGACTTCCAAAAAGGAGGAGGTTATATGAAAAAAAAAATTTATTTGAATGCATCTAACTAATTTGATGTGGATAAATGCAGTTTTCGAAAAAATTAAACGTGATTTATTTTTTGTAAAATGCCTACCTACATGAAAAAACAAATTAAAATTAACGTGCTTTAAAACATGTATCCACAAAAACATAAATTTAACTATGAAATTCGACCAAATCTAGCATCGAACTATAACAGTTAGAAGCGGTGTTAAGCCATTTTTAGTAAGCCTTAAAGGCCGACTACGTAGTATCGCCGCATTATTACTACAAGCTCGCAGAAAATTATTAAAAAATGACGACGTATGTGAAAGGGTACGTAATTGTAATAGAATTACACGAGTACCTACCAAGGTTAAACGACGTTCTTCAAAAAGATCAAGAAGGCGGGTAGATAGATTTTACCCATGACAGCTTCAACTTGACGTCTCGCAACACCGCAGTCCCGTCGTGACCACGGTCCATGCAACTGGATCGAAATATCGACAATACCAACTAAAACAATCACCGTGGTACGTACTCTTATATTTCTATTACAAGGGTGTCACAATTCATCACAATAACTAACAAAAACGTAATTATCAGTACCAATACAGAAAATAATTACATGGCACTCAGACATTGATTGTTTTGAGCCTATATTTGAAGCGGAACTTTGTTAGAAACTCCTGTTCTAAGGCGTTATAGTTCGACGAAGTCTAGTTTATTTATCGCCGAAACAAACTTTACTGCTGTCAATGTTAAGATTAATGAACTCTAGCTGTCGAATTGGGTATTTAACTGTCAAAATGTGGATATTCATTAATTACAATAGAAAATGTAACATGTAAGAATAACATTTGTAAAAACAGAAATTAAATCGGTCAAAAAACAAATATATACACGGTGAAATTTCATTGGTTGTACTCCCTGAAAGAGGTGAATGTGCTCATGAAACTGAACAACTTTCCCCAAGGAACATAGGTCGAAATATGAAAAAAAAAATTGGACCTCCCATAGTAAATCAATCAGCTGATCGTCAAGTTTGTATGAAGGGTCCAATTTTTTTTTTTCATATTTTGACCTATGTTCCCTGGGGAAAGTTGTTCAGTTTCATGAGCACATTCACCTCTTTCAGGGAGTACAACCATTAAAATTTCAACCGGTATATAATATAGTGTTATAATTATTAAAAAATGGCATTGTGTTATAATTATTAAAAAGCTTTATTTAAAGTATGTATATAAAAAAATATTAGACAAATACCCAATTTAAGTTGTTTCGTCTCAACTGTTTTGCAAACTTTTCAAAAGTTGTCAGTTGAAGTTGCTAGGTGTGCGCAGCCCTTTGGTGAACACATGGCGTTAGCGGCGTTTTGGCAAAATAAGTTGCTAAGAGTGCGCATCGCCTGAGTGAATACATGGCGTTAGCGACATGTTTCGGCAAATAAAGTTGCTAAGTGTGCGCAGCGCCTTAGTGTATACATGGCGTTAGTAGCGTGACGCGTCAGTAGTACGTCTGTCTGTGCGTGTGCGCGTAGAGCGGATGTCACTGGTCGTAATTCTTCGCTTTGCGGTCCAGGTCGTCGTCTGAACTGCGGTTCATCGGGTGATCTGCAATAGGGAATACATTTTTTTTTAATTATGACAAAATAGCCTAAAGGCCTCCCCAAGCTATGACGTCGTTAACCAACATTTGGCCAAATACAATTTTTCTACGCATCTTACTAAGAAAAAAATTCTCAATCGATCCATGTAATCGGTATTCTCCTTACTGCTGTTGTTTTTGATATAGCAATATAAAAAGAGTCGTTTATTCGTTATCAAATGGCGTCATTTTTTTAAAAACATAAACCTATAAAGGATTATATGTTTATGTTTTACTGTTTTTTATTTTCTGACAAATATTTTGTAATTTTTTTGCAAAAAAAGTAGTGTTCTCACCGGAGTGCTGCATCTTGGGCACGAGCACCACGTTCCCGTCGGCGGCCTGCTGCAGCGAGTACTGCGTCGACGACAGCGGCCGCCCGTCTTGGTCGCGCAGGTTCTGACGAAGGAACGGACTTTACTTAACAGAGATTAGTTGTAAGAAGTATATACACTAGGATGTAAGGGACACGATAACGAAAACTTTGTGAATATATTGGTTACACCGTAACGAACTCAATTCATCTCGGAAATGATGGGTTACCAATATTGTAATTTTTGAGCAATCGCGAATGGACGCCGATACCTACACCCGTAGTAGGTACGGCGCGTCGCTTTTGTTAAACAGCTGATCGCATTAAAATGTACATTGCTATTTTGTTTTAAATATTATCAATTGTTGTTTTTCCAATTAAAATCAAATCGAGATAGGTTACAGACTAAACGAATTAAAAAAAATTAAAATGAGTGGTGATCTCTATGCGTGCGCGCCTTGCGGTTTCGAACTGTGCGCACCTCGTCCGCGAGCAGGGATACCCAACGTTGGCGCTACCTTATAGAGGCCTATGTCCAACAGTGGATGCATTTTGGCTTATGACGATGCACTCAAGTTACACTTTTAAAGCTTTTTTTCCCTTTACAGTTTTAGCTTTTTTCCCCATCCTTACCTGGAATACATGTCGGTACAAGGCCGCGAAGCGCTCCTTCACCCGCTGCCGCTCCGCCAGCAGCGAGTGGTGGTCTCTTTGTGTGCGCGCCTTGCGGTCGCGAACTGTGCGCACCTCGTCCGCGAGCGACGTGATCTGGTCGAGCTTCCGCTTGCGGCAGTTCTGTGCTGCCACCTGTGGGACAATGTTAACATAAAAAAAAAATAATGACGAAAGTCCGAAAGTGATTTATGGGAATGGGCGTGACAATAGGGTATTTTACTCCTACCAAGAAATAATCTAAAAATACATAAATTAGATAGTTTAGGTGATTACAAATCGGGAAGCGTTAGTTTCAGTACACAAAATTCTAAGTTTTTTTATTTATTTTATTAGTTTTCACTTTTTTTTTATCCGTGCTACAAATATGCGAAACGGCACCCGCTATGACACTACGTCATAATGTCTGTAAATAAAGAATCTTTCATTTAGCACCTCGTCAGTTAATGTTATTAGCTATTGTCATCTGTCACTGTGACAGGTGCTTAAACTACCTACTCAGTGTGTTTACTGTCGGGATGACGTCATCTAGCGTTTTCTCAATTTTCTGTAGGCGGATTTTAGCAAAATAACTAACCACCAACGGGAATGGGTCTGCTTTGTCTTCCCATGTTGACATGTGTTGGATTATATGTATTACATTTTTAAAGCTTCACTGTAGAAGCACTGTATACATAACATAGTTTGGTTACCTATTGTAAAATTATTTTTATTTTTTTTATTTTTTGAAAAGAACAACTGCTGAGTTTCTTGCCGGTTCTTCTCAGCAGAATCTGCATTCCGAACCGGTGGTAGATTTATGACGTGCTATAAGAGCTACAAGGTGGTCTACATGAAATAAATAAATTTTGAATTTTGAATTTCGCCAACGGGAATGGGTCTGCTTTGTGTCTACCCATGTTAACATGTGTTAGGTTGTGGTAGGTGTGCATTTTTGAAACTTCTGTGTGGAAACATTGCGTGCATAGCCTAGTTTTATTAACAATTGTAAAAAAAAAAAAAAATTTTTTTTGAAAAGAGCAACTGCTGAGTTTTTTGCCGGTTCTTCTCAGCAGAATCTGCATTCCGAACCGGTGGTAGATTTATGACGTGTCATAAGAGCTACAAGGTGGCCTACATGAAATAAATAAATTTTGAATTTTGAAACCTTTTCTTGCTAAATTCGTACCTTATTCTTCCCCCTGCGCCGTATGTCCCTTATAAGGGACAACTGTGCTTCGCTCAGGTCGTGTTTGGACAACCTTTCGTTGAACTCGTCCATGGGCAAGTTTATAATGTCCTGGACTTCTAAAGGAATGCCTGAAACAAAACAGGAATATGTAAGTACCTGACTGCGATTTCACCTGATGGTAAGTGACGATGCAGTCCAAGATGGTAAGCAAGCTGACTTGTAAGGGGTATCACATTCAGCCTATAATACCCCTAATCGACTTCATACGCCATCGTGCCGGAACGCTAAATCGCTTGGCACGTCTTGGACGGTAGGGTGGTAATTAGCCACGGCCAAAGACTCCCGCCAGACAAGACCAGAGTCAATTTAGAAATTATGAATTTCCAAATCGGGAATCGAACCCGAGATCTCCCAGTTATAAGACCACTGCGCCAGGGAGGTCGTCGGAGTTCTAGGATGCCACAACAAAGCGACACATCGACGTGAATTTTTGCATGGGTATAGTTGAAGACCGTGAGGGCGACATAGGCTACTTTTTATCCCGGAAAATCAAATAGAACCCGCGGGATTTCTAAAAATTAAATCCACGCGAGCGAAGCCGCGGGCGTCGGCTAGTTAATCTATGATTTCAGTGTTGTTGATATCATAATATTATCAAAGATTAATTATTATACATAGAGGTCGGTGCGCCATTTGAAATATTATGAGTTCTAGACATAGACTAACTATAGAGCTGAGGCTGAAATGCATAGATCGCACTCTCACTCAGCGCAGATTCAAGACCGAGTTAAAACGAGACAGATTTATGTCAGAGCATATTTGCGTCTCGTTTTAACTCTATCTTGAGTCTGAGCACGCTTTATAGATCTCAGCATTAGTCTTACTTGGTTTTGGACTAGGGTTGCCAGATTTTTTTTTCAGCCTATAAGGGACAAATGGTTAAATGGGTGACAAAATACGGGATTTCAGTTTTTTACCCGGGACAAATAAAAAACAAAAATTATTTAGTGTCATTTTTTTATATTTTTCCGAGGATTGAGTCAGTTTTAACATATATTCGTTTATTATTAATTATTCGTTTTAACATATCTGTAAAAATTAATACAATAATAATTATAATCGTAATTATAAACGGTCATCAACTCTCTTTTTTACGAACGTTGCGTGTGTGAGTGTGGATCGGTTTTATAATGAAAAATGAAGTACGGTTCAAATACGGGACAGAGTCAGTCCCGCCGGGACATTTTAAACGGCGCCTAAAATACGGCACGTCCCGGGAAATACGGGACGTCTGGCAACGCTATTTTGGACCTACTTGAGTGACACCATTTTGGCGCTGTAAGCTCTAAATAGATACGAGTGTCTCTGGAACTAATAGGTAATATTGCAAATGGCGCACCTACCTTATTAATCTATGATTTCATTATTGTTGTATGATTCCATAGATTAATTATACATAGAGGTCGGATTTGCGATAATATTAGTTCTAGACATAGATTAATTATAGAGCTACATACCCAGTGCTTTAGCCCGTTTCTCATCCCGCGAGAGATGCGACCCGCCGCAGCCTCCGTCCGACATGCTGCCGTCTGTTAGTCGACGTACTGTGTACAGATGTGACATGTCATTAATCCTTCATATACAATATGTAACAAAAACTCTGTCGTTCCTGTGAGCTCATGAAACTGAACAACTTTCCCCAAGAAACATAGGTCGAAATATGAAAGAAAAATGTGGACCTCCCATACAAAATTGAGCGAAGCAATGGCTGGATCATGCGTCATGCTCGTGAACGGGTGCCACCAACGGGAATGGGTCTGCTTTGTGTCTGCCCATGTTAACATGTGTTAGGTTGTGGTAGATGTGCATTTTTGAAACTTCCGTGTGGAAACATTGTGTGCATAGCCTAGTTTTGTTAACAATTGTAAAAAAAAAAAAAAATTTTTTTGAAAAGAGCAACTGCTGAGTTTCTTGCCGGCTCTTCTCAGCAGAATCTTCATTCCGAACCGGTGGTAGATTTATGACGTGTCATAAGAGCTACAAGTGGGCCTACATGAAATAAATAAATTTTGATTTTGATTTTTTGATTTTGATCCGCTGATTCATTTACTATGGGAAGTCCACATTTTTTTTCCAACTTATCGTTCCACTCTCTATATTTAAGCACTCAGCTGTAATTATAGCAGATTAAATAGATAGAGAAAAAAAATGGTAAATTACCTCTCTTATCCCTGGGCGGGGGCCGCTCGGCCGGCAGCGGCGCGCTGTACGTGTGGTTGTGGCGCACCCTGTCCGAGCCGAACCCGAACCTGGGACCCGGGCTGGGCACCGTGCTCTGTCGGACGATACAATTTATTTATTTATTTATTTCAGGACGACCATCAGGTTACAATAAATTTAAAAACTAAAAAAACTACAAGATGAAAAAATTATTATGAAGTAATGTACACCTACTTACAGGTTGCCACAACATGCTTAAAGTTTAGTACCTACTACTTGAGAAATGTTGAGCAAAACAAATACACTACGAACAATTAAATAAAGTACCTACATACAAATTAAGAAGAGGAAGAATATGAAGATAGAAAGTGACTTGACAATTTTTTTTTAAATTTAGAAAACACAATTTAGTTTACAATCACACTTAGCCGTCATTCCGTTACACAGGAGAGTTTCTCAAGAATGCGAGTGTTTTCGGCACTCACATTCGAGCGTTGGTTAACTGATAGGAGTTTTTGTCATATACTATCTTCTTTTTTATTCGATGACAAGATAGCCCTTGACTGCAATCACACCTGGGGGCTGGGGCCCAAGTCTGCTATTGCAATTGTAGATCAATTGTCTATCAATGACATCCCAATTGCTACTTTTAGCAATTTTGGTAGTCTACTAATTCAATGGCGTCACAATTGTTTTCCGATGGTTTGCCACTGACACATCTAGCTTTGAATCTAGCTTAAATAAACTTTTTTAATATGTAGTTTTTTTTGAAACTCATTTCGGCAAATGCTTTTTAAGCTAATGGCAATACCGAGGTTTCATTGAATTACAATCCAATTATAAGAAATCGAACGACCATTGTGAATTTAGTAGACTCCGAAATTTTGGACCGATGATAATTGAATTGTAATTGTATTGTGGTTTAATGACAATGACATGTAAAATAGCAGACTTGGAGCCCTGATGGTAAGTGACGATGCAGTCTAAGATGGTAGCGGGCTACTTGGAAGGGGTATGGCAGTGTACATTCAACCCATACCCCTGATCGGTTTCTACACGCCATCGTGTCGGAACGCTAAATCGCTTGGCGGCACGTCCCTGACAGTAGGGTGGTAACTAGCCACGGCCAAAGCCTCCCACCAGACCAGACCAGAGACAATTTAGAAATAATAAATTACTAAACTGCCCCCGCCGGGAATCGAACCCGAGACCTCCCAGTTATAAAATCACAGTGCTAACTGATAAGAGTTTTTGTCATAATTCTGATCCGTTCCGATGCGATCTTTTTGTCTGGTGGGAGGCTTTAGCCGTGGCTATAGCTACCACCCTATCGTCAAAGACGTGCCGCCAAGCGATTAAGCGTTCCGGCACGATGGTGAGTAGAAGAAACCGATTCCAGGTATGGGTTGAATGTACACTGCCATACCCCTTACAAGTTAGCCCGCTACCATCTTACACTGAATCGTCACTCACCATTAGGTGAGATCGCAGTCATAGCCTATCTTGTCATCGAATAAAAATAAAATCTCTGGTATGTATTACCTGTAGTAGCGCGTGGCTGGAGTGCGGCGCGTTGAGGTCCAACGCTGGCTGCAGCGCGGGCACGTGCGGCGGGGCCAGTTGCGGCCGCGCATTGTATTCCACTGTACAATAATAATACAATAAAGATATTTTTTATTTTATTTTTAATTACTTTATATTAGAAAAAGTAGACATGTGAAGCTTATCTCTAAAAAAAGAAATTTCTTCCAGCTTCCCTTGAAAGTGAGTAAGGTGAAATTATAGAGTGGTATAGGTCAAAAATATACATCATTACATATGCTATAATACCTACTATATAATAGATACATTATAGAATATAAGATACATTATACTCTACTGCAAATAAATCATTCCCTAATTCCTTAGCTGTCTTAAACGTTACGTTTGTGACGTAACAAATAATGTTACGTAATGTAACGTAACAATTTGTAATGTAACAAATATGTATTGTTTTAAACAATAAACATGTCCAAGAAATGAATGCGATGTTTATGTTTCAATTAATAATAAGTTATAGAAGCGCTGTGGTCTTATAACTGGGAGGTCTCGGGTTCGATTCCCGGCGGGGGCAATTTGGGAATTCATAATTTCTGAATTATCTCTGGTCTGGTCTGACGGGAGGCTGTGTC
Source organism: Hipparchia semele (assembly GCA_933228805.2). Taxonomy (NCBI): domain Eukaryota; kingdom Metazoa; phylum Arthropoda; class Insecta; order Lepidoptera; family Nymphalidae; genus Hipparchia; species Hipparchia semele. The sequence goes on along the minus strand of OW121735.1, from coordinate 4,352,407 downwards.
TAGTCTGGTCTGGTGGGAGGCTTTGGCCGTGGCTAGTTACCACCCTACCGTCAAAGACGTGCCGCCAAGCGATTTAGCGTTCCGGCACGATGGCGTGTAGAAACCGATTAGGGGTATGGGTTGAATGTACACTGCCGTACCCCTACCAAGTTAGCCCGCTACCATCTTAGACTGCATCGTCACACAATCGGCATTGTTGCAGAAACCTGTCAATCGCTCATTCCGTTCGAAATTCAAAAATGTTTTAGGACCTGTTGTCTTCGATATCGCTCATTTGCGACAAGAGTGACATAATTCAAAATCGACGATGAGAGAATTCTCTCGTTAGAGAGTAATGTTTCGTGGATGCTGCGGTCTCGAAACAACACAGCGGCCAACAAAGCGACAGAGCATTAAGTCACAATCTCTCTCGCTCTTATTTTTTGTGCTTAGCGTAATGTTGTTTTTATAGCAAACTAGATGATGCCCGCGACTTCGTCCGCGTGGATAAAGGTTTTCTGATTCCCGCGGGAATTCCTTAATTTTCCGGGATAAAAAGTAGCCTATGTTTTAATCCTGGGAATAAGCTATCTCTATTCCAAATTTCAGCCAAATCGGTTCATGCGTTGTGGCGTAAAGGAGTAACAAACATACACACACACATACAAACTTTCGCCTTTATAATATTAGTGTGACAGTATAAATTTTCGACACTAAAATTGGTGAATTTTGAATTATGTCACCCTTGTCGCAAATGAGCGATATGTATGTTCAATAAGTATGGTGAAAAAAAAAAATATCAGCACTAGTTACCGTTGTGCATGTGCATTGTGTCGTGGTAGGTCTGTTCGCACTCGTATTTGATGACACCGGGCGGTCGCGTCGCTACCAACGGTTCGATTGGGGCTGCCGGCTGCTCCTACAACAAACATACTGTTATACACGGTTAATAGGGTATTTAACTCCTACTAAGAAATAATCTAAAAATATATAAATAAGATAGTTTAGGTAATTGGGAAGTGTTAGTTTCAGTACACAAAATTCGAAAATATATTTTATTTCAAAGTTTTCACTTTTTTTTTAATCTGTGCCACAAATATGCAAAACGGCACCCGCCATGACACTACGTCATAATGTCTGTAAATAAAGAATCTTTCATTTAGCACCTCGTCAGTTAATGTTATTAGCTATTGTCATCTGTCACTGTGACAGGTACTTAAACTACGTACTCAGTGCGTTTAATGTCGGGATGACGTCATCTAGCGTTTTCGTCAAAAAGGCAAGCGCAAGCTAGACCTCATCAGTGCTATCCAGTATTGATTGTCGTCAAGCTCAAGCCTATTTCGGAAAAAAATGTCATCTATTGCAGGGATCTTTCTCTGGTATTCTACGCAGTAACTGTTACCTGGAAACATCGTTTTCCGAACATGTGATGTTTCTTCTGAGGAGCGTGCGGCGTCCGCTCTCTACCAAACCCGCTGTCGTAAGGCCGGAATTTGGAACTGAAAAAAAAAATACAACGTTTAGACTCCAGACATATTAACTCTCTTAAGAGTCCCTCCACTTTGCGGCCCGACTAGTATTGGGCCCGAGCTGTGAATGTGTGCGTGTCGCTCATAATACGACTGTAAGCTCGCACGCTAGCATGGTACAAGAATGTATCTCGGAAAAGATAGTTTGATACTTTGTACAATTTTCAAATGGTGTAACAATAGATTTTATTTTTTTATTTTATTACAATGATAATATCTGAAGCATAAACCCAGTTCCGAAATGCGTCAGTAGGGGCACATTCATTGCGCGACTTAACACCACTCGCTGACACAGAGAGTTGGACCGCCGCGATTTTTTTTTTTTTTTTATTTTTTTTATTCGATGACAAGATAGCCCTTGACTGCGATCTCACCTGATGGTAAGTGACGATGCAGTCTAAGATGGTAGCGGGCTAACTTGGAAGGGCTATAGCAGTGTAAATTCAACCCATACCCCTAATCGGTTTATACACGCCATCGTGCCGGAACGCTAAATCGCTTGGCGGCACTTCTTTGACGGTGGTAACTAGCCACGGCCAAAGCCTCCCACCAGACCAGACCAGAGACAATTTAGAAATAATAAATTCCTAAATTGCCCCCGCCGGGAATCGAACCCGAGACCGCCCAGTTATAAGAACACAGCGCTCACCACTGCGCCAAAGAGGTCGTCAAATATAATTTTGTTAAATAGGAAAATTTTTATATTAAGTGTAGAGTAAGTTATCAGCTTCTGTATCAAACACACGTGTGGACACGAGAAATAAAGACTACAGTACTGGTAGCATGGGCTGGAGATAAAAGTTTTATCCCCCGATTTTATCCACTGACAGGGGATAAAATTATCTTTTCCCTATGCTAAAGCATGGCGACAGAGGAGAAGGCGATGTATATTTCTATAAGTATATCCACTGAGTGTTATTTCCACCGCTGTGCCCATGCTCGACGGGTGGATAAAGCTAAGCGAGGGGATAAACGTTTTATCTTTTTCCCGGGGATAAAATTTCTCCCGCCCATGCTACCAGGGCAGCATGGGAATAAGTTCGTATTATTATCCACCCCCGCGGCAAGAGTCTCTAAACTAATCTATAATTGGCCATACAATTGTCATTATCTCTTAAGTTTAATATTGTTCTAATTCGCTGTTGATTTTCGTAAAATAAATAAAATAAAAAAAAAAGACTTGTGGCACTCGGGGGCTGCCGCGGTAAAGCTATTGCATAGCATTTTTTATCAACGCCATCTAGCGTTGAGAGGAGTCCCGTGTCAGGTTATTTTCCTTACGGAATTTCTGGATTCGGTCTCCACGCTCAAGGCCCGCGATAGAAGCTATGCAATAGCTTTATAAAACGTCAAAATCAGAAGGTGGGTATACTGGACTCTTAATAGACAAAAGCGTCACATGGCTTTGTTCCTTCTAAAGGTTTCTTCTAGGTGGAACACCTTAGGTTACATCAGATCGTTGTGGTTGGCGATGGAGTACCTGTGGAACTCCTGCGCGGAATCGCTGCCGTCACACCATTCCCCGTCCGACAGAGACGGCACCCGCTCCGACCCCATCGACGACACGGCGCTGTCCGACGCCGAGTCGCGCTCTGTCAATCAATCAATCAAAATTCATTCATTTTATGTAGCCCAACTTGTAGCTCTTACGACACGTCATAAATCTACCACCGGTTCCAAATGCAGATTCTGCTGAGAAGAGCCGGCAAGAAACTCAGCAGTCGCTCTTTTTTTACAATAGGTAACAAAACTATGCTATGTATACAGTGCTTCCACAATGAAGCTTCAAGAATGCATACGTAGGTACATACAATCCAACACAAGTTAAGACGGGCAGACAAAGCAGACCCATTCCCGTTGGCGGCACCCGTTCACGAGCATGACGCATGATCCAGCCGTTGCTTCGCTCAACCATATTTGAGGGAACGTAATAACCCGCTTCTAGGTTAGAATACTGAGTGTAGTGAGGAATTCAAAGGCACAAGAAACAAAAACATTGCTATCGTGTGATACATACAACTTTTCACCTCACTGGTTCAAAAAGGGCGCCTTTGCTGTTTAAAATCAGCGAGCAAAAGTCGTTTTTACTCACTCGGTGAGAAAAAGTGTTGAACTTTTCTTGAGACAACATTTTTTCTCTAATGAGGTGAAAATTCTTTTTACAAAACCGACTCCAAACGCCACTACAAAGTGTATCAATTGTGCCTATAAAGATGGGCACAATTGAAGAGTTCCCTCGATTTCTCCAGGATCCCATCATCAGATCCTGACCTGGTGACAATAGGACCACCTGGGAAGTATACCCTTTCAAACAAAAAAAGAATTTTCCAAATCGGTCCAGGCGTCTTCGAGCTTTCCGCTTATTTGGAGGGGAGAGGAGAAGTATAAGTCAAGTTCAGCTTGGCTAATATTTTTTAATAACAATATAGATGTCGGGGATTGGTAGGCAGTAAACTTACCAGTGGTCATGGGCATGGTGGTGTGGTTGGGAGCGGCCGACACGTGCGACGACGCGCCGTCGAGCATGCGCATCGTGTACATGCCTGCAACAAGTTACATGCATGCTTACTTAAATGTATGTAACTTAGCTTAGAGTAAAGTTTTAAAAATCCTGCATAAAATTATTTTTTGTAATGTCCTTCATCCATCCATCCAGATTAGCCGTCAGCGTGGGAGATACTATAGTGGACACGTGTGTGCGCAAACACAGGTGCACTCTCTATTCCCTCACTCTCGTAGTCCGACGGGACGGAAAATCCGACACGACCGGAGAGAGATCAGGCGCAGGATCGACGTCTTTACGTGCTCTCCGAGGCACGGGGGAGATTCACCGCCAAATACCTAACTCCGTATTGAGAATTTCTTGACAGAAAAACTCAATACGTTTTTTGGCCCGACCCGGGAATCGAACCCGGTAATTAATCTATGATTAACAATGGATTTGTTATCCCTACACAAATGACAGCTTAAATTATGGATCAATTCGAAGCGCCACGTTTGACATACGAGTGTCTCTGGAACTATAGTCTGATTTTTAATTCGGTGGAATTCTGACAGTTGTCAATTTATAAATAGAGCGAGTTATTTGTATGAAAAACAGTATTACCACCTGTAGTTCGATTTTACCCCAAACTATCTGTCAGGCATTTGTCATATAATATCTATGTGCGGCAATTGATTTTTATTTGTATAAGATTTAATTTATTATCTTTTTTTTGGGATTTTTTAATCTCTGGTAACATTAAGATACGTCAGAATTCCACACGATTAAAAATCAGATTATAGTAATATTGCAAATGGCGCACCGACCTCTATAATTAATCTATGATTTCATAGACTAATTACAGAGGTCGGTGCGCCATTTGCAATATTATTAGTTCCAGAAACGCTCGTATCTGCTTACAGCGCCGAAATGGCGCTAATCAAGTAGGTCCGCAAAAAACGATAGCAGCCTCTAAATTATTAATCATCGATTAATTATACAGCTCAATGGGCCTGCATCGTCACTTACCATCAGGTGAGATCGCAGGCGAGTAATAAAAAAAATCTGATACAGAAAGTGTGATACTTTTTTTGTCGTTATTCCCTCGTTACTAAACTCGAGAGTCACGATGACATTTTAAAAAGAATACGTTATCACTTATTATCAGGTATGTATTACGTTGCGCCTATACACTACGTGTTGATTTAGCTTATCAGGACTTAGGAACAATAAAATGTAACAATATTAGTGTGATATTAAACACATTATTAAAGCAATTAAATATCGCTTGCTTTAAACGTGAACAAAAACAAAGTTAGGAAAACTGTATAAGTGAGAGATTTAAATATTTTTTATTATTTATTTCTCGATTGATATAAATTCTAATTTATGTCAAAACTAGATGATGCCCGCGACTTCGTCCGCGTGGATTAAGGTTTTTCGTTACCCGCGGGAACTCTTTAGTTTCCTGGGATAAAATGTAGCCTATGTTTTAATCCTAGGTGTGAGCTATCTTCATTCCTTTCAGCCAAATCGGTTCATACATACGTACAATGTTTATACACACACACACATACACATACAAACTTTCGCCTTTATAATAATTACACTGGTCAACAAAATTTGAACTTTTTTTTGTCACATGAAAACTTATATCAAATTTTGAATGTACTAGGGCCACCAAACAATAATATGTGAATGAAAAAAAATTGACACGTCAGGTTTCCTTGTGACATCAAAACATATTATATTTTCGTAAAAAATACAAACATCGGCTACATTTAGAGAAATTTTTGCTTAAAATAGAGTAAATACTTATGATTTTCGTAAATATTTGGCTTCTGGAAGGTCTCTTTTAAGTTTCCAACATTAATCTGCTAGTATTCCTGGACTCCATTTCCCTTGATAGCGCTTTTCCATTAAGGAAATGTCCTGATGGAACCTCTCGCCTTGTTCGTCACTCACATCACCCAAATTTGCCGGAAAAAAATCTAGATGAGAGTCTAGCATATGTATTTTTAAGGACATATTACACCCCAAAGCTTTATATGACATTATAAGTTCATTTATTAATTCTTTGTAATTTTCCGATTTATGGTTTCCTAGAAAATTTTGGACAACGTTCACAAAACATTTGGAGGCTTTGGTACAGGCAGTTTGGCACTGTAGGCTGGGCCTATTGGCCGAAGACAAGTTCGGATACTGGATAGTGTGTTTGGACTTGGTTGTAATGCCTTTTGTCTGAGTCAAACAAAAATAACAATCACTTACTTGATCCTCTGGTTTGGTCCAAATCATTGGTATAGCAAGTGGCTAATGTATGGGTTCTTGTGTAGCCCAACCTAACAGCAGACTCACACGCATTACACAACATTTATGTGGAACCCAGGATTTATTTTGATTCCTCACAGGAAATCCAAAATATTCTAAATAGCACTGTCCAATTAATGATGTGAAATTTCGACGCTGACATGTAAAAGTTAATTCTCCACACCCATAACAAAAACTGTCGGGGTTGTTAGAACACTTTCTTGGCATGTTTACGATGTAACAAAGGTATATAAAATGTAAGTTAGTTGAATGCAATAGTTATACAGTAAAAAATGAAGTTATTCAAAAAAGACTCGTATATGAGGTCAGAAATGAATATGTAGCTGTCACAAAAAAACTGGACGTGATTGAAACAAAATTATTGTATATTGTTAATGAGGGTACATCAACATAAACAAAAATCATCACAAAGTTCGTGTGACAAAAACAGTGTTTACCAGTGTTATTAGTGTGATATTTACGAGTAAAAACACTTATTTACGAGACACTGATGTAGTTTTCTTTTAAACAAACGCAAAGATCCACTCCTTTAGATTTTCAGCCAATCTATTTTATATTTTGACTGACATGACATTTTTTTTATTCGATGATAAGATAGTCCTTGACTGCGATCGCACCTGATGGTAAGTGATGATGCGTAGCGGGCTAACTTGGAAGGGGTGTGTCAGTGTACATTCAACCCCTACCCCTAATGTGTTTCTACACGCCATCGTGCCGGAACGCTAAATCGCTTGGCAGCACATGTTTGACGATAGGGCGGTAACTAGGTACGGTCAAAGCTTCCTACCAGACCAGACCAGAGACAATTAAGAAATTATGAATTTCCAAATTACTCCGCCGGGAATCGAACCCGAGATCTCCCAGTTATAAGACCACAGCGCTCACCACTGCGTCAGGGAGGTTGGGCTGCATACAGATAGTTATTGTGTCGTAGGCATCCGCTAAGGCCTTTTGAAAATTTAACCCCTAAGGGGGTAAAATAGGGGTTCGGATAATCGAACTTAACCTGAGCGAAGCCGCGGGCATAAGCTACCTAGTATTTTTTTTACAAAACCGTTAACGAAATTCGTATCACAATGACGAGATAGCGGTAACGATAACGGAATTTTCCAACGAAATTAACGAGATAAGAAAATACACGTGCAACGGAATCGGACCATATGCACTGATACGAAAAAAAAAATCGGCCGAATTGATTACCTCCTCCTTTTTGAAAGTCGGTTAAAAATAACGAAGTACATTTTTTAAGCCTACATACGGGGTCAAAGCACTGACTTCTATATTTAATCTATGATTAAGACTGGACTTTTGCTGCTGTAATTTCTTTTTTGGACCTACTTGATTGGCGCCATTTTGGATTTGATTGACGCCATTTTGGATTTTTAAGCTATTGCATAGCTTCTATCGCGGGCCAGCGTGGAGACCGAATCCAGAAATTCCGTAACGAAAATAACCTGACACGGGACTCCTCTACGGTGAGCCGCTAGATGGCGCATTTTTTAACAACGCCATCTAGCGGCTCACCGCTAGATGGCGTTGATAAAAAATGCTAAGCAAAAGCTTTACCGCGGCAGTCCCCGAGGGCCACACGTCTTTTTATTTTTTAAAAGAATTATAGCCAAGCTGAACTTGACTTGTATTCTCCTCTCCCCTCCAAATAACTGAAAAACTTGTGCTAGGAGTGGGTACGACAATAGTGCAACGGGTGGGACTCGAACTCGCAACTTTTCAGTTCGCAATCCTCACCTTTAACCGTTGGGCTATTGAGGATTTTGGATTTGATTGACGCTAGTTTGACGCTCTAAACACTAAGCAGATACGAGTGTCTTTGGAACTAATAAGTAAAATGGCGCACCGACCTCTATAATTTGTCTATGATTTCATTGTTGTAGTAAGATTTCATAGATTAAATATATAGAGATCGGTGCGCCATTTGCAATATTTTTAGTTCCAGAGACACTCGTATGTCAAATGCGGCGCTTCAAATTGGTTCATAAATAAGCTGTCATTTGTACAGGGTCAGCAAATCCAGTGTTTGTCATAGATCAACTTTAGAGATCAGTGGGTCAAAGCATTCGGCTCTACACCGCTGATTTGAAATGGAGTTCTCAATTCAAACGCCGTAAATGATCATCCCTGAACTGAAACGTTTTTGTATCTAATTTTTTCAACTTACCGTCATACAAATTATTGTAATATGAATTCAAATATTCGTAGGCGTCTGGATGGAACATAGTATTCAAATATGGCGTTATGGGGTAGATAGGCGTCATGTAGGGAAACGGGACCATTAATATGTTCATCTTAATCGAGAGGTATCTGTGGAATCTTTTCTCTTTTTAGTGTTTAAGATTAAAAGATAAGTTTCTTTATTCCTTCTTTAAATATATTCAGTTATATTTTCATGTTATATCGACCCATTCGTTTTTATCATCGAAATTTCTTCAAGATAAGTATGATCTAATCTTATATTAGCATTTATCTTTACGATAAAAGGTTGACTAGAAATCGAAGTTCACCTCATGCGCAATTCTAATTCGATTTTCGAAATTCAAACAGCTGTCAAAGTCATATGACAGATTGTCGTTAACGTGGAATCTTCTACGACCTTCCGAAGACAATCTCGAATGTAAACAGCTTTTTATCCCCACAATTAATGCTATTGCAAATATGACGCTTTGTATTCTTTATCTAGGAATTAACGTGGTACAGACTTCAGCTTGAATTTTCCGACGTCAATTCCCTCATATCCAATCGGATTTTCTGTACTTAAACGACCATAGACAAAAGTTGTATGTTTTCAACACGAAAACGGGGACTTTGATCCAAGATTCACAGGTTGTCTTTGGCCTACGTAAGGCAAGGCGGCATTTAGCGCATGTGCATGTGGGACAATTCTTTATATGCACTCTTCTACTCTTCCTTGTACGTTGGTTCAGAAAGTATGTCATATGTAGGCTTTTTACTAACATACGATACGAAACTACGAAATTTCGATTATTTCTCAGTTAAAAAAAGTTCCAAGTTGTCTATAGTCTCTATATACTTCAAGTCTTTTTGACAACACTGCTTATAAAAAAAAAGAACAAATAAAATCGTTCAAAAAAAAAAAAACGGAAAAGGTCTTTTACAGAGTTCAATTCACAATTTAATTGCCTCACACACAACTAGTCACTTTACAATGTTATTCTTCTTGACAAACAATCTATAAATGTACGAGAAAATTCCCATCTTGAATAAATAGACTAATTCACAATAATTCGCACCATTTATTATTAAAACGTTTAGGGATTTACTAAAAAGAAACACTCATAGTTTGCCTCATCGGAACTTGCATCGATACGAATAAAGAACCCAAAAAGAGAAATTCCTTTTTCAAATCACAACTGGCAGCTGCACTTTTCGCGTAACGAATAACGTCCTGAAATAGTTTTATCGCATAATAACAACGTATATTACACAAATATACTTAAACGTTATCATTTTACTGTCACTTGTAAAATACAAATCACAGAATCAACAACATCTATAACATGTACTTTCCCAGCACTTTTACTCGTTTCCGAACGTCAAGGTTATTTTTTTTTTTAAAACGAAACTTTTTTTTTTAATCGAACGGAAGCGTCCATGCTCTGGGACTGCGTACGGGCTAACTAAAACAATGACTAATCAACTTCGCAGTGACATCATATTGTGGGTCAAATCGAGCGATAATGCGTTGATAAAACGTGTTTATACATATTTCATTGTGAGAAAAAAAACGTGGACAAAATTAATTGAGCCCAAGAATAAAATTCAAATTAAGAACTCGACTAGTTTCTGTCGACAGCTTCGTCCGCGTGGTGTGAAAGTTCTGCAGGAACCCTGTCTTTTTCCAGGATAAAGGACAGATTTATATCAGAGCATATTTGTGTCTCATTTTAACCTATAGGAAAAATGATTTACGATCGCTTTAGGAAAAATGATTTACGATCCGCTTGTTCTCTTTAGGACAGATTCGCTTTACGACAGATTCGCTTTACGGCAGATTCGCTTTACGGCAGATTCGCTTTACGGCAGAAGTACAGTGAACTCGAATATATATATATATAGACTTTTGTTTAAAATTAATAGTACATTAAACAAGTTAATACATTAATGCTAATAGATGGCGCTGTATTTACTATCGGTCAAGTCATGTTAAAACAGTTTTGCGTCAACTATTATTATTTTTTATTACGTCTAATGTTAAAAGTTAATTATTACAATATATAACTAGTGGTTCGCCCCGAACTGAGAACTCGCGGTATCCTATAATTCCCTAAAGATAGTTTTAACTTTTAATTATAATTTATAATTGGCATTAAACAAGCTTCTATTTAATACCATTATTGGCCTCTAAATTACTAAGTCAGCCACAACCAATAAGCCTCTAAAAATACTATTTTAGCCACTATATATTTTGAATATAAGCTTCTAATTTCATAACTCGGCACCTTTAAAATTTAGTGAAGCATCAATAATTATAATTTATAACACATCCTATATTGTTCTATCATCAAAATGTACCTAATATTAGCATCAAAAAAAAAATTCAATTTTTTTTATACTTACTTTTTTTTTGTAAGCTTTAGGTAGGTTTACGATCCCAACAGAACCTAAGTGCCCGGCCTTCGGCCGGGCACCTGAATATTCATGTATAACCCTAACCTAACCTAACTTTAGTTTAAAGAAAAAATTCAAATGACGGACAAGTGCAAATTCACTCAAGTAGACTCGGAGACCTCGCTTCGCTCGGTCAATAATAATTATATAAAGGAAAGTTTTCCTTGGAGTGGAGACCATATTTTATCTCGACTGTACAATTTTTGCCGTAAAGCGAATCTGCCGTAAAGCGAATCTGCCGTAAAGCGAATCTGTCGTAAAGCGAATCTGTCCTAAAGAGAACAAGCCTTACGATCGACTTACATGAATCAATTATTATATTATTGTCGTTATAATTAACTAACGGATGCAATTATTTACTTTATTATGACAAACGGAAGGCGTAAAACCCCGAAGCACAGATGTAATCTCTTAAAAAAAAAATATTGGCTTATCTATGGCACAGCATTGACAGATAATAAAGATTACGACAAAGGCCGCGGATGAAAACAGTTGTTGCGCATTTTATCTTGGCACCATAGATAATGTAGAATTACATTTGCTTGTATATTAAAATAGATATGACACGTTATATAGTATTTTCAAGCTAAACTTAGACGTTGCTTTATAGATAGTTTATAGAGGTGGCAAAAACGCATCTTCGCTAAGACTGGATCATTTGTAACTGAATCAGCTCAAAGATTCGAATCAGTGATCCGTTTCATTTGAATCATTTGGATCCTTCGATCACAGAAAAATAAGTGGATATCGCATGTTAGTCTGATTTGTGTAACCACTAAATATGAGTGCAAGATCCTTTCGCTAGCTAGTCTGTCATCGAACATTGACGTGAAGCAGTTATTTCAGTGTCAAGGAACAATGATGCATTTGAATAATAGTTGAAATATGAAGTGCTGAATCCCCTCACTTTTCTGTGATCGAAGTTTGGATCATCGATTCTCAACTAGATCAGAAAGTATATTCTTGCGCGATTAAATGAAATAGGTACCATTCCTGTCGCATTTAATAATAACCTTTGTTAAGAATTTAATATATATTAGTTTTATCAAATAGAACAAAATACATATTTTAAACTCAATAGCCTAACGGTTAAAGGTGTGGACTGAAAACTGAAAGGTCGCAGGTTCGAATCTTACCCGTTGCACTATTGTCGTACCCACTCCTAGCGCAAGCTTTACGCTTATTTGGAGGGGATAGGAGGATATTAGTCAACTTGGCTAAATTTCTTTTTATAAAAAAAAATACATGACACAATAGTGTTATAGTTTGTCATTAAAGCATCAAAACTAGCAATTCCCTATTCCAGTGTAATTTCCGATCTTGCGCATCTTTCGTTCATTCTTGTCACAGATAGCGCGTCAACCGTACAGGATTAGGAACGAGACTCATTTAAGTCAAATGATGCATTAGCAGTAATATAGTTCTTGCAATTCACGAGGGCGCGTGGCTCATGGTTGTGTGTGTGTAGTATCTGTATAAGTGTGAGCGAGAGCTTGCTCGCGCCTGACCGCTCTCACCTAGGCTCCTGATAGTCACGCACACTTACGCAATGTGCATGTACACGACGTAACCACAAGTAAAGCAGACGCGTCTTCGTGAATTGCAAGAACTATATTAGAGACTAGCGGACGCCCGCGACTTCGTCCGCGTTCCTAAATCATCACAGTTTGGGTTGGCAGAACCCCTTCAGCATCAGGATTGAGAAGTTGGGACCTGGAATTTAACGATGTAGTCTTTCCTTGGTCCCTACAATAACTATTCATCATCAACAGTTCCTAAATCCCCACAGTTTTGGGGGAGCAATACCCCTGCAGCATCAGGATTGAAGAGTTGGACCCCAAAATTTTTATGGGAGCATCTTGCAAAGATTTTGTTTCAATTAAAAAAAGATTCACGCAAATCGGTTAAGAAATCACGGAGATATCGATATACAGAGGAAGAAAAACACAACTCCTTCTCCTCCCTTTTTGAAAGTCGGTTAAAAAAGTAGCCTATATTTTGCCTGATAATATCAGCTATCTACCAGTGAAAGTCCCGTCAAAATCGGTCCAGCCGTTCCCGAGATTAGCGGCAACAAACAGACAGACAGACAGACAAAAATTTTAAAAATTGTTTTCTTGTTATAAGTACCTTATTTACTTTCGTATGCAGTTAGTTAAAAGCTGTTCTTTTGATATTACAAACAGACACTTCAATTTTATTTATTTGTATAGATCTGAATCAGTAGATCAATTAGAAGAAACGACTCACTGAGTCGTTTCAGTAAAGAGTAAAGTACACACCCCTAGTAGTTTACTGCTTTATGAACGATTGTTATTTATATGCCTCATGCCTCACAGCTGCGCAAAAGTGGCTATAAATATGTATCATAGGATTTTTCTCCGAAAGTTACTCTATCTATTGTTAAAACTGGTATAGGTTTTTTTTTATTCGATGACAAGACAGCCCTTGACTGCGATCTCACCTGATGGTAAGTGACGATGCAGTCTAAGGTGGTAGCGGGCTAACTTGGAAGGGGTATAGCAGTGTAAATTAAACCCATACCCCTAATCGGTTTTTACACGCCATCGTGCCGGAACGCTAAATGGCTTGGCGGCACGTCTTTGACGGTAGGGTGGTAACTAGCCACGGCCAAAGCCTCCCACCAGACAAATTACAATTAATTAATTACAATGGTACAATTAGTTGTAGGTATACTTTTTGAAATTAAAGCTTCCAAATAGACAGGCTTGACGACCTCCCTGACGCAGTGGTGAGCGCTGTGGTAATAACTGGGAGGTCTCGGGTTCGATTCCCGGCGGGGCGCTTTGGGAATTTATAATTTCTATTTTATTTATAATGTTTTTTCCTGTACTCCTTATTATTTTTCTTTCTCCCAGTTGAGTGTTTTTTCTTTTTCATATGTAAATTCTATCAGCTAGCTTTAATTCATCTTCTGTATTTATTGATTAATTTTTCTAAAAAGCTGTAAGTTTTCTTTTAAAATAAAATAAAAATAAATTGTCTCTGGTCTGGTCTGGTGGGAGGCTTTGGCCGTGGTCAGTTACAACCCTACCGTGAAAGACGTGCCGCCAAGCGATTTAGCGTTCCAGCACGATGGCGTGTAGAAACCGATTAGGGGTATGGGTTGAATTATACATTGCCATACCCCTTCCAAGTTAGCACGCTACTATCTTAGGCCCACATTAAACTATACTATTTATAGGATCTTATTTCGTAACATAGATTTTATAGATCTAAATATACTAGTGGTTCGCCCCGAACTGAGACCTCGCGATATCCCATAATTCCCAAAAGTTTTAATTATATATTGTAATAATTAACTTTTAACATTAGACGCAATAAAAAAAATAATAGTTGACATAAAACTGTTTTACTGACACAGCGCCATCTATAGTGAAGCATTATAGTGAAGCATTATAGTGAAGCTATTAGCTTCACAATAATGCTAATAGATGGCGCATTAAAATTAAATAATTTCGTTTCTTTATAACATTTATCTAATTTTAGTATTTGTTGTTCAAGTACAGGATATAACTGAATTTTCAACCAAGTTTCACGTTCTAATATTCAGTAATTCAGAAGTTATAGGGCTCTGACAGACATTTAGACGGACACACTTCTCTGTCTAGTAGGCAAGCGCCCTAGTTGACTCAGAGAACTCGCTTCGCTCGTTCAATAAAAGGCAAAGGTGACTGACTGACTGACTGATCTATCAACGCACAGCTCTAACCACTGGACCGATCGAGCTGAAATTTGGTATACAGGTAGCTGTTAGGACGTAGACATCCGCTAAGAAAGGATTTTGGAAAATTTCAACCCCAAGAGGGTTAAATAGGGGGTTAAAAAATCGAACCTAACGTGAGCGAAGCCGCGGGTTAAAGCTAGTCATCATATACATTTCCTAGGATGATAATCTGCATCGTCACTTACCATCAGGTGAGATCGCAGTCAAAGGCTATCTTGTCATCGAATTAAAAGAAAAGGATCACGAACCAACCTTCATTCATCGCCATGTCCATGAGCTGAAGATCCTCGTCGTTGAGGATGGACTGCAGGAACCCATCCTGATTGGGCGGCGCCATCTCACTGGTGGAGTTCTGTAACGATAAATACATTTTCATTCATTCATTCATTCAAGTAAACCCAGATCATGACGAGCAACCCGTCAACACACTGAGTTCGGTACATTTTTTTTTGACGTGAAACGTCTTTAAAATCACACCAAAACATACGGGTACCAGTCAGAAAAATGTACCGCAACGAAAAGGTCTATATCGTCTCACCTTAATAACTACAAAACTATAAGTCTTAGAAACATGAATCCAATGTCATTATTTAGAGTATATAGTAATCTCGCTGCTAAGAGCTTGAGTTTGCATCGGGGCCGGGCGGGGCGGCGGGGGAGGGGCGCTGCGTAGAATAACAGACACTCGCAGATATAGACGTTTCACGTTAAAACAACGGCCGTGTGCACCGACACAGCCCCACCCGTTTTTTATTCGATGACAAGATAGTCCTTTGCAACACTAATTTTCCAAAAACAAAATTGAAGCCTCAATAGCCCAACGGTTATAAGTGCAGGCTTAAAACTGAAAGGTTGCAGGTTCGAATCCCACCCGTTGCACTATTGTCGTACCCATTCCCAGTCCAAGCTTTCCGCTTATTTGGAGAACTATATTTGTCCACTTCTGCTTGACTTATAATTTTTAAAAAAAAAAACCTGCCTGTTACCTGGTAATACAATCCTTCATGGTGCTGCGGATGGTGGGCTGATTCCACTTTGTACGCGCCTTCCAGCGGGGCTGAGGCACCTGCGACAATACATATTAATTGGTTACTGTTTATGACTGTTTTACTATTCACCAACTAGATGGCGCCACTAGGGCCTTGCAACTCGCTATTTCCTGCTGGTGCCCGTTGTATATAGTGAAATTTGTAATTTTCTTAATAAAGTTTTTAATGAAATGATGTGCAGTGGTTTTATTAGTGTGGTGAGTGTACAGTTACATATTTGTATCCACAGCAATAAGCTAAGCTAGGACCCTTTCATTGGCATGACACATGACACGCAATGTCGCCAGTCTATCAGTCTTCTATTGGATATACTTTGGAGTGCGCGCAGGCACAGAAAAATATGGTTGAGCGAAGCAACGGCTGGATCTTGCGTCATGCTCGTGAACGGGTGCCACCAACGGGAATGGGTCTGCTTTGTCTGCCCGTCTTAACATGCATTGGATTGTGTGTATTTTTGAAAGCTTCATTGTGAAAGCACTGCATACATAGCATAGTTTTGTTACCTATTGTAATTTTTTTTTTTTTTTCGAAAATAGTAACTGCTGAGTTTCTTGCCGGCTCTTCTCAGCAGAATCTGCATTCCGAACCGGTGGTAGATTTATGAAGTGTCATAAGAGCTACAAGTTGGACTACATTGATTTTGAATAACACGTGTTCTCACCATAAGGTTCATGGTGTTTTTCTGGCACGGGGGGGAGAGGTGCATGGTAGTTGGGCGCGTAGCCCGCCGCCGCTCCGTGACTACTGTTGACAAAAAAAAACATTTTATTGGTCAGAAACGGGTGAAAGAATGGGTGGCATTGGAAGAACCGATGGTCATTGGGGTCTCTTCACTGAAACTGTCTCTCTGTCTTATCAGCTAGTATGTATAAAAAGAGGGTATCTCCCTGACGCAGTGATGAGCGCTATGGTCTTTGACAAAAAAAAACACTTTATTGGTCAGAAACGGGTGAAAGAATGGGTGGCATTGGAAGAACCGATGGTCATTGGGGTCTCTTCACTGAAACTGTCTCTCTGTCTTATCAGCTAGTATGTATAAAAAGAGGGTATCTCCCTGACGCAGTGATGAGCGCTATGGTCTTATAACTGGGAGGTCTCGGGTTCGATTCCCAGGGGGGCAATTTGGGAATTCATAATTTCTGAATTGTCTCTGGTCTGGTCTGGTGCGAGGCTTTGTCCGTTGCTAGTTACCACCCTAGCGCCAAAGACGTGCCACCAAGCGATTTAGCGTTCCGACACGATGGCGTGTAGAAACCGATTAGGGGTATGAGTACGCTGCGATACCCCTTCCAAGTTAGCTCGCTACCATCTTAGACTGCATCATCCTTTACCATCAGGGAGATTGCAGTAAAGAACTATCTTGCCATTGGATAAAAAAAAGAAAAAAAAAGTCTGAGGCGTAGTTACCTGATGTTGTGCGGGTGCGGGTGCGGATGCGGATGCGAGTGCGGGTGCGGATGCGCGTGCGGATGCGGGTGCTGGTGCGGATGGTAGTGCTGGTACTGGTCGGGCGGTGGCGGGATGGTCAGCAGCGAGGCGAGGTCCTGCCAGCGCTGCTCCACCGACATGGAGCGCATCAGCGACTGCAACAACAGACAACGACACTGATATTACAACAATTACACAACAACAATGATATTACAACAATTAGACAACAACGATGTCATCTATCTTTTTCCAAATACAATCAAGAAAACTTAATCGCGGACAAAGTCGCGGGCATCATATTATCTATATATATAAAATTCAAAGTCCTGACTGACTGACTGACTGAGATATCAACGCACAGCCTAAACTACTGAAGTTAGAAACTTGAATTTTTTACAGTTGGTTCCTTTTATGACGTAGGCGCACACTAAGAAAGGATTATTGGAAATTCCACCCCTAAGGGGTTTAAATAGGGGATGGAAGTTTATATGAAACTCCGTCATTTTTCAGGCTGTTTCCATCAAAGTTGGTATTTGAGCTTTCAGTTAAAAATAAAAAAGTACGTGTGTCACAGTTTTTGAAAATTCCACCCCAAAATCGAATTCCACGCGGACGAAGTCGCGGGGGCAAAAGCTAGTATTCTATATCTATCTATACTTATAATAAAACTGTAACGGGACGAATTCTGTACATTAAATATGTATTGAAAATTTTAATCGGAGGATGCTGTGTTATTGATACTGAACCCAAAACAATTTTTTTGAATTTTTTGTTTGTCTGTCTGTCTGTGCGCGCATCACGCGAAAAGTACTGAACGGATTTGAATGAAATTTGGTATAGTGGTAGCTGATACTCCGGGTCAATATATAGGATACTTTTTATCCTGATAAACAATAAGATTTATCCGGGATAGGGGATGAAAGTTTCTGTGAATTTAGCTCCGTCAAATCTAAACCGAATTTGATAATTCTTTTTTTATTATAAATTGTATACTATTATAAATATTTTGTCCAATTTTGGTAAATATCTACCAAATATTATCGGAGATAGAGGACATAACTTCTCGCGGATAGTAGTAAATCACTCTAAACATTTTCCACGCGGACGAAGCCGCGGGCATCATCCAGTACCAAACGAGTCTACATCGAAGAACTGTCATTGATAAAACAAACATACGGACGGCTTAAATTAACACCATTACGGAAAATTACACAAAAACAACAGCAGAGTCCACAAGCTTGCGCACGCGCAACTTTCTTCGGCGGGCGAGTCAATATTGGGTGTGTCAACATGCGGGGACAGATAGCTGGAGCGATTATATTAACGGTGTTTGTGTAATCCACGAATTTACAACTTGTAAATGTACTTTTAGTTGGTACGATACGACTGGACACGATACAGAGCCGGCTCTAGCCCGTGAATAGAATAGAATAATTTTTTTTTTTTCAAATAAACTTTTACAAGTGCTTTTGAATCGTCAATGAATCTACCACACTGGTTCGGAATGCCTTTCCTGTCGAGAAGAGCCAGCAATAAACTCGGTGGTTGCTCTTTTAAAAAAGAAAATTTTTACAATAGGTAACAAAACTATGCTATGTATACGGTGTTTCCACAATGAAGTTTAAAAAATGCAAAACAATCCAATACATGTTAAGACAGGCAGACAAAAGCAAACCCATTCCCGTTGAGAGTACTCGAGTAAAAAGTATTTTTTAGGAAGGAAGGGGTCACAAGAGTTAAGAAGCACAACTTTGTAGTTATAAAGCGCGGCTCGGCGCGGTGCCCCCCAAAACCCTGCACCCGTGTGCGTTGCACACCCTGCATTATTTTTACGCTCAAGTGGTGGAGGCGCAGGGACAACTTAATCTACGTATACCCATTGGGATTGGGTGATGTGTGGCACAATGCATTAAATAAACGCTTCTTTCTTTCTTTCTTTCACCATGGGTAAAGCCGGCGCTGACACGATGTTTTTCCTCGGACAGCATGTTTTTTGTAACAGTCTTCCAAAAAGGAATTCTCAATTCGTCGGAATCTTTTTTTATGTATGTACGATTACTCGAAGACGCCTGGACCGATTTGAAAAATTCTTTCTCACCTCACTAGCTCAAAAAGGGCGCTTTTTCTGTCTAAAACCAGTGAGCAAAAGTCATTTTTGTTCACTCAGTGAGACAAAGTGTTGTCTCAAGAAAAGTTCAACACTTTTTCTCATTGAGTGAGCAAAAACGACTTCTGTCACTGGTTTTAGACAGCAAAGGCGCCCTTTTTGAACTATTTATTTATTTATTCTGTAAATTAGGAACTAACTACTACTACTACTAGGGAGGTGAAAAATTGTATGTATCACACGATAGCAAAGGTTTTTTTGTGCCTTTGAATCTCTTACTACACTCAGGATTCTAACTTAGAATCATTCGCTACGCTCGTGGTTCTATTATGGACTCCTTCGCCCGCTCGGGGTTCAAACTAGGCACTCGCAACAAAAATGAAAATCGGTCCAAGATGGCCACCGCCACAAAATGGCGGATTACATATTTTTATTTAAACGATTATTGACTAGCGATTAGGATGTATTAACAAGTCGAGGGTGTTTTAAATTTTTAATTTACACTTGTTAGACCTTTTAAGTTAGACTTGCAAAGTAGCAAAAACTTTGATGACGTGAAATCACTACAACTTATCGTATCGTACGATGTAAATAGACGCCTATCAAGAATTATAGATCGAAAAATAGGTTTTTTCACGACTACCTGCGATATTACGCGGCCGCCGTCAAAATTTTATGATTACGAATATATACACAATAATGACCCTTTAGAAACCTTATGCTAAGGGCCCGTACACACTTTTAACTGAACATCTTTCGGAACTTCAGTTAACAAGTGCCCTTCCGGTTTCCGTTTTTCGAAGTAACTATAATGTGGGTTTCTTTAAATTAAGAGTGAACAGGCATCTTCTAGGCAAGCGCACACAATCTTAGGCGGCATCTTCACTTACAATCAGGTGAGATCGAAGTCAAGCGCTAATCTATATATCGTCGTTGTAAATTTAAAATCTCCTAAGTGTCTTTTGGTCGAAAGGTGTTTTGTAAATAGATGAAAAGCATTTTCAAAAATTTCTCTCACATGAATATCTTTACTTTACAACAACTTGAACGGTACCTACTTATGATATTTTTTAAGCTATTGCATAGCTTCTATCGCGGGCCTTGAGCGTGGAGACCGAATCCAGAAATTCCGTAACGAAAATAACCTGACACGGGACTCCTCTACAGTGAGCCGCTAGATGGCGTTGATAAAAAATGCTATGCAATAGCTTTACCGCGGCAGTTCCCGAGTGCCACACGTCTTTTTTTTAAAGATATAAGTACATATTTTTTTAACAAGACAGATGCTTTTATTACATAAGAGACATTAAATTTTTAACGACGATATTAAAAAAAAATCGGTTCATCGGAGCTACGACGCACACACGCGCGCGCGCGCGCACACACACACACACACACGTCAAACTTATAACACCCCGTCGTTTTTGCGTCGGGGGTTAAAAACAGTGCAACTCTACATATCCGATATCGAACCGGTGGTAGAGCCATGACGTGTCATAAGAGCTACAAGTTGGCCTACATGAAATAAATAATTTTGATTTTTTTTTACCCGTGCTCCCGTTAGTCGCGTGCCCCCGTGCTCCCATTGGTCGCGTGCCCCACAGCACACAAACATTGGATCAAGCGTCAAGTAACATCACAAGTACACCAACTTGTGTTTGTCGAGCGCTAAGAAAACAACAGTTTTCACCGCGCGCTGTACCGGGCTCTGGGCGAAACAGTTCTCTCGAGTGTTGGTTTTATTTCCGCTTAAATGTTGCTTATTTTGAGTGCTTTTTTGGAGTTCCGTAGAGTTTTAGTTTAGGGAGTAGGTAAGTTTGGGTTTGTTTGGTGTGAGGCTTTAGCCGTGGCTAGTTACCGCCAAGCGATTTAGCGTGTAGATGGCGTGAAGAAACCGATTAGGGGGAATGGGTTGAATCTACACTACCATAGCAAGTTCCAAGTTATCCCGCTACCATCTTAGACTGCATCGTCACTTACCATCAGGTAGATTGCAGTCAAGGACTATCTTGTCATCGAATAAAAAAATAAAATAAAAATATCCGTGCTCCCGTTAGTCGCGTGCCCCAGTATTCCCGTTGGTCGTGTGCCCCCCAGCACACAAACATTGGATCAAGCGTCAAGTAACATCACAAGTACACCAACTTGTGTTTGTCGAGCGCTAAGAAAACAACAGTTTTCACCGCGCGCTGTACCGGGCTATGGGCGAAACCGTTCTCTCGAGTGTTGGTTTTATTTCCGCTTAAATGTTGCTCATTTTGAGTGCATTTTTTTGGAGTTCCGTAGAGTTTTTAGTTTAGGGAGTAAGTAAGTTTGGGTTTGGCTGATGCGAGGCTTTAGCCGTGGCTAGTTACCACCCTACCGTCAAAGGACCGCCAAGCGATTTAGCGTGTAGATGGCGTGAAGAAACCGATTAGGGGGAATGGGTTGAATCTACACTACTATAGCAAGTTCCAAGTTATCCCGCTACCATCTTAGACTGCATCTTCACTTACTATCAAGTGAGATCGCAGTAACACCACGTCATTTTTGCGTCGAGGGTTAAAAACCCGTCGCAAAACCATTTGTATCTTTCAAATTTTGATTAAAAATAATGAATTATTTTCGAGGCTTCTTTAACCGATGTGATGTCAATCTATATCTAAATAAATATGTTTATTATCCTAAGTATTTAATTTAGAACATATTTGCCCTTTACACTATACAATTTAAATTAATATCTTAGGAGTTATCGGAAAATTAATATTTTCGCGCGACAAAATAATAAAATGGTGCCGGTCGGCGCGGCGGGCGGTGCACGTTGGAGAGTATCGGCCACCATCGGCGCGAGAGATTCCTGTGGTTCCTGTGGTGATCTTATTTACAATCGTCTCCTATAAGAAGGTCTCAATGCAATCAGTCCCGTAAAAACAAATTTTTCAACCCGGACGAAGTCGGCGCGGGCTTCTAGTACTTCATACTTACATTATTATACAGTTCTTAGCAAACAAAAATATAGTTTACTTACGCCGCTACCGTTCTGAAATGGTCAATTTGAATTTCTCTTACAATCTTTGTGCGGTGTTCGCAAAAGTGTTTGTCATTCTTAAACTCGGATTTGTATAACTGCCGATGGCGCTAATTAGGTTGTATACAATTTCTAACTGGACTAAATTAAGAGGTCTATAGCATAAGATTTTATTCGATAGATCGTATGTGGGTTAGTATAAGATTTTATTCGATTGATCGTAGTTATTCTTATTCGATGACGTCAGCGTTAAAGTAAAATGAACCTTATTTCTACTATATTAAAGTCACAAATTAAGTACAACCGATTTTAATTTGGAGCGTACCCGTATACGTAAACGTATAACAATGCATGCGCAAAATTGAATTCTAATTCAATGCCGTTATGGTTTATTTTAATTTAACGCTAAAGTCATCGAATTCTTATACGAATACGAAGCATACTGATGATATTCCATGTGAAAAAGGAAAATAAAAAAAAACTAAAAGGTCGCAGATTCGAACCCCACTCGTTGCACTATTGTCGTACCCACTCCTAGCACAAGCTTTCCGCTTATTTGGAAGGGATAGGAGGGTATTAGTAAACTTCAGCTTGGCTAATATTCTTTAAAAAAAAAAACAGTCAAATACGCAATTGTGGAACCAACAGTGAGAGGATTGGGCCGCGACTAAGACCGAAGTCTATAGACCGCACTCTCACTCAGCTCAGACTCAAGACAGAGTTAAAACGAGACAGATTTATGCCGGAGCATATTTGTGTCTCGTTTTAACCTCTATCTTGAGGCTGAGCAGAGTGAGAGCACGCTCTATAGATACATATTTGCATTTTTTTTTTAAATATATAGACTAGCGCTTGGCTGCGATCACTACTGATGGTAAGTGAAGATGCCGTCTAAGATGGAACGCGCTTGCCTAGAAGATGCCTATTCACTCTTGATTCGAAGGTTCCTTGTTGTTTTACTACGGAACCCTAAAAAACGATGCAGTTATTATGGTTAAAAGTTAAAACGAGGGTAACCGCAAAACGCTATGCGATGTGTTTACTTTTAATTGAAAAATAAACGGGGTCTGTACATACATTGTGTATATCTGTGTCAATTCGCAATAACTACATCTTCACACTTGTAACTACTTGAATACGGTGATATCTTAGTGGTTAAAGGATGGTCTTTTCGAGGGGTCGGGGCTTCGATTCAGGGCATTAGTTTAGTTTATTTTATTTGGAAAACCAACAGCTTGTAATCTATATCTATACTAATATATAAAGCTGAAGAGTTTGTTTGAACGCGCTAATCTCAGGAACTACTGGTTCGAATTGAAAAATTCTTTTTGTGCTGGATAGTCCATTTATCGAGGAAGGCTTTAGGCTATATAACATCACGCTGCGACCAATAGGAGCGAAGCACCAGTGAAAAATGTTGCAAAAACGGGGAAAATTATCCATCTTTAAAATATATTCTTTTAAAAACTTCTTAATCGCGATCGTAATAACAGAAATTGACGCGGACGAAGTCGCGCGCAACAGCAACTACATAAACTTAAAATTAAGTGACTAATAGCTAATAATACATTTCAAAGATAGAAACTAAATGAACATGGGTACCCGAGTGCACAGTAGGTAAAGTTTCCAGAAAAATCTGCAAGTTGAAAATTTAGGATGCTCTTGACAGAATTAATATCTTTGTTAAATTTGATCGAAATATCTACAGTCCCAACTAAAATAATTACCGTGGTACGTACTCGTAATATTTTATAACAATTATGTCATTAAAGCACGAATCAAGTCTAAAATCTTTAGAATCGATTGACAACTCATTCATCAAAATCGGCTCAGCATTTTATTCACTGTGGTGGTAAATTCGTAAACAGAACTTTTCTTTTGGCTTTGCTTTGGTCGGCCGAAAATTGGGGTTTCGGAAATGTGCGTTGACCCTTAATAATGGCGGACCTTACGTCAGGCGGCCATCTTTTATTGAAGTGTCAATTGCACGAAAGCATTTGACACAATATGGTAATGGCGTTCAAATGTGTCGTAAAGTTTCACAAATTTGTTTAAATGGACTTGTAATTAATTCACTTCGTGACCTTTATTGATCCAGGTTCGATATCTAGTCAAGTAAAGAAAAAAGTTTAATAAATAATCGGTCAAATGCGACGAAGAGTTCCGTACCAAAAAACGGCGATTTTTTTTAAATCGCTTTAATAATTTTTTTATTATTCACGTCACTAAAGGCTATGCCTGAAAATCAGCGCTGCAGCCTTAATACTGCAGCATTATGCTGAGGCAGTAGCCTTTTCAGTTGTAACACGTATGTTTTGCTTTCTTTTTTTAAGCTATTGCACAGCTTCTATCGCGGGCCTTGAGCGTGGAGACCGAATCCAGAAATTCCGTAACGAAAATAACCTGACACCCCACGGACACGGACTCCTCTCACCGCTAGATGGCGTTGATAAAAAATGCTATGCAATTAGCTTTACCGCGGCAGTCCCCGAGTGCCACACGTCTTTTTTTTATGTAAAACATACCTTTATGACATAGGATTAATGCTGAGATCTATAGAGTGTACTCTGGCTCGGCGCAGACCTGGGATAGTTGAAACGAGCAACAGAAATATGCTCTGACATAAATCTGTCTCGTTTTAGCTCTGTCTTGAGTCTGAGCTAAGTGAGAGTGCGGTCTATAGATCTCACCATTAGACTCAGAGGCGGCTCTAGCCCCTGCAGCGCCCGTGTGCAATCAATAACTTGGCGCCCTCTAGTAGATGCGCGGCCAAAATAGAATGCTTACAATACAAGAATACCGTTTGACTTACAGGTACATTTTCACCAGTGAAAGGAAATTCAGGTGCAAACAATGGTGCAATTTTAAATGATGTCGGGAAGCAAGCAAGCGCGGCTCGGCGCGGCGCCTCCTACAACCCTAAGCCCGTGTGCGTTGCACACCCTGCACCATAGATAAAGCCGGCACTGATTAGACAATTTAGGCGTTTGCTATAACCGGGTAGAAAGATCTAACAAACTAACGTGTTAGTAAACGGGTGCCACCAACGGGAATGGGTCTGCTTTGTCTACCCATCTTAACATGTGTTAGGTTGTGGTAGGTGTGCATTTTTGAAACTTCTTTGTGGAAACACTGTGTGCATAGCATAGTTTTGTTAACCGTTGTGAAAAATTTTTTTTTTTTTTTTGAAAAGAGCAACTGCTGAGTTTCTTGCCGGCTCTTCTCAGCAGAATCTGCATTCCGAACCGGTGGTAGATTTATAACGTGTCATAAGAGCTACAAGTTGGCCTACATGAAATAAATAAATTTTGATTTTGATTTTTAACAAACACACATGTTTTCGCACTTGCGCTATTAAGTATGGAAGCACGGACGCAAGGCGACCTTGCTGTGGACTCAAGGCGTTACAAAATTATAGCATCCATCGCAGTAGTTTGTCGCACGCAACCGCTTCATACATATAATGACATATATGCAGTTAATCACTGGGACATACAAGTAACCCACTGATACATCTATGTCAGGTTATGTCTGGTGGTCAGGCTTCGGCCGTGGCTAGTTACCACTCTAGCGTCAAAGACGTGCTGGCGATTTAGCGTTCCGGCACTATGGCGGAACCGCGGGCATCAACTTGGCTAAATATATAAAAGGCAAAGGTGACTGACTGACTGACTGATCTATCAACGCACAGCTCTAACCACTGCACCGATCGAGCTGAAATTTGGCATACAGATAGCTGTTAGGACGTAGACATCCGCTAAGAAAGGATTTTGGAAAATTTCAACCCCAAGAGGGTTAAATAGGGGGTTAAAAAATCGAACCTAACGTGAGCGAAGCCGCGGGTTAAAGCTAGTATATTATAAACTAGCTGTTGCCCGCGACTTCGTCCGCGTCAATTTCTGTTATTATAATCGCGATTGGGTTTACCAGTTGAATGAAAAAACCTGCCTCAAGTTCTTTAGAAAACAAGTGTAAATTGAAAAGTTGAAATACCGCCGACATGTAAAATTAAAAAAAAAATATGTAATTCGCCATTTTGTGGTGGCGGCCATCTTGGTAGTATTCTACTATAAGTACATAAATTCAAATTCAAATTCAAAATTTATTTATTTCATGTAGGCTAACTTGTAGCTCTTATGACACGTCATAAATCTACCACCGGTTCGGAATGCAGATTCTGCTGAGAAGAGCCGGTAAGAAACTCAGCATTTGCTCTTTTCAAAAAAATTTTTTTTTTACAAAGCTATGCTATCCTATGTATACAGTGCTTCCATAATAAAGCTTCAAAAATACAAAAATATATGCATATTGGGGGGTTGTGAGAAAATATGTAATCCGCCATTTTGTGGCGGCGGCCATCTTGGACCGATTTTCATCAAACATACCTACATAAGAACACTCCCGACTAATTCACCTTTCAAACAAATCAAAATCGGTTCATTCGTTCGGCTGCTACGATGCCACAGACAGACACACACACACACACAGACATGTCAAACTTATAACACTTTGCGTCAGGGGTTAAAAATATTAACATATATAGCACTTCGACCATCCGTTGCTCCAGATCTTTTTTTCCACGTACCACCAAATTGTGGAATCTTCTCCCTTCGACAGTGTTCCCACTTAATTACAATATGGGGTTATTCAAGGGGCGCACCAATAAGTTCCTGAAAAGCCGGCAACGCATCGGTGGTGCCTCTGGTACTACAAGTGTTCATGGGCGGCGGTAATCACTTTACATCAGGTGACCCGCCAGCTCGTTTGCCCGCTATTCATATATAGTATCAGTATTCATAGACAGTATCCCTATTGTCCAGTTAATAAGGTATTCAGAATCGGATATAAAGTACCAAGTTCAACACAAACGTTAGACCGTCTACAATTTACATTTTCAAGGTCCCAAATTCAGTTCCCGTGCGTGGTAATTTTATAATTCACAACAATAGAGTAACAAGAAAACACCGCCAATTTTGAGTACAGCATACAAAAAACGCCAATTTAGCGAGAAATAGCCACTGTTTTGTAATTTGTTTGTATGGTTTTTTTTTGTTACTTGTTACATAATGATTGATTACTACATGTTGCCTCGTCGGTCTAGTGGTAAATTCGACTACTGATGATGAGGTCCCGAGTTTGTTTCCCGGGTCGGGCCAAAAATACATTGGGTTTTCTGTTATAGTTCTTGCAATTTACGACGGCGCGTGGCTCATGGTTGTGTGTGTGTGGTATCTGTGTAAGTGTGAGCGAGATCTCGCTCGCGCCTGACCGCTCCCACCTAGGCTCCTGACAGGCGCGCACACTTACGCAATGTGCATGTACATGACGTAACTACAAGTAAAGCACCCGTAATTTCGTGAGATAAATGTACTATAAGGAATTTTCAGTACTATAGCCCGGAGTTAGGAAGTCGGTGGTGAGTCAACCCCGTGCCTCGGAGAGCACGTAAAGCTGTCGGTCCTGCGCCTGATCTCTCTCCGGTCGTGTCGGATTTTCCGTCCCATCGGATTACGAGAGTGAGGGAATAGAGTGTACCTGTGTTTGTGCACACACTTGTGCACTATAATATCTCCCGCGCTTCGGTCGGGAGGACATTATTAGCATAACTACATGTTAGGTTCCAAGTAGGTAAGTTCCATGTTAGGCAGCAAGTCACTCTAAACTTTGCCATGCGGACGAAGTCGCGGGAATCAGCTACTCTCATAATTAATTTTGCCTGGTGGGAGGCTTTGGCCGTGGCTAGTTACCACCCTACCGTCAAAGACGTGCCGCCAAGCGATTTAGCGTTCACACGATGGCGTGTAGAAACCAATTAGGAGTATGGGTTGAATTTACACTGCTATACTATATACCTTCCAAGTTAGCCCGCTACCATCTTAGACTGCATCGTCACTTACCATCAGGTGAGATCGCAGTCAAGGGCTATCTTGTCATCGAATAAAAAAAAACATCAGTTGACCCGCCTGCTAATTTGCTCGCTTTAAATATTAAAAAAAAATTACGTTACTTGCAAATTTGATTAGTGATTAGTGCATAGTGATTAGTGATTAGTGATAGTGTAGTATAAAAGCTGCCTCAAAGAACACAAGAACAAAGTGTCTTCAATCGATAAAGAAAGACTAAGTTACGTCAGTGGACTAATTCTTAGTATATAAGATATTTTATAAGTTTAGGTTAAAGTAAAATTGCTCATTAGCCATATTTTGGCTAGATTGTAATATTAGTGAGTATACATTGTAGTGTATACTTACATTACTGAAAAAAAAAAAAAACTTGCAAATCTAAATCGCACCGCTCATTAAAACGATGCTCTAATTATGGCCGATCATGACTGGAGTGATTTCAAAAAGCTCTAAACGGATTTTGATAATACTTTCACCGATAGAAAGCATCGCGTCTAAAATACAGTACGACTCTTAGAAATTATACGCTCAAGTCAAGTTGGTACTCGAGTCGACTAACTGAAAGTGCATAGAGTACTATTACTACCTACTGTACAAACGTAACTAACTGTTGCTATAGTTTAATAGATTTATAAATACATATCAAAAATTCCGAGGCCGGCGGGATTCGAACCCACATCTCTCTGGGAATCGCGCCCGAGTGTGTTGACCGTTACACCACGGCCGAACCACACGTCAGCCACGAAATTAGTGATATGTATCTACTTTTTCAATCAGTTTTATAGCAACTGTTAGCGACATCTAGTAGCGACACATTACAGTTGTCGATATAAAAAAAAAAGTAGATACATATCACTAATTTCGTGGCTGACGTGTGGTTCGGCCGTGGTGTAACGGTTAACACACTCGGGCGCGATTCCCAGAGAGATGTGGGTTCGAATCCCGCCGGCCTCGGAATTTTTGATATGTATTTATAAATCTATTAGGTTAGTTCCTTTGAGTGTAGGTTAATACTTCAATTAAAAAAAAATTAAAAAAAAAAAATTGTTGCTACAGTTCTTTCATTTCACGAGGGCACGTGGCTCATGGTTGTGTGTGTGTCGTATCTGTATAAGTGGGAGCGAGAAACCGCTCACTAAGGGTAAAAACATGCCAAAGATGCCTCACTGCGATACCTCGCGGTCGCGGCTTAGCTCGCTACCTAGATGTCAC
The DNA here is from genome assembly GCA_933228805.2 of Hipparchia semele. Classification (NCBI taxonomy): domain Eukaryota; kingdom Metazoa; phylum Arthropoda; class Insecta; order Lepidoptera; family Nymphalidae; genus Hipparchia; species Hipparchia semele. Next base: position 4,322,985 of record OW121735.1, on the reverse strand, counting down.
CTCCATGTAAAACAAATGTATGCAAACAGACGAGCACGAACATGCCGAAGATACCTCGCTGTACCGCGATGTAACACAGTGAGGTATCCTTCGGCATGTTCGCGCTCGTCTGTTTGCATACATTTGTTTTAAATGGAGGTGGCATCGAGGTAGCGAGCTAAACCGCGACCGCGAGATATCGCAGTGAGGCATCTCTGGCGTGTCCCCACCCCTAGGCTCCTGACAGGCACGCACACTTATGCAATGTGCATGTACACGACGTAACCACAAGTAAAGCTCACGCGCCCTCGTGAATTGCAAGAACTGTATACGAGCTTAGAACTTATAAAAATAATAGTATATGTGTAAAAGAGATGCAGCTATGCCGAAATGTAAATGTAGAAATGAGACACGTGCTAATTTTTATCCGTTTCAACGTATTTGGTCTACCACCATAATGACAACGTAGAAATTAGACAACAGTTGCACAATTTTTGTTTGCATGTGTGCATTGGCAACTTAAATTACTTCTACTTTTTTAAATATATAAATAGCGGGCAAACAAGCAGGCGGGTCATATGATGTTAAGTGATTACCGCCGCCCATGAACACTTGTAGTACCAGATGATTCCACAATTTGGCAGTACGTGGAAAAAAAGATCTGGAGCAACGGATGGTCGAAGTGCTCCAGGCACCCAGGTGGTGAGGGTGAAATTGCGTTCGGTGGCGAGCGGTGCGGTTGTAGAAGTTAGAGGGTGGAATAAGATCAAACCGCTCTTCAGAACACTCCCCGTTATATAGCCGCAATTTTTATGTATCGCAATTGAGACTGTACCAATGACTGACGTAGCTTTTACAAACTGCGACTGTAGCAGTGACCAGTGCCGTAAATGTGCCACCGGTGCCAGGCACAGGGCGTAGACTCTGGGGGGCGCAAGAATGGCCAGACCAGGCAGGACTTATTTTTTCGGTTTGCTCCTGATAAGTTCCCGCTGCGCCCCTAGTGCTCGTTTGCCCACATCAGTCTTTAAAAAAATAGATTCTTCCAAAATACTAGTGGTTCGCCCCGAACTGAGACCTCGCGATATCCCATAATTCCCAAAAGTTTTAATTATATATTGTAATAATTAACTTTTAACATTAGACAAAATAAAAAAATAATAGTTGACATAAAACTGTTTTACTGCCACAGCGCCATCTATTAGCATTACAGTGAAGCTATTAGCTTCACAATAATGCTAATAGATGGCGCATTAAAATTAAATAATTTCGTTTCTTTATAGTTACATTTATCTAATTTTAGTATTTGTTGTTCAAGTACAGGATATAACTGAATTTTCAACCAAGTTTCACGTTCTAATATTCAGTAATTCAGAAGTTATAGGGCTCTGACAGACATTTAGACGGACACACTTCTCTGTCTAGTAGGCAAGCGCCCTAGTTGACTCAGAGAACTCGCTTCGCTCGTTCAATTAGATGATTTGTCCAACAACACCCAAGGTCCTTGTGCTTTATTTTAACACCCTGAATGAAATAAAGTAGGCCTGTACATAGCATTGCTCTATCTAGGGTACCTATAATATCTAAAAAAAAAACAAGGGCGCAGTTAAAGGAGCTCGCACGAGGCGCAGTTATAGAAACTCGCACAGGGCGCAGTTTTAGAAGCTCGCACGGGGCGCAGTTATAGAAACTCGCACAGGGCGCATATAAGCTGCCACTGCCAGTTCCTCAAACTGCTTATCTGCAATCGACCAGCAGAGCTTTCAATTCCGACACATCGCTCATTTGCTACAAGGGTGACATAACTCAAAATTCACCAATTCTAGTGTCGAAAATTTATACTTTTTTGCTATAAAAACAACATTACGCTAAGCACAAAAAAATAAGAGCGAGAGAGATTGTGACTTAATGCTCTGTCGCTTTGTTGGCCGCTGTGTTGTTTCGAGACCGCAGCATCCACAAAACATTACTCTCTAACGAGAGAATTCTCTCATCGTCGATTTTGAATTATGTCACTCTTGTCACAAATGAGCGAATTATTGTTTACAAGACAAATACAGGCTATTGAATCGGATCGGATCGGACAAAATGGCGTCTACAAGTTTCTTATGAAGACATACCTAGTTTACATTATTTAATTCTAGTGCAAACTAAATTATTGTCTCCAAGGCATGTAATTTATATGACGCACCGAGGAAATTAGCCCGGAGACCATTTACTGGCATAATTGTCTTGTAAACAACCTTTATTTAAAAAAGAAAAACTAACTTTTTATACTATTAATTTTATTTTTAAAAGAGCAACCGCCGAGTTTCTTGCTCGTTCTTCTCGGTTGGAACGGCATGCCGAACCAGTGGTAGATTCATCGACGATTCAAAAGCACTTGTAGGTAAAAGTTTATTTGAATTTTTTATTCAAATAAACTTTTACAAAGTACTATCGAATCGTCGATGAATCTACGCCGCGGGAAAAACTAGTAAATAAATGAGTTACTTGTCGGCTCTTCTCTTGTCTGCTTCCTTAACCGGTGGTAGAGTCTTAACTTGTCATAGAGCCACAAGTTGGCCTACATGAAATAAATCATTATCGATACTGAACAAAAATCTTGCCATTACATTGTAAATAACGTTTCCAGTACCTATTAGTTAAAAAAGACAATATAAAGAACTTCAAAGAAAGAAATAAGGCTTTACAATTCTTATTTCACCTATTTCTATTATATAATAATTAGAAACTTAAGAGACTTTTGGGTCACAGTTGATACAATTCAAGCTTCAACTGAACTGAAAAATTTTCAAAAAAAAAAAAAAGGTGTCATACTTATTTTAAAAACTAGTTGATGCACGCGGCTTCACTCGCGTGGATTTAGCGTTTAAAAATCCCGTGGGAACTTTTTGATTTTCCGGGATAAAAAGTAGCCCATGTCACTCTCCCGGTCCTCAACCCATATACCCATGCAAAAATTAACCAACAAACACACTTTCGCATTTATAATATTAAAAACAATACGAAAGTATGTTTGTTTGTTGGTTTGTCCTTCAATCACGCCGCAACAAAGCAACGGATCGACGTGATTTTTTGCATGAGTATAGTTAAGGTTTTGGAGAATGACATAGACTTTACCTTTCATACCAGACAAACAGAGAGTTCTCCTAGTATTTTTAAAAATCTAACTCCATAAAAGACCAGTAATATAATATAAACGAATTAGAAAAAAAATTAAAAAAAAAACTCACCTGATACTCAAGCAAATCCATATTTCCGAAAATGCACTTAAAAACTAATAATAAATTAAACTTAAAACAAAAACACTTTAACTTAATATTGCACTTAAATCAGACTGTCCACAGAGTGGTTTAATATTGCACACATTTCATAATCAGGTACGTCGGGACGTTTAAAAAAAAAAAATACGGGAACTACATTATCTGTTTAAAAAAAAAAATAAGAACTGTCACTTTCCTCGCGCGTTCCATTTTCGAAATCGCGTCCGCGAGCGTCCGCGCTCCGCGCTGGTATACCGTAACGACTCTTAAAAAACTTAAAGCTAATATGCGACTGTGAAATCGCCAGAATCGGACATTTTCTAACGGTACAGCCGTAAGGAGAACTAAGCCGTTGCTTTCTTTAACACTCAAGAGGTCGCGCCTCGTTCTGTGGCGCGAAAAATCGCGACCTGGTCCATCGGACCCAGATTTTATATTAGATGGATATTTTATTTTATTTATTTGGTTTACTAACGGTCTAACACTAATATTCACTTAAATTAAAACTTATACGTAGTGACAAAAGAAATCTTGTTACAATAAAAAAAAGACGTGTGGCACTCGGGGACTGCCGCGGTAAAGCTATTGCATAGATAGATGGCGTTGATAAAAAATGCGCCATCTAGCGGCTCACCGTAGAGGAGTCCCGTGTCAGGTTATTTTCGTTACGGAATTTCTGGATTCGGTCTCCACGCTGGCCCGCAATAGAAGCTATGCAATAGCTTAAAAGAAAATCTAGTACAAGAAGTGTAGTTAAAATTGCAAAATAAGGACAATATACACATAATTCTTATATCTTACTGGTTCAGGAGGAAATCAATAACTATCTATATTGTGTCATTTATCCAAAACTGCTGAATGTATATGGATAAACTATAAGTGTAAATTAATAATTTAAAACACATCCAACATGTTGCAACATACTAATCGCTAGTCAGTAATCGCTTTAACAAAAATATGTAATCCGCAATTTTGTGGCGGCGGCCATCTTGGACTGATTTTCATAAAACATAGCTAAGAACAGTCCCGCCTAGATACCACACACACACACACACACACACACACACACACACACACCACACACACACACACACACACACACACACACACACACACACACACACACACACACACACACACACACTTAATCCATCCATCCAAAATTCCATTTGTAAGGTAATGATATTATGCATAAATAAATGATATTTGATATTTAATTGCTTGCCATGCGTTGGATTGGTGTACCTACGTATGCATTTTTGCATTTTTGAAGCTTTATTGTGGAAGCACTGTATACATGGCATAGCTTTGTAAAAAAAATTTTTTTTTTCAAAAGAGCAACTGCTGAGTTTCTTGCCGGTTCTTCTCAGCAGAATCTGCATTCCGAACCGGTTGTAGATTTATGACGTGTCACAAGAGCTACAAGTTAGCCTACATTAAATAAATAAATTTTGAATTTTGAAACGCACATAACTCCGAAAAAACAGAGGTAGGTACATATTGAACCTGCGACCTCAAACACGACACCGCAGTATTAACCACTAGTCTATCACCGCATACCGTTCGTTGAAAGTTAACTCGGCAGTTAAATTTAACTCAAACTGCGAATATCATAACTGTTCTAAAATCTAGGAATTAGAACTAGATTAATTGTGGCTGTCTGTACTGAAGAGTTGAACCGATTTAAATGTAGGTTGGTATTTTATTTTTAGTTGTAGTTATTTTAATGGTGGGACTTTTTTTTAACCGACTTCAAAAAAGGAGGAGGTCTTCAATTCGCCGGGATTTTTTTTTATTCGATGACAAGATAGCCCTTGACTGCGATCTCACCTGATGGTAAGTGACGATGCAGTCTAAGATGGTAGCGAGTTAACTTGGAAGGGGCATAGCAGTGTAAATTCAACCCATACCCTTAATCTGTTTCTACACGCTATCGTGCCGGAACGCTAAATCACTTGGCGGCACGTCTTTGACGGTAGGGTGGTAACTAGCCACGGCCACAGCCTCCCACCAGACCAAACCAGAGACACTTTAGAAATTATAAATTTCTTAATTGCCCCCGCCGGGAATTGAACCCGAGACCTCCCAGTTATAAGATCACAGCGCTCCCCATTGCGCCAGGGAGGTCGTCAATTATAATTTTATATCTGTTCCCTGAATACTCGAAGACACCTGGACCATTAGGTGAACCTCAGAACCTCAAAAAGGCTAAAGTTTGACGACCTCCCTGGCGCAGTGGTGAGCGCTGTGGTCTTATAACTGGGAGGTCTTGGGTTCGATTCCCGGCGGAGGCAATTTGGGAATTTATAATTTTGTGAAATGTCTCTGGTCTGGTCTGGTGGGAGGCTTTCGCCGTGGCTAGTTACCACCCTACAGTCAAAGACGTGCCGCTAAGCAATTCAGTGTTCCGACACGATAGCATGTAGAAACCGATTAGGGATTTGGGTCTAATGTACACTGCCATGCCCCTCCAAGTTAACCCGCTACCATCTTAGACTGCATCGTCACTTACCATCAGGTGAGATCGCAATCAAGGACTATCTATATCTACGAAAAGAGCAACTGTTAAGTTTCTTGCCGGCTCTTCTCAGCAGAATCTGCATTCCGAACCGGTGGTAGATTTATGACATGTCATAAGTGTGGTGCGGGTTGTTACGTTCCCTCAAATATGGTTGAGCGAAGCAATGGCTGGATCATGCGTCGTGCTCGTGAACGGGTGCCGCCAACGGGAATGGGTCTGCTTTGTCTTCCCATGTTGACATGTGTTGGATTATATGTATTGCATTTTTGAAGCTTCACTGTGGAAGCACTGTATACTTAGCTTAGTTTTGTTACTTATTGTAAAATTATTTTATTTTATTTTTTGAAAAGAGCAACTGCTGAGTTTCTTGCCGGCTCTTCTCAGCAGAATCTGCATTCCGAACCGGTGGTAGATTAATGACGTGTCATAAGAACTACAAGTTGGCTACATGAAATAAATAAATTTTGAATTTAAATTTGAATCGAATAAAAAAAAGTCCTAACTACTAAACTATCGCAGTTGTATCCGATCTTAAAATTACCGACATACCATAAAAGCCTAGCTACTTAAGAGCAACGCTTCAGCCGGGATCAGAACCCGTTACCTTGTACTTGACAATGTCATTACTCTTGTCGTAACTATGTCCGACAAAAAGCGCGTGCGATCTCTGATCGATAATGATCCGTGGATCTATAGATCATTTGCACGCGTCGATCACGGTTTTGATTATCTTGTGTTGGTATTCTTGTTACCAACTGTAGAAAAAGATGGGTGTTTGTTGTAAACTAAAGATTTTAGACTTGATTCGTGGTTTAATGACATAATTGTTTTAAAAAAAGACGTGTGTCACTCGGGGACTGCCGCGGTAAAGCTATTGCATAGCATTTTTTATCAACGCCATCTAGCGGTGAGAGGAGTACAGTGTCAGGTTATTTTTGTTACGGAATTTCTGGATTCGGTCTCCACGCTCAAGGCCTGCGATAGAAGCTATGCAATAGCTTAAAAATTACGAGTACGTACCACGGTAATTATTTTAGTTGGGATTGTCGATATTTCGATCCAATTGCATGGACCGTGGTCGTGTTTTTTGCCGAACTTTAAATGATGTTCCTCCTAAAAGATAGATAGATAGATAGTATACACAGTAGTAGTACAGTTGGTAAAAAGAATACCAACGCAACATAATCAAAACTGTGATCGACGCGTATCGTGATCGAAGTTTTGTCTGGTGGGAGGCTTTGGCCGTTGCTAGTTACCTACCACCCTACCGTCAAAGACGTGCCGCCAAGCTATTTAGCGTTCCAGCACGATGACGTGTAGAAACCGATTAGGGGTATGGGTTGAATGTACACTGCCATACCCCATTCAAGTTAGCCCGCTACCATCTTACACTGCATCGTCACTTACCATCAGGTGAGATCGCAGTCAACGACAATCTTTTCATCGAATAAAAAAAATATATGGCTTATCTTTGCGGAAATTGGCCATCGTGGTTCGGATTTGGTAGGGAGGACATTATAATTATTTATTATATTTTATAACAATATAATTTTAATACAAATTACATATTAGGAATAAATATTATAATCGAAAGAAAGTTATCATTGTGCCTAGACAGAATGTCTTGCTGCGCTTGGGTATCTATGTCGCTATTCAACCCATAAATACGACATTCTTAAAGGTGACCTGTTTTGCTTTCGTATTATTAACAAGGAACAAAAAATTCTGGGCTGCTGATTATGATGTAGATAGAGAAATGATAGCCTAGTAGAGCAGTGATAACTAGTATTTTTTTTATTTTGAGCGAGATTGATGTTTATTTTGATAAAATAAAACTATAAAGCAATCCGCCATATTGGATTGAACACCAATCAGAGCAATACGTCACATCTGTCTTCAAGCTTTAACAAAGTACTATGAAAAAACATAGAAGTGGTCACGAACGACGCCATGACACCGTCGAACTTCAACCCTTTTTTTTATTGCTGAAATAAGATATTTTTTCGAAATAGTAGATATATACTTCCGAACATTATCCAACTATAAATGTAGTCAAAGGGCTAAATCTAAAACCAGTACATATCAAAGTTGTCCGATCCGCGCCACTCTAGCTACAACATAATCAAGTATAATGCTCACAAGTGAATAGCGTCGTAATTGCTGACCCCGAAGCGATCTATAGATCCCCGTCGATCTATAGATCAATGATCGATAATAAACCGCAAGAAAGTACGACATGGTTCCTTTGAATTGAGCTGCGCGTTATTATGTCGTTGGAAGATTTAGCGGAATTTAATGGAGTTTGAAACGTTCTTCGGAATGTACTACATTCTATTCTTATCTGAAACTAGCTGTGCCCGCGACTTCGTTCGCGTGGAATAGTAACTTTTCGGGGCGCGGCTCTCAGCGCGCTTTATATAGCCACGGACGCTCAGGCGCGAGGCGTGTAGTACGTACTCTGTACGTTAAAAATGTTCGCCGTGATTCTTTAAATTGACATAACTTTTTTATTTATGAACCGATTGACATGAAATAAACACTAAATGTTAAGTGAAGCTTACTACAATATATTAGTGAAAACCGTATCTAAATCGAATAAGCCGTTTCTGATATTAGCGTGCACAAACACACAGACAAACAGACAAAAAAAAATTAATTACAATTTCGGGTTCGGCATCGATATAATAACAACCCCTGCTACTTTTTTTTTATATATTTCCATTGTACAGACACCACTTTTTTACAATTTTATTATATGTATAGATGTTTGCTCTTGAAAGGTTTAAACAAGGAAATAAGCAGTGATATCCTAGTGCTTTAACTTAGTCGGTAAGTTACACAAATCTCCAAGTTTTCTAAGTTAGGTATTTGCATTTTAATCAATTTCTTTTTTTGTTTGAAAGGATATACTTCCCAGGTTGCCCCATTGTCATCAGGTCAGGATCTGATGATGGGATCCTGGGGAAATCGAGGGAACTCTTCAAATTTTATAGGCACAATTGATATACTTTGTCGTGGAGTTTGAAATCGGTTTTATAAAAAGAATTTTCACGTTTATATTATTTTGTTGTCTAATGTTTAGTTCACATAAAAAAAAATCATCATACATTACGGGGCTTTGAATATAACCGGCTTCCGGACTATTACATTGTACTATTATATTACAATTTGAATGTTTCCGATAAAAAAACTGCCAAGAGTTTTCATATTGGAAATCCGAACGTTAAATCAACTAGATCAAGTTTTTTCAAGAGTTTTTTGAAGGTACGCCGAAATAATCTAGATGAGATATTGTTTAAAGTCTATAGAAGGAAACCTACTTATTACCTACTACCTTTTATTTTTCCCCAAGGAATATTATTTCTTATCTAATTTTATGCGCTTACAAAAACCGTGCAAAGCCATACCTTACCCCAAAAACACTTCATAACTCTCTAGAGAAAACCATACAAAATTGTCCATCATACAATACAAAACAATATAAACGTTACATGCAAGGAATTATGTCCTTTATTTGTATTATCTTAAGTGTAAACATTCCGTGAAACTGTGTCAAAAAGGACACCGCCTTACTCCCTAATGATTAGAGTTTTACAATTTATAATAATTAATGGTTAGAAGAGCTACCGGACGCCATTTTGTTTAGAAAGGATTGCTTTTTGTTAAATTGTAGGAATTTTTTGTTTGGCTGCCACATTTGTTTGAAAAATACCGATTCCAGTATTCCTAGTATGCTTTTCCTAACAAAAGAATCTTATTAATTTTCTAAATAAAAAAACATGTGTAAACTGAAAATTGAATACCGACATGTGAAATTTAAAAAAAATATGTAATCCGCCATTTTGTGGTGGCGGCCATCTTGGATTTGAACTTTATCATAGTGTATGTATTGTACTAGTCATTTCCTTTCATTTGATAACCAAATCGAGGGAGCTGTGAAAAAATATGTACTTAATCCGCCATTTTGTGGTGGCGGCCATCTTGGATTTGAACTTTATCATAGTGTATGTATTGTACTAGTCATTTCCTTTCATTTGATAACCAAATCGAGGGAGTTGTGAAAAAATATGTAATCCGCCATTTTGTGGTGGCGGCCATCTTGGATTTGAACTTTATCATAGTGTATGTATTGTACTAGTCATTTCCTTTCATTTGATAACCAAATCGAGGGAGTTGTGAAAAAATATGTAATCCGCCATTTTGTGGTGGCGGCCATCTTGGATTTGAACTTTATCATAGTGTATGTATTGTACTAGTCATTTCCTTTCATTTGATAACCAAATCGAGGGAGTTGTGAAAAAATATGTAATCCGCCATTTTGTGGTGGCGGCCATCTTGGATTTGAACTTTATCATAGTGTATGTATTGTACTAGTCATTTCCTTTCATTTGATAACCAAATCGAGGGAGTTGTGAAAAAATATGTAATCCGCCATTTTGTGGTGGCGGCCATCTTGGATTTGAACTTTATCATAGTGTATGTATTGTACTAGTCATTTCCTTTCATTTGATAACCAAATCGAGGGAGTTGTGAAAAAATATGTAATCCGCCATTTTGTGGTGGCGGCCATCTTGGATTTGAACTTTATCATAGTGTATGTATTGTACTAGTCATTTCCTTTCATTTGATAACCAAATCGAGGGAGTTGTGAAAAAATATGTAATCCGCCATTTTGTGGTGGCGGCCATCTTGGATTTGAACTTTATCATAGTGTATGTATTGTACTAGTCATTTCCTTTCATTTGATAACCAAATCGAGGGAGTTGTGAAAAAATATGTAATCCGCCATTTTGTGGTGGCGGCCATCTTGGATTTGAACTTTATCATAGTGTATGTATTGTACTAGTCATTTCCTTTCATTTGATAACCAAATCGAGGGAGTTGTGAAAAAATATGTAATCCGCCATTTTGTGGCGGCGGCCATCTTGGACCGATTTTTATCAAAAACAGCTAAAAAAGCCTAATAAATCCACGCGGAAGAAGTCGCTGGCATCATCCAGTATCCAAAAAATAAACAAAACCCTACCGTCGAAGACGTGCCGCCAAGCGATTTAGCGTTCCGGCACGATGGCGTGTAGAAACCGATTAGGGGTATGGGTTGAATCTACACTGCCATACACCCTTCCAAGATAGCCCGCTACCATCTTAGACTGCATCGTCACTTATCTTTGAGATCGCAGTCAAAGACTATCTTGTCATCGAAAAAACAGCGTAATAAATCTTGGCCTACAGACAAAATGGTCATATTTACAACACCCCTCATTTTCGTAGGGGGTTAAAACACAATTAGCGGCATTCGCCAGCCCCCTACACAATAGGGATGCGGGGCGCGGGTCACAAAAACCAAGTACCTGCAGCGACAAGCCGCAAACTGTCAACGCGTCATTTGTCAAAATTGAAGCTATTTTTCGGGTTCCGTAACCGAATGGTAACCAACGGGACCCTATTACTAAGCCTATGCTGTCCGTCCGTCTGTCTGTCTGTCAGCGGGTTATATCTCTTGATCCGTAATAGGTAGACAGTTGAAATTTTCAGAGAATATGTACTTGTATCTGTTGCTGTAAAAATCCTATTAAATATCCTACTAATCCTACTTCCTACTTTAACTTACTATATGTGAAAGTGTGGATGTTTGGATGTTTGTTACTCAATCACGCAAAAACGGCTGAACGGATTTGGATGAAATTTTGCACAGATATAGATTATAGTTTGGAATAGGACTACTACTTACTACTACTTTTTATCCCGGGAAATGAGAGTTCTCGCAGGAATAAAAAACCTCAATTCACGCGTACGAAGTCGCGGCCATCAACTAGTAAATAACAAAAATAAATTAAAAATTAAAGGGGCTCGTCCCTAGTTCCTAGTTTCTAGTAAGAAACGTGTTATTTCAGCGTACGGAACTCTTCGTATGCGGGTCCGACTCGCATTTGACCGGTTATTTATTTCACCCATCAGAAGGACCGCCAATAGAACGTTCGACTGAATCCGTTCAAACCGGCCAAGCTCTACAGAGCTTAGATTAGACACTACGGCAGAAATTACAGTGCATACGCGTGTGCGCAACCACAGGCGCACTCTATTCCCTCACTCTCATACTCCGAGCACAACCGCCGAGAGATTAGGCTTACGTGCTCTCCGAGGCACGGGGGTGACTCACCGCCAACTTCCTAACTCCGGGCTATTACTGAGAATTTCTTGACAGCAAAATCCAATAGGTACATTTTTTGATTATTTTGACCCAATCCGGGAATCGAATCTCTCGTCATCCGAAAATCTATTTTATTTATTTCTATAGGTACCTCAAAGAACAAAGTGTCTCCAATTGATAAAGAAATACTAAGATACGTCAGTGGACTACTTCTTAAGATATTTTATAAGTTTAGGTTAAGGATCAAGGCACGCGCTTCTCATGGACAGATTCCCGCTAGATGGCGCTGTTATAGAGTTTGACAGTTTTTTAATATTTTCGCAAAGTTGCTATGCATAGATTTTAAAAATATTAAACTACGCGAGCCTATAGTAATGCCGGTTATTTTATTACATCACTAGCAGCCCGCTCCGGCTTCGCACGGGTATGAAATATATAGCCTATGTCATTCACTGATAAAATGATTAAAATCGATCCAGTAGTTTTGATTTATTAATTACTGCCCGTGGCCCGCACGCGTTAAATTTAGAGTAAAACAATTATTCTTTCCCTAAACCATGAAGATTTCCTGCTATCTTTGGAATATCTAAATTCATACACTACATGGTGTCGTGTGGTGCGGGTTGTTACGTTCCCTCAAATATGGTTGAGCGAAGCAATGGCTGGATAATGCGTCATGCTCGTGAACGGGTGCCACCAACGGGAATGGGTCTGCTTTTGCCTGCCTGTTTTGTATTGGATTGTATTTATTTGTATTTGTATTGTATTTATTTTTACTTGTATTGTACTCAGGAAAATTCATCGTGGAAGCCCTGTATACATAGCATAGTTTCATTAACTATTTAAATTTTTTTTTTTTTGAAAAGAGCAACCGCCGAGTTTCTTGCTGGCTCTTCTCGGCAGGAAAGGCATTCCGAACCAGTGGTAGATTCATTGACGATTCAAAAGTGCTTGTAAAAGTTTATTTGAATAAAAAATATTTCTATTCTATTCTATTCTACATTTTTACTTATTTACTTTTTACATTTTTACCTATTTATTCTATTTTTACAACAATTAATATATTACAGAATGTCTTTATATTATGTACACAACGTTCACAGCTTTCTTGTCATCTATACAAATAAATAAAATTGAAGTGTCTGTTTGTACTATCAAAAGAACAGCTTTTTACTAACTGCATACGAAAGTAAATACGATACTTATACCAAGAAAATAATTTTTAAAATTTTTGTCTGTCTGTCTGTCCGTCTGTTTGTCTGTCTGTCTGTTTGTTACCGCTAATCTCGGAACGGCTGGACCGATTTTGACGGGACTTTCACTGGTAGATAGCTGATATTATCGGGCAACGTATACTTTTTTAACCGACTTTCGAAAAAGGCGGAGAAGGAGTTGTGTTTTTCTACCTCTGCATATCAATGTCTCCGTGATTTCTTAACCGATTTGCGTGGATCTTTTTTTAATCGACATAAAAACTTTGCGAGATGGTCCCTTAAAAAGTTCGGGTTCCAACTCCTCAATCCTGATGCTGCAGGGGTACTGCTCCCCTAAACTGTGGGGATTTAGAAACTGTTGATTATGAATAGTTATTGTAGGGACCAAATAAAGACTACATCATTAAATTCCAGGACCCAACTCCTCAATCCTGATGCTGAAGGGGTTCTGTCAACCTAAACTGTGGTGATGTAGGAACGCGAACGAAGTCGCGGGCGTTCGCTAGTTAGACAATATATTTTATAGGCACACTCCCGCCACGGCCGCCCCGGCCGGCTGGAACCGACGCAAGCGCTACGTCCCGCAATTTTTAAATCTGTAATATCTTCGAAAATATTCATTTAAATCATATGCTGTAAAGGGCCATATAGATCTATATTAAATCAACAATGTATTTAAGGTATTTAATTAGATAAGGATTAATGCTGTATTGGTTAAAATCGCTTCGAAAATTAGCCATTATTTGTCGTAAAAAGTAAATGACAAAAAAACGTTATTGTGGGATACCCATAAGAGGTAGACATATACCATCGCGGAGTTTTCTGTAGACTTTTTCAATGTGTACAATACTTAGTACATTATTTTGATAAATCTCGTAGGGTTCAGCCGGCGTTTGCAATGTAAGCGGAAAAAATGTAATTATTTACGACATCACTTTAGAAAACTCAAAAATAACAGTATTTTTCCACTATTTAAAGGATGTTATTATACATATAAACCTTCCTCTTAAATCACTCTATCTATTAAAAAAAACCGCATCAAAATCTGTTGCGTATTTTTAAAGATTTAAGCGACCAAGGGGAAATAGGGACAGAAAAAGCGACTTTGTTTTATACTATGTAGTGATTAGTTTACTTTAAAGCGTAGCCATTTAGACAAATAATCATAAATTCCAAAGCTGTCATTTCAATTACTGTAGAGATACAAAACTTACGCACACACTGACGAATGATTATTATCCGACTTCAGTGGTTCTAACATAAAGTACAAATTGTTTACTATAAAATGTAACTAGATGGCATTGAAACGTGGTTTAATTTATCACGTATTTTTGCAATCACACATGGTGGTAAGTGACAATGCAGTCGAAGATATGAGCGGGCTAACCTGGAAGGAGTATGACAGTGTTTATTAAACCCATACATACCCCGTTGGTTTCTATATGGCATTGTACCGGAAAGCTAATCGCTTGGTGGCACGGCTTTGCTATATTATAAATGCATAAAGTTATAAATATTGTAAAATATAAAATAAATACTATAAAATAAATGTTATAAAATAAATAAATATTTTAAATATAAAAATTCATCCCTGCCGCGAATCGAACCCGGGACCTTCCTCTCATAAGAACACATCATTTACCATTACACCAGGAATTTCGTCAATCTTTATTTGAAATTTTTAGTGGCTATGGAAAATTGGAAAGTTGCTAACTAGAACTTTCAAACCCAAATTTCGTGAAACAAGATGCGGGTTTGACAGTTCTTAGTAAGAAACTTTCGATAGCCACTGAGATAGACAATAGCCGTACAGGTCGTCAACTATATTTATGCAAAAGATTCGCAGTTCTCTTGCGACGTGATTGAATGACAAACCAACAAACAAACACACTTTCGCATTTATATATATATATACATGTTTTTATATGATTATTAAATAATTTAATTAAAAGCAGAGACGTTTTTCAAATATTTTTATTGATTTTAAGTAGTACAATGAAATATCTAAGCATCTTTGATTATTGCTGACTCTTCGAAGTACAACTTCAGGCAATACTATATTTATAAAATTTCACTAGTTTCGGTATCACGTTACCAATAAAAACTACATTGCATTCTATTTCCAAAATAATGATGTTGTATGTTGGTGAAATATATCCAACAAAGTAACATTTGTTCATTTTTGTAACCCGCACTTGGCCCTGGACCTGTAATAAGAACTATTATTACTATTTGTACCTATGAAAATAAAAACATTCCATCATCATCATGATCAGTAATCCATTGACGTAACATATCATCATCATCATTGATTACTGATGCATCATAGCACTGCGCTACTCAGCGCAGGTCTCCTCTCAGAGAAGGGTTACAAGCCATAGTCCACCACGCTGGCCCAATGCAAATTGGCAGACTTCACACACCTTTGAGAATTCTCAGGTGGGCAGGTTTCCTCACGATGTTTCCTTCACCGTTGTGATATTTTAATTTATTAAACACACTTAGTAAAGCCAGAGGTAAGTGCGTGCCTGGGATCGAACCTGCGACCCCCGGAATAGGAGACTAACCTCTAGGCTAATCATAAAACATTCTACTAAAATCAATAAACAGTGTTTTCATAGAATACTTGGATATATTCAAAAACAATGATTTGTAATCAACTAGTACCACACACCATCAGGGCTAGCTCCTAAAATGCCAAACTCTTCATCAATGAAGAGCCCTGCTGGTCGCACAGCTTTTTTTTTTCATTTTTTCTATGAACAATGTTCTTGCTACTGATTCATTGTATTGGCCTTATGCCATGTCATTGATCAGAAGTCAGAACATTGGTTTTATATAGAATGCTCTTCACATGATTATGGCAGGGTGTTGTCGCTTTTTGTTTACATATCTGGAACAAAGCAAAATACTATTATATTCTCAGTTGCCTTCTAGATCAAAACATGCTATGTGAGAGCTCAGGAAAGCTTAGGCCATGCAAATTATCAGGTTGTACAATTTCAACAGTCAACTCATGACTATTGACGCTTGGATTGATCATAGGCCAATTTATGTCCAGAGATCTTGATGTAGATGGCTCTTGTTCACTTTTTCCTTGTTTATTTTGTGTAAAATTTGCTTCAGTGTGATATTTTTTTTTAATTTTACTATAAGTTTTGACAGTATTATCCAATCTGTTATTATATGAATAGATGTAATGTAATTTTAATGAACAAACAACCAATAATTTCTATTCGTGGGTTCGCCTTTCTTACAGGAACGGTAGGATTGTTATCTGTTTTCTTTTATTGCACCACACTTTAGTACGACTGCAAATAAGAGGTTATGTTTTCAAAAGTTATAGCAGGTAACTAGATCAATTACAGAAATTTAGCAAAATAATTTTTGATGTAAGCATTTATGTAAGTACCTATTCGAAGTGCAATTATAAGGTTCGTGTATGTACTTACCTTTTGCTTTCTTCGTGATATCGTTTCATTTGTCCAAGAACTCGTTTGAAACTTTTCCGGGGGCCAGAGTATTGGTCATTTAGATAATCTTTGCGTGAAGTTCGTGGCTCCATAATTTATTTTCATTGGATGGGATAAACGAAATGAAAGGAAACAACACAGCACAAAAAAATACTCAAACTTTATCACATACGTCAGACCACAGAGACACTCCCACAGAACACTGCGTCGCGTGAGTCACAATAAAGGGGTTGCCATCTCTAAATAGTTTTTACCTAGAAATTTTTTATTGCGCCATACATCCTGAGCTCATAAAACGAATAATTATTTTAATACATAAGTATTATTTAAAGTCTGTATTAATGAAATAATGAGTAATATACATAAGCTGACGTATATATTGGTTTTGGTAAAACCTATCAAAAACTTTTACTACTGCTAAATAGGCTATTAAAAGCAAGTTTATTTATCATTATAATAGTCTTAATGTAATACCGCGATATACTTCATATTTTCAAATTTGTAGGGAATATTTTCCCTAAATTCTTGTGAAAATTCATACCGTTGGCATTACCTGACCGGGAGCATCGTAAACTAAAAGTATTTTAATTTGTGTCAAACGCAAAACTAAGAGCGGCAACGTCGCTTGCCACTTTACTATCAGCAAACTGGCAACGCAGCATCTACTTTCATGCGAGCAGCGCTATCGCCGTCCACTCATACATTGACAAAAATCAGTAAAAATTTCGATCTCATTTAGCCCTTTCTTCAGATAAATATATTTTAACACAAAAAAAGATCTAAAAAATGCCAACGGATGTATTTCAATACGAAATTATGCCCTAGATGTCCATAAATGGAAAAATAAATTAGTATGGAAATCGAATCACTTTTGAACTTATACCTACACAGAACTTCGAAAAGATCCTTTATCCTCGTGCTCAAATTTGAACTTTCCATACGCACGAAGTAATTTTATACTATAGGGATAGATGGCGCTCAACAGGTAAAAAAAACCAAGTCAAATGTAAATTCTCACGCATACATACGTAAATTTAGACCTTTTTTAATGCGGTTTTATATTATAAAAATAATATAAATATTTACCTGACATGAACTTGGCGATTGTAGAAAGCCCTAAAGAAATGATAAAACAAATGAAATAAAATAAAAAATGTATATATTTCAAGAATAACCCAAAAGAAAAATACTCAAAAATGTATGGAAGTCGACTAGTGCACATTCACCTTAATTATAAAATTGCTCATTAGCCAGATTTTATTAGGCCAGATTGTAATTTTAGTGAGTAGGTCGGTATATTATTTTAAAAAAAGACGTGTGGCACTCGGGGACTGCCGCGGTAAAGCTATTGCATAGCATTTTTTATCAACGCCATCTAGCGGCTCACCGTAGAGGAGTCCTGTGTCAGGTTATTTTCGTTACGGAATTTCTGGATTCGGTCTCCACGCTCAAGGCTCGCTATAGAAGCTATGCAATAGCTTAAAAAAATATATCGATTACTACGTCCGTTTTAATTCTAGAAACACCCTGTACACCGTGTGTATAGGTCCTCGTATAACAATTTGTCATGTATACAACGCAGGTGGCCAGGCGTCACCTGTCACGCTGTCCTAATGACATTAGCCATTTTGACTGTCGCCTCGCCGACCGCGTTAGATAAATAATAAAATATTAAATTATATTATAAAAATAATATAAATATTTATATCGGAGTATCCCTGCGAGATCAAATCAGAAATGAGGAGATCCGTAGGAGAACCAAAGTCACCGACATAGCTCAGCGAGTCGCGAAACTGAAGTGTAAATGGGCGGGGCATATAGTTCGAAGAGCTGATGGTCGATGGGGTCCCAAGGTGCTGGAGTGGCGACCCCGCACCGGGAAGCGCAGTGTTGGCAGACCCCCCACTAGGTGGACCGACGACATCAAACGAGCCCCAGGGAGCCGCTGGGTTCAGGCGGCACAAGACCGAGGCTTGTGGAGGTCCATGCAAGAGACCTAGGTCCAGCAGTGGACATCGATAAGTTGATAAAGAAGAAGATAAATATGTATAGCCTCAACAGCCCAACGGTTAAAGGTGCGGACTGAAAACTGAAAGGTCGCAGGTTCGAACCCCACGCGTTGCTCTATTGTCGTACCCACCCAGAGTTGCGTGCACGGAATCGAATTCCGCATCCCTACGAAACGTCCTAACCACTAAGCTATGAACACTTTTAATTTTCACAGCATAAATACTCAGTAAAGCCCTTTAACAAAATATAAATTGCATTTAGATTGCACCGCGAATCATAAAGGATATCCATTTAAATATCGATCGCATCGGGAAATCACGAGTTGCCGAGAAAGGGGGAACGGACAGACGGACTGACAGCTGCATGGGTAGGCGGGACGAAAACCTCTTAGTCATTACAGGGTGCCTGCATTCAATACCTGATCACCTGAGTCATGAAGTATGCCTATTGATTGAACGGGCCTATGTACTGCCACAACTTAAAAGCCGATCGACCGCAAAGCTTTTATAGGCTGCTTTTTTTTTATTCGATGACAAGTTAGTCCTTGACTGCGATCTCACCTGATGGTAAGTGACGATGCAGTATAAGATGGTAGCGGGATAACTTGGAAGGGGTGTGGCAGTGTACATTCAACCCAAACCACTAATCGGTTTTTTACACGCCGATAGTTTGACGTGTCTGTTTGTCCGTGTGTGTGTGTGTGTGTGTGTGTGTGTGTGTGTGTGTGTGTGTGTGTGTCTGTCTGTGGCATCGTAGCTCCCGAAAGGATGAACCGATTTTGATTTTTGATTTTTTAGTCAGGAGTGTTCTTAGCTATGTTTGATGAAAATCAATCCGAGATGGCCGCCACCACAAAATGGCAGATTACATATTTTTTCACAACTCCCTCAATATGGGTATCAAATGCAATTGCTTGACTAGTAGAATACTATACACTATGACAAATTTCAAATCCAAGATGGCCGCCACCACAAAATGGCGAATTACATATATATTTTTTTTAATTTCACATGTCAGGGGTATTAGCGTGAATTTTCCAAAAATTACTTAACTCATACTTGAGTCGATATAAGCTGGTCGGATATTAACTAGGAATTTCCGTCTTGTATTCTAACAATTTCTTCTTACAAACTTTGATTAGTGATTTTATCAGCGCGGCCCGATCGCGGCGTTTGTTCTCGCCGACGCGTTATCTCCCATCTGACGGACACTCAGCATCTCTGTGAGATGCGATCGTCGGGATACTCTCTATCCGACTATGGTAAAGCCAAAAGGAAGTGTTATGATTTTAGCAGGCTAGGCGTCAGGGCGGCAAGAAATAGTTTGCGATTGTCCTATGAAAACTCTCCATACAATTGCGTATTTGACTGTTTCTAGACAATACAGCATTGTAAAATCGATATCTCCTGAGGATGCTCCGGTGTCGGCGTCGAGAGTAGTATAAATCTTGTGTGGTGGTGCATGTGAATGGTGGTGGCATTGCTTGCTTGGGAACTTGGCTCTCTTGCTTGGTTGGAGAGGTAAGCGGTGCTTAGCTTGTAACTACATGTTTGACCTTACAGATTTTTTCTGTTGGCGGATTATAGCAAAATAACTCTAATCTTTTCTGCTAATCATGAACTTCCGCAAAGTAACGCCTGATGACTATTAACATTCGACTGTAATTCATTAATTACAATCGAAAATTTAACAGGTAACAATAACATTCGTAAAAACAGAAAATAAATCGGTCAAAAAACAAAAAAGTTATAAACTGTTTTACTGCGACTGTATCCGTCTCTTTTTAAAACGAAATTTTGTATGAATAGAGCCGTACGGAGCTAGTGAAACGTGACGTCATGTCGCAATAGCGCTCTCTTTTTCTAATGAGAAAGATGTTTTATTGCGACTGTATTTGTACTGTCTCTTTCAGATTCTTGTCTCGTTAAGTGTTGTGGGTGTTTAGAGAATAAAGTTAAGGCCGCTGCATACATAACGTGCACGGGACGGGACGGAACGTGGACGGGACGGGACGTGGAGTTTTGGAAACATCGTTTCATAGAAAATGTAAGCGACTGTGCATACGTCACGGAGCACGGACGGGACGGGAACGTGCCACGCGCGGAACGGGAAAAATATCGTCGGCGACGATGTTTAGCACGTCCCGTCCCGTACGTGCCCCGTCCCGTGCGTGATTCCGCTGCGTATGCACAGTCGCCCCGTTCGCTCCGGAGAGCTAAGTAGTGATGTTTGTGTATTTACCTACGAAGCAAAAATGGACGAATGGAAAAACTAATTGAGTGTGTACGATCATTGAAAGTATTTAGACACCAAATATAAAAATTATCTGTGGCGTAAAATTGCAGTCGAACTATCACTCACTGAAAACGGTCAGATTTATTTTATTAATTTATTGCATTGGTATCTCTACTTATATTTTAATATGTAATAATAATTACAGTTGAACTTTTTATGCTCAAATCAATAGGTATATAGTATCAACCTTTGACGACCTCCCTGGCGCAGTGGTGAGCGCTGTGGTCTTATAACTGAGAGGTCTCGGGTTCGATTCCCGGCGGGGGCAATTTAGGAATTTATAATTTCTAAATTGTCTCTGGTCTGGCCTGGTGGGAGGCTTTGGCCGTGGCTAGTTACCACCCTACCGTCAAAGACGTGCCGCCAAGCGATTTAACGTTTCGACACGATGGCGTGTAAAAACCGATTAGGGGTATGGGTTGTATTTACACTGCTATACCCCTTCCAAGTTAGCTCGCTACAATCTTAGAAAAATCCATCTTTCCTTGTTCACATCACTAGCACGTTAGTTCTGAGTTATTGCCACGTTGCGTATGCATTAAAAATTCCCGTCCGTGTTTACTAACCACGTCCGGGCCACGTCCCGTCCACGTCCCGTGCACGTTACGTATGCAGCGAGCTTTAGTTGTCATCCACGACGTGTTTCATTGTTACAACATGTTGGCAGCGGTGGGATACATATATACATTTATTTTATCCCGGAAAATTTAAGAGTCCCTGCGGGAATCAAAAAACCTTAATCCTCCTGGTTCTTGATACGCACCGTTAAAATTTAGAATACACTTCCGGTTTCCGTTTTTCCCTTTTGGTACAATTTGGGTACCTTCAAATCAAGAGTGAATGGGCATTTTCTAGGCAAGCGCGTTCCCTCTAATACTGCACCTTCACTTACCATCAGGTGTGATCGCAGCCAAGCGCTTGTCTACATATTAAAAAAAAATCCACGCGGACGATAGCAGCATATAGTTGGGTATAAATAAGAAACATTTGCAATATAAAATGTCCCAAAAAATGTCCGATACCCAAAACTAATGAATTCTTATTCCGCTCGATAAATTTTAATCCGTTTGGCCGCTCGAATGTTTGTTTAAGCGAAGAATTTAAACATTTTCAAGTGATCGCCAAGTTGGACGAAAACGGTAGCCAAACCAAAATAGTGATGTGCTCAATGTCGATTAAAATAAGGCGTGCCTATCGACAAAGACACGACAGGTTTCTAACCCTTTTTTTTTTATTCGATGACAAGAACTTGGAAGGGGTATAGCAGTGTAAATACAACCCATACCCCTAATCGGTTTCTACACGCCATCGTGCCGGAACGCTAAATCGCTTGGCGGCACGTCTTTAGGGCGGCGGTAGGGTGGTAACTAGCCACGGCCAAAGCCTCCCACCAGACCAGACCAGAGACAATTTACAAATTATAAATTCCTAAATTGCCCCCGCCGGGAATCGAACCCGAGACCTCCCAGACCCCCGACGGAAAATTAGGGGTGTTATGAATTTGACATGTGTATCTGTGTTTCTATGTGTCTTAACTGCCTCGTTGGTGTAGTGGTTAGCAAGTTCGACTACGGATGACGAGGTCCCGGGTTCAATTCCCGGGTCGGGCCAAAAATGTACTTATAGGGGTTTCTATTAAGAAATTTTCAGTACTGGCCCGGAGTTAGGAAGTTGGCGGTGAGTCACCCCCGTGCCTCGGAGAGCACGTAAAGTCGTCGGTCCTGCGCTTGATCTCTCTCCGGTCGTGTCGGATTTTCCGTCCCATCCGGCTATGGGAGTGAGTGAATAGAGAGTGCATTCGATATTCCCCGGAGTACTTTGTTCTGGAATCTCTGTAGGTATTATTTGAATATTGCTCGATTTAGTACACCCCCAGAGTTGTATACCGTATGTCCGTACGGGCATCAGAACTTGCTTGCTTGCTTGATTCAAATTCAAATTTATTTATTTCATGTAGGCCAACTTGTGGCTCTTATGACAAGTCGAAAATCTACCACCGGTTCGGAAGGCTGATTCTGCTGAGAAGAGCCGGCAAGAAACTCAGCAGTTGCTCTTTTCAAAACAAAAAAATGTTAAAATATGTATCTAATCTATCTTGTGGATAGCTGAAGCAAAGCAGTTTGGTTCCAAGCAACTTTGTCATTAAGGAATTCATTAAGTGTGTAATAACTTCTACTTAGTAAATGTGTTATTAAATGTGATTTGTTTAGATTATGTATTTTTACTACTGGTAATGCTGGTAATTTTGCCCACATTTATTTTGGCTAAGCCTACTTTAGTTAGTGTAAAATTGAGAGATAATGCAATTTGTCTAGTGGGAGGCTTAATGGCCGTAGCTAGTTATCACCCTACCGTCAAAGACGTGCCGCCAAGCGATTTAGCGTCCCGGTACGATGGCGTGTAGAAACAGATTAGGGGTATGGGTTGAATGTACACTGCCATACCCCTTCAAGTTAGCCCGCTACCATCTTAGACTGTATCGTCAGTTACCTTCAGGTGAGATCGCAGTCAAGGATTATATTGTCATCCAATAAAAAAATATATCGAATACTCCCAAGGTCCCATCACTACTAATAATAATTTCCAACAAAAAGTCGAAATTACGGAATGTCTTTATATTTACTTAGGATAGGATCCAAACAAAACATATGCTGTGCGAGACTCGAAAATATCGAGTGGCTTTTTTTATCGACTGACTCAGATACGAGTATGAAACGATTGTGTTTAAAGATGGAATATTTGGGGCTTTATCGAAAAAATTAATTCGAAAATGCAAAGCGATAATTACTTTAAAAAAAAAAACGACGTACGATAGAAGCAAGTAAAAAGGGAAAAATCTAAATATATAAAAGGCAAAGGTGACTGACTGACTGACTGACTGATCTATCAACGCACAGCTCTAACCACTGGACCGATCGAACTGAAATTTGGTATACAGGTAGCTGTTAGGACGTAGACATCCGCTAAGAAAGGATTTTGGAAAATTTCAACCCCAAGAGGGTTAAATAGGAGGTTAAAAAATCGAACCTAACGTGAGCGAAGCCGCGGGTTAAAGCTAGTAAAATATAAATCTTTTTAGTCATCCTGACTAAGCTCCTAAACTAATGCAAGTAACTAATTTTGAGTCCGCGACATAAGTTTTTAAAAGCGAAACTACACGAGGTTTATTTTTTTTACATAGCAGATTGCTTAACTACGAGCTGAATTTTGCAGCATGGCTAAGAGATAGTTAACCTTTATAATAATAACTTGCTGTTGCCTGCGACTTCGTCCGCGTCAATTTCTGTTATTATGATCGCAATTAAGAAGTTTTTAAAAGTATATATTTTAAATATGGATAATTTTCCCCGTTTTTGCAACATTTTTCACTGATGCTTCGCTCCTATTGGTCGCAGCGTGATGTTATATAGCCTAAAGTCTTCCTCGATAAATGGACTATCCAACACAAAAAGAATTCTGCAATTCGAACCAGTAGTTCCTGAGATTAGCGCGTTCAAACAAACAAACTCTTCAGCTTTAAAATATTAGTATAGATGTGAAGTGTGATTTTCCGAAATCTGGTTACAGAACTTTTTTCTTCAAAAAATTTTCAAAATCTTAGTTTTCGAAAATTTTGCAGTAAATTCCTCTGTAAGTTTCAACTAGTACAGTTTTCCTAGAGCATAGAATGACGATTTTTTTCTACATTACTAGGTAGTTAAAAATGTTAAAATCACTTCTTTTTCGAGATTGATTATTCTCTCAACTTCCCGACACCGTGTGTGGTATTTGAACCTGCGACATCGATTCATTTATCACCTCACTTTCGACTTTTTTTCGAATGTTTTGATGCTTAACTTTACCGGTAACAATGTAGGTACAACCTTGTTTGACGATAAAGTTTTTTTTTTTTAGTTAAACGCATATAAATTTGTAGTTTGGCGCCATTTTTTTTAATGTCAGCCAAGCTAATATCTTCTCCCTCTTAAACATCTCTTAAATAATAAAAAAGAAAGAGTAAATCTTGTTTTATGGAGTGGGTACGATAAAATACTTCAAAGGGTGGGGATCCTGCGACCTTTCAGTTTTCAGTAGGTACTAATCACGAATTCATCAGAATATTTTAAATGGGACCAACCTGACGATACCTCAGAGATGATGAGAGAACCTAATCTAGGTTAGGTATATTTATTGGCTGATGTGTGGCACAATTCAATTTGGCATACAGGTAGTTATTAGGCCGTAGTTATCCTCTACGAAAGGATTTTTGAAAATTCGGCCCCTAAGGGGGTACAACGGGTAAAATAGGGGTTTGAAAAATTTAACTTAACGTGAGCGAAGCCGCGGGCAAAAGCTAGTTGTTTAATAAACAATATGTCTTTTTTTTGTACATAACTATGAAGTTTATTTTCTGAATCACCCTTGGTACCCAAAAAAAAATGATAAACCATGATTGTCAAATATTATTACAAATGCCATATTGTACCGGGCGCCGCTAGCGTGATTTTTCGAAAAAGCTATCTTTTAGTGGCCTAAAACTCGGTAATTATTAGGAATTCAAGAAAAATGTATATATTCATTATTGTTGCAAATTTAATAAGCTTTAATTATGTAGTAGTAAACATTTACCTCTGACCAAAGATTCTCGAGATATTAACAAAAAACCAAAAAAAGGGTCCTGTTTCCGCTAATTGCCGCTAGAGCTCGCCTCGTACGCATAATTCGATGTGCAAAGTTTCAAAACTTTCGCAATTTTCCAGAGGTTAAACCTTGTTTCGACTGGACTATGCTGGCTCTTCTCGGCAGGAAGGGCATTCCGAACCAGTGGTAGATTCATCGACGATTCAAAAGCGCTTGTAAAAGTTTATTTGAATAAAAATATTTCTATTTCTATTCTATTCTATTCTTACCTGGTTGTGGTAGTGCGCCAGCGGGTGGTGCGGCACATGCCGCATCGCCGGGTGCAGCATCTCGCTCGTGCTGCTGCCCTCTACCGCCTGCAAGAGAGGGACGGGTATATCAACACATATGTAGATCACTTTTTGAAATTCATTTCCTTCACCACCAGCTATATTTTTTCCCCCAAAAAACCGACTTCTTACGCCACTATAAAGTATAAAAATAAATCTTTCTGTTGGCACATGAGAAACACGTTTGTTAAAGTCGGACGAGCATCGCGCATCGGTTTCATCGTTTCTATTTAAGCCCGCCCGACTTCAACAAACGTTGTACACGTTTGTTGAATTATTACTAATACCTTTCAAAGTCATCCGTTCGGCTGCTACGATGCCACAGACAGACACACACACTCACACAGACACGTCAAACTTATAACAAAAAATGGTTTAAAAATGAGCCACATATACCGACCTATACGCAGAATAGAGTTACTTCTGCAAAAACCCTACTTTACAGGAGAGCGATTTGAAGTTTGTCTTGCCTGTAACTTTTTTCGTTATTTTTCTAGAGAATTGATTCTCATAGTATACTTTTGGAACATTATTATGCATTGATTACTATCAATAAACTCAATGCAAAACCCATAATTTGGAATTTAGGAGGTTCTATATGCATATGTGATGATTTTTTGCGGATGTCTCTATGTTCTATATGTATATGTAACCTTATACTTGGGAAAAGTGTTCGTACCATGTCTATATATAACTTTTTTTTATGGAAATACTAATCTTCAAACGGTCTTATTTGCTGTAAAGGATGAAATATAAATACAAAATAAACAGTGTTTCTTATTTCATAATAACACATTAATAGTAAAAATAAAAATTCAACATAATTTGACTAATTTTTTTAATTACTAAGCATGTACCTACTATAAAATTGTCTTACAAAAAAATGTAAAAATTAATAATAAAATAACTGAAAGTACTTTGTATTTTATATAGGTAATACTAGCTTTTGCCCGCAACTTTGCTCACATTAAGTTCGATTTTTCAATCCCCTATTTTACCCCCTTAGGGGTTGAATTTTCAAAAATTCTTTCTTAGCGGATGCCTACGTCATAATAGCTATCTGTATGTCTTTCAGCCCGATCCATCCAGTGTTTTGAGCAATGTGATGATGATGAGTCAGTCAGTCAATTAGTCACCTTATCCTTTTATATATTTAGGAAATTAAATTTAGGAATTATTATATAAATATGTAACGAGTATGTATTAATAATCCTACTATAGAAACCTCAAAATGAAACTAATAAATAACTAACATACAACGTAAACATAAATAACGTATTAGGAACTATTATTTAGCATTAATAATAATCCTATTATAGAAAACTCGAATAAAACCAACGAAATAAAATTGCTACAAGGACAAAATATAAGTTCTTTCAGGAGTTTTAAAAATAGTACAACCGAATATTGGCAAACAAAAAGATTTAAAAATATTTTCTCTATTTTCCACAATTTTTCTGTGTGATTTATTTATTGGCAATCAATAAGAAATCAATCATATCTAAGTTATTTATGTCTATATTATTAATATTTTAATTGAATAGATATTTTAAATCACGAAGAAAATAATATTGTGGTGGCAGAGATCCACTGGGTACCGCGCAAAATGAAAATTTTAAATCAATCAAAATAATAAATTTGTAAAGAAGATGCGGCACATCATCATCTCTAGAGTCGTTAGGCGCACTGTAAGAGTTAGTTGTAGATGGTGATTGCGTCCAGTGATCATCATAGTGGTTAGAATAAAAGGCATCACGACAATTTATGCATTTAACGGAGAAGGCATGGGAGTCGGTACACATTTTGGTGATGATATTCAAGACAAATTCCCAAAGCTAACAGCAGGGGAATTTTCAAAGTTGGATCGAGTTAAAAGTGTTAGGTCTAGTTGTTGCAATTGCAGGCGACGGTAGACATTATTTATTGTCTACTATATAAAAATAGGTCGGGTTTTCCTTCCTGACGCTATAACTCCAGAACGCACGAAACGATTTCCACGGTTTTGCATTCGTTGGAAAGGTCTCGGGCTGCGTGAGGTTTATAGCAAAGAAAATTCAGGAAAAACTTCAACAATTTAAGAACGCGGACGAAGTCGCGGGCGTCCGCTAGTCTTTTATAGAATTTTCAGCAACATGGTGCAGCCTTATGGCTAGTTTTGTCAGTAGCAAAAACTGGTATTTATCATTATATGCCGGCTGCAGTATAGATAATCGACTGTCTCTTACAGTTCCATCTGATATATCAATCTTCCCATACATCAGGGACCTCTTGCCTAATTTATTCAGCTCCCTGTGGTAGTGCTGCACTGGTAGCATGGGCAGGAGATAAAAGTTTTAACCCCGATTTTATCCACTGACAGGGGATACAATTATGTTTTCCCTATGCATGGCGACAGAGGAGAAGGCGATGTATATTTCTATAAGTAAATTCACTGAGTGTTATTTCCACCGCTGTGCCCATGCTCGACGGGTGGATAAAGCTAAGCGAGGGGATAAACGTTTTATCCTTTTCCCGGGGATAAAATTTCTCCCGCCCATGCTACCAGGGTTGTTATTGTAAAAGCTCCACTACTGACACTGCCATTTTCTGAAAACAAAAATTAACATCATTAAAACGTTAAAGCAATTAACTACAGAAAACAGATCTAAATAGTTTTATGTAGTTTTTTTATAAATACTTAACATAAAAAAAATTATTAATTTTAGGTTTTTATGGTAGTTTTCAGTTGAATAAGGATATATATCTCAATGTGAAACCAAGAATAAAAGAACATTTACACATATACCTCATAATTTCAAAATTATTTCCTTCGAACAAAGTAACTTGTGCACATTGTCCCGATATATTTTACATGATTTCCGAATAATAAAGTAGTATGGTAAAATAATTAATATTATTGATTACTCATTAAAATGTATGAATTAATGTTTAATGAGTGTAATGAATTGATATTTATTTTTTTGATTGTTTTTTGTAGTAAAATCTAACATTCCGAGGTATAATGTTCTATATGAATGTGGAACCGTTTAACTTAATTATTTAGCTTTAAAAATATATATATGTAAAAATTATTATATACAACTATCTAAGAGCAATCTATGTATTATAATTACAAAGCTGAAGAAAGAAAATTCCATTCACTTACCTGGAACATCCATTTTTCCATTTTTTTTATCTCCACGGCATTTGTCGTATTACTATATTCAATTTTTTTTGGCTTTAACGAAGGGAAGATCATATGTTTTGACCATGTATTTTTAATTTTGAGCACATATAGTAAAAAATAATAACAAAATTAACACGAAAATAGCAGATAAAAGTGTGAGCGTGTGCACACTATCATTTCGGAGAACATGAATACAACTGCAGATGTGACCCTCCGTTCGCGCTGATCAGGACAGTGAATACTGACACTTGTGCTGTCGGGCCCTTCTTCTTTGGGGAAATAAACTACATATACCTTTATTCGACTGGTATCTTTGGATCTATATAACTTTTTAAAATTTTGATTTCACTAGTAAATATTAGAGATCTTTTTAGGCTTAAAAATGCAATAAAAAAATTTTGTGCCATAATCATATATAACTCTATTCTACGTATAGGTCGATACGTCTGACATAAATCTGTCCGATTTTAACTTTGTCGTCCCAAGACTGAAAGTACGATTTATGGATTTTAATTGAATAATCTCTTTTGACTTTCTCATTAATCGAGACAGAAAGTTAAAAAAGATTTTAAAAAATTAAGTCCTCTTCGTGACTTTTCAAAAATTAAATAAAATCAATTTCAATAAAAAACACTGAAGTATAGATACGATTTCTTGCATTAGATAATAATCTAATGCAAGAAATCGTAAGGAAAGTAAAATTCATTGCAAATCGAAAGTAAACTACAGCAAATCTCCAAATTAAAAGGCAAAAAAAGCGCTGATTGGCGATGACGCGGCAGCCATCTTGTGACGTCACGATGACTGTCGACTGTCCGACAATGCCCGAGCCGAAGCTAGATACCGCCCATGTGGCTCTTATGACTAGTTAAGACTCTACCACCGGTTCGGAAAGCAGATTCTGCTCAAAAGAGCAGGCATAGTACGTTTATCTCACGAAGTTACGGGCGCTTTACTTGTGGTTACGTCGTGTACATGCACATTGCGCAAGTGTGCGTGCCTGTCAGGAGCTACGTGGGAGCGGGCAGGCGCGAGCAAGCTCTCGCTCACACTTATACAGATACGACACACACACAACCATGAGCCACGAGCCCTCGTGAAATGAAAGAACTATAATAAATTTAGCTTAGCTATTATCCTTTGTCCTTTACCGCAAGGATCATTAAGAAAGGGACAGCACGAAGTGAAGAAATGTCAATTCAGTTTAGAGATTATGTTCAGTAGAATAAGCCACATTACTAGAATATTACAATGTTTATTACCGGCAGCGCCGAAGTTTTTTAATTCCTGCGGTAACTCTTTTCTTTTCCGGGATAAAAGCCTATGTGTTATACCAGACTATGATCTATTTCAGTGCCAAATTTCGGTTCAGTCGTTGCGGCGTGATTGAGTAACAAACAGCCATCCATACATCCAAACTTTCGCATTTATAATATTGATAGGAAAACTCCATATCCAGGATACATTGAACCCTTAAAGTTCGATAGGTATTGTATATTTACGTTCGGGATAGTGGTCGGTCACCATGACGTCACAAGATGGCCGCCGCGTCATCGCCGATCAGCGCTTTTAAAGCTCGCATTAACACCTAATTGTAAGGTTAAAGCTGTGGGAATGTCTAAAAATGATTGTATCAATGTGACAATCGCAATATCCGTACTCTTTCGCTATTGGTTTAAATTCATTGATGCAGCAAGAACGCCATAAATTCGGCCAATCAGAAGAATCTTATATAGCCGGTCTCCTCAAACTGAGATTTTTTTATACATAGATTTTGATAGAAACAGGTAGAGATTCGCGTATTGGGATCACGACAGGTTTTGTATACGTTTAGGATAGCATTAGGTCACCGTGACGTCACAAGATGGTAGCCGCGTCATCACCAATCAGCTTTTAAAGCTCGCATTTACACCAAACTATAATTATATTTTACAGGTTTCTTCAAATTGAGACATTCTTAACATAGATTTTGATTGAAACAGGTTGATTCGCGTATTGGGAACACGACAGGTTTTGTATACGTTAATCGTGACGTCACAAGATGGCCGCCGCGCCTTCACCAATCAGTGCTTTTAAAGCTCATATTTACAACCAATTATATTATGCTTACAGGTCTCTTCAAATTGAGACATTTTAACATTGATTTTGATTGAAACAGGTAGAGATTCGCGTGTTGCGAACACGACAGGTTTTGTATACGTTTAGTATAGTATTCGGTAACCGTGACGTCACAAGATGGCCGTCTCTTCAAATTGAGACATTTTTTTTTTACATTGATTTTGAAACATTTCCGTCCCCTCAAAATGAGCGGAAAGGTTGTGCAAGGAGTGGGTAGGACAATAGTGCAACGGGTGGGGTTCGAACCTGCGACCTTTCAGTTTTCAGTCAGCACTTTTAACCGGTGGGCTATTGGTAATTGAGGAATTGGAAATAGCTGATGATGAAATGGCTGTGCTAGTTACCTGAGTCTGCTCATCCTTGGTGTCTGCTTCGTCTCCAAGCTCGACGAGCTGGAGAGCCTCTTCCAGCAGGTCGAAGCGCTCCTCGCTCACCAGGTCGCGTGGAAGCTCCCCCTGGATCACGTATTCACCTGGAACAGACGGACTCTTATAGCATTACAGATTCCTCACCTGATGAACCAGGATCTGGTGGTTTAGGTATCGACAGGGTTGTCGCAACCTCAAAATTGGGTATTTGACTGTTGTCATACCGTAAACGATACGATACGATACTGTAAATACCCCGACATCTTTACTTAGAAAATCTTGTATTCTCCACTTCGCGAGCGACCCCCATACAAACATTATTTCTAGCAAGCAAATCTAAGAAACATCCTATCACATTAATATCATAAACGCGAAAGTTATGTGTGTTAAGTTCAATGTGTGTGTGTGTGTGTGTTTATTTGTCTATTACTCCTTCACGCCACAACGAATGAAGCGATTTGGTGGGGAATAGAGAGCCCATACCCAGGATTTAAGAGTTAAACACGCGGAAAAAATCGTGGACATCGTCGAGTAATTTAATAAACTAATCGAATAGGGATTTTAATCATACAAAATATGACATTGACTTTATAAATAGCATTTTGGCTGAACCATATTCCAAAATATTATTTAATTTTTATATAAAAAGTTAAAAAAATAGATAAATAATGAGCATACTGTTGTTGATTTGAAAGTATACGATAAAAGTACGACGGAGCTTACATATACCTACTTATTGTATAAAAGACCTATAAAATAATATAAAAAAACACGAATTTTGACTGGCAAAGCCACTAACAACATTACGAAACCAAAAACCCCTCAAAATTAACAATCAGAACGTTTTGTATCGACTACCGTAGGGTTTTTATCACCGATTCATTATGGCTTAAGACTTAACTGCCGATGCCTTTCACAGTTAAAAGGATTATGGTATTTGTCGATTATTGTACGGTCAGCCATTGTGAGGATGCGTGGATGAATTATAGTCATTTTAATTTTTTTTGAGATGCGGGTACTTTTGTTTTGGACTCCTGTTTTGGAAGGGTTTCGAGAAAATGTTAAAAGTCTGCCCAGTTAATAAACGCGACTTTGTCTTTAGGTTTTTTTTTTATTCGATAGAATAGAATAGAATAGATTTATTTGCATGATTGTAAATATACGATATTACAAATTATTCGTATTGACTTCACAATCAGCCATATAACTGGCGTGCAAAACTTAAGAGACTTATAACCAACCATATGCCTTTCCTATATAATTCCGTCTACAAAAATGCGCTCGAATATTACGACATCGCGCGTCGCCCGCGGTTCCTTTGACGCGAGTGTCAACCAATCACGTTCGAGGACAAACCACGCCCACCTCCAGAACAAAGATGGAATGGAGTGGCGTTAGTACTATTTTCGTATAAAATCTCATCAAAATTTTATTTGGATGGGACGTGTAAACCAGACTTATGCATTTATATAAAATAATATAATTGCGGTTGAGCGTGTAATAATGAATATAAATCAAAGAATATTCACTTATTATGCATGTACGCAACGGATACACGTACAAACATATTTTTGCCATAGTTAATTGAATCACTTAAATTAAAAATATAATGTATTTATTTATTAGTATAGGCCACAGAATAAAGACTTGGTAAAAGTCGCCGCAAAGATATTATACTTATGGCATTATTTTTTGTTTATGATTGTAATTCTTTTCGATTAAGTAAGTACATATTTTTTTCATATTTAGTATAGGTATGTATAGGTATAAAACATATCATACAGTCTGGTTTTTTAATAGGGTTAGTTTTTTTTAAAGTTGCGGATGCGGATGCGTATATCCACAGCATCCCTAATCTGTATGTACGTAATACGTACGACGTATACATACAAACATACATAGAATAGAATAGAATAGAAATATTTTATTCAAATAAACTTTCAAATAATACAAACATACATACATAGTTAAATACATACAAACAAACATAGGTACAGTACACAGTTTTCGCAACTAGCAACATCCATATCCGCATGACCATCCGCATTGATTATTGCGGATGCAGATTCGGATGTCCAACTCAATGCGGAATATCCGCAACTTACCTAATCTATAGGTACGTAATACGTACGACGTATACATACAAACATAGTTATATAGTTAAATACATACAAACATGTATACATAGTAAAATACATACATAATCATAATTCATATGCGGATAAAAAGTTTTACTTCGAAAAAAATAACACGACTCCATTCTTTTTGTAATGCAATTGTACGACATTTTAGTAGCACATTTTTTATCATAGCAAAATTAAAAAATACCCAGCTTATGCTGTAAATTAAATAAGAAAACGATATACTTACAAGTGAAATGTTATTTCATCTCTTTTTTGATGGATTTCCGAACGTTTTTTGCATGATTTGACTGCAAACGACGGCTTTTTTAACGATCAAAAATACGAGCGATACGTTGAAGCGCGTGCGACCGACTAATAACAAAGACAATAGACTTTTGCAAATTCTATTGTCTTTTTGAGCGCGTTTTTTTTCTTCTAAGGGCCTATCCTTATATATCGATGCTTATAACATAGTTTAGTACGATAAAAGTTACATTTACACAATTAATATCTAACTTATGTTTAATTTTTTTAAATTAAAGTAATCTTTTAAAGAGTAAAAATTATATGCTATGAGCCATTTGTGCAATTTATTTTGACAATGATGACAAGATCTTGACTGCAATCTCACCTGATGGTAAGTGACGATGATGTCTGAGATGGTAGCAGACTAACTTGGTAGGCGTATGGCAGTGTAGGTTCAACCCATACCCCTAATCGGTTTCTACACGCCATCGTGTGAATGCTAAATCGCTTGGCGGCACGTCTTTGACGGTAGGGTGGTAACTAAAGCCTCCCACCAGGCGCATAGGTTTTCTAATTTGCACGATAGTCAAATGGGGAATCCTAATAGGCTTGTGGTTCCTCAACTGCGTCTCAAAAAAGGCCGAAAGTCGTTTGTGCGAATGGGTGTGACGTCACACTTCACATCACACTTCACACTAATATTATAAAGGCGAAAGTTTGTATGTGTGTGTGTGTGTGTGTGTGTGTGTATGTTTGTTACTCCTTTACGCCACAACGCATGAACCGATTTGGCTGAAATTTGGAATGGAGATAGCTCATTCCCAGGATTAAAACATAGGCTACTTTTTATCCCGGAAAATTAAAGAGTTCCCGCGGGAATCAAAAAACCTTTCTCCACGCGAACGAAGTCGCGGGCATCATCTAGTACTATCATAAACCTGAGTCTCTGAGACCTGAGTCAATTTTAGAATTGCTTCTTAAAGAATTGCTCTTAAGAAATCTATTGAAAGTCTGCTTACGAAAAAAGACATATTGTACAGAAAGACGTATTGTATTGTATTAGGTATATAAATGATAAACAAGCGTGGATATAATACGCTCCAGCACTGGTAGCATGGGCGGGAGAAATTATATCCCCGAGGAAATGATAAAATGTTTATCCCCTCGCTCTCTTTTATCCACCTGTCGAGCATGAGCAAAACGTTGGAAATAATATCCACAGTGGATATTCTTATAGGAATATACTTTTCCTTTCCCCTGTCGCCATGCTTTAGCATAGGAAAAGATAATTTTATCCCCTGTCAGTGGATAAAATCAAGGGATAAAATTTTTATCTCCTGCCCATGCTACCAGTGCAGCAGTTCATGTGTTTTAGAACTAAATATTACTACGACCTAGAGACCTTTGTCAAATCAGCAAACTAAAATAAAAGCACAAAAAAAATAAAAATTTAAAATCACTATCACCACCACTCAATCTTATCATTACAATCATAGCATTAACGTTCAGAAACGTCAACTTTTCCTAAGATGAGCAGAAAAAAAGGTGTGACATTCCCAAAAAAAAAAAAAAACTTTTTGGTCAACCGCAGTTGCAATTGTGGGCAGATAGTTCAATAGTGGCTTTTGGGTTAATCCTTTCATTGTGACATTTTTTTTGCTAACGGTACTTTCAGACCGGATATTTTGAAGGATTTACGGCCACCGACTACTTGTTAATTAGATGCCTTTCGGGATGGCGACAGCAAAGTAACAAAAAAATACATGTGACAAACGTGTATTTTTTTTTAAATTTTTTTATTCAAGATAGCCCTTGATCTCAGCAGATGGTAAGTAACGATGAACGGGCTAAGAAGGGCTATGGCAGTGTACATTCAACCCACACCCCTAATCGGTTTCTACTCGCCATCGTGCCGGAACGCTAAATCGCTTGACGGCACGTCTTTGACGGTAGGGTGGTAATTAGCGACGACCAAAGCCTCCCACCGTTACGTTCCCTCAAATATGGTTGAGCGAAGCAACGGCTGGATCATGCGTCATGCTCGTGAACGGGTGCCACCAACGGGAATGGGTCTGCTTTCTGTCTGCCCGTCTTAACATGTATTGGATTGTATGTAGGTATGCATTTTTGAGACTTCATTGTGGAAACACTGTATAAATAGCATAGTTTTGTTACCTATTGTAAAAAAAAATCTTTTTTTTAAAAGAGCAACCGCCGAGTTAATTGCTGGCTCTTCTCGAAAGAAGGGCATTCCGAACCAGTGGTAGATTCATCGACGATTCAAAAGCACTTGGAAAAATTTATCTAAATATATAAAAGGCAAAGACTGACTGACTGACTGACTGATCTATCAACGCACAGCTCTAACCACTGGACCGATCAAGCTGAAATTTGGCATACAGGTAGCTATGATGACGTAGTCATCCGCTAAGAAAGGATTTTTTAAAAATTCAATCCCGAAGGAGGTAAAATATGAGTTTAAAAAATCGAACCTAACGTGAGCGAAGCCGCGGGTTAAAGCTAGTTTGAACATAAAATATTTCTATTCTGTTCTGTTCTATTTCACCAGACAAACATTATCAAAATAAAAAATGTCATTTATTTCATAAAGGCCAATCTGTTGCTATTATGGCATGTTAAGACTCTACCGTCGGTTCAGAAAGCTGATTCTACTGAGATTTTTCATTTTCATTTCATTTCATTTTACACCAAGCACACCTTTTGCTTTGACGCAGGGTAAAAAAAGGCAACTAAAATAATGTCCGCATGTATACATTTAAATACCGCGTGACTAATTTTTCCTTATTTATAAACGTATTTAATTCTCGCCGATTGGTGGAGCGTGAAGGACAAACCAATATGGCCGATATGTTTTTTTTTCGTCTCCGGACACAGGGATAATCGATTTAATTCGATGTGTTTTTTGTTCGTTATGTACCCATTTAGAAGGAAAAGGAGGTGGGTTGATAAGGCAACAAAATCCGCCCCTCATACACTCGAAAAAAAAAGTTCCAGATTTCGACAAATTGTAAATGTATTTATATACTTGAAGATATAAACTTTATTCTAATATAAAGTTTAGGTGATAAAAAAAATAGTAAGTTACAGAAAATATTACCCAAAAAGAGAGTGTTTCTTTTACTTTTCTTACATTTTCATACATTTTAGTCGTTTTTTAAGCTTTGATTTAATATTTTAGAATGAGGCGCTCCTTGAACCATAGTAAACGTAACTGATAATGATGCTCCTTTTTATAAGCTTTTATATGAGTATTAATTTATTTTGGTTCATGGAGCGCCTCATTCTAAAATATTAAATCAAAGCTTAAAAAACGACTAAAATGTATGAAAATGTAAGAAAAGTAAAAGAAACACTCTCTTTTTGGGTAATATTTTCTGTAACTTACTATTTTTTTTATCACCTAAACTTTATATTAGAATAAAGTTTATATCTTCAAGTATATAAATACATTTACAATTTGTCGGAATCTGGAACTTTTTTTTTCGAGTGTATGAGGGGCGGATTTTGGGCCTTATCAACCCACCTCCTTTATTACGTATAGGTATTTATTGCTAACTTACAGACGTAGATAGCTTTTTGCAAAGTTGCGGTAATTAGTTTATCAATAGGAATTTAAAAATAAATTTTTGACCTTTTAGAACCTTTATGGCCAAAGACTTTTTTTTTATTCGATGACAAGATAGCCCTTGACTGCGATCTCACCTGATGGTAAGTGACGATGCAGTCTAAGATGGTAGCGGCCTAACTTGGAAGGGGTATAGCAGTGTAAATTCAACCCATACCCCTAATCGGTTTCTACACGCCATCGTGCCGGAACGCTAAATTGCTTGGCGGCACGTCTTTGACGGTAGGGTAGTAACTAGCCACGGCCAAAGCCTCCCACCAGACCAGACCAGAGACAATTTAGAAATTATAAATTCCTAAAATGCCCCCGCCGGGAATCGAACCCGAGACCTCCCAGTTATAAGACCACAGCGCTCACCACTGCGCCAGGGAGGTCGTCAAAGACCTGATAGCAGGCTAATTTTTAACCCAGAAAATAAGAGAGTTCCTGCGGGAATTAAAAACCTCAACCCACGCGTACGAAGTCAACAAAGTAATCTAGTAACATCAAGCTAGTTATTAATAAACCAAATATGTGTGAATCCTAACTAATATCCTTATACCAATACTATAAATGCGAAAGAGTGTTTGGTTGTTGGTTTGTCCTTCAATCACGCCGCAACAAAGCAACGGATTGACGTGATTTTTTGCATGGGTATAGTTGAGGACCGGGAGAGTGACATAGGCTACTATCCCGGAAAAAAGAGTTCCCGCGGGAATCCAACAAACCCCAATCCACGCGAACGAAGTCGCGGGCATCAACTAGTAAAAAATAGAGAAAAAGATTCCGACGAATTGAGACCCACCTCCTTTTTTAAAGTCGGTTTAAAAATCTTTAACATCAATTCTATGAAGTACTCTCAAAATGATTTGTAGCCGAAGTAAAATACATTATAGTCGCTTTATACATAAAATTGCTCGTATAGATCTATAGATCAATGATCTATAGATCGTATCGACTTCACTTTCGAGTCATTGTCAAGGCTGCGGACTCTGTTGTGTCGGTTGAGGTTACAGTGAGGTAACCATTTTTGTTACGCGTTTAACTTCTTCCAGCATTGTTGTTTAGAGACTGATTTTTTACCCGACTGAGCAACGCCAAAAAGGAAGGGTTATGATTTTAGCAAGCCTTTTTATTATATACTAGCTGTTGCGCGCGATTTCGTCCGCGTCAATGTCTGTTATTATGATAGCGATTAAGAAGTTTTCAAAAGAATATATTTTAAATACGGATAATTTTCCCCGTTTTTGCAACATTTTTCAATGATGCTTCGCTCCTATATCGTTTTACGAACGTTGCGTGTGTGAATACTTGGATCGATTTCATAATGAAAAACGAAGTACGGTTCAAATACGGGACAGAGCCAGTCCCGCCGGGACATTTTAAACTATGCCTAAAATACGGGATGTCCCGGGAAATACGGGACGTCTGGCAACGCTATATTTAATGCATATAATGCACATACATTTCTAGATAGGTAAATTTTGTATTACAATTAAAATAACTATGGGAAAAGACAAAGAAAGTTTATACAACAGACGTAAAGGTGGAGATTCAATCATTAGTTAGATTTTTTAAATAGATAGGGTATTTTACCAGTCTAATGGTGGGATCTATAGAGCG
Source organism: Hipparchia semele (assembly GCA_933228805.2). NCBI lineage: Eukaryota > Metazoa > Arthropoda > Insecta > Lepidoptera > Nymphalidae > Hipparchia > Hipparchia semele. The sequence goes on along the minus strand of OW121735.1, from coordinate 4,283,858 downwards.
TGGTCTAACTCAGCTCAGACTCAAGAGAGATTAAAAAGAGACACAAATATGGTCTGACATAAATCTGTCTCGTTTTAACTGTCTTGAGTCCGACCTGTGTAAGAGTGCGGTCTATAGATTTTAGTAGTCTTGGTCTTTTTTTTTTATTTGGTCTTGCTACAAAAAAGGCGGTCTTGGTCTTGCAAAAATGCAAGAACAACAATAGTAGAAACCGACTAGATTCATGATTTAGGTTTAATGATTTTACATACTTTGCGCATGAAAATCGTATGTAAGTAACATAAGTTTAACTTGCGTAAAAATCGCTAATACCTGATAACCTAATGGGTTTATAAATACATATTAAAAATTCCGAAAAAAGTAGATCGACAACTGTAATGTGTCGCTACTAGATGTCGCTAACAGTTGCTATAAAACTGATTGAAAAAGTAGATACATATCACTAATTTCGTGGCTGACGTGTGGTTCGGCCGTGGTGTAACGGTTAACACACTCGGGCGCGATTCCCAGAGAGATGTGGGTTCGAATCCCGCCGGCCTCGGAATTTTTGATATGTATTTATAAACCTACTAGCTTTAACCCGCGGCTTCGCTCACGTTAGGTTCGATATTTTAACCCTCTATTTAACCTTGAAACTCTTGAACTCTTGGACTCTTGAACTCTTGGGGTTGAAATTTTCCAAAATCCTTTCTTAGCGGATGTCTACGTCCTAACAGCTACCTGTATACCAAATTTCAGCTCGATCGGTCCAGTGGTTAGAGCTGTGCGTTGATAGATCAGTCAGTCAGTCAGTCAGTCAGTCAGTCACCTTTGCCTTTTATATATTTAGATTAGGTTATCTCCTTTAAGTGTAGGTTAACACTTCAATAAAAAAATTAAAAATACCTGATAAATAATAATACCCCCTTCCAAGTTAGGCTATTTTGGCACGAATATAAAAAAGGTAGTATATGCCATTGACATAAGTATAATTATGTCAATAGTTATATGCCTATTCTATTATGTACTGCTAAAATTATATGCAATATAAAAAGGCGCAGATAGTTAAAAAAAAACCGTTTCAAATTACTAAATATCCTTCCCGAAAAATTAAAAAAAAAACACACCAATAGCATTCAAAAACCTAAAATGGTTACAATAATTTGGTATCCCACGGCGGCATCTCAAAGCGTGCGACAGAGACAAAGCATACACCTCTCTGTGTCTAGCCAGTAATAATTTATTGGAGCACAAAAAGTGTGGGGTGACCACCAACTTCAGCTAGAAACGAATTAATTAGTTTTTTTTTTTTTTTGGTTTCTTAACAAGGATAAAAATTTAAATGCTATTATCTAGTATTATAATATATATAGACTGAACCGATTTGACTGAAATTTGGCACATGCGAAGTCGCGGGTATTAGCTAGTAAAATATTAAATTTAAAAATAAAAAACCGACTGCCTAAATAAAAACTGAAAAGGAAATAATACATACATACACTGCTAAAATCATAACACTTCCTTTTGACTTTGCCGTAGTCGAGTAAAAAGTGCGTCCAATATTTATGACGTCACAGTTTTCTAATTCATACAAACTCCCATCACAGTTTACTAATTCATACAAGCTCCCATACAAAGTGCGCGGTATGACGTTTGATTGACTGATTTAATAAGTAGTAGTAGATTCATTTGACGATTCGAAAACACTTTTATAAAGTTTATTTCTATTAAAAAATATTCTATTCTATTCTAAGCAATTCATTCATTCATTCATTCATTCATTAGTTGGCGAAATCCCTATTCTAGCAGAATCATAGTCACCCAATCAATACAACGCGTCAAAAGGACAGAGCACGAAGTCCTGAGAGGAAAAAGGACGGAGAGAGCCAGCATCAATTGATAGTCCTAAGAGTAAAAGGGATGGAGAGAGACAATAACAAGATGGCGGTAGTTTATGGGAAATTAAAGTCAATTGTCTCAGCAATTGAAATGGACGGAGCGGTTGTTTTTTTTTTATATCAATAAGAATTGCTAAGATCGTTCCCTCTATCAATTTATATTTCTGAAAATACACTTCAGAGCGCCTGAAGTTTTGAAATGTCATGTAATTGTTAAGTCCGTTTATTGCGGTGTTAATACCAATCCTACTACCAGTAGTAGTATGTGTAATTTAAACTGCTACTGCTGCAGTAGTAAGGGGAAGACGCAGCGATTTTTTTTATATGTAAAAATTGCTAAGATGGGTCCCTCTATTAATTTGTATTTCTGAAAATATATCAACCTAGTTTAGAGCGCCTGAAGTTTTGAAATGTTATGTAATTAGCAAGTCCATTTATTGCCATGTCGATACCAACCAGTAGTAGTACGTGTAATTTAAATTTCTGTGCTACTACTAAAGTAGTAAGGGAAATAAAAAAAAATCCTGCGTAAAATGAAATTAACAAATTCGATCGGCTGTTATTTACGAATTTGGTATTCGATTAGACTGCATTTTTTTTTTTTTTTTAAAGAATACATATTAGCCAAGCTGAACTTGATTTATATTCTCCTCTCACCTCCAAATAAGCGGAAAGCTGGTGCTAGGAGTGGATACGACAATAGTGCACCGGGTCGGGCTCGAAACTGCGACCTTTCAGTTTTCAGTCCGCAAACCTTTCGGCTATTGAGGGTTAAATATTTAGAATAGAATAGAATAGAATATCGTTTATTCATTGACATGGAAAAATACAAATGAAATAGGTACACTTAAGGCTTACACATTACAATTTCTTAAAATATAACTTAACTAGTAGGTATCTACTATGTATCATGCCAATGAAAGGGCAAGGGCAAAGGGTATTTAAAAAAGTGTAAACCTTATGTCCTCAGAAGGTCCCAAAAACGACATCCAAAATATGGGATACCAACCATTGTTGCCCCGGATAGAATCCCAAAAATAATGATACAAAAATCCTACCTACACCGCCCACTCGAAAATCTCACTACAAAAGAATACATTACTTATTGTCTTCCGCATAAGGTAAGAAATGGGACAAAAAAGTTTATAACTAAATTCAAAACTCGATTTCAAGAGGTGTATGTCTACGTGTTTTATTTGGAGTCGTGTGACCTGGTCTAGTGGCTGGCTTATTTGGATGTAGTTCGAGAGGTCCCGCATTCGAACCTCGGTTGGGTCAAAAAAAGAAAGAAGCATTTATTTAAAAGTTTTGCCACAATCATTATACCCTAAGGTAGATTTCCCCGGCGCTTCCGTCCCCTGAGTATAGAATAGAATAGCATAGAAAAAATATTTTTTTATTCAAATAAACTTGAATAAAAAATTATATTTTTATAATTAGCCAAGTCAAATATGGCGCTTCAATTTATCCTAAGTAATCTGCTTCTTATAAATAACTAGCTGTTGCCTGCGACTTTGTCCGCGTCAATTTCTGTTATTATGATCGCGATTAAGAAGTTTTTAAAAGAATATATTTTAAATATGGATAATTTACCCCGTTTTTGCAACATTTTTCACTGACGCTTCGCTCCTATTGATCGCAGAGTGATGTTATATAGCCTAAAGCCTTCCTCGATAAATGGACTATCCAACACAAAAAGAATTTTTCAATTCGAACCAGTAGTTCCCGAGATTAGCGCGTTCAAACAAACAAACTCTTTACTTTATAATATTAGTATACATTCTATTGTTTGAAGTTATATTTTGAAATAGCAAATATTGTTCTAGCAGAAAAAATAAGAAATTGTGCTTTGAATATCTTAAGAATGTTGTATGTTCTTATAAATAAATTTCAGGATTATCTACAGAACTTAACACCCATTTAGATCGCAATTCTTTTGTCGGCCAAGTCGATAACCACCCATATACTTCATATTGAACTTGGTTCTCATTTTCACATTCATGTTTTTGATGGGATACTCTCTTCATTAGAATACCATTAATAGATAGTATGTAAGGTAAAACTAAGCAACACAAACGTCGGTTTAACAGAAGATGTGAAGACACAACCCGAAAAACGATCCAAATTCAGTAAAATGCTGTAGCTATTGCAGGTACCTTTTATAAAGACTAGGTATCGCATATCTATCGTAAGGAGTGGAAAATTCCGCAAATAACTGCTGTACTGAAGAAACAGTACTATTGGGGTTTACTTGAGAGATTAATCCGCGGAACATCGGGAGAGTACGTAGAACCGTCGGTACTGCAAGGGATATCGAAGCTAGCACGCGTTGATGTCTTTTGTATGACACTTTTACGGGTAGAAAGTGTGCCTTTCAGGGCTGGTTCATTATTCCACCTTTCAACTTAGGATGTCTTACAGTTGATATGGAAGGATAGTCATATTGTAAAATGCACTTTTATTTAAGTTCGTTTGTAGATAGTTTAGTTATAGATATGTAAAGTAGTATAGCTACGATGTAGAATTCCGTGGCGCCACCCGAATCAGTGTCGGCTGAAAATCAGTGCTTTTTTTTATATTTTTAGCGAGCAAACGAGCAGGCGGGTCACCTGATGTTAAGTGATTACCGCCGCCCATGAACACTTATAGCACCAGAGGCATCACCAATGCGTTGCCGGCCTTTCAGGAATTGGTTGGTCCGCCTCTTGAATAACCCCATGTTGTAATTCAGTGGAAACACCGTGGCAGGAAGTTGGTTCCACAGTTTCAAAGTACGTGGAAAATAGGATCTGGAACATCGGATGGTCGAAGTGCTCCAGGCACCCAGGTGGTGAGGGTGAAATTGTGTTCGGTGGCGAGCGGTGCGGTTGTAGAAGAGAGGCGAGAAAGGCTGTATGCTCTTGTGCATGTACAAAGCATACAGCATTTTGCTGAGTTGGAAACTTTTTTCAAGGTTGTGCCACACATGACTTAGTTGTCCCGGCGCTTCTTCTGCTTGACGCCTTTTGCCTTTAATGCTCAAGTGGTGGAGGCGCCGGGACAACCTAATCTAGATAACCCAATCTATTGGTTTTAAGACTGGGAGATATTCAGACAGATGGACGAATAAGTGAAAATTCGCACACTCACAGATCTCCCTTCGCTCCTCAATAAGGTTTCTAAGCAGATTTCGAAACGTTAAATGTTTTATATTCATTACTAGCTTTTACCCGCGGCTTCGCTCACGTTAGGTTCGATTTCTTAAACTCCTATTTTACCTCCTTCGGGGTTGAATTTTGAAAAATCCTTTCGTAGCGGATGACTACGTCATCATAGCTATATGTATGCAAAGTGGTTTAAGCTGTGCGGTAATAGATCAATCAGTCGGTCAGACAGTAACCTTTGCCTTTTATATATTAAGATTTAGATGATGCCTTTTGTGGTAGATTTTCCAAAATCTGTGAAACATGTACTTGTTTATTTTTAATCGAAAGCCCAAATACAAAGTTTATACAACTTTAAAAATGAAAAACTTTCATACTAACATTCATCCCCTATTTGATCCCTTGAGGGGTGGATTTTTCAAAATCTGTGAAACACGTATTTCTTTATTTTTATTCTAAAGCCTAAATACAAAGTTTCATGGATATAACTTGAAAAATGACGGACTTTCATACAAACTTTAACCCCCTATTTAACCCTCTTGTGGTTGAAATTTTCCAAAATCCTTTCTTAGCGGATGCCTACGTCCTAACAGCTACCTGTATGCCAAATGTCAACTCAATCGGTCCAGTGATTAAAGCTGTGCGTTGATAGATCAGTCAGTCAGTCAGTCAGTCAGTCAGTCAGTCAGTCAGTCAGTCAGTCAGTCAGTCAGTCACCTTTGCCTTTTATATATTTAGATAAAATTAAGCTCTTATCTGCGATCATAGTTGATGGTAAGTGACGATGGTAGCGGGCTAACTTGTAAGGAATATGTACAGGGCAGTGTACATTCAAATCAAAAGAAAAAATAAACAATAAGCTACCGATTTTGATGCGGCTTTAGATTTTTCGATACGCCATTTCCTATAACTCCACGCCGCCTGGGCCGCGTCCCTAGGGTCCAGAAATACGCATAGGTATAAAATATTTTGACATTTCATATGTCATTTTGATGGATCGCCGTCAAACGACATTTATACAAACGATTTTGTCATTTGATACGCTACCTACACTTTAGATTCGACTGATTGTATTTGTATTTTATTTATTACTAGACGATGCCCGCGACTTCGTCCGCGTGGATAAAGGTTTTTTGATTCCCGCGGGAACTCTTCAATTTTCCGGGATAAAAAGTAGCCTATGTTTTAATCCTGGAAATGAGCTATCTCCTTTCCAAATTTCAGCCAAATCGGTTCATGCGTTGTGGCGTAAAAGAGTAACAAACATACACACACACACACACATCCAAACTTTCGCCTTTATAATATTAGTGTAATGTAATGTAATGTAACTAGCTTTTATCCGCGGCTACGCTCACGCTCGTTTCGATTTTTCAAACCCCTATTTTAACCCCTTGGGGGTGGAATTTTCAAAAGTCCTTTTTTAGCGGATGCCTACGTCATATAATAGCATCCGTCCAGAGGTTTGAGCTGTGCGTTGATAGATCAGTCAGTCAGTCAGTCACCTGTTCCCTTTATATATTTAGAAGACAAAACTTCGCCTTTGTAATATTAGTGTGATTAGCTTTTGCTCGCATTTTCGCCCGCGTCGTATTAAGTTCTTAAAAATCCCGCCGGAACAATGTTTTTCCGGGATAAAAGGTAAAATTTTCGTGACAGAAAGCGCGCGTTAAATCTTAAAATTCAATTTAAAAAGTGCATAGGCACTTCTCTATTAGTAATGTAGGGAAAGTCTGTTTGTTTATTGGTTTGTCCTTCAATCACGCAGCAACGGAGCAACAGATCGACGGGATTTTTATGGTAGGTATAGTTGGTGACTGATATACGTATGAAATATGTAGGTAGTCTCACTATATATATTATTATCTTAGGGTAATGTAAAATGTGACACAAGACTATCAATGTCAAATTTAACCAATAAAGGCAGTCAGTATCGGAATCGTGGTTTTAATACACAATAGTGACCTGGAGAGTGACATAGGCTACTTTTTATCCCAGAAAAACAGAGGTGCAGGGCTTGCATGGAGGCGGATGAAACACCGTGCACGTGCTCCTGAGATGCACGGGCGTGGCAAACCAACGCAAGAACCATCTAGGATCCCCAGCTTCACTTCAAGAAGTCCTTGGCAACCTGGACGGCCTGCTAGGCTTCTGCAGAGAGCTGGGATGGTTGGAGTAAAGAACATTGGAAGGATTGGTGCATCACACACAACAGACCATGACTGGTTTACGTGTGGAAACCAGCCCAGCAAGAAGAAAGAATTAGGGTTCCCGCAAGGTATTCAAAAACCTTTTTTTTTTATTCTATGACAAGATAGTCCTTGACTGCGATCTCACCTACCCATACCCCTAATCGGTTTCTACACGCCATCGTGCCGGAACGCTAAATCGTTTGGCGGCACGTCATTGACGGTAGGGTGGTAACTAGCCACGGTCAAAGCCTCCCACCAGACAACCTTATTACAAAGTTGCGGCGGCAAGTGTTAGAAAGTAAATAATATTTCCGCAAACCGATGACTTGTAGCTTATCGAGTCTCAAAGCTGAAGTGGTAATGGGCGGGGCACATGGCTTAAAGAACGGATGGAATGGCGACCACAACTATGAAGCCGCAGCAATGGACCCCCTCCCCCCTTTTTTTAGCGAGCAAACGAGCAGGCGGGTCACCTGATGTTAAGTGAATACCGCCGCCCGTGAACATTTGCAGCACCCGAGGCATGCATTGCCGGCTTTTCAGGAGTTTGTTGGTCCGCCCCTTGAATAACCCCATGATGTAATTTAGTGGGAACACCGTCGCAGGAAGTTGGTTTCACAGTTTCTCCTCCACTGGTGTACCTACGAACGATTTCGAGTGGGTCGCTGGATACAGGCGACACAAGACCCTTTAATGATAATCTCTTTGTAAGGAGCTCTACGCAGTAACTATCAACTAGGTAAACTAGGCGTTTTATCCCAACGAATTCGCAATTCATTTATTGGATGGACACATAAAATTTTGATGCAATTTCACATCACTCTAATATTATAAAGGCGAATTTTTTGTGTATGTGTGTATGTTTGTGACTACTTCACGTCACAACATTTGGATTAAGTTTGAATGGCGATAGCTCACACCTAGGATTAACACATAGGCTACATTTTATCCCGGAAAATTAAAGAGTTTCAGCGGGAATTGAAAAAGCTTAACCTTTTTTTGGGAGCTCTATCTGTTAATTTATCGTAACCCTAACTTTTGTCTATCAGGTCATGCCTACTAATATAAATGCGAAAGCGTGTTTGTTTTTGGGTTTATTGTTTTCTTGGTTTGTCCTTTAATCACGGTATGTTGAGATTTGAGGTTATATAGGTACCTAAAATTTTTATCCCGGAAAAACAAAGGATTCCCACAGAATTTTAAAGAAACCTAATTCCAGAAAGTCAAAAGCTAGTAAGTTAAAAGTATGTTGAGAGTTAAGGTTTTTGGTATAGTTTATATCCCATTAAAACACTGGATTCCCACGGAATTTTAAAGAAACCTAATTCCAAACGGTCAAAAGGTAGTAGGTAAAGGTTTTGGATATACTTTTTATCCTGGAAAAACAAGGGATTTCCACATGATTTTAAAGGAACCACTAAACTCCACGCGGGCACAAAGCTAACAAGTAAGCTGTATAATAGTCAAAACAACTCTCAACTCACCTAGAATCTATTCAAACACTTTCACACACAAAATCACTCGCACACAACAATATAACACACAAAAACTCAAGTTCTATCCACACTTTTGAACCACAATCCTTTTCACCTTCTTTAAATAGTCCATCGATTTCTCACACACTATATCGTCCAACCAATAGTCCATTAATTAGTATGGTACGTGGAAAACACATATACGATTAATCAGTACAACATATACACATATATATGTGTCCTTGTTCCTTGTTTATTTAAAAATGGAACACCCCGTCCATACTCCTTAAAGTCACAAGCCATAATGATGCATACCTTTTTGTCCCTTGGAACGCACACATACAAATTTTTCATTGTTGGATACAGCCTACGTGGGAGGCGTGGCTTCGAAACGAACGAACACGCTACATTCGTCCTACTCTAACATAGCTATATGTTGATGGAGTGAGAGAGACGGGTTGTGAGGCGTGTTTTGTGGAGTTTTTTTTTTGCCCAGGATATCGTATACGTTATAGATATGTGTAAAAGGGTCTCTAAATTGGTTTATTATAGGCATTGGACCCAATGTTGAGGATGTAATAGGTATAATGCGGGTTTTGGGGTTTTCAGTGTTATTTTCTTTTTAGACGAATAAAATGTTAAGATATTATTTGCTGTTAGTTTTATGTAGATATATCTACTTGTGGAGGTATTTGCGAACGGATGTGGCTATGATTTTTTTATTTTTATTCGACAACAAGGTCTTGACTGCGATCTCACCTGATGGTAAGTGACGATGCAGTCGATGGTAGCGGGCTAACTTGGAAGGGGTATGGCAGTGTACACTCAACCCATACCCCGAATCGGTTTCTACACGTCATCGTGCCAGAACGCTAGATCGCTTGGCGGCACGTCTTTGACGGTAGGGTGGTAACTAGCCATGGCCAAAGCCTCCCACCAAAAGATTTCAGTAGGGTAGATGCCACGAGAAAATTTTGGAATTTGGGAATTTTTAATTTCTGAATTGTCTCTGATCTGGTCCGGTGGAAGGTCGTGGCTAGTTACCACCCTACCGTCAAGGACGTAGCCGCCAAGCTATTTAACGTTCCGGCACGATGGCGTGTAGAAACCGATTAGGGATCCGCTAAGAAAGGATTTTTGAAAATTCAACACCTAAAGGGGTGAAATAGGAGATCGAACTTAACGTGAGCGAAGCCGCGCGCGAACAAAAGCTAGTGAAATACCTACATAATTTTGAATTTTGAATTGTATACATTATTTAATCGTTTTCTTTCATGTTAATTTAAACTTATAATAAAACTGTAACGGGACGAATTCTGTACATTAAATATACTTATTTTGAAAATTTTAATCGGAGGATTCTTTACTATCGATACTGAGCCCAAAACAATTTTTTTTGAATTTTTTGTCTGTCTGTCAGCCCGTCTGTCAGTCTGTCTGTGCGCGCATCACGCGAAAACTACTGAACGGATTTGAATGAACTGATACTCCGGGTCAATATATAGGATACTTTTTATCCTGATAAACAATAAGGTTTATCCGGGATAGGGGATGAAAATTTTTGTTGATTTTGCTCCATAACTTCGTTAAATCTAAAACGAATTTAATAATTCTTTCTTTATTATAAATTGTTTACTATTAGAAATATTTTGTCCAATTTTCGTGAAGATCTACTAAATATTATCGGAGATAGAGGACACAACTTCTCACGGGCAAGTCATTCTAAAAAATTTTCCACGCGAAAAGTCGCGGGAATCAGCTAATTTTTATTCAAATTTCTTGTTTTTCGTTGTATTCAATAAATAATTTTCTATTCTATTCTAATCTAATCTATTCTCGGGGCGACAAGAGCTCTTGTCAAAACTTGTAAAGTGTAACTTTCACTGGCCAAGTGCGAACGCTCCCGTCACCGTGACACTACAGTACTGTCAGCTATTTTTACACAATACGATGCCCGATGTGTATTACGGTAGCGACTAGCGAGCACTTCATCGAAGCAATGTGTAATGCCGCTCGAGTGGTCCTCCAAGAACGAAGGCTGAATATAGATCGCACTGTCACTCAGCTCAGAATCATGCGTTTACTACTACTACTGGTTGGAATTGAAAAATTCTTTTTGTGTTGGATAGTCCATTTATCGAGGAAGGCTTTAGGCTATATAACATCACGCTGCGACCAATAGGAGCGAAGCATCAGTGAAAATGTTGCAAAAAACGGGGAAAATTATCCATATTTAAAATACATATAGGTACCTAATCTTATAAAACTTCTTAATCGCGATCATAATAACAGAAATTGACGCGGACAACAGCTAGTATTTTTATATGTACCTATTGATCATAGGATGCTGGGTCTTATGCTGAGATCTATAGAACGTGCTGTCACTCAGCTCAGAGTCAAGACAGAGTTAAAGCGAGAGAGATTTATGTTCTGACATGTTGGTGTCTCGTTTTAACCTCTATCCTGAGTCTGAGCTGAGTTACAGCACGCTCTATAGATCTCAGCATAAGACCCAACATCCTATGATCCGCGACTTCGTCCGCGTCAATTTCTATTATGATCGCGATTAAGAAGTTTTTAAAAGATTACATTTTAAATATGGATAAATTTCGCCGTTTTTGCTACATTTTTCACTGATGCTTCGCTCCTATTGGTCGCAGCGTGATGTTATATAGCCTAAAGCCTTCCTCGATAAATGGACTATCCAACGCAAAAAGAATTTTTCAATTCGAACCAGTAGTTCCTGAGATTAGCGCGTTCAAACAAACAAACTCTTCAACTTTATTATATTAGTATAGATAAATGTAAAAATTCTTTTTATAAAACCGACTTCGATCGCCACTACAAAGTAAGTATCAATTGTGCCTATAAAATTTGAAAAGTCCCTCGATTTCTCCAGGCTACCACCATCAGAACCTGACCTGATGACAATGGGACCACCTGGGAAGTATTTTGACCCATTGAAACAAAAAAGAATTTTCCAAATCGGTCCAGGCGTCTACAAGTAATCGGGGAACATACATAAACAATAAAAAAAAGATTCCGACGAATTGAGAACCTCGTACGTTTTTGGAAGTCGGTTAAAAAAAGCTGATATATTCAAATTCAAAATTATTTATTTCATGTAGGCCAACTTGTAGCTCTTATGACACGTCATAAATCTACCACCGGTTCGGTTTATAGACCACCTAATAATAATGTCCTCCCGACTCACGACTGAACATGACGGCCAACCTTCTCAGAGATTAGGCATCTACGAGGGAGATATTGTTGTGCACAAGCGTGTGCACGAACACAGGTGCAATGTCTATTCCCTCACTCTCATACACCGATGAGACGTTACAAAATCTAGTAGTAGTAGGTAGATCACTAACTAGGTAGTACCGTTTATGTTTAAGACGTGAAGTGTTTATTTTGTTTCCGTACACGAGTGCCAGTAGTTTTTGTCGATGCACACTGACCTCTATATTTTAATTTATGACTAACACTGGACTTGCTACTGTGTTTTTCTTTTTTGGACCTCCTTGATTAACGCCATCTTGGATTTGAGTGACGCCATCTTGGCGCTGTAAGCATAGAATGAGTGTCTCTAGAACTAATAATATTGCAAATGGCGCACCAATCTCCATAATTACTCGTATTAATCTATGATTTCATAACCAACCATTTCATATGGAATCATAGATTAATTATAGAGTTCGGTGCGCCATTTGCAATGTTATTAGTTCCAGAGACATTCGTAAGTCTAATGTGGCGCTTGAAATGGATCCATAATATTAGGGTCGGTAGACCCACATAAGTCAAAACCGTTCGCTTGAGAGTTCAAATTGAAACAAAAGGATTCAACTTATGTGCTTTAGTTAGACGGTTTATTAAAATAAATGAACATTATTGGTTAAATAAGACTTATGCCTACGCTACCATAGAATAGGTAATTTTACTCCTACTAAGAAATAATCTAAAAATATATAAATTAGATAGTTCAATTCATATATTTTTAGATTGTTTCTTTGTAGTAGTAGTAGTAAAAGTAATTTCAGAAAAGAGTAAAGTACCCTATTATTGTTATGCTGTCATTTGTACAGGGACGGCAGGTCCAGTGTCAATCACGCATTAAACACGTATAGATGTCGGTGGCCCGTGTATCGAGCAGCGGTGTCTTCAGCAGCTAGCTTTGTGTGTAAACCGCTGATGGATGATGACTGGCGGCCGGCCGTGGCGACGCGACTCACGGTGACTCGGAGAGTCCGCGCTTCCGCTGAGCGAAAGTGAACCACTGTTTACGAGTACACTCAGCACTGTACGCGCGGGTCACTGGACGTAAGGGTAAAAACATGCCAAAGATGCCTCACTGCGATACCTCGCGGTCGCGGTTTAGCTCTCTACCTCGATGCCACCTCCATGTAAAACAAATGTATGCAAACAGACGAGCGCGAACATGCCGAAGGATACCTCATTGCGATACATCGCGGTTCACATCGATGTTTCTCGGCATGTTCGCGCTCGTCTGTTTGCATACATTTGTTTTACAGGGAGGTGGCATCGAAGTAGCGAGCTAAACCGCGACCGCGAGGTATCGCAATGAGGCATCCTTGGCTTGTTCCCACCCTAACGTAGTGTCTAAATCTTGCTCTCCGAGGCACGGGACACACCGTCTACTTCCTAACTCCACTCTTTTGGGAGGCTTTGGCCGTGGCTAGTTACCACCCTACCGTCAAAGTAAATATGTCATGCTCTCTTAAACATTTGTGGTGGTGTCGTGTGGTGCGGGTTGTTACGTTCCCGCAAATATGGTTGAGCGAAGCAACGGCTGGATCATGCGTCATGCTCGTGAATGGGTGCCACCAACGGGAATGGGTCTACTTTGCCTGCCAGTCTTAACATGTATTGTATGTAGGACTTAGGAAACTTCATTGTGGAAGCACTGTATACATAGCATAGTTTTTCAAAAAAAAATTTTTGGCTCTTCTCGGCAAGAAGGGCATTCCGAACCAGTGGTAGATTCATCGACGATTCAAAAGCACTTGTGAAAGTTTATTTGGATAAAAAATATTTCTATTCTACTCTATTCTACTAGATAGATAGGTAAATAGTTTACCGTCCACCACCACGCTGACCAAGTGCGGAACTTTTTTATGGCTGATTTACACCACTTTGTATCTAGTCTATATAGAGGCTTTGGCCGTGGCTGGTTACCACCCTACCGTTAAAGAAGTGCCGCCAAGCGATTTAGCGTTCCGGCACGATGGCGTGTAGAAACAGATTAGGGGTATGGGTTGAATCTATTAGCACCCTTTAGGTACGGAACCCTAAAAAGTCCGGGATCGAACCCGCGATTCTCCGAATAGGAAATCGCAGTCCTAACCACTAAGCTATCACGGCTTCAAAACAGACGGCACTTGGCCAGTGAAAGTTTTTTATATCAAGAGCTCTTTCCCCCCGAGAAAGTCTATCTAGCCATCTCTTAGCCATCTAGACATAATAAATTATTAATTCAAGTGAGCAAACAAAAATGATTTTTCGAAAAATAATTTTCCTTGTAACTTTCAGATTGGTAAGCGATTTATTTCGAATACTAATACGTACTCACTTAAGTATCAATTAAGTACCAATTAAGTGGCGCCCACGTTTATTCAGAAAATATATTACTTATTAGCATGCTTTCTTTTTACCTAAAAAAATAATGTTCCCTCGATCGAATCCGGCCACGGCGGCCGATCTCCACCGAGATTAGCCATTTGCGCGGGAGATATTATAGTGCACAAGTGTGTGCGCACACAGGTTCCCTCTCTATTCCCTCACTCTCATAGTCCGATGGGACGGAAAATCCGACACGACCGAAAAGACATATTTAGGCTTTACGTGCTCTCCGAGGCACGGGGTCAACTCACCGCCAACTCCTAACTTCGGGCTAGTACTGAGAATCTCTTGACAGAAAAACCCAATACATTTTTTGGGCCCAACCTGGGAATCGAACCGATGACCTCGTCATCTTCAGTCGAACTTGCTCTATTCCCTCAATCTCATAGTCCGATGGGACGGAAAATCCGACACGACCGGAGAGAGATCAGGCAGGTGATTCAGGCAAGTAATTTAAATTTTTTCAGTTTTTCGGCTGTTTTTTTGGGATTTTTCTATTTTTTTTGTTTTTAAACCACAACTGTTAAGGCAAACAAAAAAAAAACAAATCTGTCAAGCAGCTTTGAATTTTAACCAGACTAACGAACAGCAATTTATTTTTAAATACGTCATGGATAGTTCAAAAATCGCATACGGGTTGGTCACGGTGACGTCACAAGATGGCCGCCGCGTCATCGCCGCTCAGCGCTTTCGAAATCGACTCTACCAATTGTGAGGTTAACAGATCTTCATTGATTGTGGTGGTTTTTAACCGACTTCCAAAAAAGGAGGAGGTTCTCAATTCGTCGGAATCTTTTTTTTTATGTAAGTATAATATATAAAATTCAAAGTCCTGACTGACTGAGATATCAACGCACAGCCTAAACTATTGAAGTTAGAAACTTGAAATTTTTACAGTTGGTTCCTTTTATGACGTAGGCGCACACTAAGAAAGGATTATTGGAAATTCCACCCCTAAGGGGTTTAAATAGGGGATGGAAGTTTATATGAAACTCCGTCATTTTTCAAGCTGTTTCCATCAAAGTTGGTATTTGAGCTTTCAGTTAAAAATGAAGAAGTACGTGTGTCACAGTTTTTGAAAATTCCACCCCAAAGGCGCGGGGGCAAAAGCTAGTGTGAGTATATTCCCCGATTACTCGAAGACGCCTGGACCGATTTGGAAAACACCCCCGCAGGTGCGTCAGCTGAGATCTATTGAAAATGATCGGAATAAAATCACTTTGCGGGACCAACTCCGAAATGAAGTAATTCGCCAAAGAACTAAGGTGACCGACATAGTTCTTAGGGCTAGCACGTGGAAGTAGCAGTGGGCTGGGGCCCAAGTCTGCTATTGCAATTGTAGTTCAATTATCTATCAATGACATCCCAATTGCTACTTTTAGCAATTTTGGTAGTCTACTAATTCAATGGCGTCACAATTGTTTTCCGATGGTTTGCCACTGACACATCTAGCTTTGAATCTAGCTTAAATAAACGTTTTTAATATGTAGTTTTTTGAATCTCATTTCAGCAAACGCTTTTTAAACTAATGGCAATACCGAGGTATCATTGAATTACAATCCAATTATAAGAAATCGAACGACCATTGTGAATTTAGTAGACTACGAAATTTTGGACTAATGATAAATGAATTGTAATTGTATTGCGGTTCAATGACAATGACATGTAAAATAGCAGACTTGGGGCCCTGGTCACATTTATCGACTGATGGCCGCTGGGGTCGTAAGGTCCTCGAGTGGAGACCGCGTCTCGGCAAACGGAGTGTAGGGCGCCCACCGGCTAGATGGAGCGATGACATCCGAAAAGTGGCAGGCATCGATTGGATGCGAAAGGCCGAGGATAGCCAACGTTGGCGCTACTTAAAAGAGGCCTATGTCCAACAGTGGATGCATGTGGGCTGATGATGATGATGATTTTTTTTTTTGAAAAGAGCAACCGCTGAGTTTCTTGCCGGCTCTTCTCAGCAGAATCTGCATTCCGAACCGGTGGTAGATTTATGACGTGTCATAAGAGCTACAAGTTGGCCTACATGAAATAAATAAATTTTGATTTTGATGATTAAAATCACTGGCTAAAATGCAACGCTACCTCCCGGACCATATATCTGTGTGCCAAATTTCAGCCAAATCGGTTCATTCGTCCATCGATCCATACATCCATCCTCACAAACTTTCGCATTTATAATATCAGTAGGATTTTTTTCACAATTTTGGAATCTTCAGTCATACTTTAGTAAAAAAAACCGAAAACCGCACAATCAGCGGTTATTAACACCCTTTTACGACAAACAAGGGTGGTAAAGCCTAACTACCTGAGGTTTTGACAGAAAAAACTGGTAGCTTTTAAGATAATGGGATTTTAGTGGAGACGGAGAGATAAAAGATTTTAGTTTGGAATATTCGCATAGAGATTCAAACAAAATTCAAAATTGAAAATTATTGCCTACTAGCTTTAACCCGCGGCTTCGCTCACGTTAGGTTCGATTTTTTAACCCCCTATTTAACCCTCTTGGGGTTGAAATTTTCTAAAATCCTTTCTTAGCGGATGTCTACGTCCTAACAGCTACCTTTATGCCAAAGGAGGTGGGTTGATAAGGCAACAAAATCCGCCCCTCAGACACTCGAAAAAAAAAGTTCCAGATTTCGACAAATTGTAAATGTATTTATATACTTGAAGATATAAACTTTATATTAATATAAAGTTTAGGTGATAAAAAAAATAGTAAGTTACAGAAAATATTACCCAAAAAGAGAGTGTTTCTTTTACTTTTCTTACATTTTCATACATTTTAGTCGTTTTTTAAGCTTTGATTTAATATTTTAGAATGAGGCGCTCCATGAACCAAAATAAATTAATACTCATATAAAAGCTTATAAAAAGGAGCATCATTATCAGTTACGTTTACCATGGTTCAAGGAGCGCCTCATTCTAAAATATTAAATCAAAGCTTAAAAAACGACTAAAATGTATGAAAATGTAAGAAAAGTAAAAGAAACACTCTCTTTTTGGGTAATATTTTCTGTAACTTACTATTTTTTTTATCACCTAAACTTTATATTAATATAAAGTTTATATCTTCAAGTATATAAATACATTTACAATTTGTCGGAATCTGAAACTTTTTTTTTCGAGTGTATGAGGGGCGGATTTTGGGCCTTATCAACCCACCTCCTTTCAGCTCGATCGGTCCAGTGGGTAGAGCTGTGCGTTGATAGATCAGTCAGTCAGTCAGTCAGTCACCTTTGCCTTTTATATATTTAGATATGCTATTAATTCTCTGGTGCCCTCCACTTTGCCCTGCACGACAAGGCGCTCGATTGCCTCACTCTCACGTCGGGAAACGTGTCCGAAAGACTTTCATGTGCGACTCCTAGGTACTAACATTGTTTTATGCCGAGTATCTAGAGACATTAATGCAAAATTCAGTCCATAAATCCGTATACCTAGTAGGTACCTAGTAGTAGTAATAGCTTTTGCCCGCAGCTTCACTCACGTTAAGTTTTTCATAACCCCTACTTTACCCATTTAAAATGTTATAAATTATTCTTTTAATTTAAGCAGAATATAAGCAGTATTTAGACGTTGGATTTTCAAAAATCCTTTCTTAACGGATGCCTACGTCAAATTAACCTGTATGCCAAACAGCCCGATCCCTCCAGTAACCAGTGATTTGAGCAGTGCGTTGATAGATCAGTCAGTCAGTCAGTCACTTTTTTCCTTTTATATTCGAGTATTCAGATTTTTTGATATTTTGTAACTTTTACATTTTTGACGTTTGTTATATGCTACTAAGTTATTTGAATTAAAGGAAACAGAGCCAGGCGCGTGAGTTAGTCAAGATCAAAAAGTAATGAGACCCAGAACAAAGGGAGCCGTAGGAGATTAATCGAATACCGTGTTTTTTTTCTCTCGAGATCCTGCTGATAGTTAAGGCGCGCGCATGTCGCGGTTTGGGTTTTTCATTTTTTTTAAAATATTTTATTTTACTAAATTTTTTTTTCTGTGTTAATCATGCGATCAGTCGGCGGACTATGAGCAGATGCGTTGTGAAAGTAAGGGTAAAAACATGCCGAAGATGCCTCTCTGCGATACCTCGCGGTCGCGGTTTAGCTCGCTATCTCGATATCACCTCCATGTAAAACAAATGTAAGCAAACAGACGAGCACGAACATGTCGAAGATACCCCGCTGTACCTACCGCGATGTATCGCAGTGAGGTATCCTTTGACATGTTCGTGCATATCTTTTAAATATATAAAAGGCAAAGGTGACTGACTGACTGACTGACTGACTGATCTATCAACGCACAGCTCTAACCACTGGACCGATCGAGCTGAAATTTGGTGTACAGGTAGCTGTTAGGACGTAGACATCCGCTAAGAAAGGATTTTGGAAAATTTCAACCCCAAGAGGGTTAAATAGGGGGTAAAAAAATCGAACCTAACGCGAGCGAAGCCGCGGGTTAAAGCTAGTCCAATATACGCCGTCTCTTTAAGTGGCGTATCGCTTCTGGCATTGTTAACTGTCCTGCAATGTTGTTGGGATGACAATATTTTACTAACTAAGCAAATAATTAGGTATTGCCCGCGACCTCATTCGCGCGGATTTCGTCTAAATACATAAAAAGAAAAGGTGACTGACTAACTGATCTATCACTATCAACGCACAGCTCAAACTACTGGACGAATCGGGCTTAATTTGGCATACAGCTATGACGTAGACATCCGCTAAGGATTTTTGAAAATTCCACGCCTGCTTGCCTAAATACTGCTTATAATTAATACATAATTTATATATTTTAATAATCTAATGTAAAACTCATCATATAAGTATTAAGATTGTAAATAATAAATTCACAAAAATATGAACGCTCCTTTATGAAAATGTTATTAACTAGCGGCAAGGAGACATAAACTCTATTTCTCTCCATATAAGGTTCAAATTCAAATACATCTCTACTGTATATAATCTGCATTAAGGGAAAAACAATTTTTGTTTTACAGTCAAACAAAAATTTACTGTAGTACGATAGGATTTAAGATCTATTTTCCATTAACAGAATTTTTATAGGATAAACAATTCCAATTTGAAAGGACATTTCTATAATATTATAGAAAAAATACATTGCAAAATCAAACGTACAGAAAAGGGTTTGAGTGTGTTACATATACATAACATAGTGTATGTTCTGACCTCTAGGTATCCAGACTATCTAGGCCTTGCATAATTCAAAGCCTCAACAAAGGATTTTGAACTCTTAACAACACTGTAAAAAGGTTCAATTTCGTATATCATAAAAGAAATCGTTTAGGTCTTCTACAGTGTATAGGAAGAATGTAACTTTGGAATACACTTGTAACTATTACAGGGGATTTTGTACTCTATTTTAAGTTGGTATAGAGTTCAATTTTGTTTGGAAGAGGTTATAAAACTTGGGTCCTTTGTGATGTGAAGGGGGAATTATTGATTAGTAAGCTCACGGGCCAATCGCGGTCGAGTAGGAAACAAGATGGCTTCCAGGGCTGTTCTCTCCCTTTTGGAAATTTATATCCGAGGCTCTAATTTATTACGTATTGTAGTCGGTCGACATTAATCTTTTTCCTTTTATTAATGATCCGATGTTTTATTTTAATGAAATGGCGGCATCGGCCATTTTGGAGTCGAGCGTTTAGGTAGGTATAGGTAAGTACATATTATGTGTATGGTTTTTTTATTTTTTAGATTTAAAAAATAATGATTTTTTATCAAGGACTAGCTGATGCCAGCGACTTCGTCCGCGTGGATTTATTTTTTAAAATCCCGCGGGAACTCTTTGATTTTTCGGGCCTATGTCACTCTCCAGGTCTTCAACTATACCCATGCATAAAAGCACGTCGATCCGTAGCTCTTTTGCAGTATTATTGAAGGACAAACCAACAAAAGGATTAGCTGATGCCAGCGACTTCGTCTGGATTTGGTTTTTTAAAGTCCCGCGGGAACTCTATTTTCCGGGACAAAAAGTAGCCTATGTCACTCTCCCGGTCCTCAACTACCTGTTGTCATGCAAAAAATCACGTCGATCCGTAGCTCTGTTGCAGCGTTATTGAAGGACAAACCAACAAACGAACACTGTCGCATTTATAATTTTTGTAAGGAAACTCTTTGATTTTCCGAGATAAAACGAAACCAAAACATGAAATAAGCATCACTGTGAATGTTTTTTTAATGCTCTCTTGAAATTAGTTCAACTCATCTCATTATTTTTACTCGTTGATAAGATAGTCCTTGACTGCGATCTCATCTGATGGTTAGTGACGATGCAGTCTAAGATGGTAGCGGGTTAACTTGAAAAGGGTATGGCGTATAAATTCAACCCATATCCCTTATCTGTTTCTACACGCCATCGTGCCGGAACGCTAAATCGCTTGGCGGCACGTCTTCGACGGTAGGGTGGTAACTAGCCACGGCCAAAGCCCATCAGACCAGACGAGAGACAATTTAGAAATTACTAGATAGCCCGTGGATTGAGTTTTTTTAATTCCCGCGGGAACTTTATTTTCCGGGATAAAAAGCCTATGTGTTATCCCAGATTATTATCTATCCCCGTGCCAAACTTCAGCCAAATCGGTTCAGCCGTTGCGTCGTGATTGAGTAACAAACATACATCCAAACTTTCGCATTTATCTATATATATAAAATTCAAAGTCCTGACTGACTGACTGACTCGCACAGCCTAAACTACTGAAGTTAGAAACTTTTTAGAACAAATTTTTACAGTTGGTTCCTTTTATGACGTAGGCGCACACTAAGAAAGGATAATTGGAAGGGGTGGACCCTAAGGGGTTTAAATAGGGTATGCAAGTTTATATGAAACTCCGTCATTTTTCAAGCTCTTTCCATCAAAGTTGGTATTAGAGCTTTCAGTTAAAAATAAAGAAGTACGTGTGTCACAGTTTTTGAAAATTCCACCCCAAAATCTAACTCCACGCGGACGAAGTCGCGGGGGCAAAAGGTAGTAATATTATAAGTAGGATTAAGTAGGTAATAGGAATAAGTATTCATATCCAAGTCATATATCCACGAAAAATCCGAGCTAACCAAAACATGAAATTAGCATCACTGTGAATGTTTTTCTAATGTTTTCTTTACCTACTTATAACAAAACTGTTACGGGACGAATTCTGTACATTAAATATAATTTGAAAATTTTAATCGGAGGATGCTTTATTATCGATACTGAGCCCAAAACAATTTTTTTTGAATTCTTTGTCTGTCTGTCTGTCTGGGCGCGTATCACGCGAAAACTACTGAACGGATTTGAACGAAATTTGGTATAGTTGTAGCTGATACTCCGGGTCAATATATAGGATACTTTTTATCCTGATAAACAATAAGGTTTTTCCGGGATAGGGGATGAAAGTTTTTGTTCATTTTGCTCCATAACTTCGTCAAATCTAAACCAAATTTGATAATTCTTTTTTTATTATAAATTGTGTACTATTAGAAATATTTTGTCTCATTTTGGTGAAGATCTACTAAATATTATCGGAGATAGAGGACATAACTTCTCGCGGATAGTAGCAAGTCAGCTAGTGGGCTTACAAAGGTTGGGTGGGTAAAGGTATTGCCACCTATAATTTAAATTATGTCAAATTATACTTTTTTTATTTTATTTTTATATTATTATTTGTTAACTAGAAATTTTAATTATTTATGTATTAATCTTTTTATTAATATTATTTTAATGAGTTTATGGGGGGGTTATTGCTATATTATTGGCATTATTATTATTAAAATTTTTGTTATTTTTGTAATTTTATGATGTAACTAGCTTTAACCCGCGGCTTCGCTCACGTTAGGTTCGATTTTTTAACCCCCTATTTAACCCTCTTGGGGCTGAAATTTTCCAAAATCCTTTCTTAGCGGATGTCTACGTCCTAACAGCTACCTGTATGCCAAATTTCAGCTCGATCGGTCCAGTGGTTAGAGCTGTGCGTTGATAGATCAGTCAATCAGTCAGTCAGTCAGTCAGTCACCTTTGCCTTTTATATATTTAGATTGTGTACTATTAGAAATATTTTGTCTCATTTTGGTGAAGATCCAGTAAGTATTATCGGAGATAGAGGACATAACTTCTCGCGGATAAGTCAGCTAGTGGGCTTACCAAGGTTGGTATTTAGTTGATCAGTGTTACCTCCAGAACGCTAAAGTCAAGGCGAACAGTGAGTTCGCAGTACAGAGTGTACAAAGTTAAGGTTTCCCATCGGTTCATCGACCCCGGCGTACAATGTACATGCAACTACTATTGTTTTGATGATTTATCAATTTTTTAGTCACGCCACGCCGAAGTGTTACATCATCGTGAGTTTTATATCGGACAGAGATGTTCGCGGCTCCGTGGAAATCTCGCAGTGAGTGGGGGAATCTAGTGGAGTGGTTATAATTAGTATCACTCATTGGCTTAGTATCACCCGCATAACTGCCTCGTTGGTGTAGTGGTTAGCAAGTTCGACTACGGATGACGAGGTCCCGGGTTCTATTCCCGGGTCGGGCCAAGAAATGTATTGGGTTTTTCTGTCAAAAAATTCTCAGTACTAGCCCGGAGTTAGGCAGTTGGCGGTGAGTCACCCCCGTGCCTCGGAGAGCACGTAAATCTGATCTCTCTACGGTCGTGTCAGATTTTCCGTCCCATCGGGCTATGAGAGTGAGGGAATAGAGAATGCACCTGTGTTTGCGCACACACTTGCGCACTATAATATCCTCTATACTCCTATCACCAATAGTTGCCTGGTAGAGATTGCTTTGTAGCAATAAGGCCGCCTTTGCATGCGTAGTTTTAAGTTTTATTTATTTTTGTTTCTTTCTTGTGTGCAATAAAGTTTTTATCTATCTATCTATCTATCTATCTATAATATCTCCCGCGCAGATGGCTAATCTCTGTGGAGATTGGCCGCCGTGGCCGGATTTGGTCGGGAGGACATTATGGTATCACCCACATGATCCAAGATTTCAAGCCCACCAGACCTTTCTTATTTTTTTTTTAAAAGAATATTAGACAACCTGAAGTCGACTAATATCCTTCTATCCCCTCCAAATAAGCGGAAAGCTTGTGTTAGGAGTGGGTACGACAATAGTGCAACGGATGGGATTCGAACATGCGACCTTACAGTTTTCAGTCCGCACCTTTAACCGCTTTTTCATATGTATAGCGGCGGGTCACCCGATGTTAAGTGATTACCGCCGCCCATGAACACTTGTCGTACCAGAGGCACCACCAATGCGTTGCCGGCTATTCAGGAATTTATTGGCCCGTCCCTTGAATAACCCCATGTTGTAATTCTAATTAACTGTAGGTATGTATTCAATTGCGTAGTAGTTAGGTACTATTATGTACTTTAAAGGTGTACATACCGGCTAGCTTGGGTAGCCAAGATATGAGGTGCTAAAAGTAGGTATGTAAAAACATTGGTAACTTTTCTTAAATTCTAAGTGCTGAGTTTTATGTAGATATATTTGAGAGAATAGAGAGATATTATTATAGAGCACAAGTGTGTGCGCCATCACAGGTAGTACACTCTCTATTCCCTCACTCTCATAGCCTGCAGAGAGATCAGGCGCAGGTGACCGTTTTACGTGATCCCCGAAGCACGTCCACTTCCTAACTCCGGGTTATAAGTACCTACCAAATGAAAATTTCTGGAAGGAAAAAAGCAACAGATACAAGCCTCAATAGCCCAACGGTTAAAGGTGCGGACTGAAAACTGAAAGGTCGCAGGTTCGATTTCCACCCATTGCACTATTGTCGTACCCATTCCTAACACAAGCTTTCCGTTTATTTGGAGGGGAGAGGAAAATATAAGTCAAGTTCAACTTGGCTAATATTCTTTACTAGCTTTTACTCGCGGCCTTGCTCACGTTAAGTTTGATTTTTCAAACCCCTATTCTACCCCCTTAGGGGTTGAATTTCCAAAAATCCTTCCTTAGTGTGCGCCTACGTCATAAAAGGAACCAACTGTAAAAATTTCAAGTTTCTAACTTCAGTAGTTTAGGCTGTGCGTTGATATCTCAGTCAGTCAGTCAGGACTTTGAATTTTAAATATATAGATTTAAAAAAAAAATCTGGCCCGTACCCGGGACCGTAGTTATTCACAGTCGAATATGCTAACCACTAGGCCAAAGGGACAACAAAATATAACATTGTATACGTACATAGATAGATAGAGAAGCTGTAGGGTAGTTCAATTGAAATAAATACAATACAATATTAATGGTCCCCACCCGATCTCATGGGATTGAGATGTCGGCTGTAACATTAATCATGGGGTTTTGTACGCGTATAGATGCTTACGTATGGCGTTTATGACAATGTTGGTTTATTGAAATCATTTTTCTGTATCCCACGTGACGGAAGTGAAGAATCGAAAAGATACCTACACTGTGTTCGTGTGTTTGTCACTCTTTCCCGCAAAAACTACTGGGCGGATTTAGCTGAAATTCGGAATGGAGATAGATTATATCCTGGATTAACACATAGGCTACTTTTTTCCGGGGAAACAGTTCCCGCGGGAATGATAACCTTAATCCATTTAGTTTTTCCATATCTTTCTCCTTAGATATATACTTCACTAGACGATGCCCGCGACTTCGTCTGCGTGGATCAAGGTTTTTCAATTCCCATGGGAACTCTGTAATTTTCCGGAATAAAATGTAGCCTATGTTTTTATCCTGGGTATGTGCTATCTCCATTCCAAATTTCAGCCAAATCGGTTCATTCGTTGTGGCGTGAAGGAGTAACAAACATACATACACACACACACACACATACACATACAAACTTTCGGCTTTAAAATATTAGTGTGATACGCGTGGATTAGGATTTTTAAGCTATTGCATAGCTTCTATCGCGGGCCTTGAGTGTGGAGACCGAATCTAGAAATTCCGTAACGAAAATAACCAGACACGGGACTCCTCTCACCGCTAGATGGCGTTGATAAAAAATGTTATGCAATAGCTTTACTACGGCAGTCCCCGAGTGCCACACGTCTTTTTTTCGAGCCTATGTGATATTCCAGTCTATAATCTAACTCTGAGTCAAATTTCAGCCAAATCGGTTCAGTCGTTGCACCGTTATTGGGTCACAAACATACAGCCATCCAAACTTTCGCATTTATAATATTAAAAGGATATATTACTTTCGCAAAGCTACCCTACAATTTTTCATCATTTTTCCTGAAATCAGAACGTCATTTCAAATTTCAGCGCCTGAAGGAGCGCGGGCAAACTTTTAATTTATTCATTATACTTTCGTAGAGTTATAACGAAATTTGAATTATGGTTCCAACTGGCCTTATAACAAAAGGGCGGCAAAAAAACCAATAATAAAAGTCGATTATCTTCGAAATTTTGAGAAGGACACGTTCTCCAGCGTCCGACATAATGAGCCCGAGAAATTCCACTATAATACGACCTTCCCCGCCCTCCGCAGCTTTTAAAAACGCTCAATAAGCAGGAGGACATAATGGGACGTCTGAACGCCGCCGCGGCTCGACACAAAATGGCCGGTGTCAAAGAGTGACAGCCGAATTCGAAATTCAAAAAAGTATTCAACTTTTCCACAAGTCATCGTTTCGCTTGTGATTAATACTTTGGGTTCTTTTTATGTGGAGATCTCGGTGAATTTTAAAATTATATCGGCAGATTATTATTATGTATGAATTAGGTATGTCTGATGGGTTGGGATATGTGAAATAACCTTTTGTCCTTTAATGGTTTTATGGTATTAGTTTCACCTGGTAGGTACTTGAAAGCCTCTGATAGTTAAATCAAGATATCAAGTTTTACACAAAAATTATTAGGTAACTACGTACTAGCTATTCCTCGCGACTTTGACCTCGTATATGTAAGGTTTTTAAAAATCCTTTATGTAAGAAATAAAGTCGATCCATTGCTTCGTTGCTGCGTGATTGAAGAACAAACCAACAAAGAAACACACTTTCGTATATATAGGTAATATTAATAATTATATGACTTTAAAAAAATCTTTTTAAAAAAACCGACTCCAAACGCCACTTAAAATTGTAAGTTTTAGTTTATACACGTATGTTGAAACGATGAAATCGATGCGCGACCTTAAAAGGTATCAAAACAGTCTACTTTTTATCCCGGAAAATCAAAGAGTTTTCGCGGGATTTTAAAAACGAAATCCACGCGGACGAAGCCGCGGGCATCAACAAGTAATATATAACGAATCTTAGATTAAGACTTATTATAATAACACTTATTTTATCCCTTATCTTAAATATATAAAAGGCAAAGATGACTGACTGACTGACTGACTGACTGACTGACTGACTGATCTATCAACGCACAGCCCTAACCACTGCACGGATCGGGCTGAAATTTGGCATACAGATAGCTATTATGACGTAGGCATCCGCTAAGAAAGGATTTTTGAAAATTCAATCCCTAAGGGGGTAAAATACGTGTTTGAAAAATCGAACTTAATGTGAGCGAAGCCGCGAGAAAAAGCTAGTTCAGTATAAGATTTCAAGGCGATATAATATGTATATAGTTTAAGTACCTACCTATGCAGCGCTAAGAAAGATTAGTATAAAAGAGAGGGGAAAAAATATAATTATTTTTTATGCGCAGTTAGCAACGTAAGGGCGAACGCGCACCCCCCGCGCGGCGCCGGGGCGCACCATTAGTCTTGTGAGTCAGCGATTCACCAACTGTTGTTTTGGAGGTATTGTATCCTTATTCTACGCACAAACACACTTTATATTGAAATTATATTGAAACGAGCTTATTCCCGCGGCTTCGCTCACGCTAAGTTTTGACGACCTCCCTGGCGCAGTGGTGAGCGCTGTGGTCTTATAACTGGGAGGTCTCGAGTTAGATTCCCGGCGGGGGCAATTTAGTAATTTATTATTTCTAAATTGTCTCTGGTCTGGTCTGGTGGGAGGCTTTGGCCGTGGCTAGTTACCACCCTACCGTCAAAGACGTGCCGCCAAGCGATTTAGCGTTCCGGCATGATGGCGTGTAGAAACCGATAAGGGGTACGGATTGAATTTACACTGCTATACCCCTTCCAAGTTAGCCCGCTACCATCTTAGTCTGCATCGTCACTTACCATCAGGTGAGAATCGCAGTCAAGGACTAATTTGTCACGAATAAAAAAAATATGTATACCAGAAACGGGTAACATTGAAAACCCCAGATCGCAGTCAAGAGCTATCTTGTCATGGAATAAAAAAAAAGTTCGATTTTTCAAACGCCTATTTTATCACCCTAGGGGTAGAATTTTCAAAAATCCTTTCTTGGCGGATGCCTACGTCATAATAGCTATCTGCATGCCAAATTTCAGCCTGATCCGTCCAGTGGTTTGAGCTGTGCGTTGATAGATCAGTCAGTCAGTCAGTCACTTTTGCCTTTTATATATTTAGAAGAAGATTTTCAAATTCAAATTCAAAATTAATTTATTTCATGTAGGCTAACTTGTAGCTCTTATGACACGTCATAAATCTACCACCGGTTCGAAATGCAGATTCTGCTGAGAAGAGCCGGTAAGAAACTCAGCAGTTGCTCTTTTCAAAAAAAATTTTTTTTTTTACAAAGCAATGCTATGTATACAGTGCTTCCACAGTAAAGCTTCAAAAATGCAAAAATGCAAACGTAGGTACACCAATCCAACGCATGTCAAGACGGGCAGTCAAAGCAGACCCATTCCCGTTGGCGGCACCCGTTCACGAGCACGACGCATGATCCAGCCATTGCTTCGCTCAACCATATTTGAGGGAAGGTAACAACCCGCACCACATTTAAGAACATCTCTACTGAAAGTGCCGGTAGGTAGTAAGGAAGCGTTTAATAAATAGCGATATGGCAAGGGTGGCAGTACATAAGGGTGCACACCCTACCTTTAACAACATAAGGGTGGCATGGATACACGCAATTGCAATATTGTATACGGAATTAAATACAGGAAACGGGGTTGTAGTTGGCTAGCTTATACCGCGGCTGCGCTCGTGTTTTCTCCATATTTTAACACCTACCTAATCTTGCAGTAGGATTGTATACAGTGGTCTCTCGTTATTAGTTAAAATCATTGATGGTTAAAATTCATATACTTTTTACTTTATATAAGTTTATTGTTTTGAATTTGTCTGCAACTGGAAAACCTTAAAAACATACCTTTTATTTATTTTATTTTTATTTTTTATGTACATAGAAGGAATTACAAGACAAAAACATATATTAGAAGTAGACATAGGTGAAGCTTATCTCTAAAAAAAAGAAATTTCTTCCAGCTTCCCTTGAGAGTAAGGTGAAATTATGTGTGTTTGTATAAAGTTTATATAATTGATGTTTATATACAGTGAATATAAGTGATATAACAACTTTTGGTTGTTCTATTAAATATAAATATTATTTATTTATAAATAAACAAACTAGTAGCCTCAGTAGCCCAACGGTTAAAGGTGCGGACTGAAAACTGTAAGGTCGCAGGTTCGAATCCCACCCGTTGCACTATTGTCGTACCCACTCCTAACACAAGCTTTCCGCTTATTTGGAGGGGATAGGAGGATATTAGTCAACTTCAGGTTGCCTAATATTCTTTAAAAAAAAAAAAACTTACCTGCAAGTGAAGTCCGATACAAATAACGAACAGTTTTATTCACGTCAGTTTTAGCTAAAAAAAAAGCAATATTTCAGGTAAAATACAAAAGAAAATCTGACTTACCGGTCTCGGTGTCCACGGTATAGGATAGACCAGCCCACGGATCATCCTGGGAAAGAAAAACGTAAATAAGACAATATTATATTAAAAACGTAAAAATTCCTTTTACAAAACCGACTTCAAACGCCACTACATAGCATATCAACATTCATTAACTATTGTAATTTTTTTTTTTGAAAAGAGCAACCGCCGAGTTTCTTGCTGGCTCTTCTCGGCAGGAAAGGCATTCCGAACCACTGGTAGATTCATTGACGATTCAAAAGTGCTTGTAAAAGTTTATTTGAATGAAAAATATTTCTATTTCTATCTATTTCTATTTCAATTGTGCCTATAAAATTTGAAGAGTTCCCTCGATTCCTCCAGGATCCCATCATCAGATCCTGACCTGATGACAATGGGACCACCTGGGAAGTATACCCTTTCAAACAAAAAAATTATTTTCCAAATCTATCCATCTATAATCTATAATATATCTACCTATATGATCTATAATCTATGTTCGAATAATTGGAGAAAATATATAAAAAATTAAAAAAAAAAAAGATTCCGACGAGTTGAGAACCTCCTCCTATTTTGGAAGTAGGTTAAAAATAAATATTCGCAGCAAAGGATAATTAATGGGTAATTTTTTCATTGACCATATCGCAAAGCTTTTGTATCGATTAAAAATAGAATCACGCAAATCGAATAAGAGATCACTGAGATATCGATCTTTTTCGAAAGTCAAGTCAAGCTACGTACCAGTGAAAATCCCGTCAAAATCGGTCCAGCCGTTCACGAAATTAGCCGGAACAAATAAACTAGATTTGGGCAATCTAGCCAATAGACATAGATTCAGTTAAGTTCGGTATTAATCAAAAGAACAAAAAAAAAAAAGAAACCTACCTCCTTCTCTGTCTCCAGCAAAGAAGCCTTGACCTTCTCGATACTCTCTGTCTCTTCTTTCTTCTTCTGTAGCTTCTCTTCTGCCAACTTCAGCTCCTTGTCGATCTGACCTTCCAACTCCACCTTCGTTGCTTGAGGACCCTCCTGCGACAGTCAACAATTCACAATCAATACATTTATTAACTTTTTTTCTAAACAGGCTTATTTTTTTAATTCGATGACAAGTTAGTCCTTGACTGCGATCTCACCTGATGGTAAGTGACGATGCAATCTAAGATCTAAGATCACGTCTTTGACATTAGATGGTAACTTGCAACGGCCACAAATGCAAAGCCTCCCACCAGACCAGACCAGAGTCAACTCAGAAATTATAAATTACCGAATTGCCTTCGCCGGGAATCAAACCTGAGACATTGCCATTTGCAATATTATTAGTTCCAGAGACGCTCGTATGTCAAATGTGGCGCTTTATTGATCCATAAATACTGCCATTTGTATAGTATCAGCAAATCTAATAAAAGGTGCCGACTGTAAGATAATTGATGCAACTCACCGGTTGCATAGGGTCCTGAATGGAGAAGCCCATGTCCACATCCTGCTTCCACAGCACCTCGATCAGGTCCATGTCCTGGGGGCAAAGAAAATATGTATTTTAAACAAGTGTAAAAAAACCAGTTTCAATTCACCTTTGACATGTGGACTCTATGGCCAAGATGGCCGATCTCTTTCCGGTCACAGATAAATTATATACATATTTAAAAAGAGGTTTCCGGTCCTATATTTGTATTTTTCTATTTATGGGCCCTAAAAACCCTAATTTCATACTGGGTCGCACCCGATGCGACTGATACTGCTGCTTTATTCATAAATAGGTACTATAAGTTATTTATAGTACCTATATATGAATAAAAATAAATACTTAATTATAAATCATTAATTAATTACTAAATTATTTACTCTAGTACAATTAGTGAAAATTCAGTTATAATAATTTCATGTTGCGCCATCTATACGCAAAGTTTAACACTTCATACTTAAGAAAAGGTGCACATATGGCTGACAAGCAGCGCCATCTTTGGAAAAATCATTGTACTTCGTAGCCCATCTAGAGAGAGAACCACACGAGATTAAACCTTACTTTCCTACTCGCTAATAGATGGCGGTAACTGTAAAATTATTTAGTTTTATCAATATGTTTACATATCGAATTTTTTCCCAACTAAATAAAATTTATATTTGAATAGGATCAGGCGTTAATATTAACTTACACCTGAAATGTTTATCAATTTGAATTTAATTTAAATTTAAATTATTCTTTTACTCAATGCGTGTTGTCTATAGCACATAATAGATGGCGTTATAAGGATTTACGTTGTAACCTTCTAGAACATATGGTCGGCAAGGAAAACCCATTCAGCGAAGGTCAAGCTCGGTCAAGGCGCTCCTAGGATTATGTATCATCTACGAAAATACTATAATACTAAGTGTGTACTACACCCCCGTTTATTTACTTGTAAACATAATCGTTACAACGTAAAATCTTCGGTTAGCGATTTACAACTTTATTGCCGAGTCATAAGTTTGAGAATTAAGTGGCGCGACGATTTCATTCTCTCAATGACTGATAAAATGGCTGATTAAAACCATAGATATATTTAGTACGTAATTAAAATAAATTAATGGGTATTTTATTAATCATGGAATAACCACAGTTTCCTCTTTCCTGTGTTACCCATATTTGACAGAACCGGCCGGCGGCCATATTTTTTTTTTTTAATAATTTTAGCGAGCAAACGAGCAAGCGGGTCATCTGATGTTAAGTGATTACTTGATTAGGATTACCGCCGCCCATGAACATTAATTTGTAGCAACTGAGACACCACCAATGCGTTGGTTGCCGGATTTTCAGGAATTTGTTGGTTCACCCCTTGTTGTAATTTAGTGGCCATGTTGTAGCATCGGAAATAATCTATCGGCCAACCTCTACTTCGTAGAACGTCGTCTTGGTCACGAGAAACAAAACGTAAAATCATTAGGCATGAATGACAGTGACGACGCTCTATGTAGCCAAGTTGACTCTGATGATCTACTCTACCAGTTTATATTACTTTGAATGTAAGTAGGAACCTGCTGCAATATGCTTATTCAAGTTTTAAATCGATTAATCGTATAAGAATTCGATGACTTTAGCGTTAAAGCAAAATAAACCATAACTACATTAAATTACAGCTCAATTTTGCATATGCATCTCATAGGTTTACATATACTGATACGCTCCATATTAAAATCGGTTGTACTGAATTTGTGACTTTAATTCAATACAAATAAGGTTCATTTTACATTGACGCTGACGTCATCGAATACAAATACGATCAATGGAATAAAATCTTATACTAAGGGTTAGTTACTGCATTACTCATGGTAGACGCGTGCATGTATGAAAATGAAAGTGCACGTGGAGTTTCAGTGTATTTATAGCTACACCATAAGACCTATGTTACAATGTTGCGTTATCTATTGTAGAGACCAACTTATATTGGTCTTCGAAACTTTGTAACCAAAGTTCGCTACTCTATCAAAGACCAATTTACTCGGCAAAAAAAAAAAGTTGTTTGCGTAGTATTTTTATTATACGACTGCCTGAAAAAAGTATTAACTATATTGTATTCAGGGTTCATGTATGTATGTATGTATGTGAGTTCCTATATTCCACCATAACTTCTATACGCCTGAACCGATTTGCTTACCTGATGGTAAGTGACGATGCAGTCTAAGATGGTAGCGGGCTAATTTGGAAGGGGTATGGCAGTTTACATTCAACCCAAACCCCTAATCTGTCAATACACGCCATCGTGCCGGAACGCTAAATCGCTTGGCACTCTTTGACGGTAGGGTGGTAACTGGCAACTAGCGCCCCCACCAGACCAGACCAGAGTCAATTCAGAAGTTGTAAATTAGCAATTTGCCTCCGCCGGGAATCGAACCCGAGACCTCCCAATTAAGAGCACACCGCTCACCACTGCGCCAGGGAGGTCGTCAAAATATTATATAGCTTTTTAGTTCTAAATTGAATGTTTAGGTCCAGACGGTCGATGAACCCTTTTATCCCTTTTATCCCAAAGTTCAACAACCTTACGTTTCGAGACGGGATACAATACACTACATAATTACTAACTTATAGGTACTTTACTAGCGGATGCCCGCGACTTCGTCCGCGCGGATTTAGTCTTTAAAATCCCGCGGGAGCTCTTTGATTTTCCGGAATAAAAATTAATTCAAAAATTATTCTTAAAATCTCAAAAAAAATTATATAATATAGCTTTTATGGGTTGTGCCACACATGACATATGTTAGCCCGGCGCTTCTATTGCTATTGCTGTAGTTTTTGGCAAAATACCTGAGTGGAAGTGTCGGGATAATGTACCTCAGTGTATTGTGATGTGTGGCACAATTTCTTAAACAAATGCTTTTATTTTTCTTTTTTTTTTTATTCGATGACAAGATAGCCCTTGACTGCGATCTCACCTGATGGTAAGTGATGCAGTCTAAGATGGTAGCGGGCTAACTTGTAAGGGGTATAGCAGTGTAAATTCAACCCATACCCCTAATCGGTTTCTACACGCCATCGTGCCGGAACGCTAAATCGCTTGGCGGCACGTCTTTGACGGTAGGGTGGTAACTAGCCACGGCCACAGCCTCCCACCAGACCAGACCAGAGACAATTTAGAAATTATAAATTTCTTAATTGCCCCCGCCGGGAATCGAACCCGAGACCTCCCAGTTATAAGATCACAGCGCTCACCACTGCGCCAGGGAGGTCGTCGCTTTTTCTTCTTCTTTCTTTCTTTCTTCTACTCTGTAAAGTTACCTAAAGCCTCGCGTTAGTTTTACTTTTCAAGCTCAATTAGTTTTTGAGATTTATATTTTTATAATGATAGTTGCGTCTACGGTTATTTGTTCCCATATTTCAAGGTCAAAGAGGAATCCGGCCGCGAAACCCACATAGATCGTGTTGGTACATCGAGTAGATATTACAACAGAAGTTTCAAATTCAAATTCAAAATTAATTTATTTCATGTAGGCCAACTTGTAGCTCTTATGACACGTCATAAATCTACCACCGGTTCGGAATGCAGATTCTGCTGAGAGGAGCCGGTAAGAAACTCAGCAGTTGCTCTTTTCAAAAAAATTTTTTTTTACAAAGCTATGCTATGTATACAGTGCTTCCACAATAAAGCTTCAATAATGCATACGTAGGTACACCAATCCAACGCATGTCAAGATGGGCAGTCAAAGCAGACCCATTCCCGTTGGTGGCACCCGTTCACGAGCATGACGCATGATCCAGCCGTTGCTTCGCTCAACCATATTTGAGGGAACGTAACAACCCACACCACACGACACCACCACAGAAATGTTTAAAGAGAGCATGACTACTCAGGCTTTCGATATAGGTTGCCTTGTTTGGGGATTCGCCATATTTATCCGGCCAAACCCTTTCAACCCGATCCGTCGAGTGATTTGAACTGTGCGTTGACAGATCACACACACATACACAAATGCACTCTTTATTTTTTTTTTTTTTTTTATGTGTTCCTCCCTTTTTTCCTTCGACATGGGGGTCGAAGACTATTCTAGGTCGGTACTTATTTGTTTACTCTTTTAATTTTGCAACTCCTACATTTCACTATGCAGAGTTCATATCATCATAACATTACATTTTATACAACTATTATACATATTATAATGTCACTACTATTGTACATATTATATGTTGTTATTTAAAGAATTTATCTCAATATATGTTATGTATTAGTGCAGATTTATAAAGTAAGTTCAATCTTTTAGTGTTTTTTTTTTTTTTTTTTTTAATATTGTTATTATTATTATTTTTTTTTTTTTTATTATTATTTTTTTCCCTTATTTTTTTTTTTTTTTTTATATTCTCATATATTTTATGTACATATATATATTTTTTCTTTTTTTTTTCCTTCTTTTTTTTTCCTTTTTTTTCTTTCTCCTTATTGTAACAATTTAACACTGTATAATATCATAGTAACACAAATTTTCCATCACGCATATTTTTAGATTGTATATACACATATCATTTTCTCTGGATGTGTGTGGTGTATGTGTGAGTGTGTGTGTGTGAGAGTGTGTGTGAGTGTGTGTGTGTGTGTGTGTGTGTGTGTGTGTGTGTGTGTGTGTGTGTGTTATTATTTAATTAGTTTTATTTTCTTTTATTATGATTTTTGCTATTTTTTCACAGTAATTTAGAAATTTTTGTCTAGTTTCATTATTATTCATGAATTCACTGAGCTTATCCCGTCTTATAAACACATATCATTTTCTCTGGATGTGTGTGGTGTATGTGTGAGTGTGTGTGTGTGAGAGTGTGTGTGAGTGTGTGTGTGTGTGAGAGTGTGTGTGAGTGTGTGTGTGTGTGTGTGTGTGTGTGTGTGTGTGTGTGTGTGTGTGTGTGTGTGTGTGTTATTATTTAATTAGTTTTATTTTCTTTTATTATGATTTTTGCTATTTTTTCACAGTAATTTAGAAATTTTTGTCTAGTTTCATTATTATTCATGAATTCACTGAGCTTATCCCGTCTTATAATTTTTCCAGTCTCTATTTCAATGTCATTTCTCTGTTTACCAAATCTCGGACATTCAGATATTAAGTGTATTATGTCTTCCACATTATCTGGATCACATTTGCATGACGGGTTGTCCTTACATTTGAACCTGTGCAAGTAATATGAGAACCCGCCATGCCCTGTGAAGATCTGCACTATTGTCGGGTTTATTTTAGTTTGTCTTAGGATTTTATAGGCCTGTTTAACATCTGGAAAAAATATTTTTGTTGTTCCCGCAGTTGTGCCAGAGGCATATCTACTTTGCCATACTTCAAGCGTTCCACTTCTGATGGATCGTTTGATGTAGGATATCGGGCACGCATCATAGTCTGCCTTTGTCCTTTTATGTAATGCTGCTTCCTTCGCTAGCTGATCAGCCCTCTCGTTACCTTCAACACCCACATGGGCCTCGACAATTGTATTAGTGTGTAGTGTGAAGTATGATAGCGTGATGATATTGATAACAAAACATTGTATCATAGAACGTAATTGTAAAATGCACTTGCCAACACGTGCCACTCGTGGTTTCAATGCACTTCACATAAACCACGTGCAATGCCGGATGCAGCTAACTCGCATTTGCATTTGATAGCATCATACCCACTAGCCAGCTGTTGGTGGCACCAGTTCACGAGCATGACGCATGATCCAGCCGTTGCTTCGCTCAACCATATTTGAGGGAACGTAACAACCCGCACCACACGACACCACCACGGAAATGTTTAAAGAGAGCATGACATACTTAGGGTACCCGTGTTAAGGCATCGAATTGAATACTCATATTAAGATACTCATATTAAGGCCCAAGAAACGGGTCTGCCCGCGAAATTCAAATTTAATTTGGTTTTTTGCAATTTGTAAACTAATACGACAAAGTAGGCTTATGGTATTCAAATTGCGCCAATGGCAGTATCATCTTCACAGGTTTATATACTAATCTTAACGTGAAAGTATCCAGAAATTAGTCAAAATAATGAGTTTGACGTGAGCTACTCACAAATTAGTCATTATTTTGATTAATTTCTTAAACTGGATAATTTTATGTAAAGATTAGTATATAAACCTGTGAAGATGATACTGCCATTGGCGCAATTTGAATACCATAAGCCTACTTTGTCGTATTCGTTTATAAATGGCGAAAAACCAAATTAAATTTGAATTTCGCGGGCAGCTCCGTGTCTTGGGCCTTAAGGCATCGAATTGAATACTCATATTAAGATACTCATTGAAATATGTAAATCAGACTTTGCGCTCGAGCATAGGCTCAAGCTATATAAAGCGCAAGTCCGCCCCCACATGGAGTACCTACTGCTCTCACCTTTGGGCTGGAGCACCTCAATACCAACTCCTTCCATTTGACCGGATTCAAAAGCGGGCAGTTCGGCTTGTGGACAATCCCAAATTAACCTACTCGTTGGAAAGCCTCGAGCACCGCAGAGATGTTAGCTCTCTTTGCGTATTCTATCGGCTATATAACGGGGAGTGTTCTGAAGAGCTATTTGACCTTATTCCACCGTCTCTCTTCTACAACCGCACCGCTCGCCACCGAACACAATTTCACCCTCACCACCTGGGTGCCTGGAGCACTTCGACCAACCGTTGTGCCAGATCTTTTTTCACGTACTACCAAATTGCGGAATCATCGCCTTTCGACGGTGTTCCCACTTAATTACAACATACCAAATTCCTGAAAAGCAGGCAACGCATTGGTGGTGCCTCTAGTACCTACTACAAGTGTTTATCGGCGGCGGTAATCACTTAACATCAGGTGGCCAACCTGCTCGTTGGCTCGCTAGTCATATATAAAAAAAGTTTTCATTGGCCGTAGCTAAGTATAATATCACTGCATAGTATAAAACAAAGTCGCTTTCCCTGTCCCTATGTACGCTTAAATCTTTAAAACTACGCAACGGATTTTGATGCGGTTTTTTTAATAGAGTGATTGAAGAGGAAGGTTTATATGTATAATACATGCATAATATAGTAGAAAAACACAGATAATTTTAGAGGTTTCTAATGTGATGTCGTAAATAAACACATTTTTTTGCGTTCTCATTGCAAACGCTGGCTAAATCCTACGAAATAGATCAAAATAATGTACCACAGTATTGTACACCTTCAAACGGTCTACAAAAAAGTCCGCGATGGTGTACGTCTATCTCTTAGGGATAACCTACAATAACCATTTTTTATCCCTTACTTTTTAGAGAGCCAGAGAATCGTCTGTAGAGCTTGAGGCTTTAGGCAGCCAAGACATTCTGTAGTATATTTAGTATCAGTATAGCACCCGTGCGAAGCCGGAGCGGGCCGCTAGTAAATATATAATCCGCGTTGACAGCTTAATCGCAGTTCATTCACCTTGCACGTACATATTTGTGAGTAGCTACGTTATTGAGTAGTACGTATATTAATAAAACCTGATTTTTTACGAATTACGTATTTAAACAAATTCATGACCATTGACGACGCGTTGCCAATCAATCTTCCATATGCAAATTAAAAAATATTTGTTGACTAGATGATGCCCGCGACTTCGTTTGTGTGGATTAAGTTTTTCCAATTCCCGCAGTAACTCTTTAATTTTCCGGGATAAAAAGAAGCCTATGTTTTAATCCTGGGTACAAACTATCTCCATTCCAAATTTCAGTCAAATCGGTTCATTCCTTGTGGCGTGAAGGAGTAACAAACATACACACACACATACAAACTTTCGTCTATAATATTAGTAGGATTGACTTTTAAATTGTAAAATTAAAAAAAAAAATTGTGTATTTAATTTTGCCTGGTTTAGCGATTTAGCGTTCCGGCACGATGGCGTGTAGAAACAGATTAGGAGTATGGGTTGAATGTACACTGCCATACCCCTTCCAAGTTAATCCCCTGCCATCTTAGACTGCATCGTCACTTACCATCAGGTGCGATCGCAATCAAGGACTATCTTGTCATTGAATTAAATAAAACACATAATAATTACTTTATTACATAACTAGCTTTTCCCCGCGGCTTCGCTCACGTTAAGTTCGATTTTTCAAACCCCTATTTTATCCCTTTAGGGGTTGAATTTTCAAAAATCCTTTCTTAGCGGACACCTACGTTATAATAGCTATCTACATGCCAAATTTCAGCCTGATCCGTCCAGTGGTTTGAGCTGTGCGTTGATAGATCAGTCAGTCAGTCAGTCATCTTTGCCTTTTATATATATAGAAGATTAAAGATAATTAATTATTTAATTAACATAATTATTACTTTAAGTTGGTAGTATAGCCCTAGCTCCATCAGACCAAACGAATGTCAAGTGTGCTTCCATTCCAACCCGATGTAACTTGCAACTTGTGACCCGGTTTTCATAATACCCACATACACCTATAGGTATTACAACTTAATACCTACCAAGTATAGCATGACCTCCTTTTATTCACAGTATTAGGTATGTGAGTCATCGAGAAAAATCATATATTTACACATATGTTGGCAAAACATTTTATATTGCGAATGTTCTATCTATAATGATATCATAGACGCGTCATACACAATTTTTTTCTTATTCGATAACAAGATCCTTGACTACGACCACGCCTAATGGTAAGTGACAATTCCTGGGTGCCTGGAGCACTTCGACCATCCGATGTGCCAGATCTTTTTTCCACGTACTTTGAAACTGTGGAACCAACTTCCTGCGACGGTGTTCCTACTAAATTACAACATGGGGTTATTCAAGGGGCGGACCAACAAACTCCTAAAAAGCCGGCAACGCATTGGCGGTGCCTTAGGTGGTACAATGTTCATGGGCGACGGTAATCACTTAATAGCAGGTGACCCGCCTGCTCGTCTGCTCGCAAAAATATTTTAAAAAAAGACGTGTGGCACTCGGGGAGTGCCGCGGTAAAGCTATTGCATAGCATTTTTTATCAACGCCATCTAGCGGTGAGAGGAGTCCCGTGTCAGGTTATTTTCGTTACGGAATTTCTGGATTCGGTCTCCACGCTGACCCGCGATCGAAGCTATGCAATAGCTAAAAAAATGACCGCCGGCCGGTTCTATCAAATATGGGTATCGCAGGATATCGGACTAACTCGGGCTAAGGGGTATGGCAGTGTATATTCAACCCATACCCCTAATCTGTTTCTAGACACCATCGTGCCGGAACGCTAGCAGGACCTTTTCCCATGAGAATACGTACATAAAAATGCAAATTAATAAATCTATTGGCGGACGTAAACAAGCAAATGATTAAAATGGACTATAAAACTCGACTTCTTTAAAGAATATCAACTGAAAAATATCTTTAAATTGTGATAGATCGTAAAGGGTCATTCAAAATGCAAAATGATAAGAGAAACCTAACAATGATTTTCAAACACCTATCTAATAATACCTCACTTAACATAGTTTACTTTCCTTTTTTTCCTTTTTCAAAATATGGCGTCTGGTGATCGCCAT
Organism: Hipparchia semele; assembly: GCA_933228805.2. Classification (NCBI taxonomy): domain Eukaryota; kingdom Metazoa; phylum Arthropoda; class Insecta; order Lepidoptera; family Nymphalidae; genus Hipparchia; species Hipparchia semele. Next base: position 4,243,856 of record OW121735.1, on the reverse strand, counting down.
ATTGAATTTTGACAACTGTCATGTCTTTAGTGACCCTCGCAAGATTATCACAAATCGATTGACGTGAGAATCATTAAAATCGGCCTACACGTTTGGTCTCTAGAGCGCCACAAACAGACATACATATATGGACTAAGAACATTACCCTCTTTGGCGTGGTGGCAAGTTGGGTAAAAAAAAACAATCCAAATCCGCACAATTCCTTCATTCGTTATCGAGCTTGAAGGTTAAATGTCAATCAAAACATATAAAAACTTGAAACTAGTGCGTAGAACAATTTAGGATAGAATTTATGTAAAGACCGTTCACTAGAACTTGTCCCTTGCCATCGTGTTGGCACCATTGCTTGTCAAGCTCTTGTTGTCATTGTATGAAGCAATGGTGCCAACATGCCGGTAAGTTATAGTGAAGCATATGCAGGTATTAATTGATCCAGTTACTGTTGACAGTGAGTTTCCAGTGACCACTGTCATTGGATAGTGTAGTTTAGACAGGCCAGAGATTAGTAAGAATGGATTGCTATTTGCTAACTCTTTAAATCAAATTACGCTAATTTGATCCTAGATGGCGCCACTAGGATTGCAAGTTATATTTTAATTAGTGTTGAAACCGACGAAATATCGAATTTTATTTTTCTGGTTCGCCATATTTATTTCTTTCCAAGATCAAAATACATAAAACCTTGTAAAAATAGCAAATTTTTAGAGTACTTTATATATTCTCACAAAGTTGTATTGGCGTCACATCTGAAAGACATTTAACTAACTTTCAACCTCTACAAAATTCTGGACAGGCGTTCTATTCAATCCAACTCTGGGAGACAGTACTGGACTAGCAAGAAAAATATTTACAGTGACGTTGCCGTCAGTGACTGGATCAATGAAACTTGCCTTAAAATTATCACTAAGTTACTAACCTCTTGCGTCAGTTCATCGCCACTATGGTGACCTTCATCTGGCTCCAATTTGACATCTGGCATCTCTTTCACCGAAGAACTATCCATCTCACTCACACCACTAGAACTCGCGGACGTAAAACTAGTGCTGGCTCGTTCCCTCTTCACATCCAACACCAATTCCTCTTCAAACATTGGCGCTAACTCATAAACTTCCGTATCCAAAGGCGTGTTTTCAAGAAGGTATTGCTCCAAATTGTCCTGCTGTTGCTTAACGTCCAAGTATTCAAGATCATTTTTAAGCTCTTTGACATCATCAAAAAGCTCTCCATAATCTTGTAAATCCGCTAAATTCTGGTGGAACACAGAATTCGATTCCTCGTAGTCCAATTTCTCCGATTTGGTGGTGAAATACGGAACAAAATCATCGATAGCGTTGTCGCTGTACAAATCGTCTGCTTCTCTTTCGTCCCTTTCCTTCTTGATCTGAACCATCAGATCCTCATCTGGATCGGTTTCCTTTTTGATCTGCATCTCGTTTGGGACTAGAAATTCGTTGACGTCGAAAGATCTGCTCGCTATTTCGGCGAAAATGTCCGATTCGGTGCGGTTTTCGAAAAAATCGGCTGATAACGTGATCACGGCATCTGGGGAGGATGGAGTTTCGAGTTGAGATGACTCCTCCTCGACTTTCACCTCTTGAGCAACATTGTCGTCAGAGGAGACATTGTCCTCGGAGGGTTCGTCGAGAACCTCCTCCTGGGAGAGCCCGGGCGCTACTGTGTCCGTCGCGACATTATTAACTAAATATGTATGAACTGAACCCTGATTATACCATATCCGGTCATTGTTTTCCAAGTGATTGTACCGTCCCAGGGAATTTAGCTCCTCGAACAGTTGTCTTTCGTAGTTGACCAATATGTGGTCCAAAGATTTCGGGTGGACGAACCTCGGGCGTATCAACGTCCTCGCTTCGTGCTCCAGGGACCAGTCTGATCCATTGGAGATGTGGAGACCGGCTAGCTGCTGGGTCTCGAGCTCGAGATACTCTTCGGGACTCGCTTTTAAGAGGCTAAGGACTAAAGCTAAACGGAGCAGTTCGTCTCCATAGAGTTTCTTTAAGGCGATCATGTTTATTGTTCTTCTTTTACACTTAATTAAATTCAGTCTTTGTTAAGGTTGAGCACTAAAATAATGAGATCATAATTCATAACCGAATAGGTTTTATTAATTTTTTTATATTTGCTAACACTGGCTTAGAATCAAGTCCTATTATCCGGATGGCAGTAGAAGACGATCTTCCGTTTACGCTTGTCTGGAGACATCCTGACGAGCTGTCACAAATGTCTCGCGAAGTTATCTCTAACATCCAGGCACATTTTGTAGGAACACATTGTCACTGAGTCACTAGGATTAATTTTGAGTTCTTTTTGGCTCTACGCCAATTGGTCCACTTCAGTCGGTGATACCTAGATGGGCAACAGTGTGACCTTGAATATGGCAGTCTCAAACAAAGAAAGTAAACAAAACTCAATAGTCGGAAATACGAAAGTGTGTCGGCCTTTTTATTTGCGGCTACTTCACAGCAAAACCATTGCCTACCGTACCATTCCTGGAGTAAGACATAAGATTAACTTAAAATCTGAAGACGGACCGGCCGTGGGATTGTCTAAAAATAATTGCTTTAGTGTCACAATCAATCAAAGCCATCACCTCTGGTTGGTTGGTAGATTGGATAAATAATTTTTTTTTTAATATATAGACTAGCGCTTGACTGCGATCTCACCTGATGGTAAGAAGATGGTCTAAGATGATGCTCGCTTGCCTAGAAGATGCCTATTCGCTCTCGATTTAAAGACACCCATTATAGTTAAAACGGAAGCCGGAAGGGCATTCCAAATTATTGCGGTGCGTATTAGGAACGAGGAAGCAAAGCGCTTGGTGCGAGATCGTGGAATTTCTACCACGTAGCAGTGCAGATTCGTACGATGCCTTGCGGTTCGGTGGTAGAAAGGTGAGGTAATCATGCAGCAAGACATTGAATTCGGCTAATTAGAGATGATTGCGATCGGCACATGGTGGCAATCATTTTTAGACAACCCCACAGCAGTAGCTGTTCCATTGTAGAAAAGCTAGAGCAATGATTGCAATAGTCTTAATTGTGATTGGCTGGGTTTATGGCATTCTTGCTTCAGCAATGTATGTTAGCCAATAGTGAAATCGACGGCCAATTTTATCGGTGATAGCGATCGTCTCGTTATAGTAATAATTTTTAGACAATCCTGCAGCTGAGCTTATCGACTTTTACTTTTTTTTACGAACTGGGAAACGGAAAAATAAAAAAAAAAAACGCGAATTTTTTCAGCCAATTTTTCATTGAAAACACCTAACTTCTATTCCATTCTATTCTAAAAAGCATCGAGAAGCGTTTTCTTTGTAAAAAACACGTTAACATGTCGTATTGCGGATTAAATGTATGTACATTTTAAATTCCTATTACCACTTGGTAGGTACGATATTTTTGTTTCAATGAATCCGATTAACACTTGACATCGACTAATTCAATACAACATTCAACTGTAAAGAAAAGAGGTCTCGAATTTTGTTATTTTAATTAAAAAACCCAAGTCAACTATGTACTTAGAAGATTAACAACTTTATACCTTGGTTTAGAATAAGCATTTAATAAAAAAGTCAATACAATTTCTGAACGTTGCCGTTGACATCTTTTTTCTCATAAGACATCTGACATTAAGCTGTTGTTTTTTTTTTTTATATATTTTGTTTATGAAACAATCTTAGAAATCTGTGGCGAGTAGGTACCAAGACTACCACGTTGTTTGCGTCAACTGATGCCTCGCTGATGCAAACAACAAAGTTAGTATTTCTTTGTTTACATTTCCCGATTGAGCTCACAATAATTAATGTTAAAACAAGTTACATTCTAGGCTTAGAATTAAGTAAAAAAACAAATGAATACAAAATCCAAGCGTCATATTATGTTGTTGTTGTTGTTGTTGTTTTAACTTTCTGGCTTTATTTAGTGCCAGTTTTATTATGTTTGCCACTTTATGATTTTGACAATTTCGATAGAATTATAGTCTGAATAGGCTGTGTGGTCATGGATCTTTGCCTATCCCGGAAAAACAACAAAAGCAAATTAAGTCTGCCGTATCTTTCAGAGCCTAAAAACAACTAATAAAAAAAAAATATATACGCGACGCCTTGAGAACCTCCTAATTTTTTTTTCGGTTGAACCATAGAATATGTACTTAGATTTCAGAACGCTAAATCGTTACCCGCTAATGCTTCATGTGTCGATTTCGTCAGCTTATGAAAATAGTCTTTGTTTATAACTTTATATTGAGAAGATACGCAGCGCTCAATTTTGACAATTTTGACACAATGGATGACACTAACAACACAAAAGTCTGCTGTCACTTTTAGAATCCAACGACCACAATGGCAGATGAGATTTAGAGACACGCGGCGTTTAATTTTGACAATTTTGACACAACTTTAAGAACCTAACCAAAGTAGGGTGTAACTTTTAGAACATAAAGAGCAATAAAAAAATATATATAAGAGATTATAACATAAGTACTAGATTTCAGAACGTTAAGTGGTTTCCCGCGTAAGCTTTTTGCGCTGTATTCGTCAGCTGATACAAATAGTCTTTGTTTATATTTAGAGGCACGCGGCGCGCGGCCGCTCTCGACGGTGTTCGGTGAACAACTGCGAACTGCGAATAAAATACAAGTTCAAATCAAGACGCCATTGCACCGTGCAGTAACCAGAACGTCAAGGCCTCTGGTTAGTCATATGACGTTTAGTCGCTGATGCTGTTGGGGAACAGACGTGCAGGGTCAATGGATCTCTTTATTCTGGACGATTAGGTCATATCAGATCAAGTGTATCTAGGGTTGTCTACTGCCTATGAGAAAATTATGCAGACTTTTTCGACTACTGCGAAGAATTTGCAGTTTACACGCAGAAGAAGAATGCAAAACGTTTTTTATACGACTGCCTGAAAAAAGGAGTTTATTGTTTTCAGGGTTCATGTATGTATGTGAGTTACTATATTCCACCTTAACTTCTATACGCCTGAACCGATTTTGATGTTGAGGTATCGTTAGAATGCTTAGCTTATTCCGGGTAACATAGGCTAGTAAAATTTAAAAAAAATTGTTGGGGTGACTTCATAGTCACCCCATCAATTAAATACTAAAGTTAAAAAATAAATCGAAAATAAAATTAAGTACCTATATAATCATCATCCAAAAATGATGAGTAGATTCCAAAAATATACAACACTATAGTTCAATATCCAGTGATTCACAAAAAAATATCATTTAAAAATGTGAATAATTTTATTCTCCAAATAGAAAAGTAAATGACAGTGGTACCTATTTAACTTTTTAGTTCGCGTTTTGGCTGGGCAGTCGTGTTTTTTAATTCTTGTAATTAAAGCTTGTTTAATCGACTACTGCAAATAAATAATATAATTGTAAAGTTCGCAGCATTTTGCAGTCTATACGTAGAAGAAGAACGCAAAACGTTTTTCGCAATCTATAATTATATAAAAAGGCTTGTCCTGACTGACTGACTGACTGACTGACTGACTGACGATCAACGCACAGCCTAAACCACTGAAGTTAGAAACTTGAAATTTTGACAGTAGGTTCCTTTTATGACGTAGGCGAGCACTAAGAAAGGATTTTTCGAAATTCGCCCCCCAAGGGGGTAAAAAGGGGGGTTAAAGTTTGTATGAAACTCCGTCATTTTTAGAGTTATACTCATGAATTTCGGTATTTAGGCTTTAAATTGAAAACAAAAAAGTAAGTGTTTCACACTTTTAAAAAATTCTACCCCCTAAGGGGTTAAATAGGGGTTGAATGTTTGTATGATAGTCCTTCGTTCTTCAAGTTATTTTTCAAGTTATGTTTATGAAACTTGATATTTTGGCTCTTGATCAAAAATAAAGAATTACGTATTTTACATATTTCGAAAATTCTCCCCCCAAGGGGGTAAAAAGGGGGGTTAAAGTTTGTATGAAACTCCGTTATTTTTCAAGCTATACCCATAAAATTCGGTACTTAGGCTTTAAATTGAAAACAAAAAAGTAGGTGTTTCACAGTTTTTAAAAATTCTACCCCCTAAGGGATTAAATAGGGGTTGAGTGTTTGTATGATAGTCCTTCGTTCTTCAAGTTATTTTTCAAGTTATGTTTATGAAACTTGATATTTTGGCTCTTGATCAAAAATAAAGAATTACGTATTTTACATTTTTTGAAAATTCTCTCCCCAAGGGGGTAAAAAGGGGAGTTTCAATATTCATAGTTAAGACAGGACAACGTCTGTCGGGTCCGCTAGTAATGTATATGTAATAACGAAAAAAAAAAGTCTTATCACATGCGTCGCGCGCCGTCCACGCGTTTCTTCGAGAAACCACATGTTTATCGTTTTAAGGGTAAAAACATGCCAAAGATGCCATCGCAGTGAGGTATCCTTCGGCATGTTCGCGCTCGTCTGTTTGCATACATTTGTTTTACATGGAGGTGACATCGAGGTAGCGAGCTAAACCGCGACCGCGAGGTATCGCAGTGAGGCATCTCTGGCATGTTTTCACCCTAAGACAGATTTAAACAAAAATGGGTTGTACCTATATAGGTCGTAATTTATTTTTAACACTTAGGCGTCACAGTATAATTATCTTTACAATGTATCTACGTATTACGTCGCCGGAACTATCTACACGTGTGCAGACAGACAGTATTTACTACGATAACAGTGTTGATTTATTTTATTACACACACGCTGGGCCCCAAGTCTGCTATTTTACATGTCATTGTCATTGAACCGCAATACAATTACAATTCAACTATCATTGGTCCAAAATTTCGTAGTCTACTAAATTCACAATGGTCGTTCGATTTCTTATAATTGGATTGTAATTCAATGATACCTCGGTATTGCCATTAGCTTAAAAAGCGTTTGCCGAAATGAGTTTAAAAAAAAACTACATATTAAAAACGTTTATTTAAGCTAGATTCAAAGCTAGATGTGTCAGTGGCAAACCATCGGAAAACAATTGTGACGCCATTGAATTAGTAGACTACCAAAATTGCTAAAAGTAGCAATTGGGATGTCATTGATAGACAATTGAACTACAATTACAATAGCAGACTTGGGCCCCTGATAGCTGATACTCGTGACTTCGTCCGCGTGGATTTAGTTTTTTAAAATTCCGCGGGCTTTTTTTTATTTTCCGGGACAAATGGTAGCCTATGTCACGGTAACGTGAAATCACACTTTACGAGGACGACCTCCCTGGCGCAGTGGTGAGCGCTATGGTCTTATAACTAGGAGCTCTCGGGTTCGATTCCCGATTACTTTTTTAATCGACTTTCGAAAAAGGAGAAGGAGTTGTGTTTTTCTACCTCTGTATATCGATATCTCCGTGATTTCTTAACCGATTTGCGTGAATCTTTTTTTAATTGAAACAAAAACTTTGCAAAATGCTCCCATAAAAATTTCGGGTTCCAACTCTTCAATCCTGATGCTGCAGGAGTACTGCCCTCCTAAACTGTGGGGATTTAGGAACTGTCGATTATGAATAGTCATTGTAGGCACCAAGTAAAGACTAAATCGTTGAATTCCAGGACCCAACTCCTCAATCCTGATGTTGCAAGGGTTCTGCCTACCTAAACTGGGGATTTAGGAACGCAGGCGAAGTCGCAGGCGTCCGCTAGTAATATAATAAATTGCCTCTGTTCTGGTCTGGTTGAAACCATACAGTGTTGGAAGGTATGGTATAAGGAATGTACCTACCTATTCGACCTTAACGAAGCGATCTGTTTAAATAATGAAGTAATTTTTGTTCATCACTACATAGTATAAAACCAAGTCGCTTTCTCTGTCCCTATGTACGCTTAAATCTTTAAAACTACGCAACGAATTTTGATGCGGTTTTTTTTAATAGATAGAGTGATTGAAGAAGAAGATTTATATGTTTAATAACATCCATTAACAGTGAATGACATATGCTATATATTTTATACCCGTGCGAAGCCGGAGCGGGCCGCTAGTCTAAATATATAAAAGGCAAAGGTGACTGACTGACTGACTGATCTATCAACGCACAGCTCAAACCACTGGACGGATCAGGCTGAAATTTTGCATGTAGATAGCTATTATAACGTAGGTGTCCGCTAAGAAAGGATTTTTGAAAATTCAACCCCTAAAGGGATAAAATAGGGGTTTGAAAAATCGAACTTAACGTGAGCGAAGCGAGGGAAAAGCTAATTATTAATATTTACAGCGTAATTTGACGCTCATTTGCGACTGGCAATGATTTTTCTTGTTTTCAGCTTGGCAAAATTTTTTAGAGACCCTTTCATTAAGCCTCCGCTGTCCTTTCGTCTGTCTGTCTGTCAGCGGGCTGTATCTCATGATTCGTAATAGGTAGAGAGTTGAAATTTTCAGAGAGTGTGTCTTTCAAAAAATAAAAATAAATTAAAAATTAAGTAAAGGAAAATGAACTTACTAGAAACGTGTTTTGTTTTTTTCAGCGTTTTTTTTTATATCTTTCTTCCCGGGTAAATTTTCAGAGCGGGCTTTTTTCCGTCATTTAGGTGGCTAATTTTTTTCTCACATTTCACCCAAACCAAATGCGTTAGATTATAGATTAAGATGCTGTGAATCTAATAATTTGTGAGGCGCCCTTTAAAACGCAGTACTTTCGGAGAAATATTTTTTGCGCCACCGTAATGACGATAAAAGCCATAGAAATGGCTCTAATGAATTAAGTAAGCAAATTTTCTTAAATATAAATACAAAATATGCTTAGACTAGACACTGTATACACTGTCCTCTAGCTCCAAACTAAATCACGTATCCATAATTGTGTTTTAGGAGGCAATAAATGTTAAATATTGAAACTGAACTCTCTGAGTCCTACATAGGCCTAATTACCTACGTACTTACCTTCTTATAAAAATAAAACTTATTAAGTTATTATTGAAAATGTATATATGTATTTTAAGTATATATCGTATTGATTATACAGGCATTCATCATTTCGGTGGCCCACCGTGCCACCGCAATGACGCCACCATAATGACGACAAAAGGGTTTTTCATGATAATTACTCAACTACCTAATTAATTTAGTAGATATTTACAGATCGTAATATCAAGGCAATTATCTATAACATCCTAACTTGACGATACAATAAATCACTCATGTTCATTAGCTAAAACTTGCCACCGAACTGACCGCTCACGGTGACCAAAACATATTTTATGAAAAACTTACCTCGGGAACATTATAAAACCTACGTATTGGACATCCTCTCTACAAACAAGTTGGGGCCAGACTAATGCTCAGGTGGACCAATAAAAAAATTTGGCGTGAAATCGCTTGACTAAGAAACAAGTAGTCAATTGCGAGCATCGAAAGTGCAGTTTTACGCGGGACAAAGACATATTGGCGTCTCAGATTTTTAATTTAATAGTTAGTAAAGTTTTTGTGTGTTAAAATGTGAAATGGAGTAAAAACCTTTAAAATGAGATATTTTGATAAGAGATAAGTTAAAATTTCGTGTAATAGTGAGTAGTTTGGTGAGCGCAATTTGAAGTGGGACAAGCCTCCCAGGGGTAGACCGCCCATACATGTCGGATATTAAACGTGGAATTTCTTGTATGTTTTTAATATTAATTCTAATCTGGTTTTATATACGGTTAAGCTATGAGGTATATTTTCAAAATAACATGTTTTTAATCTATTTTAAATGATAGTTTCTATGAAAAGGTCATAGGACGCCTAAAAAAGTACGCTCGAAAATTTACCCTCCCCTTATCTTATCTTCCCTTCGTATGGGAGTCCGATAGATCCTATTATACTTTATTTTTTATTATAAGTTATTTTTATTATACTACGTTATTTTTATTATACTTTATTCAAAGGGCTAAAAAACATCGTAAAACGGCAAATAAAGAAACCGGTAAAAAGTAATAATTTTCATTTTCCCAAGCATCCATCTTGGATGGCCGCCATGGCGGGCAAACGGCCTCGTGTCATTCCAAAGGCGAATTCAAAAATGGAACGCGCTAAAAGTTCATTGCATTTCAATGCATTTATCTTCTGTGCTCTTATTTTTTTATTGCGTTCAGAAATACGCGTATGACGGATATCTATTCGTCGCCTTCCTTTGTTGTCTTTGTTTTGACGAGATGTCAGTGTTTTTTTTTTTACAAATCTTGGCAATGATCTATGCTTTTTTATAAAGCGAACAGAAGTTCAAAAGGAAAGACTTTCAAGTCAGGCCGCAAGCGCATAGAAAAAACTGATAACTCGTTGGTTGATTGCTTGTCAATGATATCATTTCCTTCAATTTTCCTTCGAAAGAAATTATTGACATAAATAGCTATTTTTGTGTAAAATTTTCATTAGACGGGTAGAATCTATCTACCCGCCTTCTTTTTCGGCAAAAAATACTAACAACGTCACTTTTTAAATTTCGCGCTGTACGACGCTTTTCTGTTGTTGTTGTTTAAATGACGTTCCTCCGAAAAGATCAAGAGAGCGGGTAGATAGATTCTATCCATGACAGCTTCAACTTGACGTCTCGCAACACCGCATCCCGTCGTGACCACGGTCCATGTAATTGGATCTAAATATCGACAATCCCAACTAAAATAATTCCCGTGATACGTACTCGTAATATTTTATAACAATTATGTCTCCCTTGAATTTCCACTTACAGAGGTTCTATAACTGTACTTGTATCATTTTCGCGCCAAATGAATCCGCCATACTGTTTCAACGCTGCAAGTAGAAACAGAAAGTGCGCGAATAAGAGAAAGTCTATCGCAATTTAACTATTGTAGAATCGCGAAAGCGTATTATTTAACATCGTTTTTAATTACTTATTTGTACATAATATTAAAGTTTTTTAGACGTCTATGTGAAATTTCTGAACTGTATCTATATTAGTGTACTTAATAGAATTTTGTTAGGAATAACTCTACTTAAATATTTTCTTCTGTCGAATTCGTATTCGTAACCCTACAGTCATCATTATAAAACATTTAAGAATATAACATAATAGAAATATCTTTATTGGTAGCAATAAACACAAAAATGTACAAAATAAATCAAAATTTAAAAACACAGCAACGGATAGGTATTAGATATCGTTACTTTGTACAGCAGTGCAACGCTACCAAAAGGTGAGTCACTCAGCTTGTGTTGGGGCTCCTAGCCTCACAGACCCAAAACTGGCGAAGCCGCCAAGTTTCAAAGCTGTGGGAGCCAGCTGTCCCAACGCTGATTTTCAGTGACCGCCTTTAATTTCAAATTGATTAATTATTTGTAAATTAAGCAAGATCCCCACAATTTGGGTAGAAAATAGTAAATACCCCTGCAGCATCAGGCATTGAGGAGTTGAAAAAAATTTATGGGACCACCTCGCAAGCTTCCTCTGTCGATTAAAAAAAAATCATACATAGAAAAAAAATACCGGCCGAATTGATAACCTCCTGCTTTTTGGAAGTCGGTTAAAAAGGAGTTTTTTAATTGTACCCTTTTGATATGTAACATAGACTGCTTAAATCATAACCAATCCTTTTGACTTTGCCAAGTTGGGTAAAAATAAACATAACATACATATAAAAATAGACAGCAACCATAAGGATACTTGCAATTGTTACTATTTATAGAAAGAAGCAACTATATACGATAAACCCATTCGCCTTGTAACACAAATCAAGCAGTACTTGTATTAAGGACGTCATGTATATTGTATGTTGCCTTCCTTTTCCCTTATTTATTAGTAGATAAGGACTATTTGACCTTAATCCACCCTCTCTCTTCTACAACCGCACCGCTCGTCACCGAACGCAATTTCACCCTCACCACCTGGGTGCCTGGAGCACTTCGACCATCCGTTGTGCCAGATCTTTTTTTCCACGTACTTTGAAACTGTGGAAACAACTTCCTGCGACGGTGTTCCCACTAAATTACAACATGGGGTTATTCAAGGGGCGGACCAACAAATTCCTGAAAAGCCGGCAACGCTTTGTCCAGCCTCAGGTGCTACAAATGTTCATGGGCGGCGGTAATCACTTATCAGGTGAACCGCCTGCTCATTTGCTCACTAAAAAAAGACGTGTGGCACTCGGGGACTGCCGCGGTAAAGATATTGCATAGCATTTTCTATCAACGCCATCTAGCGGCTCACCGTAGAGGAGTCCCGTGTCAGGTTATTTTCGTTACGGAATTTCTGGATTCGGTCTCCACGCTGGCCCGCGATAGAAGCTATGCAATAGCTTAAATATAAAAAAGGATAGTTTGGTGAATAATTCCACAGCTAGGTATCCCATAAGTCTTTCATCATCAGTGGAACTACGCATGGACATCGTCTATTTACGGAAATAATCACCAGGAAGCAGAAAAAAAGACAATATAATATAGCACCTTTAAGTCTATCAATTAACTTGGAGATCTCACAACGAATTGTTAGTCGAACCATACGGTCTTATATTCACCATATGGTTGAAGATATCTATGTATGGACTGACAAGTTTTCAATACATAGGTACCTACTTACCACAGATTCAATATGGTCTGGCTCGCGACTCGTGAACTGTCATAAATGGAGGCCAGTGGACAGATATAAATCAGAGAGTAGTATATTCCGTGAATAGAAGCTTGTGAACATATGGATGATAAAAAAAATATAGCGATCTCAAGAAAGCGAAAATGAACATAACATGATTTTGACCAAAATGTTATTTAGATTTTTGAAAATTCAATACCTGCACTGGTAGCATGGGCAGAAGATAAAAGTTTTATCCCCCGATTTTATCCACTGACAGGGGATAAAATTATCTTTTCCCTATGCTAAAGTATGGCGACCGAGGAGAAGGCGAAGTATATTCCTATAAGTATATCCACTGAGAGTTATTTCCACCGCTGTGCCCATGCTCGACGGGTGGATAAAACTAAGGGAGGGGATAAACATTTTATCCTTTTCCCGGGGATAAAATTTCTCCCGCCTATGCTAGCCCTGCTGATGGGGTAAATTAGGAGTTAGAAAAGTTAAACTTAAGGTGAGCGAGGCTGCGATAAAAGCATTACAAAATTATTTTTAATTTTGTTTATTAATTTTGTCCAAAATACTTGCGATATTGTACTATTTGCTGATGATACTTACGTCTTTAATTTTTAAAGTCGATAGGACGAAAGACAATTTTGACGATGTAAATAGTGCATTATCTCAAATTTCTGAATGGTTTACGGTAAATAATCTACTTTTAAATGCCAAAAAAACCAAGTGTGTTGAGTTTTTATTACCTAACACGAAAACGGTCAGTAAGAATTTAAAGATAAATAATGAACCTTTGAAAACTGAGGAATCCACAGTATTCTTGGGATTAAACCTGGACTCAAAGCTACAATGGGGCACTCGTATAGCAACGCTTGCTGGCAAACTTAGCTCTGCTGCTTACGCTGTTAGGAAGATTCGACAGTTGACTGACATAGAAACTGCAAAAATTGTTTATTTTGCATATTTTCATAGTATTATGTCATACGGAATCTTACTGTGGGGTAAGGCAGCCGATATTGGAAAAATTTTTGTATTGCAGAAGAGGGCAATCCGCGCAATCTATAATTTGAGACCGCGGGATTCCCTTCGAGAAAGATTTAAAGAGATAGGCATTCTTACAGTAGCTTCACAATATATTTACAACAACATAATATTTGTCAGACAAAACATTTTGAGTTACAAAAAAAAGGGTGATTTATCCCATAGACCAAGTAGAAATCCAAATAAGCTCATGTATCCTGGGCTGCGCCTCAAGAGGGTCCAAAAGTCATTTGTGAGAATGGGCGTGACGTTCTACAATAAAATTCCACAATCAATCTTAGACTTGCCTCTACACAAGTTTAAGAAATCAATTAAATCCGCTCTCATGGAAAAAGCATATTATACAATCGAAGACTACATAAATGATAAAAAAGCGTGGATATAATTCGCTCCAGTGATTCATGAGACAGTGATAACTATCCTATGTAACATGAATTTATTGTATTCTGTTCTACGGTGTTTCCACTTTATTTGTGTCTCAGTCATGTCTCAAAATGAATAGTTTAATATTGATACTCAATTCGATGCCTCAACATGGGTAGCCTGAGTAGTCATGCTCTCTTTAAACATTTCTGTGGTGGTGTCGTGTGGTGCGGGTTGTTACGTTCCCTCAAATATGGTTGAGCGAAGCAATGGCTGGGTCATGCGTCGTGCTCGTGAACGGGTGCCACCAACGGGAATGGGTCTGCTTTTGCCTGCCTGTGTTGACATGTATTGAATTGTATTTATTTGTATTTGTATTGTATTTATTTTTACTTGTACTCAGGAAAATTCATCGTGGAAGCACTGAATACATAGCATAGTTTCAATAACAATTGTAAAATTTTTATTTTTTTGAAAAGAGCAACCGCCGAGTTTCTTGCTGGCTCTTCTCGGCAGGAAAGGCATTCCGAACCAGTGGTAGATTCATTGACGATTCAAAAGTGCTTGTAAAAAGTTTATTTGAATAAAAAATATTTCTATTCTATTCTATTCTATTAATTGCTTTCGTTTAAATATCAATAAATTAATATAATATTATTAAGTGAATCATTTGCATGTCGTTGATTGGTCATCGAACTGCAAACATTTGAAATTCTAATTAAGATGGCGTTTCGCGCGCAAATTCACGTCACTCGATGTGTTTTTCTGACGCCCACTGAAGTTCAAGGTTGGTGCTAACGTTCGGAAACTGAATAGATGTTTTTTAAATGCTAAAAGAGGCCGGACATACTCTTGGGAGTAAATAAATTGTATCAGGGTGCATTATTTTTTTAAATAAAATGTAAAAAAAACATTCAAACTGATTCTGAACAAAATACAAGATTAGACCAGATATTTTAGAATTTATAAAACTGTCTCCGCTGGCAATGAAATCAAATAAAGGCAATTAATAGGCTGTATGGCCATGGATCCTTGTCTGTCACGAAAACAGACGAAAGAAGAACAACAAAAATATAAATTTTAAACAAAAATTTAAATCCAAATTTTTCTTTAAATCATATAAAACTAGGATATTAATATGATTATTAAAACTGTAAAATCGATGCCACTGTATAGTTCTTGCAACTCGAGGGTACGTGGCTCATGGTTGTGTGTGTGTAATAATATATGTATAAGTACTGACGGCACGCACACTTACGCAATGTGCATGTACACGACGTAACCACAAGTAAAGCTCACACGCCCTCGTGAATTGCAAGAACTATAACATTATAAGATAGCAATAGCATTTCATTTATATCGGATGCGACTGGTAACTGGTAACCAAGGTTGTAGTCAAGGCAAACTATAAAGAAAAACCGTTTTATGGCATTATATCCATCTAATGCTATGTTATGCCTTTGCAAATATGCCATCTAATGCCAATATATATGCCAATGCTTTAAGTTTACAATTCGAGGTATCCACAAACTTCTATTACTGTTCGGGGGAACAAATAGAACCACTACTTAGTTTACTATAGTTCGTCTTGCACCAATCTTCACCAATCATTTATAGTTAAACTAGCTTTAACCCGCAGCTTCGCTCACGTTAGGTTCGATTTTTTAACCCCCTATTTAACCCTCTTGGGGTTGAAATTTTCCAAAATCCTTTCTTAGCGGATGTCTACGTCCTAACAGCTACCTGTATACCAAATTTCAGCTCGATCGGTCCAGTGGTTAGAGCTGTGCGTTGATAGATCAGTCAGTCAGTCAGTCAGTCAGTCAGTCACCTTTGCCTTTTATATATTTAGATTTTGTAATTATGTCAATTTTTGGCAAGTTTAATTCAGAGTGAACAAGAAAAGGAAAAGCATAGAAAATTTAACTTAAATAAATATATTTAGGGGGTCGGTCCAACTATCTATTTTTCAAAAAACTGGAAGAATGTTAGTCACGAAAAGACTGATGAAAAATTCCAACGCAGAACAACAACAAGAATCATGTACAGTGAAACTGGTTTCAGTCCCTTGTATAAAACCTCTAGTTAATTAGCGATTGTATAAATTAATTTAATTTATTTTAAACGCACAGGTAGCCGTGAATTTTCCTAACAAAGTGGCACAACGTGCAAGATATTTAGGACGTTATTTTAGTGAGAATGCACTCTTGATCTCCAAGGTTCGTATAAACGGATCGCCCTTGCCGGCGCGACCTACATTTAGTTAATCAACGAGTAATAATATTATCTACTAGCTGTTGCCCGCGACTTCGTCCGCGTCAACTGCTGTTATTATGATCGCGATTAAGAAGTTTTTAAAAGAATATATTTTAAATATGGATAATTTTCCCCGTTTTTGCAACATTTTTCACTGATGCTTCGCTCCTATTGGTCGCAGCGTGATGTTATATAGCCTAAAGCTTTCCTCGATAAATGGACTATCCAACACAAAAAGAATTTTTCAATTCGAACCAGTAGTTCCTGAGATTAGCGCGTTCAAACAAATAAACTTTTCAGCTTTATAATATTAGTATAGATACGACGAACTCCCCTGGCGCAGAAGTGAGTGCAGTAATCTTATAAGAAGTTGTGAGTGGGTTCCGTTCCCGGTGTTTATCTTCTATTTTTTTTTATTGTTTTATTCATTGACAAGATAGTCCTTGACTGCGATCTCACCTGATGGTAAGTGACGCTATCTAAGATGGTAGCGGGCTAACTCAGAAGGGGTATAGCAGTGTAAATTCAACTCGTACCCCTAATCGGTTTCTACACGCCATCGTGCCGGAACGCTATATCGCTTGGCGGCACGTCTTTGACGGTAGGGTGGTAACTAGCCACGGCCAAAGCCTCCCACAGTCATTAGTCAATAGCCCAACGGTTAAAGGTGCGGACTGAAAACTCTAAGGTCGCAGGTTCGAATCCCACCCGTTTCACTAATGTCGTACCCACTCCTAGCACAAGCTTTCCGCTTATTTGGAGAGGATAGGAGGATATTAGTCAACTTCGGCACTGGTAGCATGGGCGGGAGAAATTGTATCCCGGGAAAAGGATAAAAAGTTTATCCCCTTGCTTAGTCTTATCCACCCATCGAGCATGGGCACAGCGGTGGAAGAATATTGACAGTGGATAAAATGGGAGAAAATTTATCCCCGCAATTATTGCCATTATAAGAAAATCATGGAAGTAGGAGGTACAAATACCACAATACTTCAAAAATGTCAATTCGGTCTCAAAAAGTCATTATTTTTATCTATACTAGTGATTTTGACAGTTAATAGGTGATTCGTAGGTGGTTTTTGTTTTCGTTTGACCCTTTCAATTACTTCTCTTTCAATAGTCAAAAAAGGACAAGTTTATCTCTTTCATTTGTTCCCATGCTCTAGCCGGGGGAAGTTGCTCCACTTGTAATGTCAAATAGGGATTACGGTTGCAAAATTACGTAATTTTACCGAAAAAGCTAGTAAAATACGGATATTTTACGGTAATTTATATATATTACGGTAAAATTACCGGCTACGTATCTATGCTGAAAAGTATAGCGGGGGGTGAGACGAGCGTGTAGTTGCAACATACTTACGTACTGCGAGTCGCGCGGCGCGACTCGCACGATGCGACGTTGCCGTTTAGTGCAGTTTGCCTTTATGTTTTGCGCTGTTGCCATTCCGACTGAACAGTGAGCATTCGGCAAGCCGATCGGCGATCAGTTGAATTGTTTTGACTGACTGCACTATACGTGCAGTTAGTAAATTATGCCACGAAATCAAATTAGCCGCGCAGTCACAATAGTTTTGTTCGTAAGAGTTAAATCGTATTTTACCCAATTTTACCGTAATTTACGTAATTTATTTATATTTTACGTAAAATATGGTAAATTACCGAATTTTACGAAAGTAATATTACCGCTTTACATCCCTAATAGGGATATACTTCTCCTTTCCCCTGTCGCCTTGCTCTAGCATAGGGAGAAGGCAGTTGTATCCCCTGTCAGTGGATAAAATCGGGGGATAAAACTTTTATCTCCTGCCCATGCTGCCAGTGCAGGTTGCTTAATATTCTTTTTTTTTTTTTTAAATAGTGTGATATATTAAGAGTAGGATTCAGAAGGATGCTGCGCCAAAAATACACTGCATAATGATCTCGCGTGCATGTGTGCATCGAGGCCGTACGCAATAATCTTTTCTCTCGTTTAGGAAGAGCCTCGATCGAAATTATTTATACTACCCTCGCCTTATTGCCAAGAAAATTCTTTTGTTTTGGCGTTGAAAATATCATTATCATAAGTTATCATAACATTAAGAGGTGCGTGTTGTAATAATTTTTTAAATCTATACTAATAATATATATAAAGCAGAACAGTTTGTTTGTTTGAACGCGCTAATCTCAGGAACTACTGGTTCGAATTGGAAAATTCTTTTTGTGTTGGATAGTCTATTTATCGAGGAAGGCTTTAGGCTATATAACATCACGCTGCGACCAATAGGAGCGAAGCATCAGTGAAAAATGTTGCAAAAACGGCGAAAATTATCCATATTTAAAATATATTCTTTTAAAAACTTCTTAATCGCGATCATAATAACAGAAATTGACGCGGACGAAGTCGCGCGCAACAGCTAGTAATTAATAAAACTCCTTTATCATACTTGTTCTCTTATCAACAGATCTTATCAGTGTCTGGTTAAATTAATCCTGACAGTTACAAACACAACATTTTACTAACACGACCTCAGTTTCTCGTGTTTTGCACACTTCCTGATGTTATTCCGACGTCTCTCTTATCAAGGAGTGAGCTTAGTTTAATGCATGGAACACCAGCTTCCGCCTTATCATGCCAAGAGCTATAGAGAACATCCATGATCAACATGTGGTTCCAAAAACAACAAGTAAACATAATAATTCCCATTCAGTATGACCTAGCTACAGATCATACTGAATTTGACGACCTCCCTGGCGCAGTGGTGAGCGCTGTGTCTTATAACTGGGAGGTTTCGGTTCGATTCCCGGTGGGGGTAATTTAGGAATTTTCAATTTCTGAATTGCCTCTGGTCTGGCCTGGTGGGAGACTTTAGCCGTGGCTAGTTACCACCCTACCGTCAAAGACGTGTCGCCAAGCGATTTAGCTTTCCGGCACGATGGGGTGTAGAAACCGATTAGGGGTATGGGTTCAATGTACATTGTAAATAAAATCTTATGACCATTTTGTTACTTGGGAAGTCTGCAAGGGCCGATTTAGGAGGCAGCTAGGATGGTCTCTACACATGGGTCTACAGCAAGGGCGAAATGCATTTAGGAGGCGATCTAAGATCCGACCTAAAATGACCCTACACACGACATGTTTAGGAGACAATCTAGGATCCTCCCCACTTTTTCACCCTAAATCGGCCCTGCCGCAGTGTCGTGCGTAGAATGCTTTAGATGATTTATGTATGGTTGGTGAAGACGGGTGTGTATCACAACCAACCTCATCACAAAATCCTTACTAATGTATAAATTATGCGAAAGTGTGTTTTTGGTTTGTCCTTCAATTACGCCAAAATAAAGCAACGGATCAACCTGATTTTCTGCATGGGTATAGTGGAGGTCCGGGAGAGTGACATACGATACTTTTTATCTCGTAAAATCAAACGATCTCTTTGATTTTACGAGATAAAAAGGGATTTTTAAAAACTAAATCCACGCGAGCGAAGTCGCGGGCATCAACTAGTTAATGGAATAAAGACAACCATTTACTTAAACGTCCTTAATACCCCACCCACACGTGTGTGACTGTGTGTCGGTGCGTTGAACGCCCCTCCCACACGGGGCGAACCCACAAACTGTGAGGAGTCAAACCTCTTAAAGAGCAAAAACCTCTGCGGTCCTCAGCTGCCCCATTTCAAAACCTAGTAAGTGCGATTCACAAAATTTTAAAGTAGACCAAAAAACATATTTGTGGTAGCCCTTCTGAACTCTGAACTCTTCAGTATCTGTTGGTGAATTAATGTTTTGTAAATAAACTTCTTGGAAAGCTTTTATTGGATATATTTATTACTTCGCTAAGCCGTCTACAAAACATGTTTTTTTGGCCCCTGTAAAATTTTGTCAATTACACTTACTAGGTTTTGAAATGGGGCAGCCGCCCGTATGAAGAAATAAATTGCTAACTAATTGAAGTATAGTAAATCAAATGACATGTAATAATACATAACTAAAATCTAATCCTAAAACCAGCGAATGAATATGCCTAAAACTAATAAATTCTAAATTGTCTCTGGTCTGGTCTGGTGGGAGGCTTTGGCCGTGGCTAGTTACCACCCTACCGTCAAAGACGTGCCGCCAAGCGTACGATGGCGTGTAGAAACTAGAAACAGATTAGGGGTATGGGTTGGTTGGATGGTATCTTAGACTCCATCGTCACTTCCCATAAAGTGAGATCGCAGTCAAGGACTATCTTGTCATCGAATAAATAACTTTTATTAACCAACGGTCAGTCACCTGCTGACTAAGAGGTTGTTTAACCATAACATCGCGTAAGCATCGAATCTGATGACGCTTAATTAAGGGCTTATGTCGAAATATCATATTGTTGTGATTGTTTTTAATGCGGACCAAATATAAGTAATCGTTTTTATTAATTACTAGCGGACGACCGCGACTTCGTCCGCGTTCCTAAATCACCACAGTTTAGGGTCCTGGAATTTAACGATGTAGTCTTTATTTGGTCCCTACAATAATTATTCATAATCAACAGTTCCTAAATCCCTACAGTTTAGGGGAGCAGTACCCCTGCAGCATCAGGATTGAGGAGTTGGAACCCGAAGTTTTTATGGAATCATCTCGCAAAGTTTTTATGTCGATTAAAAAAAGATTCACGCAAATCAGTTAAGAAATCTTTCGTATGTTTTCGAACTTTTGGAAAAAATCATCCCATCATGGAGCTGAATTTTCCGAGGGAGTTTTCAGAGATAGCTCATACCCAGGATTAATACACAAAAAACTTCCCGCGGGGATCAAAAAATCTTAATCCACGCGGACGAAGTCGCGGGCATCATCTAGTAACATGACGACCTCCCTGGCGCGGTGGTGAGCGCTGTGGTCTTATAACTGGGAGGTCTCGGGTTCGGTTCCCGGCGGGGGCAATTCAGGAAT
Source organism: Hipparchia semele (assembly GCA_933228805.2). NCBI lineage: Eukaryota > Metazoa > Arthropoda > Insecta > Lepidoptera > Nymphalidae > Hipparchia > Hipparchia semele. Next base: position 4,222,783 of record OW121735.1, on the reverse strand, counting down.
TTATAATTTCTAAATTGTCTCTGGTCTGGTCTGGTGGGAGGCTTTGGCCGTGGCTAGTTACCACCCTATCGTCAAAGACGTGCCGCCAAGCGATTTAGCGTTCCGGCACGATGGCGTGTAGAAACCGATTAGGGGTGTGGGTTAAATTTACACTGCTATACCCCTTCCAAGTTAGCCCGCTACCATCTTAGCATCGTGTCTTACCATCAGGTGAGATCGCAGTCAAGGGCTATCTTGTCATCGAATAAAAAAAAACATACATAAAGGTCTCTAGTTCGTTACTAGAACCTTTACCTATTACAGATAAGTACTACATACTTGTGTAGCGTCTTTCCGCCTAATGCTCTATGGTGCATACTGCATTCGAAAAATATAAAAAAAAAAATCATCTCTAAAAAGAGAACAGATAAATAACCCAATCTCAGCCAGTGAACGTTCGGAAACTTATAACAAAAGGTAAACATGAATAATTTTTAATAGAAACGTCCTTGCGAGCGCGCGGTTGCGGGGTCAACGACCTTGCGCGAACGGCGTTTGCTGCCAAAAATATTACGTTCAAAGTATTCGCCCGTGACAATGACATGTCGAACGGTTATGGGAAAAGATTAGATACTGTGAGAACAAAATCAAATAAACACCTGAATAGGCTGTATGGTCGTCGATCTTTGCCTGCCCTCAAGAGCATCTCAAGGGGGCGAACAAAAAAACAACATTAGATACTGTGACTAACAAGATTCTCCTACTACTGCAAGTATAACATACAAGATAATGCAACCGCACCGCACGCCACCGAACGCAATTTCACCCTCACTACCTAGGTGCCTGGAGCACTTCGACCATCCGTTGAGTGAGCAACTGCTGAGTTTTTTGCTGGCTCTTCTCAGCAGAATCTGCATTCCGAACCGGCGGTAGTTTCATGACGTGTCATAAGAGCTACAAGTTGGCCTACATGAAATAAATAATTTTGAATTTGAATTAAGCTAAACTTGACTAATATTCTCCTCTCGACTCTCTCTAAACAAGTGCGACTACAAAGTATACAAATTGTGCCTATAAAATTTGAGGAGTTCCCTCGATTTCTCCAGGATCCCATCATCAGATCCTGATTTGATGACATTGGGGCCACCATGGAATATACCCTTTCAAATAAAAAAATAATTTTCAAAATCGGTCCAGGCATCTCTGAGTAATGAGCGAATGAGAACCTCCTTTTTTGGAAGTTGGTTAATAAGAATGCTTCTATTAGGAGTGTTTGATCTTTCAATTTTCTACTGTTACAATATTGATACTAATCTTTTTGATCTTAATACTTATCCTATTAATATTATAAATGCAAAAGTGTCCATCCATCCATCCATTCATCAATCATGCAACAATTGAACCAATTTGGCTGAAATTTGGCACAGAGATAAGTTATAGTCTGGAATAACACATAGACTACATTTTATTCTGGAAAAGTAAAGAGTTCCCGCAGGAATTAAAAAACCTTAATCAACACAGACACAGTCAAAATTAAAATTAAATTATTAAATTGAAATTAAATGATTTTATCATCTAACTTCTGATGCAATTGTTGCAAAATAAAAATTGCTGCATTGCAGTATTAGAGCCTGGTATCACCATCCCCAACTTTAGAAAACTAATAACTAAGTTTGATGTTTGACAGATAACCTATACAAAATTTGTCAGGTCAACTAAATTTAGTTCTGCCAGATAAAAACTAATCTGACAGAACTTGTAACATTAATTTTACAAAAACTATAAAGCTAGATTTTATTGTAATGTTCATTCTGTTTACAATCTCTTAATAATTGATAGCTCTTTTCATGCTATCCCTTTCCACAGGTAATATTATGAAAAGGACAGGAACACCACTTTTAGAGACATGTCAATTTTGATTAAAGAGATAAACAGAATCAGTACAATATATACTGGATTTTCACAAACCTGTTTTGTTATTTATTTATTGTGCAATACTACTACTATTTTTGTAGGTACTCTAACAAACAATCCCTAACAACAGCTTATATTAGGTATGTATTATTAGATTATAACACATAATATTAAATGGTACATACTCTATACGACTATTTAAACAAGATTCTGATAAGAATTATTGATAAGATAAAAAAATAAGAAAAGTACCTAAACAAACAGATATAAAAAAAAAACATTTTTTACTTTGTCCACAATCGACATGGAAATGACCTTTGTCCTTTTTTTTTAATTTCCGACAAGTAGCTAGGCAAAGATCGAAACACATAAAGCCTAATGTTAACCGATTAACCTCCAAAACTAACAATATCGTAGTTAGTTTATCATTTTTGTGTGAGACTGCCGCAATTCACGCTCCGTTACCTTCAGTTAACGCAAGATATCCAATAAATGAGGTAAAAACCAATGGAAAACAGCAAATTACTGTTTCATGTGAACAGACCATACACTTTTTTTTTACACTGAGGCACTGACAATCCGAATAATGCCTAACCGGTGAGACGGAATAACAAATTAATCACAGCTCAAATACAGTTTTAGCACTAAAAATACGCGATTTCGCAACGATTTTAAGTTTTTGACACAAAAAGGCGATTACACTCGATAATAAATTGTTTGTGACTGACTTCGGATCGAAGTTTTTGAGTGACGACACGTCATTGCTATCTGACATTTAGAACGAGACAGCGTAATAGGAGGAAGCGAAATAGAGCTATCCAACACAGATGATTGTGTTATTTACAATGGTAGTTTTAGTGTTTTATATCTATCTACGTAGTTATCTATTTATGAAAAACTATAGTTTGATAGGATAGTAACAAACACATATAGTCTTGCTTTCTGATAATACCTAATTTGCTAATGATAAAAAATATTACAACTTTTTAATATTTAAGTTTAAATTCATAAGCGCTCCACCTATTGATGAGTAGCATTACTACTATAGTATAGGTCACAGGATATTTAGATTTATTTTGCTATTACATACTAGATAGCGTAATTTAACAAAAAACAAAATTATCTTTTCTGCTCAATAGACATGCTAACGTCAGGTAAGGAAGATTTAGCTCATAATAACCACAGATAATAACGATATTAATACAAAAAATAAGTATGAATTCTGTACATTCTATAATTGCACATTAATTAATTATTATTAATTGTCGTTTATATACTCTATGCCGAACGTAGAGACCATGGGGCTGGTTCTGTAACTCCTGTGACAAGTGCCTGTCACCGACGATAGGCATTTTTCATCCATTGAAAGTTTGAAGAGAAATGTCATTTACTATTCCATAGTAAACCTTCAATGGATAAAAAATATATGTCAGTGGCTTTCATTTTTTGATAGGCACTGAGTTACAGAATCAGGGGACATAGCAGTGGCCAGTGATGTATTTGGAAGAGACATGAAATGCGCCACGATTTGTCATTATCTCCACTTACCGATATATACTTCTTGTTGATGGCGGCCACGTCGACCGGGTCAGGGCTTAGGCTCCTCATCGTTGGCATCACTTCGTCAAGCATGGTGGGGTTTATGAAAAGCTGCAGAGCCACTGCAACAATAATGAGAGAAGAATTAAAAGATGGTATTTTTTTATTCGACCATTTAGCCAGGACTTGGCGAGCGCTCGGATTCCCCTCTGCCGAAGTACATGTACAAACGTACGTGTCAGCTTGTAAGTGTGACAGCTTTGAGTAAGTGTGCGTTCATTGAGACATTAAGTTTTTTACAAGAGTGTGCGGAAGCGAGTAAATGTGTGTTGTACGTAGGCTGTACGTGATTACCTCACCTCCCACAGAAAGTGGCAGACTATATTCAGTACTAAATCTGCGTAAAGGCTAAATGGTCGAAGTATTTTTTAATCGCAAGATTTTTAGTTTTTAACGGACTTCCAAAACCGGAGGAGGTTCTTAATTCGTCGAACTCTTTTTTTTTATGTATGTTCCCCGATAATTCGAAGACGCCTGGACCGATTTGGAAAATTCTTTTCTTGTTTGAAAACATGAATAAGGTAGCTAAGTAGCGCTATGTCAACCTGAACTACACTTTATTGTGTGGAAACAAGAGTCGCTATTTATTTACTTAAATCATTTTGCGGAGTGAATCTTTCGTACCTTTAGGTAGGTACTATTAGATATCTGTGGTATCACCATCAATAGGGATGTTAACAATTTCTCGAAATTGCTTTTATTTTGAAGATTGACTCTTGTTAAAATCTATTAGTTCCACCTGATGGCCGCGGGACTTCTTTCGTGGCGCGTACTATACCTATAATCACTCCGTTTGTTTCGCGGTTCGTCTAGTGACGTCACGAGCTCTTCTTGGCGTTTGCAGTCACATGACATCAGATTATAAATATAGCATTTAAAATCATTTTTAATAAAGTTACTAAGTTATATTAAATTACAAAAATGTGATTTTCGATATTCTAATCCTACAAACTATCATAAAATTAACACTTAACATTAATTTATGATTAGTGTTAACATCCCCATTACACAACATTGAACTTGTCTTTGAAGTCTGACGGAACATTATTTATCTGTGCACAAACAAATAAACGTATAGGTAGGTATTATAGATATAAGATACATGCACACCGCACGCGTTGAACCATCTTGGTTTCAACTAGTTTGCAGTAGTTACGTAATAGGTTCTGCAGGTGAGAGGGCAAACGTTAAGTGACACCTATGCCTGACAAATGATCTTAGAAGAACGTGATTAAAATCATTACGTCATTAAATAAAGAGATTAGTAAAGAAATAGATTGTAAACGTTGTAAATTGAATTTAATTATTTTTTAAGCTATTGCATAGCTTCTATCGCGGGCCAGCTTGGAGACCGAATCCAGAAATTCCGTAACGAAAATAACCTGACGCGGGACTCCTCTCACCGCTAGATGGCGTTGATAAAAAATGCTATGCAATAGCTTTACCGCAGCAGTCCCCGAGTGCCACACGTCTTTTTTTTTTTTAAAAAAAAGGACATTAGCTTGAAGTTGCCTTATATCCTCCTATCCTCTGCAAATAAGCGGAAAGCTAGGAGTGGCTACGACAATAGTGCAACGGACGGGATTCGAACCTGCGACCTTTAAGTTTTCAGTCCGCCCCCTTAACCGTTGGGCTATTGACGCTTTAATAACGCGTCAAATGCGAGTCAGATTCACATACAAAGGGTTCCGTACCAAAAAACGTTGAAAAAAAACGCTAAATCGCTTGGCGGCACGTCTTTGACGGTAGGGTGGTAACTAGCCACGGCCAAAGCCACCCACCAATATAGTTCTGAATTCTGATCTCTCAATCAAGTCAACCGGTATAGATAATTATCAAGATTGGCAACGAACTGAGGCCTAAATAGTATTTAGAACATTAGAGATAGCGGGCAGACGATAAAAAATAATTTTCTACAATATTATGTACATATTAACCATAGATAAATGAATATTCATTTATCTATGATATTAACTAAATGATCTACTTAAATGATGTCCGCGCCTTCGATTAAGGTTTGGCTAAATGTTAAGCTATTGCATAGCTTCTATCGCGGGCCTTGAGCGTGGAGACCGAATCCAGAAATTCCGTAACGAAAATAACCTGACACGGGACTCCTCTCACCGCTAGATGGCGTTGATAAAAAATGCTACGCAATAGCTTTACCGCGGCAGTCCCCGAGTGCCACACGTTTTTTTTTTTTTGATTAGCGCGTCAACTCTAATTTTTCCGGGATATACGGTAATCTTGTGTTAATCCTGGGTATGAGCTATCTCCATTCTAAATTTCACCCAAATCGGTTCATGTGTTGTGGCGTGAAGGAGTAACAAACACCCATCCGTCCTTACAAGCTTTCGCATTTATAATATTAGTAGGAAGTAGGATGTATACAGTAGATAATGTAAGTTAATTAAAATTACTCAAATATGGTTGAGTAAAGCAATGGCTGGATCATGCGTCGTGCTCGTGAACGGGTGCCGCCAACGGGAATGGGTCTGCTTTGTCTTCCCATGTTGACATGTGTTGGATTATATGTATTGCATTTTTGAAGCTTCACTGTGGAAGCACTGTGTACATAACTTAGTTTGGTTACTTATTGTAAAATTATTTTATTTTTTGAAAAGAGCAACTGCTGAGTTTCTTGCCGGTTCTTCTCAGCAGAATCTGCATCCCGAACCGGTGGTAGATTTATGACGTGTCATAAGTACTACAAGGTAGCCTACATGGAATAAATAAATTTTGAATTTTAATTCCCTAAATCCCTGGGCACCTGAGCGAAGTCGGGGCAAGGCAACAAGTGCATGGATAACAATCGAAAGTAATTTGTAGCAGGAAAACGTTTAATTTCATGTATTAAATAGCTACCGTAGTGGGCGAAATAGCTACTGGTATTTCCATATGATTCATATATTGATGCGAATTATATTTAGCGCGTCGATAGTTTGCTTGTCTTATGCAGGCCCCTCACGTGCGCAATACGTTTTTTGTTGGAACGAAGTTCCTTATCGCGCGTTGTGAAAGGGGGCTAGACGGAAAAAATTCTTACGAAAAGTTGTCACGACACTTTTTGTAAGCTGTGCGGCGTCGCATGTTTCTCTGTCTGTCTCTCTCTCTCTTATAGAAAGCAAGCCAGATATTTTCATTTCTATTTCGCATTGAACAGTGTGGTGTCGCGACGATGCGTCGCATGTTTCTCTGTCTGTCTCTCTCTCTCTCTTATAGAAAGCAAGCCAGATATTTTCATTTCTATTTCGCATTGAACTTCGTTCCATCCGGGTGTCCCTTGACACCTCTCAAGTTTTTTTTTTTGTTTTGTTTACTAGCTGATACCCGCGACTTCGCGTGGATTGAGGGTTTTTACTCCCTCGGGAACTCTCCCGGGATAAAAAGTAAAGGCCGCGCGCGCCTAATGTATCAACAGCTGATAGATTACGTTTGTAGGGTGACCCTAGCCATCTGTTTAAAAGTGGATCTCTTTGGTAAACGATAACTTTGTTATTCTTAAGTAAAATAAAAAAGACGTGTGGCACTCGGGGACTGCCGCGGTAAAGCTATTGCATTGCATTTTTTATCAACGCCATCTAGCGGTGAGAGGAGTCCCGTGTCAGGTTATTTTCGTTACGGAATTTCTGGATTCGGTCTCCACGCTCAAGGCCCGCGATAGAAGCTATGCAATAGCTTAAAATATGTGTTGATTAAATTTTGTTTTATACAGCATAAAAAAAACTTGAGTTTTAGGTACATATATACAACTAGGCGCATTATTATTTTGTGACATTTTTAAAATATGATAAAAACATTTTTAAATGATAAAAAATTACATACGCCCTTCTAAATACTCATAATATTATGAAATGCAACTACGGAACCCTACACTGCGCGTGGTTTGACACGCGGCTGGTCATTATGTGATTGTAGTTCAGAGTGACAGGTCTATATTACTGCAATCACCATTTCCGTTACAAACATAATGCCTCTTTTAACTCCCTGTAATTTAGGTACCTAATTATCTCATATAACCTATAAGTACCTTTTTAAGCTATTGCATAGCTTCTATCGCGGGCCTTGAACGTGGAGACCGAATCCAGAAATTCCGTTACGAAAATAACCTGACACGGGACTCCTCTCACCGCTAGATGGCGTTGATAAAAAATGCTATGCAATAGCTTTACCGCGGCAGTCCCCGAGTGCCACACGTCTTTTTTTTTTTTAATTTTTTATTACAGGGTGTCGTCGCCTATCGTAGAAAGGGATCTTATTTGCTTGTTTTATAAAATTTATATTTTTATCATTTTTGAATTTTGTTTTGTATTTACAATTTTATTTTAGCCAGTTTTTAATTTTTGAAAAGTTAACTATTTCATTCAATTTAATTTTTTTTTAAAAGAATGATAATCAAGCTGAAGTTGACTAATATCCTCCTATCCCCTCTAAATAAGCGGAAAGCTTGTGCTAGGAGTGGGTAGGACAATAGTGCAACGGGTGGGATTTGAATTTGCGACCTTTCAGTTTTCAGTCCGCACCTTTAACCGTTGGGCTATTGAGGCTTAATACACTATTTAAAAAATATATAAAAGGCAAAGGTGAATGATTGCCTGACTGACTGACTGACTGACTGACTGATTGATCTATCAAAGCACAGCCCTAACCACTGGACGGATCGGGCTGAAATTTGGCATCCAGACAGCTATTATGACGTAGGCATCCGCTAAGAAAGGATTTTTGAAAATTCAATCCCTAAGGGGGTAAAATAGGGGTTTAAAAATCGAATTTAACGTGAGCGAAGCCGCGAGCAAAAGCTAGTAATGCAATAAATAAATTCTGATTCTGATTCTGCAACAAAGCGCAAGCTTTAAGTCTTAACTACCTACCTAGCTATCTATACATCCTACCTATGTAGGTATAAAAAGTAAAAGTTTTAAATGTTTACGTAGGTATCGTTTTCCCCATGTTTACCCGAACCTCTGTGTTCCAATTTTGAATATCTATACTAATATATAAAGCTGAAGAGTTTGTTTGTTTGAACGCGCTAATCTCAGGAACTACTGGTTCGAATTGAAAAATTCTTTTTGTGTTGGATAGTCCATTTATCGAGGAAGGCTTTAGGTATATAACATCACGCTGCGACCAATAGGAGCGAAGCATCAGTGAAAAATGTTGCAAAAACGGGGAAAATTATCCACATTTAAAATATATTCTTTTAAAAACTTCAACAAAAATTGACGCGGACGAAGTCGCGCGCAACAGCTAGTTAGGTATAAGTTTTTAGTAAAAACATGCACATCATAATTTACGGTCATACTGGATTTTTAAATAGTTGCACGTTTATCATTAATCATAAACAATAACTCTACATCAAGACACTTATGAAAAAATAAACTATTTCTTGTACTAAACCCATTCCTTTCAAGTAATAATGTGTGAACTAAATAATGTAGTGCGTACATTGATTGTTTTGTAAACAAACATTAAATCTGTCACTGCTACAATTCAGAAATGGAATTTACATGCATCTATACGCTCGTCTTGAATGCGTTAAAGGTACACGATTGATACTTTACACACACATTACATCATATTTTATAAATAACATACTTACACAACAGATAAATAAAATCCGATACACAAAAAACACCACTACACTTTTTTTTTAAACAGACGATAAAACGTTTTTGAACGAAGTCGAAAATTAAAAAAGTTTTCACGTTTTTGCGCCCAAAATGTAACGCGGAAGAGTTAGAAAGACACGTGTTTTGTAGGTTACTTATTTATACGAGCGTACCGCCTTGATCCGGCCGAGTTATATCAATGAACGAACGTCACAGCAGTTCTACGTACTATGAACAACTGACACGAGGAAAATAAATTGATAAAGCATCCCTACTAATATTATAAATGCGAAAGTGTGTTTGTTGGTTTGTTGGTTTGTTGGTTTGTTGGTTTATTGGTTTGTCCTTCAATCACGCAGCAACAGAGCAACGGCTTGCTGTGATTTTTTGCATAGGGGTAATTTACGGGCCGGAGAGTGACATAGGCTACTTTTTATCCCGGAAAATTAAAGAGTTCCCGCGGGAATCAAAAAACCTTTATCCGCGCGGACGAAGTCGCGGGCATCATCTAGTACAAAATAAAGTTGTATTGTCAACAATTTAATGCTCTTCTGAAATGTCTGTAGTGATAGTCAATATCCGAAACTGGGCACTCTTTGTTTTGACCAGGTAAACATAGCAAGAAAGTAATTAATTAGGTAGGTATGTATCTCATATTAGATGTAAGTATACGTGTCTAGTGGTTATAATTTATGACATCAGTCTACTTTCCGGGGGTTCAAAAGCAAATCAAAATTTATTTATTTCATGTAGGCCAACTTGTAGCTCGTATGACACGTCATAAATCTACCACGGCACCGGTTTGGAATGCAGATTCTGCTGAGAAGAGCCAGCAAGAAACTCAGCAGTTGCTCTTTTCAAAAAAAATTTTTTTTACAATAGGTAACAAAACTATGCTATGTATACAGTGTTTCCGCACTGAAGTTTCAAAAATGCATACGTAGGTACATACAATCCAATGCATGTTAAGATGTTTCTTGACGACCTCTCTGGCGCAGTGGTGAGCGCTGTGGTCTTATAACTGGGAGATCTCGGGTTCGATTCCCGGCGGAGGCAATTTAGGAATTTATAATTTCTAAATTGTCTCTGGTCTGATCTGGTGGGAGGCTTTGGCCGTGGCTAGTTACCACCCTACCGTCAAAGGCGTGCCGCCAAGCGATTTAGCGTTCCGGCACGATGACGTGTAGAAACCGATTAGGGGTATAGGTTGAATTTACACTGCTATACCCCTTCCAAGTTAGCCCGCTACCGTCTTAGACTGCATCGTCACATACCATCAGGTGAGATCGCAGTCAAGGGCTATCTTGTCATCGAATTAAAAAAAAACCGATTTGGCTGAAAGGGTTTGGCCGGATAAGTATGGTGAATCTGCCCCCAAATGGCAATCTATATCGCAACTTCTGTTGTAATATCAACTAGATGTACCAACCCGGTTTATGTAGGATTCGCGGCCGGATTCCTCTTGGACCTTGAGATATGGGAAAAAAACCGGAGGCGCAACTATCATTTGAAAAATATATCTCAAAAACTAATTGAGTTAGAGAAATAAAACCAACGCGAGGCTTTAGGTAACTTTACAGAGTATAGTAGAGCCTATCTTGCATTGAAGAAATTGATTAACTATAACTAGTCCTATATTTTTAGTTAAAAAAAAAAACGACTAATGAAATTCAACTAAGCAATCACGCAAACACGCGCCCGTACACACACACACACACACACACACACACACACACACACACACACACACACACACACACACACACCACATGCAGGCACAGACGCTATTTATTGTATTAAGTTTAAGTATTAAATAATAATTATTATTTATTATTAATAGACTTATGCGGAGCGGAGACTTCTAACACAGGTAGGTATTTCATAAAATTAAATAAATAAATAAGTCGTGGAATTTCACTTAGACTGTAACACGATATACTGTATATATAGCATATAGAAGTTCTTACTTTGTGTGATATAATTGGCTTGATAAGGCATTTTGATAAGAGACAGTTTTACTAAATTTTTGATAACATGTAATCTTTTAGCATGATAATAACTAATGCCAGTAGGTACCTACCTACTATTCATACTATTTGCTTCGAGCAAACACTTCTACTAAGGTCAAGTCTAACGCTGAGATGTATAGAGCGTGCTCTAACTCAGCCCAGACTCAAGATAGAGGTTAAAACGAGACACAAATATGAAATTTTCAAATTCAAAATTCAAATTCAAAATTTATTTATTGCATGTAGGCTAACTTGTAGCTCTTATGACACGTCATAAATCTACCACCGGTTCGGAATGCAGATTCTGCTGCGAAGAGCCGGTAAGAAACTCAGCAGTTGCTCTTTTCAAAAAATTTTTTTTTTACAAAGCTATGCTATGTATACAGTGCTTACACAATAAAGCTTCAAAAATGCAAAAATGCATACGTAGGTACACCAATCCAACGCATGTCAAGATGGGCAGTCAAAGCAGACCCATTCCCGTTGGTGGCACCCGTTCACGAGCATGACGCATGATCCAGCCATTGCTTCGCTCAACCATATTTGAACCATATGCTCTGACATAAATCTATCTCGTTTTAACTCTGTCTTGAGTCTGAGGTAGTTGTTTATAATTTCTGTATTGTCTCTGGTCTGGAATGTTGGGAAGCTTTGGCCGTGGCTAGTTACCCTACCGTCAAAGACGTACCGCCAAGCAATTTAGCGTTCCGGCACGATATTATTCCCAAATTGCCCCCGCCGGGAACCGAACCCGAGACCTCCCAGTTATAAAACCACAGCGCTCACCACTGCGCCAGGGATGTCGTCAAAAAATCTCTATAAGTATATAATAGTAATAGTGATATAGTATTAAAAACCTTTATTTTAATTTTTAAGTAGTATAAACTTAAACACGCTAATAATAATTACATATTTATATCTTAGATAGCACAACTTTATTAAAACCCTTAGCAAAACCCATAGTGAAACTTTAGCAAAACCGTTGTGTCGTTCCCGGAGTCTCAGCCAAAAGTTCGTCGCAGCCTGATGCCCACACCAAGGCAAAAGCTGCCATCTTTCCCGCCTTTCGATCACGCGGCGGTGACGTCTCGACCTCTGACAGCTGCCAAAGTGGCGCTGGCGTCGACTTCCGCGCGAGCAACATCCGGTGTCGCTAACAGTAGACTACTTATTCACTTTTATTCTATTACAATTCACTCGTCGACCGAGAACCTCGTCGGGACCGCCACTACTTGGAGTAAGATCATTTCATATCACTTTGTTTTTATAATGGTTCTAAAGTGTGAAATTGGTAACGGTTGTGTTTGAGGTAACCTCTCTATTGAACGATCGTTTAAAGTCATGTGAATTTGAGAATAAATTGAAAGTAAGCCCATAGATCCTGACTTTTGTTATCCTTTTCCACTTTTGACTCCTAAGAACATAAATAAATCCTATATTAAGTTTTTAATTTTATTTAAGTTGTACGAAGATGAATCCGTACAACTTTCGAAAAATTTTTTATGTAATGAAATTATACGTTAATGTTAATGATTTATATTGTTGCAGTACTAAAAAATACGAATAACCGGTTCTTATTCCGAGAGCGCAGTTCAAATGACAACTAGCGCCACCTGGTATTAAAATAATCGTGCCTTTCAGATGTTACGCCATTTATCGTGATTCGGGACACCAATACAAATGTGCCAATAAAATGTAAAATACAGTAAAAGCTCTTTATTCGCGGTGGATACGTTTCGTAAATATGCCGCGAATACAGAAACCGTGAATATGGAATGGTTTATATGGCATTATAGGGGATACGTTCCTAGGTGACAAAATAAAAAACAAATATTAAAAAAACCAATTTAATTTAAGTTTTTGACCATATTTGATTAATTATTTATTATTTTCAGGTTTAGGCAATGGTTTTAAGAATTTTGTAATTTTTTCTTGCTTGACGCTTTTTATTACTAGTGGTTCGCCCCGAACTGAGACCTCGCGATATCCCATAATTCTCAAAAGTTTTAATTATATATTGTAATAATTAACTTTTAACATTAGACACAATAAAAATAATAATAGTTGACATAAAACTGTTTTACTGACACAGCGCCATCTATTAGCATTATAGTGAAGCTATTAGCTTCACAATAATGCTAATAGATGGCGCATTAAAATTAAATAATTTCGTTTCTTTATAACATTTATCTAATTTTAGTATTTGTTGTTCAAGTACAGGATATAACTGAATTTTCAACCAAGTTTCACGTTCTAATATTCAGTAATTCAGAAGTTATAGGGCTCTGACAGACATTTAGACGGACACACTTCTCTGTCTAGTAGGCAAGCGCCCTAGTTGACTCAGAGAACTCGCTTCGCTCGTTCAAAAAGCTCCTTGGCATTAGCAATTTGCCCCTTCCCCCTAAATTATGGGGTTTTAGGAAATGTCGTTAACGAATTGGTATGTTTGGCCTAAGCATATACAAGATCTTAGAGCTCCAGGTCCAACTCCTCAATCCTGATGCGGTAGGGTACTGTCCACCTAAATTGTAGGGATTTAGGAACTGCTGATCATGAATTATCATTGTATGTAATAAGCATAGACTACATCATGGAGTTCTAGGTTCTAGCTCCTCAAACCTGATGCTGCAGGGTACTGCCCACCTAACTGTGAGGAGTTAGGAACTTTCGCTAGCGAATTGATATTGTTAGTATTAAGCATAGTCTACATCGTGGAGCTCAAGGTCCTAGCTCTTCAATACTGATGCTGCAGGGGTACTGCCTACCTAAACTGTGAGGATTTAGGAACTGTCGCTTACGAATTGTTGTTGTCGGTACCAAGTATGGACTACATCATGGAGCTCCTGGTCGTAGCTCTTTAGAAATTGTGTATTGTTAATAAGTACTGTAGGTACCAAGTATAGACTACATTATTACCGTAGCGTTGCAGGGAGGGGAGCAAGAGAGCAGGAACAAGTTACACTAAAAAGCTTAAAATAAAAATTCTTTTCAAAAAACCGACTTCAAACGCCACTACAAAGTATAAAAATAATTTTATTTTGTACACGTTTGTTGAAGTCGGGCGGGCTTAACTAGAAACGATGAAATCGATGCGCGACGCTTACCTTGTGGGGATATAATATAAGGGACACGCTTATTGAAATCGGGTGAGCATCGCGTATCGGTTTCATCGTTTCTACTTAAGCCGCCCGACTTCAACAAACGTGTACAAAATAAAATTATTTTTATACTTTGTAGTGGCGTTTGAAGTCGGTTTTTTGAAAAGAATTTTTATATCACAATTGTTTATTAAAAAAAAAACAAAATATACATGGAGAGCAACTTTTTATTGTCCAGATATCTGAAGCGATGTCTATGGTATGTATCTTGTCTGGTCTGGGTCGGCTTCGCCACGCCCGTTCACCACCAATCCTCGATGGACCATCCGTATATAATGTCATGATGTTTACTGAAATATAAAATAATCTATACTAATATTATAAAGCTGAAGAATTTGATTATTTGAACGCGCTAATCTCAGGAACTACTGGTACGAATTGAAAAATTATTTTTGTGTTGGATAGTCCATTTATCGAGGAAGGCTTTAGGTTATACAACATCACGCTGCGACTAATAGGAGCGAAGCATCAGTGAAAAATGTTGCAAAAACGGGGAAAATTATCCATATTTGAGGGCTTCCGTTGCGTGCGCTGCGTAAACGGTTCAAGTTACCCAAAAAATAACTAAATATTTTCGGAGATAGAGGACATAACTTCTCGCGGATAGTGGCAAGTCACTCTAAACCTTTTCCACGCGGACGAAGTCGCGGGTAGTCGCTAGTAATAAATAATAATGTTCTCCCGACCGAATCCGGCCACAGCGGCCAATCTCCACAGATCAGCCATCCATGTTTTTTATGTGTTAAATTCTCTGTAAGTGAGCAAATTGTTCTTTGAGAATCCTTATCGATGCCATCACATGAGCCTAACTATGTTATGCTCTTTTTAAACATTTCTGTGGTGGTGTCGTGTGGTGCGGGTTGTTACGTTCCCTCAAATATGGTTGAGCGAAGCAACGGCTGGATCATGCGTCGTGCTCGAGAACGGGTGCCACCAACGGGAATGGGTCTGCTTTCTGTCTGCCTGTCTTAACATGTATTGGATTGTATGTAGGTATGCATTTTTGAAACTTCATTGTGGAAACACTGTAAAGCATAGTTTTCTTACCTATTGTAAAAAATTTTTTTTTTTGAAAAGAGCAACCGCCGAGTTTATTGCTGGCTCTTATCGGCAGGAAGGGCATTCCGAACCAGTGGTAGATTCATCGACGATTCAAAAGCACTTGTAAAAGTTTATTTGAATAAAAAAAAAAAAATTCTATTCTATTCTTTAAACCTGAACCTAAGGTCTAAGCTTCTTACTTCTTAGTCGGCCTAGGTCTCTGCCAGGGAATGGTCTTGCCGAGCTTGAGCATCCTGCTGCGCTGTTTCTTGCGCTCCCTCGCCAGCTGCCTCTGGTACCGCTGCTGCTGCTTCTGGAAGAGCAGCAGGGCCAGCCTGTCTTTCGCCAACTCGTCGGTTAGGTTGCCTTTACGACCGCCTTTAATATCTGGAACGCAAAAACAGGCTATAAGCACCTATTTTTTTTTTTTTTGTTGATTCTCAATACAGTTACAATCTAGCGTAACTTAATTCACTAATTAGCAATTTTAATTTAACCTAAACCTGATCCGCACGGCTAGGGTCTGGAATGCTCTTCCAAGATCTGTGTTTCCTAACACGTACAATTTGGGTATCTTTAAAACGAGTGAATAGGCATCTTCTAGGCAAACGCGTTACATCTTTGGCCACATCATCACTTTCCATCAGGTGTGGTAGTGGTCAAGCGTGTGCCTATAATGTATAAAAAAAAGACGTGTGGCACTCGGGGACTGCCGCGGTGAAGCTATTGCATAGCATTTTTTATCAACGCCATCTAGCGGCTCACCGTAGAGGAGTCCCGTGTCAGGTTATTTTCGTTACGGAATTTCTGGATTCGGTCTCCACGCTGGCCCGCAATAGAAGCTATGCAATAGCTTAAAAAAAACAAAAACGTATATATACAAGGAACAACAAAATTCATTTGCTATAATCCGCCAAACCAGAAAACATCTGGAAGGTAGGTAAAACGTGCCGCTGGCGCTGAACACAGTGTACACTGCCGCTCTTCGCTAGTAAAAAAAACCGGCCAAGTGCGAGTTGGCCTCGCACACGAAGAGTTCCGTACCAACGTAACAGCGATTGTTAAGGTCGAGCAAAAAACGCCGTAAAAATAACATTTCTTGTGTGGGAATCCCCCTTTATTTTTTAAGCTATTGCATAGCTTCTATCGCGGGCCTTGAGCGTGGAGACCGAATCCAGAAATTCCGTAACGAAAATAACCTGACACGGGACTCCTCTCACCACTAGATGGCGTTGATAAAAAATGCTATGCAATAGCTTTACCGCGGCAGTCCCCGAGTGCCACACGTCTTTTTTTACTTTTGTGTTTGTATGGTTTTATTTTTGGGTTTGTATGGTACTTGAAGACTAAAGTCTTCGAACAGTGCGTGTTGCCAGTGATGACTTACGGATCCGAAACATGGTCGCTAACTATCGGCCTCATAAGAAGGCTCAGGATCACTCAGCGGGCGACGGAGAGAGCTATGCTCGGAGTATCCCTGCGAGATCAAATCAGACATGAGGAGATCCGTAGGAGAACCAAAGTCACCGACATAGCTCAGCGAGTCGCGAAACTGAAGTGGAAAAAGGCGGGGCACATAGTTCGAAGAGCTGATGGTCGATGGGGTCCCAAGGTGCTTGAGTGGCGACCCTGCACCGGGAAGCGCTACAGACCCCCCACTAGGTGGAAAGACGACATCAAACGAGTCGCTGGGAGCCGCTGGATTCAGGCGGCGCAAGACTGAGATGTGACTGGCCTGTGATGGTCCATGCAAGAGACTTATGTCCAGCAGTGGACATCCATTAGTTGATAAAGAAGAGGAATGGTACTAACCGTCTTGATCAATATAATCATCGAAAACGCCGGCTTTCTTGATTTTAATCTTGCGGTATTTCGCCTCCAGCTCGTGCAGCATATTGCACATGTGTATAATGACTTTGCACTGCTCCAGAATGTTGACGTATATGTACAGCATGTACGAAGACCAAGCGAAGTTCTCGTTCTGATGTGGCAGGAACCTGAAATAATAACCCGGTTAAATGCGAGTCGAACTCGCATTCGAACGGTTCCGTACCAAAAAACGCCGAAAAAACTCGTTTTTAATAAGCCCCTTTTATTTTTAATTTATTTTGACTACTTTAGTTACTCACTTAATTTTTTGCTTACCTAAATTCTTTATTCCTTACTTACTTAGTTATTTACTTACTTACTTAATTATTTATTTACTTAATTATTTATTTGATTATTATTTAGCGGGGGAGGGACACTGCGTAGAATAACCGAAACTCGCAGATAATAGATATAGACGTTTTACGTTAAAACCAAAGCCTCCCACTAGACAGAACATTAAACTATACAACGTGTATTGAAACTCCGAAATAATACTGAAGGAGGTGAATGTGCTCATGAAACTGAACAACTTTCCCCAAGGAACATAGGTCGAAATATGAAAAAAAATTTTTACCTCCCCTAGTAAATCAATCAGCTGATCGTCAATTTTGTATGGGATGTCCAGACTTTGTTTTCGCATTTCGACCTATGTTCCTTGGGGAAAGTTGTTCAGTTTCATGAGCACATTCACCTCCTTCAGTATCATTTCGGAGTTTCAATACACGTTGTATATTTTTTACCTTCTCTCTGTCATCTGATACAGCTCCAGTACCATCTGGTAGCGGTGTATGATCTCTTGCGTTAGGTAGCCCACTTCAAACTCCACGTTGTTCACATACAGCCAGCGGATTTGGAAGTAGCGGCGCAGGTCCCACAGTCTGCAGCAGACATTAACAGGTTCTAATACTGCAGGCAATTTTTTTTTTTTTTTTTTAAAAAGAATATTAACTAAGATAAACTTGACTAATATTCTCCTCTCCCCTCCAAATAAGCAGAAAGCTTGTGTTAGGAGTGGGTACGACAATAGTGCAACGGGTGGGGATCGAACCTGCGACCTTTCAGTTTTCAGTCCATACCCTTAACCGTTGGGCTATTGAGCAATTTAGCAGAGACAAGGAACCTACGAGTGACATCGTTCAGGGAAGCGTGGCGTGAAAAACAGACGGCACTTTTGGACCTCAAAATTCAAAATTTATTTATTTCATGCAGGCCAACTTGTAGCTCTTATGAAACGTCATAAATCTACCACCGGTTCGGAATGCAGATGCTGCTGAGAAGAGCCGGAAAGAAACTCAGCAGTTGCTCTTTTCAAAAAAAAAATTTTTTTACAATGGTTAACAAAAGTATGCTATTCACACAGTGTTTCCACAATGAAGCTTCAAAAATGAATACGTAGGTACATATAATCCAACACATGTTAAGACGGGCAGACAAAGCAGGCCCATTCCCGTTGGTGGCACCCGTTCACGAGCACAACGCATAATCCAGCCGTTCCTTCGCACCTTTTGGTACAGGAAAGCCCGTGGTGTCCAAATTCGTCCACTGTGCAGAGACTCCGTGCCCACCAAACTGGGCGAGGCCTCTGGCCGAGATGCTTTCCTGGAGTACGCCAGCAGAATAGCGAGAATTGTAATTGCCAGGAACTGTGGTGCGGGTTGTTACGTTCCCTCAAATATGGTTGAGCGAAGCAACGGCTGGATCATGCGTCCATGATCCACCCACTAACGGGAATGGGTCTACTTTCTGTCTGCCCGTCTTAACATTGTATGTAGGTATGCATTTTTGGAACTTCATTACTGAAGAAAACACTGAATACATAGCATAGTTTTGTTAGGTACCTATTGTAAAAAAAAATTCGTTGTGGAGAAAAAACCATTATTCCAAAATTCAAAATTCAAAATTTATTTATTTCATATAGGCTAACTTGTAGCTCTTATGATAAGTCACAAATCTACCACCGGTTCGAAATGCAGATTCTGCTGAGAAGAGCCGACAAGAAACTCAGCAGTTGCTCTTTTCAAAAAAAATTTTTTTTTTTTTTTTACAAAGCTATGCT
The DNA here is from genome assembly GCA_933228805.2 of Hipparchia semele. Lineage (NCBI taxonomy): Eukaryota > Metazoa > Arthropoda > Insecta > Lepidoptera > Nymphalidae > Hipparchia > Hipparchia semele. The sequence goes on along the minus strand of OW121735.1, from coordinate 4,203,546 downwards.
ATGTATACAGTGCTTCCACAATAAAGCTTCAAAAATGCAAAAATGCATACGTAGGTGCACCAATCCAACGCATGTCAAGATGGGCAGTCAAAGCAGACCCATTCCCGTTGGTGGTATTATCAGCGTTTGTACTCACGCGGACTGATAAGTGATCGAGGTGGAATAGCACGCGCGGACCTTGTTCATGTGGGTGTAGTAGTGGTGATACCCGTCATAGTTCGACATCAGCTGCCTCCTCATCGTGAAGGAGGTGGAGTTCATTATGTCCCGCACGCTGGACGGCCTGTAGTCTGAAACATCACTATCATCATCGTCGTGAACGGGTGCCGCCAACGGGAATGGGTCTGCTTTCTGTCTACTCGTCTTAACATGCATCACACACACAAACACACACACACACACACACACACACACACACACACATACACACACACGCGCGCAGCAATTTGTAGTAAATATCATTTAAAAATGTGAATAAGATTCCAAAGGTAGTATTTACCTTTTTTAAGTTCGTTTTTTGGCTGGGCAACTTGTTTGTACAATGTTATACTAAATATATAAAAGACAAAGGTGACTGACTGACTGACTGACTGACTGACTGACTGACTGATCTATCAACGCACAGCTGAAACCACTGGATGGATCAGGCTGAAATTTTGCATGTAGATAGCTATTATAACGTAGGTGTCCGCTAAGAAAGGATTTTTGAAAATTCAACCCCTAAAGGGATAAAATAGGGGTTTGAATAATCGAACTTAACGTGAGCGAAGCTGCGGGGTAAAGCTAGTTTCCTTATGAAATGATAAGGCGTGCGACAAAAAAACTTTAGGAGCTGCTTTAGCGTGACTACGTGAATGATTTTAGAAAGAGACGACATGTTTGTAATATGACTAGGGCGACAGATCTCCTCTCAGAGAAAAGTCTAGGTGAATAAGACGGTAAGTAAGCAGCGTTTTGTCAACCTGAACTGCACTTTATTGTGTGGGAACAAGAGTCGCTATTTATTTAAATCGTTTTGATATACCTTTAGTTTCATTGGTCAGCAAAGTAATAAGGCCAGTGGACATTTCTTGCATCAAAGGCGCCATGTTCGGAGTCTGCAGTGTGTCGGACGCCGGCGGGAGTACTACTGCAAACAATATACTTATCCTGTATAATATACCTTTTTTGAAATATTTTTTTACCATATCTGACCATAAAATAAGCAAATCATGGTCATACTATTCGATAGATTTAAAATATGCGCTCAGAGTTCAACGGCCGCCGCGCGCGCCTAGTGTATTAACAGCTGATAGATTACGTTTGTAGGCTGACCCTAACCGTCGTTGTGACGTGATTGAGTAACAAACATACAAACTTTCGCATTTATAATATTATAAAAATAAATAGGATTGTTACTCACAGAAAAATATTAAATAATACATTTCTTCCTATCTTCATTTTATAAGACCAAAAGCGTTCTTTTATGGTAATTAATTATTACGTAGAAATCGGTATTTAATTGCTTTTAGAATTGATAATAAATTAATTAATTCATGGTTAACCAATGTATCAGAGTTGTTATTTTCGTATAGTTCTTTCATTTCACGAGGGCGTTTGGCTCATGGTTGTGTGTGCCCGTCCCCACCTAGGCTCCTGACAGGCACGCACACTTACGCAATGTGCATGTACACGACGTAACCACAAGTAAAGCGCACGTAACTTCGTGAGATAAACGTACTATACCATGCCCCCCCCCCCCCCCTATATTATATAACCGACCTCCAAAAAAAGAGGAGTTCTCAATTCGTCGGAATCCTTTTTTTTTTAAATTTACTTATGTACCCCGATTACTCGAAGACGCTTGGACCGATTTGGAAAATTCTTTTTTGCTTGAAAGAATATACTTCCCAGGTGGCCCCATTGTCATCAGGTCAGGATCTGATGATGGGATCCTGAAGAAATCGAGGGAACTCTTCAAATTTTATAGGCACAACTAGCTTTTGCCCCCGCGCCTTCGTCCGCGTGGAATTAGATTTTGGGGTGAAATTTTTAAAAACTGTGACACACGTACTTTTTTATTTTTAACTGAAAGCTCAAATACCAACTTTGATGGAAATAGCTTGAAAAATGACGGAGTTTCATATAAACTTCCATCCCCTATTTAAACCCCTTAGGGGTGGAATTTCCAATAATCCTTTCTTAGTGTGCGCCTACGTCATAAAAGGAACCAACTGCAAAAATTTCAAGTTTCTAACTTCAGTAGTTTAGGCTGTGCGTTGATATCTCAGTCAGTCAGTCAGTCAGTCTTTGAATTTTATATATATAGATTTGATACTTTCACCACTTACTTTACTTTTTACACTTACTATTCGGTGCCTAGACCCCTGTATTTGCATGCTTTCGTTTTTTCAGCCGCTTCACAAGTCGCACCAACTCTGTTGTTGGTTCCATGTAGATGGGAAGGGGCCAGCGTGTCTGAACAGGTTGCATCCCATACCAGCACCCGACCCATCTTCCATGGAATCAAACTCATACCGTCCGGTCTCTTGCCATCGTCTCTTGCAATGCCAGTCGGCTCAAGTAGACTTGGCACGTTGACGGTGGCAAGGGACCGGCGTATGATATCGTTAAGTGCGGCATGTCTCGAGAAGCGGCCTGCACTTTTTTGGCATGACAGTCCATGATGTCCTAGCTTGTCGACATCCGTACTACGGATTGTCGAACCTGTACTACGGCTCAAAAGATCGTTATACATCAATTTACATTTTATGTCGTCCCAGCTCCTTTGTGAATTTGGAGAAACTGGAAAATTTTGACCTGGGCATGCAATTAAGAAAGCGTTTCTAGCTTCTTCCAAGCCAGCAATCTCAAAGTTTGAAGGGGATGCCCTTAAAATTTTACTCATGAGATTTGCTGAACTATGGACGGAAGATAGGAAGGCTGGCAAAGCGACACTGGAAATTTTGCGAATCCCTAAACCACCATAACGGATGGGTAGGGATGCTTGGGACCAAGATTGCTCGTTCAGCTGCATATTAAGAATCGATTCTAAGCTAATTTTGATTAAGTCATCTACTTGTGTCAAAAGATCTGGGTGATTCCAAAAGGAGCAGCAACGGAGCACATACGTAAATTTTGGGACGAAAAGACAGAATTTTAAGATGCAAAGTGCATAATGTGGACTAATTTCAATGAGACGGTCAGCAGAATTTTGAAATTTAGTAATGTTTATATTATTACTAGCTTTCATCCGCGGCTTCGCTCACGTTAGGTTCGATTTTTTAAACCCCTATTTTACCTACTTCGGGGTTGAATTTTAAAAAACCTGCAGGGCTAGCATAGGCGGGAGAAATTTTATCCCCAGGAAAAGGATAAAATGTTTATCCCGTCGTTTAGTTTTATCCACCCGTCGAGCATGGGCACAGCGGCGGAAATAACACTCAGTGGATATACTTATAGGAATATACATCGCCTTCTCCTCTGTCGCCATGCTTTAGCATATAGAAAAGATAATTTTATCCCCTGTCATTGTAATAAAATCGGGGGATAAAATTTTTATCTCCTGCCCATGTTAGCTCCCTGGCGCAGTGGTGAGCGCTGTGGTCTTATAACTGGGAGGTCTCGGGTTCGATTCCCGGCGGGGGCAATTTAGGAATTTATAATTTCTAAATTGTCTCTGGTCTGGTCTGGTGGGAGGCTTTGGCCGTGGCTAGTTACCACCCTACCGTCAAAGACGTGCCGCCAAGCGATTTAGCGTTCCGGCACGATGGCGTGTAGAAATCGATTAGGGGTATGGGTTGAATTTACACTGCTATACCCCTTCCAAGTTAGCCCGCTACCATCTTAGATTGCAATTTGCATCGTCACTTACCATCAGGTGAGATCGCAGTCAAGGGCTATCTTGTCATCGAATAAAAAAAAAAAAAAAAAAATAGCTATGCAGGTGTGAGTGATGATTGACTATGAGAGTGAGGGAATAGAGAGTGCAAACAAAAAAAAAAAAAAAAAAACTCCTTGTATATTTAGTCAGTGTTTATCAAGGTTGGGCGTGTCCCGTAGGGCGCCAAGTCTGGGCGCGCCGCCCGAACGGCCGCGTCGTGAAGTTGTGCTGCGGCGGCCGCGACGTACTTTCATATCGGCGCACGATCTGCAGGTATAGGTCCTTCTCGTGACGAATCTCGTTGTAGTCGCCCTCTGTGGTGTGAAAGTAGCCACATTTTTTTTATTTTTTATTCGATGACAAGATAGCCCTTGACTGCGATCTCACCTAAGTGACGATGCAGTCTAAGATGGTAGCGGGCTAACTTGGAAGGGGTATATTCAACCCATACCCCTAATCGGTTTCTACACGCCATCGTGCCGGAACGCTAAATCGCTTGGCGGCACGTCTTTGACGGTAGTGTGGTAACTAGCCACGGCCAAAGCCTCCCACCAGACCAGACCAGAGACAGTTTAGAAATTATAAATTCCTAAATTGCCCCCGCCGGGAATCGAACCCGAGACCTCCCAGTTATAAGACCACAGCGCTCACCACTGCACCAGGGAAGTCGTCAAGACATATCATATCATGATAGATAGATAAAAACTTTATTGCACACTAGCGGACGCCCGCGGCTTCGTCCGCTTCTTTAATTCTCAATCGACAGTTCCTAAATCCTAACAGTTTATGTGGGCAAAAACCCTGCAGCCTCAGGATTGAGGAGTTGGGTCCTGGAATTCAACGACGTAGTCTTTTCTCGGTACCTAATATAACTATTCATAATCGACAGTTCCTAAATCCCCACAGTTTAGGAGGGCAGTACCCCTGCAGCATCAGGATTGAACAGTTGGAACCCGAAATTTGTATGGGAGCGTCTTGCAAAGTTTTTGTTTCAATTAAAAAAATATTCACGCAAATCGTTTAAGAAATCACGGAGATATCGATATACAGAGGTAGAGGTAACAGACGAACACGAACATGCCGAAGGATACCGCACTGCGATACATCGCGGTACAGCGAGGTATCTTCGACAGATTCGTGCTCGTCTGTTTGCATACATTTGTTTTAAATGTAGGTGACATCGAGGTAGCGAGCTAAACCGCGACCGCGAGGTATCGCCGTGAGGCATCTTTGGCATGTTTCTACCCTTAGTAATAATAGCCTAGCTAGGACTGCCGACTCCTATTCAAGGGGTCGCAGGTTCGATCCCGAGCACGCACCTCTATGTGCGTTTAAGCAATTAAATATCACACGCTGCGGTGAAGAAAAACATTGTGAGGGAACTTGCACGAGAGTTTCCCATAATTTTCTCAAAGGTGTGTGAAGTCTGCCAACTCGCATTGTGCGAGCGTGGTGGACTATGGCCTAAAACCCTTCATTGAGAGGAGATCTGCGACCGTGATGAGTTGCTAATGATTCTTAAATTAGAGACGGGAGGCGGAATGTTGTTCCAACATACTAACTTGCGTACATCGGCGACAGCGTGTCTGCTGGAGTACTTGAGGTGCTTCTGGTAGGAGTAGTGAAGCGCTTGTCGCACGCAACGCACTGGAAGAAGCGCCGCAATGCACTTGCAGATCGGACATTGTCCATTGGGCCAGCGTGGTGAACCAACGGTGGTGGTGGTGGTGGGTGAGCGTGGTGGTGGTGGGTGAGCGTGGTAGTGGTGTGGTGAGAGGAGACCTGCGCTCAGCAGTGAGCCGGTGATGGGTTTCTGATGATGGAATGGTACTCACGTATAATATGATAGGCATTCATAAGATCCCTCCCTCCCCATCTCTGAGCCTTAAAGTCCCTCATGTTCGCATACTTCCGATAGAGTTTCAGCATTCGGTAGAAGCGCTCCTGGACACCAGCCGCGACCGAACCCAGCAGGAAGGGGAGGCTGATACCGTGGCTATCTCTAATTTTCTCGGCGTGCTTCAACTTATATGCCATGTCTAGAAAAAAAAGACGATGGCGAGCGAAGCGAGTGTGTGTTCCTTCGAAATATTATCAGTGTGATAATATTTCACACACTCTAATATTTCACACTTTGAGTTTGTTGAGTATCTTTGATGAGTTTGTTGAGGACTTTTAATTAGTTTGACAAGTACCTTTGATGAGTGTGTTAAGCACCTTTAATGAGTTTGTTGTGTAGCTTTGATGACTTCGACGAGTACCTTTGTTGAGTTTGTTGAGTACCTTTAATGGGCTTGACGAGTAACTTTAATGAGATTGATGAGTTTGTTGTTTACCTTTGTTGAGTACCTTTGATGAGTTTGACGAGTACCTTTAATAAGCTTGACGAGTACCTTTGTTGAATTTGTTTTTTCATTTTCATTTCATTTATTTATTTGCATTCATGAATCCTCTTACATGTTTATTATAAATATTAGTCGATCTATGCAATGGGCCGCGGGTAGAAATTTTTAGCTTGCATTTGGGGCATGCGAGTTTACGAGTATTCTGCGACGTGTGGCTCTCTCCTGTTCCCTTGCATTTTCCATAGTTTCGTATAGATTGTGGTTTTTCCTTACAAATAAAGCTGTCTCCATTACATAGATGGATGGCAGTGTAAGGATTGTTGAGGACCTCTAATGAGTTTGACAAGTAACTTTAATGAGATTGATGAGTTTGTTGTGTACCTTTGCTGAGTTTGACGAGTACCTTTGATGAGTTTGTCGAGTACCTTTGAGGAGTTCCTCCGTCATGTTCACGAGATGCACAGCCGCGACCTTAACAACCCAATGTGTCCAGGGCGGCCGGCGAGGTCCGCTATACGGGGTCGCCCGGGGCGGAAGCGTGCCTGGAATTGGCAAGTTGCCCATCACCATCATCATCATCATCAACCCATCAACAGCTAACTACTGAGCACAGATCTCCTCTCAGAGAAGAGGTTTTTTTTTAATTCTATGACAAGATAGTCCTTGACTGCGATCGCACCTGATGGTAAGTGACGATGCAGTGTAAGATGGTAGCGGGCTAACTCGGAAGGGGTATGGCAGTGTAGATTCAACCCATACCCCTATTCGGTTTCTACACGCCATTACGCCGGAACGCTTTTTCGCTTGGCGGCACGTCACTGACGGTAGGGTGGTAACTAGCCACGGCCAAAGCCTCCCACCAGACAAATATGTATAGTAGGTCACTTATGCCTATGACAAAATTATTTCTTCTCCGACTAAGCGTTACACTACTACGTGAGGTGCCGACTTCAAAGAAACTTAACCGACTTCAAAAAAACTCCTCACTAGGTGGACGGACAATCTCAGGCGCTGATTGCCGCTGGATGCAGGTGGCACAAGATCGTGCTCTGTGGCGATCATTTCAAGAGACTTTTGTCCAACAGTGGACCCAAATTAAAATCGATTAAAATGATGATCATGGTCATATCAGAGTATATTACTTACCAAATAGAATAATTATTAAAAACGTAAACATGTTTAAAACTCTCAGATTTTAGTCTGCGATTTTGTTTGCCTAATGTACATTCAAACATAATTTTTGTAAGAAATAAAAAAAAACTTTCATATCATTTCTAATTACCTATTTGTAGTTGTTGTTAACTAAGTAATAAAAAGTAAATTAAGAATTTAACACTGCACCTAAGTACTATTTTACTTGGAGTAAAATTTTAGTGGTCGGCGAACATGAAAATTGCATTATGTATTTTTATACTATGTAAGTAACTTATGTATTAACAGGTAGGTCTTGGATTCTTTCAATTCACGAGGGTGCGTGGCTCATGGTTGTGTGTGTGTCGTATCTGTATAAGTGTGAGCGAGAGCTTGCTCGCGCCTGACCGCTCCCACCTAGGCTCCTGACAGGCACGCACACTTACGCAATGTGCATGTACACGACGTAACCACACGTAAAGCGCCCGTAACTTCCTGAGATAAATGTACTATACCAATAGTTACATTATGTATCTACTCTAGCTAAATTAGCCCCTCTTTCAACTGACTTAAAAAAAAACTTTTATGGGACTATTTCGCAAGCTTCCTCTGTCAATTTAAAAAAAAAAACGCGTGAATCGGTCCAGAAACCCCGGAGTAATCGGTGGGCATACATAGAAAAAAAAAGGTACCGGTCGAATTGATGACCTCCTCCTTTTTGGGAGTTAAGACGAGGTTCTGGACGAATTTTAGGTATTTGAGGGGGTGCGGCAGAGGAAAGCGCGCGGTATTAGTCCCGCCCGCCGCGGGGGCCCCCGGACGAATTTAGGGCGAGCGCGGAATATTAGCTTTGATAGCGACAAGGTGGCGGCAAGAAATGACTCAGTCCGGCTGACAAAACTATATTAGGTCTGTACTGTAACTTATTTTCGTCAATCATATTGTAACGTATATGGCTCGGTTGGTATGGCTACAGTTTATTTTCAGAGACAGAGTACAGGTTCGATTCCTAGCCAGTAATGTAACATTGTTTTTTTAATTTCCTTATTCATTTTTAGCTTTTTTTTTTACCATAGTATGTATTTCAATATTACTTACATTTTCTTAAGTACATAATTTGAATAAATAGTGTTTTAAGTTAGGTGTTGTATTTTTTAATTTATTACCTAATTTTTTAATCTATATTCTATATATTGATATATTGATAAATTACTAGTTGATGCCCGTGGCTTCGTTCGCGTGGATTAGTTTTTAAAATGAATCCCTATTTCCCTTGTCGAAACATCACGCTTGAACGGCTGGACCGATTTTGATGGGACTTTCACTGGCAGATAGCTGATGGTAGGAGTAATATAGGCTACTTTTTTAACCGATTTTCAAAAAAGGTCTCGGGAAGTCTCGGGTTCGATTCCCGGCGGGGGCAATTTAGGAATTTATAATTTCTAAATTGTCTCTGGTCTGGTCTGGTGGGAGGCTTTGGCCGTGGCTAATTACCACCCTACCGTCAAAGACGTGCCTCCAAGCGATATAGCGTTCCGGCACGATGGCGTGTAGAAACCGACTAGGGTTATGGGTTGAATTTACACTGCTATACCCCTTCCAAGTTAGCCCGCTACCATCTTAGACTGCATCGTCACTTACCATCAGGTGAGATCGCAGTCAAGGGCTATCTTGTTATCGAATAAAAAATAAATAAAATGTTCTAATAAATATTTTTCTTACATGTTGTATTTTTTCGCCATTGAGGTGAAAGTTGTAAGTATCACACGATAGCAAAGTTTTTGCTTCTTGTGCCTTTGAATCCCTCACTACTCTTATGATTCTAACTTAGAATCCTTCTCTCGCTCGGGATTCAAACTAGGCACTCGCAACAAAAAAACTTTGCTATCTTGTTGAACAAATAACTATTTCGGGCAAACTATCAATTTTAGAGAAAATTTTTATTTCGTCCCATAGTGCCGCCGCCGCACTATGGGACGAAATAATATAAACCGTCTCATAAATGGTTGGGACGAATGTTATGATTCCAAAGATTTTTCCATGGATTAATATCCTCAGATAATAGGACCTTTATGAATAATGTTGAAAAATAAAAATATTTTAGTTCTAGGTATATAAAATTACTAGTAGGGCGCGTGGGTGCGCGGCTCGCTAAAGCGAACCGCGTGTTTTCTGTTCCCCAAGTAGATCTTCGGATCTTGATCATCTTTTTCCAAAACCACTATTTCATCTTGTACATTCTCTAAGATAGACATCGACGAAATTTGTATGGCCAACATCTTGAATCCGCCATTTTGGTAGTTTTTTTCAGCTCATTGATAATTGGATAAGGTTTCGAGTGATTTTTGTTTGGGCACCCTCAACCTATCTTCAATACCCTGACCGTGCTCCTCACCCGTCTGCGAAATCCTCAATCATCAACTCCCTCCATATTTTTCATACAAATGAATTTTTATCTTCTATGCGAAACCATCAGTCTGGAAAAGAAACCTTATCTTAGACTTGCATATATTTTGTATGAAAAAAATAAATTCCGCCATTTTGAATTTTTTTCTATTCATCACGTAGACCATCGGGTCTTGATCATCTTTTTCGAAGAAACCACTCTTCCATCTTTCATAGTCTCCGAGATAGACACCGACGAAATTTGTATGGCCGCCATCTTGAATCCGCAATTTTGGATTTTTTTTTGGCTCTCTGCCAATTGGATGAGGTTTCGAGTGACTTTTGTTTGAATACCCTCCACTTAGCTTCGATAGCCTGGCCGTGCTCTTCACCCGTCTCCGAAATCCTCAACCATCAGCTCTCTCCATATTTTTCCTTCAAATGATCTTTTGTCCTCTATACGAAACCGTCAGAAATTTTGAAAAGGAACCGTATAAAGTCTTGCATATATTTTGTATGGAAAAAATTTAAATCCGCCATCTTGAATTTTTTTTTTATTCATCAAGTAGACCTTAGGGTCCTGATCACCTTTTTCCAAAAAATCACTCTTCCATCTTTTATAGTCTCCGAGATAGACACCGACGAAATTTGTATGGCCGCCATCTTGAATCCGCCATTTTGGAGATTTTTTTCAGCTCCCTGCCAATTGGATGAGGTTTCGAGTGACTTTTGTTTGAACACTCCCCACCTATCTTCGATACCCTGGCCGGTGCTCCTCAGCCGTCTCCGAAATCCTCAATCATCAGCTCTCTCCATATTTTTCCTCCGAATGAATTTTTGTCCTCTATACGAAACCATGCGTGAAAAAATTTTTTTCCATACAAAATTTTACAGGAGAGGTGATCAATGAGTCAGTGACTGAGTGAGTGAATCAGTGAATCAGCACGAGTAGCTATATATATATTAACTAGTAGGGCGCGTGGGTGCGCGGCCCGCTGCAGCGGACCGCGGTTTTTCTGCTCTTAGACTTTCAGGGCCTGATCATTTTCTACCACACAACCACAATTCCAACTTGTACACTCTTTAAGATAGACACCGACGAAATTTATATGACAGCCACCTTGAATCCACCATTTTGGTAGTTTTTTTCAGCTCATTGCCAATTGGATGAGGTTTCGAGTGATTTTTGTTTGGGTACCCTCAACCTATCTTCAATACCCTGTCCATGCTCCTCACCCGTCTCCGAAATCCTCAATCATCAGCTCCCTCCATATTTTTCATCCAAATGAATTTTTGTCCTCTATACGAAACCATCAGCGGAAAGGAACGTATCAAAGTCTTGCATACATTTTATATGAAAAAAAAAATCCGCCATCTTGAACTTTTTTCTATTTGTCACGTAGACCATCGAGCCTTGATCATCTTTTTCTAAGAAACCACTCTTCCATCTTTCATAGTCTCCGAGATAGGCACCGACCATTTTGGATTTTTTTTCGACTCCCTGCCAATTGGATGAGGTTTCGAGTGACTTTTGTTTGAACACTCCCCACCTATCTTCGATACCCCGGCCGTGCTCCTCACCCGTCTCCGAAATCCTCAACCATCAGCTCTCTCCATATTTTTTCACCTAATGATTTTTTTTCCTCTATACGAAACCATCAGAAATTTTGAAAAGGAACCGTATAAAGTCTTGCATATATTTTGTATGGAAAAAATTTAAATCCGCCATCTTGAATTTTTTTTTTATTCATCAAGTAGACCTTCGAGTCCTGATCACCCTTTTCCAAGAAACCACTCTTCCATCTCTTATAGTCTCCGAGATAGACACCGACGAAATTTGTATGGCCGCCATCTTGAATCCGCCATTTTGGAGTTTTTTTTCGGCTCTCTGCCAATTGGATGAGGTTTCAAGTGACATTTGGTTGAACACCCCCCACCTATCTTCGATACCCTGGCCGGTGCTCCTCACCCGTCTCCGAAACCCTCAATCATCAGCTCTCTCCATATTTTTGTACCGAATGAATTTTTGTCCTCTATACGAAACCGTGAGTGAAAAAAATTTTTTCCATACAAAATTTTACAGGAGAGGTGATCAATGAGTCAGTGAATCAGTGAATCAGTGAATCAGTGTGTCAGTGAATCAGCCCCAGTAGCTATATATATATTAACTAGTAGAGCGCGTGGGTGCGTGGCCCGCTGCAGTGGACCGCGGTTTTTCTGCTCTTAGACTTTCAGGGCTTGATCATTTTCTACTAAAAAACCACTCTTCGATTTTTTATTCTTTGTCAAATAGGCACCGACGAAATTTGTATGGCCGCCATCTTGATTCCGCTATTTTGGTTTTTTTTTAGCTCCCTGCCAATTGGATGAGGTTTCGCGTGATTTTTGTTTGAGCAACCTCCACCTATCTTCAATACCCTGGCCGTTCTCCTCACCCGTCTTCGAAATCCTGAATCATCAGCTTCTTCCATATTTTTTCTAAGAATGAATTTTTGTCCTATTTGAAATCATCGGTAATTCTGAAAAAGAATCCTAACAGTCTTGCATATATTTTGTATATGAAAAAAATTAATTTCGCCATCTTGAATTTTTTTCTATTCATCAAGTAGACCTTCAAGTACTGATCATCTTTTTCCAAGAAACCACTCTTCCATCTTTTATAGTCTCCGAGATAGGCACCGACGAAATTTGTATGGCCGCCATCTTGAATTTGCCATTTTGGAGTTTTTGTTCGGCTCTCTGCCAATTGGATGAGGTTTCGAGTGACATTTGGTTGAACACCCCCTACCTATCTTCGATACCCTGGCCGGTGCTCCTCAACCGTCTCCGAAATCCTCAATCATCAGCTCTCTCCATATTTTTCCTCCGAATGAATTTTTGTCCTCTACACGAAACCATGGGTGAAAAAAATTTTTTATTATGTAAATAAGATCATTCTTATTATTTAACTAGTACTTATTTTTAATGAAATAACTAAAATGACAATAATTATTAATAATGAAATAATTTTAAGTATTATAATTCAATTTTTAGTACTTATGGAAAATTAAATAATTTGATTTTTGACATGCTCTCACGAAATAAATATTATCTTTAAAATACTGGTGTTTCATTTTTCTAGTAGCTTATACATTCAATAATACGTGTACAAATTTTCAAATCAAAATGTCAAGAAACAAAAAAGTTATTGATTTTCGAGACGGTTTATATGATTTCGTCCCATAGTGCGCCGTCGCCGCACCGCTGCCCGCAAGATTCGGAGCAAAGGCTTTACTCACTCTTGCAATGTTGATGGTTCCTCAGAACTGAGCTTCAAACGTTTTTTCCGACTGAAAATTAAATATAACTTATTATAATTAATTTTGAAAAAAAAAAATACTATTGTCCTAAAAAAATGCGCTTAGAAAATGCAAAACAAACACGGTAGAAGAACCGAACCCGTAACTTCTAGCTATCAACTCTCTCCTACACTGACTAAGCCCAACGTCTAATACTATAAACGACGAAAATAAGGTCTAGTATAGCTATACCTAACTACCTAACTATAGATATACCTAACAAGCTAATTACAGTTTGATAAGCCGAACTGTACGACGAACTGGGGTATTACACCATTATTATTAGATACTTACCTTCTTCTTCGTCAACCCATAGACGTCTACTGCTGAACAAAGGTCTCTTACGTGGACTTCCACAGATCTCGTTCTTGCGCCGCCTGAATCCAGCGGCTCCATGCGACTCGTTTGATGTCGTCGGTCCACCTAGTGGGGGATCTGCCAACATTGAGCTTCCCTGTGTGAGGTCGCTAGTCCAGCACCTTGGAACCCCAACGACCTTCAGCTCTTCGAACTATGTGCCCCGCCCATTTCCACTTTAGTTTCGCGACTCGCAGAGCTATGTCGGTAACTTGGTTCTCCTACGGATCTCCTCATTTCTGATTTGATCTCGCAGGTAATTTGAAAAAACGTAATAATTGTGAAGAAATTACGTAACTTACGTAATTTCTTCACAATTATTACGTTTTTTCAAGTAATTGAAAATTGATGATGAAATTGATATTTCATGATCCCTTACATAATGCAAAACCTTTACAAAATAATAGGTAAACTCTATTTAACTTCACTAAAATATACAAAATAGTCTTCAACATAAAACAAAAACAATTTTACTTATTATAATTAATTTTGAAAAAAAAAAACACTTGTCCTAAAAAAAAAACATAAAACCTTTTTTTAGAAAATGCAAAATGAACGTAGTTGAGATTCGAACCTGCAATTTCTAATTATCAAATCGCGACCAAACTAACTGAGCCAAATTTCTACTAGAAAGAATGACGAAAATAAGGTACATTATAGTAAAGTACCACACAACAATTTGATTATCCGATTTACGTCACATTTACTTACTGTACGATAAAATTAAAAATAGGTAGGTAGACACTTATAACTATCACCATCTGCTTTTGTTGTTTTTAACCGACTTCTTATTTTGTTCATTTTCTTTTTCGGACTCATTTTCAAAATTTCTACTACTTAGTACCTATTTATTTACAACTATATTATGGTTTATTTATTAACAATATATTGTATACAAACTTATAACTAGGTACACTCTATTTGACTTCACTAAAATATACAAAATACTCTTCAACATAAAACAAAAACAATTTTCAATTATTATATTTCGCGATGTTATTTGATAGCCGAGCGAGAGCAGTGCAGCGCAGGTCCGTCTAGCAGTACGCCTCAGCGATCACTGTCTAATTGAGTACGAGTGACAAAGAAGCCGCTACTGGGAAATAAAACGGCCAAGACACAAATTGTGATAAAAAAAGATTAAATTATAATAGTCGCTGTAAAAAAAATCTAAAACTGCCATTTTTTGTAGTAAAATATGACAAACAAATTGTAATTAAATTTTACAAAAATTAATGTATGGTAACTGAGAAAAATGGGAATTCATGTATTTGCAGAGGCAACTTTGCAATTTTTTTCTATTGAAAAAAGTTTACGTCATTGTGTTTTGGAAACAGGCATCAGGCCAGAAATATGATCAATTGTAACTCCCTTTTTTTTCATAGTATTATGACCAATAGATTTTGAATAAAATGATCTTCTTTCGGCTCTATTTAGCTGATCACCGAACCTTAAATAAAAAAAAAAGAAGGCGGTTCTCAATTCGTCGGAATCTTTATGTTACCTGATTTATACCCAAAGACGCCTGGACCGATTTGGAAAATTCTTTTTTTGTTTGAAAGGGTATACTTCCCAGGTGGTCCCATTGTCACCAGGTCAGGATCTGATGATGGGATCCTGGAGAAAGCGGGTATTTTTCGAATTTTATAGGCATACTTGATACTTATATCACTTACTTTACTTGTGCTTTATCGTGGTTTGAAGTAGGTTTTTTAAAGATAACGTCGCGGGTTAAAAAAAGTGATTTTGAGTGATCTGAATCAAAATAAAATATTCAGAATTCAATGTAAGTTTTTACCTACTCTTATCTATATCAATATTATAAAGAGGAAAGATTTGTATGTAAGTATGTTTGTAACGAATTGGCTCAAATAGTACTTACTGGACCGATTTGACTGAAATTTAAAATGGAGATAGACTAGACCTTGAATTAAAACATAGACTACTTTTTGTCCCGAAAAAAATTATAGTTCCCGTGGGACTCCAAAAAAACCTCAATCCACGCGTACGAAGTCGCGGATATCAGTTAGTCTATAATAATAATCAACTATTTAGTTGGTTTGTATTCTGATTTTTGGTACCTTACACTGATTTGAAAACTATAAAAACAATTTCGCAGCCAATGTGTATTAACAAGAAAAACAACTTGTTGTCTAAATTAAATTAAATAGAAATTAAAATGTATATTAGCCGAATTAAATATACTAGGAAGATTGTACGTCCGTCTCCTAGCACGCTCGGGACACGAATGAAAAAATACACTGGTGACTGGTCTGTTACTTTTATATATATATATATATATATATGAACATACCCTCAGACATGATTTAATTTTTGCAATTGATAACAGAAACCAACAACGTGTGGGGATTTCCACACGCTGTCTTGCGTCTGATGCCATTGATCCACCAGGACCTTTTCTGGGGGTTTTTCTGATGCGTGGTCGCCCTCCCAAATCCCCACATCTTGGAACCCCAATGACTAATATTGGTTCCTGCCTTGCCCAAGCAATTGACAACTTAAAAACGCTGAAACCTAAACGCTAAAGCCGTCTGCACCATCCCCTTATAACGGCTCCTGACCTCACATCTAATCAATTTAACACGTCAAACGTGAGGGTAATTATCAAACATATCCAAGTATTATTTAATCAATTACACTCATCTAAACCTCAGGGCAATATTTATTCGATTAGAGCGCGATTGCTATCGCAACCCATCAATCAAACACACCGACCTAGACGCGGGAGCATCTAATAGCCGAATGAGTCTCTGGAAGAGACTGAATTCGTAACGTCAAACCTGCCGTATTTATACCGTTCAATTAATAAGAAATTTTATATTAGACGTTTAAATAATATTGTAATGTAAGCACAAAGCTTCTATAACTTAAATAAATTAATAATAATGTATTGTAATAAATCAATTAGTAATGTAATGAAATAGATTTTTTTAAGCAAATTTTTAATGTTGCATGCTGTATTTAAGCAGAGTTGTACAAAAGATATTTCTATTCTATTCTACATTTATTTTATTTGTAAAACCTGTATTTTACCCAAATTCACAATAAAGACATTGAAATTGAAATTAACACAATAGAGATCGAATCAAAATAACAAAGTTCAAAACTTCCAGCCATCCAGTCTTGTTACACTAAAGTATTCAAACTGGAGAAGGAAGTGGACAGAATGTCCGCAAGAAAAATCCTCAACATCACCGCAGACATAATTAAGGACACGGACAGGAGAATAGGGCTCCTGCTCACCGAACAGAAGACCGCCTCAGGTTGCGCCCCTTTTGAGGTCGGGTACCTTACCTTCGTGCTGAACGAGAAGTACAGGCGAATGGTTGACAAGTACAATGTCAGCCACTACATGTTGAGACGCTTGTATTTATCTGAACTGGTATGTAATTTTCTGTGTGTCGTGTGGTGCGGGTTGTTACGTTCCCTCAAATATGGTTGAGCGAAGCAACGGCTGGATCATGCGTCGTGCTCGTGAACGGGTGCCACCAACGGGAATTGGTCTGCTTTTGCCTTCCTGTCTTAACATGTTTGATTATTTATATTGGATTGTATTTATTCGTATTTGTATTGTATTGGACTTAGGAAAATTCATCGTGGAAGCACTGTATACATAGCAGTTTCATTAACTATTGTAATTTTTCTTTTTTTTAAAAGAGTAACCGCCGAGTTTCTTGCTAGCTCTTCTCGACGGGAAAGGCATTCCGAACCAGTGGTAGATTCATTGACGATTCAAAAGTGCTTGTAAAAGTTTATTTGAATAAAAAATATTTCTACTTCTATTTCTTAGACAAGCGTTGTCCTAAGGTGGGGTCTGCTCCGGCATGCTTTTGCCCACTTTGCCCCGTTTTGTACATCCGATTTTCCCCACTTTGCCCCATTTTGTGCATCCGATTTTCCCCACTTTGCCCCGTTTTGTGTATCCGATTGTCCCCACTTTGCCCCGTCTTGCGCATCCGATTTTCTCAATTTATTGTCTCTCATATTTGCGTCTACTGAACTGGTATGTAATATGTAGATAATATCCATAAATTAGTTAGATATAGCTTGATTTATTTATTTATTTATTTATTTATTTATTTTATGGAAACATACAGTGTTAATTGTCTTAAATCTAAAAACAGATTTATAATTCTTAAACCTAAATAGTTTCCAAAGACTATATAACACTTATAGATTACATTAATCTGACAACGCAACAATCAGGTGCAACAGAAAGGGAGAACAAAAGTTATAAATTAATTTTTTAAACAGAAACTTGCCGAAAACCGACCAACGTGTAGCTAGTCGGTTTTCGACAAGGTATCCTTAATAGCTAATTTAAATTTGGAGAGAGAGAGATGAAAGATGTCATTTTCGGAAAATAGCACGTTAAATTGGTTGCAACTTCTTCTAATAAATGTATTAGTAGCATACTTTGTCTTGCATGGTGCAATATAAAATAGTTTTGGATGCCGACAGGTAGACCGTGGGCACTTTAAAGAAATTTTAGAAAGTAGATAAGGGGAGTCAACACCATTATTCAGGAGCTTAAATAAAAGAATTTGATCTCTTTGAACCCGTCTGCTAGTGGCTGAAATTGGCATACGGGGACAGTCATTATTAGTATTATTTGATATATAATAAGATAAACGTTTTACGAATCGATTGTGGACTCTTTCAATTTTTTCTTTATGTACCTTATACTGAGGGCTCCAAACAGTGGAAGCGTATTCCAGAGTAGATCTTACAAACGAGTTATAAAGAAGAATAAGTGTTGACGGTAGTTTAAATTCTTTAGAAATCCTTAAGACAAACCCCAACATCCTGTAAGCCTTACTAGCTATATGGTTAATGTGTTCATCATAAAGTAACTTTTTATCTAAAATTACGCCAAGGTCCTTCACAGAGGACACCCTGTTCAAGATTTCAATGATGATTTGATTCTTGCAATTCACGACGGCGCGTGATCTTTACTTGTGGTCACGTCGTGTACATGCACATTGCGTAAGTGTGCGTGCCAGTCAGGAGCGTAGGTGGGAGCGGTCAGGCGCGAGCAAGCTCTCGCTCACACTTATACAATACACTCACAGCCATGAGCCACACGCCCTCGTGAATTGCAAGAACTATACTAGATATGTAATATTACATAGATATGTGATAATGTATGTATCTAATTAACCTAACTATGAATTGGGTATTTGACTCTTGTCAAAATGCGGAATCAAAATTTATTAATTACAAAAACAGAAAATAAATCGGTCAAAAAACAAATAAGTTATGAGCGGTTTTACTGCGGCTGTATCCATCTCTTTCTAAAACGAAATTACGTATGGAGAATGTATGGAGCTACTGAATCGTGACGTCATGTTGCAATAGCGCTCTTTTTTCTAACAGGAAACTTAAAAGCTCTATATTCTCATGTTTAGTTAAGATGGTAAAATGACATTGTGTTATAATATTAAAAACTTTTATTTTAAGTACCTACGAGTATGTATATAAAAAAATTAATCAAATACCCAATTTCCCTATTCAGCTTACACGTTTTAAACTTTTATCCTTGTCGTTAACAGGTCCTTTACCTGGATGAGATAGAGCATCACTACTGGGAGATCAACCACATAGCCAACATGCTGCACGAAGTGGAGAGGAAGTACAACATCGAGCCGGACAACATTGACGTGGAATACCTGGACCCTACGCCGGGGCCCGACGAGCCCGGCGCGTACACGGAATCCGACTCACCCATGCCCACAAAGCCCCGGAAGAAGCGGACGAGATTCCAGGCCGATAAGTGAGTTCTTTTTTAAGCTATTGCACAGCTTCTATCGTGGGCCTTGAGCGTGGAGACCAAATCCAGAAATTCCGTAACGAAAATAACCTGACACGGGACTCCTCTCACCGCTAGATGGCGTTGATAAAAAATGCTATGCAATAGCTTTACCGCGGCAGTCCCCGAGTGCCACACGTCTTTTTTTCACTGATTAGATAGTCCTTGACTCCTCACCTGAGTGTAAGTAACGATGCAGTCTAAGATGGTAGCGGGCTGACTTGGAATGGGTATGGTAGTGTAATTCAACTCTTACCCCTAATCGGTTTCTGCAAGCCATCGTGCCGGAAAGTTCGCTAGAAAGTTGGTAGGTAATAGGTATCACGAAAGGGAGTATAACATCGCGTCTGACTTCAACAGAAACTGCGGATCCTACGCCAGGGCCGGACGAGCCGCATTTCGACAAGGACAACAGTCAAACCGGTGGTAGATTTATGACGTGTCATAAGTGCTACAAGGTAGCCTACATGAAATAAATAAATTTTGAATTTGAATTCGAATTTGAAATACTCAATTAAAAGTCCGAGTGTAGTATGTATTGTATTCGGAGCGCAGGCCGCTTGTATCGCCACGGTACTCAAATTCAAATTCAAATTCAAAATCCATTGATTTCATGTCAGCCAACTTGTAGCTCTTATGACACGCCATAAATCTACCACCGGTTCGGAATGCAGATTCTGCTGAGAAGAGCCGGTAAGAAACTCAGCAGTTGCTCTTTTTAAAAAAAATTTTTTTTACAATAGGCAACAAAACTGTATTAGGTATGTATACACATACAGGGGCAGAAAAAACAGACCCATTCCCGTTGGTGGCACCCATTCACGAGCATGACGCATGATCCAGCCGTTGCTACTTACTATATCCTATATATGTCTCCTTACTATTAACATATTATAAATGCGAAAAAAAGGCAAGCATAATAACAATTTTTTAGCTCTTGTTATTATCATTCGTTCACAGACACCGGCAGTTTTGGCAGCTCACGTCGACAATGGGCTCACGCACCAAGAAGAACAAGTGGTGGCCAATCGACTACGGCTGGGAACCCGAGCAGCAGTGGTTCTCCGACAAATAGAGGCGCAAATAGACGCGGCGGCGCTTGAGTCATTCGCTCACTCATTCAATCATTCACGCACTCATTAATTCATTCACACACTTTTAAAAAATCAAAAAAATTCGAAATTCAAAATCATCACTCTAATATTATAAAGGCGAAAGTTTGTATGTGTACGTGTGTGTGTGTTTGTTACTCTTTCACGCCACAACAAATGAACTTTGGCTGAAATTTGGAATGGAAATAGCTCATATCTAGGATTAAAACATAGGCTTCATTTTATACCGGAAAGTTACAGAGTTCCAATGGGAATTGAAAAACCTTGATCCACGTTGACGAAGTCGCGGGCATTAGTTTAGTGCCAACTTGTGGCACTTATGATAGGGTGGGAATCTACCACCGGTTCGGAAAGCTGATTCTGCTGAGAAGAGCCGGCAAGAAACTCAGCAGTTGCTCTTTTCAAAACAAAAATGTTACATTTAGTAGTTCTATCTATCTTGTGTACAGCTGAAGCAAAGCAGATTGCTTCCAAAGTTCCAAGCAACTTTGTTATTAAGGAATTCTGTCTTATAACCTCTACTTAATAAATGTTTCTTTACACACTATTTTTGGTGTAATCTACCAATTCTTTCGGAATTAAGTTACAATATCTTCCACCCTAAAAAGGACTTCTGCACTGTAGTTGACATAAATATTGTAGTTAGCTGCCTATTGCTTATGAAATATTTAGGTATGTCTACTGCACACTCACTCAATCATTTTTTCATTCATTCATTAATTTATTCACTCGCTCATTCTCTCAATCATTGTTACATTAATACATTCAGTCGTTCATTCACCACAGGCGTGGGTGTATTATAAATTCATCATTCAAAATACGAATAAAGAATATTAGAGTACAATGGTTTTTTATTGATTAACCGACTTCCGAAAAATACGGAGTCTGTAAACCAGTAGATTTACTTGATAATTCAAAAGCATTTTGTGAATTTGTGTATAGAAAAAATCCTATTCTATTCTAACACCTTTCTTTCCAGACACATGCTACAATACCGCAATGAACTTTCAATCAAAAGAAGATTCAATAATCAAAGACCTGTCCTGGGGAACGAAGTTGAAAATATTTAAAACGTTTCAAAAAGATACGACTCCCTCTCGACGCGTCGGCATATCTTTCCTCACGGCTGAAAACAAGGAGGAAACAACAAAATCCGAAGATGACAGCATGAAAATGAAGCTATTCAGACTTATGTACGAAACTGTCAGAGACAGCGATCTGAAAGTCAAAAGAGCTGAAATGATCAAGTCATATTACTCCAACTATACGTCATTCGAAATAGGTTTCATTATGGGTGACATAACTGACAAAACGAACATAATGACAGATATATCTATGACTCTGCAGCGTCTGTACGCCGAGTGGCGGCCCATGGAGCACATTAACGCGTACGAACAGATCGCTAATAAGGCGATCGAGATCAGTCACTTGATCGATATGATACGCGTCATTTATAAACGAACGCCGAAGACTGTGTCGGTTCCGTGAATGCAAGGAGTGAAAGGAGCTTTTACGTTCAACTAGCTTCTTTTCGGTTGAAATTATTATAGTAGAAGAAATAATATGTAATAAATGTATTAGAAATAATAATAAATAATAATAATAATATAGCCTTTTATTTGCTGAAAAATGATATTTACAAAATTATAGCTAATCCTATCCTTATCCTATTTCACACTTAACATTTTTCTTTATTCTATACTAATAATAAGTTTTTTTTTCTTCAGTACGCCCTTGGGACGAAGGCTTCCTCCAGTCTTTTCTACCTTTCTCTACTATATGCCAATCTTCGCCATGTTACTCCAATCATCATGATTGGAGTATTAGAAATTACTCGGTTTTAAATAGTATCAGAAAGATATTACTCCCGACGACCGAAATCACGACCGAAAGCAAAGATGACAGCAAGAAAATGAAGCTATTCCGACTTATGTACGAAACTGTCAGAGACAGCGATCTGAAAGTCAAAAGAGCTGAAATGATCAAGTCATATTACTCCAACTATACGTCATTCGAAATAGGTTTCATTATGGGCGACATAACTGACAAAACGAATATAATGACAGATATATCTATGACTCTGCAACGTCTGTACGCCGAGTGGCGGCCTATGGAGCACATTAACGCGTACGAACAGATCGCTAATAAGGCGATCGAGATCAGCCACTTGATCGATATGATACGCGTCATTTATAAACGGACACCGAAGACTGCGTCGGTTCCGTGAATGCATAAAAGCTTTGAGTTCTAGCTTAGTAGAATAAATAATATATAAGGAGTGTAATAAAAGCTTTTAGGTCTAGCTTAATTAGTAGAATAAATAATATTTAATAAATGTATTAGAAATTACTCGGTTTTAAATAGTATCAAAAAGATATTACTCCTTTTCGATGCGTTGGAATATCCTTCCTCACGGCCGAAAACAAAGAGGAAACTACTAAATCCGGAGACGACAGCAATAATTTCTACTAGGGATGCGATAAAATTGTACCGAACACCGAAGAGTATAATAGAGTACTTCATTGTCAAATGATATAACAAATTACGACAAATATCTGCCATTACGCGCTTCACTTCCTGCACGCTTGTAACATATCCACCTCTTTTTATGCATATACAATATCATAGGACGACAGCATTAAAATGAAGCTATTCAGACTTATGTACGAAACGGTCAGAGACAGCGATCTGAAAGTCAAAAGAGCTGAAATGATCAAGTCGTATTACTCCAACTATACGTCATTCGAAATCGGCTTCATTATGGGTGACATAACTGACAAAACGAATATAATGACAGATATATCTATGACTCTGCAAAGTCTGTACGCCGAGTGGCGGCCCATGGAGCACATTAACGCGTACGAACAGATCGCTAATAAGGCGATCGAGATCAGCCACTTGATCGACATGATACGTGTCATTTATAAACGAACGCCGAAGACTGCGTCGGTTCCGTGAATGCAAGGAGTGTAAGGAGCTTTTACGTTCAACTAGCTTCTTTTCGGTTGAAATTATTATAGTAAAAGAAATAATATGTAATAAATGTATTAGAAATTACTCGGTTTTAAATAGTATCAAAAAGATATGACTCCTTCTATTTTATTCGATGACAAGATAGTCCTTGACTGCGATCTCACCAGCACTGGTAGCATGGGCGGGAGAAATTTTATCCCCGGGAAAAGGATAAAACGTTTATCCCCTCGCTTAGCTTATCCACCCGTCGAGCATGGGCACAGTGGTGGAAATAACACTCAGTGTACTTAAAGAAATATACATCGCCTTCTCCTCTGTCGCCATGCTTTAGCATAGGGAAAAAATAATTTTATCCCCTGTCAGTGGATAAAATCGGGGGATAAAACTTTTATCTCCTGCCCATGCTACCAGTGCTGATGGTAAAAGACGATGCAATCTGAGATGGTAGCGTGCTAACTTGGAAGGGGTATGGCAGTGTAGCCATACCCCTAATCGGTTTCTACACGCCATCGTGATGCAACGCTAAATCGCTTGGCGGCACGTCTTTGACGGTAGGGTGGTAACTAGCCACGGCCAAAACTTTCCACCAGACCAAACCAGAGACAATTTAGAAATTATATAAATTCCCACATTACCTCGCCGGGAATCGTACCCGAGACCACCCAGTATAAGACCACAGCGATCACCACTGCGCCAGGGAGGTCGTAGAAATTGCGCCATTGGATTTTAAAAGTAATTAAATTTTAATGAGTTGTTTGAAACAGATTAAAACCATTTTTATAGTAGGAATGTACTTTCTTACTGTTGGTAATAGCTGGTAGAATTGTTAAGTACCAAAAATATTATGATTGCTTTAAAGATTTTCATAAGCATTGGTAAGTAGATGTTTCAATATTATAAAGTATAAAATACTTATGTTTTTAATCGATTTCCAAAACAAGGGAGAAGTTCTCAATTCGTCAAAATCTTTTTTTTAATTTTTTATATTTGTATACTATGTTCCCCGATTACTATGATTACCGCCACAACCCGCCTGCTCGTTTGCTCGCAAAAAAATTCTAATTCAAAATTTATTTATTTCATGTAGGCCAACTTGTAGCTCTTATGACACGTCATAAATCTACCACCAGTTCAGAATGCAGATTCTGCTGAGAAGAGCCGGTAAGAAACTCAGCAGTTGCTCTTTTAAAAAAAAAAATAATTTTTTACAATAGGTAACAAAACTATGCTATGTATACAGTGCTTCCACAATGAAGCTTCAAAAATGCATACGTAAATACACACACTTCAAAGCATGTCAAGATGGGCGGACAAAGCAGACCCATTCCCGTTGGCGGCACCCGTTCACGAGCACGACGCATGATCCAGCCATTGCTTCGCTCAACCATATTTGAGGGAACGTAACAACCCGCACCACACGGCACCACCACAGAAATGTTTAAAGAGAGCATGAGATACTTAACCTCTTTTCCAGGCATCCTAATCATCAGCCACTTAGACGTGTTGGTAACTCAGCGTCAGTACTACTACGTGTACGACCTGATGACTGTGCGCGACAAGCGGAAGCTGGTGACGCTCTGCCACGAGCTGATCTCCGAAGCGAAGTACAAGATCCACCAGACGGACCGGCTGCGCGACATGCTGTCCTCCAAGTTGGGCTTCCAGATCGGAATGATCATGGGTATCACCATCATCTAACAGCAACTCATCAATGAAGCCTCAATAGAATAGAATACAATAGAATAGAAATATTTTTTACTAGCGGCCCGCTCCGGCTTATAAAATATATAGCCTACTAGCTAATGCCCGCGACTTCGTCCGCGTGAATTTAGTTTTTAAAATCCAGCGGGAACTCTTTGACTTTCCGGGATAAAAAGTAGCCTATGTTTTAAGCCGTTCACGAGCATGACGCATGATCCAGCTGTTGCTTCATTCAACCATATTTGAGATCCTTATATTGCTATCCGAGAAAAACCAAAAAAAAAGAAGAAACCTCATTCTTTTAGTCTATGGCCATTAAAAGGTGCGCGCGCATTCCGGAAAACTGATTAATTTTTCCCGCCATTGCGAAAAAATTTTCACAACTCGTTTTCACTGTTTTGTACCATAATGTACTATTTTAGTATTATTTTCTTCACAAGTGTGTTGAAAAACGTCGTATGATACACGTGTGTATTGATGATTACCGGCCTCGGCTACCTTAAGACCCTCACCTAACGGTTCGGGTCTCAATAGCGCCTCAGCGGCAATCACCAATGTTCCACACTTGAACCATAATGTTTTAAAGACATTTTTCGGGCCAATATATTATTTATCCGGTTCAGGTCAAATCCGCGAAAAGTACAAGACAATGCTGGAGTTGTACCGGCAGATGCACAACAAACACACCAACAAGTCTAAACTGATCTTGCCCAAGGTACCAGTAAGGAGGCCGATCCATTATTTTTGGAGGTAAGTAGCTATGATATTCTACTAGGGATGAGTTACAAATATACTCACAAAACAAGCGAAAAAATTGTTCCGAAGGACGAAGAGTATAATAGAGTAGGTACTTCATTGTTAAATGACATGACAAATTACGACAAACATCTGCCATTACGCGCTTCATTTACCGAGTGCTTGTAACATAACCACCTCTTTATCATATGTATATAGCTACTCGTGCTGATTCACTGATTGACTGATTCACTCACTCACTGACTCATTGATCACCTCTCCTGTAAAATTTTGTATGAAAAAGATTTTTTTCACCCATGGTTTCGTATAGAGGACAAAAATTCTTTCGGAGGAAAAATATGGAGAGAGCTGATGATTGAGGATTTCGGAGACGGGGGAGGAGCACCGGCCAGGGTATCGAAGAAGGTGCGGGGTGTTCAAACAAATGTCACCCGAAAAAATCTCCAAAATGGCGGATTCAAGATGGTGGCTATACAAATTTCAAAAAAGATGATCAAGACCCAAAGGTATACTTGGTGAACAGAAAACACGCGGTTCGCTTTAGCGAGCCGCGCACCCACGCGCCCTACTAGTTTTATACATATACCTACTATATCATAGGTAAGTAGACTAAACTTCACCCCTCCAAGCCGTCGATGACGTTATTTAGACATAGCGTTCTGATTTCACCAGTACAACAAAACAGAATGGTTTACATTCTCTTGGAGTTAACGTTAAGTGCCGTTTGAGAGCAATAAATTGGGCGATCTGACAGTTTATGTGTTGAAAATCTGCCAAAATATCCCAAGAGAATATAATCACTCCGCGAAAATATCTTTATTCCACGTTTAACTAACATCACATACATCATTATTATCGTGTTACCCATAAGGTCACTCAGTGGGCGATGTATGATGGAGAGAGCTATAAGTCCTCTACTACTTTGGAAATGACATTACTTATAACATCTACCTTGTATCCATATTCGAGCAAATAAAAATATCTTTATCTTTATCTCGCAGTATCCCTGCGAGATACAATCAGGAATGAGGAGGTCCGTAAGAGTACCTACCAGAATTGCTGACATTGTTCCGCGAGTTGATAGTTCGAAAAATGTATGGTCGTTGACGTCTCAGGTTGCTGGAGTGGCAACTCGGCACTGGAAACCGCAGTACTTGTAAAGTCCCTACTAGGTGAAACTACGATATCAGATAAATCGCCAGGGAGCCGCTGGATTTAGGCAGCGCAAGACCGAAGCCATTGAAGTCCACGCGAGAACTTTGTCCAGCAATAGACGTCTATAAGTTGATGCGATGACTACATTGATGGATCACCCATGATCAGCCATGTTAGATGAAAAGTTTCATCATCATCATTTCAGCCTGCGGACGTCCACTGCTGAACATAGGCCTTTCCCAAACAGCACCACCCCACCCGGTCTTCAGCCCTTCTCATCCAGCCACTTCCCGCCACTTTATGTCGTCGGTCCACCTTGCTGGAGGGCGCCCCACACTACGCTTGCTTGTTCGCGGTCTCACCTCCAGAACATTCCGGTTCCAGCGATCATCACTCCTGCGACAAGCATGGCCTGCCCATTGCCACTTCAGCTTACTGAAAAGTTTACACTAATGTATTTGTTCCTTTCCAGGATGGAATACATAATCGCGTTGGAGATAGACATAGACAGACTGATACATATCCTCGAGCAGGTGCCTCTAGATGTCCTTGAAGACCATCAGGTTCAAACAACAAAGGCTTCGAGACTACTTAGAACAGGGCTGAATAGCGAAGAGATGCGTAGGTATTTTTAACCCCCATCAAAAAATCTGTGCTTTTGAAGTTCTGTCTATTCCCTCGTTGCTGAATGAATGATTGAACTTTTCTCGAGACAACAATTTTCCTCACTGAGTGAGCAGAAACGACTTTTGCTCACTGGTTTTAGACAGCAAAGGCGCCCTTTTTATAAGACTGCCTGAAAAAAGGAGTATATTATTTTCAGGGTTCATGTATGTATATACATAGGTATATGAGTTCCTATATTCCACCATAACTTCTATAATGAGGTATCGTTAGGATCCTCAGCTTATTTCGTGTGACATAGGCTAGTAAAATTAAAAAAAATTGATGGGGTGACCATGGTCCCGCATTAAAGACTGAAGTTGAAAAAAATAATTCGAAAATAAGATTAAGTTTATAATCATTAGCTAGAAAATGATGAGTAGATTCTAAAAATATATATATGTATCATTATAGTTCAATATCCCGTGATTTACAAAAAAAATGTCATTTAAAAATGTGTATAAGATTCTAAAGGTTTCTCTTTGGAACTCAACTTTTTAGTTCGTTTTTTGGCTGGGCAGTCGTATTTTTTAATATTTTTAGTCATAGCTTGTTGAGCTAGTGAAGTGAAAATAGTAATTCCTCCACAGAGGCGCAGCTGAGTCGCAAAGAGCAAGAAGTCAAAAGGCACTACAGACAAGAGTTCCTGAGACAGCAGCTCGGCCTGTCCGCCAATACCAGCATGGACAACTACCCTCATCTGGACAATCAATAAAAAATATTTATATACCCTCTCTAGTTTTTTTTTTCTCTAGTTTTGGTATAGTAAGATAGTATATGCGATCTTACCTGATGGTATAAGTGACGATACAGTCTAAGATGGTAGCGGACTAACTTGGAACGGGTATGGCAGTGTACATTCAACCCATACCAACAAATCAGTTTCTACACGCCATGCGTACCGGTACCCTGAATCCCTTGGCAGCACATCTTTGACGGTAGGATGGTAACTAGCCACGTCCAAAGCCTCCCACCAGACCAGATCGGAGACAATTCAGAAATTATAAATTCCCAAATTGCCCCCGCCGAGAATCGAACCCGAGACCTCCCAGTTATAAGACCACAGCGCTCACCACTGCGCCAGGGAAGTCGTCAAGACATATCATACCATGATAGATAAAATATATAAAATTCAAAGTCCTGACTAACTGACTGACTGACTGAGATATCAACGCACAGCCTAAACTACTGAAGTTAGAAACTTGAAATTTTTACAGTTGGTTCCTTTTATGACGTAGGCGCACACAAAGAAAGGATTACTTATTGGAAATTCCACCCCTAAGGGGTTTAAATAGGGGATGGAAGTTTATATGAAACTCCGTCATTTTTCAAGCTGTTTCCATCAAAGTTGGTATTTGAGCTTTCAGTTAAAAATAAAAAAGTTTGTGTGTCACAGTTTTTGAAAATTCCACCTCAAAATCTAATTCCACGCGGACGAAGTCGCGGGGGCAAAAGCTAGTATTAGTATAAAATGTACTCTTTGTAACACTAAACAGGAATGAAAGTATTTTCTTTCTTTTGCTTTCTTTTCTTAGCGCGCCAAAAAGGTCGTCAAAAAAAATATGAAGGAAACAAAAGAAAATTTCTTTAACATCTTTATTTGTTTCTAAAGGTGCTGATAGACTTGAGTATTCACTTGTAATGAGCGTTCGTGCGAATGTTACATCACAGAAAAATACGAGAACATTTTAGCGAGCATTCTAGCGAGCGTTCTGGCGAGCATTCTAGCGAGCAGATTTGCTACACGCGACCGTCAAGCCTGACATCTTTCTCTACATAGTATAAAACAAAGTCGCTTTCTCTGTCCCTATGTATGCTTAAATCTTTAAAACTACGCAACGGATTTTGATGCGGTTTTTTTAATAGATAGAGTGATTGAAGAGGAAGGTTTATATATATATAATAACATCCATTAACAGTGAATGACATAGGCTATATATCTTATACCCGTGCGAAGCCTAATTGACGACCATCGAATAGAGCGTTCGCTAGAATTCTCAAGATGTTTGTAGCAATATTTGGCTCTATGCTCGGCTCGTTGTTCAGTTCAACAAAAATAAAAACGGCGAATGCTCGATGTTCTGTTACAAGTGAATACTCAAGTCTATCAGCACCTTTAAGAGTAGCGATTCTAAAACCACTGGTAGTCGATCTCCCACCCATAGTCGATAGGCCACCACTTGTTCCCAGGCTTGCGGTTCTTCCTGTCCATCACCTTCCCCTGGTTCATATACAATTCCTTCTCCTTCTTTATCTTCTTCATTCTTTTCTTCTTCTCCATATTTCTTATTTTCTGTATGTTTTGTAACTTCGAGATCATTAAGTCCTGTGTTAAAAATTGTTTGTAAAGAGCGCGTGTATGTGCAAATCTTTTTAACCGACTTCCGAAAAAAGGAGGATGTTCTCTATTCGTCGGAATCTTTTTTTTATTTTTTATATATATATGTATTATGTTTCCCGATTACTCGAAGACGCCTGGACCGATTTGGAAAATTCTTTTTTTGTTTAATAGAGTATACTTCCTATTGTCATTAGGTCGGCATCTGATGATGGGGGTCCTGGAGAAATCGAGGGAACTCTTCAAATTTTATGGGCACTCTGGCACTATGGCATTCTGGGTGGTTATAAAAAAACAACCAAGAAAGCCACAGCCTTCTAACCTAACCAACAGTATCGATATCTCCGTGATTTTAAACCGATTTGTGTGAATCAGTTTTTAATCGGTACAAAAACTCCTCAATCCTGATGCTGCAGCGGTACTGCCCCCCTAAACTGTGGGGATGTAGGAACTGTCGATTATGAGTTGAAGAATAAAATTAATAAATACTAAAATTAATAAATAACTAGCTGTTGCTCGCGACTTCGTCCACGTGGATTCACTTTTTAATAATCCCGTGGCAACGCTTTGATCTTCCGGATTAATAAATAGTCTTCGGTTCGGTTCTGGTTCGGTTCTAGTCGGGTGACAGCCCTCGACCACCGACACACCGCATCGCATTGTTCGCCCGCGCTATTATTTCTTTTTGCTCGGCTTCTAAGAGCCGTACCGAGATATTGAATAGCCTATAACCCTCCTCAAGAATTGGACTTCCTATCGGACTCAAGAAGAATTTTTCAAATCCGACTGATAGTTCCAGAGATTAGCGTGTTCAAACAAATTGCACTTTATTATATTAGTATAGAAGATAAGAGATGCTCCGATAAAAACTCCTCAAACCTGAAGCTGCTGGGGTTCTACCCACCTAAACCGTCGATTGCGAATTGAAAAAGCTGTTAGCCTCATGTTTAAAATTGATTACGAAATATTGAAATAGTAAAGTATAAACTTTAATGTATTGAAGGTAGGGTCATATTTAAATTGATCTTTTATTATTGGAAGGTAGTTTGATAAAAACATTGTTGCTGTGCGCCGTAGGCACGCGTCTGACGCCGGTCTGGCGCCAGCCGTCGGGTATAAATAGGCGGGTTTGACGTTGCGAATTCAGTCTCTTCCAGAGACTCATACGGCTATTGGATGCTGTCGCATCTAGGTCGTTTTGTTTGATTAAGGAATTGCGATAGCAATCGCGTCCTAATCGAATAAATATTGTCGGAGGTTAGGATTAGTGTAATCGATTAAATTATGTTTTTGATAATTACCCACGCGTACAGATGGCGGTTTTGTCTGACGTGTTGTGGTTAAATTGATTAGATGTGAGGTCAGGGGCCGTTATAAGGGGCGGTTGGAGACGGCTTTAGGTAGGGTTTCAGCGTTTTAAGAGATCAGATCTCTTAAGGCGTGATTAGTTTAGGACGGATGAATCCCACTTCTGGACTGTTGTGTAGTAGTGTTGCCCTTTTAAAGCGGACCAAGTCACGGGCGTCTAGCATTCTAATAAAAATGTCCGTACCGCATCCATGGCGGAGGCGGCGTGGATTTCAGGCTTGTCAGGATCGTGCTCCATGTAGCCGTACTTCTTCCCGATCTCGTTGAGCATGTTCACCAGGTGGAACACCTCCAGGAACAGCTTCTGGATCAGCTCCAGGTGCTTGATCATGTCGAACACGGTGTCAATCTTGAACGCCCTCCCTCTTTGCGCGAGGCCGACCATTTTTCTGTAGCTGGAAGGGCATTTTGACGTCAATGACCTCGTGATATTTTGACAGCTAACGTCAGAAACATGAATCCGCCCGCCATGATTACGTATGTTATGTTGCGTCACGTGGAGAAAATAAATAATATTACCACTGAAATAAAGATGAGTTCATGGATTTGATCAATCCAAAATCTAAATATATAAAAGGCTGACTGACTGACTGACTGACTGATCTATCAACGCACAGCTCTAACCACTGGACCGATCGAGTTGAAATTTGGCATACAGGTAGCTGTTAGGACGTAGACATCCGCTAAGAAAGGATTTTGAAAAATTTCAACCCCAAGAGGGTAAAATAGGGGGTTAAAAAATCGAACCTAACGTGAGCAAAGCCGCGGGTTAAAGCTAGTGGTTTAATATTTTATTTTGTTACTAGTACAAAGACCAGATCCACACTCCATACAATTCTGCACCGTATCCTTTAAGCTTTTTAAATTACTACGAGGATTTATTTCACTCCCACACGAAAGAGATGCAGTATAGCGATGTCAAACAAGATAGAATGAAACACAGCTATGTCTATATCCGTCCCTCACTGCTTGCCACGTTTTGAGTTGTTGCTCACAATACATTGTGAGGTGATTGTGAGCAACAAGACGGACAAGAGTATTTCACAGTGTTATGATAATTTTAGTGTTAATTAAAGCCTTTAAACCGAAATAAAGAGTGCTTTAAATTATTAAAACTGATCTATATGAACAATGGTGCGTTGCAGCGTTTTAATATTGTGTGTACTTTATTAGCTATCCCTTTCGGTGAAACGCTTGGTAGGATTCTAGAGGATACTCATTCTACGCTAGTTGGTGGTGTGTGTGTGTGGCACAATTTATAAAATGAATCACCAACGGGAATGGGTCTGCTTTTGTCTGCCTGTCTTAACATGTATTGGATTGTTTTGCATTTTTGAAACTTCATTGTGGAAACACTGTATACATAGCATAGTTTTTTTACCTATTGTAAAAAAAATTTTTTTGTAAAGAGCAACCGCCGAGTTTACTGCTGGCTCTTCTCGGCAGGAACGGCATTCCGAACCAGTGGTAGATTCATCGACGATTCAAAAGCACTTGTAAAAGTTTATTTGAATGAAAAATATTTCTATTTCTATTAACTCGTCATCCATCTTTTCTTCTGCTTTTCGCAAGCACTCGGGATGATAGCTCGGGAACGACTGAGTTCAGAAAAAGCCTGACGGAAAAATCTGATGTGTATCGAGTAAATACGATCCAGTAGTCTGATCAGACAATCGGAAACAAAATCTGACGTGTATTGCCAGGCTAAATGGTCGAAGTGTGTGGCACAATTTATACAATGAATGTTTCTTTCTTTCTACTGCGCGTCGCACGCTTCGGTTATTTATTTATTTATTTATTTATTGGTAATCAACAGCGTTTACAACACAATTTTACAAGTTTATTATAGTCCTTAAATAAAGCCAAATATGATTACATTATTTGAATTTAAAATATATATATAAAGTTTAACAGGGAATTCGTAATACAGTATGATTGTTGATTGAGAATTGTTTGTTGTTTTCAGAATTGAGAGTAAAAATAAAAACAATTAGAATACACAATGTGTGTTCGCGTGGATGCGTGTGTTAGTGATCGTGTGTGTGTTTGTTTGTGTGTCTTTTTTGTGCGATTTTTTTGTTACCGCTCGAGTATCTCGGACATGACGTAGCCCATTTCGAAGGGTCGCGACTCCTCGTTGGCGGCGCGGATGTTGACGACGCTCTTGTCGTAGACCTGCGACGCGCCGCGCTCGTTGTACGACCGGATCAGGTCCAGCATCCGCTCCGGAAGATAATACGCTTTATTTTTCAGGCGGTTGCCCAGCGTGGCGCGTGACAAGCCTGATAATATTTTTTTTTTTAAAGTATATCAGCCTGTTGTTCTCCTCTCCCCTCCAAATAAGTGAAAACTTGTGCTAGGAGCGAACAATAGTGCAACGGCCAACGGTGGGGATCGAACCTGCGACTTTTCAGTTTTCGGTCTGCACATTGAACCGTTGGGCTATTGAGGCTTAAGTTTTATACATCGCGTATGTTTAATGGTTGTATTCCCGAAGCGAAAGGATAAACTCTTAGTAATACCTACTATCGAAACTAGCGTTGCCAGACGTCCCGTATTTCCCGGGACATCCCGTATTTTAGGCATAATTTAAAATGTCCCGGCGGGACAGGCAATGTCCCGTATTTGAACTGTACTTCGTTTTTCATTATGAAATCGATCCAAGTATTCACACACGCAACAATCGTAAAAAGCGATCGTTTATAATTACGATTATAATTGTATTGATTTTTGCATATTATGTTAAAACTACTCGTAATAAAAATATGTTTAAACTGACTCGATCCTCGGATAAATATCAAAAAAAGACACTAAATAATTTTGTTTTTAATTTGTCCCGGGTAAAAAACTGAAATCCCGTATTTTTTAGCCATTTAACCATTTATCCCTTATAGGCTGAAAAAAAATCTGGCAACCCTAATCGAAACATAGAGTTAAAATAAAAAAAATAAAAATGTTTTAGTTTTGAAATAACTAAAAAAATAATCAACAACTCGAAAGTGGGAGAAACAATATAGTAATGGACATAACATACCCAGGGCCTGATTAACCCTTAGGCTAATTAGGCTGCAGCCTAGGGCGCGCGGATCAGGGGGGGGGAGGGGGGGGGGGGGGCGATGAAATCGTGTCTTGGCATGCACTAATCTAGCATCATTGCATCTACCCTACATATTTCAACTAGACCGAGACAAAACACTAAAACTAAATGAGCTTGAGAGTCCCTAATTTTAACAATAAATGAAGTTTTAAAAAGCGCGCGTAAAAATTAGCCTAGGGCGGTCAGAACTCTTGATCAGGGCCCCAAGTCTGCTATTTTACATGTCATTGTCATTGATCCGCAATACAATTACAATACAATTATCATTGGTCCAAAATTCGTAGTCTACTAAATTCACAATGGTCGTTTGATTTCTTATAATTGGATTATAATTCAATGATACCTCGGTATTGCCATTAGCTTAAAAAGCGTTTGCCGAAATGAGTTTCAAAAAAAACTACATATTAAAAACGTTTATTTAAGCTAGATTCAAAGCTAGATGTGTCAGTGGCAAACCATCGGAAAACAATTGTGACGCCATTGAATTAGTAGACTACCAAAATTGCTAAAAGTAGCAATTGGAATGTCATTGATAGACAATTGAACTACAATTGCATTAGCAGACTTGGGCCCCAGTTGCTGTAACATACATGATCGAACCATTTCGTTTCGGGAATACAACCACCAAAGTTCCAACGTGTAGATAGTTCAGTCCATGAGGACGCGCCCAATTTTTTTCATGACTTTGAATCTGTATGTTGCACAGTCTATGCTGAAACCGTATAATTCGTCCAGTCATCATTCACGCATTATTATAAATACGCCTTACATTACTGCAATTAGATTCAAATTCAAAATTTATTTATTTCATGTAGGCCAACTTGTAGCTCTTACGACACGTCATAAATCTACCACCGGTTCGGAATGCAGATTCTGCTGAGAAGAGCCGGCAAGAAACTCAGCAGTTGCTTTTAAAAAAAAAAAACAAAAATTTTTTACAATAGGTAACAAAACTATGCTACGTATACAGTGCTTCCACAATGAAGCTTCAAAAATGCATACGTAGGTACATATAATCTTATTAGGTTATTATTAGCCTAAGTAAGGGCCAATAAACTTGAACCTCTACTTCAAGCAGTTTTATTCCTGTGCGGTCCTGGACCGTACATATGGTCCTTCGAGCCGGATGTGAACCAGCGACCTATGGATATTAACTTGCTGGGCGTCTGCCCACCTCACTCTTGTGGTACGGGTTGTTACGTTCTCTCAAATATGGTTGAGCGAAGCAACGGCTGGATCAAGCGTCATGCTCGTGAACGGGTGCCACCAACGGGATTGCGTCTGCTTTCTGTCTACCCGTCTTAACTTGCATTGGATTGTCTTTGTATTGTATTTATTTGTATTTGTGTTGTATTGGACAGTGGTCTTAGGAAACTTCATCGTGGAAGCACTGTATACACAGCATAGTTTCATTAACTATTGTAAAATTTATTTTTTTTGGAAAGAGCAACCGCCGAGTTTCTTGCTGGCTCTTCTCGGCAGGAAAGGCATTCCGAACCAGTGGTAGATTCACTGGCAATTCAAAAGTGCTTGTAAAAGTTTATTTGAATAAAAAAAAATTCTATTTCTCACTGCAATAGGTGCGTAACGATAAAACTCACACTAGCAGCCCATTGCATACTTGCACAGTAATTCAAAATTCAAAATTAATTTATTTTATGTAGGCTAACTTGTAGCTCTTATGACACGTCATAAATCTACCACCGGTTCGGAATGCAGATTCTGCTGAGAAGAGCCGGCAAGAAACTCAGCAGTTGCTCTTTTCAAAAAAAAATTTTTTTTTACAAAGCTATGCTATGTATACAGTGCTTCCACAATAAAGCTTCAAAAATGCAAAAATGCATACGTAGGTACACCAATCCAACGCATGTCAAAATGGGCAGTCAAAGCAGACCCATTCCCGTTGGTGGCACCCGTTCACGAGCATGACGCATGATCCAGCCATTGCTTCGCTACTTCGCTAATCGATTGGGGTACTTACACAAAAGCATGAATATACTTGCTTTCCATTTCTCCTGTAGATTAATAGAATGTTTCATTTTGCACTTAAATAAATACTGAAGCAACTTAAATTACCCTCAGTTGTAACACCTTTTAAGTACTTAGTCGTTAATGTAATTACCTAGCTGTACAAAATTAACGATGCATACTAGAAAATAAATAGGCGAATAAAGATTTCAGATCTATTATTAGGTATGGTTCAACTATGCCTACTTCTTCTAATATATGTTGTCTTGTAATTCCTTATATGTACACCTATATATCTATATATATAAAAGAAAGTCGTGTTAGTTACACTATTTATAACTCAAGAACGGCTGAACCGATTTGGCTCAAATTTGGTGGGGAGGTAGCTTAGAACCAGGACTTAGACTTTTTATCCTGTATACTATAAAACAAAGTCGGGTTTGTTCGAAAACTTATAACTCTAGAATGGCTTGACTGATTTTCATGATTTTTGTTTGTTGTATTTGTCTCCGTCTCGAATAGCAGAATAACTTAAAATATCGGAAAATTTCATTTTCCCATACATTTTGTATTGACCAGGTTTTTTAAGGAAAATGACCTTTTACCCCGGAAAAAAAGTAACCTAAGTCATGCGGACGAAGTCAAGGGCAAAAGCTAGTAAAAAATAACTAAAAAAACACAATTAGGTAGTTAACTTAGTTATTTTACGTCTTATGCTTTTAGATTAGTTTAGTGCATTTAATTATATCTATAAAATATCAGGGACCCTTGGAAAAGAATCCTAGTATTAAATTATTATATTCAAAATTCATTTATTACATTTTTTTTTAAATTATTATAGGTGAGAGGCTTTCACCGTGGCTAGTTACCATCCTATCGTCAAAGACGTGCCGTCAAGCGATTTAGCGTTCCGGCACGATGGCGTGTAGAATTAGGAGTATGGGTTGAATGTACACTGGCATACCCCACCCAATTTAGCCCGCTACCATCTTAGACTGCATCGTCTCTTACCATCGCAGTCAAGGACTAAAAAAAATATTTTAGATATCGCTTCGAAAGATGTCGGTGAACAAATGAAACAAAGCAAACATTCTGTAAGTACATATTTTATTTTTATTCTTCTATTAAATTATTATTCTGTGACAGTTACTGAGAAATTCAATCGAAACATTTCTAGTTGTTTAAACTACGCAATATTTTTTTTTTTACAATTACATAATAACTTTATGCTCTCGAGAGAAAAAATCGTTTGATACATCAATTTGATATATCGATTACAATAATAAGGCCCGATTGTATACAAATTGACAACTTTTGCTGAAATGTAATATAGTTCTTTCGACTCACGAGGGCGCGTGGCTCATGGTTGTGTGTGTGTCGTATCTGTATAAGTGTGAGCGAGAGCTTGCTCGCGCCTGACCGCTCCCACCTAGGCTCCTGACAGGCACGCACACTTACGCAATGTGCATGTACACGATGTAACCACAAGTAAAGCTCACGCGCCCTCGTGAATTGTAAGAACTTATAACTGTATGTTTTTAAAAAGGTATCCAAAAATGTTGATAGTTTTCAAGTATCTAAAAGTAGAGTACTGATTTTCACGTCAGCGTGACGCGAGCGTCACTGACGCACTGACGTTTGTCTAATGGCTTCTAGTTTTACATAGTAGACGCGGCGCCAGTGACGCTCCGTCACTGACGC
Organism: Hipparchia semele; assembly: GCA_933228805.2. Lineage (NCBI taxonomy): Eukaryota > Metazoa > Arthropoda > Insecta > Lepidoptera > Nymphalidae > Hipparchia > Hipparchia semele. Next base: position 4,165,466 of record OW121735.1, on the reverse strand, counting down.
GGGCTACTGACGCCTGACGCAAGGACTGGAGGTCTACCATAAACATTATGATATCCAAAACATGGCCGCTTACCATAAACAGAGATAAGTTAAAGAAATACAGATTGCTAACATCACACATTAGAACAAAACTCGGGTAAATCTAGTCATTAGTATAGACAAGAACTACATTCCGGACCAGTGGTAGATTCATTTGACGATTCGAAAGCACTATAAAAGTTTATTTGAATAAAAAAATATTCTATTCTATTCTACAGTTCTTTCAAATGTTACGCCATCTACCGGAGTACATTGAAGAAGAGGTAGAAACAGTAACTAGCTATTTTTATAATTTAATGAAATTTTTTTATTTTGAAAACTTTGATCCAAGGATTAAGATATTATGAAGATCCAGAACAAACAATACGATGTTTCGTTGATTTTAACAACAAAATATAACTTTGCAAATTAGGTAACGCCATCTAGGATCAGTCTAAGTGTAACTTGAGTTATACAAAGAATTAGACGCAGATACGCAATAGCGTTTGTCAAATTAAATACATACCTAATGTAAAATAATAAAATTAACTTTTCAAATGATAAGTTGTGTGGGTTGACTCATTAGTAAGCGTCAAGATGACTGACCAAAGTGACCAATCAGCGTCAAATTTTTCCAGCATTTAGTACCCATTTAGTACGCATCAGTAGCAGTCAGCCATCTTGACGTCAAGATGGCTGACCACTTATTAAATTAAATTTCTCTGTTACTATTGAAGTACCAAATATTTAAACAAAGGTATTAAATAGTACTAAATAGATACTAAATGCTGGAAAAATTTGACGCTGATCGGTCACTTTGGTCAGTCATCTTGACACTTACGACTCATTACTGCTTATCTGCGTTCAGTTAGCAATCTATTTTTTCCTACTAATTTCTCTAATAAAAAATCACGTTTTAAATATGGCGGCCAAATAAAAATACCAACTACAAAAACCAACTAATAGGTTCTGAAAGCATTTTTCTGGTTAATTTAGACAAAAAAATAACTTGATAGTTGTCAATTTGTATAAGGATCAGGGATATACATACAATATTGAAGTTACCTATCGGTACAGATAGTATGCTCATGTGTGCACGCGATATTCGACGTGGCGTGTTGTGAGTGTGGTTCTACCATTACTCAAATCAGGGATCTCTAACATAGTCTATTTGTCCTTAAAAGGTAGACAAATCGCAAAAAAATATTTCGGAGAAACGCGTAACCGACGAACGTATTCTGGCGCTTACGACCTTCTTTAAAGTTTGGTTTTTCTCTTGTGGCACGCTTTCTTTGTCAGTGTGCGGTGAGAACGTCCTATGCGCCGAGCTTACTGCTTTGCGCGTCGCTTACGCTTTTCTGCTAGAAAACACTTTGTTTACCGTTCAAGACGGCTAAGGAGAAATAGATTGTATACGAAAGCATCGAGACTACCGTGGTATTTTGGCTACTGAATCGCTGCTAAGTGACGTGGTGGCGTTTAAGTGGAAAACCTGGCGCCTTGGTGCATCAGCAATCCGAGTGGCATTTTAACTATAAGTCTCGAGATATTGAGTTCTTGCAACTCACGAGGGCGCCTGAACTTTACTTGTGGTTACGTCGTGTGCATGCACATTGCGTAAGTGTGCGTGCCTGTCAGGAGCCTAGGTGGGAGCGGGCAGACGCGAGCAAGCTCTCGCTCACACTTATACAGATACGACACACACACAACCATGAGCCACGCGCCCTCGTGAATTGCAAGAACATACCGTATGCACACACGAGTATATAGACAATATTATAGACACTGCAGTAGGGTTAGTGTAAGATTTAATTTGTTTTGATGACATTAGCATCAAAGCAAAATGAACCTTAACTATACTGACTTAAAGCCGATTTTAATTTGCAGCATATACGTGAAAGTATAATAATGCATTCACGAAATTGAGCTCTAATACAATGGTGTTATGGTTCAATTTACTTTGACGCTTATGGCATCGAATACGAATTAAATCTTATTCTACCCTCACAAGTTAAGAACGCAAGAGCTTTTTCCAGTGACCATCATGAAAGTTGACAAAGTCTTTTAACTGTAACAACCATACATGGTTTGCTATAATTCACTAAGCCAGTTATTTTTTTTATGTGAAACGTCAAAAAAAAAATCACACCAAAACACACGGGTACCGGTCAGAAAAATGTACCGTAACGAAAAGGTCTATATCGTCTCACCTTAGTAACTACAAAACTATAAGTCTCAGAAACATGAATCCAATGTCATTATTTAGAGTATATAGTCGTCTCGCTGCTAAGAGCTTGAGTTAGCATCGGGGCCGGGCGAGGCGGCGGGGGAGGGGCGCTGCGTAGAATAACCGAAGCTCGCAGATATAGACTTTTCACGTTAAAACAACGACCGTGTGCACCGACACAGCTCCACCCGTTTTTTAATAAGAATATTAGCCAAGCTGAACTTGACTTATATTCTCCTCTCCCCTTCAAATAAGCGAAAAGCTTGTGATAGGAGTGGGTACAACAGTGCAACGGGTGGGGTTCGAATCTGCGACCTTTCAGTTCTCAGAGCGCACCTTTAACCTTAAGCTATTGAGGTATGGTTGAATGTTTTTTATGACGACAGAAACCACATCTTTCGGAAATCGTGCCCTGAGTGCGTTGAGTTTACACCACAGCCATTGCTTAACTGCCTGTTTGCGCCAAAATTTCTATCCCCGCCGACCCCGTGATTTTTGTTAATTTACTCTATTTCGACTATATTTGACCCATTATAGTATTTTTTTTTAAATCTGAAATAGGCTTGCGCTTGACGACAATCAATACTGGATAGCACTGATGAGGTCTAGGTTGGAGCGCGCTTGCCTAGAAAATGCCTATTCACTCTTGCCTTGAAGGTACTCAAATTATAGGTGGCAGGAAGCACGGATGCTGGAAGAGTGTTCCACACCTTAGCGGTTCTTATCAGAAACGTTTTTTTTTTTTTTCAAATTATTCCGAAAATTAGACTCTGTCAACTTTCTTTTAAATAAAAGCCCTCGCGTTCTCAACCGCTCACAATACATATAATACATATAATGTAATATAAAGCCGCTAATAAAAGATAGCGACAGTCATAATAGTAAATTCGCAAAAGCATTTCTTGCGTCTCGCAGGCGATTCGTTAGATATCAAATCAGTCCATATATATCTATAATCTATATCTATAAAACCCCTTCCTCTTTTTGAAAAGAGAACAAAAAAAAGAATACAAAGGAGTGGTAAAGTTTTATAAAACTACCCTATCGTCAAAGAGGAGTCGCCAAACGATTTAGCGTTCCGACTATGGCGCGTAGAAACCGATTAGGATTTAATCAAGTCAGTAGTTTTCTGTATTTCAATCCTAGAAATAAATTTTGACGAGCTAGAACAATAAAATACGATATTTCCACCCGGGAAGTATCCTTCACATTTGAAAGGTCAAACAAAAAAGAATTTTCCAAATCGGTCTTTCGGACTTCGAATAATCGGGAAACATACATTAAAAAAAAAAAAAATTTTTTTTTTATTTTTTTTATTCAGAATAGGCTTGCGCTTGACGACAATCAATACCAAATTGTACTGATGAGGTCTAGGTTGAAGCGCGCTTGCCTAGAAAATGCCTATTCACTCTTGCCTTGAAGGTACTCAAATTATAAGTAAGTAGTAAGATTCCGACAAATTGAGAACCTCCTCCTTTTTTGGAAATCGGTTACAAATATATTCTATTACAATGCCTTTCGCATATGTACCTAGCTCCGAATAGGCAGACAGATTTTAGGTATAAATCTACAAGTACCCGCACGCCGTAGAAAGAGTGGCAACTTGTAGATGAATAACACCGTAAGCGTTGTACGAAATTGCACTTTATTGCGTGATAGCAAGAATTGCCATTTGTTTAAATGATTTTGCGGAGTGAATCTTTTGTGCCTGTATTGTAAATTCTGTGGAATAGGGAAAGATGGTGCAGCTATCTCAAAACAAAGGGAATTAACGAGATGTTATTTAGGTTTGTTTCGACTACCCCCAAATAGAATTTTTTGCTAATTAGGGCTAATCTGATGTGGTCAAAATTGTCCTGTGGGGCTAACGGAATAAATTGAAATCAACTTCTAGCGGCCAATGGCACAGGTTTGCAAAATGCAAAAAAAATCAGACTTTTTTTACTTAAGTTGTTATTATAATACTTATACAAGATGGACAGATTTAGGTAGTGAATATTAACTTCAAAACATCAAAGCTGATGTAATGAATTCAGTTAAGTACTCAATAAGTGAGGTTCGTCCCTGAATCGACAAACTTTTCAATCTGGGGATATGGGGACAAAACTAAGGGACGGGGCCTTTGCAAATGGGGGCAGATGAAACTGATGCAGATAGCAGTAAACCTTCTTGCATGGGAGCGGATGAAACACCAGTGCACGTGCTCCTAAGATGCACGGGCGTGGCAGAACAACGCAAGAACCATCTAGGATCCCCAGCCTTACTTCGAGAAGTCCTTGGTAAGATGGGAGACCTGCTAGGCTTCTGGAGAGAGCTGGGATGGTTGGAGTGAAGAACATTGGAAGGATTGGTGCATCACGCACAACAGACCATGACTGGTTTACGTGTGGATACCAGCCCAGCAAGAAGAAGGAAGCAGTAAACCTTTTATGCCATGTTTTGAGGACGAAAGTCAAAACATGGTAAAGTGCCAATATTCCCTTATATATATATTCCACATCGATTAAGTAACTTTCGCCAGTACCGACACCGACAGTAATAATAAATAAGAATTGACGAAACCGCCTGCGAGACGCGCAAAACAAAAAAAAAAAACACGTCGCGAAATACCTTACATTACAATATAATTTTAACAATAATTATAAAATTCTGAACTGGCATTTTAAAAAATATCTGTACATTATTAAGTATTGTTATTACTTTATTTATTTATTTATTTTTTATACACATTACAACATCGCTGTTAATAAATATCCGGCCAAACATGGCGACGGAGTAATAATACTAATTAAAAAAAATCAAGAAATTTACTTTCCACCGCTCACAGTGGAACGTCTAAAATGAGCTTAAAACCAAGCCATACCCGTGAGTCCAAGCAATATTACAATATTCCGGACGCGACACAAATGTCGCAGCGACGAAAATGTCGAGGATAAATCGCAAACGTACACACCAATGTGCTTCTATCTATTCGAATGCTTCTTTTCACAGTCTTCCAAGCATCGGCAATCTTCCGTTATCGAATCTAAGGACATAAGGCTCTCTTGAGATGTCCTCAAACACGCCCGACATCTTGAATCCACTGACGTGCCGCTTTGAGAGTTGGCATCCTCTGAAACCGATTCCAAAGAGCGCAAACTCTCGACCGAGGTAAGTTTGTAGGGCCGTCTAAATTCTGCAATTTCTTCCTCGCTCATGTTCAACATTAACAGGGAATCTCGCGCAGTTTTTCCTAAAGAAGCCTTTTTCTTCTTTTTACTAATAACCGAGTCCAATTTTGTTAAGGGACACGGTTTGTTCAGGCTTTCCGGCAAAGATTTCGGACTTGAGCCACTTCTAGATCTTAATTTCGTTCGTCTTTCTGGTATATCCCTTGGCGTTGTGCTTTCTGGCACTTTGAAAGCTATCGTTTTCAATTTCGGACTCTCTTTGTCTTCGATCACCGGTCGTTTTGACAAGTCCTCTAAAGAATTAGATTTTTTTAACTTCGCCCGTTCCGGTATTATAGGGGAACTTTTGCGGCCTTTTATTTCCACTGTGAATATCTCTGGGATTTCAACAGCTTCGTCAATAACTAATTCGGGAGATAAGTCTAGCATTTCTTTGATTTCTGCATCCCTCAACTCTTGAGCGAGAGATCCCTGTGGTGATTTTGTTTCCGTCACAGAATGCGCGGTTTCGGCTTCCAAATCGTTGTTCTCATCCATTAAATACGACAAAGCGTCTTTAGCTAAATCGACTTTTTCAACTTCGGGCTTTTGGTCTATCGTCGTTGCACTTTTTTCAATATCGAAAACTCTTTCTTCCTCTTTTGGGTCATCGATGTACGCCAATTGTATCAAATCGTCAGCTCCTACGTCACTCGTTTCATCAATCGTTGCGATCGGTGCCAGATCATTTTGAGTTTTAACCTCTTGGGTTTTCGAATCATTTTTCTCTAAACACGGCATTGAAACTTCCCAGACTGCGTTTACTATTGTTTTGTTCTTCATTTGTCTATCGCTTATTTCCATTGCTAACGCTTTCGTGGTTATACTTGAGGTCAACGTGTTTTCAGGGCTAATATTTTCTTTGATGCCTCGAATAACTTTGCTGGGAAGTTTATCTACAGGATGTCCTGTTTCTGGACTCGTTTGTTTTTCTAAGGTGTTTTCGGAAGAAGACGTCAATACGGATGCGAATGTCCGCGGTTTTACATCTACTTTTTCTTCTTCTAACTTAACTACTAAGGTTTCGCTACACGCAGTGTCCGCTCTGTCACCGGACTCTGGTTTCTCGGACGCTTGCGTTACGTTCCTATTCAAATCGTTGGGTGTATTGAGATCTATGTTATCACACGCGCCCGGTTCGTCCGGACATGCGTCATTATCGCTTAAAGCTAAACATTTTTGTACTAATTTGTCATCGGTGGTTAGTTCGGTAACTTTTGCACATTCCCCGCTAATGGGGAATAATTCCCCACTGTTGTGGAAACTTTCTCTACTATTGTGGTAATTTAATCCAGTGTTGGAAAAATTCTCTCCACTGTTTGGGAAAGTTTGGAACTCGCTTAGGGTGTTATCTGTATCGGTTGATGGAGTTTTGCTATCGAGTTTTCTGGAAAACGACTCGTCCACAAATGAAACCTGGACTCTTTCCGAAAGCGTTGAATCTGTCGTTTCGGATAGACTGTCCGCGTCGTCTTTGTCTGCTTTTTCCGTTACACTGCCCCAGGACCAAAAGGAGCTCGTCAATGAAGAATCTTTTCTAGGCGGTGTACTAGACGTCGACTTCTTTTCGTCGTCGCTATTACTTCTCGAAAACAAACTGCTTGGGTGTTGGAACAAACTCAGCAATTTCTCTAAATTTGTAGGCAATTTGTATTCAATTTTTTCCTCAGGTTTAGGTAAATGAAAACTAGCTGATGGTGCTACCCAAGATATCTTCCTCATACGCTCTAAACCCTTAGATTTTAATGCAGGAACATCTAGAAGACTTGATGTTCTTTTCGGAGAAGTGAGGGTTTCGTTAGATTCTTTTTTAACTGACTCCTTCAAACTCGAGCTACAGGTTAGAGTGCCTTCATTTGACGAGTTATCTTCTCTCGTCTCTGAAGGGTTTTGTAAGGAATACTCTATTCCTGAATCCGCAGACGTAACCATAACCTTTTCTTGCCTTGCTGAATCTACAGAGCTCATACTAGCTTCTAAACTTGATAAGGAACCGTGAATTTTCTTAGTGTTTCCAAATATAATGGGAGAAACACTCTCGTTTGAACTGATGGATACATTTAAATTCACTGGAGTAACTTCACTGGTAGATTCAACGCTGCTATCTTTAGACATGCGCGTCTCCTCATGTATAACGAGTGGTTTTGCTCTCTCTATATTGAGACTCTCTACAGAGCTCCCAGAAATTTCTAAGGAAGAGCTGCTATCACAGAAGGCACTAATAGGCTTCCTCATTAACCTAGACACCTCTAGGTCTGGACTGTCTAAACTCGATTCGCTTTTATTTTTCTTTAAAACTACATTATCTCGAACTGCAGGTACATTGTTTACACCTATATCTACATTTACACCCTCCGTAGCGGTCTTTTTAATAGTCTTTGTGGACAAATCTTGCATTTCCTGAATTAAGTTACTCAAATCTTCTGTTATGGCTTCGATTTGTTTGATCGCTACTTCACGTTTCTCTTCCTTAACTAATTTATTTACATTTTGGTCGCGATGTACTTTGGTTTTTAAACTATTTTCGCTCCTAACAATAACTGACACTTCTGTTTCTACTCTGTCCGCCTTGCTCACTTCTATGCTACTTTTAACTAATTTCGTCTCTGTCTTAACTACTTTATCATCACCTATGTAATCGATGGTCTCATTATGAGACATTTGTTCAATTTTATCACCAAACTTTTCACTTTCATCACTTTTAGCAAATTGGTTTGTGTCACTAACATTAATTAATTCTAAATTGTCACTACAATCACCTATAACGTTCGTAGCTTTTAATTTATCGTTGTTTAATGAACTAATGGTTATAGCTTTAGCATCACTTTCACTCACTTTAGAGTCATTGTTACTTTTAACATTTTTAGATTCACTTTCATTTAAAATTGAATCCAATAAACTTGTGAGATCTCCTGGCTTTTCATAATCTTTAGTTACATGAGTAATTTCAGGACCTAAATTAGATATTAATTCAGGTTCCAATTTAGGTTGAATTATCACAGATTCTGGCAAATTCACAGACTTAGAACTCTCTTTTAAGTCTTTCTCTATACTTTCAGGCTCAGCTTTCGAATCATTTTTTATAACTATTGTTTCAATATTTTTATCCACACCACTGTCCCGATCACCGCCATTTTTATCTTTTTCATCTTTAGTACTTTTACTATCATTTTTACTTTTAACTTCACTTATAAACTCAGGTATATTCATAATTTCTTCTGTTTGAGTTAAAACAGTTCTATTATCTGTTTTAGGTATAAAAACTGTTTTACTGACAACGAACTTAGGCTTTATAGGGGTTTTATCTGTTTCCAGTTTAATAACTTTATCGTCCTGAATAACTTTAGATTTTGCATCTATGTCTAGTTGAATAGTCTCACTACTATCTTTAGTTTTAGTGTCTGAACCAACTATTAAAATATCTTTAGACTTTTCATGTTTATCTGGTTCTATGACAATATTATCGTTTTTAAATTCATCAGTCTTTGTTATTTGTTCACAACTTTTACTATCTTTCATCGACACTGTATCATCAATAACATTATTTGCTTGTTTCTTACCATTCTTGTTTAAATCACTTTGCTTGCCATCATTTCTACTTTGTTCTGTTTCAACTATAGCTTTATCAGGCGCATTAAAAACTATGCTTAGTTCTTCATCTTGCTTTGGGCTATTCTTATTTTTATCAGTCGTATAATCGTAAATAGGCTCCCTGTGAGTTGTATTCGGGCTTCCATCTGTTTTTACTGTATGTGCATTGTTGATGTCTCTTGAATAATCAAATATAGGTTGGTTTTCGTGCGTATTCGAACTTTTGTCTCTGTTGTCTATGTTATAGTCTATGGTTATTTCTGGGGCGGGTGACGACGAGGGCGACGGGGAGGGAGACGGTGATGGCGTGGTGGGTGGTAGCGTGGGGTTGTACATTGTATCGTAGTTTCTAGTTACTGAGAAACGTGTTTTTCTTGGGGTGTGCTGCACTTGTATTTGGGGCGGATCTGCTACCTGAAGCAGAAAAAAAAAAAACAAATTTACATATCGCATTTGCCGCAACGATGTTTTATGTCCAAAAATATACCGGCCGAATTGATAACCTCCTCCTTTTTGGAAGTCGGTTAAAAATGATCGTGACTTTAACTAGCTCCCTCGACCTAACTGACGCAGTGGTGAGCGCTGTGGTATTATAATTGGGAGGTCTCGGGTTCGTTTCCCGGCGGGGGCAATTTAGGAATTTATAATATCTGAATTGTCTTTGGTCTGGTCTGGTGGGAGGCTTTGGCCGTGCCTAATTACCACCCTATCGTCAAATACGTGCCCACCAAGCGATTTAACGTTCCGTTACGATAGCGTGCAGTAACCGATTAGGATTCCATCATCAGATCCTAACCTAATGAATGACCACCTATACTCTTTCAAACAAAAAAAGAATTTTCCAAATCGGTCCAGGCGTCTTCGAGTAATCGGGGAACATACATAGAAATTAAAAAAAAAAAAAAAAGATTTCGACCAATTGGAAGTCGGTTAAGAACTAAATACCTGTACAACTTTAAATCTAGATGCAGTGGGGCAATACGTCGATCGGGCCGGTGTGTTTGAGGTATCTGTCGGCGCGGAGTTTCGGTCTGACGTCACTGGTATCACCTGAAATGGATTACGTCAAGTTATATTGAAACCACTTTTTTTTATAGCGAGCAACAGAGCAGGCGGGTCACCTGATGTTAAGTATACAACCTAGTACTACCCGTACAAATAAAGAATGGGATTAGAAATGGCGGGTCATTATGCCGGTACTGTCAGCATACACGGGATCTATAGCGAGCGACAATCCGCTAATAATCAATACATTATGGTACAAGTGTGTAATGTTGGTGGTTACCGCTGATATTATATATATAAAAATGAATCCCTATTTCCTTGGTCATCGCATCACGCGTGAACGGCTGGAACGATTTCGCTAATTCTTTTTTTATTGTGTTTGTTATTGTTAGGAGAAGGTTCTTATGAAAGAAAAAATTAAGAAAATTGCGCGGAAAATTAGAAAATTTAAGAAATATTAACCACCATATTAAATTATTTCTAATGTAACCGCTTTTACAATTCAAACTTTTTTGATGTAACCTTATGGCGTTTGACATAACATTGACAGAATGCGTGCTGCCAATTTCGTCAAAGAGGATGTAAAAAAATTTAAGACAGGACAACGTCTGTCGGGTCCGCTAGTATTGAATATTAATAACCAAAATCAACAATTTTATTACGAAGAAACTTAGAACGCACCTAGCTCAAAGGCAAGCGAAACTGGAATACGAATAATTAAATAAAAGAGTAAAGACGGTCATCTTATCGGTTTATTGTTGTTGACCGTACCGGCGAGTGTGAGTATAGATAGCGACAGTGTGCGAGTGAGAGGTGAATAGAAGCGACGCCATTTTCAATCCCATTCTTTAACTGTACGAGTAGTACCTCCTTCATCTTTTTACCACAGAACTGCGAGAAGTCGTGAGTGGTAAAAATCCAACCTACTCGAACTTCAAACGCTTCAATTCAACGTTTCTGATAAGAACCTCTTAAGGTGTGGAACACTCTTCCAGCATCTGTGTTTCCTGCCACCTATAATTTGCGTACCTTCAAGGCAAGAGTGAATAGGCATCGTCTAGGCAAGCGCGCTCCAACCTAGACCTCATCAGTGCTACCCAGTACTAATTGTCCTCAAGCGCAAGCCGATAAAAAAAAGTGATTTCTGCCGCCCATGAACATTTGTAGCACCTGAGGCGCCACCAATGCGTTGCCGGCTTTTCAGGAATAACCACTTAACGGCAAGTGGGTTAAAGTCAATCCACGGCTGTGGGATTGTCTAAGAATGATTGTTGCATTGCAATAAGCCAAAAAGCAATCGCCTGATTCTTCGTTTGTTGGTTTGTCCTTCAATCAAGCAGCAACGGATCAAAGGACGCGATTTTTTGCATGGGTAGTCGAGGACTTGAGTGATATAGGCTACTTTTTATCTCAGAAAAATAGGGTTCTCCTAGGGAATTTTAACATCTAACTCCACGCGGACGAGGTTGCGGGGAAGACCTAGTTATTCAATAAACAAGAATAAAGAAAATCGGCGAAGTTATAGTGACATACTTCTGTATTTTATAAAAAGATTATAGAAAACTTAATAAAAAATAATCTTTTTATAAAATACAGAAGTATGTTACTATAACTTCGCCGATTTTCACGATTCTTGTTTATTAAATAACTAGCTTTAACCCGCGGCTTCGCTCACGTTAGGTTCGATTTTTTAACCCCCTATTTAACCCTCTTGGGGTTGAAATTTTCCAAAATCCTTTCTTAACGGATGTCTACGTCCTAACAGCAACCTGTATGCCAAATTTCAGTTCGATCGGTCCAGTGGTTAGAGCTGTGCGTTGATAGATCAGTCAGTCAGTCAGTCACCTTTGCCTTTTATATATTTAGATTATAGAAAACTTAATTAAAAGACTCCTTTTAATTAAGTTGCTATATAAAATGAAGGTACATACGGAAAACCGCGAGTGTCCGACCGCCGCGGGCACGGGGGAGCCGGCGGGGGAGGGCGCGGGCGAGGGGGCCGGGGAGCGCAGCCGCACCTTGCGCTCCTCCTCCGCGGGGGCGCTCTGCTGAGGGGGCAGATACACTGATTATAGAACCGCGAGTGTTTGACCGCCACGGGCACGGGGGAGGGCACGGGGGAGGGGGGAGGGGGGAGGGCGCGGGCGAGGGGGGCTGGGAGCGCAGCCGGAACTTGTGCGCCTCCTTTGCGGGGGCAGATACAATGAATTATAAAACCGCGAGTGGCCACTATCTTGAAAAAAAAAAAAAAAATGGCGGAACGGTAACGGCCAAAACATTCGAAAGCCGTTGAGATAGAGAATAGTCGTACAGACCAGTGGCGTGCAGTCCGAACATGCAAAAAAAGTAGTGCCTACCTTTAACAAAAACAAAATAAAGCATTTAAAGATATTGAAATAGGCTCATTCAAATATTTACTTATTTACCGCTCCATAACCGATGGGCGATCTACGCCATCTATCGCTACAGACTAGCAATTACTTAGCGCGCGACGAAAAAGCACAATTTAAAATGCCTCAAAACTCACACATCCACGCTCACACAGATAGTATATTATACAACTCAACACAAGTAAATTTTTAGATGTGTTTGTGATTTCATTGAAGATTTTGTTCAAAAAAGTGAACGATCCAGAGACTCATTCGGCTATTGGATGCTCCCGCGTCTAGGTCGTTGTATTTGATTGTGGGGTTGCGATAGCAATCGCGCCCTAATCGATTAAATATTGCCCTGAGGTTTAGATGAGTGTAATTAATTAAATAATTCTTGGATATGTTTGATAGTTACCCTCACGTTCAGATGGTGGTTTGTCTGACGTGTTGTGGTTAAACTAATTAGATGTGAGGACAAGGGCTGTTACAAGGGGATGGTGGAGAAGACTTTAGGTAGGGTTTAAGGGCACGATCTTCGGCCCAGTAACTTGCAAGCAATTGAAGTGAGGTGCACGAGCCACTTTGTTATAAAAAAAGTAAAACAGTCATGATAAAAAAAAAAGAAAACTTTTTAGAGAAAAATTAACGGTAAAATATTCTTCTAAAAGCTTTTGCCTATTTTTTGTAATTTTTTTTTTTTAGTTTAACTTTGATATACTATAAATACAACCTGAAAAACAATTAAAAACTACACTGTTTTCAGAATATTATTTGATCGAGTGAAGTTCAAAACATGGACTTTTCAACGGTAAAATAATTTAGAACGTGTATTAAACTACAACATATATTTTTAACCTATCAAAACAAAGAATATTTGATTGTTTACTATTGAATCAAAAACAGGCTGTTTTCGGAGATCCTGCCGTTTTTTTTTTTTTTTTTTTGAGTTATGAATACGCGTAAAAAAGGCAGAGCTTTTTGGCTTTTGATAGTCTCACCTTGGGCGCGGGTGCGGTGTGGCAAGTCAGGCTGATCTTTCTCAGCAGGCGGTCGGGCGGCGCGGGCGCGGCCGGCTCGTTGCGGCGGCAGATCGCGCGGATGTCGCGCAACAGACGCGCGACAGTCGCCGACTCGGTGCAACTCTGCACTGATGTTGTTGTTTCCTGGTTGGACGAAACATTATTTCGGACAATGTGTACAAATGTGTATTCACGAATTCCAAAATAAAGCATTTAATTTTTTGTGGTTTTTGAAAGTTTGTTACACTCCTCACAGCATCAGCTACTTGCCAGTGAGTCTCATCAAAATGGGTCCAGCCGTCCCCGAGATTAGGTGGAACAAATAGACGGATAGACAAAAATTATAATTATAAAAATTGTATTTTTGTAGCTCATATCCTGCTAATCCTAATATATCTATACTAATATATAAAGCTGAAGAGTTTGTTTGTTTGAATGCGCTAATCTCAGGAACTACTGGTTCGAATTGAAAAATTATTTTTGTGTTGGATAGTCCATTTATCGAGGAAGGCTTTAGGCTATATAACATCACGCTGCGACCATTAAGAGCGAAGCATCAGTGAAAAATGTTGCAAAAACGGGAAATCATCCATATTTAAAATATATTCTTTTAAAAACTTCTTAATCGCGATCATGATAACAGAAATTGACGCGGACGAAGTCGCCCGCAACAGCTAGTATATTATAAATGCGAAAGTTTGGATGTAAAGATGTTTGTTACTCAATCACGCTGCAACGACCGTTGGTTTTAACGTAAAGTCTATATCTGCGAGTATCTGTTATTCTACGCAGCGCCCCTCCCCCGCCGCCCCGCCCGGCCCCGATGCTAACTCAAGCTCTTAGCAGCGAGATGACTATATACTCTAAATAATGACATTAGATTCATGTTTCTAAGACTTACACTTTTGTAGTTATTAAGGTGAGACGATATAGACCTTTTCATAGTACATTTTTCTGACTGGTACCCGTATGTTTTGGTGTGATTTTTTTTTTTTTTCTCTCTTTCAAAGAGCTGAGTCACTGGAGTGACTATGTTGCTCTCATAGGTACGTACAATGGCATATTAACTGAATTTAGATTAATTATAACTAGTTATTAGGTCTATTTTTTAAATTATTTTTAACTATCCTATACAGTTTCTTCGCTCCTTCTGACATTTTTTTTTTTTTTTTTTAACTAATATCCTCCTATCCCCTCCAAATAAGCGGAAAGCTTGTGTTAGGAGTGGGTACGACAATAGTGCAACGGGTGGGGTTTGAACCTGCGACCTTTCAGTTTTGAGTCCGCACCTTTAACCGTTGGGCTATTGAGGCTTTTTTTTAAACACATTGGGTTTGCCAGGAAGGTGTGATTTTAAAGATGTCTCACGTCACAAAAAATAAGACACCTTAATCCAAGGGGGCAATAAGGGCAAGGGGGCAATAATAAAGGGGCAAGTAATAATATCATACGTACAGCCGGCTCGTCCAGGTCGATCTGCGTGAGCGTGGTGTTATCCTTCATGGCGCTCAGTATGGCCTGCAGGCCCGCCGCGCCCAGCTTGTTGTCCCGGAGGTCTAATCTCTGCAACCACATCGAACAATTAATAGCGAAATGCTATAAAATTAGCTAGATCGTCTAGAAATATCAAATTACTAGCTTTCGCTCACGTTAAATTCGATTTTTTAAACCCCTATTTTACCCCCTTAGGAGTTGCATTTTCAAAAATCCTTTCTTAGCGGATGCCTACGTCATAATAGCTGTCTGGATGCCAAATTTCAGCCCGATCCGTCCAATGGTTAGGGCTGTGCGTTGATAGATCAGTCAGTCAGTCAGTCAGTCAGTCAGTCAATCAGTCACCTTTGCCTTTTATATATGTAGATTTATTAGTTCGATGGCCCAACCAATAAAGGTCTCATCATGGGAAACACAACAGCACATGGGAAATGGAAATCTAAATATATAAAAGGCAAAGGTGACTGACTGACTGACTGACTGACTGACTGACTGATCTATCAACGCACAGCTCTAACCACTGGACCGATCGAGCTGAAATTTGGCATACAGGTAGCTGTTAGGGCGTAGGCATCCGCAAAGAAAGGATTTTGGAAAATTTCAACCCCAAGAGGGTTAAATAGGGGGTTAAAAAATCGAACCTAACGTGAGCGAAGCCGCGGGTTAAAGCTAGTCCTAATATAAAAATTGGTCCTTCGAACCGGATTAAAGTCGGCAATTGATTGTTCTGTAGTTTAGTATAGTTTCGGATGACGTCTGCAATAGCCGGCGCCCCATCCGCCCTGAGTTAAAGAGCCCGAAAGCCTAGTGAAACTAACCTAAGGCGTTCGCCCTATATTAAAAACGGCATATTGAAAAAGTAGTCCTTCGAACCGGATTAAAGTCTGCACAACCTGTCGTTTAGTATCGTTTCGGATGAGATCTGCATCGGACTCAAGTCAAACAGCCCGAAGGCCTTATGAGACTAACCTAGGGTGTTCGCCCTATATTAAGAACTACATATTGAAAAATTGGTCCTTCGAACCGGATCAAAGTCGGCAAATGACTAACTTGTAGTTGAGTATCGGTTTGGATGAGATCTGCAATGGCCCACGTCGCATCGGACTCAAGTCAAACAGCCCGTAGGCCTTATGAGACTAACGTAAGACGTTCGCTCTATATAAAGAACCGTATACTGAAAAATTGGTCCTTCAAACCGGATTAAAGTCGGAAAATGACTAACATGTAGTTTAGTATCGTTCCGGATGAGATCTGCAATGGCCCGCGCTGCATCCAGCTCAAGTGAAACAGCCCGAAGGCCTAGTGAGACTAACCTAAGGCGTTCGCCCTATATTAAGAATCGTATATTGAAAAATTGGTCCTTCGAGCCGGATCAAATGACTGACCTGTAGTTTAGTATCGTTCCGGATGAGAACTGCAATGTCTCGCGCCACATCCAGCTCAAGTCAAACAGCCCGAAGGCCTAGTGAGACTAACCTAAGTTCGCCCTATATTAAGAACCATAAATTGAAAAATTGGTCCTTCAAACCGGATTAAAGTCGGAAAATGACTAACCTGTAGTTTAGTATCGTTCCGGATGAGATCTGCAATGGCCCGCGCCGCATCCGGCCCAAGTCTAGCGGCCTGAAGGCCCAGCGAGACTAGCGGCCCGCCCCCGACTCTGTCCGTCTGTAGCGCCCTAACTGCGTCTGAACCTAAGGCGTTTCGCCCTATGTTCAGAACGCATAGGGATTGAGATGCTCTCTGTAATAAAAAGGATTAATTGGGATGTTGTCTATTAAAGGTTTACTACAGAGCACAGGTCTCCTCTCTCAAAGAAGGGTTGAAGGGTTATAGCCTATAGGGCATTGTTCAAGTACTCACCAAAACTTTAGCCAGATGCCCCGCACAGTTCCTCGTCAGCTGGTTGTTCCACAGCACCAGGAAAGCCAGTCCCCTGGCCTCGTAAACACCCACTGAAAAGTACCATAAACATAATTCTTTCAGTTATTCTGAGGGTAGGCTGAATTTGATGTCGTCTACCCATTGTGAGAGATTTCACGAGTAAATAGCTGCTTCAATTCAAAACTACCCTACCATAAATCAAAATTACCCATTTTTGTCTATTGCTTTTTTATTTTATCCCACTTAATAATATTATAAATCTGAAAGTGTGGATGTTTGGATGTTTGTTACTCAATCACGTCGCAACGGCTGAACCGATTTGGCTGAAATTTGGCACAGAGATAGATTATAGTCTGGAATAGCACATAGGCTACTTTTTATCCCGGAAAATTAAAGAGTTCCCGCGGGAATAAAAAACCCTCAATCCACGCGAACGAAGTCGCGGGCATCAGCTAGTATGAAAATAAAAAATATAAAACATTTATTCAGCTCTTCTCTTCTTTTCTTCTTTATCAACTAATGGACGTCCACTGCTGGACATAAGTCTCCTGCATGGACCTCCACAAGCCTCGGTCTTGCGCCGCCTGAATCCAGCGGCTCCCTGCGACTCGTTTGATGTCGTCGGTCCACCCAGTGGGGGGTCTGCCAACACTGCGCTTCCCGGTGCGGGGTCGCCACTCCAGCACCTTGGGACCCCATCGACCATCAGCTCTTCGAACTATGTGCCCCGCCCATTTCCACTTCAGTGTCGCGACTCGCAGAGCTATGTCGGTGACTTTGGTTCTCCTACGGATCTCCTCATTTCTGATTTGATCTCGCTTATTCAGCTCACAGATAAATAAAAGATTAAGATCACACATAAATATAAAGAGCTGGATTACTCACGTGGGCACTGGTGCGGCGAGGGCGGCGAGTGCGCTGACTGCGCGACCAACGCCTCCGCGATCACGCCAACGCCAGCATCCTGGGTAACGACACCATTGCCAGATATTAGTGAGAGGAAATTGATTGCTAACTCATTGTAGTTTTTTTGTTTGTTACTAGATGGCGCTGCACGGAGTTCCATCGCGCTACAGCAGTTTTTTTATTAGATAACAAGATTGTTCTAGACTGCGATCTCACCTGATGGTAAGTGACAATGCAGTCTATGATGGTAGCGGGCTAACTTAAAATGGATATGGCAGTGTAAATTCAACCCATACCCCTAATGTGTTTCTACCCGCCAGACGTGCCGCCAAGCGATTTAGCATTCCGGCACGTCTTTGTCAGTGGTGTGGCAACTAGCCATGACCAAAGCCTCCCACTAGACCAGATCAAGACCACAGCGCTCACCACTGCGCCAGGGAGGTCGTCAAAAATAGTCTTAGCTATGAAAATGACCTGTATCTGGTTGTTGGACAGGTCCAACAGCTGGAGGTGCGTGTTGTAGCGCAGCAGGTTGGCTATCTGCGTCGCGTCCGATGCTGCCAGCCTGTTGTCGCCCAGTCGCAGCTCCCGAACAGAGTTGTTTGTTTTGAGAGCTATCACTGAAAACAAGGAACAAACAAATAAAAAAAGAGATTAAAAAACCCGACTGCTTTAAATAAAATCAACTGAAAATTTACAACTTTAAATTGTCATAGATCGTAAATGGTCATTCAAAATGCAAAATTATCAAAGAAACCTTGCAATGATTTTCAAATACCTATTCAATGATATAATAAATAAATAAATAATTGCCGGAAAACTTCTTGAGTATAAGGTGGCATAGAGGGGGTAAGTTGACGCAAGGTTGGCGCATTTGGACACGGCGCGGCAAGCAAGGGGAAGGATACTATACTTCCCGCTTACTTACGCACAAATAGGACCTAAAATTCGCTTGTTGTTGTTAAAGTTAAGGACATTTTCTCAATAAGTTTGCCGGTAACTATACCCCACTTAATATAGTTCGTCAACTTTCATTTTTAATTCACATTATAGCATCTACTGGCGGTCGCCATGATAGATTGGACTGTATGGATTGAATGTTGAATGAAAGCCATACCCTTCCAAGTTAGATCAGGTGAGATCGCAGTCAAGGACTATCTAAAAAAAAAAACTGCTATAACGTGATGGAACTCCGTGCAGCGCCATCTAGTGACACTTACCGAGGCAAAGCAGAGGGTCCCCCGCTAGTGCTGCCCTCTGTAAGCACACGGATCGCAGCCGACAGGAGGCCGGCCGTAGGGATCTAGCGAGCACCGGTGCGTGATTCGCTTCTAGTGGACTCTCTGATATCTCTATTTCAGAAAGCTCT
The DNA here is from genome assembly GCA_933228805.2 of Hipparchia semele. Taxonomy (NCBI): domain Eukaryota; kingdom Metazoa; phylum Arthropoda; class Insecta; order Lepidoptera; family Nymphalidae; genus Hipparchia; species Hipparchia semele. Next base: position 4,146,372 of record OW121735.1, on the reverse strand, counting down.
GCACTCTGAAAAAAAATTTAAAAATAAATTACTATAATGATATGCAATGTGACATTAGTCGTAGCATAAATTAAAATCGGAACCCCGGAATCGGAATATGGTTGAGCGAAGCAACGGCTGGATCATGCGTCATGCTCGTGAACGGGTGCCACCAACGGGAATGGGTCTGCTTTGTCTGCCCGTCTTGACATGCGTTGGATTGTGTGTACCTACGTATGCATTTTTGAAACTTCATTGTGGAAGCACTGTATACATAGCATAGTTTTGTTACCTATTGTAAACAATTTTTTTGAAAAGAGCAACTGCTCAGTTTCTTACCGGCTCTTCTCAGCAGAATCAGCATTCCGAACCGGTGGTAGATTTATGACGTGTCATAAGAGCTACAAACTAGCCTACATAAAATAAATAAATTTTGAATTTGAACTACTTTACCTTCTTGATCATTCTAGAAGCCGCCTGCCAACCTCTTATGCCGAACTGTCGAGGACCAATCAAACACAACACTGTTGTGCTCTCATAATATTCCACCATGTCAAATAATGCTTCCTGGAATGAGAAAAAATATACCTACTGTTAATAAATGTCAAATTCTTTTGGAAAATGTCGTTTTGATTTAAAACTAAAGGAGGAATATAGAGGGAATAATCATTCACCATTACCTTAACCCATCCTTTACTAAAGGCAAAAATATACGGTTAGAAGTTGTATCAATCAATTAAGAACTAAAAATGGCAAACAGTTCCATAATGGATGAAGAAAAACCTAAAACATAAAAGCAGCGATAATCTAGCTAAAGTATCTAGCCCTAAAGCCTAGATACTTTAGCTAGATTATCGGTTTTCGTGTGATTTCGGACGCCCTTATCTATTAGCCAGTGACAAAGGCGCACAATTTCTAGTAACTATGCGAAACTCATTGTTCCATCGTTATCCATCTAAATATGATCAGTCGTTATTACTGGATTTCAGGATTAAAACTTCAAGCTTAAAAAAAATTAATCTTATTTTTTTCTTCTTTATTAACCGATAGACATCCACTGCTGAATATAGGTCCAGCGACTCCTTGTGGCACGTCTGATGTCGTCGATCCATTTAGTGGCGGGTCTGCCAACACTGCCCTTCCCAGATCGAGATCGCAACACCAGTACTCTGGGACCCAAACGACCATCAGCTCTTGGAACTGTGAAAACTACACATAGAAGAAAAAGTTATACGAAACAGTAATTGGCTTACCCCATGCACTAACCACTGACAACGGCGCACAGTTCGCTTATTGATCATGGGACACTTACCGCGCCTTCGTCATCAATCTCAGCGTGGTCTATCTCAAGTCTTCGGAACTGGACCTTCCGGAGCAAAGCTTCGAGAGCGTCCGTCGGCGCGTTGCCAAGCAACGAACAGTCTGATAGGGCGAGCCGGGGCGCTCTGATGCTGCCGCCAATTGTGTTTTCTGGAAGCTCCTGGAATGTTACAAGGACACATTTGAACCTCATTTTTTTTTAAAGAATATGAGCCAAGCTGAAGTTGACTAATATTCTCCTATCCCCTCCAAATAAGCGAAAAGCTTGTACTAAGAGTGGGTACGACAATAGTGCAACGAATGAGACTCGAACCTGCGACCTTTCAGTTTTCAGTCTGCACCTTTAACCATTGGGCTATTGAAGCTTAAATATTATAAGGACAAATACCACTTTGACAGTGCATCACGCAATTTTTTTTGGATTAGGAAACTTGTATATTGTGAACGAAATTCTGAGATTTAATTAAACAGGGAAAGGTTAAGTATATTAGCTATTGTCATCTGTCACTGTGATAGGTACTTAAACTACCTACTCAGTGTGTTTACTGTCGAGATGACGTCATCTAGCGTCTTCGTCAATTTACGCGCTAAAATTTAAAATAATAAAAAATGCATTGTTTTGGTAGTTATCGATTGAATAAAATTTTAATAAGTTCTCTAGTAGTAAATAATCACTTTAGGATTAAATTGAGACACTTTTCAAAAAAGAGTAAAATACCAAAAATTTTATAAAAAAAAAAAACACTCAAGTTACTTGAGCCCCATGGCCTTTAAAAGGTCGAGTGCTTTGACCTTATACACGCTGCGGTCCGGTTTTCTAGTAGTAAAATTATCACCTTGGATTAAATGAAGAAGTCTTTCAAGACAGACTAAAATGCCCTATTATGTCCTTCAGGCAAGTGTCAAATGCACTTACCCGTATCTGCTGCAGCACTGAATCGATGGCCGGTGTGTTGTGGCACCTGCAAGCCTCGAGGTACTCGGCCGCAAGTTGCGCGCGCGTCGTCGACGGCACTGCAATCAAAAAACTTAAATAGTTTCGAACGATCCCAAATTAACCAACTCATTGGAAAACCTGGAGCACCGCAGAGATGTAAGCTCTCTTTGCGTATTCTATCGGCTATATAACGGGGAGTGTTCTGAAGAGCTGAAATTTTTCCACCGTCTTTCTTCTACAACCGCACCGCTGGCCACCGAACACAATTTCACCCTCACCACCTGGGTGCCTGGAGCACTTCGACCATCCGATGTGTCAGATCTTTTTTCTCATGCACTTGAAACTGTGGAACCAACTTCCTGCGACGATGTTCCCACTAAATTACAACATGGGGCTATTCAAGGGGCGGACCACCAGATTCCTAAAAAGCCGGCATCGCATTGGTGGTGCCTCAGGTGCAGATCTTTTCTGTGACGGATTATAGCAAAATAATTATAACCTTGGATAGAATCAGGCATTACTTTGCGGAAGTTCATGATTAACAAAAAAAAAAAATGTTAGAATTATTTTGCTGTAATCCGCCAACAGAAAAAATCTGTATGGTCAAACATGCAGTTATAAGCTAAGCACTGCTTACCTCCCCAACCAAGCAATAAAGCAAAGTTCCCAAGCAAGCAATGCCACCACCACTCACATGCACCACCACACAAGACTTTTATACTACTCTCGACGCACGTTTCGCCCCGACACCGGAGCATCCTCAGGAGATATCGACTTTACAATGTTTTTTATCGAAATTACAACCTTTTCTTGCTATCCATTCATCCATCCATCCACCAACACATCCAAACTTTCGCATTTATAATATTAGTAAGATAAACCTCAATAGCCCAACGGGTAAATGTGCGGACTGAAAACTGAATGGTCGCAGGTTCGAGCTCCCCCTGTTGCACTATTGTCGTACCACAAGCTTTTCACGTATTTGGAGGGGAGAGGAGAATATAACTCAATTTTAGCTTGTCTAATACTCTTTATTAATACGAGTAATATAAAAGTAAAATTTTTTTTACAAAACCGACTTCAAACGCCACTACAATGTATACCAATTGTGCCTATAAAATACGAAGAGTTCCCTCGATTTCTCCAGGATACCATCATCAGATCCTGACCTGATGACAATGGGAGCACCTGGGAAGTATACCCAGTACTTTCAAACAAAAAAAAGAATTTTACAAATCGGTCCAGGCGTCTTCGAGTAATCGAGGAACATACATAAAAATAAAAGATTCCGACGAATTGAGAACCCCCCACTCCTTTTTTGGAAGTCGGTTAAAAATAACATATGTCACCCGGAGCATCATAATGAATCGATTGACATCGTCACTTGCCATCAGGTGAGATCGCAGTCAAGGGCTATCTTGTCATCGAATAAAAAAAAAACATTCTTGGAAGTCATTTAAAAAAATAGGATAGTAGGATTAAGTCCGTACCAGAAGAACCTCAATCTCCGAATAGGCAGACCGCAGTTTTAACCACTGGGCTATCAGTGCTAAGCAGCTCAGTAGGTCGCAATGACATCATAGCCAGCGCGGAAAGGTCAACCCATTCATAGCTCGAGTAAATAACAACAACTGCATGGAAGTTATGTTGCATGTTTTCCTGATTGTTGCTTTTTTTTTGCCCCTTTAGCGGTGTACTATGTACATAAAGGAAATGATGCATAGCTATGTTAAATTATGGTAATACTAGCCGATGCCCCCGATTTAGTTTTTGAAATCCCGCGGGGACTCTTTGATTTTCCGCGATAAAAAGTCACTCTCCAGCCCTGGTAGCATGGGCGGGAGAGATTTTATCCCCGGTAAAAGGATAAAACGTTTATCCCCTCGCTTAGCTTTATCCACCCGTCGAGCATGGGCACAAGGGTGGAAATAACACTCAGTGGATATACTTATAGAAATATACATCGCCTTCTCCTCTGTCGCCATGCTTTAGCATTAGGAAAAAGATAATTTTATCCCCTGTCAGTGGATAAAATCGGGGGATAAAACTTTTATCCCCTGCCCATGCTACCAGTGCAGGTCCTCAATAATACGCATGCAAAAAATCACGTCGATCCGTTGCTCTGTTGTAGCGTTATTGAAAGACAAACCAACAAACAAACACACTTTCGCATTTATAATATTAGTAAGGATGTAGAACTAGCTAGACGATAGCCCAACACTTCGTCTGTGTGGATTAAGATTTGAGATTGATCGATGAAAAAATTCTTACAATTCTAACAAAAAAAACTATCCCTCAAAATAAACGTAAAAGTGAAAGAATGCCCGCGGGATTTGAAAAAATAAATCCACTAATAAGTCGCGGGTATCAGCTAGTAAAAAATTAATAAATTGGGTACAACAATAATGCAACGGGTGGGGATCGAACCTGCGACCTTTCAGTGTTCAGTCCGCACCTTTAACCGTTGGGCTATTGGTACAAACCACTCAAAATTCGCATAAATCCCTTCCAATCGGGGACTACAAATGCCGGTCAGTTGGACCCGGGCCAACGCTGGTTATTGGCTGGAATTGGCTGAACTACGATGTTAACACGGGCGTTGACACCTCAAGCGGAAAAATACTGGCCTTATCTCGCATCTACCATACTGCTCATGGTACAATTCAGTCGAATCGGACATTTCAAAAACCCCATAAGTCATTCAATTAGAATTTTTCAGGAATCAATAAAAACTGTTTCATGCACAAACAAATGCGTTTTAAAGGACTTTTTATGTTTAACTAGCTGTTGCGCGCAACTTCGTCCGCGTCAATTTCTGATAATATTATGATCGCGACTAAGAAGTTTTTAAAAGAATATATTTTAAATATGGATAATTTCCCCGTTTTTGCAACATTTTTCACTGATGCTTCGCTCCTATTGGTCGCAGCGTGATGTTATAAAGCCTAAAGCCTTCCTCGATAAATGGACTATTCAACACAAAAAGAATTTTTCAATTCGAACCAGTAGTTCCTGAGATTAGCGCGTTCAAACAAACAAACTCTTCAGCTTTATCGGTTTCTAAATGCCATCTTGCAGGAACACTAAATCGTTTGGCGGCACGTCGTTGACAGTTGGGTGGTAACTAGCCACGGCCAAAGCCTCCCACCAGACCAGAGACAATTAAAAAATTATAAATTCCCAAATTGCCCCGCCGGTAATCGAATTTACCTCCCAGTTATAAGGTCACAGCGCTCACTCCTGCGCCAGGGAGGTCGTCAAAACTAAGTCACTTCGAGCGTCCACCAGCCCCCTGATTCAGACCCTTCCGATAACTTATTTGTCGATCGATTCGGTTTGTTGCCGTACGATAACATATATTTCGCTCGCTCTGAATCCATACGACAAAAAGAGATCGATATCTAACCGTATCGACACGGTATTTTATCGAACAGGTCTGAATCGCCCTGCTGATCAGACCACGGAACCACTCGTGTGTGAATCCGACTCGCGCTTGGCCGGTTTTTAGAGAACCGTACAACACGTGGTAGGCCTCAGAGCGGCTTTAGTCACCGGATGACACGCCACTTATATCACCGCCTGGCTTTGACACATGACTTTGAGCTATGTTTATTTTCACGCTCGTTTCTAGGAAACAAGGTGCGAGTTGAGTCATGTGTAATTTCGGACGTCGGACAAAGCCGTTGCGCGAGACTTTCAGGCGTGAAGAGTGAATGCAGTTCTGAACATAACATCTTTTTTTTTTTTTTCAAAAGAATATAAGCCGAGCTATACACAACGTGTAACAAAAGTGCGAGTTAACCCTGAAGGAGGTGAATGTGCTCATGAAACTGAACAACTTTCCCCAAGGAACATAGGTCGAAATATGAGAAAAAAAATTTTACCTCCCATAGTAAATCAATCAGCTGATCGTCAATTTTGTATGGGAGGTCCACATTTTTTTTCACATTTCGACCTATGTTTCTTGGGGAAAGTTGTTCAGTTTCATGAGCACATTCACCTCCTTCAGTATTATTTCAGAGTTTCATTACACGTTGTATAAATCGGAGAAGGAAGCCTGAATTTATTTGATACTAGCGGACCCGACAGACGTTGTCCTGTCTTAACTATGAATATTGAAACTCTTTGACGAAATTGGCAGCACGCATTCTGTCAATGTTATGTCAAACGCCATAAGGTTACATCAAAAAGTTTGAATTGTAAAAGCGGTTACATTAGAAATAATTTAATATGGTGGTTAAGTTTTCTTAAATTTTCTAATTTTTCGCGCAATTTTCTTAATTTTTTCTTTTATAAGAACCTTCTCCTGACAATAACAAACACAACAAAAAAAGAATTAGCGAAATCGGTCCAGCCGTTCACGCGTGATGCGATGACCAAGGAAATAGGGATTCATTTTTATATATATAGATTATTCATATTGCCCATTGCCTTATATGCGACTATAACTACAGTTATTATCTAGATATTTGCTGGATGTACCTAGCCAGATGTTCGAGTACGCTACCTATATAAGTAGTGAGTGCACGCAATGACACCGCAACGTCAAACAATTACATCACCGTCCGCAGATGGGTTAATCACTCTATAATTAGTTCGAACTGGCGACCCGCCTTCTAGTTAAAACGTTCATCATGTACGTAATAAAACAATAAATAAATAATAACCTCAGAACCGAATCCGGCCACGGCGGTCAATCTCCACAGAGATTAGCCATCTGCGCGGGAGATATTATAGTGCACTAGTGTGTGCGCAAACACAGGTGCACTCTCTATTCCTTCACTCTCATAGCCCGATGGGACGGAAAATCCGGCACGACAGAGATCAGACGCAGGACAGACGACTTTACGTGCTCTTCGAGGCACGGGGGTGACTCACCGCCAACTTCCTAACTCCGGGCTAGTACTGAAAATGGCATAACAGAAAACCCAATACATTTTTGGCCCGACCAGGGAATTGAACCCGGGACCTCGTCGTATGTAGTCGAATTTGCTAACCACTAAACCAACGGTCATGTATGTACGTAGGACGTAGGTAGATACTATGTAATACATCATATGTGATGTGAAATGGAAAAAAGTGTAAGGTGGACTCGCAAACAAACGGTTCCGTACCATGTCGAGCAAAAAACGCTCAAAAAATCACGTTTCTTGTATGGCGCTCCACTTTTTCATTTTTATTATTTACTAGATGCTGCCCTCGGCTTCGCTCGCGTGACTTTTTAATTCCCGCAGAAAGACGACCTCCCTGGCGCAGTGGTGAGCGCTGTGGTCTTATAACTGGGAGGTCTCGGGTTCGATTCCCGGCGGGGGCAATTAAGGAATTTATAATTTCTAAATTGTCTCTGGTCTGGTCTGGTGGCAGGCTTTGGCCGTGGCTAGTTACCACCCTACCGTCAAAGACGTGCCGCCAAGCGATTTATCGTTCCGGCACGGTGGCGTGTAGAAACCGATTAGGGGTATGGGTTGAGATTACACTGCTATATCCCTTCCAAGTTAGCCCGCTACCATCTTAGACTGGATCGTCACTTACCATCAGGTGAGATCGCAGTCAAGGGCTACCTTGTCATCGAATTAAAAAAAAGTCTTTTATTTTCTGGGATAAAATGTAGCCTATGTGTTAATCGTGGGTATGAGCTATCTCCATTCCAAACGACAGTGCTCAAAAAAAACCCAGGCCCGGCGCAAACGAAATGTTACTCATATTAAAGGTATAAATGAGTAAGGAAATACTGCATAGGGGGCAACATCGAAATAAAATAAACATAACATAAAATATTTCGCGCTCGCTTCGCTCGCGAAAATGTCGCTTTTGCGTTGCTATTGTGAAATCGATGGCTAAATGTGTGATATTGCTATTCGAATTTTGACTGGGGTCAGTATTCAATGTACTAGTAAAAGGAGCAAAGGAGTAACAAACACACAGACACACACACAAACAAACTTTCGCCTTTATAATATTATAGTGTCATTGTTATAGCAGCAAATAAATTCACATTCTGTGAAAATGTACCCATGGGTAATATGTATCTACATATTACCCATGGGTACATGAGATACAGCTCGCTAACAGACGGACAGACAGCGGAGGCCTAGTAATAGGGTCCCGTTGGTTACCCATCGGGTACGGAACCCTAAAAATAACAAGAAATACTCAAATCTTGGCCGAATTTGTGGCAGACCGCTCGGCTATGGTACGAAAATAGCAACAACACGTGGACGCCGACTCGCGTACTAATCATGACCAAGATTAGCTGCCCTGAACCCCGTTGGCTTAGTCGTTAGCATGCTCAGTCGACGGAAGCGGTCCCGGGTTCCATTCAACACGCCACACCGCATAAACTCACTGAATAGGCTATCGCTATTAATTAAAAAGGCTCAATGTAAAAGGTCCGGACTGAAAACTGAAAGGTCGCAGGTTCGAATCCCACCCGTTGCACTATTGTCGTACCCACTCCTAGCACAAGGTTTCTGCTTATTTGGGGGGGAGAGGAGGATATTAGTCAACTACAGCTTGGCTAATATTCTTTGTAAAATAAAAATAAAAAAAAATTTCGGAAGTATCAACAATTTCTTATAAATATCTTATTTTAGTAAAAAAAAAAAAGGTTGGTAGTTTAAATTGCCCTTTCAATTTTAAAATTCACGCAAAAACGCTCGAAGTGTCTTAGTTTTGACGACCTCCCTGGCGCAGGAGTGAGCGCTGTGACCTTATAACTGGGAGGTCCGGGGTTCGATTACCGGCGGGGCAATTTGGGAATTTATAATTTTTTAATTGTCTCTGGTCTGGTGGGAGGCTTTGGCCGTGGCTAGTTACCACCCTACTGTCAACGACGTGCCGCCAAACGATTTAGTGTTCCCGCATGATGGGATTTAGAAACCGATTAGACCAGAACAGAGACAATACAGAAGTTATAAATTCCCAAATTGCCCCGCCGGGAATCGAATCGGAGATCTCCCATATAAGACCAGAGCGCTCACCACTGCACCAGAGAGGTCGTCAAAAGCAAACATCTATCCAACTAAGACATTGCGCCTTAGTATACTCTGCCTTAATCTATATATATAAAATTCAAAGTCCTGACTGACTGACTGACATATCAACGCACTGCCTAAACTACTGAAGTTAGAAACTTAAAATTTTTACAGTTGGTTCCTTTTATGACGTAGGCGCACACTAAGAAAGGATTATTAGAAATTCCACCCCTAAGGGGTTTAAATAGGGGATGGAGGTTTATATGAAACTCCGTCATTTTTCAAGCTGTTTCCATCAAAGTTGGTATTTGAGCTTTCAGTTAAAAATAAAAAAGTACGTATGTCACAGTTTTTGAAAATTCCACCCCAAAATCTAATTCCACGCGGACGAAGTCGCGGGGGCAAAAGCTAGTATCTGTATAAGTGTGAACGAGAACTTGCTCACGCCTGACCGCTCCCACCTAGGCTCTTGACAGGCACGCACACTTACGCAATGTGCATGTACACGACATAACCACGAGTAAAGCTCACGCGCCCTCGTGAATTGCAAGAACTTTAAGTCTGCGGGCGCTCTTAAGCGTTCATTCACTGAACGTTATATTTAACCTCGCCGCTGCAGGTATTTTCCGATGTTTGTCTTTTCGCTACTTTGGCGGGAAACATAAATAACTTTAGTACAAAATCGAACGATATTTTGCGAAGTTGGAAAATCTCGCGCCACGGTCAGCTATTTTAACGAGACCACGGAAGTATTCAAATTCAAAATTTATTTATTTCATGTAGGCTACCTTGTAGCTCTTATGACACATCATAAATCTACCACCGTTTCGGAATGCAGATTCTGCTGAGAAGAACCGGCAAGAAACTCAGCAGTTGCTCTTTTCAAAAAATAAAATAATTTTACAATAAGTAACCAAACTAAGCTATGTATACAGTGCTTCCACAGTGAAGCTTCAAAAATGCAATACATATAATCCAACACATGTCAACATGGGAAGACAAAGCAGACCCATTCCCGTTGGTGTATTGGGAATTGTATTGTTTAAGCAACGACACCAGGAGATTGCATTGTTTAAACAATGTCGACCGAAGTGGTCAATCGAAGTGGTGAATAATTTTAAAGTGTTTTGGTTCCTCTGTGTCTTGAGGAGCAAGTTAGGCCATTGATCCCAGTTATTAGAATCCATCGTTTATAGGTCGGAAAAAGCAACACAATTTTATTTCTCGGAACATAGTCAAAAACTGGAATTTTCCTGATTTAAAAAAAAATACATTTTTTTTATATTCTGCGTTTATACCAGATCATTTTATGCACCTACATATATCAATCAAAAAAATTCGTCTTCATCGAGTTTAAATATTCAATCAGTCAATGTACCTACTAAAATAAAAATAAAATATACACAACTTTTTTTTTTTTAATTCGCTATCAAGATAGTCCTTGACTGCGAATTCCCCTGATGGTAAGTGACGATGCAGTCTAAGATGGTAGCGGGCTAAATTGCAAGGGGCATGTTCAACCCATGCCCCTAATCGTTTTCTACACGCCATCGTATCGGGACGCTAAATCGCTTGGCGGTAAGTCTTTGACCGTAGGGTGGTAATTAGCCACGGCCAAAGCCTCCCAACCAGACCAGAGACAATTCAGAAAAATAAATTCCCAAATTGCCCCCACCGGGAATCGAACCTGAGACCTCCCTGTTATAAGACCACAGCGCTCACCACTGCGCCAGGGCGGTCGTCAATAACTATGATCCAACTATACGAAATTGGATGTAATGTAATATCCATGATATTGATTTTTTGTTCATTATAATGTGTAGCCTATGTGATCCATCAAAATAGGCTAAGTCTAAATTCTGATGACTACATACAAATACAAAATATTTTGAACTTATGGGAAACAAAAATATAAGAACACTAAAAACTAGGGTTGCCAGATTTTTTTTCAGCCTATAAGGGACAAATGGTTAAATGGGCAAAAAATACGGGATTTCAATTTTTTACCCGGGACAAATAAAAAACAAAATTATTTAGTGTCATTTTTTATGATTTTTTATATTTTTCCAAGGATCGAGTCAGTTTTAACATTGTCATTCTGACACTAAGACTGTCATTGGTCGATGCGGGCTGCGAGTGCAAGTTAGTAGCGAGACGAGTACGTTTTACGAACATTGCGTGTGTGAATATTTAGATCGATTTCATAATGAAAAACGACGTACGGTTCAAATACGGGACAGAGTCAGTCCCGCCGGGACATTTTAAACTATCTCTAAAATACGGGATGTCCCGGGAAATACGGGACGTCTGGCAACGCTACTAAAAACCCAAAATCTTGGGAAACTTAGTGTTGGCGACTCCAAAATGATCAATATGGGAATCACTTTCTGCAAATTGTCTCATTACATAAATTAAACACTCGTTATTACAATTAATCTCATGTATTTATTCCTGTTATCATCATAAATTTGAACTTTTGCCAATTATGAGAATGGATATGTGTATATGTTATGTTCAGAATATACAACGTTTTTTGACAACCTCCCGGACGCAGTATTGAGTGCTGTGGTCTTATAACTGGGAGGTATAGGGTTTGATTCCCCGCGGGGGCAATTTGGGAATTTAAATTTTCTGAATTGTCTCTCATCTGGTCTGGTCTCTGGTGGCAGTTTAATGGTCTTATAACTGGGAGGTCTCGGGTTCGATTCCTGGCAGGGGCAATTTGGGAATTTATAATTTCTGAATTGTCTCTCATCTGGTCTGATCTCTGGTGGCAGTTTAATGGTCTTATAACTGGGAGGTCTCGGGTTCGATTCCTGGCAGGGGCAATTTGGGAATTTATAATTTCTGAATTGTCTCTCATCTGGTCTGATCTCTGGTGGCAGTTTAATGGTCTTATAACTGGGAGGTCTCGGGTTCGATTCCTGGCAGGGGCAATTTGGGAATTTATAATTTCTAAATGCTAAATCGCTTGGTAGCATGTCCTTGACGGTAGGGTGGGAACTAGCCATGGAAAAAGCCCCACCAGACAGTTTGTTTGTTACCCAGTTATCTCTTTAACTAAACAAATTTCAATATAATTTGGCTAGACCCAGCCTGTACTTTGGATAAAATATTAAGTAATAACAGTAATAGCAAAACTATTTTTTGCATTAATTTAGTATGACTAAGAATAAGAGAGAAGTTGTATTACTGTAACTGTAATATTATTTTTCCCATTATGTACCTACTATAATAAACAAATTAATGTTTATACCTAATTACTGCCTCTTATCAAGCAGTTCACATGATTTATTAGTTCTTGCAATATATGACGGTGCGTGAGCTTTACTTGTGGTTAAGTTGTGTACATACACATTGCGTAAGTGTGTGTGCCTGTCAGGAACCTAGGTGGGAGCAGTCAGGCCCAAGCAAGTTCTCGTTCAAACTTATATAGATACAACACACAACCATGAGTCACGTACCCTCATGAATTGAAAGACCTATGCATAACCTATATAATACACAATAAGAAAATTTTGGTCTATCCATCTTAAAGTAAAAAGGTAAATGCTGAACTGGTTTTGATGAGAATTCCTTAGACAGATAAAGGATATAAACATGGAGTGATTTGACTACTATTTATTCCAGAAAATCAAAGAGTTTCAGATTTTTATCCTGGATAAAGCTCTCAGGGAATTTTTAAACCCAAATTACACAGATGAATTTATAGGCTATGATAAGATATTAAATTTATTTAGGTGTCTTTCACGCAATTAAATATCAGTTGTTTCAATAGAAGAATTGTGAGAAAATCTGTGTTTTGCATTATGTTCTCTTTAGTCTGCCAATCAACACTTATGCTGAAATGTAGAGTGTGCTCTGATCTCAGCTTAGACTCAGCATAGAGGATAAAACGAGACACAAACATGCTCTGACATACATCTGTCTCGTTTTAACTCTGTCTTAAGTATGAGTTGAGTGAGAATGCAGTCTATAGATTTCAGCCTTAGTCAGTGTGCTGGACTTTAGCTAATCTGAATATATTGAAGGAAAAGGTGACTGACTGACTGACTGGCTGATTTATCAATGCACAGCTCCAATCACAATACAGATAGCTATTAAGGTTTTTTGAAAAATCAAACCCCTATGGGGGTTAAATAAGGGTTTGAAAAAATCTACACTAATGTGAGTGAAACTGTGGGCAAAAGTTAGTAAATAATAAAGACTCCAATTCCAAAATACATATAACAATTAATCCTAAAGGTAAATATTGTATTTTTGTAAACATTTAAAAACTACTATAATGTAAATGTGTGTGAAAATAAATAATTAAAATCTTACAGGTAATTAATATCTGTAAGTATAGGAAGAACAGTTACAATGGAATTGGGACCGAACATACAAACAATGCCCAAATACAGTACCATTGTTTAACCGACATTGAAAATCGCTGTACATGCATGATCATACCACATTATGCTCTAACATGGGAGACGCTTACAAATTATTTGAGTACTTGCCAAAGGTGATAACCTACCATCTTGCCAAGGGTTGGAAGGCTCGAAATACTGTGTGACTAGCTGATCGTCTTGTGGGAAACTGACTTTTCTATTACATTTTTTCTCCTTCACCTCACTGTCGCCTGAAACACTGTCTTCGGAAACTCCAGTTTTTTCACTCACGCCCGGGCATGTAACTTTATCATTGGTAGACATATCTCTCGCGAAATCTACTACCACATATTATCACTGTCGAGGACATTAGGCAGCTAAAATATAACACAGAAAAATCTCACAAAAATAACATTGGAGTTCACACAAAATTCGTTTTGACACTACGCTTTGGAGTCTCCTCGGCGCGATAAAATCGCGATAACACCATCTATTGCATGTAGTAATTACGTTTCGACTGTTTCTTGAGGTTTTTATTTCTCGTTTTCGATTCAAAACAATACACCTATCATTCACCGTTTACCGCCATATTGGATTGAAGAAGACAAAAGGATAGTTTTATGTTTGCAACGCTAGGGGGAGCTTTTAAAATGCCAATGTTGCCATTTATTAAATGTTATTATCAAAAATAATATTTTTATTTAAAACTTATAAAAATAAATCTGTAATATAATCAATAATGCAATCTTTTTGTACAATAAATAAAAAATATATTAAATAAATAACAAAAAAAATTATTATAAAACAACTACTCGACAATAGATGGCACTGTAAATCATAATTTGACGCCATCTATGGTGTCCCGTAAAAACGAATAGTATTATAAGTTACCACTAGATGGCAGTATTTCATATTTTTCTGAAGATTGGTGCACCTGAAGCCCAAACAAACTAAAAAAAAAAACAGGAACATGTAAATCTGGCAGTGTAAACCCAAATATCCGGAAGCGCGAAGCGCTTATTGCTTACATACACTGGCATTCCCAGGTGCATCTTAGAAACCTGACCAAAACTCCAAAGTTTAAAAGTATTCATTATTTCATTCAATTTTCAGTTTAATCAAACGTCTATGATCTCGAAATAGGAAAACTGTACCAAAACCGATTTTGATGGAATTAAGTGGCTTACATTTTACCTATGGAAATAATTCCACTATTCTCACCAGACAATATAACAAACTTAATCCACACGGTCGACTTCGTATTGCTAGACAAGAAATAAAGATAAATAATACACTGTTTAGGTAACTAAAGTTATTTATTTAAACTCAACATCACATCATAAAGTTGTTTTACACTTGTATCTCTTATATTCTATAGGATCAATTTTATCGTTCAGTATCTGCAATTTTATTGTATTTGTCTGCTCGACTTTATTATAACAATCATAAAATACAAGGGGTATGTTCGTTTTCATAAATACCACTACCCCTAATTTGTTAAAAGCTTTTATTTTTACATTTTTGGCTTTTACGCCATCAGAATCGAAACATATATCGTCGGGAAAGTGCAAAACCGCGTATGTACCATTGGTAAAAACCGCGGATCTACACTAGTCACAGTTTTACAGGGGAAGTTTAAAACTTTATAAATTTCGTATTTCTACGGCTATTGGGCTAATTTTTACACAGAGAGTAACAAGAGAGTATTAATTCAAGTGTTCTATGTATTGATAAAAATAGATATCTTTTGAAGTGATTAATTTAGTCGCTACGACACTTACGCGGTTTTGATTTAACCACAAACGTATGAAAATGGATTTTAATGTACTAATGCTAGTTACGCGGATTTGCACTATCCCCGACGATGCGTCACGCTTACTCCGATTTTTGCAGAAAATATTGAATAATAAAATTGAAATCCGCATTTTTTTTTGTAAATTTCATGTATAATAATTATATTCGAATTGTTAACAAATAACTACTTAAAAATAATGATAGTAAAATGGACATAACAAAATACACAAATTATACAGTTACGACTTAAAAATTATTTTGGTGCTTTTTTTTTATTTTAACTTGTTTGTTACGAGGTTACATTGTATATTGGATGAGGGTAGCGTCTGACCGAAGCTCGATTCTTGGCCCAAGCCGATTATTCGGTCTTTATCACAATTTTTTGATCGAAGCTGAAAGTTTAATAACCCTAAGAAATTCCTTTCCAGATTGGCAAAAAGAGAATATGTAAAATGATGATTTTTAAAGTTTACGTTGACTGTATATAAATACTTAACAAAATGATTAAAATTATCTTGAAACTTGCCAAAGATTTTTTTTATAGATCAGCAAGTGGCAAAAAGGAGCAGAATGGCAGTCTCGCGTAAATTCAAATTCAAAATTTATTTATTTCATGTAGGCTACCTTGTAGCACTTATGACACGTCATAAATCTACCACCGGTTCGGAATGCAGATTCTGCTGAGAAGAACCGGCAAGTAACTCAGCAGTTGCTCTTTTCAAAAAATAAAATAATTTTACAATAAGTAACCAAACTAAGCTAACAGTCTTATTCATAAAAATCTCTTATTATAGGTTTAAAACGTTCATTAGCTAAAATGCTCAATAGGCCTATTAAACGTTTCATAACTTTCTTTATTCATAAAGGTTCAATAAACCTCTCACAACTAAATTCTCGCTATAGGCTAGTTTCGCTTTATTATGTTGTCGTTCTGATGAATTCATAGACAAAATGGCAAAAATACTACTGGGCTCTACACAAAAAGTGACGCATGTCATGTGTGACATTTGTTTTCCGCCAAAAGTGTCGACTGTCTGGAGAATAGATAGGTTCAGAGTTTTGTTTGGATTCATTTAATTAATTAAAATGGAAACAGGAAGAAATTTCATCGCCGTTTAAACTCGATTTCCGGCAAAGAAAACGGGTTATTTCTCCTCTGGTACAGCTTCTGACGACGTGTAGGGTTTCGACATACTCAATAGCGGCTATAGCTTGCAGAGCTTGCATTATAATCCAAGAGAATGTAATCAGTCTGTTATTATGATACTTTGATATGATGACGAGATTGAACCAACAATACTAACATAGAAATAGGAAATTTTGTTACTAACACACTAACTTAGATACTAATGAAATTTAAATTATTATTATTATTGTAATGCTATGGATTTTTTCTGAATTAAATGATTATTTATTTATTTCTTATTTATTTAAAATAATTAATTAATCTTATTTATTTAAATCAGCTGTCATCTGAAGACAAGACGGCGGCCATATTTATATTTTATTCACGGTTTATAGTAGGGTTCAGCCTGTTATAAGTTATGGAACCTTTATTGAGTCCTTATAGAGCATTATAGCACTATTGAACGTTTATGAATAATGTTTTTGAGAACTTTACTTATAACAAGCTAATAAAGCTTCTATAAATTTTTATGAATAAGACTGTAAGTATACAGTGCTTCCACAGTGAAGCTTCAAAAATGCAATACATATAATCCAACACATGTCAACGTATTCTTAACAGTTCGTTCAATTTCGGCGCTTGCTAGAAGCCTTCGGCCAAAACTTCGGCCCGCTTTGGTTTGGCCGAAAGTTGTATTTTTAAACTTCAGTCGGACACTAGAAGAGGGTTAATTTTTAAAGCTTCTGTTCGAGCGTACCTTTAGCAATTCGCTTCAAAATTCTTAGAAATGTACATAAAGAATAAATAAAAAATATATATACATACAAAAATTGGTCTCCTATTTTGAATAGGTACATAGTTTTTGTTCAATCATCATGATTTGTTTAACCATGTCGACAAAATGAAGGTACAAGTTAAGCTGCAGACATATCACCGTGTTGTGACGTCAGACTAAAGTGTACACAAGTTTTTATTTAAACCTCAGTTTAAATCTCAATAGCCCGACGGTTAAAGGTGCGGACTGAAAACTGAAAGGTCGCAGGTTCGAACCCCACCCGTTGCACTATTGTCGTACCCACTCCTAGCACAAGCTTCTCGCTTTTTTTGGAGGGGATAAGAGGATATTAGTCAACTTCAGCTTGGCTAATATTCTATTGTAAAATTAATTATAGTTAAAAATTTAGAAAGTATAAAAATATGAACAATATTATTAAGACTATAGTGAAACTTATCACTTAGCAGACTAACGCACTTCGCATTTAAGTTATAAAGCTAAGTACCCGGCGCGTCCCGTCCTGACGGGCTAACTCAATGGGCTAACTTAGTGCGTAGGGATAAGAGTTACGCGATAGAAACAGAGGCAACTTCGAGGTGAATATAACTGTAAGTTAGCGCTGTGCGAAAATGCACTTTATTGTGTGGTAGCAAGAGTAGCTATTTATTTAAATCATTTTGCGGTGTGAATTTTCTGTATCTGTACTATTTGTG
Organism: Hipparchia semele; assembly: GCA_933228805.2. NCBI lineage: Eukaryota > Metazoa > Arthropoda > Insecta > Lepidoptera > Nymphalidae > Hipparchia > Hipparchia semele. Next base: position 4,128,381 of record OW121735.1, on the reverse strand, counting down.
TATTCACACCCAAGAGCCCAACGGTTAAAGGTGCGGAATGAAAACTGAAAGGTCGCAGGTTCGAACCCCATCCGTTGCACTATTGTCGTACCCACTCCTAGGATAAGCTTTTCGCTTATTTGGTGGGGATAGGAGGATATTAGTCAACTTCAGCTTGGCTAATAGTCTTTAAAAAAAACACCACAGCACAGCAATATGTTCGCGTCTTTATAAGTAAGGTAATGTGTTACTAGCCTAACAGTCCTGGTTAAGATTTTTAATAATTCTAAGTAAATATGAATTAAATGGTTACGGTAATTTTTATACACAAAATAGTTAAAAAAAAAGCACAATGGCATCTTAAGGTTGTATAATATGTATGTAATATGTATACACTTTTAAAATAATTCTATCTGTTGTTTATTTTATATTGTAGGTATAATTTGTAAATTGTAAACCGTATATTTTTCTTTAATATACTTCTACATTTTTATAAAATACTTTGAATATCATCTGGTAATATTAAAATACATAGCGTAGATAAAGAAAAAAAATTAAAAAAAAATCGTGCACAGAGGGTAGTATCACAATTTTGAACATTGTCTCTAAAATAAATCCCTTTTTAAGCCAATTATGGCAAAGAAAGGGTTATGGTTTTAGGAGTCTTTGTATGTTTGTATTTTAATATGTTCCATCGTAGCGTGTAAACTGCTGGGCCGATTTTGATGAATCGATTCGTCATTATGGTCATGGTCCGGGTGACATACTGCCGTCATAAGGAAAAAAGACGCATCTGTCATTTTTTTCGAAATTGAGTTAGGCGCACATATTCCGCATCAAAACAAAAAGCGCATCTACCAGTACTTACCAGAATTTTAAATTTTGTTTAAACATATCACAGTGATAAGTTTAAATAAAATTTAAAAATACTGGTAGCTGCGTTTTTTTGTTTTGATGCCAAATATGTGTCTAACTCTATTTCGAAAAAAATGACGGATGCGTCTTTTTTCCTTATGACGGCAGCATAGGCTACATTTGTTTATTCTTTATTGCATCACAAATAGAAAAAAAGCAAACTTAACAGAGTACAATTGTGTCAGTACATAAAAGCGATCTCTTCCAGACAACCTTATGGCTGAGAAAGACAAAAAAAAGACGTGTGACACTCGGGGACTGCCGCGGTAAAGCTATTGCATAGCATTTTTTATCAACGCCATCTAGCGGCTCACCGGAGAGGAGTCCCGTGTCAGGTTATTTTCTTTACGGAATTTCTGGATTCGGTCTCCACGCTGGCCCGCGATAGAAGCTATGCAATAGCTTACATAATGATACAATAAACCCGTTGCACTATTGTCATACCCACTCCTAGCACAAGCTTTTACGTCAAAAAAAAAATCCGTAGTTTTTTTTAACTTTATCCACGCGAGTGATTTTTCATTAACTTTATATACACATATATATCATTTTTTGGTCTATACGTACATATATATTACGTAATGGCTATCGAAATAGTGCATATTTTGTATGTCTGAGTTTCCACCTGTGTCAGCGGCTCTCCTTTTTAATTTTCAGGTCGAGAACACCATCTGTAATAATGAAAATTTAGCTTGAGATGTGGATTAATGACCGGGTGATGACGGTCGGTAATCTATACTAATATTATAAAGCTGAAGAGTTTGTTTGTTTGAACGCGCTAATCTCAGAAACCACTGGTTCGAATTGAAAAATTCTTTTTGTGTTGGATAGTCTATTTATCGAGGAAGGCTTTAGGCTATATAACATCACGCTGCGACTAATAGGAGCGAAGCATCAGTGAAAAATGTTGTAAAAACGGGGAAAATTATCCATATTTAAAATAATATATTCTTATATATATATATATATATAAATTGACGCGGACGAAGTCGCAGGCAACAGCTAGTAATACAGCCTGGGTTAATTGTTCAGATTATAATCACACTTAATACAATAACGGCGAAAGTTTGTATGTGTATGTGTGTGCATGCAGTACATTTTTGCGCAGGGGTCGTCTCTCCGCGTGACGTCACCCACTCTGTCGCATCGCCGCACTCACCGTCACTGTCGTCGCAATACGCGATCCGCCTGGGCGCTAGCTGCTTCCTCCCGTGGGCCCTCCTCTCCTTCACGCAGAGGTTCAGCACGCCGTCGGGGTCCTCTCTCCGCGTGACGTCACCCACTCTGTCGCATCGCCGCACTCACCGTCACTGTCGTCGCAATACGCGATCCGCCTGGGCGCTAGCTGCTTCCTCCCGTGGGCCCTCCTCTCCTTCACGCAGAGGTTCAGCACGCCGTCGGGGTCCTCTCTCCGCGTGACGTCACCCACTCTGTCGCATCGCCGCACTCACCGTCACTGTCGTCGCAATACGCGATCCGCCTGGGCGCTAGCTGCTTCCTCCCGTGGGCCCTCCTCTCCTTCACGCAGAGGTTCAGCACGCCGTCGGGGTCCTCTCTCCGCGTGACGTCACCCACTCTGTCGCATCGCCGCACTCACCGTCACTGTCGTCGCAATACGCGATCCGCCTGGGCGCTAGCTGCTTCCTCCCGTGGGCCCTCCTCTCCTTCACGCAGAGGTTCAGCACGCCGTCGGGGTCCTCTCTCCGCGTGACGTCACCCACTCTGTCGCATCGCCGCACTCACCGTCACTGTCGTCGCAATACGCGATCCGCCTGGGCGCTAGCTGCTTCCTCCCGTGGGCCCTCCTCTCCTTCACGCAGAGGTTCAGCACGCCGTCGGGGTCCTCTCTCCGCGTGACGTCACCCACTCTGTCGCATCGCCGCACTCACCGTCACTGTCGTCGCAATACGCGATCCGCCTGGGCGCTAGCTGCTTCCTCCCGTGGGCCCTCCTCTCCTTCACGCAGAGGTTCAGCACGCCGTCGGGGTCCTCTCTCCGCGTGACGTCACCCACTCTGTCGCATCGCCGCACTCACCGTCACTGTCGTCGCAATACGCGATCCGCCTGGGCGCTAGCTGCTTCCTCCCGTGGGCCCTCCTCTCCTTCACGCAGAGGTTCAGCACGCCGTCGGGGTCCTCTCTCCGCGTGACGTCACCCACTCTGTCGCATCGCCGCACTCACCGTCACTGTCGTCGCAATACGCGATCCGCCTGGGCGCTAGCTGCTTCCTCCCGTGGGCCCTCCTCTCCTTCACGCAGAGGTTCAGCACGCCGTCGGGGTCCTCTCTCCGCGTGACGTCACCCACTCTGTCGCATCGCCGCACTCACCGTCACTGTCGTCGCAATACGCGATCCGCCTGGGCGCTAGCTGCTTCCTCCCGTGGGCCCTCCTCTCCTTCACGCAGAGGTTCAGCACGCCGTCGGGGTCGTCTCTCCGCGTGACGTCACCCACTCTGTCGCATCGCCGCACTCACCGTCACTGTCGTCGCAATACGCGATCCGCCTGGGCGCTAGCTGCTTCCTCCCGTGGGCCCTCCTCTCCTTCACGCAGAGGTTCAGCACGCCGTCGGGGTCCTCTCTCCGCGTGACGTCACCCACTCTGTCGCATCGCCGCACTCACCGTCACTGTCGTCGCAATACGCGATCCGCCTGGGCGCTAGCTGCTTCCTCCCGTGGGCCCTCCTCTCCTTCACGCAGAGGTTCAGCACGCCGTCGGGGTCCTCTCTCCGCGTGACGTCACCCACTCTGTCGCATCGCCGCACTCACCGTCACTGTCGTCGCAATACGCGATCCGCCTGGGCGCTAGCTGCTTCCTCCCGTGGGCCCTCCTCTCCTTCACGCAGAGGTTCAGCACGCCGTCGGGGTCCTCTCTCCGCGTGACGTCACCCACTCTGTCGCATCGCCGCACTCACCGTCACTGTCGTCGCAATACGCGATCCGCCTGGGCGCTAGCTGCTTCCTCCCGTGGGCCCTCCTCTCCTTCACGCAGAGGTTCAGCACGCCGTCGGGGTCCTCTCTCCGCGTGACGTCACCCACTCTGTCGCATCGCCGCACTCACCGTCACTGTCGTCGCAATACGCGATCCGCCTGGGCGCTAGCTGCTTCCTCCCGTGGGCCCTCCTCTCCTTCACGCAGAGGTTCAGCACGCCGTCGGGGTCCTCTCTCCGCGTGACGTCACCCACTCTGTCGCATCGCCGCACTCACCGTCACTGTCGTCGCAATACGCGATCCGCCTGGGCGCTAGCTGCTTCCTCCCGTGGGCCCTCCTCTCCTTCACGCAGAGGTTCAGCACGCCGTCGGGGTCCTCTCTCCGCGTGACGTCACCCACTCTGTCGCATCGCCGCACTCACCGTCACTGTCGTCGCAATACGCGATCCGCCTGGGCGCTAGCTGCTTCCTCCCGTGGGCCCTCCTCTCCTTCACGCAGAGGTTCAGCACGCCGTCGGGGTCCTCTCTCCGCGTGACGTCACCCACTCTGTCGCATCGCCGCACTCACCGTCACTGTCGTCGCAATACGCGATCCGCCTGGGCGCTAGCTGCTTCCTCCCGTGGGCCCTCCTCTCCTTCACGCAGAGGTTCAGCACGCCGTCGGGGTCCTCTCTCCGCGTGACGTCACCCACTCTGTCGCATCGCCGCACTCACCGTCACTGTCGTCGCAATACGCGATCCGCCTGGGCGCTAGCTGCTTCCTCCCGTGGGCCCTCCTCTCCTTCACGCAGAGGTTCAGCACGCCGTCGGGGTCCTCTCTCCGCGTGACGTCACCCACTCTGTCGCATCGCCGCACTCACCGTCACTGTCGTCGCAATACGCGATCCGCCTGGGCGCTAGCTGCTTCCTCCCGTGGGCCCTCCTCTCCTTCACGCAGAGGTTCAGCACGCCGTCGGGGTCCTCTCTCCGCGTGACGTCACCCACTCTGTCGCATCGCCGCACTCACCGTCACTGTCGTCGCAATACGCGATCCGCCTGGGCGCTAGCTGCTTCCTCCCGTGGGCCCTCCTCTCCTTCACGCAGAGGTTCAGCACGCCGTCGGGGTCCTCTCTCCGCGTGACGTCACCCACTTTATCGAGGAACACAGTCTTGGCGCAAATTCGCTTCTCCTTCTCCTATAACATACAAAAAGAGGATAAATTAGGATTTCAAACCCAAAGATTCCCGTCTAGGCCTCTGCTTTCGGGCGGTATCTCATGAATCGTAATGGGTAGATGCTTTAAATTTTCCCCCAATGTTTATTTTTATTGCCGCTAAAACAAATAAAAATAAAACATTAAGTTAAAAATTAAAGTGGGGTCCCTATTCTCCATACAATTTTGGTTTTGCTCAATCTTGCGCGCCATCTTGAATATTCAAGATGGCGTCGTCCACGCTGTCAAAAGTGTCAAATGTAGAATTAATTTAATGAATTTCGATAAAAAAACATAGGGAAAACTCAAAGTAACAGCGGAAAAATCGAAAAATCTAAATGCGTCATTTTTATAGGAATCACCACTTCAGATTACTTTTATTAGAAGAAGAATGATGGATAAAAAAATAGTATAGTTCTTTCAATTCACGAGGGCGCGTGGCTCATGGTTGTGTGCGTGTCGTATCTGTATAAGTGTGAGCGACAACTTGCTCGCGCCTGACCGCTCCCACCTAGGCTTCTGTCAGGCACGCACACTTCCGCAATGTGCATGTACACGACGTAACCACAAGTAAAGCTCACGCGCCCTCGTAAATTGGGTATTTCACTAAATTTTTTTTTATATACCTAAAATAAAGTTTTTTAACATTAAAACACAATGTCATTTTTGTTTTTCTAATATCTTAACTAGTCTCGAATATATAGAGCTTTAAAGTATCCAGTTAGACAGAGAGAGCGCTACTGACATGTGGCGTCACAAATTCAGTAGCTCCATACACTGTCCATACAAAATATCCTTTTAGAAAGAGACAGATACAGTCGCATTTAAACAGCGTATATAACTTATTTGTGTTTTGACCGATTTATTTTCTGTTTTTACAAAAGTTGTTCTTACATGTTACATTTTCGATTGTAATTAATGAATATCCACATTTGGACAGCATTTTTTTTTTAAAATAAGAAATTAAAATTACCTTAAACATATGGTTAACACTCTGTTGAACGAGTTTCTCTATACGGCATTCAAATATATTTTTACTATCTACTATATTTTTGCTATCGAATATGTTTCTGTCCATCTCTTTGTCTATTGGCGATTTGGGTGGTCCGGTTTTGATGTGATTTTGGCTGTAATTGTGAGATTCGTGTAGTCTTTCGGGGTCGATGTCTGGCACTGTGGTTGGGTCTGAGCGGTCTTGGAGGACCTAGAAAAAAAGGGGGATGGGGGGTTAATTAATCAATATTTTATCAAATCACATATCTTCGCTTATCGAACATAGCGTAAGTCATTTTGACTAATTTTATTGGAGGGTGAAAAAACTGCATAAATTACTATTGATTTCAAGAGCTAATCCTATTTAATTACTAGATGATGCCGGCAACTTCGTTCGCGTGGATTAAGGTGGGAACTCTTTTATTTTTCGAGATTATTTTTGTTAACTAACTAAATTGAAAATATGGATGACTGTGTTTTGTAAAATATGGACTTAACTATGAAATATGGAAAAATATGGAAAATAAAAATTATTTTTTCACAATCTATATATGATAATCGATGTAGAAAACACATTCGAGACTGAAAACCGTGTAAATTAAAAATATGTATTTACATATTAATCCGGGAGCTGGTGATAAGTAATATTGACCCAATTAGATTAAATTCAAATTCAAAATTTATTTATTTCATGTAGGCTAACTTGTAGCTCTTATGACACGTCATAAATCTACCACCGGTTCGGAATGCAGATTCTGCTGAGAAGAGCCGGCAAGAAACTCAGCAGTTGCTCTTTTAAAAAAAAAAAATTACAATACGTAACAAAACCATGACATCTATACAGTGTCTCCACAATAAAGTGGAGTTAAAAGTCAAAAATGCAAAACAATCCAATACATGTTGAGACAAGGTAGGCAAAAGCAGACCCATTCCCGTTGGTGGCACCCGTTGAAGCATTAAAAAATAATATTGACTGTAGAATTCTATTATAGGACGTCACGCCAATTCCTACAAAAAACTGTCGGATTATGGCGCACTTGAGGCGCTGTGTAACGTGCGAGCGGGCAGGGGCTCCGTACCTTAGCGATGTGAGTCCGCAGCGCGGCGAAGCTGCTTCTCAGCCGCGTGCGTGTCAGTACGAGGCTGCGTCGCTCGCTCAGCGCGTCGGCACGACACGCGCGTACCGCACGCAGCTCGCGCGCCAGCTGCCGTAGATGCTCCACGCTGCGCCGCCGGCTGTTCTGCGACGCCAGCTGCAAGCAAAAGTGGACTGATTTCATTAAATAAGGTCGGAACACTGTCCTCCATCTTTAATCTATGATTAACTCTGGACTTGTTGTCCACATAAAAAAAACACAGCTCAAACCACTGGACGGATCAGGCTGACATTTGGCATATAGACGTATTAGGACGTAGGCATCATATAAGACTATGTATTGTCACAACTAATTATGTAGTAGGGCGCGTCATTTAAGCTGAGAGAAACTCCACCCATATAAATCAATGTGCAAAGTTTCAAAACTTTTGAAATTTTTCAGAGGTTGGGTCATTTTTTAGGTTTTCAATTAACCTTTGAGTCTTAAACTCATAAGATTTTTTTTATATGAATAGCGGGCAAACGAGCTGGTCACCTGATATAAAGTGATTACCGCCGTCCATGAACACTTGTAGTACCTGAGGCACGGCCAATGCGTTGCCGGCTTTTCAGGAACTTATTGGTTCGCCCCTTGAATAACCCCATATTGTAATTAAGTGGGAACACTAAGCCTCAATAGCCCAACAGTTGAGGGTGTGAACTGAAAACTGTAAGGTCGCCGGTTCGAATCCCGCCCATTGCACTATTGTCGTACCCACTCCTCACACAAGTTTTCCGCTTATTTGGAGGGGACAGGTGAATATTAGTCAACTTCAGGTTGGCTAATATTCTTACAGGTGCACAATGTTATTGTAAATTGTTATTACAACTTTAGAAACAAAAAATTGTTTTGTAATTATGTTTGTGTGACCATTTGTTTATTTTTGTACAAAAAAAATTACGTTCATTTCGTTTTTAAAAATGTTCCTCTTACATGTTACATTTTCGATTGTAATTAATGAATATCCACATTTTGCCAAACAGTCAAATATCCAATTAGGTTTAACTGATCCACAAGATAGATAAGCTACATATCGTAACATTTTTTGTTTTGAAAAGAGCGAATGCTGAGTTTCTTGCTGGCTCTTCTCAGCAGAATCAGCATTCCGAAGCGGTGGTAGATTCTCGACTTGTCATAAGAGCCACAAGTTGGCCTACATGTAATAAATAATTTTGAGTTTGAGTTTGATCTTCATATTGTTCAGCGACAATAGCGATTTTGCTCTTTGAATCTCATAACGTATATACCTACCTACTTATCGGCGTGTGGTTGACCACGAAATTTGATAGCCTAGCTTCGTAGCTGGTAGCTACCGAGTTTGAATGACGTTTTTTATTTATTTTATTCGCTAGATGCGTAGAAATAAGGCCACTTTTCTTACTCGTTTATAATAATACAGTTGATTCTCGCGGCTTCGCTCGCGTGGATTTACTTTACCGCTGGACCTCTTTTTCTTTTTCCGGGATAAAAAGTAGCCTATGTCAATCTCCCGGTCCTCAACTATACTCATGTAAAAAATCACGTTGATTCCTTGCTTTGTTGCTGCGTTATTGAAGGACAAACCGAGAAACCAATCTTAAACCAATAAACTAAGGATTAGGGACTTTCTACGTGGGAAAAAATCTAGTTAAAAATCTCGCGGGAAATCTGTTTTTCCGAGATACCCAAGCAAAAAATCATGTCTATCTGTTGCCGTTAATTTATTGTAACCTGTTGATCGTCCTTAAAAAAAAAAATAAGTTGACTTGAAAGCGGAAAGATCGGGTCCCATCGCATTATTACCCCAAAGAAACCCCTACCATTATGTGATTAATGGTCACGACCCTCAGCACGCAGAGAGACAAACGCTAGCATGTTTCTCACGGATACTGACTTATTGTTAGCCACTAAAGGTAATGTGAGATGTCGGTGAAATACAACACCCAACATTGTGGATTTCTCAGCCCTATTATGTTACTAGCTCTTAGCCGTGTCTTCGCTCGCGTGGCTTAGGCTAAAAATAACGAATAGCGAGTATTTGTAACCGAGGCCTGTGGACGTCCACACAAGAGAACTTTTGTCCAGCAGTGAACGTCGAGATTGCTACGAGGTCTGTCTAATACATGTAATTTGGTCTGGTGGGAGGCTATGGCCTGGCTAGTTACCATACCGTCAAAGACGTATCGCCAAGCGATTTAGCGTTCCGGCACGGTGGCGTGTAGAAACACATTAGGGGGGTTGAGTTTACACTGCAATACCCCTTCCAAGTTAGCCCACTACCATCTTAGACTGCATCGTCACTTACCATCAGGTGAGATCGCAGGCAAGGGCTATCTTGTCATCGAATAAAAAAAAAAAAAAAAAAAACTAGCTGTTACGCATGTAAACTAGCCCTAATGTTGAGATCTATAGAGCATGCTCTGACTCAGCCCAGACTTAAGATAGAGTTAAAACGAGACACAAATATGCTCTGACATAAGTCTGTCTCGTTTTAACTCTGTCTTGACTTTGAGCTGAGTGGGAGTGCGGTCTACAGATTTCAGCCTAAGATTGTCCATGTCTATGTCTTTGGCTATAATGGCTGTCTAATAAAGTGATTAAAACAGAGGTTTTAAAAAGGCTATCTAACATAATTGTTATTAAATATCACGAGTACGGACCACGGTACGTACTCATGATATTTAATAACAATTATGTCAGTAAACCACGAATCAAGTCTAAAATCTTAAGGCTATCTAAGCTAAGTTAAGTGATGCTTTCTGTCAATTTCGTTTTCACGAACCCTTAGGTAACGCCTAAAGGTTAAAATGACATTGGGTACAGGTTCGTATTTTAGGGGCTACCTTCGTAAAGAGACTCCTAATTAGAAGATGATTCAGGTATAGTTATTTCATTTCATGAGGGCGCGTGGCTCATGGTTGTGTGTGTGTCGTATCTGTATAAGTGTGAGCGAGAGCTTGCTCGCGCCTGCCCGCTCCCACCTAGGCTCCCGACAGGCACACGCACGCAATGTGCATGTACACGACGTAACCACAATTAAAGCGCCCGTAACTTCGTGAGATAAACGTACGGCTGCTTCATTTCAAAACCTAGTAAGTGTGATTGACAAAATTTTACACGGGCCAAAAAACATGTTTTGTAGATGGCTTCGCGAAGTAATAAATATATCCAATGAAAGCTTACAAAGTAGTTTATTTACGAAACATTAGAAATAGAATAGAAATATTTTTTTATTCAAATAAACTTTTACAAGCACTTTTGAATTGTCAATGAATCTACCACTGGTTCGGAATGCCTTTCCTACCGAGAAGAGCCAGCAAGAAACTCGGCGGTTGCTCTTTTCAAAAAAAATAAAAATTTTACAATTGTTAATGAAACTATGCTATGTATACAGCGCTTCCACGATGAAGTTTCCTAAGTCCAATACAATACAAATACAATCAAATGCATGTTAAGACGAATTTATTAATTCACCAACAGATACTGAAGAGTTCAGAGTTCAGAAGGGCTACCACAAATATGTTTTTCGGCCTCCTTTAAAATTTTGTCAATCACATTTACTAGGTTTTGAAATGGGGCAGCCGCGTACTATACGGTTGGTGAAAATGGTCATAAGTGACGTATACTCACTCTATTCTTGATCCTCCTGCGCAGCATCTTCAAGAAGGCGAGGTCGTCCTCAGCGAGGTTCAGCTCGTGGACCCGCTGCGTGTATTTGCATGTTGGCAGCCCCGCCACCTCCTCAACTGTCATGCCGATGCCGCGCGCTGAAACACATCATCAGTCGTCATCAGCAACCCATCATCATTACTGAGCTTGGGTCTCCTCCCAGAGAAGGGTCAATAATCCATAGGAAGGCCATAGTCTGCCACGCTCGCCCTATGCCAATTCGAAATGCCCTTCCGGCTTCAGTTTTTCCCTATAACTACAATTTGGGTACCTTCAAATCAAGAGTGAATAAGCATTTTCTAGGCAAGCGCGTTCCATCTTATTTATTTATTTTTATTTAAAAAAAGAATGTTAGCCAAGCAAAACTTGACTTATATTCTTCTCTCCCCTTCAAATAAGTATATAGAGCAAGAGCCCAGGATGGCCAGACCTTCGTTATTTTATAAAAGCTGAAAGTTTTTCTGCGCATGTCCCCTATACAGGTAAGAACAACCAGCGACTATGAAGTTTGGGTTGTGGTTACTTTGGTAGGTAACAGATAGTAAAGGTATACAAAATAGTACCTAAATTTCGTTAAAGTACTGCAAACTGCTAACTAGCTATTTATTTTTGTTTGGTTAATATTGTTAGCGTATCGTCTTCTATGATTAGTAAAAAAAAGAAAAGTTTTGCATGGCGCACACAATTAAATTAAATAATTTTTTCAAGTGGAAAAAATAAGAAATTAAAAATTGCACCTTTGGACTTTCAAGATATTATTGCCACAAAAAGCATTGCCAGAAAAGAAAAATTCCATCATAGTTGTGGTTACAGTAAAAAATACAATTATTATTTTCGTGTCAATGGTACAGTATCACATCATTTTGGAACAGTCGCTGACGGCCAACTTGAGATGGAAGGATAATACCTAGGTTATTTTTCCTTATCTTTCTTAAAAGATAAACAGATTGTAGAAAGCATTTCAGAGAAACGTGTAACCGAAGAACGTAGCTGGACACTTACGACATTCTTAAGTTTGGTATTTCATTGTCAACATCTTAGGCACTGCACTTGGCGTGTAGCTTACGTATTTGTTGTTATAGTCAAGAAAATTGGGTATCTTTAAAACAAGAGTGAATAGGCATCTTCTAGGCAAATGCGTTACACCTTAGACCACATCATCACTTTCCATTGGGTGTGTTAGTGGTCAAGCATGTGCCTATGATGTATGAAAAAAAAAACATGTGTTTTAAGACAGCAAAGGAAAAATAGATGATATTATTATGTAGATTCACCAATATTAATTAAAAGCCTCAATAGCCCAACGGTTAAAGGTGTGGACTGAAAACTGAAAGGTTACAGGTTCGAGCCTGATCCATTGCAATATTGGTGTGTGGGTAAATGTCAATATTTAAAATCATTTAAACACAAATTCGGAAAATTTGTCTCTTTATAATATTAGTAGCAGATGCTTTCAACTTTGTTCACATGGAGTTAGGTTTATTAAGTCCCTCAGGAACGAACGGACGAACAAAGCCTCTTTGTTTTTCTGGTATAAACAAACGCACTTTCACATTTATAATATTAATAAGGATATATTATATATTAGTATATATTTATATATTAGTAAGGAAGTAAGGATTAGTATTTCAGACTTTTTTTGCAGATTTAAAAATCTTACACCTACATACTATTTCAGGTTTGTTTTGAATGTTTCTGGGGCGCAAAAACATAAATATTTAATTCTCTTTTAATATAATACGTAAAAAAGTGTAACGACATAAATAAATAACATGTGTAAATAGGACACTTGTTTCGCAACGTATGCATTACGAAACAATGCAATTAAGTACCTCATATATTCTATAAAGCAACAGCCGTATAATGTTCGCCGGGTAACAAGATTACAAACATACAAAATAAAATCAAAAACTTAACAAGTATATCTGCGTCATACGAGCTTACCTGTTGATTCTCGGAACTAGGGGTGTCTCGAATTTCATTCCTAAAACTATATTTTAAACACCTACCGTCCAATATTTCTTGGTCCAATTGGTAAGAGGGTACGTTCTTCACGAAATCATCCATTCTTCATGATTCATAACCGATTTAAAACACTTTTTTTCTATTAAAACTTGCACTGCCTAAAACTTCTCAGACGATAGGTTATGACTTATGTCAGATCCGTCTTGTAATCTGTCAGCTTGACTTGAGCTGTCTCATGGCTGTCGCTGTCATTGTCAAACGTCAAGTGTCAAACTAAATCGTTGGGTTATAATCTATGGTATTATACCATTAAGCGTGGAATACACATGCTATGTAGTAGCACAAGAATTTGGAGCATTTGCTACTTAGTAGCATACAATGAGCATGTGTGTACGAAAAGAGAAAGAGTACGGTCTACCTATGCTTTTGAAATAGCGCGCCACCTAATCGCAAATCGTTCTATTTTTTCGTGCTTACTAGCCGTAGACAGAGAAGGCAATAGACCAAGGTACTGTGTAACCGCGACTGAAATAGAGATAACATGACGTAACGATGACGTCACATGACAAGTTCGAGTTTAATGTTGCCACAATAACTGCACTCCCCTAGTACCCCAAATTAGATGGAAAATTCTTCCCAGGATTTTTAAATAAAACGACAAAACAGATGCTGAACTGTTTTATTTTTTAAATAACATACCTACACATATAAGGTTGTCTGGGAGAGACATACCTATTAGGGTAAGCTTCTATTTTTTACATATATCTTAATATTGTGTGCAATAAAGAATTTATTATTCTTTATTGCACACAATATTAACTTCAACCACCACTTAAAAGTATAAAATAATTTTAGTTTGTACACGTAAGTCGGTTTTTTAAAAATATTTTTTTTTATACTAAAGTTTTTTAATGTACTTTCATAGGACCAATTCACTAGATAATTATTTGCTCCTTAAAAAAAATATTGAAATGCCGAATAGAAATTTAGCATATGTGAGTCACTTTGAAAAAAGATGTATGTAACACAAAGGAAAATTTTTTTTCGTTACTAGTAAGAATGTTACACAAAATAATTTGTAATGAACAGTTAAAATTTTCCTTCGATCGAGTAATGCTATTGAATTAAAAGCAACAAAAATTGTATATTTAGTCATCAAAATCATCATTAATGAAATTAACAGTATATTCCTTTTTTCAGGCAGTCGTATAAAACTGCAACTCTTCATAGTTTAAGTTAATAATTATTTAAAAAAAACATTAAAAGTCTGCCTCTAGCTATTTAAAAATGGCTTTAAAAATTAAGAACTTTGTAAATAAAATAATTCTTAAGATCGCCAACAGTTCTCGACTGGTTGTTGGACATTCGAACGAAACTTCAGGATGATTCAGAACAGTAACCGACACTATCTAACTGAATACACTTTAATCATCGCCGACATATATTATATTCTAGTATCCATCATCTTTCTTTTCTTTTCTCATAATATTCATTTCTTCCATCACGACTTTATTTTGTTTCAACAAAAATTAAAAAAAAAATTGAAAAAGTAGCCAAAGTAACCCGCCGTTACGGTATGTCAGAGGACATTACTAAAAAAAACCTATCTCCGTGCCAAATTTCAGCCATATCGGTTTAGTGTGGCGTATTGAGTAACAAACATCCATATGTTTGTTACTCAATCACGCCACACTAAACCGATATGGCTGAAATTTGGATGTATGTATGGATGGCCCTACATACATTCAAACTTTCACATTTATAATATAAGTAGGATAGGGAAAATCGGGACATTGTATAGGTACCTAAAGCTGGCAACACACATAGATACTAAATTTTCTTATTAACTGTCAGTTTGTTGGGCACAAAAGTGTGTCGACCTTGAAAAAAACTGGTTACACGATGAGGGACAAAAAATTGGGTAGCTGCGTCTCTGTTTATCACATTAATAACTTTATTTCTGCTCTCTTTTTAGTGTGAGTGAGAAAGAAATCGTCACTGGCTCTATGTCTTCTCTCTCTACGTTACTAGCATACAGTGTGAGGCGCGGGTATGTATTCAAAAGCAAATCAAAATTTGTAGGTATTTGCGAGCATGCTAAGTACTTGATTAGTTGTTAAAATAAAATGGAATGACGAATAAAACTCAGTGGAACTGAGTAGGTACATAATTTTATATAATCGCTCCGTTTACTAACTCTTCAAGTCTTTTTATCAATTGTATTGTAAGAAATAATTTAATGGAATTTAAGTCATTCCGCAAAGATCCGTCCATTTTGAATAAAATGATTATGAAGTAATTATTATTAAATCGAAGTGATTATATACTCAGTGGGATTATAATATTAATGATTTAGCATATGTATCTCAGACGTGCTAAACAGAAGTAGTATGCTCATAGTAAGTATGTTTCTAAGGCCTATGCTTGCAAGTTGAAAGAACAAATGTACACACTCGGAGAACATGCTATAAATGAGCATACTATCTAGTAGCAAATAAGTATGGTTTTAAGCTATTGCATAGCTTCTATCGCGTGCCTTGAGCGTGGAGACCGAATCCAGAAATTACGTAACGAAAATAACCTGACACGGGACTCCTCTCACCGCTAGATGGCATTGATAAAAAATGCTATGCAATAGCTTTACCGCCGCGGCAGTCCCCGAGTGCCACACGTCTTTTTTTTTTGATAGCATGTCTATTCCAAGCCTAAAAGTCAAGCTACTAAGTACTGTAGTAATCTGTGCAAAATAATTTCAAGTTTTTTTTTAGTTTGTTGTGTCGAAAAAACGCCTTTGGGGAAGCGTTGTCTCGTCTTTTCTTTTGTTTTTTTTTACGGCGTTCTGTTTTTAGGCAGCATTATTTAATTTGTAATTTGGTAAGCGAAAATGACTATTTTCTGATCATATCATTTTAAATGCTACTGTAAAAAACTATCAATTCCCTTATTACCGTTTCATAGTAAAAGATTGCTGTTTTGACACATGTGGTGGTTTAAATCATCGATGTTTAATAAACCGGCACAATTTAAATTTCGCCACAAAAATGTCTCACGTCAAACTAGTTTAGCCAAATTAACCTTGGATGATTTAACTGCTATATACATATATTAATTGGGTCCTTTGTTAAATATATTTTTGGTCTCGAACATCCTTTAGAATCCCCAAATCCCCAAACTCTTTTTTGTAGGGAACTAGGAATAGTTCCCTATAAAAAAAGTTTGGGGACTTAAGGTCCTAAGCCTCTAAAATGAGTTTTCAATCCTCAGATTTTAATACGAACATAAGCGCGTTAGGACAGGTCGAGTTATGAAACTCAATTTTATTTTAGGTCGCATTTCACGACATCACTTATGACCTAAAATAAAATTGAGTTTCATAAGTTTGCTAAGAAAAGATTCAAAAAGAGTTTTTTTTTCATCTAGGGAACAGAGACCTTTTTTGAGTTGACTCCCTCTTGATCTAGGTCCCTTGTTATGTCTTGGGTATGGGGCCCATACAAAATTACCCATTATCCTTTATTGTATTTTATTTATATATTGAAACATATTATTGATCTTTGACAAATTTGTTTGAAAAAAAAAACCTGTTTGCGCAGAGATGACGTCACGAGGGCGCTACAGTCAGTCCCAGGACTGGGACCCAATGAGAGAAGATTATGACACTACATATGACGCTCAGTACCCTGATGATGAAGTCAGGTAAGCGAATATGTTTGGCATCAGGTAAAAAAAGTTCTGCATGAAAATTGAGATAATGTGTTTATTTTTCCTTCAATTACTCTTACCTAACACAATTGTACCTACTTTTAACACAAGCTTTACTCTCATTTATAAGGGAGAGGGTAATATATATTTCTTTTAATTTATTTGGAAAACACAGCTTAAATAACAAAAAGACAACTAATTCAGTATGCGTATTTTGTATGTCAATTATTACCTGACTGAATATGCGACACCTTCAAGTTTAAAAATCTTATGTATACCCATATTCTTGCAAATAAAATATTTCATTTCATTTTCATTTCATTTTATAATATTACTAAAGTTCAACTTGGCTCATTATGCTTTTAAAAAAAGAAAAATTCAAGCACTGTCCTAACCAATACCCATTGACATAGAAAAAGTAATCAGATGGATTAAGGTTTAAAACTAAAATCAACTAAAATCCACTGTCCACGAGATAGATACCTATAAACTACATAATGTAACATTTTTTCTTTTGAATAAAGATAAAATGTTACATTACGGTGGTAGATTCTCGACTTGTCATAGGAGCCAATATTTGGCCTACATTAAATAAATAATTTGAATTTGAATCTAGGGAGTTTTCTACTCAAAATTGTAATTCCAACGTATGGACAAGATAAGTAGTTTTTGACGACCTCCCTGGCGCAGTGGTGAGCGCTGTGGTCTTATAACTGGCAGGTCTCGGGTTCGATTCCCGGCGGGGGCAATTTAGTAATTTATTATTTCTAAATTGTCTCTGGTCTGGTCTGGTGGGAGGCTTTGGCCGTGGCTAGTTACCACCCTACCGTCAAAAACGTGCCGCCAAGCGATTTAGCATTCCGGCACGATGGCGTGTAGAAACCGATTAGGGGTATGGGTTGAATTTACACTGTCCCTTCCAAGTTAGCCTGCTACCATCTTAGACTGCACCGTCACTTACCATCAGGTGAGATCGCAGTCAAGGGCTATCTTGTAATAGAATATAAAAAAGTTCTACATTTTTTTTATAGATATACATTGAAGTTTATAGAATACTTACCTCTTTTTAAAAGCACGGGCGGCGTGCAACTCGACCACTGCAAGCTATACGTCACGAACATACCTAAAGCGATCAACGACGAGGGGCTGCGTACAGCTTTCGCCGCGTACGGGAACCTGCAGAAGGTCTACCTCAGCAGAGACCCTCTCAAGAGATACGCTCTCATTACATACGAGACACCCAGGTGAAATACACACAGATATTTCAGCATACAGTGCAGACAACCATGTGAGGTACCCACAGAATCTTCTCCATACAGTGCTGACACCCAGGCTTCGATCATAGAAAAATAATAATAATAAATTTGACGACCTCCCTGGCGCAGTGGTGAGCGCTGTGGTCTTATAACTGGGAGGTCTCGGGTTCGATTCCCGGCGGGGGCAATTTAGTAATTTATTATTTCTAAATTGTCTATGGTCTGGTCTGGTGGGAGGCTTTGGCCGTGGCTAGTTACCACCCTACCGTCAAAAACGTGCCGCCAAGCGATTTAGCGTTCCGGCACGATGGCGTGTAGAAACCGATTAGGGGTATGGGTTGAATTTACACTGCTATACCCCTTCCAAGTTAGCCCGCTACCATCTTAGACTGCATCGTCACTTACCATCAGGTGAGATCGCAGTCAAGGGCTATCTTGTCATAGAAAAAAAAAAAATAAGTGGATATCGCATGTTAGTCCGATTTGTGTAACCACTAAATATGAGTGCAGATCATTTCGCTAGCTAGTCTGTCATCGAACAATGACGTGAAGCAGTTATTTCAGTGTCAAGGAACAATGATGCATTTGAATAATAGTTGAAGTATGAAGTGCTGAATCCACTTATTTTTCTGTGATCGAAGCACCCGGGTGACACACCCACAGAATCTTCTCCATTTAGGCTGTCTTGCACCAATCTGCTTAATCATGTTTATTTAAAGGAGGTGGGTTGATAAGGCCGAAAATCCGCCCCTCATACACTCGACAAAAAGAGTTCCAGATTTCGACAAATTGTAAATGTATTTATATACTTGAAGATATAAACTTTATTTTAATATAAAGTTTAGGTGATAAAAAAAATAGTAAGTTACAGAAAATATTACCCAAAAAGAGTCGAAAGAAAAAAAGAGAAAACAACTAAAATGTATGAAAAAGCCGAAACACTCTCTTTTTGGGTAATATTTTCTGTAACTTACTATTTTTTTTATCACTTTACTTTATATTAAAATAAAGTTTATATCTTCAAGTATATAAATACATTTACAATTTGTCGGAATCTGGAACTTTTTTTTTTTCGAGTGTATGAGGGGCGGATTTTAAGGCCTTATCAACCCACCTCCTTTGTCTTTGACTTTTTGGCAAGGTAAGCTTTTTGGCTGTCACTTTTTGGCAAGGTTAGCTTTTTGGCTGTCACTTTTTGGCAAGGTTAGCTTTTTGGCTGTCACTTTTTGGCAAGGTTAGCTTTTTAGCTGTCACTTTTTGGCAAGGTTAGCTTTTTGGCTGTCACTTTTTGGCAAGGTTAGCTTTTTGGCTGTCACTTTTTGGCAAGGTTAGCTTTTTGGCTGTCACTTTTTGGCAAGGTTAGTTCAGAGTAACAAGAAAAGAAAATTATGGAATTAAGGAAGGTATGGAAAATTTTGCTTAAATATATTTAGTGGATTGATGAAAGTAGACCTTTGTGTAGACAGCCCGTAGGGATAACATGCGCCACGAGAAAGTTTCGTCTACCCATTTACTCGTGAATTTGTATGAGATTTCACAAGTAAATTGGTAGACAAAATTTTCTCATAGCGTGCATGTTAGCCCTACTGGTGAGATATAGCTTGGCAAAAAAGAGTAGAAATAAATACTGTCGCAAAATTTTCTCAACCGACCAACTTGTGAACTTTAAAGATCACATCTCTGGTAGAACCCAAGAGAATATAATCACTTTGTTTTAGGTAGAACTACGCATTAAACTACCCTTGTATGTACATTGACACTTGACAGTTTAAATTGACAGTTGCATTTTTTAATAATTTTTTGTTTTTTTTAGTGAAGCAAAATTGGCGATGATGAAACTTAATCGGACTGAACCTTTGAAATTTAGTATACACATAGCACATAAGGTAAATATATAATTTTTTGCATGTTTTTATATGGACTGCAGTGTCACTTGTTCACTTTGTTCTTGTACTTTGGTCACTTTGTTCAACTGACCTGCAGTTGAACAAAGTGAGTGTTTAGAGTTAATTCAGCGGAAATTCTCTGTTGTTCTAAGGTAAAAGGTAGAATTTGTCACTCTCCAACCCCTCAATTATACCCATGCAAAAAATCACTTTTATCCATTGCTCTGTTGCTGAGTGATTGGGAGATAAACCAACAAACAACCACACTTTCGCATTTATAATATTACTAAGGATACTTTCTTTCAAATTCAAGCCTCAATAGCCCAACGGTTAAAGATGCGGACTGAAAATTGAAAGTCTCAGGTTCGATTCCCACCCGTTGCACTATTGTAGTTCCCACTCGTAACACAAGCTTTCTGCTTAACTTATTTGGAGGGAGAGGAGAATTGGCTTCTATTCTTTAAAAAAAATAGTCTGTAACTTAATTTCAAACTTTGTCCACAACAGAAAAACGATACTCAGCAGTCACAGACAAAAGAGAGAAGATCCAACAATAAGAACAGCAACTACGAAACGGAAGTCAATCACCGGAACGATACCAGCACGTACTCGTACCGGAACGACAGCAGTAGCATCAGCAGCCGGGAACGACACAGCCTGTGAGTACTTTAGAATATCTAACTGACAAACCTCCCTTGGTGTAATCGTGAGCGCTGTGGTCTTATAACTGGGAGGTCTCAGGTTCAATTCGGAAATTGTCTCTGGTCTGCTGCCTGATGTACTGCTAAGCAACTTAACGTACCATAACGAGGTTCCAAATTAGCCTGCTATGAACCCAGACTCTATCATCACTTACCGCCAAGTGAAATCGTAGTCAAGGGCTATCTTGTCATCGAATAGATGAAGCCTCAATAACCCAACGCTTAAAGGTGCAGACTGCAGACTGAAAGGTTCCAGGTTCGAACCCCTCCCATTGCATTATTGTAGTACCCACTCCTAGCACAAGCTTTTCACTTATTTGGATATATTTGGACAGGCATAAGTATTTTTAAGCATGGCTGCGAGATACCTTTTAAAAAAATTTGTTGACAACTCAAAAATAGTACATTAGTTTAGAAGACTAAGAATATTTAGATTTTATTTTTCCTTGTTTAGATTCTTCTATCATCTGTTAAATTTTTTGTAATAAAAAGTAATTAATTTTTAGTGGCTAATTTTTTTTTTTTTGAGGCATAATATTATTCAATAAAAAAAGAATCATAGAAAACGGATAACCCAGTGCAAAGTTTTTTTTTTTATTTTTTTATTCTCATTTTTTAATAAGGGACTTTTGAAGGTGACCTTCATGTCAGCCCCATCGGTACTCACAAAATATTACAAATGCATGATAGAATCGGCTAACGGGTAAACTGTGTGTAGCTCCCCTTAGTGGTGGAATTTATTTTTCAAATTTAAGTGGGACTAACTTAGAGGTAAACCCTATTTAATAAAAAAAAAAACATTGAAATCGGGTTACCCAGTACAAAGTTGTGCGTGATAGAATCAGGAAAACCGTGTTCGACTGCCCTTAGAGGTGGAATTTCTTTTTCAAAAATCCATTAAAAAGAATCGTCAAAATCGGATGACTTTGCGAAATGTTGTGCGTGGTCATACATAAAAAAAATATATAGGTACGCGACAAATTAAGAACCTCCTTTTTTTCGTCGGTTAAAGATTAGGCAGGTACTGTTTTTTTTTTGTTATATCTGTCCAATATCGGCCAATCATCATGTCGGTTATGTGGTCTAAAATCGCTTTCAGCGCTTCAATAAGTTGGTCACGGGCGGGCAAAGTTTTTTATCAATTCGTGAAAGCGCTTGAAGTTTTAATGAGTAAAGTTTTGCTAAGTTGACGTTTTTGAACGTGGTGTTTGAATGTTGATCGCGTTTCGTTATTTAATATTTTTCTTTAAATTAGATTTGTTCAGTAAATTGCGTTGTTTTTAGAAAGTGTTTTTGGTAAATGGTAAAGAGCTCTTTTATTTGAGGCGTCATGTTGAACAAATACTTTTCTTCAATGAAAACTAATTTAGAAGAAGCAGACGAAACGTGAGTACCTTAGTTTTAAAACTTGGATTTTACCGCTTTTGTGTGTTATTACAATGTTATTTGTTGTAAAACTCGTATTTTGCTACTAATTATCACAGAAATAAGCGTGTTTAAAAAGTGTATTGATATAATTTATTGCTAACATCACGTTATTATGAAATGGTTGTTTTTTTTTTACGGTGAAAAGGGTAGACGATTTTTTTCTCAATTCTCTCATTTTTCTAAAATTGGCGAACTCGCTTTGCCAATTACACTTATCTTAGTCGTTTTCTTCGCGAAATCTTTACTGATATTATAAATGCGAAAGTGTTTGTTTGCCCTTTAATAACGCTGCAACAGAGCTACAGATCGACGTGATTTTTTGAATGGGTGTTGTTTAGGACCTGAAGAGAAGACTTAAGCTACTTTTTATCAGCTAGTATTCAATATAGCAACTGAAATCTGCATTATAATATATATATTCTATAGTAGGCAGGGACTTTCCTATAAAAATCTTAAACAAATTGTTAGATGAAATCATTACAATGCTCATATGCTCATACAAATATCGACTTGTTTATGTTGCATGTTTAATTGTTTAGATTGCAAGCAAACACATTGTAACTTGAGCAACTATAATAATATAATAATAATAATCTTTATTAGAAAAAACTCAATACAAAACATATCGTTGGAATCCTGACCCCTAAACTAGGAAAGCCCGTATCTTAGGGGCCAGTGCATTCCCAAACTATGGATTCCCTATTACAAATATTATTTAGCTTGATCAACACAGATTTCTTATTCAAATACTAAGCCAAGCCTCAGTCGCCCAATGGTTAGAAGTGCGGACTGAAAACTGAAAGGTTGCAGGTTTGAACCCCACCCGTTGCACTTTTGTCATACCCACTCGTAGTACAAGCTTTTCGCTTATTTGGAGGGGAGAGGAGAATATAAGTCAAGTTCAGCTTAGCAGATATTCTTTTTTTTTTAAACTAATATTTCTAGATATATCGACCGTAGCAACTAACATTGTTGGATTCTACATTTTAGGGATTTTAGATTTTTTATTTTTAAAGATTTTTTAGAATAAGAATAGAAATGCCCCCACCAATTATGAAATTTTTAAAATCTACCAACCATCTTTGGTTTTTGCAAGTGCAAAAAGTAGGTACATTGACTATAATCAATGTACCTACTTTTTGTAGTGAAGAATATATTCTTCACTTTATACTTGAAACTTTTATATTTGAAACTTTGAATGGCCGTACCCTAAAGTAGTGATTTTTCACGTACGACTATGTTAATTGCTTCAGTCGATATTATTATTAACTAATATTTAGAGCTAGAAATAATATAATATTTATCGTTGTTGCAGAAAGCGCGACAACTATGGCAACGGTGAAAATATTGACATCTCTTTTCAAGATGAAGACGATTTGGTAAGATTCGCAGCACTTTCTGCACTCTCCACAAATTATTATAATTTATTAAATTCAAATTCAAAATCCATTTATTTCATGTAGGCCAACTTGTAGCTCTTAGGACACGTCATAAATTTACTACCGGTTCAGAATGCAGATTCTGCTGAGAAGAGCTAGTAAGAAACTCAGCAGTTGCTCTTTTAAAAAAAAAAAATTTTACAATAGGTAACAAAACTATGCCATGTATACACATTCAGTGCTTCCAAAATGAAGCTTCAAAAACGCATATGTAGGTACACACAATCCATAGTTATTATTTATAACTAGCTATTGCTTGTGACTTTGTCAATTTTAATTCACACTTGTTATACCTAAAGATTAATATCACTACAGATGGGTTACGAGGACGTCCTGGAACCGGAGCTAGACCTGGAGTACGAGCTGAACTGTCTGAAGCTCCGCGAGGAGGAGATACAGTGCAAGAAGCGCAAGTTGTTGTTGCAGCACCTCGGGAAGAAAACCGTAAGCAGGCCCAAGTGTGCCCAAGAGCTCTTTGATCTTGTCCCCCCTTCAACTTTTTACCACCGCACTGCAAAACAAATCAAATCAAAATTTATTTATTTCATGTAGGCCAACTTGTAGCTCTCATGACACGTCATAAATCTACCACCGGTTCGGAATGCAGATTCTGCTGAGAAGAGCCGGCTAGAAACTCAGCGGTTGCTCTTTTCAAAAAAAAATATTTTTTTACAATAGGTAACAAAACTATGCTATACATATACAGTGTTTCCGCAATGAAGTTTCAAAAATGCAAACATCGGGAGCGCTTTAAGTCTTCATTCCTGATCCGCACGGCTAGGGTCTGGAACGCTCTTCCAAGATCTGTGTTTCCTAACACGTATAAACGTAATTTGGGTATCTTTAAAACAAGAGTGAATAGGCATCTTCTAGGCAAACGCGTTACACCTTAGACCACATCGTCACTTTCCATACTTTCCATCAGGTGTCATAGTGGTCAAGCGTGTGCCTATAATGTATAAAAAAAATGACACCCGCAATACAATCTATGCCCAGTTGCTACACCAAACGAATTTGGGAAAGTGAATTGAATTGAAATATAGCTCATTATATTGCATTTTATATTGTTTCAGACTGTTCAAAAACCGATTGCTAACCGCTCCATTCTGCCCGATGGCAGGATTGTTGTTCGCAATGTCAATGACAGGTAATTTTTATTGATTCATCTAAATATATAAAAGGCAAAGGTGACTGACTGACTGACTGATCTATCAACGCACAGCCACCACTAACCACTGGACCGATTGAGCTGAAATTTGGCATACAGGTAGCTGTTAGGACGTAGACATCCGCTAAGAAAGGATTTTGGAAAATTTCAACCCCAAGAGGGTTAAATAGGGGGTTAAAAAATCGAACCTAACGTGAGCGAAGCCGCGGGTTAAAGCTAGTCTCATAATAATTAATTAAAAAAAAAATAAAGAAAAGATTAGTAAGTAGACGAAAGGTCCTCCGTAGGACAGAAATACACATTCTGTGAAAATTTCAACTGTCTACCTATTACTGATCAACGGACAGACCGACAAATGGACAGCTGAGGCTTAGTAATAGGGTCCCATTGGATACAGAGCCCTAAAAATAGATTGATAATTCGTTTACATTCATTATATTTATTTTGTATATATTGATAGGATTGTAAGATATACTGTATTGTTTAATCTATGGTATAACATATTTATTCTTCTGGTTCATTGTATTAATTATTTCTACTTCTATGATACTTAATAAAATAAAAATTCAATTAAGCATTCATAATGTACTTATTTGTTTTTTAATTTTAATAATTATTTCACTAAACAGACAGCATATTGGAAATTATATTAAATATAAACGGTAAGTTTATTGTTTTACTAGATGATGCACCCGACTGCGTCTGCACATACTTTTTTTTTAAATCTTTTATTAGAAGGCTTTAATTTTCATCATTCTGTGAAATCTCTGATAGCCTGGGATGAAAATAGTCTATCCAAATTTCAAAAATATCAGTTCAGTCTTTATTTTTTTGTATGTATAGGTCCCAGGTGGTCCCATTATCATCAGGTCAGGATCTGATGATGGGATCCTGGAGAAATCGAGGGAAATCTTCAAATTGTTTAGGCACAATTGATATACTTTGTAGTGACGTTTGAAGTCGGTTTTGTAAAAATATTTTTTTCTCAAACATGCATGGAAATATTGTCATTATTTTCGAAAAAAGAACACGCGAAGTATCGAATTGTCGGACAAAGAAAATCAAATCCATTGCAGGAGCGATTTTTGAATTTGGAACATTACAACGCTCCGCAAAACAGTTTTTGTTTTTTTTTAAATATTGCAGGAGCTTTGTCATCATTACAAAGCTCCTGCAATATTTAAAAAAAAAACAATAATGCCGTTTCATACAACAGTATGAAATGGCGTGCTGGGGTTACTAAATACTGTTCGATCCGATCTCTTTTGTCATTCTTGGCATACCATAGTCTCTTTGCTTAGTACAAATTGCGTTTACGTGGCTGTATAGCCATAAATGCGTTTGCCTGTCGGCACAGATAATAAAAAAAAAAAATTGGCGGTAAAGCTGAAAATTCGTCTTGATTTGTTATTTACATACCTACTTAATAAATATAAATTTAATAATAATCAAAATGAGTTCCAACGGTTCAGAGAGTGAAATGGAGATTGATTGTACCTACTCCAGATTTAAACCAAAATGGCGGATGGGTTTGGATGTATAATATAAAAAGTGTTTTATTTCCCTGCATTCTTTTGAGAAAAGCACTATATATGCCTCGGCGGGTAATGGCAATTGCCTGTCTCGTATTTAGTGAAGTCCTCGCCTACGGCTCGGCCTTCAAACTCATACTCGACCTGCAATTGCCTACTTCCCTGCCTTTGCAATAATGTACTATTACGTTTCTATTCTTCCAAGCGCATTTGTAAGTTTTACAATATCTAATTTTTATTTTATAAAAAATTGTCGTACCCACGTGCGCGTCTGCGCACAAAGTTTCCGCTTATTTGGAGGGGAGAGGAGAATATAAGTCAAGTTCAGCTTGGTTAATATTCTTAAAAAAAATCTCACTTCTACATTTGGTAAAGATTTTAGTCTCCTACCCCCAGTTTTATGAACTTGTTAATAACTTCAACTGATGTAAGGTTATTCTGCCACAGACCTCTTGACCAGCAGGACAGCTTGTTCAACTCTGCCGCTGGAGATTCGGTGAGTTAATTAATATAATTTTTTTTAATATATAGGTTTTTTAGTCCCGCAGAACTCCTTAATTTTCCGGGATAAATATGATACCGTCATGGGTATAAACTTTTTCCATTCCAAATTTCAGCCAAATGGGTTCGTTCTTTGTGACGTGAAGGAGTAAATAAAGCCTCAATAGCCCAACGGTTAAAGGTGCGGACTGAAAACTGAAAGGTCGCAGGTTCGAATCCCACCCGTTGCACTATTGTCGTACCCACTCCCACAAGCTTTCCGTTTATTTGGAGGGGATAAGAGGATATTAATCAACAATTCATCCATCCATCCTCACAAACTTTCGCATCCGGTAAACAAATTCTCCCCTTCCAAGTTAGCCAGCTACCATTTTAGACTGCATCGTCACTTACCATGTGAGATCGCAGTCAAAGACTATCTTGTCATCGAATAAAAAAAGGGTATTTTGAACAACCAATGAAAATATAAGTAGCAGATATCTTCCAGACGATTGTGAGCATGTTTTTGAGTTTAAATTTTAAATTATTACTCGGTCTATACTTTTTTGTTTATGCATATCAAATGAGCAAAATCAATTCATGCTGGCGTACCTATCGAACTATACCGCGAGAAAAAAATTTTTGCTGACATTACCTACTTGTTTTATGTATAACTATGTATGAAAAAATACGTAAATCAATAAAGAAATCTTGAATTTAAGTACGTGTTTTGCAATAAATATTAAGTATGGCGTCGTTCTTCTTTGTTGAAACACATAATAATTCTTGAGTAATCAAGACACGAAAATGAAAATAATAAAAAACGTTATAGAACTTAGCTCGTGTTATTATAGTCTTCGCTTTAAGTCCTTATGCTAATCCAAATTCATGCTAAATTTTGGAATATTTTAATAAATTAAACTAACTTTATTTCACGCTTTAACCACAATAAACTGCGTCTCTTCAACATAACAGCAACGGAAAGATACAGAAACATCAAACACACTGTCTATGTATGTATTTATACGTATTTTCCATGGGTAAGGTACGGTGCATGGGTTGGAATGCGCTTGGAAACCGTGAGCACTGACAACAGTAGAACAATTTGTCGACAGAGGGCGTTAAACTCGTGTTCCTGTGACCAGAGAGCGTGGAACGAACCAGGAACCTCGGGAAGTTCCACCGCATCCACTTGCGTACTATGTTCAGAAGATAGGAGTGTCACGACCAAAGATAAGTCTCTGAAGTATGACAAGTCGCGGGAAAAATCGCTCGAAAGACACGTAAAATCCATTAGTACAGTAACTAAGTCAGTAGATTTGAGTAGAACAGATAGAAAGTCCGGGTACTCGCGGTGCAGCAAAACAACGGAGGTCACCAAATCCATAATAAGTAAGTCTGATAACAGTAAAGTAAGTGAGATTGTCACAAAATCAGATGTCACCAGCAAGAGAATAACTAAACTACCTAGAAAGAGTGATCTTACATGCGATTATAAATACAGCGACTTCTGTAGCGACAGCGATGACGAAGCTGACGAAACAAACAGACTCATATTATTAAGGAATGCAGATTACATGGATATAGTTGATGAGAACTTAAAAATTGTTATAGCACTATCAGGTTACCCTAAATCCAAGATGCGCCTCAAACAAATGGCGCTATTCCAACGTTCTTTAAATAGTGTTATAGATATGCAACTTAAAGCAGGACTAATGAAGCGAACGCCGCAATTTTTGGACTATTATTTGAATAGAGGTGCGATTGTATGCATTTGCAAGGATGTCGAGAGTAGAGATTGGATGGTCAGGATAACGCCCGGTTTGCAGGAACGCCTGTTTGACAAACTAATTTTGCTCAAAGCGAAAGTTAAAAGGTTATGTTTGGCCGTAACAAAGATTCCTAAATCTTGTTGGCCGGCGACCGCTCATGATGCATTCAAACTCTTGCAGTACTTTAACCCGACATTGAAGACTCATCTGTGGAAAATTTACGCTCAAAGATTGGTTGACGACGTGGAAATTACTTCTTTTTTAATAGATAGGGTGTCTGGCGAGATTATTCGTGGGCCGAATTTCAAAAATGTGATAGACTACAATCAGATGGAGTTCGAACTAACTGGTTATACTGAAATTTATTATGAATGCTTCCTTTCGGACATGGATGAAGATTTATCTAGTGTTGCCTCAAGAGTTAAACTGTTAGAGGAATTGCGATCCGCTGAAATAACGCCGAGAAATAAACTGGAAAATGTAAGCGACAAAATTGAACATAAAAAAGATGACCTTAAGAACGATACAATAGAACCCAATAAAGGTAAAAATTCGAACATTAATGTCAATTTGAAAGACGATACCGAAGAAATGATTAAGACAGCGCGTAACCAAAAAGTGAATGAATCCTTGAATTGCAAAACTGTATCGAAAGATGCTGAATCAGCTTTAACAGAAGAAACTAATGAATTTATTGTTTTGCAAGCCAATGATTGCAGTCATGAGGAACGTGAAATTGTAAAAGCCGTATTGAATGAATCTGAAGTTGAACTAAACGATGCCAATACTTCTGTGGCAGCAGTTTCGGATGTAACAGAGTCTGTTATAGAAAGTAGCGAGAACCTAGTTATTGGTAGAAATAGTAATTTAAACATTGATAGTAATAGAGGTATTGCTTATCATAGGCGTACGAATTATTTGCACGTAGAGAACGAATTAAAAATGGCCATCGTTTTAGAAGGTTATCCCCAAAATAAATTAGAAGGTACCCACATAAGACGGCTTAAGCATTTGTTTAAGGAATATTTGCACAAAGATATGAAGATGCAGCGTTTTGCTAATATGATCATTCCAAAATTTCAAGACATCTACTTGTCGAACGGAGCTGTGATATACATTTGTGATAGCTTAGAAACTATAGACTACTTAAGAGAAATTTTGCCTAAATTTGTTTCCAATACAGGCTTAAAACTTACATTTAGGGATATTAAAAATTTAGTTAGGTACACTAGAATAGTTATGAGGTTGCCAAAAGAGCTTGCTCATGTGGAATCGCGTGAGATTTTGCTCAAGATTCAAGTGAAATACCCGAAATTAAAACCAGATTGCTGGAAGTTTTATTCGGACGTCGCAGGAAAACAGAAAAGACAATTTGGCGTTGATCCTGAATCTTTAGATGTAATCAAAAGTGCAGATTTTGATCCTACTTACAAAGACGAGAAACTTAGTTTTCGAATTATCGACAGACAGAAACCTGAAGTAAATTGTGAAGATTTCAATGTTACAGAACCAAATAAAGAAATCGAAAGTGATGAGGCGAGGAAATTAAGAGACAGAATTGTGAAAACTATGTACTGCGTCATAGAACCTGACATAATGAATGCGCCTTTGACAAAAATAAGAGCCAACCACTATTCAGATGTTATCGCAGATGATTTCAAATTATACGTTGGCCCAACCAACTATCCAGAAACTCGTATAGACGAAGCAATGTTTTACTCTATTAAGAAAACAATTGAAAACATTGTTTTTGAAGCTATCTGTAACGAAAATGATGAATTTATTCCAAAAATACACGACTTTTATTTATTTGATGGCGTGATATTCGTCATTTGTCAAGACATGGATTCACGACAGTGGATAGAAAAGAATATTCCAGCAATGAATTCTAAATTGAAGGGAAATTTGAAAGCCACAGAATTTCGCGGTGCAGTTGGCATAATAAGCATGGTTGTGAAAACTAATAAAGACTGCGAAGAGGTCATAAATATTTTGCAAACGCAGAATCCAAGACTACGTACGAAATATTGGAGAATGATTCGTGCCGTTAAGAGTGGTGTTAATCTTGATGTAGTTTTACAAATCGATAAACTATCTGCACATGTTATAACTGATCCGAAGTTTAATGGTAAAGTTGGAGATAGTGTTGCAGAATTTAAACTTGGCCATTTAAAATTGTTGCTTAATAGGAAGAGTTTAGAAGAATTAAGCAAAGTGAAAAAGAAAAAAAGTTCAGTTAACACTAATAAAAAGGTAGAGACTAACGCCATACGAGTTTTAGTGCCAGAAGAAAAAAAATTAGAGAAAAACAATAATTCCAATGTTGTCCTTAAAATAGAAGATTCTGAAGAAGAGGTTTTGAGCGAAGAGCTAAAATTAAATGTAGGTGAAAGCAAAGTTTTCTTTTACAGTGGTACAGATTACAGATCGGCAGACAGAGATTCGATCAAAAGTTATAATTACGTTCAAGAAAACGACGAGGCTTATACTAAAATGATTTTGAAAGTCCCTACAAATATTTTACCCGATTATACCGATGGTCTGGATATACTTTTTGATTTGTTGGAGGATAAAAATCCCGGATTGAATACAGAGTTGTGGAAAGTTGAGCAAAGATCTGAGTATAACAAGGGAAAGTTTGTTGTACTGGTCGATAAGCAATCTGCTTCTGTTATCAAAGGTAAGGAGTTTGACTCGAACTTGGGTGGAGAGAGGTTGAAGTTTCTGTTCTAACATAAGAAGGCTTCTAAATAATTTGTGGGATTTGGAAGTTTTTGTAATTCTATGCCTAACTTTCTTTTGTATTTTGTTTCTAGAAAAGTAACAAAATTAAATGATAGCTGAGTTTTGTTACATACTTTACTAATATTTTGTGTTTTTGGCTACGCAATATTTTATTTGAATAATTATTCTGATATATCAATTGTAATCATTATTGTTTCAAGTATAAATTAATTCAATTTGGTTGAAGCTATTTTAATTTGATTTTAATTCATAAAATGTTTAATTTGCGATTATTATTATTATTTATTTATTTTTATTATGTGATCGAAATTTTACGTTATTAAGTATGTTATTCAGTTTTGTATTCTCGATCTACCCGCCGTTTTAGCATTTATGTAAGTTTCCAAAACATATCCTAGTTCTAGATTAATTACTATTTAGACTATAATATAGGCGTCGATTTAGATGTGGTATACGAGTATTACGTGAATATTTTAAATTGAAAACTACCTTCATTTTTGAATATGTTTAAATTGAAAACAGACTACCTTCATTTTTATGCATTTAAACATAAAAATGAAGCTTTTCGATTTAGGTACATATAGTCCTAGAACGGAACGCTAACAAAAATATAATCTGAATATTATTAATATTAATTTATTTAGTCGTATGAGTTGTGACCTTGCTTCAAGTCTTAGGTTAATAAAATAATGTGCCATAGGCCGAATTCGGATTGACTTGTTATCGTCTTACATAGTTTATATATCATGGTGTAAGTAACTGGTCAGTAGAACATAACTTAATTTGTACCATATTGTTAAAATCCTAAGGATCAAATTCACACCATTAAAATCTATCGAGACTACCTACTCTTTTTCAGAAAGTGTGTTTTCTTAATTTGAACCTTAATCTTACCCGCGAGAGATTTAACACAAGTCAGTTTGGATTCGACTTAAGTATTGACCAATGTTTTTATAATTTACACCAGTTTTTTAGGTAAGTATTATTTTAGTATGGCTACTTGGTGTTATTTTAATTGTGTAATTGTCTTTTAATTGTTTAATTATGTTTTTTCCCTGCTTATTTATTATGTTATGTCGTTTTTGCCGGTTTTTCTGATTTGCATGTTATGATTATTATTAGTTATTATGTTTTAATAAATTGCTATGATTACAATTTTCGTTTATTTTATTTTCAATAGTTATGTAGCTTTAATAAATAGGTGTTCATAATCGTCTGGAATATTTGAAATGAAATAAAATAAGTCACCTCTTCACTTATTGGCCAGCTGATCGTAAAGCCCAAATTAGACGGTTCACTATTCGGGATTTTTGATTTTTGAGGATTCATCGATGAATCATCGAATGATGATTTTGAAGCCTCAATAGGTTGAAGGTGTGAACTGAAAACTGTAAGATCGCAGGTTCGAATCCCACCCGTTGCACTATTGTCGTACCCACTCCTAACACAAGCTTTCCGCTTATTTGGAGGGGACAGGAGAATATTAGTCAACTTCAGGTTGGCTAATATTCTTTTTTTAAAAAAAAAAGATCTAAAACCGATCGTTCACCGTTCACAGATGATTTTGCCAAGGTTCACTGGTAACGTGCATCGTACATCAGGGTCCTGGCTGAAATTCAACGCTGTATGCTCTTGTGCAGGTACAAAGCATACAGCATTTTGCTGAGTTGGGACCTTTTTTCCGGGTTGTGCCACACATGATTTAGTTGTTCCGGCGCTTCTTCTGCTTGACGCCTTTTGTCTTTAATGCTCAAGTGGCGGAGGCGCCGGGACAACCTAATCTAGGTATACCTATTGGGTGATGTGTGGCACAATTTATAAAATAAACGTTTTTCTTTCTTTCTTTCATCGGAAAAATGAACGATGAACGGTGCACCGTCTATTTTGGGCTTCAAGAATGAAACCCGATGAATGAATGAAAGTTAGTAGCCACTGACTACTTATTTGGCATTCTTATTTGGCTACGATATGATACGGACGTCGCCACAGCGTCCCAGTGTCTTAGAGCAACTGACCTGTATATTTAATCAATTATTATTAACACTGGACTGGCTGCTGTGATTTCTTGTTTGGACCTACTTGATTGGCGCCATTTTGGATTTGATTGACGCCATCTTGGCGTTGTAAGCATAGATGATAGATACTAGTGTCTCTGTAACTAATATTATTGAAAATGGCGCATCAAACTCTATAATTTGTCTATGATTTCGTGACTAACCATATTCAATTCAAATGAAATAATAGATAAATTATAGAGGTTGGTGCGCCATTTGCAATATTACTAGTTCCAGAGACACTCGTACATCCTGCCGTCCACAAGCTATAATGCCGTTAACTACCAAGACCATATTTCCTAATATAAATCCAAAAACATTTAAATTAGGGTTTATATTAGGAAATATGGTTTTGGTAGTTAACGACGTTATAGCTTGTGGACGGCAGTATCAAATATGTGGTGCTTCAAATTGATCCATAGCTAAGCTGTAATTTGTATAGAATCAGCCAATCCAATGTTAATCATAGATTAAAGATACAGGTGAGTGGTTAGAGTTCTAAACGGTAACGCCACGGTGCTAACGCCACAGTCGTCACTTCCCGCGCTGCAGCGCGCCGCGTCGCGGCACTGCCTGTGGTGCGGCGCGCCTGCGGAGGCCTTCTGCGCGCGTTGCGGCCTCGCGCCCTACTGCAGCGCCCGGTGCCAGCAGCGCGACTGGGTGCAGCGACACCGCTCCGTCTGCCACAACCTGGCCCGGTGAGTGCATCTAGTCAATTGGCTATCTTAATCATTGATCCTGATCTTTAAACGACTATGTAAAGTGTTTATTTTGAAGTGTTTTTGATTTTGCAATAAAGAATATTTCATTCATTCATTCATTTATTCATTCAAAGCCAAAAGGAAGTGTTATAATAGGCATGATGGCTGATTTTGAAAACTGTTGGATAATGTTCGGAAGTATCTACTATTTTGAAAAAATATTTTATTCCAGCAATAAAATTCACCTAAGTATGTCTACTTCTTCTAATATATGTTGTCTTGTAAATCCTTATATGTACCTAAAAAATAAAAATAAATAAAAATAAGGTTTGATAAATAAAATTGTCATTTCGATTAGAAGTTTAAAAATCCACATGAAAACCTTAGACGGTGTCATGGCGTCGTTGGTGACGTCACTTCCCATACAACTTAGCAATTCAAAAGTTAACTTCATTATTTTACATTATGTATTTAATTTGACAAAGGTTTGTGAATTGAATCGTTAATGCGTTCAATTAACATTGCAAATCATTTTCTTTGAAATATTAAAAAAAATTGACATTGCACGCCAATCTCTAATTTTTCTATTAAAAAAAACTGAATCATTAATTTATTTCGCAGCGTGATGAAACAAGGTGATTCAGAAAACAAGGATATCGAAGTCCTCGAACCTGCGTAAGTATTTTTTTTTTTTTTTCAATTCAATTCCATTTCACCAAAGAGGTCTCGGGTTCGATTCCCGGCGGGGGCAATTTAGGAATTTATTGTTTCTAAATTGTCTCTGGTCTGGTCTGGTGGGAGGCTTTGGCCGTGGCTAGTTACCACCTACTGTCAAAGACGTGCCGCCAAGCGATTGACACGATGGCGGGTAAAAACCGATTAGGGGTTGCCCCTTCCAAGTTAGCTCGCTACCATCTTAGACTGCATCGTCACTTACCATCAGGTGAGATCGCAGTCAACGGCTATCTTCTCATCGAATAAAATAAAAAAAAAGAATATTAATAGTATTATCTAGTGATAGCATTGTTAAGTCGATATCTCCTGAGGATGCTCCGGTGTCGGGGCGAAACGTGCGTCGAGAGTAGTATAAAAGTCTTGTGTGGTGGTGCATGTGAAAATTTGTATGGCCGCCATCTTGAATCTGCCATTTTGGAGATTTTTTTCAGCTCCTATAATACCTCCCACCTATCTTTAATACCCTGGCCTTGCTCACCCGTCTCCGAAATCCTCAATCATCAGCTCTCTCCATATTTTTCCTCTGAATCAATTTTTTTTTGTCATCCAAAATTTTACAGGGAAGGTGATGAATAGAATAGAATAGAAATATTTTTTTATTTAAATAAACTTTTACAAGCACTTTTGAATCGTCAATGAATCTACCACTGGTTCGGAATGCCTTTCCCGCCGAGAAGAGCCAGCAAGAAACTTGGCGGTTGCTCTTTTCAAAAAAAAAAAATTACAATAGTTAATGAAACTATGCTATGTATACAGTGCTTCCACGATGAAGTTTCCTAAGTCCAATACAATACAAATACAATCCAATGCATGTTAAGACGAGTAGACAGAAAGCACACCCATTCCCGTTGGTAGCACCCGTTCACGAGCATGACGCATGAACGTGTGCAATGAGTCAGTCAGTGACTCAGCACGAGTATATAGCTATGTGTATATTAATGGTTTTTTTTTATTACAGTGCCCCCGTCCCGCTTCGTCGCCCGCGCTCCCCCGCAGCGTCAGCGCCGAAGAGTCCAAGGAAGGAGTTCAACGACGAAAACAACGATCGACCCAGAAAGGTGAAATAGTAGTTACTAGAGATGAAACGGATATCCGGTAACTATCCGGTATCCGGCCTATCCGGCTCAAATTTTATATCCGGCTGAATACCGGGTATTAAACGAGTATCCGGCTGGATACCGGATTTCAAATAAATACGTCCGACCTAAAGATTGAAGGCACTTTACTCTTTATTTAACACTAGAAGCTCGCGCCGACTTCGTCCGGATAGAAAAATTAAATAGTTGTTTTTAAGGGATTGATTGCCTTGAGAGCTTCTTATAGGAGACGATTGTAAATAAGATCACCACAGGAACCACAGGAACTTCACTCTCATAGCCATCGAACTATGAGAGTGAGGGACATATTTTTGTTCCATCGGGGACGGAAAATTGGACACGACCGGAGAGAGATCAGGCGCAGGACCGATGGCTTTACGTGCTGCCGTCCGTCTGTCTGTCAGTGGGCTGTATCTCCTTAATAGGTAGACAGTTAAAATTTTCAGAAAACATGTATTTCTGTTAACGCTACAAGCACAAATAATAAAAATTAAAGGGAGCTACTAGAACTAAAGGGAACAAAAGGGAACTACTAGAAACTACTAGAAACGCCTTTTTAGGGTTCCGTAGCCAAATGGCAAAAAACGGAACCCTTATAGATTTGTCATGTCTGTCTGTCTTTCCGTCCGTATGTCACAGCCACTTTTTTCCGAAACTATAAGAACTAGAACTGTTGAAACTTGGTAAGTAGATGTATTCTGTGAACCGCATTAAGATTTTCACACAAGAATAGAAAAAAAAGCAATAAATTTTGGGGTTCCTCATACTTAGAACTGAAACTCAAAAATTTTTTTTTTTTCATCAAACCCATTCGAGTGGGGTATCTTTGGATAGGTCTTCAAAAATGATATTGAGGTTTCTAATATCATTTTTTCTAAAGTGAATAGTTTGAGACACTTCCAAAGTGGTAAAATGTGTCTGTTACAGGGGGGGACCCCTGTAACTTCTAAAATAAGAAAATGATAAAACTAAAAAAAATATATGATGTACATTACCATGCAAACTTCCACCGAAAATTGGTTTGAACGAGATCTAGTAAGTAGTTTTTTTTTTAATACTTCATAAATCGTAAACCGCAATTGCTGCTACGGAACCCTTCATGGGCGAGTCCGACTCGCACTTGGCTGCTTTTTTTTTATCAGGCAACCTGAAATTGACTAATATCCTCCTATCCCCTCCACCACTATCACCTCCAAATAAGCGGAAAGCTTGTGCTAGGAGCGGGTACGACAATAGTGCAACGGGTGGGATTCGAGCCTGCGACCTTACAGTTTTCAGTCCGCACCTTTAACCGTTGGGATATTGAGGATATTGGCACGGAACCCTTCGTATTTGAGTCCGATTCGCACTTGACCGGTTATTTTCTGTTCAGAATTACTTCCCGGCCGGTGACGCGAGCCAGCAGACCAGTCAGAAGGCTAGTCGTGGGAACAACAAGAGCTTCAAGAACCAGACCTTCCGACGACCGATGAGGAAGAATGACGCTGATGATGAAGAAGAGGAGAGCTTTGAACCCAAGGGTAACAATAATAATTGTGCGACGGTACATAAGGAGTCAAATAAAAACTTCTTATAAACAGAATCTATACTAATATTATAAAGCTGAAGAGTTTGTTTGTTTGAACGCGCTAATCTCAGGAACTACTGGTTCGAATTGAAAAATTCTTTTTGTGTTGGATAGTCCATTTATCAAGGAAGGCTTTAGGCTATATAACATCACGCTGCGACCAATAGGAGCGAAGCATCAGCGAAAAATGTTGCAAAAACGGGGAAAATTATCCATATTTAAAATAACATATTCTTTTAAAAACTTCTTAATCGCGATCATAACAGAAATTGACGCGGACGAAGTCGCGCGCAGCAGCTTTGGCGTTTGAAGTCGGTTTTGTAAAAATAATTTTTACGTTTATATTAAACATAGATGGGTGACAGTTTTAAAATTATTTTCTTGCAATTGAAATGTTAGATTACTTACCAAGTAGTTTATTCAATATAATTAGTTTATTATGCGATAAAAAAAATTCCTTCACCGTTACAGTGGAACCGAAACCTCCAGCTCTACCTACACCCGTACCAAAATCAAAACCAGCTGAATCCGTACCAAGTACTACGTACCACCCAGCAAAGAACGTACCCAAACCGGATTCCGTACCATCACACCAACCAGTGAAGAGTTCAACGAAACCAGAAACCATATTGTATGAACCAGTGAAGAAAGAACCAGTCGTTGCCAAAGCGGAAACTGTTCCAGAGGTCAAGAAAGTGGTGGCACCTGTCAGTGACGCTCCTCCTGCTAGGAAATTAGTTCCAAACAAGTGAGATACTTATATTTTCATTACTAATACCAGGCCAGGTGATCTCTGCATTTTAGGTATAAAGCTATTAATCTATTAATACCTGCACTGGGAGCATGGGCAGGATATAAAAGCTTTATCCCCCGATTTTATCCACTGACAGGGGATAAACCTATCTTTTCCCTATGCTAGAGCATGGCGACAGGGGAAAGGAGAAGTTTATCCCTATTTGACATTACAAGTGGAGCAACTTCCCCCGGATAGAGCATGGGGACAAGTGAAAGGGATAAACTTTTCCTTTTTTGATTTTTGAAAGGGTCAAACGAAAGCAAAAACCACAGACAAAAACCTCCTACGAATTACCTATTAACTGTCAAAATCACGAGTATAGATAAAAATAATGACTTTTTGAGATCGAATTGACATAAATTTTGAAGTATTGTGGTATTTGTACCTCCTACTTCCATGATTTTCTTATAATGGCAATAATTGCGGGGATAAATTTTCTCCCATTTTATCTACTGTCAATATTCTTCCACCGCTGAGCCCATGCTCGACGGGTGGATAAGGGGATAAACATTTTATCCTTTTCCCGGGGATAAAACTTCTCCCGCCCATGCTCGCCCTGCTGGCGTTGACCCGTCCCGACGGGCCAACTCAATGGGCTAACGTAGCGTAATGCGAAGCGATAAGAGTTACGCGATTGAAAGAGAGGCAACTTACAGGTAAAATAACTGTAGTTAATTTAGCGCTGTGCAACCTGAATTGCACTTTATTGTGTGGTAGCAAGGTAGCATAATGAAACGCGGGCATCAGCTAGTACATCCTTACTATAATATTATAAATGCGAAAGTGTGTTTGTTTGTTGATTCGTCTTTCAATCATGTCGCAACAATGTAAGGGATCGACGTGATTTTTTGCATGTGTATAGTTGAGAACCGGAAGAGTGACATAGGCTACTTTTTATACCGGAAAATTGAAGAGTTCCCGCGGGATTTTAAAAACTAAATCCACGCGACGAAGCCGCTGGCATCTATAATATGGTAAGGCTATAAATACCCGGTCTCGCCCCATCCCGATGGGCCAACTCAATGGGCTGACGAAGCATAGTGCGAAGGGATAAGAGTTACGCGACAGAAAGAGAGGTAACTTCGTGGTGAATATAATTGCACATTATTGTGTGGTAGCAAAAGACTGCAACGCATTGGTGGTGCCTCCGGTGCAGTGCAGTGTTCATGGGCGGCGGTAATCACTTAACATTAGGTGGCCCGTCTGCTCGTTTGCTCACTAAAAAAAAAAAATTTCTCTTGTCAACAGTTACTTGATCGAAACCCTATCCGTTGGTGACACGGTCCTGCTATCTGTGGATGTGAAAGCTTCGGATTGCAGAACCAAGTCGAATGGCTTCGTCTGCTTATCCTTACACGAGAAGAGCGAACTGGACTATCAGCTGCTGTGCGAGGACTATTCCATGGACTGTGAAACTGCTCCGGATTGCAAGTATGTCACATTTTACTGCGGAAAGTACTACCTACTTAGTACAACTACATGGCTTAGTTAGTACTACTACTAGCTACAAGTACATGGCGTACCACTTTCAAAGGCCTAAATTCAGAGAGTGTGAAATGATAAGAGTTACATGATAGAAAGACAGAAAAGTACAGGTGAATAAGACGGTAGGCAAGTAGCGCTGTGTCAACCTGAATTGCACTTTATTGTGGTAACAAGTTGCTATTTATTAAAACCATTTTGCAGAGTGAATCTTTACGCTTTTAGGTAGGTACTTTAAGGTGTTCTGTGCTACAACTCCGATGAAACAATGATCTTAGTTAAGGCCCAAGACACGGGTCTGCCCGCGAAATTCAAATTTAATTTGGTTTTTCGCCATTTATAAACGAATACGACAAAGTAGCCGTATGGTATTCAAATTGCGATAATGGCAGTATCATCTTCACAGGTTTATATACTAATCTTTACGTAAAAGTATCCAGTTTAAGAAATTAATCAAAATAATGACTAATTTGTGAGTAGCTCACGTCAAACTCATTATTTTGACTAATTTCTTAAACTGGATACTTTCACGTTAAGATTAGTATATAAACCTGTGAAGATGATACTGCCATTGGCGCAATTTGAATACCATAAGCCTACTTCGTCGTATTAGTTTACAAATTGCGAAAAACCAAATTAAATTTGAATTTCGCGGGCAGACCCGTCTCTTGGACCTTAAGTAGGTAGAAATTTTCCGCAATGATATATGTACTTCAACTCACGAGGTCGTGTGGCTGATGGTTGTGTGTGTATCGTATCTGTATAAGTGTGAGCTTGCTCGCGCCTGAACGCTCCCACCTAGGCTCCTGACAGGCACATACACTTACGCAATGTGCATGTACACGACGTAACCACAAGTAAAGCTCACGCGCCCTCTTGAATTCGCCCTTCTATACCTTCGGTACTATTGGGTATTCTGTGCCATTGAGGCTCCAAATGGGTATACTTTCTACTTCAGACCGATCCCTGGCGACGTATTTTCCTACCGCAATCCGGAAGACGGCGCCTACTACCGTGCCAGATGTCTCAGTCCCACCAGCGCTGCGCTGATAGACTCCAGCAAGATCGTCACACTGAATCCCACCGACAAGTGCAAGGTTATACCGCCGAAGTACGAAATCATTGTGGAGTTCTGCTGTGTATTAGAAGCTCCTAATATCAAGGTGAGTGTTATACCATTTTTGTTTATTTCATTTTATTTGTTTACTATACCGGGCTAGGTGTCTCAATCCCACCAGCGCTGCGCTGATAGACTCCAGCAAGATCGTCGCACTGAGTCCCACCGACAAGTGCAAGGTTATCCCGCCGAAGTACGAAGCCATTGTGGAGTTCTGCTGTGTATTAGATGCTCCTAATATCAAGGTGTGTATTATACCTTTTTTATTTATTTCATTTTATTTATTTACTATACCGGGATAGGTGTCTCAATCCCACCAGCGCTGCGCTGATAGACTCCAGCAAGATCGTCGCACTGAGTCCCGCCGACAAGTGCAAGGTTATCCCGCCGAAGTACGAAGCCATTGTGGAGTTCTGCTGTGTATTAGATGCTCCTAATATCAAGGTGTGTATTATACCTTTTTTATTTATTTCATTTTATTTATTTACTATACCGGGCTAGGTGTCTCAATCCCACCAGCGCTGCGCTGATAGACTCCAGCAAGATCGTCGCACTGAGTCCCGCCGACAAGTGCAAGGTTATCCCGCCGAAGTACGAAGCCATTGTGGAGTTCTGCTGTGTATTAGATGCTCCTAATATCAAGGTGGGTGGTTTTTTTTTTTTTTTTTTTTAATATATAGACTAGCGCTTGACTGCGATCTCACCTGATGGTAAGTGAAGATGCAGCCTAAGATGATACGCGCTTGTCTAGAAGATGCCTATTCACTCTTGATTTAAAGACACCCACATTATAGTTAGTTGGAAAAACGGAAGCCGGAAGGGCATTCCAAATTTTTGTGGTGCGTATTAGGAACGAGGAAGCGAAGCGCTTAGTGCGGGATCGTGGAATTTCGACCACGTAGCGGTGCAGGTGTCTTTTTTTTTTTTTTTTACAAGAAAAAGATTTCAAATTTACGGAAAATTTGATGTAATATCCGTCATATTGATTTTTTTTTCTTTTAATAAAGAATATTACCCAAGCTGAATTAAAAGCAAATAAGCGAAAAGCTTGTACTAGGAGTGGGTACGACTACTGAACTTTTTGTCTGGTGGGAGGCTTTGGCCGTGGCTAGTTACAACCCTACCGTCACAGACGTGCCGCCAAGCGATTTAGCGTTCTGGTACGATGGCGTGTTGATTAGGGGTATGAATACACTGCTATACCCCTTCCAAGTTAGCTCGCCACCATGAAAGACTGCATCGTCACTTACCATTTGGTGAGATTGCCGGAAAAAAAAAAAAGTTGGTTCATGATCTTTAACGAGAGACATCAAAACGGGCCGCCTATCATTTTGTAACAACATTAGTACTCATCACTAAATTAAAATAAAGATGATAGATTTCTTCACTGATGTTATTTCAGATTGGTGATAGCGTGATGATCACGCTGAAGTCAAAATCTTCGGAAGGTTTCAAGGTGCAAATTGAGAATGCAGAGACGGGCCCTACAGCGGGCGAAGTGTCACGTTGGATGCCGCTTGTGGAGTATCCCGTGCCCAAACCCGCGCCCGCTGGTAAGGAACTTACCGGCCGTTACATTGTATTACTCTCTCCTATTAAGGCCCAAGAGACGGGTCTGCCCGCGAAATTCAAATTTAATTTGGTTTTTCGCAATTTGTAAACTAATACGACAAAGTAGGCTTATGGTATTCAAATTGCGACAATGGCAGTATCATCTTCACAGGTGTATATACTAATCTTAACGTGAGCGTATCCAGTTTAAGAAATTAGTCAAAATAATGAGTTTGACGTGAGCTACTCACAAATTAGTCATTATTTTGATTAATTTCTTAAACTGGATACTTTTACGTAAAGATTAGTATATAAACCTGTGAAGACGATACTGCCATTATCGCAATTTGAATACCATACGCCTACTTTGTCGTATTCATTTATAAATGACAAAAAACCAAATTAAATTTGAATTTCGCGGTTAGCTCCGTGTCTTGGGCCTTAAGAGATGTAAACTCTCTTTGCGTATTCTATCGGCTATATAACGGGGAGTGTTCTGAAGAGCTGTTTGACCTTATTCCACCGTCTCTCTTCTACAACCGCACCGCTCGCCACCGAACACAATTTCACCCTCACCACCTGGGTGCCTGGAGCACTTCGCCCATCCGATGTGCCAGATCTTTTTTCCACGTACTTTGAAAATGTGGAACCAACTTTCTGCGACGGTTTTCCCACTAAACTACAACATGGGGTTATTCAAGGGGCGGACCAACAAATTCTTGAAAAGCCGGCAACGCATTGGTGGTGCCTCAGGTGCTGCAAGTGTTCATGGGCGGTGGTAATCACTTAACATCAAGTTAACCGCCTGCTCAAATATGGTTGAGCGAAGCAATGGCTGGGTCATGCGTCATGCTCGTGAACGGGTGCCACCAACGGGAATGGGTCTGCTTTGTGTCTACCCATGTTAACATGTGTTAGGTTGTGGTAGGTGTGCATTTTTGAAACTTCTTTGTGGAAACACTGTGTGCATAGCATAGTTTTGTTAACCATTGTAAAAAAAAAAATTTTTTTGAAAAGAGCAACCTGGGTTTCTTGCCGGCTCTTCTCAGCAGAATCTGCATTCCGAACCGGTGCTAGAATTGTGACCTTTCGTAAGAGCTACAAGTTGGCCTACATGAAATAAATAAATTTTGATTTTTGATTTTGATTTTGCTCACTCATTCAAGGGTTTCATTTCAGGGCCCGTGATCCCGGAAGTACCGCGACCTGACCTGAAGAACAACTCAGCAGTTCTGCTGGTGGAAGGGGCGAGCCTCGACAGGGTGTTGGTGCGGCCGGCCGACAAGGACTCCATGAGGAAGTTCGACACGGTACTACAGGACGCCTTGCAGTTTGGCATGAAAGGTATTTTTTTTTTTTAATGAAATAAGGTCATTAGTTAAGGCCCAAGACACGGAGCTGCCCGCGAAATTCAAATTTAATTTGGTTTTTCGCCATTTACAAACGAATACGACAAAGTAGGCTTATGGTATTCAAATTGCGATAATGGCAGTATCATCTTCACAGGTTTATATACTAATCTTTACGTAAAAGTATCCAGTTTAAGAAATTAATCAAAATAATGACTAATTTGTGAGTAGCTCACGTCAAACTCATTATTTTGTCTGTCATTTTTACTCTATGGTTATTTTATGTAATGCGTCGTCCATCGAATAAAAAAAATTGTTTCTTTACAGCTTCCCCAATAAAGGAGCCACCGCTGAAAGGGCAGGTCGTCATAGGGAAGTTTAGCGATGGCAACTGCTACAGGTAACTCTCTTTCTATGCGTTGAAATGCCCATAGTTGAGGGTCATAACCGCTTTATATTAGAACTAGTTTTTGCCAGTAGCTTCGCTCACTTTAAGTTCGATTTTTGAAACGCCTTTCTTACCCTCTTAGAGGTATAAAAGTAATCACTACACTTAGCTAGTTTGTAGTTAGACTTAAATATGTTCGTTAATCTATTAGTGTAAGTGTTTGTAAGTAAACCTAATAAATAAAATAAAATATGAGAGTCAAAATATATGCGAAATAATAATAATTATGAAGCTTTTTATTTCCATTTTTACATAATTTTTACAATTTGTTGTCTTCAGTGTGATAATGGACCCCATATTTTGTGTTAGGGGTTTAATTTTCAAAAATTCTTAGTAGATGCCTACGTCATAATAGTTATCTGTACGCCAAATTTCAGCCCAATCCGTCCAGCGGTTAGAGCTGTGCGTTGATAGATCGGTCAGTCACCCAGTCACCTTTTCCTTTTATATATTCAGACTAACTGGCTGGTTGGTCTAGTGGTTGGCAAGTAATTACCGTTGTTTTTTCTATTACAGAGCATTGGTCAAAAGAATCAACGTTAAAGCTAACAAGTATCAGCTGGAATACATTGAATTTGGTGAGTAGGCCAAATAATTTCTTCGTCTTCACACTGTTTGAAATGCTTCTGGTCTTGAGCGATTTGAAAGTGCTATTCCGGTGTAGATCGGCCCTTAACGGCATGATCTCGGAAAATAGCCTGTTTTTGATTCAATAGTAAACAATCAAATATTCTTTGTTTAGATAGGTTAAAAATATATGTTGTAGTTTAATACACATTCTAAATTATTTTACCGTTCAAAAGTCCATATTTTGAACTTCACTCGATCAAATAATATTCCAAAATCAATGTTGTTTTTAATTGTTTTTCAGATTTTATTTATAGTATAAAATGTCAAAAAATAGGCAAAAGCATTTAGAAGATTTTACCGTTAATTTTTTTCTAAAGAGTTTTTTTTTTTTTTTTATCATGACTGTTTTAATTTCTTTATAACAAAGTGGCTCGTGCACCTCACTTCAATAGTTCGCAGAATACTGCGGCCAAAGATCGTGCCCTTAACGTCAGTAGGGTTAGTATAAGATTTAATTCGGTTGATTATATTATCATCACGAATATTCGTTATTCAA
The DNA here is from genome assembly GCA_933228805.2 of Hipparchia semele. Classification (NCBI taxonomy): domain Eukaryota; kingdom Metazoa; phylum Arthropoda; class Insecta; order Lepidoptera; family Nymphalidae; genus Hipparchia; species Hipparchia semele. Next base: position 4,083,493 of record OW121735.1, on the reverse strand, counting down.
TAACATTAGCGTCAAAGTAAATTGAACCATAATTACATGGAATTAGAGCTTAATTTCTTGCATGCATTCTTATACGGATATGCTTCAAATTATTATCGCTTGTATTGAATTTGTGACTTTAACGCAATACAAATAAGGTTCATTTTATTTTGACACTGACGTCATCGAATACGAACACGATCAATCGAATAATAGTACATTGTTACCTTAGGGATGAAAGTAACTTATTTAGTCCCGAGACGGGGTTTGGCGCCCGAGCGTAGCGAGGGGGCCTATAGTTCGAGGGACTAAATAAGTCTTTATCCCGAGGTAAACACTGTGCTTTTCATTACGAATATAAGGAAAGTCAAAATAAAAATAGAAATTAGCTAAAGAAAATTGAGTGAACTTTATTTTACATAAATCAACAACTTTGGTGAGATATTTATTTAAAATCTTTCTTCTTGTCTATGGATGCACTCGGGTATGTCGTGTTTCATTTGAATTCCAATAAAAATGTGACAACTAGTTTTTTTTAATTATTTGACAGCTGTCAGTTGAAAACGATTCTCCCTAGGGCTGAAAAGTATTACTTTCAACCCGCTTCTCAGGCAACTTCAGACCTACTTTCCGTGTATGAGTAATGAAAAATCTTATTCTAAACGCTACAGGCCCGCTCGTTTGCTTGCTAGAAACATTTAAAAAAAAAGACGTGTGGCACTCGGGGACTGCCGCAGTAAAGCTATTGCATAGCATTTTTTTATCAACGCCATCTAGCGGTGAGAGGAGTCCCGTGTCAGGTTATTTTCGTTACGGAATTTCTGGATTCGGTCTCCACGCTCAAGGCCCGCGATAGAAGCTATGCAATAGCTTAAAAACTTAAAAATATCATCCCTTTCCCACAGGCAACATAGAAGTGAACCCGCGCGAGACGATCTACGCGTGTCCCCAGGCGTTGGATCTGAACTCCAGTCCAACGGTGGTGTCCGTGGTCAAGTTGCGGGCCAACGCCAACGCGCTGACGGCCCCCGCTGTCCAGTACATCGAGCATCTGCGCGACAACAATGTTGAACTCGTTTTGGTGAGACTTTTAACAAATTTTGACGACCTCCCTGGCGCAGTGGTGTGCGCTGTGGTCTTATAACTGGGAGGTCTCGGGTTCGATTCCCGGCGGGGGCCAGACCAGAGACAATTCAGAAATTATAAATTTCCAAATTGCCCCCGTCGGGAATCGAACCCGAGACTTCCCAATTATAAGACCACAGTGCTTACCACTGCGCCAGGGAGGTTTTTATTACACTTTATTATTTACTACATGATGCCCGCGACTTCGTTTGCGTGGATAGAGGTTTTTTATTCCCGCTCTATCTCTTATTTCCCGGTGTAAAAAGTAGCCTATGTGTTATTCCAGATTATAATTTATCTCTGTGCCAAATTTCAGCCAAATCAGTTCAGTCGTTGTGGCTTGATTGAGTAACAAACATCCAAACTTTTGTATTTATAAATCTAACTAAAATATACTAATACATAAAGCTGAAGAGTTTGTTTGTTTGAACGCGCTAATCTCAGGAACTACTGGTTCGAATTGAAAAATTCTTTTTGTGTTGCATAGTCCATTTATCGAGGAAGGCTTTAGGCTATACAACATCACGCTGCGACCAATAGGTGCGAAGCATAGGTGAAAAATGTTGTAAAAACGGGGAAAATTATCCATATTTAAACTATATTCTTTTAAAAACTTCTTAATCGCGATCATAATAACAGAAATTGACGCGGACGAAGTCGCGCGCAACAGCTAGTTTACTTATATATTTCGTTCTTGTTTTTCATGCAATAACCTTGTATAAATAAATATTGTACAGAGTTTACCGGACGGCGCTAAATCCGCGCCAAGCGGGTCAGAAGTGGATCTCTCCGTGGCCAAGAACAAGGAGTCTGTGAACAAGAAGATCGAGCTGATGTGCACGCCCGACTGGAAGAAGCTCGAGGAACAGGGGGGCGATGTCCTTGGTGAGCAAGGAGATTAGATTAGCTGCGTAAATACAGAATGATTCAAATTCAAAATTTTTAAGCTATTGCATAGCTTCTATCGCGGGCCTTGAGCTTGGAGACCGAATCCAGAAATTCCGTAACGAAAATAACCTGACACGGGACTCCTCTCACCGCTAGATGGTGTTGATAAAAAATGCTATGCAATAGCTTCACCGCGGCAGTCCCCGAGTGCCACGCGTCTTTTTTTTTTTAACTAGCTTTACCCCGTGGCTTCGCTCACGTTAAGTTCGATTATTCCAACCCCTGTTTTATCCCTTTGGGGGTTGAATTTTCAAAAATCCTTAGCGGACACCTACGTTATAATAGCTATCTACATGCAAAATTTCAGCCTGATCCATCCAGTGGTTTGAGCTGTGCGTTGATAGATCAGTCAGTCAGTCAGTCAGTCATCTTTGCCTTTTATATATTTAGACTAGCTTTAACCCGCGGCTTCGCTCACGTTTGGTTCGATTTTTTAACCCCCTATTTAACCCTCTTGGGGTTGAAATTTTCCAAAATCCTTTCTTAGCGGATGTCTACGTCCTAACAGCTACTTGTATGCCAAATTTCAGCTCGATCGGTCCAGTGGTTAGAGCTGTGCGTTGTTAGATCAGTCAGTCAGTCAGTCACCTTTGCCTTATATATATTTAGATTTTATCTTATGATCCAATTAAAAATCCAATGTTTTCCATAGATTCGGAACGCTTGTTGCTCGGAGATGTGGAGGAGCTAGAGCTGCCGGAGAGTGGCTGCGAGATTGAGATTCGGGACGTCAGCATGATCACTGAAGGTGCCGTGTGCGGATGCCAGCGTGTACCGGGCGCGGCCGCCACACTCCACGCGCTTACCAGACAGGTATCTGCCGCTAACTCTATTCCCTCACTCACATACTCCGATTGGACGAAAATCCGAGAGGGGTCAGGCGCTGGACCGACAACTGTATAATGCGGTCTTTCTCAAAGTGAGCGATAACGCCCCCTAGTGGGCTTTGGAGACCTATAGGGGGGCGTTAAGGTGCCCAGAAAAAAATGGGGGGCGTTGGCGCGGTTTAGGGGGGCGATGATTGATTTGTAATTTCATTTAGATTTACTTTATATTCTGAAATTTACTAAAATTAAAACCTACTTCTGTTTTTCTTGGAAAGTGGAAGACACAGTTACAATTGTTTATAAAGGCTGCAGGGATCCATAAGAAAAATCCAGCAGTGCAGACTAGCCTACTAATCAATCTAATAGGACCGGATGGGTTTAATGTATACCAAACATTCACTTTTGAAAACCGAAACAGATCGCGATGACTTTTTTTTTTATTCTATACCTTAGACCCATTATATCAATGTTTTTTTATTCGATGACAAGATAGCCCTTGACTGCGATCTCACCTGATGGTAAGTGACGATACAGTCAAAGATGGTAGCGGGCTAACTTGGAAGGGGTTAGCAGTGTAAATTCAACCCATACCCCTGATCGGTTTCTACACGCCATCGTGCCGGAACGCTAAATCGCTTGGCGGCATGTTTTGGACGTTGCAGTTTTGTTCAATAAATCTTTTTCTATTCCAGATGGAGGAATACTGTAACAGTGAGATAGGAAAGGAACCGTATCTGCCCGCGGTCGAGGAGCTCTGTATTGCACAGTTCCCGCCAGGTGAGTTTCAACCCTTACTCAAAGGGGCACGCATATCAAGTGTGGAACAAAATTTAAAAAGTAGCCTTAGTTACTCCCGATAACATCAGCTATCTACCAGTTGAAGTCCCGTCTAAATTGGTCCAGCCGTTCCCAGCAACGAACGAACAAACAGAAAAAAAAAAATCCTTCTAAATAAGGTCAAAAATTGTGACTTCATTTTGCATAGTATCGACCATCTCGTTTAAAAAAAAATGTTTAAGGGGCCCTTAAACTTCAACTTCAAAAATTAAGACCTTTAGTTTTTTTTTTTTTTATTCGGTGGCAAGATAGCCCTTGACTGCGATCTCACCTGATGGTAAGTGACGATGCAGTCTAAGATGGTAGCGGGCTAACTTGGAAGGGGTATAGCAGTGTAAATTCAACCCATACCCCTAATCGGTTTCTACACGCCATCGTGCCGGAACGCTAAATCGCTTGGCGGCACGTCTTTGACGGTAGGGTGGTAACTAGACACGGCCAAAGCCTTCCACCAGACCAGACCAGAGACAATTTAGAAATTATAAATTTCTTAATTGCCCCCGCCGGGAATCGAACCCGAGACCTCCCAGTTATAAGATCACAGCGCTCACCACTGCGCCAGGGAGGTCGTCAAAAAGTTAGTGCGGGGTTTATCTAAATAAAAAAAGTACACGTGCGTGCGTGCGTGCGTGCGAGTGAAATCTTCGTCTTAGAGGGAACTACTAGTATCAATGTGTCCTGTCTCACAGACCCTACGTGGTACCGCGCGGTGGTCTGCGAGCACCTGGGCGGCGCGGGCGGCTCCGAAGTGCGCGTGTGCTACATCGACTACGGCAACCTGGAGACCGTGCCCGTCAGCGCGCTGCGGAAGATGCTGCCCGAGTTCGTGCGGGGGTACCCCGCCATGGCGTCGCACATCGAGATACAAGGTCAGTGTACCCCGCCATGGCGTCGCACATCGAGATACAAGGTCAGTGTACCCCGCCATGGCGTCGCACATCGAGATACAAGGTCAGTGTACCCCGCCATGGCGTCGCACATCGAGATACAAGGTCAGTGTACCCCGCCATGGCGTCGCACATCGAGATACAAGGTCAGTGTACCCCGCCATGGCGTCGCACATCGAGATACAAGGTCAGTGTACCCCGCCATGGCGTCGCACATCGAGATACAAGGTCAGTGTACCCCGCCATGGCGTCGCACATCGAGATACAAGGTCAGTGTACCCCGCCATGGCGTCGCACATCGAGATACAAGGTCAGTGTACCCCGCCATAGCGTGTTGAGATATGTGGTCAGTATACCCCACCATGGCGTGTTGAGATACGAGGTCAGTATGCCCCTCCATAACGGGCTAACTTGAAAGGGACACATACCAATAATCTGTTTCTACACGCTATCGTGCCGGAACGCTAAATCGCTTGGTGGCACGTCTTTGACGGTAGTGTGGTAACTAGTCACGGCCAAAGCCTCCCACCAGACCAGACCTAAGACAATTCAGAAATTATAAATTCCCAAACTGCCCCCGCCGGGAATCGAACCCAAGACCTCCCAGTTATAAGACCACAGCGCTCACCACTGCGCCAGGGAGGCCGTTGAACCTACGCTCTAAACCTCCAACCTTGACCTTCCTCGATTCGAAAGCACTTTGTAAACAGTGACAGTATCATCACTATGCTTAAGAGAATCCATCATTTTTAGGGTTCCCAGCATCACCCACCGGCGAGATGTTAGCCAAAGCGGCGCAACACATGAACATAGACGAGGAGGGTCGCGGGACGCTCATAGTCACCCGCTGCGAAAAGACGGACCGCGGCGTGTATAAGGTCGAAGCACCCGACCTTTTGAAGGCCATGGGGGTCAAGTAACTTGGGTGTTTTTTTTTTTAATTTCGCTCATTTGCGACAAAAGTGACATAATTCAAAATCGACGATGAGAGAATTCTCTCGTTAGAGTGTAATGTTTTGTGGATGCTGCGGTCTCGAAACAACACAGCGGCCAACAAAGCGACAGAGCATTAAGTCACAATCTCTTTCGCTCTTATTTTTTTGTGCTTAGCGTAATGTTGTTTTTGTAGCAAACAGTATAAATTTTCGACACTAAAATTGGTGGATTTTGAGTTATGTCGCCCTTGTCGCAAATGAGCGATTTGTTCTCGTAACTTGACTACCCTCGTAGACCACTCACCATTTTATTTTTGTTTGTTCTACATCCTGTCATACACGGCGGGTCGCTATCTGGGGCCCAAGTCCGCTATTGCAATTGTAGTTCAATTGTCTATCAATGACATGACAATTATTATTTTTAGCAATTGTCATGTCATTGATAGACAATTGAACCCCTGGGCCCCAAGTCAAATTGCTAAAAGTAGCAATTGGGATGTCATTGATAGACAATTGAACTACAATTGCAATAGCAGACTTGGGCCCCAGAATATCCACTGTCGCTGTCAGAATACTGTAGTAGCAAATAGGGTATTTTACTCTTTTTTGAAAAGTATTTGAATTTACTACTAGAAAATTTACTAAAATTTTGTTCAATCGATAAGTATCAAAACAACGAATTTTAATTTTTTATTTTAAATGGTCGCCCGTGAAACGAAAACGCTAGATGACGTCATCTCGACAGTAAACACACTGAGTAGGTAGTTTAAGTACCTGTCACAGTGACAGATGACAATAGCTAATAACATTAACTGACGAGGTGCTAAATGAAAGCGTGAAACGAAAACGCTAGATGACGTCATCTCGACAGTAAACACACTGAGTAGGTAGTTTAAGTTCTTGTCACAGTGACAGATGACAATTGCTAATGACATTAACTGACGAGGTGCTAAAAGATTCTTTATTTACAGACATTATGACGTAGTGTTATGGCGGGTGCCGTTTCGCATATTTGTAGCACAGATAAAAAAAAAAGTGAAAACTTTGAAATAAAATATAAAATTTATTTTCGAATTTTGTGTACTGAAACTAACACTTCCCGATTTGTCATTACCTAAATTGTCTAATTTATATATTTTTAGATTATTTCTTAGTAGGAGTAAAATACCCTGTTGAATTTTGAATTTGAATTTACAGTCAATTTTTCTTATTAGTTATGAATAGGTTTGACCAACTTTTTCTTTCAAAAAAAGTAATTTTTTTTAATAGTGTGTTAAATTTAAGTTGTGACTTAGTTTTAAGTAATTTTAGAATGACTAAAGCGCTGTTTAAAATGTGGGCGTACCTTGGATATAATCGATGTTTTTGTGGCAAGCTCTATTCCCTCGCTCTCATAGTTTGATGGGACGGAATTTGCTTTAAAGAGGTACCAGCTCACGTTTTTTTTGTAAACTTGTGATGTGTGGAAATAGATTTTAAGAGACCGTAATTATGTATGTCTAGCTATACATATTTCTTTTTTTAAGTATTAAGTCTATAATTAAGGTATATTAACTATATCGTACCGATACCTAACACAAACTTTACGCTACGTTTTTTATGTTTAAACTAGCGGATGCCCGCGACTTCGTATACGTGATTTAAGGTTTTTTAATTCCCGCGGGAACTCTTTAATTTTCCGGGATAAAATGTAAGCTATGTGTTAGTCCTGGGTGTGAGCTATCTCCATTCTAAATTGCAGCCAAATCGGTTCATTCGTTGTGACGTGAAAGAGTAACAAACACGCACGCAAGCATGCACGCTAAAATTGACTAATATTCTCCTCTCCCCTCCAAATAAGCGGAAAGCTTGATTTAGGAATGGGTATAAGTTGATAAGGAAAGGTGTGTATTAGTATATAAATACATAAACATTTATGTAACTCACACATAAGTAACAGATTAAAAAAAAATATGTACAAAATTTGAGTAATACTAAATCTATGACATAAATTGTCAGGTTCTATTAAAAATTTACAGGTTCTACTGAAAAACAATTATGTTTATAAATTGTAAAACCTTACAAAAATATATATCAGGTTGAAAAATACGTCAGCATCGATCTTTTTGACTCGGCATAAGCCCCATGCCAGATACTTGCTTTAAGAAAGAATTTTTTTCAAACCCTTATTTCACCCCCTTAGGGGTTGAATTTTCCAAAAATTATTTCTTAGCGGATGCCTACGTAGTAATAGCTAACTGTATGCCAAATATCAGCCCGATCCGTCCAGTGGTTTGAGCTGTGCGTTGATAGATCAGTCGGTCAGTCAGTCACCTTTTCCGTTTATATATTTAGACTAGATAGGTAACATTTGTACATCTATAAACATAAAACTATTTGTCCTTACTGACTGAGTTAGAAAATTGAAATTTTCACAGTAGGTTCCTTTTATAATGTAGGCACCCACTAAGCAAGGAGTATTTGAAATTTCACCCCCAAGGGGGTTAAATATGGAGTGAATTCTGTCATATCTCAAGTTATATGCATGAAACTTGGCATTTAGGCTTTCAATTAAAAACAGAGAAGTACGTTATGAAAATGCTTCCCACAAAGGCAAAAAAATGGGGGAGGAAGGTTTTTTTTTATGAAAGACCTTCATTTTTTTAGTATTTTTCAAGTTATGGGTATGAAACTTTGTATTTTGTCTTTCGATTGAAAATAAAGAAGTACCTGTTTCGCAGTTTTTGGAAATTCTACCCTCAAAGGGGTTACATAGGGAATGAATGTTTGTTTTTGTCCCTAAAAATTAGAATCCTCATTTTTTTTTAAATCGGAAGAAGTCGCAGATTAACTTTAAAAAAAAAAAAACAATTGAAAAGTTGTTTCCCAAGTCTATTGATGATGCTTTCATATAAAATAGAAAATTAAATCGATATATAATCTTTTGCGAAGTTCTTTTGAATAGTCAATTGAATCTGTCACTGGTTCGATACTCGGAAAACTAACAAATAAAATTCTGCAATTCACAATGAAAATGAAAATTCTTAATATTCTATTGTACACTCACCACACTGGCAAAAACACTCGTACATCACTTCATATAGCTTGGATTAAGAAAAATACAAATTCAGTATATAAAACGAGCATCAATAGGGAATAGCGAGTTGCAAGGTCCTAGTGGCGCCATCTAGTGAATGGATAGTAAAACAATCTTAAACAGTCATACAGAAAACCATCTATCTGCCCCTAAGATAGGTATAGACCTGTGCTTTAGGCGACAGTGAAGCCTTAAATAAAAGGCTCATTATAAGTTTGGCTGTTTGATTTATTCTGCCTTATTGATTTGAATTTAGTTTGGCAGTTTGATTTATTCGTATTCCAAACGTGGAATATCACATTTTCTTTTCATTGTTATATTGCAAGTTTGAAGATGCAATTTGTTAATAAATAATTTCCATCCTCTGGAATTTTTTGCTAATATCTACTTACCTCTTTACTTATATGCTTTACTATGACTGCGGATTGTAGTCTTGTAGTTCCGTATATTGCAGCAATTTGTTGATATATAATCTCCATCCTCTGGCATTTTTTTAGTAATATAGCCATTTTGAGGATGCAATTTGGTGATATAAAATTTCCACTCTCTGGCATTGACATTGACTTCAGCAGATACAATTTACATATTTAGATACAATTTGTGGCATTTTTGCCAAAATAGTTGACTATGGCTGCGCCTTATCGTCTTGTTCCGTATATTGCAGCCATTTTGAGGATGCAATTATGGGATGTGGTGGATCTTTATTTCTAGCGCGTTCTTAAATGAAAGTCACGATTCGTATGATTTTTATGGAAAGTATGCGCCAGTAATAAGGATCCGACACAGTGATATTAAAATTCCACTCTGGGATGTTGCCTGAAATACAAAGTGAACTGTGAATTGACTTCAGCAGCCACTCTGTGTATGCAATTTGTGGAATTTTTGCTTAAATTGACACTGACTGTGGCTTGTAGTCTTGTTCCGTATATTGCAGCCATTTTGAGGATGCAATTTAGTGGTACATGATTTCCACTCTCTGGCGTTTTGCCTGAAGTACCGATTGAATTGAGAATCTACTTTGATAGCAGCCATTCTGTGGATGCAATTTGTTGATAAATAAATTCTATCTGCTGGCATTTTTCCTGTGGGGTTAACATGCGCGCCACGAGAAAATTTTGTCTATGCGAATCTCTATGGAGATTCACGAGTAAAGTGTAGATACAATTTTCTCGTGACGCGCATGTTAGCCCTACTGAAATACCAGACTACGACAGCAGCCATTCTGTGGATGCAATTTGGTGATATCTTTTCATCCTGGGAATTGTTTCCGCAAGTAGGCGATAACCGCCCGTTGTGCGTGTTGATGATAATAAAATTCAATCCTCTAATATTTTTCCTGACATACCAGACTATGACAGCAGTTATCCTGTGGATGCAGTTTATAATCATTTCCATCCTCTAGTATTTTTTGCTGAAATACTAGACTGTGGCAGCAGCCATTTTGTGGATGCATTTGTTGATAAACAATTTCCATCCTCTGGCATTTGTCCTGAAATACCAGACAATCTCAAGACATTCGTTATTCGTCCATGTTTCCTATACCATTTCCATCTTGCGATTTTTTAAACTGTCAGTTGACGATTTGGCATTGACAATCAAAATGTGAGATGTCAAACTCCATTGTTTAGTGGAAGCCATTTTTGGGAAGTTACATGGTGATGTTTTGAATCATTGGCCACTTTACGTACCAAACTGAGCCATTTCCCGTGGCCATCTTTTTTTTGTCGAAAGCTATTGGGGGATGCTATTTTTTGGTAGTTTCTGTCCTTCTTGGCACATTTTCGACATTGAAATCGAAGGTCACAGGTACATCCCTGTGTATACCTAGTAATTCAATAAGCATTTGCTTAGTGAATAGATGAATGACTTTTATTGAAACAGCTAGTCCTGTTGTACTTTTATCTTTTTTCCCACTTGACGCAGTTGTTGCCGATTTTTTCTTTTGTTTGTTCGAAACAAATAGTCCTTTACATTCGTAATGTGCCATTCATATTTTTTCATGGTACATTGAAAGCCATTTTTAGAAGCTGCTTTATGCTTCTTTTTTCACCATTATTGTTTGTTAGAGTGGGTAGACTATATATGCTCTTTAATGGAGTAGAGAAGGTCTGTTGAACTTCTTTTCTAGCTGCTATTTTCGTTAGTCGATAGATATTCTCTTTCTGTCATAAAGAAGCTCTGCTAAGCTTTCTTCGTGGTCGCTATGTTACTAGCACGGATAGATGTACCTACTCTTCAAATTCAATTATTTCATGTAGGTCAACTTGTAGCTCTTATGACACGTCATGACTCTACCACCGGTTCGGAATTCAGATTCTGCCGTGTAGAAGCTCTCCTGAGCTTCCTTTGTGATTGCTATGTTATTAGCGCAGATAGATTTTCTCTTTCTGTCGTGTAGAAGCACTCCTGAGCTTTTGTGGTCGCCATTGTTACTACAGCGGATAAATGCTTCTTTCTGCTGTGCAGAAGCTCTGCTGAGCTTCATTTGTGGTCGCTATTGTTACAATAGGCGATAGATGCTTCTTTCTGCCGTGTAGAAGCTCTCCTGAGCTTCCTTTGTGGTTGCTATGTTACTAGCGCAGATAGATTTTCTCTTTCTGCCGTGTAGAAGCACTCCTGAGCTTCTTTTGTGGTCGCCATTGTTACTGCAGCGGATAAATGCTGTCTGCTGTGCAGAAGCTCTGTTGAGCTTCATTTGTGGTCGCTATTGTTACAATAGGCGATAGATGCTTCTTTCTGCCGTGTAGAAGCTCTCCTGAGCTTCCTTTGTGGTCGCTATTTTACTAGCGCGGATAGATTTTCTCTTTCTGCCGTGTAGAAGCACTCCAGAGCTTCTTTTGTGGTCGCCATTGTTACTGCAGCGGATAAATGCTGTCTGCTGAGCTTCCTTCGTGGTCGCTATTGTTACTAGCGCGGTTAGATATTCTCTTTCTGCCGTGCAGAAGCTTGTCTGAGCTAGGTACATCATCCTCATCTTCATCCTCCTGGGAATCTCCTCCGCAAGTAGGCGTTAATCGCCCGTTTTGCGTGGTTCCGCTGATACGGCTCCCCGCCGGATCACTCCAGCCAGCCGAGCTCCTTCCAAAATCCGAGCAGGCCACCCAGCGAGGCGAGGACTTCAGGAAGTGTTGCTGGACAGCCAATGTTTCCATGACTTTGGTCGGATACACCCCTGCATTTAAGCAGTACGTGTTCCGGTGCCTCGTCGCCCTCCACGCACGCTCTGCATAGAGGGCTGTCGGTAATACCAAGAACGTACGTCCTCAAAGTTCGGCATAAAAAGTGCCGACTACCCGCACTGGTATTTCAGTCTGGTTTATAAGCGCGATCCTTGTTCCTTCCATTCTTAAAGCCACGAGAGGGCTTGTTCATCGTGGCACCACATCTTAAGCACGCCCGCACTGAGGAAGGCTGATGTGTAGGGTGTGGTACTAGGCTATATTTGGCCTTGAATGCTGCTTGCCGCTTGTGTCATGTTGACACGAGGCACTAGTGTGACCACGACATTGAGGTGTGCCTTTGTCGCGCTTCTTTTGTATTCTGCCCGGGGAGGGGTAGTGTCGTCTGGCCTATCCGACTGGCTGACGACGGGCCGGGGTCGTTAGGCCCTCCACCGGTCGCACCACCGCCTCGCCCTCTCCAATGTATATTTGATCTGTGGGTGGCATGGCGCCACCGGTGTTGGGCCTTAGTGTTGTCACAATCGGTAGGTAATGTTTCTCGGGTTTTCGGGTACGGGTCGCCGGAGCTAGATACATTTGTGACCGCTATGGTTTCTAGAGTGGATAGAAGATGTTCTCTTTTTACCGTGTAAAAAACTCTCCTGAACTTCTTTTGTGATCGCTATGTTACTAGCGCAGATAGATGTTCTCTTTCTGCCGTGTAGAAGCTGTGCCAAGCTTTATTTGTGGTCGCTATTGTTACTACAGCGGATAGATGCTTCTTTCTGCTGTGTAGAAGCTCTCCTGAGATTCCTTTGTGGTCGCTAATGTTACTACTGCGGATAGATGTTCACTTTCTGCCGTGTAGAAGCTCTCCTGAGCTTCCTTTGTGGTCGCTATTGTTACTACAGCGAATAGATACTTCTTTCTGCCGTGTAGAAGCTCTCCTGAGCTTCATTTGTGGTCGCTATTTTACTAGCGCGGATAGATCTTCTCTTTCTGCCGTGTAGAAGCTCTCCTGAGCTGAAAAGGCTACTGCTGTAGTATAACTGACTTTTATTATTTTTCATAGATACCCACATATCCAACAGGTAGAATTATGTTTTGTCGGTTACGATCGCGTCGTTGCCGTTAGGTTTTTTGTTAGTCAAAGCTACTTGGTTACTTTGTGAATTCATACATGGCTTTATACTACTAATTATAAGCATTGTACTATTTAATAGATAATAAGTTAATCATTATAAAGTTGGTTAAACGAAAATAAAGCATGTCATTGAAGAAAATTATCTAGTTTTATTTGTATTTATCCCCAAGACCTTATATAAGTGACAACAGTATCATAATAAGTTTTTTTATGTAGTAAGCGTTGTCCACGCGTCCCATAAATGTAAAGAGAGCGCATATTTATTTAGAAAAGAAAGAAAAAGCATTTATTTAAGATGCCACACATAATGATACATTAAGATACATTATCCCGACACTTCCACCTCAAGCATTTTACCAAAAGACCCAAGCTATTTTTTGTAATAGAAGCATATCAGTCGATTATTCCATATTGGTAATTGGATAGGTCAACATAGGAGGTCCCTGGGCATTTTGGTTTCGTCCGTGTCTCGGGGAGCACGTAAGCTGTCCATTACTTATATTTGAAAGTAATTGTAACTTAAAAAGTTTAAAACGTTAGTCCAATGTCGGGAATCGAATTCAGAGACCTCGCACGGAAACAAAAGCACACACTACATGCTGGTTGTTTGGGTTCCAAGTGACCCCACACCGGAAAGCCCAGCATTGACAGACCCCTACCCGCACGTAGATCGTCGACATCAGACGAGTTATAGAAGGCCGCTGGATACAGGCGGTTCAAGATCGAGAAATCTGGACTATATTATTATTATTCTAGATTATGTTATTAATACATTATAGGCACACGCTTGATCACTATCACACCTGACGGAAAGTGTTGATGTGGTCTAAGGTGTAACGCGTTGGCCTAGAAGATGCCTATTCACTCTTGCTTTAAAGATACCCAAATTGTACGTGTTAGGAAACACAGATCTTGGAAGAGCGTTCCAGACCCTAGCCGTATCAGGAATGAAGACTTAAAGCGCTTGGTGCGCGTAGATGGAATATCAACGACGTAGGGATGGAAGCTCTCCCTATGTCTTGCAGTGCGGTGGCAAAAAGGTGACTATGCCCAGAAGTGGACGTCTATCGAGAATTTTCAACTTTTAAGCTATTGCATAGCTTCTATCGCGGGCCTTGAGCGTGGAGACCGAATCCAGAAATTCCGTGTTAGATATTGACTGTTTGTACTCTGTGGTATCGTTGTCTGTGGCTCTGTGACTCTGTGAGAAAATGTAATGAAATGATGTCGGAAAATAAAAGTGTGTGATTTAATATTAAAATGGTTGTTTTCCTATCACAAATCTAGATACTCAACTTGGTAGGTTTAATAATAAAAAGCCTACCAATAAGATTCCGTAACGAAAATAACCTGACACGGGACTCCTCTCACCGCTAGATGACGTTGATAAAAAAAGCTATGCAATAGCTTAACCGCGGCAGTCCCCGAGTGCCACACGTCTTTTTTTTATTATATAGACTAGCGCTTGACTGCGATCTCACCTGACGGTAAGTGAAGATGCAGCCTAAGATGGTGCACGCTTGCTTAGAATATGCCTATTCACTATTGATTTAAAGACACATTAACTATAGTTAGTTGGAAAAACGGAAGCCGGAAGGGCATTCCATAATTTTGCGATGCGTATTACGTAGCAAAAATAAAACAAAAAAAGTTACATTAAAATAAGTTTATTGTTTATGATGAATCTTTATCTTTCCGGTGTACTGCTCGTCCAAATAATTCTCGTAAACCAATTCAGGCGTCTCCGGTCTTTGATCCATGATTTTTTTGAAAGATTCTATTAGTTGCTGCTTCTCGTAGTAGAGTTTGTCTTTAACTGTGTTTCTGGTGACGGCAGTCAGGGTCGTGTCGACCCACGCTTCGTAATAGGGTCGGGTGTGTTTGTTTATGCAATTCGGTGCCCACTTTGCTACCTCGGTTACTGGTGATTTTTTTCCTATGGGAGTATACTAAATATCTAGCAGATATTTCGCTCATTTGCGACAAGAGTGACATAATTCAAAATCGACGAGAGAATTTATCTCGTTAGGGAGTAATGTTTTGTGGATGCTGCGGTCTCGAAACAGCACAGCGGCCAACAAAGCGACAGAGCATTAAGTCACAATCTCTCTCGCTCTTATTTTTTTGTGCTTAGCGTAATGTTGGTTTTATAGCAAAAAGTATAAATTTTCGACACTAAAATTGGTGAATTTTGAGTTATGTCACCCTTGTCGCAAATGAGCGATTTGTACACTAGCGTCAAAGACATGCCGCCAAACGATTTAGCGTTCCGGCACGATGGCGTGTAGAAACCGATTAAGGGATGGGTTGAATTTACACTGCTATGTTACCCCTTCCAAGTTAGCCCGCTACCATCTTAGAATGCATCATCACTTACGATGGTAAGTCTCAACTGATGAGGTGAGATCGCAAACAAGGGCTATCTTGTCATTGAATAAAAAAAAAAGCAACCTCCCGATGACGAGGTCCCGTATTCGATTCTCGGGTCGGACCAAAAAATGTTTTTTTTTTATATTTTTAGCGAGCAAACGAGCAGGCGGGTCACCTGATGTTAAGTGATTACCGCCGCCCATGAACATTTGTAGCACCTGAGGCACCACCAATGCGTTGCCGGCTTTTTAGGAATTTGTTGGTCCGCCCCTTGAATAACCCCATGTTGTAATTAAGTGGGAACCTCGTCGCAGGAAGTTGGTTCCACAGTTTCAAAGTAGGTACGTGGAAAAAAAGATCTGGCACACCGGGTGGTCGAAGTGCTCCAGGCACCCAGGTGGTGAGGGTTTTTCTGTCAAGAAATTCTCAGTACTAGCCCGGAGTTAGGCGAAGTTGGCGGTGAGTCACCCCCGTGCCTCGGAGAGCACGTAAAGCCGTTGGTCCTGCGCCTGATCTCTCCGGTCATGTCGGATTTTATTGTGACAATATATTTTGTTATAGCAGGGAGTACTTATACCCTTTCAAATAAAAGACATGTGGCACTCGGGGACTGCCGCGGTAAAGCTATTGCATAGCATTTTTTATCAACGCCATCTAGTGGTGAGCCGCTAGATGGCGTTGATAAAAAATGCGCCATCTAGCGGCTCACCGTCGAGGCGTCCCGTGTCAGGTTATTTTCGTTACGGAATTTCTGGATTCGGTCTCCACGCTGGCCCGCGATAGAAGCTATGCAATAGCTCAAAAATAATATTCCAAATCGGTCCAGCGTCTTCGAGTAATCGAGAAACATACTACATTAAAAAAAAGATTCCAAAGAATTCAGAACCTCTTCCTTTTTTGGACGAATATACCTAAATCACCTTACCTTTAATTAACGATGGATGTGATAGATTGCTTTCCAAAAGCTTTTTCTTTTCTTTCTTGCTTATTTTAGTTTTCGTACCTGTTATGCTCTCAGATTTGTTGCTCTGCGATTTTGTATTTCTCTTCAAATTATCACCATTATTATATACCTTTGGTATTTTGGTGTTTTTTGTTAAATTATTATTGTTTGATACTTTTGTATTTCTCCACAGTTTATCATTATTTGATATCATTTTTGGATCTTTCATATTTCTTGTTAAGTTATCTTCATAGATTAGTGGAATTTTTGTTTTGTTTATGTTTTTCATTAGAATTTCGTTATTGTTTTGTAATGGTTTCGTTATTTTACTTCTATCCATCAACTGGTTATCGCTACTCTGCGATATCTTTGGTTTTTTTGTCAAATTCTCATCGTTATTCAGTGATACATTTTGGTTTATCGTATTTCGTCTAAAATTCTCAACGTTATTCGGTAAAACTTTTGCTAATTTCGTATTTCCCGTTACAGCATCATCAGGTTTATTAGTATTTTTTAACAGAGCAGGTATTTTTATCTGCAACGGTGTATTTGATTTTTTCTTCTGCTCCGCGAATGTCACCGCTTTATAAACTTTACTTGCATCGTTTTTGGCTATAATGGTCTTTATTACTGGGCGCTTTTGTGATTTTTCCATCGAATCCTGAGCTTTATCGAATTTGGTACTGTCATATATTCTATTTTCCTTAATCTTTTCTTTATTTTCAGCTTCGTTGTTACGTTTTTTCGAAATATCTGTTGAAAGAACAAGGGAATCTTTAATTGGTCGATTGATAACTTTATACGTTGCAAATAGTAGAGACTCTATTTCCTCACTATCTTTTTTCGATGGGATAGCATTTGAAACGATCACAAGACCAGACAGAATTTAGGCGCAGGTGTGATGTCTTTGTGTGGTCTGCAAAGAACGGGTTTATACCAACCAGTTTACCAACTCCGGACTACTACATAGAATTTCTTGAGAGAAAATCTTAATACGGAACCACAATTAATTTGAGGATAGATTCATCAAACCTATAAGCGAAATGGAACTAGGACATTGATATCAATCGAACAAACCGTTATTATCTTCAGCATGTGAATCTTTCGCCTTACTTTTGTCATCAAGAATCTTGTTTCTATCAACAGCCTTCCCTTTGAAAGTGTATCTCTCCCTTATTCGCTTCTTTTCATCAATATCAAGTAACCGATTCATATGTTTCTCGTTTTCAACGATATTCTTTCTAACAACGAGAACCGGCTTTTCATAATTCTTACTTATAGGCTCATTTTGTCTATAATTTTTGGGAACAGTGTCGACGGGAGCAGTTTCAACAAAACAATTACTTTCTATTGCTTTATCAGGTTTAGTATTTTTCAGGATAACATTATCTTTCGCTAGTTTGGTTACAGAATCTCTTTTGATTGTTTTCCCTTCAAGAGTAGATTCATTAGAGTTTTTAATTTTTCTTTCATTCTTTTTACTTGTTACCGCATTGTGTTGAGTATCTTTCGGAATACTCTCATCTTTTGTTTTGGATATAAAATCCTTATCGATAATGACTTCAACAGGTGCAGATTCATTTGTATTTTTAATTTTTCCCTCATTCTGTTTACTATTTCTAGGAACAGATTTACTTAAACTTCTACTTATTACTCCATAGTGTTTATTATTCTGTGGAAGCACGGTTTCTTTAACAGCTTTCGACATAGAATGTCTATCGGTCATCAAAGCAGGTGCAGATTTATCAGAGTTCTTACTCGCAGGCTCATTTTGTCTAGAATTCTGTGATTTAATGGGAACCGTTTTACCAAAATGTTTACTTCTAACTGCTTGAGTGTGCGTCGCATTTTTGGTGATAACTTTATTACCTCCATCAGATACCAAATCTTCAGACGTTTTTTTAAAATTCTTATTTAACGTCTCGTTAAGCTTAGTATTTTTGGGGTATATTACATTTTCTTTAGCCGATTTCAGTAAGGAATCTCCTCTGTCTTTAACCAAGTCTTTGGTTATTTCCACATCTTTCTTAACACCTTTAGGTTTAATAACTTTTCTTAGATTGTCACCTCTATCCTTTACAATTTCTGCTTTATTAATGTCCAGTGAAACTCTATTTTCCATTTATTATAAGACTTTCAACACAGTAATTTAAAATATTATGTTTATTAAAAAGCGAAATAAAAAGCACGGATAATTTTAACTTGATGTTATTTGAAATGCCACGGAGTGATTACATTCTCTTTGGAAATGCCATCTACATCTAGCCCACAAACATATAAGCCATCTAGATTTGAAATATGTATTATCATTTTGTCTATGGATTTGAAACGAACCAACCAAACCATGGAAGTGCTTCCCACAAACATATAAGAGTAAGCAGACCTAACATAATTTTCACAACTACATCTAAACGAATAAATAATATCTTCGCTTGCTTCTCTCCAACAAAAAATATATGATTCTATCTCTTTTACTTCTGTTGTTGCAACACTTACGCACTCATAGACATAATTGAGCTTGAGGCAATTCGTAAGCTACAAATAAGAGAAGTATGGTGGAATATGTCAATTTGTCAAAAACAACAACATAACCTGCGAGTTGTTTATTCTTTTAAATTTGCTTTAAAATCGAGTCTAAAGAATCAAAAATTCTGAAATAAAATGGTGAAGTGTTGTGCACCTCTGTGTGGCAATTCTCCGTATAGGAAAACACCTGCAATTACTTTTCATCGGTAAGTTTTGATGTGCTATAGACTCGTAATTTGGTTATATGCTTACTCGGCATTTTAGAAGCAGTCCCTAATTATTATA
This sequence comes from Hipparchia semele, assembly GCA_933228805.2. NCBI lineage: Eukaryota > Metazoa > Arthropoda > Insecta > Lepidoptera > Nymphalidae > Hipparchia > Hipparchia semele. The sequence goes on along the minus strand of OW121735.1, from coordinate 4,064,450 downwards.
TACGCAAAACTCGTAGACAGTTATAGTAATTTTGGTTCTAGTATATTCCTGTTGCAATATTTATCAATTAATTAATATCAGGATCTTGTTTGTCGTTTCATATACTTGTACAATTTGACAGGGCCGTATTCAGGCGCAAGTTTTGTTTAGTGGGTATATTTTGATTAAATAATTAGTCTGTTTTTGCCTGCCTGTTTTAAGATGTATTGGATTGTATTAATTTTTATTTGTATTGTATTGGACTTAGGAAAATTAATCGTGGAAGCAATACATAGCATAGTTTCATTAAATATTGTAAAATTTTTACTTTTTTTTGAAAAGAGCGACCGCCGAGTTTCTTGCTGGCTCTTCTCGGCGGGAAAGGCATTCCGAACCAGTGGTAGATTCATTGACGATTCAAAAGTGCTTGTGAAAGTTTATTTGAAATAAAATATTTCTATTTCTATTTCTATAAAAGTAAGGATAAATTATAAAATTAAATCATTTTTTAGCTTTCCAAAGGATGAAAATATAAAAAATGCCTGGTTGATGCAGACGAATAAAAAAAATTGGCAGCACAAAACATCGAGTGTGCTATGTTCTGAACATTTTGAAGCACATTTAGTGGATTGCAGTGGTTTTCGTACCGTCCTTACTTCTAATGCAATCCCAATGATTTTTGATTCATCATTACAAGTAAGTTTCTAGTTGTTCTTATATTTAGGTACCAACCCAAAACATCTTGCCATTTAAACGTAAATATTGACAGCTATACCCATATATATATATAGCTGTGTACCTATTTGTATTACCTATTAAATTGTTAATACTAGACAACTGATAATTTATTACTCTTGTTTTCAGCATATGTCTACATCATCAGTAAAAGGTCCAGTAGAAAGAAAAGCTGCTGGAGATCAAGTTTTGATGGACTTGCAAAATTTACAGCCTAGTAATACTATTAATAAAGAGTATAGAGTAATACTATTATATGGTTTATTTTGTTATTTTTATAAGTTTAAAATGTGTAATACTATTCTAATAAGGTTATTGAAATGAGTGATACAGGCTGAATAGAATGTAAGAGTTAATTAAACTACTGTTGATGTTATCGTATTGTCAATGTTTGTATTTCTAAAAGATATTAGAGAAAAAGTTGCTTTTTGATTTTGTTTTATTTATCTAATAGATATATCTTTTGGGTAGATTTTGTAAATCATGTTTTGTTTTGATTTTATTAAATATTATTTTGTAACATTATTACTTGTTTGATTACAAAACCGCGAAACTTAGCACATTAGAATCCATTTTCATAATTAAGAATTAATTTATAGAATTAAGTTTACAGAATGTAAAATAAGGGTTTAACCTACAATTTGATGGCAACTTTCCGTAGTTTCCATATTATTTCAAATTACAGATATTAACCCAGTAATGCCCAGCGTGTCCATATGGACACGCTTATAGTAGTAAACTTATTTGCCCATTATGACAACATTTTGTATATATAAAAGAAAGAGTTAATGACATTCGGGTAGCCTAAGGTATAACCTGTTATAATATGTAAAAATTGGGGGAAAAAGTGGGATTGATCTTAAAGAAAATTGGGTTTGTTTTTTCATAAGTTGTGAATTTGCAAAAAAAGTGGATTCGAGAAGAGAAAGGGTAAAATTGATCAATATTTATGTATTCTGGAAGGAATTTTTGTATTGTAAACTATTTAGTCATTATTTACCTACGTTTTTATAGAGTGAAGCAATGGATAAATCTTTATTTTGATTACTTTTTATCACGATGAAGTTAGCGTGTCCATATGGACACGCTGGGCACTTGCAATAGCTTTATACACATAAATTACATCTGACCAAATTATTTGATATCAACCAGTTAAGAGGCAACTGGACACTAAATGAAATCTAAGATATTTTGTATGTTGATCAAGAAGGTCATGAAAGTCGTTCATCACCTGAATATAGAAGCTAAGACGTAGATTCGTGGGAAACTGGAGCTATTTCCATACTAAAAATCTTATTTTCTACAAACTGGGAATGCAATCCAAAATTTTACAATGAACAAAATAAATAAAGCGCTAAAATAATCAGCATGGGTCATTTATGACATGGATGCTGGATATTTATTGTGCCTGGGAAATAAAAAAAATATCTGGAGTGGTAAAATTCCAGCTTGATTTCCACTTGGAAATTATTCTGTCTTATTTCAATAAGTCCAAGATACCCCACAAAGAGATTCAGGAAGACAGAGGTACCGCCTCTTCACTACCGATGCATGGAGATTTGACTGAGTTCATAACTTTACTGAAAAGTCGGAAAAATAAGAAACGATACTTGGCTCCTTATTGAAAAGCCAAACATTCAGCTGGTAAAATAGGTCTTATGAAGTGTAATTTGAGATTAAGTATTGCATGCTTCGAAGCATAGCATACAAAGAAGTATTACAATGTCATTATGCCTAATTTCTTGTCTAAAATCAAGTTTAGTACTCATTAGATTTTCACCTAGTTGTTGTATTTTCTGATACTGTAACTGCCCAGCGTGTCCATATGGACACGCGTTTTTTTTCATACTTCAAATATATTTTTAAAATATTTTATTGTTTTTATCATTTTCGGATCCCCTTCCAAGTAGTTTTAGAGAAAAAAAAACAATGAAAGTGAAAAAAAAATAATTCGGGCATTCCTGGGTTAAATACTCTCCAGTCCCTTCAACCTCGCTGAACCTCGCTTTTCGAAGTCCGGCTCTGTTTACTGTCAATGTGTGCGTGAGATTTGTATGTAGGCGTAATTGGAACGCCAATTTTTTCTTATGTTAGGTCTGCTTACTCTTATATGTTTGTGGTGCTTCCATTCCTGGGAACCATGACCCACCCACAAACCTTACTCTTATATGTTTGTGGTGCTTCCTATTACTGGGAACCAGCTGGGAACCAAGACCAAAAATTTGAGCTATGTTTTTACCTTTTTTTATCTTCTTAAAATTTTAAATTTAAAACATTCTGTCTTACTGTGGTCTTACTGTACCTACCCTCATACAAAAGAAACACGTACCAAATAACATTTTTTTTATTTTTTTTTATTTCATGACAAGACAGCCCTTGACTGCGATCTCACCTGATGGTAAGTGACAATGCAGTCTAAGATGGTAGCGGGCTAACTTGGAAGGGGTATAGCAGTGTAAATTCAACCCATACCCCTAATCGGTTTTTACATGCCATCAATTCGGGACGCTAAATCGCTTGGCGGCACGTCTTTGACGGTAGGGTGGTAACTAGCCACGGCCAAAGCCTGCCACCAGACCAGACCAGAGACAATTTAGAAACAGTAAATTCCCAAATTGCCCCTGCCGGGAATCGAACCCGAGACCTCCCAGTTATAAGACCACAGCGCTCACCACTGCGTCAGGGAGGTTGTCAAAAACATACTTAAATACATACCGTATACGAATATTGATATGGCCTACAAGCGACCTAATCAATGCAAAAGCGGCGTTTAAATCATCTAAATATTTTTTCAGGAAAATGGTAACATAAATACGTACAAACTAGGTAGGTACTACACGTTTAATCAAACCTCATATAACATCTTCGCACCATCTGGTCATGAATAAATAGAACGATTCTCTATGTAAAAATGCAATAATGACAACAAATCACTGTCTAATTCAAAATTCCGGCACAAAATCAACAAAATGCAAAAAATATTTTAATAAATTACTAAACCTACACTACTTATAGTTAATTTCACACAAACACAATTTCACAAAACAAAAATGTTATAAGTTATAATATTTCTGCCCATCATGGATTTCAAAACTGTAGCCAAATCGAAGTCCTCTAATAGAACGATAGCTCCCAAAGCGGAGAAGAAGAACAAGAAGTGCCTGAGCAACTCTGCATTTCAGCCGGCACTCGTGAAGAAACGTGGCGTCTACGTCGAGACCAAGTTTGAATCTTCTACTAATACCCAAGGTATGATTTGCACATACAAATAGCATTCCGCGGTAATTCGCTACCGAGGAATGCTAGGTACTACTAGATAGATCGATAGATAATTTCTTTTCCACGAAACATTTACAAAAATTCGCTTGCCAAGTAAGTAAATCTAAAAATTCAAAAAAAAAAAAAGACGTGTGGCACTCGGGGACTGCCGCGGCAAAGCTATTGCATAGCATTTTTTATCAACGCCATCTAGCGGCTCACTGCTAGATGGCGTTGATAAAAATGCGCCATCTAGCGGCTCACCGTAGAGGAGTTCCGTGTCAGGTTATTTTCGTTACGGAATTTCTGGATTCTGTCTCCACGCTGGCCCGCGATAGAAGCTATGCAATAGCTTAAAAATGTGGCCATGAAAAAATAAGGCACCCCACTCAGCACAAAGCCACAGCAAGCTGCAGCGCTGGTTATCAGGGGGAATCTAAGTGTCCACAGACGTGATTCCTTAACCTAATTAAATAAACTATAACTACAGCTACCTAGGACAAAAATTGACATATACACACTAGCTGCTAGATACTACTACTAGCTGATGCCCGCGACTTCGTACGCGTGGATTAAGGGTTTTTTTATTCCCGCGGGAACTCTCTTATTTTCCGGGATAAAAAAGAGTAGAGGCCTGATAAAGATAAAAGCTAAAAGATAGATAGATAAAGCTTTGAATTAGGATGTAATAACTACCTATTAGATTTGATGGTAGTGTAAGGGAACTTCTTTAAAGATAGACGCTTTCGAAATATTTTCTTAAAATAGATTTCTTTTCAGAAGCAAATGGTATAGAGATACAAAAGAAGCCTCCGCGAAGACCGCGGCCTGGTCAGAAGAAGTTTTTGGCCTCCGTGCTTACAATACTATCCAAATCTACAGCTGCCACACAATACCCGGATGAACAAGAAGACTGTGCGAAAGAGAAAACGTCACACATTCCAAAAGACAAAATAACAAATGATACAGAATCTAAATCAGTACCAAAACCTGCTAAAATAAAGAAAGCTAAATACAGATCGCGAGTTTTGAACGATGAAATGCTTAAATCAGAACAAGAACAACTAATCATCTTGCAGCCAAAAAAAGAATTGGCGCAAACACCGTCCAATAGTTCTGTTAGAGCGAAAACTGCAAATAATTCTATTAAGTTTGCGGACGAAAATGAATCAAAGAGAACTACAATAAGAGACATTTTAGAGAATACAATCTACAGTGGAGTAGCTGAGGGTATTACAAAAGAAGTTTTAGGAGGCAAACCTAAGAAAGTAAAGAAATTAAGAATCAACGATGATCCAGAGACTATGGCATCCGAAGTTGCGAAGAAAGATGACAAGAATATGTACAACTTTTTTGTTGATCTACTGGAAACCACAATTAGCGTTTATAATGTTAAAACAGATTACGAAACAAGCGATATTTCGAAAACCACTTTCGAAATAGACGATGCCGTTGTTGAAAAACTTGAAATCACTAAAGATCACAATTCAGTACATGAAAAAGTAAATTATAAACCATCACGTGAACGTAGTATGATTGGAAATGAAAATTTTGATGTAAGCGAGAATTTTCCTAATGATATCAAACCATCTGAGTACAGAACGTCGTCATCTGCAAAACCTAGAACCAAAGCCAAATCTTTTCTAAATCCTAGAAATATAATAAGTGCAAGGAAAGTGAAATCCGTACCAAAATCAAAAAGCTTCGAAAATAACAAGAAATATAGAAAACCAAATAAGAGACAGATACTAAACCATTTAAAACAAGAACTAGCAAAAGAAATTTACACTTATAACGAGCCAGATAATCTATACGATGCATTAAGAGTTATGGCAAAAAATAAAAGAAAAAATGAGAAAGCCATACACTTCGTTGATAAAATAGACAATAGATACAATTTAGATTCTGAATGTATGTTTGAGAGAAGAAAAGTTTTATCATTTGGATCCAAAAAAAATAAAGTAAAACAGGACAAACTTTCAACAACAACAGAGTCGAGAAGCGGCCAAAATCCAGACGATTATTCTAAAAGATTTTACTCTTCTAGCCATTCGCTAGAAGTGTATGGCTTTGATTACGAAGAGCCCGCGATAGCTTTAGAAGGTAAACGGGAAAATCGAATAGTTTTTAACTATCATTCTAGTCCGTCTAACAGTGAATCCAACTTAGAGGATTATACCTACAATTATTAACTATACAGAGGGGTTATTAGATTTCATTCGATTGATCGTATTCAATGACATCATCAAAGTAAAATGAACCTTAACCATATTGACTTAAAGTCACAAATTCAGTACAACCGAATAGATAACCCACATCTCTCTGGGAATCGCGCCCTGAGTGTGTTAACCGTTACACTACGGCCGAACCACACGTCAACCACAAAATTAGTGATATGTATCTACTTTTTCCAATCAGTTTTATAGCAAATAAACTGATTGGAAAAAGTAGATACATATCACTAATTTCGTGGCTGACGTGTGGTTCGGCCGTGGTGTAACGGTTAACACACTCAGGGCGCGATTCCCAGAGAGATGTGGGTTCGAATCCCGCCGGCCTCGGAATTTTTGATATGTATTTATAAATCTATTAGGATATTTCCTTTAAGTGTAGGTTAACACTTCATTAAAAATAAAAAATCAATATAACCGATTTTTATTTGGAGCGTATACGCATAAAAACGCATGCACGAATTGAGCTCTAAGTCAATAGTATTACAGTCCATTTTACTGTAACGCTAACGTCATCTAATTAAATCTTATACTACTACCCTACTGGTAGCTCATGGTTGTAACTGTTTTGAGTACAATAAATAAATAATTGTTCCATAACTTCGTACGAGTATTCATTGTAAAATTAGGTAACTGCATAGATATTCAATAAACTATTAACGTCATAGTCAAACGTCAAAGCTGCGTTGACATTTTAAGTTTTTAAGCTATTGCATAGCTTCTGTCGCGGGCCTTGAGCGTGGAGACCGAATCCAGAGATTCCGTAACGAAAATAACCCGACACGGGACTCCTCTCGCCGCTAGATGGCGTTGATAAAAAATGCTATGCAATAGCTTTGCCGCGGCAGTCCCCGAGTACCACAAGCGTTTTTTTTTAAAGAATATCAGCAAAGCTTAAGTTGACTCATATTCTCCTATCCCCAATAAATAAGCAGAAAGCTTGTGCTAGGAGTGGGTACGACAATAGTCCAACGGGTGGGGTTCGAACCTGTGACCTTTCAGTTTTCAGTCCACACCTTTAACCGTTGGGCTCTTGAGGCTTCTCATTTCAATGACCATGAAAATGAATTGATTTTATTTGCAGTGTAGGTGGGTCGTTCTACTTTTCTACCGACAATAGTCTGTCTTTCTTCTTATTATGGCATCTCGTTGGAGTATTAATATAAACGGTTTTTTATTCGATTCGAATAAACGTCCATATTTTTCTTATCTATTAATATTATGTCATTTTTCAAGTTCTCTAACCAGCATATTTTATACGTTCGTTTTCCGTATAATGCCGTGACAGAGTGGTAAACTGAAATGTGGTCTCTACAGAAAAAGGCCGCTTTGTCACATTATTTTTTCAAAAACCAACATTAAAAAAGAATCAATATTAGCTAGGAAGGAAACTTTAATTAGTACTAATGAAAACACCGATGCAGTTTTTTTAAATCCCACACATAAAACACAATTATAGATAGTTCAAAAAACCAAAAAAACAGAAAAACGTCGTTTCATTGTCGATAGAAAAGAAGAACGACCCAGGTATTAAAAGACCATGAAAGTATGCATGGAAAAGACAATTAAACGCCTATAGATACACAAAAATTTACATTAGTTAGTTAGCGGTCAGGCGTGAGCAAGCTCTCGCTCACACATGTGTGTGCGTGTTGTAACTGTATGTACAGATAAAACACGCACACAACCATGAGCCACGCGCCTGTTTTTTTTTTTTATCGATGACAAGATAGCCCTTGACTGCGATCTCACCTGATGATAAGTGACGATGCAGTCTAAGATGGTAGCGGGCTAACTTGGAAGGGGTATAGCAGTGTAAATTCAACCCATATCCCTAATCGGTTTCTACGCGCCATCGTGCCGGAACGCTAAATCGCTTAGCGGCACGTCTTTGATGGTAGTGTGGTAACTAGTCACGGCCAAAGCCTCCCACCGGACCAGACCAGAGACAATTTAGAAATTATAAATTCCTAAAATTATCCCGCCGGGAATCGAACCCGAGATCTCCCAGTTATAAGACCACAGCGCTCACCACTGCGCCGGGGAGGTCGTCAGTAGAGGTCATGAGTTGAAAGACCTTGAGAAAGTTTCTAAATGAAAATCAGCTTACATTCCATTTGTTAGATTTATTCATTGCATAAAATTTGTATCAATAAAATCATAAAAAAAAACATTCTATGACATATAAATTTCAAGTACATTTTTCTCATTTATACATACAGAGGTTATTAAGGGAATAATTAATACCTAGTACATGCATTATACATTAGTACATGCATAGAATATTCACTTAGTAATAAAATTGAAATAAATAGGGACTGTAGGGAATTCAGGTCGCACAGCACTAAATTACCTCCAGTATATTTACTAGAAGTTGTCTCTCTTTCATCACGTAACTCTTAACCCTTCGGATTATGTTAGCCCATTAGGTTGGCCTGATATAGCTTAGTTTGGTTACTTATTGTAAAATTATTTTATTTTTTGAAAAGAGCAACTGCTGAGTTTCTTGCCAGCAGAATCTGCATTCCGAACCGGTGGTAGATTTATGACGTGTCATAAGAGCTACAATAAAGTAGCCTACATGAAATAAATAAATTTTGAATTTGAATTTGTTGAACAAATAACATGATCAAAATTGAGATCATTGTATCGCAACGCTCTGCACTTCACAGAAATTTAAGTCCGGAACATTGTTAACAAACTTATGATAGTAATTGAAAATGGCAATCTTATATGGCGTACCGACTAAAACTGTATGACAGTCTACCCCTTCTATTACATCTATATGAAGTATTGGAACCACTCCACCATTCCTACGGTCGTTTAAATTATATTCCTTCACAGGTTTCGTACGCCATATATCCAGCTTGTTGTCGATGTACGGTGAATGATAAATTTTGAATACCCCGCAACATGACCCTACAAAAACGAAATCCCCATACACTCTGACAACGGCGGTTAAATCTTTTACGAGCCTTTGTAAAACCTTGGTTCTTAACTTGAAAATCCATTGCTGATACATCCTCCAATCTAATTTTTCTATGAAATTATACACATGCAACCTGTGGAACATTAGGTTTGGTGTATTGTATATCGTACACTGAAAAATGCTTTCTTTGCCAACGATCGTGAAAATTTTCCCCGAGTATGTAAGTACATGTAAATCACCATTCCTGTATCCCAAGCACATACCGGAACAGGCTATCCGAGTTAATAAAGTGAATTTGATTTCCTCGCTCTTTAAATCGCACATATAAACCTCGTTACTTACAGTTAAATAATACAAGACTCCATCATTAAGTATATAGGTTTTAACGGATCGGAGTATAATGCTTGGTTCTTTACATAAACTCTTTATGTTTTTACATATAACGTAAAGATGGGACCCTAATCCTTTTATAATGACATATTCTTCATTTTCAAAATAATGTTCGTAAGAGCCTGGTATTGTGTAGTATTTGTGGGCTGGTTTCAAAGTCTTCAAGTTGAAGTAAATGATTCCACGGGAGGTATGTACCCCTATTTCGGCTTGACTCAATATTTGGAAACCTCGGATGTCGTCTAAGAGAGGGTTCGGGGCAATTTCTTCACGTATTTCAGCAGCGTACTGGAATTTCGACCAAAGCGATAAAGATCTGTAAACAAAAAATAGCATTGAGTAACTATAATTAATTTAGCATTCATCCCTGGAAGAATGTTTATTAGATACAGAACATACAACAAAATAATAAAAAGATGTGTGGCACTCGGGGACTGCCGCGGTAAAGCTATTGCATAGCACTTTTTATCAACGCCATCTAGTGGTGAGAGGAGTCCCGTGTCTGATTATTTTCGTTACGGAATTTCTGGATTCGGTCTCCACGCTCAAGGCCCGCGATAGAAGCTATGCAATAGCTTAAAACTTAAAGAAATAAATTTAATAAAATAAAACGACCACTAGTTATATTTATAAAAAAAACACGCCGTCCAAGTGGTTGTTTATGGGCATGGTGCCAAAACACTGGCGCTATTCCCTCGTTGGATAGCGAGGCTTAGGCGTTGTGCTAAATAAGCGCCAGCTCTTTGGTCACCTGAGGCGTGGATCAGTCTTTCGGACACGACATTCATAAAATTCTTCGTGTCCGATGACCATGGGCCCAGAGTCTCAAAAGCAAGCGCCGCCTTAGAAATGGCTGAGTATTTGCGGCGCTTGAGTAATTGAGCAGATTCGGCAGCTGGTGCTGCTGCCGTAGCACCAGCTGCCGAAACTCGTTTGCCCGCTATTCATCTATATATATAAAATTCAAAGTCCTGACTGACTGACTGACTGAGATATCAACACATAGCCTAAACTACTGAAGTTAGAAACTTGAATTTTTTACAGTTGGTTCCTTTTATGACGTAGGCGCACACTAAGAAAGGGTTATTGGAAATTCCACCCTAAGGGGTTTAAATAGGGGATGGAAGTTTATATGAAAGTCCGTCATTTTTCAAGCTGTTTCCATCAAAGATTGTATTAGAGCTTTCAGTTAAAAATAAAGAAGTACGTGTCACAGTTTTTGAAAATTCCACCCCAATACCTAATTCCACGCGGACGAAGTCGCGGAGGCAAAAGCTAGTATTAAAATAAAGTCTAATTACATATATTGATCATAGGCCACTAGAACATGTTTGATAAATGAAAAATTAAGAATTACCTGTACAAATTGCGCCATGAGAGATCCGGTCTGCGTTTGTAATAGGCGGTTTTATAAATGGCTGCAAAATCTTTTTCACAATGCTTCCGCCATAAATGCTCCTGACTCAGCAAGCTGTCGACTATCTCCTTCCATCGAGTGCACACTTCACGACAGTACGTTAGATGTTTGGGGTTCAAAAATGAGAATATATACATTAGAACTTCTGTAGGAATGTATTCAGATAGGTTATTCACCTCATTATTATCTTCAGACATGTTCCCGTCACGTTTCCTCTTGTGGATTAAATCCGTGCTTGTGGTACTTCCACTATCACAGAATCACCAGCACACAATTCATGTCTTAAGTTTCCCATTCACAAAGTAATAAATTATGTAACTACCCACTTAAAACTGGAAAACAAAATTCTTAATATTTCTCAACCGTCACCCTTTTTTACTTAGTTTAATAATTAATAGACTTTTTATTTTTATAATCAAAGGCAACCACCTCACCCAGTCACGAATTTATTTCACAATTTTCCAGTTTTCACATTTGTTTACTTTTTTTTGTATATGCCGTATATTCCGTGTTTATTCAATGCACAGATTACAATGATACTCAATGTTTGTCACCACAGACCACTGATCTCTATATTTAATCTATGAATAACACTGGACGTGCTGTTCGTATGCACTTGACAGCCCAAATTGTGGATCAATTTGTATTTGAAGCACCACATATTTGACATAGTACTAGTATCTGTGGAACTAATAATATTGGTAAATGGAATCTGGTGAAGGCGGAAAAAGAAAAATTATCAAAATAGGTATTTAGACCTTGCCCACGAGATTACCGCCATGTGGATTGTTGATTCAACCATTATAGTTCCGATTGTCGTTTCGGTCAATGGTCTTTTAGTGAAAAGTTTCGATCAACACCTCAAGAAACTTTCGCTGAGTACTTGGATCAAGGGCAGGATTCAGAAGGCGGTACTCCTTGAGACGGCACGCATTTTGAGAAGGTTCCTCACTCTGGAGCCCTGACCACTGGCTGCTTGGGTCCCTACCCTCCAGCAAGTGGGACCCATTCATTTTATTATTTTTGATAATGTTTTAATACTTGTATGATGTATTTTTGTTTTGAACATTTTTAAAAGTAATGTAATGTGTGTAAAAATAAATGATTGAAATAATGCCTTGTAAATAGCGCACCAACTTCTATAATTAATCGATGAAATCGTACAACAACAACAATGAATTCATAGATTAATTATCAGTGCGCTAATTACAATATTACCTATTAATAATAATAATAAAAATAATAATAAAACATTTATTTAGCCAGCAAAACACAACACAACACATTTTAGTAGTTAAAAAATAATAATTATAAAACAAAAATAAAGTAGGCACCCTAAAGATTAATTTTAGAGACACTTGCCAAAAAAACACAAAATTTTTTTTCCTCCGAGCGCCAAAATGGTGTCAATCAAGTAGCTCTAAAAAAAGAAATCACAGCAGCATGTCTAGTGTTGAATAGAAGTCAGGGCCTTTGAAGTCGGTTTTGACCACAGACATACAAAGTACAAACATGTACTATCCGTAAAATTAAAGAATGGTTTTAGAAATGGCGGCTCATTATGCCGGTACTGTCAGCATCGTAGAGAGAGAAGACATAGAGTCAGTGACGATTTCTTTCTCACTCACACTAAAAAGAGAGCAGAAATAAAGTTATTAATGTGATAAACAGAGACGCAGCTACCCAATTTTTTGTCCCTCATCGTGTAACCAGTTTTTTTCAAGGTCGACACACTTTTGTGCCAAACAAACTGACAGTTAATAAGAAAATTTAGTATCTATGTGTGTTGCCAGCTTTAGGTACCTATACAATGTCCCGATTTTCCCTATCCTACTTATATTATAAATGTGAAAGTTTGAATGTATGTATGGCCATCCATACATACATCCAAATTTCAGCCATATCGGTTTAGTGTGGCGTGATTGAGTAACAAACATATGGATGTTTGTTACTCAATACGCCACACTAAACCGATATGGCTGAAATTTGGCACGGAGATAGGTTTTTTTTAGTAATGTCCTCTGACATACCGTAACGGCGGGTTACTTTGGCTACTTTTTCAATTTTAGGGTTCCGAAAAAAACTTCGGAACCCTTATAGGATCACTTCGTTGTCCGTCTGTCTGTCAGTGTGTCACCACCGTTTTTTTTTTAATTTTTGTTGAAACAAAATAAAGTCGTGATGGAAGAAATGAATATTATGAGAAAAGAAAAGAAAGATGATGGATACTAGAATATAATATATGTCGGCGATGATTAAAGTGTATTCAGTTAGATAGTGTCGGTTACTGTTCTGAATCATCCTGAAGTTTCGTTCGAATGTCCAACGACCAGTCGAGAACTGTTGGCGATCTTAAGAATTATTTTATTTACAAAGTTCTTAATTTTTAAAGCCATTTTAAATAGCTCGAGGCAGATTTTTAATGTTTTTTTTAAATAATTATTAACTTAAACTATGAAGAGTTGCAGTTTTATACGACTGCCTGAAAAAAGGAATATACTGTTAATTTCATTAATGATGATTTTGATGACTAAATATACAATTTTTGTTGCTTTTAATTCAATAGCATTACTCGATCGAAGGAAAATTTTAACTGTTCATTAAAAATTATTTTGTGTAACATTCTTACTAGTAACGAAAAAAAATTTTCCTTTGTGTTACATACATCTTTTTTCAAAGTGACTCACATATGCTAAATTTCTATTCGGCATTTCAATATTTTTTTTAAGGAGCAAATAATTATCTAGTGAATTGGTCCTATGAAACTACATTAAAAAACTTTAGTAAAAAAAAAAATATTTTTAAAAAACCGACTTACGTGTACAAACTAAAATTATTTTATACTTTTAAATGGTGGTTGAAGTTAATATTGTGTGCAATAAAGAATAATAAATTCTTTATTGCACACAATATTAAGATATATGTAAAAAATAGAAGCTTACCCTAATAGGTATGTCTCTCCCAGACAACCTTATATGTGTAGGTATGTTATTTAAAAAATAAAACAGTTCAGCATCTGTTTTGTCGTTTTATTTAAAAATCCTGGGAAGAATTTTCCATCTAATTTGGGGTACTAGGGGAGTGCAGTTATTGTGGCAACATTAAACTCGAACTTGTCATGTGACGTCATCGTTACGTCATGTTATCTCTATTTCAGTCGCGGTTACACAGTACCTTGGTCTATTGCCTTCTCTGTCTACGGTCAGCATACACGGGATCTATAGCGAGCGACAATCTGTTAATAATCAATAAATTATAATATACTAGAAAATAAAATAAACGTTATATATATTTTTTAATTCAAATAATGTAATCATTTTTGGTTTTATTTAAGAACTAGATGATGCCCGCGACTTCGTCCGCGCGGATAAAGGTTTTTTGATTCCCGCGGGAACTCTTTAATTTTCCGGGATAAAAAGTAGCATATGTTTTAATCCTGGGAATGAGCTATCTCCATTCCAAATTTCAGCCAAATCGGTTCATGCGTTGTGGCGCAAAGGAGTAACAAAGATACACACATACACACACATATACACCCACACATACACGTACAAACTTTCACCTTTATAATATTAGTGTGTTGTGATTAAAATAATCTTGTAAAATTATGTTGTACACGCTGTTGATTACCAATAAATAAATAAATAAAGACGGTCATTTTATCAGTTTATTGTTGTTGTCCGTACCGGCGAGTGTGAGTATAGATAGCGACAGTGTGCGAGTGAGAGGTGAACAGAAGCGACGCCATTTTCAAAACCATTCTTTAATTGTACGAGTAGTAGGTACCTATGCCTGTGATCTTCTTAACTAAGAATTGTTAAGGGGCCCGCAAATGGTCAAACATGTTAGGTACGTGTTTGTCAAACAAACTATATACGTGCTTAATCGATCGATCAGACGGATGGAGTTTGATCGTGTGCGCTGGTGTATGATGACTTGTTCAAACAAAATCATAACAGAAACGTAAAATTTGAGAAACATGTTTGACCGTGTATGGGCCCCATTAGAGATTTAAACGTTGACCAAAGACTACAGAGTACAGTGTATATTGACGTTGACAGTTGAATCCCGTCTCTCCACCGTTGCTGTCATTTTTTATTTAAACATTTAAATCGTGATGTTTGAACATAGTTTGCTCAATGTACTTAAAGATTGTTTTTAGAGTTATAGTAAATGTAAATTAATATGTCGGCTTTCAGAGTGTTGCGTGATCTTTCTATTGGCTTCGAAACATACTCTCAACAGGTCTCCGCCGAGTTATTCTCGGCTAAAATCAGTGAACCTTTCGAAGATGTAGTTGCTAGAAAAGTTCGCGATGTTAAGCTCATTACGTCGAAATTAAGATTTTTGGAAGCGAAATCCTTGGCAGGTAAGCACTACAACATTAAGACGGTACTCTAGTCCCAAGGAATTTGAAAAATAGGTATTTGAAGAAAATATCGCCGTCGCGCTGCGCCCGACCAACAGGAGTTATCCATGTGTACGAGTAGTGTATTTGTGTGCGCGAGCCCTCGCCCCTCCCATGCCCGTAACATTCACCCGCCAGCCGCCTGCGGGTGAATAAATATATTTTGAAACTTTGAATCGGATGATGCTTTACTATTGATACTGAGCCCAAAACAATTTTTTTTTTTTGAATTTTTCGTCTGTCTGTATCTTGGCCGCGCATCACACTGAAACTACTGGACGGATTTAAATGAAACGTAACATGATTTAAGTTCATAATACGAGGTAAAATATAGGATACTTTTTATCCCGAAATTCAGCACGGTTCCCTTGGGAGAGGGGATGAAAGTGAAAATGTGTATTTCATTGTAATTCATTAACGTGTACTCCGATTTCATTCATTCATTTTTTATTAGAAAGAACATACTGCAATGATTGTTCTGTAATTATTTCAAGGTCGTCAGTTTAGTAGTTCAGAAATTATAGACTTCACAATGCTCAGTAATAGGTCCAAATAACTTGAACCCCGTTACGTACAGGAAACTTTGAATGTACGGCTCATTTTAAGCTGGCATAACACACTATCGTAAACCATAATGGAACCCTATTTTGAACCGACCTTCAAAAAGGAGGAGGTTATCAATTCGGTCGGTATCTTTTTTTTTCTATATAGGTATGTCCACCCATTACTCCGGGGTTTCTGGAGCGATTCACGCGATTTTTTTTTTAATGGGCCCTTAAAATTTTTTACCTTCAACTCCTCAAACCTGATGCTGCAGGGGTACTTTCTCCCTAAAAGCTTTAGGAACTGTCGTTTACGAATTGGTATGCTTGCTACTAGATCATAGAGCTCCAGGTCATCCTCCTCAATCCTGTAGGGTGATATCATTTTTTTCTAAACTGAATAGTTTGCGCGAGAGACACTTCCAAAGTGGTAAAATGTGTCCCCCCCCCTGTAACTTCTAAAATAAGAGAATGATAAAACTAAAAAAATATATGATGTACATTACCATGCAAACTTCCACCGAAAATTAGTTTGAACGAGATCTAGTAAGTAGTTTTTTTTAATACGTCATAAATCGTAAACCGCAATTGCTGCTACGGAACCCTTCATGGGCGAGTCCGACTCGCACTTGGCCGCTTTTTACTAACTGCATACGAAAGTAAATACGGTACTTATAGCAAGACAACAATTTTTAAAATTGTTGTCTATCTGTCTGTTTGTTGCCACTAATCTCGGGACTGGCTGAACCGATTTTGACGGGACTTTCACTGGTAGATAGCAGATATTATCGGGCATCGTATAGGCTACTTTTTTAACCGACTTTTGAAAAAGGAGGAGGAGTTGTGTTTTTCTACCTCTGTATATCGATATCTCCGTGATTTCTTAACCGATTTGCGTGAATCTTTTTTTAATCGACACAAAAACTTTGCGAGATGGTCCCATAAGAACTTCGGGTTCCAACTCTTCAATCCTGATGCTGCAGGGGTACTGCTTCCCTAAACTGTGGGGATTTAGGAATTGTTGATTATTATGAATAGTTATTGTAGGGACCAAGTAAAGAAATCGTTAAATTCCAGGATCCAACTCCTTAATCCTGATGCTGAAGGGGTTCTGCCAACCTAAAATGTGGTGATTTAGGAACGCGGATGAAGTCACGGGTGTCCGCTAGTAATAAATAAAATAATCATTGTATAGTGTAAATATCGACATCAGAGTACATCACTAGAGTATCGATAAAAATATCGACAATTGTCACTTCCCTATTAGTGTACATGTAAGCCTTACCCTCCCTCACCTCCACCCTACCCCCGTAAAGTACGAAAGGGACAACTGCAGCTCGGGCTGATATTTACCTACAAAAACCTTGACCAAAAGACGTTTCGTATTCTGCTGTTTCCTTCTTCAAAACTGGACAAATCTCAAATATTCTTATATCAAAATTTAGAGGAAGAGTATATCTATGCTTCTATGTTTTTCTTTTTTGTTAAAAACTTATCAAATTTTTCTGATAGTCGTTTGAACATGGCGGTAAAATCGAGGGTTTTTTTCGGGTTTTTGGATTGTCATATTTTTTTTAATGATAATGTTTTGGAAAAAAGAAAAACATAGGGGCACGTATTAATTAGACCTAGATTTTTTGGAAAAAAATCATTGCTCTAGAGGCATTATCCACGAAGAAAACAGCAGAATACGTTTGTATGGAGAAAGGCCCACTAGAGTACCCTCTTAACAAAGGAGATAATATGAATTTACTTCCAATAAGCTTTAGATTTTGAACACAAGTCCAAACAAACTATACTTACAATAAAAGTGTAACGGGACGAATTCTGCACATTAAATATATTTTGAAAATTTTAATCGGAGGATGCTCTGTTATCGATACTGAGCCCAAAATATTTTTTTTTTGAATTTTTTGTCTGTCTGTCTGTGCGCGCATCACGCGAAAACTACTGAACAGATTTAAATGAAATTTACAAGAAATTTAGTATAGTGGTAGCTGATACTCCGGGTCAATATATAGAATACTTTTTATCCTGATAAACAGTAAGGTTTATCCGGGATAGGGGATAAAAGCTTTTGTAGATTTTGCTCCATAACTTTGTTAAATCTTTTTTATTATAAATTGTGTACTATTAGAAATCTTTTGTCCCATTTTGGACATAACTTCTCGTGGATAGTAACAAGTCACTCTAAACTTTTTCCATGCGGACGAAGTTGCGGGAGTCAGCTAGTTTTAAAATAAATCCAAACTTTTTTCCAGACACTCCACAAATAGATAAAAATAGAAGTAATGATGCGATTCAGGATTATGAAGATGCAGTATCAGCCAAAATTATCGAGCAACTTGCAGTTAAGGCCATCGTCCAGAATCATACAGTCAAGAACCTGCTAACTACACCGTCTAAGAATTTGAAACCCGAGTTTGTGGAGAAAAAAGAGTAAGTTCAATATGTCATTTCTGTGGTGGTGTCGTGTGTTGCGGGTTGTTACGTGCCCTCAAATATGGTTGAGCGAAGCAACGGCTGGATCATGCGTCGTGCTCGTGAACGGGTGCCACCAACGGGAATGGGTCTGCTTTGTGTCTACCCATCTTAACATGTGTTAGGTTGTGGTAGGTGTGAATTTTTGAAACTTCTTTGTGAAAACACTGTGTGCATAGCATAGCTTTGTTAACCATTGTAAAATTTTTTTGAAAAGAGCAACTGCTGAGTTTCTTGCCGGCTCTTCTCAGCAGAATCTGCATTCCGAACCTGAGATATTGAATAGCCTATAACCTTCCTCAAGAATTGGGCTATCAGATACAAAAATAGTTTTTCAAATCCGACTGACAGTTCCAGAGATTAGCGCGTTCAAACAAACAAACTCTTCCACTTTATTATATTAGGACAGATTGTACTATTAATGAATTTTACCGACGATATATTAACGCCCACATTTCAGCTCTTTTAGCACAATAGAGATTTGTCATTTTACTTCCTTTTGTATATTATATTTCCAGAAGGATACTCAAAGAGCTAGAAAAATACAGGGTAAACGAGTCGGAACTGCGCTCCTTAGAAGATATGTTGGAAGAGAGAGAAAATAAACTTCTAGAAGTACAGAGAAGGTGGGATCAAGTGGTGGGCAAGTTGAAGGACGTCCCTAAAGTGAATCAGGACGAGGGACGTACGGATGGTCCTTTGAGTCAGTGAGTATGCTGGCATCTTTTTTTTTAATTGATGACAAGATAATCCTTGACTGCAATCTCACCTGATGTTAAATGGCGATGCAGTCTAAGATGGTAGCGGGCTAACTTGGAAGGGGTATAGCAGTGTAAATACAACCCATACCCCTAATCGGTTTCTACACGCCATCGTGCCAGAACGCTAAATCGCTTGGCGGCACGTCTTGGACGGTAGGGTGGTAACTAGCCACGGCCAAAGCCTCCCACCAGACCAGACCAGAGACAATTTAGAAATAATAAATTACTAAATTGCCCCCGCTGGGAATCGAACCGAGACCTCCCAGTTATAAGACCACAGTGCGCTTACCACTGCGCCAGGGAAGTCGCCTTGGTCTAATTTGAGGATACTTCTCTCTACTATTGTTTAATCGTCTACATTATTGTATAATCGAGAGCTGGGTTGGGCTTGGGCTGTAGAGGCTATTTAATAAAGATCTTTTTTAAATAGCCTCTACAGCCCAACGGTTAAAGGAGTAGACTTAAAACGCTGTGTGCATAGCATAGTTTTGTTACCTATTGTAAAAAATTTTTTTGAAAAGAGCAACTACTGAGTTTCTTGCCGGCTCTTCTCAGCAGAATCTGCATTCCAAACCGGTGGTAGATTTATGACTTGTCATAAGAGCTACAAGTTGGCCTACATGAAATAAATAAATTTTGATTTTGATTTTAAAAGTTGCAGTTTTGATCCCCTCCCTTCGCACTATTGTCGTGCGAGTTACAGAATTAGAATCAGAATTTATTTATTGCCTTATACATATTATTTGTAAGATGGTACATGTATAACCAATTTAATTACATCCACGCTTATGTAATTAAATTGGTAATTGTAATCTTTAATTGTATAATAGGTATGCCTTCTTCAATAGTATAGCCTTAATTGATTTGTTAAACTTTCCTAAGTAGGTAGCTACAAATGTGAAAAGTAGTTTTTTTTTTCAGGCGACTTCAAAGCGTAACGGAGAAAATGGAAGTAATGCGCTGGCTGATCGCCAAGCTGGTGACGTCACGCTACGATCTCGACTACGATTGGTCGAGCGACCCGCATCGACGCCTGCGCGCTTTGGCGCTAGCGCGGCATCGAGACGATGCGTGCGAATGACGTCATAATCTAGTGACGTCAGAGATTAAATGATTTTTTTGCTAGTGCACAAATTTTTTTTGGTGGTTCGATATCATTAATCTATACTAATATTATAAAGAAGAGTTTGTTTGAACGCGCTAATCTCAGGAACTACTGGTTCGAATTGAAAAATTCTTTTTGTGTTGGATAGTCCATTTATCGAGGAAGGCTTTAGGCTGTATAACATCACGTTGCGACCAATAGGCGCGAAGCATCAGTGAAAAATGTTGCAAAAACGGGGAAAATTATCCATATTTGAGGGCTTCCGTTGCGTGCGCTGCGTAAACGGTTCAAGTTACCCAAAAAATAACTAAATATTTTCGGAGATAGAGGACATAACTTCTCGCGGATAGTAGCAAGTCACTCTAAACCTTTTCCACGCGGACGAAGTCGCCGGAATCAGCTAGTAGAACATATTTCCACTTATAGTTTTTTACCTTTTTTAAAATATTTTTTTTACCATATCTGACCATAAAATAAGCAAATCGTGGTCATACTATTCGAAGAAATTAAAATACGCGCTCAGAGGTCAACGGCCGCCGCGCGCGCCTAATGTATCAACAGCTGATAGATTACGTTTGTAGGGTGACCCTAACCATCTGTTTAAAAGTGGATCTCTTTGGTAAACGATAACTTTGGTATTCTTAAGTAAAATAGAAAAATAAAAAATACGCGTTGATGAAATTTCGTTTATATACAACATAAAAAAATTTGTGCACAACGGAAAAAATTACCAAGCATAGAAGAATACATTGCCAGAGATTAGTTAAAAAAGTATAGATTAGTGATTTCATTTTTTTTTAAGCTATTGCATAGCTTCTATCGCGAGCCAGCGTGGAGACCGAATCCAGAAATTCCGTAACGAAAATAACCTGACACGGGACTCCTCTACGGTGAGTCGCTAGATGGCGTTGATAAAAAATGCTATGCAATAGCTTTACCGCGGCAGTCCCCGAGTGCCACACGACTTTTTTTTTCAATATAAATATAGGGTGTAAGTTCAATCACTCTATTAAGGGACACCATAACGTAAACTTGCGAATGAGTTTCACTAATGCTGAGATTTATAGACCGTGCTCTGACTCAGCTCTGACTCAGCTCAGACTCAAGATAGAGCTAAAACAAAACACAAATATCGCTCATTTGCGTCAAGAGTGACATAATTCAAAATCGACGACGAGGGAATTCTCTCGTTAGAGAGTAATGTTTTGTGGATGCTGCGGTCTCGAAACAACACAGCGGCCAACAAAGCGACAGAGCATTAAGCCACAATCTCTCTCGCTCTTATTTTTTTGTGCTTAGCGTAATGTTGTTTTTATAGCAAAAAGTATCAATTTTCGACACTAAAATTGGTGAATTTTGAGTTATGTCACCCTTGTCGCAAATGAGCGATATGCTCTGACATAGGCTGTAGATTTGTATGTGCGTTCTTAAATAAAAGTTTTTTACCTTTGGATTGATAGTTTTATTAATATACAAAATGCTTACATTAATTGTCATTATCAGGAATAAAATGTAATAATGCACTGACCTCTATAGTTAACCTATGATTAACACTGGACTTGTCCCTATACAAATGATAGACTAAATTATGGATCAATTTGAAACGCCACTTTTGACATACGAGTGTCTCTGGAACTAATAATATTGCAAATGGCGCACCAAACTTCATAATTAATCTATGAAATCATTCAACAACAACAATGAAATCATAGACTAGTTATAGAGGTCGGTGCGCCATTTGCAATATTACCTGTTAGTTTCAGAGACACTCGTATAGCTGCTTAGTGCTTACAGCGCCAAAATGGCGACAATAAAATAGGTCCATAAACGTAAAAAATCTTTTTTTACAAAACCGACTTCAAACGCCACTATCAAAGTATATCAAGTGTGCCTATAAAATTTGATGAGGTCCCTCGATTTCTCCAGGATCCCATCATCAGATCCTGACCTGATGACAATGAGACCACCTGGGAGGTATACCAAACAAAAAAAAAAGATTTTCCAAATCGGTCCAGGTGGCTTTGAGTAATCGGAAAACATACATGAAAAATTAAAAAAAAAAAAAAGATTCCGAAGAATTGGGAACCTCTTTTGGAAGTCTGTTAAAAAAAATTACAGCAGCAAGTGTTACCGGGTTGTGCCACACATGACTTAGTTGTTCCGGCGCTTCTTCTGCTTGACGCCTTTTGTCTTTAATGCTCAAGTGGTGGAGGCGCCGGGACAACCTAATCTAGGTATACCTATTGGGTGATGTGTGGCACAATTTATAAAATAAACGTTTCTTTCTTTCTTCTTTCAAGTCTAGTGTTAATCATAGATTAAATATAGAGGTCAGTGAGTAATGGGTGGTTCTTCAAAATGTCCCAAAAATAATGTGCCAGACAAAAATGACAGTAAATTCTCACAGAACTTAATTTCAAATATTTTTAAAAAATGAATGATAAACCGCTTCATAAAGAGTACTAAAACAATTTTAAAAATTATAAAATTTTTAGGACTTATTTTAAATAAAACAGTAAAAATGGTCATTGCTGTAACTGAGTTCAAACAGCACATTTCTAAGAAATGCTTTGGAAGTCAAAAAAGCGCCTAGAGATTTTATTTCATTTTATGTTCCCGTGTTTATGACACAATAGACAATTATATATTTGTGTAAGTACTTAGCTAAAATATCTAATTGTTCTTTGAAACACGCTTTAAAACTTTGTAACAGTTTAAATTTCATTGCCGTAACGGAAAACTGTCTAGCACTTTACGTAGTCACAATCGTTTGATGAAACCGCCTGACTAGCCTGGGAGACTTCCCCCCTCTCAGTTCGTCCAAACACGTCAAAAAAGGCAGATGCTTCATCCTTCCTAGCGTCAAAAAATAATTTTGTATGTTTAATTACAGTGCTTTGATCAAATTCAAGTTCATTACAGTTAAATTTGTGAAATCAGGTAAGAAATATTGTACTTAGTTCTTTAATATTAGCTGATATTTCTCACTTATTCGGAGTACTTCTCGGTTTGTACATTTAAAATTTGATTTGTATGGCTATCTAGCCAGAAACCAGCCAAAACTGCCTTAAATTCACTACCGTAACCTTCATTACCGTAAATTACCGTGAAAAATTCGGTGCCGGTAATGAACAAATCGTACTGGTAGTGATTTTTTTTAATAATCAATTTAAATTTATTTATTTATTTTGACAATAAAAGCCCCCTTAGGTTACACACTAAACACGTATCACTTATCAGTAAGTATGTTAGTATTTATCTGCTAAATTATGCAGTTCTTCTTTAATTTACAAATAATGTATTACTTTAGATATATTATTTGTTTTAGTTGATATCAACAAATAATAAAATGGCTAACAAAAAACAAAGTAAAGAGGAAAAACTAGCTAAAAGACGATTAGCGAAACGTAAGAAATACGCGGAGTTAAAAGAAAATAAAGCACTTTATGCCATAGAGAGAGAAAAAGAAAGCTTAAGGTATTTGAAAAGAAAAGAAGCTAAAAAAATAGTTGGCATTGCTGATAAATCGCCACGTGCTCAGAGAGAACAGAGAAAGAAGTGGCGGGAAAATAAGAGAAGATCTTTGAAAAAAATAGAAGAACTAAAGAAAATTCAGGAAGTTTTTGTAAACAATGACAATATGTGCAATGCAGTAAGAACAACAATTGAAGTGAAAGATCCACTTTCAATAAATGACGAAAAAGCCAAAGAAGTAGGTAAAGAAACCTTTTTGTCTAAAGATGATACCATTAGATCACAAGCTGAGATTATTGAAAAGCTGCGAAAAAGAGTAGAAGTGATTAAAAACCAGCGCCTCAAAGATTTTAGAAGATACAAAAATATATGTAATAGCATGAAAAAAGAAAACAAGCGATTGAAACAGATAATCCAACGATTGAATGCAAGTAGCAACCAAAATAGCAAATAGCAATCCAATAATATTACAGAATAAAGATGAACGCCAAGGAAGAAATAGAGTGCTGAGATCAAAAATAGAAAGCGGAATAATTCAAAAAATTCATAAATTTTACCTTGAAGATCGAAACAGCAGAATGGCTGCAGGTATTAAGGAATGCATTACCAAAAACAAAATTAAAAAACAGAAAAGATACCTTGTCGACACACTCAAAAATTTATATATTAATTTATTATTAAATAAAAAAACAAGTTGGAACGCAAGCAACTGAGAGAGTTTTAATAGATGCTATGCTCTATCGAAAAAATGCTGACAAAACTCGATTTTCATTCGTAACAGATATATTACACAAGATAGATTTTCACAATCAGCGCCCTATAGACGATAGAAATGAAAATTTTGCAAGATTAGTAGCATTTGGATTGGAGAAAGTTCCTGAAGAAAGGCGTTCCAATTTGTATCCTCAAATCTTAAATCTAATTAGACTATTTCGTGGTGATTCAGACCTAGATGAATGTTTTCAGTAACCCATTATAAGCGATTCTGATTTTGTAGACAAAGATGAAAAACAGGAAGTTGTACTACCATTGAACGTGATTTACGAAAAGATTGATAATAATAATTGATTCCCGTTATTTCAAAATGATTAGAATTATTTTAAAATCTGACTTTTAATTATGTAAAGAAAGACTACAATTATTTAACAAGAATACTATTTAGTTCTCTTTCATCACCAATTTCCTTACAATAGTAATCATAAATAACTTGGAATGACTGATTAAAATTAAACAAGATCATTAAAATTTGATTAATTAAGTTAAAAAAAAATTTTTTTTTTGAAAAGAGCAACTGCTGAGTTTCTTGCCGGCTCTTCTCAGCAGAATCTGCATTCCGAACCCGTGGTAGATTTATGACGTGTCATAAGAGCTACAAGTTAGCCTATATGAAATAAATAAATTTTGAATTTAAAAATAAAAGAGAACTGCACTGAATAATATTAAACTGCAAAATCATGAGACTGGTTGAGGCTAAGAAATAAAAATTATGTAAACACTAAGATTATGTTTTAGTTAGAAGAACAAATATGTTAGAAGAAGAAGAGATATGTTTTAGTTATTTATAAAAAGAGAAGTATATGAAGAAGAGAATATTTTCATCTTTAGGTTGACCGTTGAATATGCATATTGTTTCTTAATTATACTTGTTACTTTGTGCTTTAATTAGTAATAAACACATATTTTACTATTATTCATTACCATAATTTTATTGTCATTCCCAGACCACACCTTTTCTTATACCGTGACACCTTATTCATTACCGTAACCCACAAATAAAACAAAAATTCGATTATTAGAAAAAATATTTTTCATTACTCATACACGGAAAGTAGGTCTGAAGTTGCCTGAGAAGCGGGTTGAAAGTAATACTTTTCAGCCCTAGGGAGAATCGTTTTCAACTGACAGCTGTCAAATAATTAAAAAAAACTAGTTGTCACATTTTTATTGGAATTCAAATGAAACACGACATACCCGAGTGCATCCATAGACAAGAAGAAAGATAGACTTTATTCATAAAGTAAAGACAACTGATTCATAGACATTCATAGACAATCATAGACAATACTTGACTATTAAAAAGCTAAATGCATAGCCCGCCGGCTAGGCCAAAGAAAAAAAAAAGGCGGGAAAGTGGCAAGCGGCAATCCGATCTTCATTTGTTTTTCGAGTTGTAGAGTTTTGTTTAGGCTTCTGTTTAACAGTGATTTTTATTTTGACTTTCCTTATATTCGTAATGAAAAGCACAGTGTTTACCTCGGGATAAAGACTTATTTAGTCCCTCGAACTATAGGCCCCCTCGCTACGCTCGGGCGCCAAACCCCGTCTCGGGACTAAATAAGTTACTTTCATCCCTAAGGTAACAATGTACTATAATATATTGATTAGTTAAAGCCGGAATCGCATAGACAAAGGTAGTGTGCAATATAATTTTAAAAAATCATCCTAAAATTCTTTAAATAAGATGTGGCACAAAATTTTCGCATAAATAACATGATTTTTGAAGAACGACCCATATAATAAATCAGTACGGTGAACACACTGTACCGGCGATCAGCTCATTGACGTTTGCCCTGCAAAAAAAAAAAATTAAAACAAGCTTTAGAAAAAGTAAACCAACTTCAACTATCACGATTGAATAAGCTTTGCCTTAAGTTATAAAAAACTCAGGAAATCTTATAAAACGTTTATCTCATGAAGTTACGGGCGCTTTACTTGTGGTTACGTCGTGTAAATGCACATTGCGTAAGTGTGCGTGCCTGTCAGGAGCCTAGGTGGGAGCGGTCAGGCGCGAGCAAGCTCTCTTATACATCAACTATACTTATAATAAAACTGTAACGGGACGAATTCTGTCACTGTCTCTGTCTGTCTATCTGTCTGCGCGAATCACGCGAAAACTACTGAACGGATTTGAATGAAATTTAGTATAGTGGTAACTGATACTCCGGGTCAATATATAGGATACTTTTTATCCTGATAAACAAAAAGGTTTATCCAGGATAGGGGATGAAAGTTTTCGGTGATTTTGCTCCATAACTTCGTCAAATCTAAACCGAATTTGATAATTCTTTTTTTTATTATAAATTGTGTACTATTAAAAATATTTTGTCAAATTTTGGTGAAAAAATCTACTATATTATATTCTCGGAAATAGAGGACATAACTCGCGGATAGTAAGTAGCAAGTCACTCTAAACTTTTTCCACTCCTCCCCCCGGACCTCGTTCAAGAGCAGACGTGCCGTACATACTTTGTTAATTACTTTTAAATATGTACAATTTAAATTTTAAATAAAATTATTACGATAAAAAACGAGTAAAATTCGGAGTGCATAAACAGTGAGGAGTCAAGATGAACAGACATCTATGAACACTGCCCCGCCTCAGTAACACAGCCATCTATGATCAGCGTGACAGCCATCGTTACGCTAGGTAAGCGAACTTAATAACTGCGCAAAGACATTGAATACTTTGCTGAACAAACCTCTACTGAATTCTGTTACCCTGGTACTGTGATGCCATAGATATATGAAAAATAGACAAAATAATTAAATTACGGATAATTATTTCTCCGATACTCGACAACTCTTTGAAGTTATAAGATCCTAGTAACAACAATATCGAGAGTTATACAGGTTGCTTCTTTTTCTACCGCGCCATCGGGAAACTGACCCTAAAATGTCACGTTTAGTTACACCTGAGAAATGCATGTCTGACCCCAATTTAAATAAAGACAGCTCCTATGAGACGGCACATACCTCAGGCAACCCAAGATACAAGCGTAAAAGGCGCGAATCTTTCAATCCGGAATTCGATGCTTTTAAAGAGGAAATTAAGGAGCTCATTGAATCATGGATGAAACAGCATGATAATCGATTAGGCCAAATATCAACTACGCTGCAAGATATTCAGAAAACCAACTCTGACATAGAAGCATCTATCTCATTTTTAAACTCACAGTACGAAGAGATTAAGGGCAGAGTAGAAAGGATAGAAACAGAAAAGAAAAAAGAGCAAGAGCATATTCTAATACTAGAAGAAAAAATTGAAGAACTGCAAAGAAATTCCCGTAAGACAACTTTAGAACTACGTAACGTGCCTAGCTCAAAAACAGAGAGTAAAGAAGAACTAACACAATCCTTTGTGAAGCTCGCTAAAGCTAGTAACATCGAAGTAAGTCAAAACGACATCCGAGACATTTACCGGGTAAAAGGCATCCAAAACACAAACAGTCCAATCATAATTGAATTAGCATCAGTCTCGCTTAAAACAGACTTGCTCAAGGCCACTAAAACGTACAACAGAAAAAACAAAAACAACAAGCTTAACGCATCACATCTCGGATATGCTAACATCACATCACCTATATTTCTGGTGGAACAACTAACCACTAAAGCAAACAGGCTATACTTTTTGGCCAGAGGACTCAGCAAAACGAAATCTTACCGATTCTGCTGGACTGCTAACGGGAAGGTGTTTATACGAAAGGATGAGAACTCCCCTATTATACGTATCACCAACGAAACACAAATACAAAAGCTGGGAAGTGAAAAATGACTATCTTTAAGAACTTTTCTAATTTTAATTTGTTTAAATTTAATGTTCTATGTACACATTTTACACATACACATATACATACACAACATATACATACACAATAATAAATTTTATCATTATAAAACAGTAAATTACAATAATTTAAATGGTACTACTATGTCTTTATGTCTATGCTTTTGTTGTTTCATTAGGAATATAATATTATGTATTACAAATACAATTACTACACGAATAACGACCAGTCACATAATACCAATTAACAGTGGATAAGTTACTCCCTATGGAAGAAATAGACTCATTGCAAATTGCTCAGTGTGTAATATGCAACCCAGAAGATTGCAAACAATATATCAATAATGATACTGTTCGAAATACACATATAAATATCATAACGCAAAACATTAGAAGCATCTACAAAAACTTTAACGATTTTGAAACTCTATTAACATCGCTTCATATTGTTTGTGAGATTTTGATTCTAACAGAATGTCATATTTCAGCACTAAAACCCCTTCCTACAATTAAAGACTACGATTTATACAGTAGCAAACATAACATTAACCAAAATGGAGGTGTTGCAATATATGTAAAAAACTCTCTAAGTCAAGTCAAAGTTGAAGAAAAACTCTTGGTTAATGCTACTTGTATGTCACTAAGTATTGGTGGTCACAGTGTAGTGTTAGCTATATATCGCTCACCATCTTTTAAAATAGCTGATGATTTTGTTGAATCTCTATATAACCTATTAAATACATATAAAAGCTACAATAATATTATAATCACTGGTGACATAAACATTAACATTGCAATAGATAGCTCAGATAATAATAGGCATACTTATTTGACAGCACTGGCTGAACATGGTATTCTTCCGGGACATACATATCCCACCAGAGAATCTAATTGCCTTGATCATGCTATGGTGCGATCTATAAATAGATTAAAAATTCTAGTTCTGAACTCATCCGTTACTGACCACCAAGCTATTATAATATCATTACAAACTAAAATTACAAATAAAGATATGAATAAAAATAAATACAAACCTAAATTAAACCTGGACTCGGCTCTAAACCAACTTGAAAAAACAAATCTCCACAACCTTTATCTAATGGATAAACCTAACAATATCACTAATTCCTTAATTAAAGAACTTAATCAGATTATCCGAGAGAACACTATTACATTGAAAATACCTAAAAAGCAGCGTAATTTAAAACCGTGGATTACCCCTGGACTATTGAAATGTATTCGGAACAGAAACAGTATGCAATATAAACTTAAGAAAAATCCGGACAATCTTATACTTAAAACTACATACATTCGTTATAGAAACTTTTGCAACAACTTGCTGAAAAAAATCAAAAGAAATTATGAACGCACTGAGATTAAAAAATCAATTAAAAATCCCTTTGAATTATGGAAAAATATTAAGACAATTGCCAATATATATAAAAATAAAAAGCATAGTACTGAGTTGTTAAATATTAAATCTACGGAAAATGAATCGTTGAGTTTAGTAAATGAATATTTTTCTAACGTGGGTAAACAACTGGCTGAACAGAAAGAAAATTATAATGCGAATAATTATACAACACCTGAATCTACTTTTAAATCTCCACTAAAATCTTTTGGCTTAATTGGCACTGACGAAACTGAAGTTAATTCTTTTATTATGAACTTGAAAAACAATAGTGCTGGTGGCTGGGATACTATACCTACTAAATTTGTGAAACACGCAAAACATATTCTTGTCCCTATACTTACCTACCTTTACAATATCTGTCTTGATCAAGGAATATTTCCAGATGCTTTCAAATTGTCACTAATTCATCCTATACATAAAAGTGGTAGCAAAAACGCAGTTGAAAACTACAGGCCAATATCTCTGTTACCGGTGCTATCCAAAATATTTGAGAAAATCATAAATAAAAGACTCAATATATACTTACAGCAGTGTAAAATTCTTGCTGGTTCTCAATATGGATTTAGGAAGGGAATTTCTACCGAGGACGCTGTTATTGACCTTACAAATGAAATTGTAGGGAGACTTGACCAGGGCCAGAAATGCATTGGTGTATTTCTGGACCTGGCCAAAGCTTTTGACACCGTTTGTATTCCTTTACTATTAAATAAACTGGATAGGATCGGTATCAGAGGTACACCATTGCAACTGTTTGAAAGTTACCTTACAAATAGAAGGCAAAAAGTAAAAATTGGTGACGCCGTAAGCCAAGAAACATCAATTACGTATGGTGTTCCGCAAGGTAGTGTTCTCGGACCTACCCTGTTCTTAATATACATAAATGAACTATTACTACTAAATCTTGATAAATGTAAGGCCTATTCTTATGCAGACGACACTGCATTAATTTTCTACGGTGACACATGGGAAGAAGTAAAACACAATGCTGAAAAAGGCATGAGTACTGTTGTTAATTGGTTAAATAATAACGTGCTCACGTTAAATATATCCAAAACCAAATTTATGTCTTTTTCAATTAGAACTCCAACACAACCACCTGCTGATTTTACCATCAAATGCCATTCTTGTCACTATTATCAAGGAGATCCTTGCGATTGTCCTAAAATTAATAATGTGACAGAGTATAAATACTTAGGAGTGATAATAGATCAACATCTAAATTGGTATAAACAAATAAATAACCTAATAAATAGAACTAGAAATCTTATATGGATCTTTAAAAAACTTCGCCATGTTGTACCACCTGCGTTATTAAAAACTATATACATTGCACTAGGACAGTCAATCTTGACGTATTGCATTCCCGCCTGGGGTGGCGCATGTAAGACCCAACTTATCCAGTTAGAAAGAGCACAAAGGTCCCTTTTGAAGGTAATGTATTTCAGACCGTACAGATATCCAACACATAGTTTATATACTTCTGCTAAAATACTAACCATAAGACAGCTATACATTCTGCAAACATTAGTTCGGGTGCACCGTACGTCACCCTACAACAAATCACTTCAAAATAAGAGACGTAACTATGCGGTCATAAAGACATTCCCCTGTAATACTAATTTTGCAAGTAGACAGTACAAAACTAAGTCGCCCTATTTATATAACAACATAAATAAAACTTTAAATATACATCATATGAAATTGTTCGAATTTAAACAAAAATTAATTAACTGGTTAAATAATTTAAACTACAACGAAACAGAAAAACTCTTACAATTGCAAACCTAATTGCTTCCTTTTAATTTCCATTTCTATTTTTATAATTTAACCCAAAGTAGTACCTATCATCAATCTACTCTAACTTAATCAGTACACCTACGGACACGGACACACACACGCACACATACACACACACACACACACACACACACACACACACACACACACACACACACACAGACACACACACAGACACACATACATATCTACATAAACGACGGAGGAAGAGCAGGTTTCCCGGGATACAGGTTATCTATAACTTAAATCGGGACTCCTGATACATTTGTAACTGACTTTATCTTATAAATAAATTTTCATTTCATTTTCATTTCATTTCATTTCATTTCCACGCGGAAGAAGTCGCGGGCATCAACTAGTTATAAATAATTTTGAAGTTGTATTTACCTGTAAATGAAGAAGTTATATTCGTTGGTGTCGAGCGTCGAGTACCCAAATCTTGGGAGAGTGTTCGACATCACCCACACTTCGTCGTCTGTGATGTGAAGATCTGCAAGTACATTATTACATCATCATCACCTACTGTCGTGATCCTAAATTAAATTATTATTTTAAATGGGTAGTTTTGATTTTAACATGGCAACACTAAAAATGTGGGTAATCTTTGCTGGGTTGGTAGACCTGTTTGAGTTGACCGCTTATCGATGATTGGTCAACTCAAATCCGGCAAAGACCTTCCCACATTTTTAGTGTTGCCATGTTAAGATCAAAACTACCTATTTAAAATAATAACTATACTTGATCTTAGTCTGCCAATCAGCACTTGGCAAACGTAAACTTACTCAAACTGAATCGTAACTGTAACTGTCTTAAGTCTTAACCTTTCTCCATTCTTTCTTTCTCTCTTTCTCTCATTCATCCTACTTCTGAGGACCCGTGCCTTGTACTGGATTAGAATGATGATAAAGATTTTGAAGAGTGCGCTCAGAAACTTCACAACCTATGCCTCCTTCACCTTTTTACAATAGAACTGCGAGAAGTCGTGAGCGTTGGCATCCTTATGTGGTAGAAATCCAACCTACTCGAAGGAAACGCTTCAATTTAACGTTTCTGATAAGAACCGCTAAGGTGTGGAACACTCTGAACATCCGTGTTTCCTACCTATAACTTGAGCACCTTCAAGGCAAGAGTGAATAGGCATCTTCTAGCCAAGCGCACTCCAACCTCATCAGTGCTATCCAGTATTGATTGTCATCAAGAGCAAGCCTATTTCGCTCATCTGCGACAAGGGTGACATAATTCAAAATTCACCAATTTTAGTGTAGAAAATTTATACTTTTTGCTATAAAAACAACATTAGGCTAAGCACAAAAAAATAAGAGCGAGAGAGATTGTGACTTAATGCTCTGTCGGTTTGTTGGCCGCTGTGTTGTTTCGAGACCGCAGCATCCACAAAACATTACTCTTTAACGAGAGAATTCTTTTATCGTCGATTTTGAATTATGTCACTCTTGTCGCAAATGAGCGATGTTTGATTTTAAAGAAAGGTTTACCTGAAGGATAGCTCAGTATCTGTCGATCTCTAGCCAGGATAGCGACATTGGAAGGGTCCAGCATGGTGCCACTGTTCCAGCAGGACACAGCATCACGCCCTACTTCCGCGAAGAACACCACGTTCGTCTTAGGATCCAAGGCGTGCATAGTGGACTGGCTGTCTTCTCCGCGGCTGCCAACGTACTGCGAATGGAGAAGTTAAAGATAAACCCTTATTCCGTAGTTATACAACGTATAATGAAACTCCGAAATAATACTGAAGGAGGTGAATGTGCTCATGAAACTGAACAACTTTCCCCAAGGAACATAGGTCGAAATGTGAAAAAAAATTTGGACCTCCCATACAAAATTGACGATCAACTGATTTACTAGGGGAGGTAAAAATTTTTTTTTATATTTCGACCTAGGTTCCTTGGGGAAAGTTGTTCAGTTTCATGAGCTCATTCACCTCCTTCAGTATTATTTCGGAGTTTCATTACACGTTGTATAATTCAATTTATATTTTTTTTATTCGATAACAGGTTAGTTAGTCATTGAGTGCGATCTAATCTGATGGTAAGTGACGATGCCTAAGATGGTAACGGGCTATCTTCAAAGGGGTATGGCAGTGTACTTTCAACCCATACCCCTAATCTGTTTCTAGCCGCCATCGTGCCGGAACATTAAATCGCTTGGCGGGCACTGCCATACCCCTTCGAAGTTAGTCTACCATCTAAAACTGCATCGTCACTTACCATCAGGTGAGATCACACTAGAGGACCATGTCATCGAATAAAAAAAAGACGGATACAGCCTCATTAAAACAGCTTACCTATAACTTAATACTTGTTTTATGACCTATTTATTTTCTGTGTTTACAAATGTTATTCTTACATGTTACATTTTCGATTGTAGGTATAGTTAATCGATGAATATCCGCATTTTGACAACAGTCAAATATGGGTAGGTATTTGACTTGTCAAAATCAAAATCAAAAATTTATTTATTTCATGTAGGCCAACTTGTAGCTCTTATGACACGTCATAAATCTACCACCGGTTCGGAATGCAGATTCTGCTGAGAAGAGCCGGCAAGAAACTCAGCAGTTGCTCTTTTCAAAAAAAAAAAAAAAAATTTTTTTTTACAATAGGTAACAAAACTATGCTATGCACACAGTGTTTCCACAAAGAAGTTTCAAAAACGCACACCTACCACAACCTAGCACATGTTAAGATGGGTAGACACAAAGCAGACCCATTCCCGTTGGTGGCGTACCAAGATGCGGATATTCGTTGGTCTACTCACGGAATACTGCCTGTAGTAGTCGCTGGAGTTGCTGGCGGTGCTGTTCTGCAGCAGGCACGTGGACACGGAGAACTCCTGGACGCTGGCCAGCGGGTGGAAGTAGGCAGTCCTGCACCCGTCGTCTCTGGGGTTGGTCAGGGTGATGCTGAAGATGCCATCACTCCATTGGAAGTTTTGACCTGATTAAGCAATAGTTTGTCAGGAATATGGAGTGGTTTATTTATTGATTGAGGTTCTTAGTAGAATAGAAATATTTTTTATTCAAATAAACTTTTACAAGTACTTTTGAATCGTCACTGAATCTACCACTTGTTCGGAATGCCGTTCCTGCCGAGAAGAGCCAGCAATAAACTCGACGGTTGCTCTTTACAAAAAAAAAAAATTTTTTTTTACAATAGGTAACAAAACTATGTATGCTTCCACAATAAAGTTTCAAAAATGCAAAACAATCCAATGCATGTTAAGGACAGGCAGGCAAAAGCAGACCCATTTCCGTTGGCGGCACCCGTTCACGAGCACGACGCATGATCCAGCCGTTGCTTCGCTCAACCATAGTTGAGGGAACGTAAAATAAACATACTAATATTATAAAAGCAAAAGATTGTATGTATGTGTGTATGTATGTGTTTGTTACTCCTTCACGCCACAAGTCAAGGACTTAAAAAAAATAGTAGGAAAAAAAACGCTTACCAGCAATTCTGAAGTTCCCAGCGATCGGGTTGAAATGGAAGAAGTTGTGCGTCACACGCCAGCTGTTGTTTTCTTGCAGCGAGTACACGATCAGCCCAAACGTGGTCAAGTCTGGGATGTAGGCGTACGCCTCCCCACAGGAGCCGGTGATGTCCACGGTTATGGACGCCAGTCCTGGGATAGAAGTGGGCAAGCTCAGTTATCACCGGTCGTCCCATTCCATCGCTGGCCCACTATTAGGCACCTTTAGGCCGCAGTCCACAATACTGGCCACTCGGCCACTGGGCCAGCATCGTGGACTAGGGTGAATTAGCAGCAAACTTCACCTAGACTATACCTATAATAGCATTATGAAGAACACCATAAATATGCATGTGTAACTCCCCGAAAAGGAGGCAGAAGTTTTATCCACTGAGCTGTCATCGTTTCTCATTATAATTAATGCAGTATGCAGCGAGTGATGGAAATGGAAAAATTGTGCGTCACACGCCAGCTGTTGTTGTCTTGCAGCGTTCTGGAATGTATCGTTGCTGTCCACGGTTATGGACGCCAGCCCTGGGAGTGGGCAAGTTCAATCATCATCGGTTATCTCAACCCGTCGTTCGCTCACTATTAGGCACGTCTACTCTCGTATAGGCCATAGTCCACGATACTAGCCACTCGGCCAGCATCGTGGACTACGTGGATTTGCAGCAGACTTCACCTAGACTATACCTATAAAGGCATTATGAAGAAAACCACAAATATGCATGTGTCCTCACGAAGGTTTCCGTTTAAACAAATGATTTTTCATTGCTTGTAACACACATAACTCACACTATCATCGCTTTTCATTATAATTAATGCAGGATGCAGCGATCTTCATCGGTTATCTCAATACCGTCGTTATTAAACACGGGTCTACTCTCATTTAGGTCGTAGGCCACGGTACTGGCCACTAAGCCAGTATCGTGGACTACATTGTAAATACAGTGGTTTTGTAGTGCCTAATTTATTTTCTTCTTAGGCATAGAGAACTATGCCTTGCTAGTTCTTGCAATCCACGAGGGCACGTGGCTCATAGTTGTGTGCATGTCGTATCTGTCCAAGTGTGAGCGAGAGCTTGCTCGCGCCTGCCCGCTCCCACCTAGGCTCCTGACAGGCACGCACACTTCCGCAATGTGCATATACACGACGTAACCACAAGTAAGGCTCGTGCGCCTTCGGGATTTGTGATAACTATATATACTAGTTAATCTCATAAAAGAAATTTACCTGTTGGAGTGTTCGCGGCTGGTATATCTGAGCTCTTGAAGGGGTATCTCAAGATCTGTCTATCGGAAGACAGGTCGAATATCACGATCGCTGGAGGCTGTACTTGCTGGGGGTTACCTGATGTGAATACACGAGTTATTTTAACAATTTTTTTTATTTTTTTATTTATTTCTCTCAAAAAGTCTAAGGGGCCGTTCAAGTCTTACGTAAGCACTATGGGGGGGTGGGGGGGTCTTTGTTTTGCTTATTTTGGATGACATTGGAGGTAGGGGAGTCTAGATGTTGATTACGTCATCGGTAGTTATTTACTTTTTTACACGAATGGCAACCCTCACATTGTCTATGCTTGAAACCGAAACGCATTTTCGGGGATTCCCGCAAATAATGATATAAATAAATTATAATATAAAAAAATACATTTATAATTGAAAAATGCCATTAGGTATATAAAAAACTTGAGAGGTGTCAAGGGACACCCGGATGGAACGAAGTTCAATGCGAAATAGAAATGAAAATATCTGGCTTGCTTTCTATAAGAGAGAGAGAGACAGACAGAGAAACATGCGACGCCGATAGCAAAAAGTGTCGTGACAACTTTTCGTAAGAATTTTTTCCGTCTAGCCCCCTTTCATAACGCGCGATAAGGAACTTCGTTCCAACAAGTGCTAGGAACTCATTTATTGCTGTTACGATACACTGTATCTGAAGGTACACTGTATCTGAAGATACACTGTATCTGAAGATACAGTGTATTGTCTTAGCACGGCAGCGCCGCGGCGAATATCGCCTATTTCAGGAAAATCCCAGGGTAGAGAAAGAAGACTCACCAGGAATCTCCATGAGCCCGGTGTCCACTGTCCACAGACGTCCGCACTCGTCAGCCCGTGTCCGGTACACGGAGGTCAGTCTCCGCGAGCGGGCGAGGTCGGGGTAGGGGCGCAGGGCGGGGGAGCGTGTGTTGCCATCCCGCGAGAGAGACAAGTAGTTCAGCGTCGAGGGGATGCCTTGGGGACGACAGATTAGATTATATAATTCATTCATTCACTCATTCAAATTCAAAGTTTATTAAAATAGCTCTAATGACACGTCATAAATCTACCACCGGTTCGGAATGCAGATTCTGCTGGGAAGAGCCGGCAAGAAACTCAGCAGTTGCTCTTTTCAAAAAAAAAAAATTACAATAGGTAACAAAACTATGCTATGTATACAGTGCTTCCACAATGAAGCTTCAAAAATGCATACGTAGTTACATACAATCCAATACATGTTAAGAAGGGCAGACAAGGTAGACCCATTCCCGTTGGTGGCACCCGTTCACGAGCACGACGCATGATCCAGCCGTTGCTTCGCTCAACCATATTTGAGGGAACGTAACAACCCGCACCACACGACACCGCCACAGAAATGTTTAAAGAGAGCATGACATACTTCATTTAATTGAATTATTTAATTCAATTTCATTCATTCATTCACTCGTTCATTCCTTCACTCGTTTAGTTATTCATTCATTTATTCAAAGGTTTACGCCGTAGACAGAGAAGTACTATAGACTTAATGTTATCTCTTTTTCACTCCCACACGAAAAAGATGCAGTATAACGATTGAGGGAATGCCTTGAGAACAACTCAATACGTTGAGTTCATCCATTCAGTCGCTCATTAAGTCACTCCTTCATTCGTTCACAAGTTCACTTATTCATTCAATCAAAGATTTTGGCCTTACCACGCTAGTCTAGTGAGAAAAAGAGAGCGCTATTGCAACATGACGTCACGCTTCAGTAGCTCCATACACTCTCCATACAAAATTTCGTTACAGAAAGAGATGAATACAGTCGCAGTAAAACAGCTTATATATTATAACTTTCAAAAAACTTCCAAAAAAGGAGGAGGTTCGCAATTCGTCGGAATCTTTTTTTTTTTAATTTTTTATGTAAGTATGTTCCCCGATTACTCGAAGACGCCTGGACCGATTTGGAAAATTATTTTTTCGTTTGAAAGGGTACTTCCCAGGTGGTTCCATTGTCTTCAACTCAGGATCTAATGATGGGATGCTGGAGAAATCGAGGGAACTCTTCAAATTGTATAGGCCCAATCGATATACTTTGTAGTGGCGTTTGAAGTCGGTTTTGTAGAAAGAATTTTTACGTTTATATAATGACAACAGTCTAATACCCTATTGGAGAAGGCTGATGGGATGAGAAGACATCCTGGCAACGTTGTCACTCACCATAACGCCTCCTTGGAACCGTCACGAACAACCGGTCTCCAACTTTTTCCACGCCCATTGGCACATTGTTGTACTGGATGTAGAATCTGCCTGCTTCTTCTAGAATAGAATAGAATAATTTTTTATTCAATGACATTATAATATAAATTATCTATACTAATATTATAAAGCTGAAGAGTTTGTTTGTTTGAACGCGCTAATCTCAGGAACTACTGGTTCGAATTGAAAAATTCTTTTTGTGTTGGATAGTCCATTTATCGAGGAAGGCTTTAGGCTATATAACATCACGCTGCGACCAATAGGAGCGAAGCATCAGTGAAAAATGTTGCAAAAACGGGGGAAATTATCCATATTCAAAATATATTCTTTTAAAAACTTCTTAATCGCGATCATACTAACAGAAATTGACGTGGACGAAGTCGCGGACAACAGCTAGTTATAATATACATTCTATGAAAATTTCAAGTAGATATCTTCCTATTACAGGAAAAGGATAAAACATTTATCCCCTCGCTTAGCTTTATCCACCCGTCGAGCATGGGCACAGCGGTGGAAATAACATTCAGTGGATATACTTATAGAAATATGTCGCCATGCTTTAGCATAGGGAAAAGATAATTTTATCCCCTGTCAGTGGATAAAATCGGGGGATAAAACTTTTATCTAGATAATTATCTAGATATAAAAGATATAGGTACTTATTATATTATTAGCCTTGAAGACGTCTCAAAGATCACGTTTTGTTGACGATACATTATATTATATTACGTGTTTTTACGATAATGTTTGTTCCTAGCTATAACCTTCCGATAGTGGTTGTCTACTTACGGTCGTAACTAGAACAACAGTAGGTACATTAAGATTGATATCTATCTAGCTGATACCCGCGACTTCGCCCGCGTGGATTATGTTTTTAAAATCCTACGGGAACTCTTTAATTTTCCGGGATAAAAAGTAGCGTATATCACTCTCCAGTTCCTCAACTATACCCATACAAAAAATTACGTTCGATCCTCGTTCGGTTGTTCCGTGACTGAAGGACAAACCAAGAAACTTTCGCATTCATATTAGAAAGAGTATCTACCTTAGCGTTGCCAGACGTCCCGTATTTCCCGGGACATTCCGTATTTTAGGCATAATTTAAAATGTCCCGGCGGGACAGGCTATGTCCCGTATTTGAGCTGTACTTCGTTTTTCATTATGAAATCGATCCAAGTATTCTCACGCGCAACATTCGTAAAAAAGCGAGTTGATCACCGTTTATAATTACGATTATAATTGTATTGATTTTTGCAGATATGTTAAAACGAATAAAAATATGTTTAAACTGACTCAATACTCGGAAAGATATAAAAAAAGACACTAAATAATTTTATTTTTATTTGTCCCGGGTAAAAAATTGAAATCCCGTATTTTTTACCCATTTAACCATTTGTCCCTTATAGGCTGAAAAAAAATCTGGCAACCCTAATCTACCTACATAATATTTTTATTCTGAAATTCGATTTTTTTTTTAAATATTTTAGCGAGCAAACGTGCAGGCGGGTCACCTGATTTTAAGTTAAGCTCAACCATA
Source organism: Hipparchia semele (assembly GCA_933228805.2). NCBI lineage: Eukaryota > Metazoa > Arthropoda > Insecta > Lepidoptera > Nymphalidae > Hipparchia > Hipparchia semele. The sequence goes on along the minus strand of OW121735.1, from coordinate 4,024,441 downwards.
AAGACCATATACATATATGTCGGAGCGAGCGAACTCCGGGTAGTCATCAGGAGGGCAATCTTAGGCTAGTTCATTTATTGTTCTGAGCTTTTGTGGGCAAAGGAAACACGAGAGACAAACACAGTCATTATAACGATTTCACTAAAACCTGTTAAACAATATTGTTCGCACTAATCACTCGATTGTCCAATTTATAATCTACGTTTTAAATGCTTTATCTAGATTTAGTTAAGAGAGCGGATACGAGTCCGTGGGTCGCGCTTAGACGCTTCCTAGGCAAGTATTTGACTCCCAGGCTCACGCTTTACTCATCTTAGAGGAATCCAAACCAACCCTCGGCCACGTACGATGGCATACTAATCCCGTCACCGTCGCTCTGCTTTGAAACAATAATCCTGTTGTAACATAAACAATCGCATTCCCTATATTTGGGCGAGGTGCGAACTAACACCGGCGCCGCGCGCCGAACGTATATATAAACTATAATAAAGAGAAAAAAATAATATTTACCATTAGGGTCTGCAGAAGGACTTTGTGTTGTCGCTTGCCAAGTGGGTTGATCATTCTGTGGTCCTGTGTGACAAAGTTATATCATTAGTATAGTTCTTGCAATTCACAAGGGCGCGTGGCTCATGGTTGTGTGTGTGTCGTATCTGTATAAGTGACAACTCAAAAACGCTGAAACCCTACCTAAACCCGTCTCCACCATCCCCTTATAACGGCCCCGGACCTCACATCTAATCAATTTAACCACAACACGTCAGACAAACCACCATCTGAACGTGAGGGTAACTACCTAACATATCCAAATATTATTTAATCAATTACACTCATCTAAACCCCAATATTAATTCGATTAGGGCGTGATTGCTATCGCAATCCCTCAATCAAATACTACGACCTAGACGCGGGAGCATCTAATATCTGAATGAGTCTCTGAAAGAGACTGAATTCGTAACGTCAAAACCGCCGTATTTTTACCGTTCCGTACCCAGACGGGCGCCACGTCGTCAACAAAGTCAAATAGAGATTTTATCAAACTACCTTCAATACATTAAAGTTGTATATCGTTACTATTTCAATATTTCGCTAACATAAGTGTGAGCGAAAGCTTGCTCGCGCCTGACCGCTCCCGTCTAGGCTCCTGACAGGCACGCACACTTACGCAATGTGCATGTACACGACGTAACCACAAGTAAAGCTCACGCGCCCTCGTGAATTGCAAGAACTATACTACACATCCACTCAAGTTGGCGGTCGTCGACCTTTACAAAATGACGTCATACCGGAGCCAGGTGCCATGACGTAGGTACATATAATCCAATACATGTTAAGACGTGCAGACAAAGCAGACCCATTCCCGTTGGTGGCACCCCTTCACGAGCATGACGCAAGATCCAGCCGTTGCTTCGCTCAACCATAAAGACCTATATATAAACTATAATAAAGAGAAAAAATAATATTTACCATTAGGGTCTGCAGAAGGACTTTGTGTTGTTGCTTGCCAAGTAGGTTGGTCATTCTGTGGTCCTGTGTGACAAAGTTATAATATTAGTAACTTTGTCACTAACATAGAAATAGGAAAGTTTACTAATACACTAACTTAGATACTAATCAAATTTAAATATTATTGTAATGCTATGGACTTTTGTCTGAATTCAATGATTATTTGAAGACTCCTCGGGAAAAACAATGAATGTCAAAAGATGATTAAAAAGAGAAAAACAACTTTTTATAGTTTCAAAGTCTATATTTCTTTCATTTTATGCTCATTATTTTGTATAAATATTGAAATAACATATTACTATGTAAACATGTTCTTTGACTTTATCAAAAAATATAGTTTAGTTCTATATTTTAGTAACAGATGGCATTAAAGGCTCAGTTTCACGAAAAAAGTGACATTCATTGTTTTTCCCGAGGAGTCTTCATTTATTTATTTATTAGTACCTACAGTTCTTGCAATTCACGAGGGCACGTGAGCTTTACTTGTGGTTATAAGTTTTCAGTCCATGTATCAGTGCAATAATGGGTTGTAGTAAAATTTATAGACGAGATTTGTATATATTTTGTACCTTGATTCCAATTTTGATTATTATCACTTCCATCATCGTTGAAAAAGATCCGATCGGCCTCTCTTTTCGAACGGAACTCTTCGATGTCCTCGGAAAATCGGTCTTGAATTACTGTAATACAATAATTACTTAAAAAAAATATCCTTACAGAGATAGATTATAGTCTGGAATAGGGCATAGGCTACTTTTTATCCCGGGAAATAAGCGAGTTCCCGCGGGAATAAAAACCTCATTCCACGCAAACGAAGTCGCGGGTGTCAGCTAGTATTATAAATGCGAAAGTGTGTTTGTTTGTTGGTTTGTCCTTCAATAACGCTGTAACAGAGCTACGGATCAAGGTGATTTTTTGACCATTTTTTGACCGATTTATGTTTTTACCAATGTTACATTTTTGATTGTAATTATTGAATAATATATACATTTTGACAACATTCTAATACCCTATTTCCTAGGGTTATTAGTAGGGTTGCCAGACGTTCCGTATTTCCCGGGACATCCCGTATTTTAGGCATAGTTTAAAATGTCCCGGCGGGACTGACTCTGTCCCGTATTTGAACCGTAGGTCGTTTTTCATTATGAAATCGATCTAAGTATTCACACACGCAACGTTCGTAAAACGTACTTGTCTCGCTACTAACTTGCACTCGCAGCCCGCATCGACCAATGATAATGTTAGTGTCAGAATGACAATTTTAAAACTGACTCGATCCTCGGAAAAATATAAAAAATAATAAAAAATGACACTAAATAATTTTGTTTTTTATTTGTCCGGGGTAAAAAACTGAAATCCCGTATTTTTTTGCCCATTTAACCATTTGTCCGTTATAGACTGAAAAAAAATCTGGGAACCCTAGTTATTAGACTCTTGTCTTCGACCAAAAATCGACCTTCGGCCGGACAGTGCAAGTTATAAATTTTCCACAATAAAGGATGAACCTGTCACGATTTCGTTACTTCCTAGAACCGGTATGTCTAAGTATCCACTTCAATGTCTATTTATAAAACGCCGGGTATTTTTAGTATTGATATAACCAAATACACATTAATTTCATAGAAATGGACGTTATTTTTTTCAAAGTTTCGAACTATAACGCTAAGAAAAGAAGTTTCAAACAAACTGACATTTTTCACATTTTCATCTCTCTCTCTCTCTCTAAATATAAATTAGCAATTAAGGATATCTTGACTAAAACCGACTAGCTATACGTTAGTCGGTTTTCGGTATGTTTTCATCATAATGCGTCATGCTCGTGAACGGGTGCCACCAACGGGAATGGGTCCGCTTTGACTGCCCATCTTGACATGCGTTGGATTGGTGTACCTACGTATGCATTTTTGCATTTTTGAAGCTTTATTGTGGAAGCACTGTATACATAGCATAGCTTTGCAAAAAAATTTTTTTTTGAAAAGAGCAACTGCTGAGTTTCTTACCGGCTTTTCTCAGCAGAATCTGCATTGCGAACCGGTGGTAGATTTATGACGTGTCATAAAAGCTACAAGTTAGCCTACATGAAATAAATTAATTTTGAATTTTTTGAATTTTTGTTTAAAAAGTACCTATCGTTCTTATTAACGCTAAGACAAGAAGTTTCAAACAAACTGACATTTTTACAAACAATAACGCGTCGATACTGCGTAGTCTGTCTTTAAAGGCTTAGTAAAAAAATGGCTTATAACCACATCACATACACAACGTGTAACTAAAGGGTGGGTCAACCCCGAAGGAAACTAAGAATGATACGGCGTTCATCAATTCCCTAAAAAAATTTCTTATAGATAAAGCCTACTATAAAATAAATGACTTCCTTAATGAGTAACTTGACGTCCGTCTCTCTACTAAGCCAATATTTTGCTGTGCCCCAACGGGGTTCCAATGTAAAGGATGGTCTCTAGTTTTAAGAATCATTGTATGCAGAGGCGTAACTATAGGGTGGCATGACGGCAAAATGCCACGGGCCCCAGCCGGCAGGGGCCCCCGATCAGAGAGGGCCGGAAGCACAAGATGATCATAACATTTATAGCCATTCCTGTGACTACGGCTAGTGCCGAGCGATCATTTTCAAAATTAAAATTGGTATAAACTAAACTCTTTGGGACAAGAAGAAAGGTTACGCACAGTGGTAGATTTACCAAATGGCTGATTTGACTGGAGCCTAGGGCAGCAGATTTTAGGGACGGCGATTTTGGGGCCAAAATTTTTATTTATGTCTTACAGAAATTAAAAAGATACATATTTGTAATACCTAAATGTCATTAGGTCCACAAACACATTTTAAAATAACCCCAATAACAATTACTAAATAGTTAATAACAATTACTAAATAGTACGCATACAAACGCAAGGTCTCAAGCGCCAAAAGTACAGGACTAGATATGGCGCAGTGCAGAATAAAAAATTTCGCGCTCACTTCGTTCGTGAAAATGTCACTTTTCTGTTGCTATTGTAGATGCCAAGAATGGACTACTAAGTGCCGTAATGCAATCATAAAAAATTTCACGCTAGCTTCACTCGCGAAAATGTCACTTTTATGTTGCTATTGTAGGTACCAAGAAGTGACTACTAAGTGCCGTAATGCAATCATAAAAAATTTCGCGCTCGCTTCGCTCGCGAAAATATCGCTTTTACGTTGCTATTGTAGGTGCTAAGAATGGACTACTAAGTGCCGTAATGTAATCATAAATACAATACGCTCCAAATTAAAGGTTATTAGAAAATCAAGTAATTGTAATTGCGTTTGTATGTACCTACTTCACGTAGTGATTTATGAAAAAATAAAAATTACTATCTCATTGGGTGAGCTTCTTTATATTGGGCAAGGGAGGGCCCCATCCGATGAATTTGCCACGGGCCTCAAACGGTATAGTTACGCCTCTGATTGTATGTCATTGGAATGCAACAAATAAATGAATAAATGAATAAAATAAATGAAAGGAGGTGAATGTGCTCATGAAACTGAAAAACTTTCCCCAAGGAACATAGGTCGAAATATGAAAAAAAATTTTACCTCCCATAGTAAATCAATCAGCGGATCGTCAATTTACGTTTCCTCAAGTATTACGTTTCTGAGCGTTATAGTTCGATGTTTAAGTTATTTTTTGTTACATAACAGAAGAACCGAAACAAGTTTCTACAAATTACCCGAATTTTCATTCAAACAAACCGCCTCGCGTCTCACGCTGTAGGAATAATTACTGCGGTTCACGACCTTGGTGCAGATCTGATGGCCAGTTAATATCGCAAACGAATTTATTTATTTACTAGCTTTAACCCGCGGCTTCGCTCACGTTAGGTTCGATTTTTAACCCCCTATTTAACCCTTTTTGGGTTGAAATTTTCCAAAATCCTTTCTTAGCGGATGTCTAGGTCCTAACAGCTACCTGTATACCAAATTTCAGCTCGATCGGTCCAGTGGTTAGAGCTGTGCGTTGATAGATCAGTCATTCAGTCAGTCAGTCACCTTTGCCTTTTATATATTTAGATTTATTAAAGAGGCACACAAAACAGATTGAAATTAAAAATTGCTCAAAATATAAATACATACAGCTTATCGAGAACCAAGTAACAACCTCTAATATGTGTGCACAGCATTATTGAATAACTTAACTAACGAGTCAGAAAATTATAACATAAAATTAGTACCTACCTAAATGAATAACATAAAATATTGACGTGGTCCATATTGTGGTGGAATAAAAATATATATAGATCGATGTCCACTGCTGAACGAAGGTATCTTGCATGGACTTCCACATGCCTCAGTCTTGCGCCGCCTGAATCCAGCGGCTCCCTGCGACTCGTTTGATGTCATCGGTCCACCTAGTGGGGGGTCTGCCAGCACTGCGCTTCCCGGTGTGGGGTCGCCCCTCCAGCACCTCGGGGCCCCATCGACGAACGACGACGAACTATGTGCCCCGCCCATTTCCACTTCAGTTTCGCGACTCGCTGAGCTATGTCGGTGACTTTGGTTCTCTTACGTCAACGGACTTGAATTTTAATTATTTTGGAAGACCCTCGTCTGATGTCATTGGTCCACCTAGTGGGGGGTTAAGTAAATTATACTCACATTGGATTCCATTGATATCGTAAGTAAGCTGTTTCCAAGCGAACACTTCCTGGAATTTTCCAAGTCGCCTCCTCTGTTGATTGGTTCCCACCGCCAACAATACGAGGGCGAAGATGGGAGCTAATCTCTTCATAGCTTTAGTTTATTCTGAAATCATCTTTATCGTATTAACCCTATTATTTCCAATTAATTAATTAATTCTATTCTATTAATCCTATTAATATTACAAATGTGAAAGTTTGGATGTATGGATGTTTGTTACTCAATCACGTCGCAACGACTGAACCGATTTGGTTGAAATTTGGCACAGAGATAGCTTATAGTCTGGATAATACATAGACTACTTTTTATCCCACAAAATAAGAGAGTTCCCGCGGGAATCCAAGAAACCTCAATCCACGCGAACGAAGTCGTGGGTATCAACTAGTATTTTTATTATAAATGCGAAAGTTTGGATGTATGGATGTTTGTTACTCAATCACGCCGCAACGACTGAACCGATTTGGTTGAAATTTGGCACAGAGATAGATATCAGGAATAGCAATACTTTTTATCCCGGGAAATAAAAATAATTAGGAAATATCTGCGTGGGAGATATTATAGTGCGCAAGGGTGTGCGCGAACACAGAAGCACTCTCTATTCCCTCACTCTCATAGTCCGATGGGACGGAAAATCCGACACGACCGGAGAGAAATCAGGCGCAGGACCGACGGCTTTACGTGCTCTCCGAGGCACGGGGGTGACTCGATTTTTTTTACCTTATTAAAATTAATTTAAAAAAAATACTCAAATACATACCTGTTAATCTAATTTTTGATTTTTTTAAACTGGTTCTATTGCATATCTCTTCGAAATAACTGTGACACTATTTTTTTTTAAATAAATAAAATAAAAAAAAGACAGGTCAAGTAATATGTGCACATCTATCAAGATCTATGTTCAGTGCGAAACTAAGTTCCCAATCTAAGTTAATATGCAAACTATGTGTAGATCACAAACATTGTATGTTTACAGCAAATAAAATGTATAGACGTGTTTGTATGTGATTTCCAAATACTACCTACTTCTAACAGCCTTTTGAACCAATGCCAAACACAGTCTATTCAGCGTTGCCAGACGTCCCGTATTTCCCGGGACATCCCGTATTTTAGGCATAATTTAAAATGTCCCGGCGGGACAGGCTATGTCCCGTATTTGAACTGTACTTCGTTTTTCATTATGAAATCGATCCAAGTATTCTCACACGCAACATTCGTAAAAAAGCGAGTTGATGACCGTTTATAATTACCATTATAATTATTGTATTGATTTTTGCAGATATGTTAAAACGAATAAAAATATGTTTAAACTGACTCGATACTCAGAAAAATATCAAAAAAAAATACACTAAATAATTTTGTTTTTATTTCTCCCGGGTAAAAAACTGAAACCCGGTACTTTTTACCCATTTAACCATTTGTCCCTTATAGTCTCAAAAAAAATCTGGCAACCCTAGTCTATACTTATAATAAAACTGTAACGGGGCGAATTCTGTACATTAAATATATCTTGAAAATTTTAATTGGACGATACTTTATTGTCGATACTAAGCTCAAAACAATTTTTTTTTTGAATTTTTTGTCTGTCTGTCTGTCTGTGCGCGCATCACGCGAAAACTACTGAATGGATTTGAATGAAATTTGGTATAATGGTAGCTGATACTCCGGGTCAATATATAGAATACTTTTTATCCTGATAAACAATAAGGTTTATCCGGGATAGGGGATGAAAGTTTTTGTTGATTTTGCTCCATAACTTCGTCAAATCTAAACCGCATTTGATAATTATTTTTTTATTATAAATTGTGTACTATTAGAAATATTTTGTTCAATTTTGATAAAGATCTACCAAATATTATCGAAGATAGAGGATAACTTCTCGCGGTTAGTAGCAAGTCAGTCTTTTTCCACGCGGACGAAGTCGCGGCAATCAGCAAGTCGTTACTAATGTTATAAATGCAATAGTGTTTTCGTTTGTCACTTCGTAGGGGGAAGTCCCCTAGTGGCGGACACTTAAGGTTTTTATGAAAAATAAAAAAATCTGGTTGGAAAAAGTTACTTTATTTACGTCTTATAATATTAGTCAACAAAATTTACATATATTCAAAAACATAAATTAAACTTTGGTGAAAAAAAACGCAGTCTCTGGAATTGGCACCTAGTATCGGACAGACTTCACTTCGAACCCCTAGCAAACCCCTGTAAACTTGGTCGGTCCCTTTTTTCTTTCTTTTTCTTCTCTTCCATTTCAATGTTATTACCATCAACAATGAACACTACTTTATTAAAAACAAGTATAGTAAAGATAAAAGAACTAATAACAGATAGTTACCTGTAACACTCACCTGAATCTTACGTGACGCAGTGTCGTCCGGCCAAAAACAGCAACCAACTACTCCCACTGTTGTCGCGCGCGTCACGGGCAAACCGGGTCCCGTGACTCAGTTTTGGTGCATCCCCCCGCACTCCTCTAACCCGTTTTTGAATCGCTCCCTTGCTTAGTCGCCGAGATAGTACGAGTGTCCGGTACTAGGTGCCGTCCGGCGTTACGGGACTTTCCCCCAAGTTTATTGGTTGGACCTTCAATCACGCAGCAAAGCATTGGATCAGCATGAGCATAGTTGAGGACTTGGAAAGAAACAAAAGATACCTCTTTTCCCTGAAAAGTAGAGGGTTCCCACTTCCCGCCATGTTCCTGCAGTTTTTTTAAAATCCTACCCTCACGCGGACGAAGTCGCGGGCAGAAGCTAGTCTAAAATAAACAGAGCATGCAGCATTATATAAACATACTAAGATGTCATCTAAGATCACATAATTATTCTTGAACTCAATAGGTAGATATTACTACTTCAATACTTTTCGATTGCGAATTAATAATGTCCTCCCGACCGAATCCGGGTGCCTAGGAGCTATTATAGTGCACAAGTGTGTGTATTGTACGTTCCCTCAAATATGGTTGAGCGAAGCAACGGCTGGATCATGCGTCATGCTCGTGAACGGGTGCCACCAACGGGAATTGGTCTGCTTTCTGTCTGCCCGTCTTAACATGTATTGGATTGTATGTAGGTATGCATTTTTGAAACTTCGTTGTGGAAACACTGTATACATAGCATAGTTTTGTCACCTATTGTAAAATTTTTTTTTTTTAAAAGAGCAACCGCGGAGTTTATTGCTGGCTCTTCTCGGCAGGAAGGGCATTCCGAACCAGTGGTAGATTCATCGACGATTCAAAAGCACTTGTAAAAGTTTATTGGAATAAAAAATATTTCTATTCTATTCTATTCTAACTCTCATAGTTTGGTGGGACGGAAAATCCGACACGATCGCAGAGAGATCGGGCGCAGGACCGATGGCTTTACGTGCTTTTCAAGGCACGGGGCTGACTGACCGCCAACTTCCTAACTCTGGGCTGGTACTGAAAATTTCGCCACTGGCGCTAGCCACTGGCGCTAGCCACTGGCGCTAGCCACTGGCGCTAGACACTGGCGCTAGACACTGGCGCTAGCCACTGGCGCTAGCCACTGGCGCTAGCCACTGGCGCTAGCCACTGGCGCTAGCCACTGGCGCTAGCCACTGGCGCTAGCCACTGGCTCTAGCCACTGGCGCAAGCCACTGGCGCTAGCCACTGGCGCTAGCCACTGGCGCTAGGCACTGGCGCTAGCCACTGGCGCTAGCCACTGGCTCTAGCCACTGGCGCTAGCCACTGACGCAAGCCACTGGCGCTAGCCACTGGCGCTAGCCACTGGCGCTAGCCACTGGCGCTAGCCACTGGCGCTCGCCAATGGCGCTAGCCACTGTCGCAAGCCACTGGCGCCAGCCACTGGCGCCAGCCACTGGCTCTAGCCACTGGCGCTAGCCACTGGCGCTAGCCACTGGCGCTAGCCACTGGCGCTAGCAACTGGCGCTAGCCACTGGGGCTAGCCACTGGGGCTAGCCACTGGCGCTAGCCACTGGCGCTAGGCACTGGCGCTAGCCACTGGCGCTAGCCACTGGCGCTAGCCACTGGCGCTAGCCACTGGCGCTAGCCACTGGCGCTAGACACTGGCGCTAGCCACTGGCGCTAGCCACTGGCGCTAGCCACTGGCGCTAGCCAATGGCGCTAGCCACTGGCGCTAGCCACTGACGCAAGCCACTGGCGCTAGCCACTGACGCAAGCCACTGGCGCTAGCCACTGGCGCTAGCCACTGGCGCTAGCCACTGGCGCTAGCCACTGGCGCTAGCCACTGGCTCAAGCCACTGGCGCTAGCCACTGGCGCTAGCCACTGGCGCTAGCCACTGGCGCTAGCCACTGGCGCTAGCCACTGGCGCTAACCACTGGCGCTAGCCACTGGCGCTAGCCACTGGCGCTAGCCACTGGCGCTAGCCACTGGCGCTAGCCACTGTCGCTAGCCACTGGCGCTAGCCACTGGCGCTAGCCTATGGCGCTAGCCACTGGCGCTATCCACTGGCGCTAGCCACTGGCGCTAGCCACTGGCGCTAGCCACTGGCGTTAGCCACTGGCGCTAGACACTGGCGCTAGCCACTGGCGCTAGCCACTGACGCTAGTCACTGACGCTGAAAATTTCTTGTACTAAGAAATAATTTATTTTGAACTAGTTGACGCCCGCGGCTTCGTTCGAATTAGTTTTTAAAATACCGCAGGAACTCTGATTTTCTAGGATAATAAAAAGTAGTCTATGTCACTCTCTCGGTCCTCAACTATACCCATGCAAAAAATCACGTCGATCTGTTGCAGCGTTATTGGAGGACAAACCAACAAACAAACACACTTTCGCATTTATAATATTAGTTAGGATATATGTATGATCACAATGTACAATTGTACATGGTTATTTGTTATAGGTTAAAGGGTTACGAATGTAGTTGCCTAGGGCCCTTCGATAATATATTTATAGACTAGCTGTGCCCGCGACTTCGTTCGCGTGGAATAGTGACTTTTCGGGCAGCATATTTTGAATATAACGTCGACGCTCATAGGCGCGAGGCGTGTAGTACGTACTCTGTACGTTAAAAATGGTCGCCGTGATTCTTTAAATTGACATAACTTTTTTATTTATGAACCGATTGATATGAAATAAACACTAAATGTTAAGTGAAGCTTACTACAATATATTAGTGAAAACCGTATCTAAATCGAATAACCCGTTTCTGATATTAGCGTGCACAAACACACAGACAAACAGACAAAAAAAATAATAATTACAATTTCGGGTTCAGCATCGATATAATAACAGCCCCTGCTACTTTTTTTTTATATATTTCCATTGTACAGACACCAATTTTCTACAATTTTATTAGGGTGACCAACCCAATAGCTAGCACTGCACCAGTTTATTCGCACTTTGGCAAAAAAGATTAAAATATAAGTTTCTGATTGTGGTTTTTAATTTTCAGATTAAAAAATATTTAGGGGAATTCATATTTTTCACAATCGAAACCTTTCTAATCTGGAAAGTTTTAAAATGACGTCAGTATCGTAGTTGAAAGATATCGTTCTGGAGTTCCCGAAGTTTTTCGGCCATTTTGACTCATCGACGTTAAGGGTCAGTACTTACTTAATAATGATTTAACTGTGGTTTTATTTGAGTTTTTATAATATAATTGTTGTCAATTGATTTTCTAAGTATTATTACTTACTAATTCAAAAAGTAAATGAAACTTTCCCGTTATTTCATTGCAAAACAAGGGGTGTCAGTATCTGGTTACAAAATTTGGAGATTTTCCTGTTTATTAACACTCCGAAGCGATAATTAGGTCTGCCACCTTATATATGTAAAGAAAACCACCTATTGCTTTTCTTTAATACCTGTTTATTATGTCTTGGGCGTGTGATAGACATAATCTATCAATAAGATGTTAGTCTGTGGTTAGTGACATTGACATTCAAACCGGGAGTCGAGTAGGATTTTCTTTTCTCGAAGTTTTGTCGGTAATTACGTTGTAAAATACCTGTGTAAAGACTTTTAATGTTGTTTTCTCCTATTACAGGTGAGTTTACCTTTTGTTAAGATATTGTTATTAACAGGAATATGTAATTAGTAGTACATTATGGTTGACAAATAAAAAACTTTCTCCTATTACAGAGAAACACAACAAGGCTGTTTTCTTTATAAAACAACATTATTTGCAAATATTTCACGAAACATGGAACGCTTGAGGTTCGATTTTGTTGTAAAAGCAGCAGCAGATGGAAAATCAAACACTATATGCATAACCTCAATAGCCACACCAAACGGTCAGATTTTTGGAATACCAGTTGAGTTTCAACCTGCAAATTTGCACCAAATGATTACAAATACTCCCAATTATGCCAAGGTAAGAAAATCATTAAATAAAAGACATCAAGCAAGGAAAGTATGGATAACCTTAACAGATGATATATCGAAAGTATATTTGGATGAAGAACAAAACTTACAGTTTAATGATTTTTACCTAGAAGAAATTGTAGAAAAAACAAATTATGCTGAGTCTGTACCCAGTAGCTCAAATCAATCATTGGAAAAATTGTTAGAGAAATTGCTAGAAGAGAAACAATTAAAATCTGAAACTCAACATTTAGGGAAAATTGCAAAGGATTTTACGCTTGAGAAATTCACCGGCAGGAACTCAAATGCTTACCAGTGGATTAAGAATTTTAATAAAGAATGTGAACGTTTCCATATAAACGAAGATAGGAAGAAAATTGAAATTCTAAAAAATTTTCTGGAATATTCTAGTGTAGATTGGTATAGCTGTATGCTAATAAAACTTACAGTGGAATCAGAATGGAACAAATGGGAGGAAAATTTTTGTGAGACGTTTGCAAACAAAGGATGGACACCCAGTAGATATGCTCTAGCTTTTAAATATCAAGCAGGCTCGTTACTGGAGTATGCATTAAAAAAAGAAAAATTGTTACTAGAAGTAAGAAAATCCATTGATACTGGGACACTCATAGACCTAATAGCATTTGGTTTACCTAATTACGTGACTGATAAAATTGACAGAGAAATTTTAAAGGGCACCGAAGATCTCTACAATGAATTAGGAAGATTGGAACATATGGTCGGAAAAAATAAATATGTTAAAAAAGGCACTGCATATTCTGAAACTAAATCCAAAAAAATTGAAGAAAAAAAGCCTTGTCAAATCTGTATCCGTGAGAAAAAAGGGAAACGCTATCACCCTGAAGAAGAATGCTGGTATAAAGAAAAAAATCATAAAGCAATTGTAAAAACTGTAAATAACTCTGAATTGGAAATCGAACTGAATGAGGAGAATCCAAAAAACTAGAGGTGCCACCATTAATAATAGTAAAGTTACTATTAAATGATACTTTAAATGTTTCTGGAATTTATGATTCAGGTTCAAATGTATCTTTAATAAATGCGAGACTATTGAAGATACAGCCAAAAGAAAATATAAGTAACATACAAAAAGTTAACTTGAAAACTATTAATGGTGAGAAGAAAACAAAAGGTGTAGTTACACTAAAAATAAAAATTTACAATATTGAAAGAAATATGGATGTTTTTGTAGTAGATAGTGATAATTTTAACTATGATTTTCTAATAGGCCTGGATTGTATCAAAAATTTTAAATTAATGCAAAATGAAAACTTAGAGATAACACAATTCAACAATCAAAAAGAAAAATTAAAAGAAGAAAACTACTCAAAACCTGATATTTCAAAGATATCAAATGTCACAATTCCTAACGTACTAGGTGAGAAAAAGAAAGAAGAATTACATACTGAGGTAATAAAACAAGAAACTAAACAAAATAATAATAAATGTGAAATAAATTTCAATGAGCACATACTCTTGGATGGATCAGAATTTTTAGTAAACCATCTGGATTTGTACCAACAATCAGAAATTGATAAGTTGATAGAAAAGTACAAACCGGTTTTCGCTAAAGATAAATATGACATAGGTACTGTACGAGATTATGAAGCTCATATTGACTTGATGGTCGACAAATATTGCTACAAACGTCCATACAGATGCACACCGGAAGATAGAAGAGAAATAGAAAATCAAATATCAAAATTATTAAAACAGAATTTGATTGAGGAATCATATAGCCCATTTGCTGCTCCAGTCACTCTGGCATATAAAAAAGAAGATGAAGGAAAAACAAGATTGTGTATAGATTTTAGAGAACTGAACAAAATAGTCGTCCCTCAATCACAACCTTTTCCACTGATTGAAGATTTAATGACTAAAACTGTAAACTGTAACTATTTTTCTACTTTGGACATTAACTCAGCGTTTTGGTCAATTCCATTGAAAATTCAAGATAGGCACAAGACGGCATTTGTTACTCAGGAAGGCCATTTTCAATGGACATGTCTCCCATTTGGGTTAAAGACTGCCCCAGCCATCTTCCAAAGAATATTGGGAAACATCATTAGGAAATACGAACTCTCTAGTTTTGCAGTAAATTTTATAGATGACATCTTAATATTTTCAAAAACTTTTCAAGAGCATTTATTACATCTGTCAAGACTAATGGAAGCAATATTAACAGAAGGTTTTAGACTAAAATTTACAAAATGTTCTTTTGCAAATAATTATGCAAAATATTTGGGTCATATAATAGAAAAAAATTCAATTAGACCACTGAAAGACTACCTAACTGCAGTCAAAAACTTTCCAGTGCCAAAAACAAGAAAAAATATACGACAATTCCTTGGAAAAATAAATTTTCATCATAAATTTGTACCACACAGCGCAATTATTCTAGAGCCATTACACAATCTATTACGGAAAGATGTGAAATTTATATGGTCTGCAGAATGTCAGGAATCATTCGATAAAATAAAAACATTACTATGTTCAGAACCAATTCTTCATATCTTTGACCCTGAACTTCCAATAAGAATTTACACAGATGCTAGTATCAAAGGAGTAGGAGCAGTCTTAAAACAAGAAAATAGAAACGGGGATACTAAGCCAGTTGCTTACTTTTCAAAAAAATTAACTGAAGCCCAGAAAAAAAAGAAGGCAATATATTTGGAATGTTTAGCAATAAAAGAAGCTGTGAAATACTGGCAGCATTGGCTTATGGGAAAGGAATTTATAGTATACTCAGATCATAAACCACTAGAAAATATGAATATAAAGGCTAGAACTGATGAGGAATTAGGGGATTTAATGTATTATTTATCTCAATATAATTTTAAGATTAAATATAATCCAGGAAAATCAAACCAAGAAGCAGACTGTTTAAGTAGAAATCCAGTTCTAGAACCTTATGATAATACTGAAGATTTTTTAAAAGTAGTAAACTTAATAAACCTAGAACATATAAAAAATGACCAACGCACAAATCAAAACTTACAAAGAGAAAAATTGATATTTGAAAATGGAATTTACTACAAAAAGAACAGAAGAATCAATAAAATCATACTATCAGAGGAACTTAGCAAAATTCTAATAAAGGATGTCCATGACACTTACTGCCACATTGGGAGGACCCAGATGATAAGTAAAATAACACCATTCTACACAGCAAAGAATATTATCGCAAACATTAAACAAATTTGCGATGAATGTGAAATTTGTATAAAAAATAAATCGAGGAGGAAATCAAAGTATGGCCTAATGTCACATTTAGGTCCAGCAACACGTCCTTTCGAAATTGTATCTATTGATACCATTGGAGGCTTTGGAGGATCACGGTCCACAAAGAAATACTTACACCTTTTGGTTGATCATTTCACAAGATATGCATACATTTCCACATCAAGAAATCAAAGCTCCAGTGATTTTATTAAACTTATAAAAAATGTGACACAAAGCTACAACATTGATATGGTATTAACAGACCAATACCCTGGTATAAATTCTAAAGAATTTAAAGAATTTCTGAAGAAGGAAAACATTACAATGGTTTTCACCGCTGTGGATTCACCATTTTCGAATGGGCTTAACGAAAGGCTAAATCAAACTTTAGTCAACAAGATAAGATGTAAAATTAATGAAAGTGAAAAAAAAATAGCATGGACTGTTATCGCTCAGAAATGTGTAGAAAAATATAATGAAACAGAACACACAGTTACGAAATTTGCTCCAAAATATCTCTTAGAGGGCGAAAATGTCAATATTCTACCTATTGAACTAAAATCAAGATATTCAAAGGAAGATCTGAAAAAAGATAGGAAACTCGCTTTAGAGAACACAATAAAATCTCACAATTACAATAAAAGAATATTCGACCGGCATAGGGAAGAATATAAATTAGAAGTAGGTGACAGAGTCTACGTGGAAAACGGAAATCGACTAAATAGGAAGAAAATGGATGAATTGAGGATTGGACCATACAAAATTCTGAAGAAAATTTCAAACTCAATCTATGAAGTTGATACTGGACGCAAGAAGGCGGAGTCAAATTTCTACCATATTACAAAACTATCTCCAGTGTTTATTACCGTATGAACAATCACATATGTTATCACATGCAATTGTTACTCGCCGGAGGGGGAGATGTAAAGAAAACCACCTATTGCTTTTCTTTAATACCTGTTTATTATGTCTTGGGCGTGTGATAGACATAATCTATCAATAAGATGTTAGTCTGTGGTTAGTGACATTGACATTCAAACCGGGAGTCGAGTAGGATTTTCTTTTCTCGAAGTTTTGTCGGTAATTACGTTGTAAAATACCTGTGTAAAGACTTTTAATGTTGTTTTCTCCTATTACAGGTGAGTTTACCTTTTGTTAAGATATTGTTATTAACAGGAATATGTAATTAGTAGTACATTATGGTTGACAAATAAAAAACTTTCTCCTATTACAGAGAAACACAACAAGGCTGTTTTCTTTATATATATATAGATTAAGGCCCACGCTTATCTAGGTTCAACAGAGTTTAAACATAACTCAAAATATTGAGTTTGTTGCTCATTATTAGGACAGTGTTTTCCAATCTTTTTCATGGCGCGACCATTGCATTTAAATCCGTTCAGTTGTTTTCACGTGATGCGCGCACGTCTGTGACAGACAAAAAAAAAAATGTTTTTGGTTTCGTATCGATAATAAAACATCCTTCAGTTAAACTTTTCAAGATATATTTAATGTACAGAAATAGTTCAGTTACAGCTTTATAGTAAGTAGGTATAGATTTCTATTATTCATACAATAAAAAAAGACTTGTGGCACTCGGGGACTGCCGCGGTAAAGCTATTGCATAGCATTTTTTATCAACGCCATCTAGCGGCTCACCGTAGAGGAGTTCCGTGTCAGGTTATTTTCGTTACGGAATTTCTGGATTCGGTCTCCACGCTCAAGGCCCGCGATAGAAGCTATGCAATAGCTTAAAATACTTTTTCAATTTTATTGTTCGCACGGGGTGTTCCGGATGAGATCACGAACTTTTCCTCTGAAAAAGAAAAAAAATGTTTTAGAACTTCCAAGTCGAAGTGCTCCGGAACTTCTTTTCCACGTACTACCAAATTGCGGAATCATCTCCCTTCGACGGTGTTCTCTCTTAACTCTTTTATTTTCCGGGATAAAATGTACCCTATGTGTTAATCCTGGGTATGAGCTATGTCTATTGGAAATTTCAGCCAAATTGGTTCATTCGTTTACTGCGTACAGGAGTAACACGCACGCACGCACGCACGCACGCTCACAGTAGCGTTGCCAGACGTCCCGTATTTCGCGGGACATCCCGTATTTTAGGCATAGTTTAAAATGTCCCGGCGGGACTGACTCTGTCCCGTATTTGAACCGTACTTCGTTTTTCATTATGAAATCGATCCAAGTATTCACACACGCAACGTTCGTAAAAAAGCGAGTTGATCACCGTTTTTAATTACGATTTTATAATTGTATTGATTTTTACAGATATGTATTTTAAAACGAATAGAAATATGTAAAAACTGACTTGATCCTCGAAAAATTATCAAAAAAAATGACACTAAATAATTTTGTTTTTTTTTTATTTTATTTTTTTATTTATCCCGGGTAAAAAACTGAAATCCCGTATTTTTTGCCTATTTAACCATTTGTCCCTTATAGGCTGAAAAAAAATCTGGCAACCCTAGCACGCACGCACGCTCACAGACACACACAAACTTTCGCTTTTATACAATAATATTAGTGTGAAGTGTGATGTTAAAATAATTTATACAAACCTATGTATGTAAAAGTTAACTTCACTAGTGTTGAGCGTCGAAAACACGAATCTCGGCATTTGGTTTACCAACACCCAAACGTCATCACCTTTTATCTTCAGATCTGAAACATACACAACAACTTGTAATCCGAATAAATCCTTAAACACATAACACTCAACCAATCTTCATCTCATCAATCTCAAACTTCTGAGGGATTTAATCTCGTTCAAAATAGAAAAATAATAAAATACGTTTTTTATAAGATTTTATTCAAACATCTAGAACATAAAATATTAAATTAAATTAAATCTAAATAACAACTATTTAAAACTAGAATAGATTAATATAAATGATGTTTTTTTTCTTTAAGTATCTTTTAGTGGACACCCTTCCCTGTCTATTATTTTACATACTTCTTTTACCATGGGTTGCCTGGAAGAGATCGCTTGTCAGCGATAAGGTCGTCTATTGTACTCTGTGTTGTTCATATGTGTTAGTAGTGCAAGTGTTTATTTGGTGTACAATAAAGAATACTTTCATTTCAATTTCATTTCATAAAACTAAAGCCTAAATTAAAACAAAATAAACAAAATCTTATAATAATACATTAAAATAAACTCTAAATATTAGGGTCCACATCCACGCCAGATGGTAATGTCCCCAGAAGGCTGGCTGCATTGCCTCTTTGGATAGATATATACTAATTTTTTGTCCAAAGTAACAGCCAGCCTTGGGGTCCTGGGTTGCATCAAACAGGCGCGTCGTTAATTCGTTTTTTAAAATCCATGAATCCTATTTCATGAGAAAAATTCATTATTTCATTGATTCTTGCTTGCTGTCACTATGCCTATTCCAACTAAAACAATTATCGTGGTATGTACTCGTATAATTTAACACAATTGAGTATTTTACTGTTGTCGAAATGTGGAAATTCATTAATTACAATCGAAAATGTAACATAAGTAAGAATAACATTTGTAAAACCGGAAAATAAATCGGTCAAAAAACAAATAAGTTATACTAAACTGTTTTATTGCGACTGTATCCGTCTCTTTCTAACACAATATTTTGTATGGACAGTGTATGGAGAGTTACTGAATTTGTGACGCCACATGTCAGTAGCGCTCTCTCTGTCTAACAGGATACTTTAAAGCTCTATACTTTCGAGATAAAAAAACTATTGGGATTATTATGGTAGTTTCCAATTGTGAAAGAAAAATACTTTTACTAAATATGACACGTTTTATTTTACATGATATGGAATGCACTTTTTAGTTCATACAGCAAGCTTATTAAAAGAAAGCATAGTGGAGGAAGACCACAGACAACGCGTCACGTCACTTGTTATCAAAGACATTAATCTTATATAGTCTATGTATGGTACATACCGTGGTACATACCTACGTTTATTATAATAAATATTTGTTGTCTTCCAACAAAAACAAAAATGACATTATGTTTTAATATTAAAAAACTTTATTTTAAGTATATAAAAAAACCCAATTATGTCTTTATACCACGAATCAAGCCTAAAATCTTTAGTTTCAGTACCTGATATATAAACCAGCTTAGCATGATCTTGTGCTGCGACGCCGATGTTCTCGGGCGCCATTTTGGTGTCGACGCGCCAACACAAGATGGCGTCTTGGGCGGGATTCGCGAAAAGCAGCGTATTTGTAGGTGCGTGGTACCCGTGTGAACCGCTTTGAGTTCTGGGACCCCGTGTTCCTATAACCTAAAGGTAAAATAAGAATAGAATAGAATGTCATGCTCTCTTTAAACATTACTGTGGTGGTGTCGTGTGGTGCGGGTTGTTATGTTCCCTCAAATATGGTTGAGCGAAGCAACGGCTGGATCATGCGTCGTGCTCGTGAACGGGTGCCACCAACGGGAATGGGTCTACTTTGTCTGCCCGTCTTAACATGTATTGGATTATATGTACCTACGTATACATTTTTGGAGCTTCATTGTGGAAGCACTGTATACATAGCATAGTTTTGTTACCTATTGTAAATTTTTTTTTTTTTTTGAAAAGAGCAACTGTTGAGTTTCTTGCCGGCTCTTCTGAACAGAATCTGCATTCCGAACCGGTGGTAGATTTATGACGTGTCATAAGAGCTAGATGTTGTCTATCTTCAGTAGCGTTGGGACGCTCTGTCTAGACGCTAAGTTCGAGTGCGTTGTTGCTTGTCACTGGCGCTAGTGGTTGACACTAGCCGCTGGCGCCATCTGCTGCCGCTAGCCACTGGCGTCAGTAACTGGTGCAGTTATCGGTAGTCGCACTTGGCAGTCACTGTCCAAGTCGAACTAATTTCAAGAGAACTTCGCAAATATTCTTAAGAGAGGTACATATCGCTCATTTGCGACAAGAGTGACATAATTCAAAATCGACGATGAGAGAATTCTCTCGTTAGAGAGTAATGTTTTGGATGCTGCGGTCTCGAAACAACACAGCGGCCAACAAAGCGACAGAGCATTAAGTCACAATCTCTCTCGCTCTTATTTTTTTGTGCTTAGCGTAATGTTGTTTTTATAGCAAAAAGTATAAATTTTCGACACTAAAATTGGTGAATTTTGAGTTAATGTCACCCTTGTCGCAAATGAGCGATATGGGTAGCCTAACAAACTTACCTGCACGTTATTGCTAATGTCTCCACTCTTCAGATACTTCGTGTTGACGGAGAACTCCTGGTTGGACACCATGGGATGGAAGTATGCTGTCCTCTCGCCATTCACGTCCGGCTCTGATAACGCAATACTGAACAGACCATCCTTCCAATTGATGACGTGACCTGAAACAGAGATTAGTTAAAGAGTTATCTATATGCTACTGCTCCATCTGTATTTATGTTAGTGTTAACGGCTGCGCTCAATGGCCTTAATTAGGGCATTAAAAAATAACGCGTTAAACAGGTGGCTACGTTAAATGAAAAGATGCTGCCCAAATTAATTTTTTATGAGCGTTACTTGAGTAATAGTGTTCCGCTCTGTCGTCTGTGTTCAAAATCACATTGAAAATGAAGATAGAAAATATGCGCGCTGCACAGAATGAGACCGCGCTAATGTAGCCAACAAAGTTTGGTGCGATATTCAACGCGTTAAAATGGTTGTTAACGCGTTGTCTCTGGTCTGGTCTGGTGGGAGGCTTTGACCGTGGCTAGTTACCACCCTACCGTCAAAGACGTGCCGCTAAGCGATTTAGCGTTCCGGCACGATAGCGTGTAGGAACCGATTAGGGGTATGGGTTGAATTTACTCTGCTATAGCCCTTCCAAGTTTGCCCGCTACCATCTTAGACTGCATCGTCACTTACCATCAGGTGAGAACGCAGTCAAGGGCTATCTTGTCATCGAATAAAAAAAAATAAAAAAAAATCTTTTATGTGTCAGAAAAACCGCCATCCGAGTAACGCTTAGTGTCTAACGTCATTAGTAATGCTACAACACATTTAGGCATTAAAACATTGGCCCCATCTGCGTAATACCTTTATTATCGTGTTAATTTACGCGTTACAGCGCAGGTGGAGCAGTACCATAATAAATAATGAAATTAACTGAATCTTACCAGCAACCGTGAAGTTCAGAGAAGCCTCATCGTGAAGGAAAGACGGATGGTTGAGCCGCCAGCTGGTGTTAGACTTTAGCGAGTACACGACCATGCCTTCAGTCGCCAAGTCGTTGATATATGCGTAGGCATCGTCACAGGCGTCCTTACTGACATCTACTGTGATTGAGGTTAAACCTGCAGATGAAATGAAATGAATACACTTTATTGTACACCACATTAGAGCACAAATGGCGGCCTTATCGCTAAGAAGCGTTCTCTTCCAGGTAACCATGACGCAAGATGCAGATGTGATAGAATAAAAATAATAAGCTCAAACTCAAAATTACTTATTTCATGTAGGCCAACTTGTGGCTCTTATGACAAGTCGAGAATCTACCACCGGTTCGGAATGCTGATTCTGCTGAGAAGAGCCGGCAATAAACTCTGCAGTTGCTCTTTTCAAAAAAATAAAATAATTTTACAACAAGTAACCAAACTAAGCTATGTATACAGTGCTTTCACAGTGAAGCTTCAAAAATGCAATACATATCTATAATCCAACACATGTCAACATGGGAAGACAAAGCAGACCCATTCCCGTTGGTGGCACCCGTTCACGAGCGTTTTCATGTAGGCCAATTTGTGGCTTTTATGACAAGTCGAGAATCTACCACTGTTCGGAATGCTGATTCTGCTGAGAAGAGCCGGCAAGAAACTCAGCAGTTGCTCTTTTCAGAACAAAAAAAAAATGTTACATATGTAGCTTATCTATCTTGTGGACAGCTGAAGCAAAACAGATTGGTTCCAAGCAACTTTGTAATTAAGGAATTCATTAACTGTGTAATAACCTCTACTTCTTAGATGTGTTTTTACACAAACATTTTACACAAAAATTGGGTATTTAACTGTTGTCAAAATGTGGATTTTCAATAATTACAATTGAAAATGTAACATGTAAGAATAACATTTGTAAAAAATAAATCAGTCAAAAAACAAGTTATAAGCTGTTTTACTGCGACTGTATCCGTCTCTTTCTAAAACGATATTTTGTATGGAGAGTGTATGGAGCTACTGAATCGTGACGTCATGTTGCAACAGCGCTTTTTTTATGTATGTTCCCCGATTACTAGAACACGCCTGGACCTATTTAGAAAATTCTTTTTTTGTTTGAAAGGGAATACTTCCCAGGTGGTCCCATTGTCATCAGGTCAGGAGTTGATGATGGGATTCTGGAGAAATCGAGGGAACTCTTCAAATTTTATAGGCACAATTGATATACTTTGTAGTGGCGTTTGAAGTCGGTTTTGCAACAACCAATCACAACCCTAAAAGTCACCCTAAACCCTATAGATTGTCCAATTCTTTATTTTCTTTTTGGCAGATCAAGAAATTTTGACATTAGTGACGCCTTCACACGTTACCGATTCGATTTGAAGTAATAATCGATTTTATTTAAGAAGAACTTTCAATCGATTTAATGAAATATTTTTTAATTTTGATTTAACGTACTTATATTTTATTATATATTTTTAATCACTTAGATAAATTAATTTGACATATTATGTTTGCGGTAACAGACAAACAGAAAAAAATAATAAGTTGATTTGGGTTCTTTATCGATAATAATAATAATTAAGGTTTTCTTTCAAAATATGTTTAACTAGCGACCTGCCCCGACTTCGTCTGGGTTGAAATATTAAATATTTGTTTTTACGGGGCTGCGATCGCACAGAGCTTCTTATAGGAAACGATTGTTAATAAGATCACCACAGGAACCACAGGAATCTTCCGCGCCGATACCTGCCACCTTGCCCCGCCGCACCGGCTGGCACCATTTTATTATTTTATCACGCGGAAATATTCATTTTCTGATAACTCCGATATTAATTTAAATTGTATAGTGTATATAAATCAGATCAAGTTATTTATACCTTTGCCTTAATCCTTACCTAAATAAATGATTTCTCAAGCAAGGCAGTTTAAATACCTGTAAATTACTTTTTAGTTTATTAAAATAGGACATTCCATTCCGTTTTTAAAAATTACGCGTTGATGTCACTTGCCCTGCATTTACTGTACGTTTATGCCAAAATGTTTAAAAAATAAATGTCTAGCCGTGCGAAGCCAGGACGAGCCGCTAGTATTTAATAATTTTACTTGTTTCATTTGTATACCCAATTACGTAGCTAGTTTGTTAAATAAATAAGTAGGTAGGTATGTGATTTTCCAAGTATATTTGCTCATAACTCTTGATTTAAACTTGGTTTAGACGTTATTAACCACGCGTTTTGAAGTTAACTCACTTCACTAACGCGTGCATAACTAGTTATATTTTAAGGCAGCAGTCAAAAAAAATTAAATGAAAAGAAAAATTTCTTTACCCTTGGTTTGAACTTAAATTCCAAGATTTCAACTTAATTCCTTGCAAATATTCAATATTGGAGTCATAGTTACTATTTTTATTTCCTTTTTTTTATTAAATTTACAGAAACAATACTTACACGAAGTCAAATTATTTTTATCATAATTGTGAATGATTTATCGTCTTTCAAGAACTGAATACTAGAAATAAAAAAGGGTCTAAGTGCCAAAAATTTCGTTTCGGTTTTTATTACTTTATTATTTAGTATGTTCCCTCGCCAATAACCTAAAATAAGAACTAAACGACTAGCGTTGTAAAGAATTTTATTGTAATAATAACCATGTGAAGTTTAAAATAAAAGAAATATGTTTAAATGATTTATTAATTATTTGAAACACAAATTCTGCTCTTTTTTGTTTTGGTACTTAGAGCCTTTTTTATTTCTGGTATTCAACTGTGTTTTAGTCTGTGGTTGTTTGTTATGCACAGGGCACTTCACTAAACGTCAATAAAGTACGACATTATTTTAGTACATTATTCCGAAAACAAAAAAACGGTAATTTATAGGCGTGATCTGCCAAAAAGAAAATAAAGGCTTGGACAAAGCATAATAGCGCGTGGTTAGTGATATAGCTATCACAAGTTAGACGTATTATAGATATCAATTGAACAATATAAACCTCCAGGTGTTCTCTCGTTGACAAGGTCTGAATCCTTCAGCTCGTATCTAAGGATCCGTTGGTCGGTCTTCAAATCGTACACCAGTATCGATGGCTTCCTCACTTGCCTTCTATCTCCTGAAATTAATGCAATAATCGTAACCATTCCAAAACTAAGATTTGACAAAACGAAAATCTACCACCGGTTCGGAATGCTGATTCTGCTGAGAAGAGCCGGCAAGAAACTTAGCAGTTGCTCTTTTCAAAACAAAAAATGTTACAATATGTAGCTTATCTATCTTGTGGACAGCTGAAGCAAAGCAGATTGGTTCCAAGCAACTTTGTCATTAAGAAATTCATTAAATACTAATTGTGTAATAACTTCTACTTATTAAATGTGTCTTTACACACTATAATTCTTTCGGAATCTAAATATATAAAAGGCAAAGGTGACTGACTGACTGACTGACTGATCTATCAACGCACAGCTCTAACCACTGGACCGATCGAGCTGTTTGGTATACAGGTAGCTGTTAGGACGTAGACATCCGCTAAGAAAGGATTTTGGAAAATTTCAACCCCAAGAGGGTTAAATAGGGAGTTAAAAAATCGAACCTAACGTGAGCGAAGCCGCGGGTTAAAACTAGTCAAGTTATAAAAGCGACCCCACAAAGGACTTTTATAAAAAATACCTGGTACTTCCAGTAATCCAGTGTCGACCATCCACAGTCTGCTACACTCGTCTATCCTGGGTCGGTACACGGAGACCAGATCCTCGCTGCCAGGATAGGGCCGTAGAGCTGGTGACTTGCTTGGACCGCTCCGGAAGTAGTTCAGGGTTGAGGGGATTCCTGGAATTCGAAAAAAAACATGTCTGTTTATACATACCTATTGGCAAAGATTAACAAGTGTAAAATGAAAATTTAAAACATCTCGACATGTGAAATTAAAAATGTAGTTCGCCATTTTGTGGTGGCGGCCATCTTGGATTTGATATTTATCATAGTGTATTCTACTAGTCAAGACTTTTCATTTGATACCCATATTGAGGGAGTTGTGAAAAAATATGTAACCCGCCATTTTGGACCGATTTTCATCAAACTTTTAATTTTTAATTTACATATATACCAATAAGTTCCTGAAAAGCTGGCAACGCATTGGTGGTGCCTGTGGTACTACAAGTGTTCATGGGCGGCGGTAATCACTTTACATCAGGTGACCCGCCAGCTCGTTTGCCCGCTATTCATATTTAAAAAAACTTGTTGAAGAATCCTTCACCATATTGCGGAAGATAGATTTTTTTATTCGATGACAAGATAGTCCTTGGCTGCGATCTCACCTGATGGTAAGTGACGATGCAATCTAAGATGGCAGCGGGCTTGAAAGGGGTATGACAGAGTACATTCAACCCATACACCTATTCGGTTTCTACAAGTCATCGTGTCGGAACGCTAAATCGCTTGGCGGCACGTCTTTGACGGTAGAGTGGTTACTAGCCACGGCCAAAGCCTCCCATCAGACCAGAACAGAGACTATAAATTCCCAAATTGCCCCCGCCGGGAATCGAACCCGAGACCTCCCAGTTATAAGACCACAGCGCTCACCACTGCGCCAGGGAGGTCGTCGAAGATATCTTACCGTGGCGTCTTCTAGGCACGGTGACAATTATTTTGTCACCCCATACTTCTAGGCCGATTGGTACATTGTTGTATTGGATGAAGTACTTCTCAATATCTTCTATATCGTACTGGAAATTAAGATTATTGACTGACTTCTTCTGATTGGAGTCTTCCCTATCTGGAATTCAAAAATAGAGAAGTTTTTTTTAATTCGATGACAAGATAGCCCTTGACTGCGATCTCACCTGATGGTAAGTGACGATGCAGTTTAAGATGGTAGCGGGCTAACTTGGAAGGGGTATAGCAGTGTAAATTCAACGCATACCTACACGCCCTCGTGCCGGAACGCTAAATCGCTTGGCGGCACGTCTTTGCCGGTAGGGTGGTAACTAGCCACGGCCAAAGCCTCCCACAAGACCAGACCAGAGACAATTTAGATGTTATAAATTCCCAAATTGCTCCCGCCGGGAATCGAACCCGAGTCCCAGTTATAACACCATAGCGCTCACCACTGCGCCAGGGAGGTCGTCAAAAGTTTAAATATTTAGGGTTCCGTACGTTCTGAACAACCACCACGAGCCGTTTAAGGTTCCGTACCCAAAGGGTGCCATCGGAACCCTATTAATAAACCTCTGCTGTCAGTCCTTCTGCCTGTCTATCAGCGGGCTGTATCTCATGAACTATAGTAGGTAGATACATGAAATGAACAAATAATCCTACTATATATTTTATCCCGGGAAAGAAGAGAGTTCCCGCGGGAATTAAAAAACCTCAATCCACGTGAACAAAGTCGGCATCACCTAGTAAAAAAAAAATAGAGGGTCCCTCATACTAGAAATGTGATTTTTTGGTGTTTTTTGGTCGTCCTTAACAATCGCTGTTACGGAACTCCAATTTTAAATATTACCTACTAGATGATTCCCGCGTGGATTAAAAGGTTTCTTTGATTCCATGCATGGGCATGAGCTAATGAACTAGCTCCATTCCAAATTTCAGCTAAATCGGTTCATTTGTTTTGGCGTAAAGTACCTAGTAACAAACATACACACACACTTTTATTTGTTTATTTATTTCAATTTACTATATTTACTTACATAATCATAGTCTAGTGGGAGTTAGTCTGGTGGGAGGCATAGTCTAGTGGGAGCTAGTCTGGTGGGAGGCATAGTCTAGTGGGAGCTAGTCTGGTGGGAGGCATAGTCTAGTGGGAGCTAGTCTGGTGGGCGGCTTTGGCTGTGGCTAGTTACCACCCTACAGTCAAAGACGTGCCGCCAAGCGATTTAGCGTTCCGGCACGATGGCGTGTAGAAACCGATTAGGGGTATGGGTTGAATTTACACTTCTATACCCCTTCCAAGTTAGCCCGCTACCATCTTAGACTGCATCGTCACTTACCATCAGGTGAGATCGCAGTCAAGGGTTATCTTATCATCGAATAAAAAAAAAACATAATTATATTAAAAAGACACACATACAAACTCTGCTTTTATAATATTAGTGTCATAAGATTATATTTTAAATAAGATTTATATATACTCACACAAAACACCGTCAATCTCATAACGAATTTGATTCCAAGACACCACTTCTTCTAGCTTAGTCCCATCATAAGTCACTTGATTGTAACTTAAACTAAAATTAAGTTCGGAATAAACTAAAAATAAAACTAAAACAACACTCTTCATTACGATATTATCTGGCAAACTGCAGAATTCGCGACCGGTCCAACTTGTCGATGCCGTAAAATGGGCTAGTGTTGTGAAATACAACGTCTGTCGATATCGATAGTATCGCCAGTCGATGGAAATCAAATCAGCTCTTTAATGTGATTTGTATACCTAACGTTCGCCCCGATTGAACGCTTTTTTATTCGATGACAAGCTAGTCCTTGACTGCGATCTCACCTGATGGTAAGTGACGATGCAGTCTAAGATGGTAGCGGGCTAGCTTGGAAGTGGTGTGGCAGTGTAGATTCAACCCATACCTCTATTTGGTTTCTACACGCCATCGCGCCGGAACGCTAAATCGCTTGGCGGCACATCTTTAACGGTAAGGTGGTAACAAACCACGACCGAAGCCTCCCACCAGACTAACTAACTATCTTGCGTATCGCTAAGTAAACTTTAAATCCTTACTAATATTATAACTGCAAAAGTGTGTTTGTTTGTTGGTTTGTCCTTCAATCACGCCGCAACAAAGCAACGGATCGACGTGACTTTTGCATGGGTATAGTTGAGGACCGGGAGAGTGATATCGGCTACTTTTTATCCCGGAAAATCGAAGGAAAACTAAATTCACGAAAGCGAAGCCGCACGCATCAACTAGTCGATAAATAATAATCGAACCTTCCGCAACACTAACATATTGTATAACTAAACTAAACGGGGGTAGGTAATTTGAAAAAAAAACCCCAAAGTTGACTGACAGACTTACTGAAAATGACATAAGCTATCTTTTATCCCGGAAAATCACAGAGATTTCTAAAATGGTTCTTTAAAGGTTTTAAAAGAGCTCGTCTTCTAAATATATAAAAGGTACAGGTGACTGACTGACTGACTGATCTATCAACGCACAGCTCCAACCACTGGACCGATTGAGCTGAAATTTGGCATACAGGTAGCTTTTAAGACGTAGACATCCGCTAAGAAAGGATTTTGGAAAATTTCAACCCCAAGAGGGTTAAATAGGGGGTTAAAAAATCGAACCTAACGTGAGCGAAGCCGCGGGTTAAAGCTAGTATATTATATTGTCTTGTAAATTTTCATATGTACATAAAAAATAAAAATAAAATAAATAAATAAAATAGGGATTTGAACAATTGAAATTATCGAGAGCGAAGCCGCGGGGAAAAAAATGCTAATTAAAAGGCTAATTAAAAATTTAAATCGCCGAATAAAACATATAACCGGTTTCGATTCAGTATCTAAAGTGGTTATCAGTTTTACTAACTGGTTCTTTAGAAAACCGGTCAGTACTGATGCTCAGATTTTTCTGACCGCTACTTGTTTGGCTAGACCAGGCAAAACTCATTCTAATTGTACTTTTTACTTTAGATATAACTAGCGGCCCGCGCCGGCTTCGCACGGGTATAAAATATTATAGCCTATGTCATTCACTGTTAATGGATGTTATTATACATATAAACCTTCCTCATCAATCACTCTATCTATTAAAAAAACCGCATCAAAATCCGTTGCGTAGTTTTAAAGATTTAAGCGTACATAGGGACAGAGAAAGCGACTTTGTTTTATACTAGCTTTACCCCGCGGCTTCGCTCACGTTAAGTTCGATTTTTCAGACCCCTATTTTATCCATTTAGGAGTTGAATTTTCAAAAATCCTTTCTTAGCGGACACCTACATTATAATAGCTATCTACATGCAAAATTTCAGCCTGATCCATCCAGTGGTTTCAGCTGTGCGTTGATAGATCAGTCAGTCAGTCAGTCAGTCAGTCACCTTTGCCTTTTATATATTTAGACTATGTAGTGAAGCTGCAAGTACGGCGACGTCCGTCCCGTCGGGCTAACTCGATATAACATAGGCAAAGGGATAAGAGTTCGCGATAGAAAGAGAGGCAACTTCGAGGTGAATGTCACTGTAGGTAATTCAGCACTGTGCGACCTGAATTGCGCTTTATTGTGTGGTAGCAAGAGTCGCTAGTTATTTAAATGATTTTGCGGAGTGAATCTTTTTATCTGTACTACTTTATTTATTACTCTGGTTAAACAGTAAAAAAGGAAAATAGATTAATACGAAGAAATTCTTCAATAAACATGATAAACATAAAAAATATAAACAGGTCCAAGAAATTGAGACATTCCTTGGAAAATCGATTAATTATGTTACAAGTGTTATAATGACTAGATACGTACGTTTAATACTATAATTAATTAATCTACTACAAGCTGATACCCCCACTTCATCCGTTGTTGTAGAACCTAATAATAGTCGAATATCGAGGTCCTGAGTTCGGTTCTCGGCTATAACCTATTGGGTAGTTATTCTCAGTAGGCACTAGTTAGGCCGGAGTAAGGAAGTCTGCGCGCTGAATCGCTCCCGTGCCTCGGAGAGTACGCAAATCCGTCGGTTTTGCGATCTCTTGAAAGCTTTTGTTGGTTTTGCTCCATAACTTCGTCAAAATCTAGACCGAATTTGATAATTCTTTTTTAAGCTATTGCATAGCTTCTATCGCGGGCCTTGAGCGTGGAGACCGAATCCAGAAATTCCGTAACGAAAAAAACCTGACACGGGACTCCTCTCACCGCTGGATGGCGTTGATAAAAATGCTATGCAATAGCTTTACCGCGTCAGTCCCCGAGTGCCACACGTCTTTTTTTATTATACTCAAATTGTGTACTGTTAGAAATATATTGTCCAATTTTGGTAAACATCTCCTAAATATTATCGGAGATAGAGGACATAACTTCTCGCGAATAGTAGCAAGTCACTCTAAACTTTTCCCACGCGGACGAAGTCGCGGGAATCAGCTAGTAATAAATAATATTATAGTTAAGTAGTGACAAGAATTTTTCACTAACGAATAAGTATATAAATACTTATTTACGACATAACATCGCTTAATGATAACCTCATAATCTCAATTAACTTTAACTGCGATTCCAACAAAACTTACAATCAATTCAATGAAATACTACAACAAATAAGTAAACAGGTAAATTATTTTTGGAATTCATCAAATTATTTTCCTCAAAGAGTTTATATGTTAAGTGTTTATATGTTACTTTATATCTCTATTATATAAAAATAAGTCGGGTTTTCCTTCCTGACGCTATAACTCCAGAACGCACGAACCGATTTCCACGGTTTTGCATTCGTTGGAAAGGTCTCAGGCTCCGTGAGGTTTATAGCAAAGAAAATTCAGGAAAAATTCCACGCGGACGAAGTCGCGGGGGCAAAAGCTAGTATAATATAAAAATTCTTTTCAAAAAACCGACTTCTTACGACACTACAAAGAATAAAAATAATTTTAGTTTGTAAAATGAAACGATGAAACCGATACGCGATGCTCGCCCGACTTAAACAAACGTGTCTCTCATGTGCCATCAGACTGTGGCGTAGCGCCTAAACTACTGAACCGATTATGATGAATGAGGTGTCAATCGATTCGTTAATATCGGTCCGCGTGACATAGGCTTTACATTTAAGGCCCAAGAGACGGGTCTGCCCGCGAAATTCAAATTTAATTTGGTTTTTCGCAATTTGTAAACTAATACGACGAAGTAGGCTTATGGTATTCAAATTGCGCCAATGGCAGTATCATCTTCACAGGTTTATATACTAATCTTTACGTGAAAGTATCCAGTTTAAGAAATTAGTCAAAATAATGAGTTTGAAGTGAGCTACTCACAAATTAGTCATTATTTTGATTAATTTCTTAAACTGGATACTTTCACGTTAAGATTAGTATATAAACCTGTGAAGATGATATTGTCATTATCGCAATTTGAATACCATAAGCCTACTTTGTTGTATTCGTTTATAAATGGCAAAAAACCAAATTAAGTTTGAATTTCGCGGGCAGCTCTGTGTCTTAGACCTTAACACGAACAAAAACAAAATCGTCAAATATGACGTGACAATGAGAGATGAATGACCTGGAGAGTCATATAGGGTAGGTACTTTTTATCCCGGAAAATCGAAGATTTCCCGTGGGATTTTTCAAAACCAAATCAACGCAGAAGAAGTCGCGGGCATAAGCTAGTCAATCGGTTTTTAAAAGAAATTTTTCGTTTTGCCGCAGTCAAAAGTCTTTTTTGTAATTTTTTCTGCTTTAATCTGATATTTTCAGAATTAAGTGTTTTTATTTTAAGTTTAGAATATCACTTATACTCACTATTCCTCATAAACGCTAATGTTTCATGAGGATTGCTTAAATTGTTTGCTAGTTTGTTTTTTGTAAATATTTTGAACTAGCGTTAACCCGCGGCTTCGCTCACGTTCTGTTCGGTTTTTTAAACCCCTATTTTACCTCCTTCGGGGTTGAATTTTGAAAAATCCTTTCTAAGCGGATGACTACGTCCTAATAGTTACCTGTGTACCAAATTTCAGCTCGATCGGTCTAGTGGTTAGAGCTGTGCGTTGATAGATCATTCAGTCAGTCACCTTTGCCTTTTATATATTTAGACAATAAATGGAAAAAAATGCCGGTCTATTGTTGGCGCGCCTTTAATGGCGGCCATCTTTAATCGTTTGACATTTGACCGCTCAGGCAGATATGTAACAACATAAGTAATGAAGACGTGTGTCGTTCAGAAATCCAGATCAGTGTTGGGCGCGATCTGAAGGGTGACGCGCGTCGTATTTTATTTGCAATATTTTAATAGAATAACCCTACTTTTGTCCGTGAAAATCAACTCTTTTAACGTAAGTTTTCCTTTGTTTTTTTTTTTTTTGTAACACTTTGGAGGCAAAGTTAAGTATATCTCTAAGAAGTTTTATTTGTTTTTCATAGTGATTCTTACGAAGTTTGTTATTAGAAGGATAATGTCTAAAGCAAAAAAAACAATTTAAGATTAAGAAATTGTTTTTTTTTTTCTTTAGAGGATAATGTCTAAAGCAAAAAAAAGAAAAACAATTTAAGTTTTTTTTTTTTTTTGGTTTACTTTAGTTGCCTACTAATAAAAAACTTCGTACGCAAATGTTTGTGAGGATGGATGTATGGATGAATGGATGTTTGGCTGAAATTTGGAATGGAGATAGCTTTTAGGTGCCTAGGATTAACACATCGGCTACATTTTAGATAGGATAATTAAATAGTTTTTAGGCCCAGGGTCCTAACAAGAACTTGTTAGTACTTAGTAGGTATCTATTGTGCGAGGTTCACATTGTTTTGAATAGTACAAGGTTAAGTGTGAGAACTTTGTGACCTCTTACGACAGTACATAAAATGTTGATTGTTGATAAATTAAGTATTTATCTCTTCTATTTATATACTATTTTACATTGGGCTCATTTTTATTTAAAAGATGTTTAAAAGCTTGCAATGTAGGTAAGTATATAATTATGTAAGTAACTATGTTTGTTCGGGTGGAATCTTGACTGAGCTGGAATTTTGTACACACGTTTAGTTTGGATGACAATGCATGGTTAGCTGTGTGTCGTCATTCTAAATTCAACATGGCGGAATATCCACGATGGCGGACTATTTTTAATGCACTCCTCAATTAAATAAGTCTTTAACCCGAAATAAAGAGTATTTTAAGTTATTAAAACTTATCTAGAATACAAACAAGGTGCGTTGCAGCGTAAATATTGTATGTACTTTATTAAATGTCCCTTTCGGCGACAAGCTTCGTAGGATTCTAGAGGATAAATAATGCATTCTACGTAGCGTTGCCAGACGTCCCGTATTTCCCGGGACATCCCGTATTTTAGGCATAGTTTAAAATGTCCCGGCGGGACTGACTCTGCCCCGTATTTGAACCGTACTTCGTTTTTCATTATGAAATCGATCCAATTAGATCGATGAACACTTACGTTTGTGAATTATTCAAACACGCAACGTTCGTAAAAAAACGAATTGATGACCGTTTTTAATTACTATTATAACTGTATTGATTTTTACAGATATGTTAAAACTGACTCAATCCTCGGAAAAATATCAAAAAAATAATTGTCACTAAATAATTTTGTTTTTTATTTGTCCCGGGTAAAAAACTGAAATACTTACCTTATTTTTTTTGCCCATTTAACTATTTGTCCCTTATAAGCTGAATAAAAATCTGGCAACCCTAATTCTACGCTTCTAGGCCTATAGTACTAAGTAGTACATTGTACCTGGTGATGTCAACAAACTGAGTCATTTATGTATGTCTCAACACTCGAGTAAGGAAATTTAATTAGTACCCATGAGAATTGGCATTCAGTAGATGTTTTTTATATGGGTACTTTATACTTATAAGGATATAGTAAGTTATAAAAGCATGAAGGAAATATTAAGTTAATAAAGAGATAAACTGTAGGAAGAGGAAACTGTGTGAGATTAGGTACAACTTACAACGTTAAGTTAGGATTTTTTGTGAGATTTAACAAAATACTTTCAGTTGGTAATTTTTTTTTTAAGCGGGCAACAAGAAATTCAAAAAACTGTCATTTTTTTCATATGTGATACTAGTTGATGCCCGCAACTTCGTTCGCGTGGATTAAGGTTTTGTAATTCCCGCGGGAACTCTCTTATTTTCCGGGATGAAAGTAGCCTATTTGTTATTCCACACTATAATCTATCTCTATGCCAAATTTCAGCCAAATCGGTCCAGTAGTTTTTATGTGAAAGAGTAACAAACATCCATCCACCCATCCATCCACCCATACTTACAAACTTTCGCGTTTATAATATCCTTCAATCACGCAGCAAAGCATTGATGTGGAACCAACTTCCTGCGACGGTGTTCCCACTAAATTACAACATGGGGTTATTCAAGGGGCGGACCAACAAATTCCTAATAAAAAGCCGGCAACGCATTGGTGGTGCCTCAGGTGCTACAAATGTTCATGGGCGGCGGTAATCACTTAACATCAGGTGACCCGCCTCGCAAAAAATATTTAAAAAAACCAACCCTCACGTGGATGAAGTCGCGGACAGCAGCTAGTCTATCTATGTATATCTATCTATCTTATCTATTTCCTTTCAGAATGAAGCTCCTAATCTTGTGGGCGCTCGTGGCGCTCACAGCAGTTCACGCCAGAACCGCCATCAGACAGCAGGCGATATCACCAAGAATCACTTCACTTACCGACAAGGTATATAACTTCTTCTTCTTTATCAACTAATAGACGTCCACTGCTGGACATAAGTCTCCTGCATGGACCTCCACAAGCCTCGGTCTTGCGCCGCCTGAATCCAGCGGCTCCCTGCGACTCGTTTGATGTCGTCTGTCCACCTAGTGGGGGGTCTGCCAACACTGCGCTGCCCGGTGCGGGGTCGCCACTCCAGCACCTTGGGACCCCATCGACCATCAGCTCTTCGAACTATGTGCCCCGCCCATTGCCACTTCAGTTTCGCGACTCGCAGAGCTATGTCGGTGACTTTGGTTCTCCTACGGACCTCCTCATGTCTGATTTGATCTCGCAGGGATACTCCGAGCATAGCTCTCTCCATTGCCCGCTATCAAAGATCAGGTCTGTATATTCTTTGCCGCTATATAACTTAATTATGATAAAACTAGCGGACGCCCGCGACTTCGTCCGCTTCTTCAATTGACAATCGACAGTTCCTAATACCCCAGTTTAGGTGGGCAGAACCCCTGCAGCATCAGGATTGAAGAGTTGGAGCCCGAAGTTTCTATGGGACCATTTCGCAAAGTTTATGTGTCGATTAAAAAAGATTCACGCAAATCAGTTTAGAAATTAGAGATATCGATATACATAAGTAGAAAACACAGGTCCTTCTCCTCATTTTTCGAAAGTCGGTTAAAGAAGTAGTCTAATTTATTCTAGATAATATCAGCTATCTACCAGTGAAAGCCCCACCGAAATCGGTCCAGCCGTTCCCGAGATTAGCCTTCCTTTTATAGCGTAGTCACCCGCTAAGGAAGAAAGGGGTTAAATTGGGGATAAAAGTTTTTGATGTTAAGGGTATCCATGAAACATGGTATTTTGACTTTCAATTACTAAAACCCTACAGTTATAAACTGTAGGGATTTAACAATTGTCTATTGTGAATTGAAGACGCGAACGAAGTCGCGGGCGTCCGCTAATTCCGCTATTCCATAATACTCGTAATCTGCATGTATCTGGTAGCCATGACGCATTAAATTGATTAATTAGAGCAATTATACCTTGTTAGAGATCTTCCTACATCGACGTTCAATGAATCAATTTCAACCTTGAACTCGCTGTGGCATTGTTCAACAAGTGTAAATTGAAAAAAAAAAAACACCCCCGACATGTGAAATTAAAAAAATGTAATTCACCATTTTGTGGTGGCGGCAATCTTGGATTTGAATAGTGTATAGTACTCTACTAGTCAAGATTCAATCCCTTTCATTTGATACCCATATGGAGGGAGTTGTGAAAGAATGTAGTCCGCCATTTTGTGGCGGCGGCCATCTTATATATAAGTCAATCAGTCAGTCAGTCAGTCAGTTGAATTCAAGCAGCGATATACAGATTATTATAGTAGGTCTAAGCGCAGGATGGATTATAAAAGTATCTGTGAACTGTCCGTTTCCAGACTGTAATGTTTTGTTTAATTTCAGGATGCCAGACAAAAAGCCAGAGTGCATCCGGCGTTCGCTAATGCTGGCACCCGCGCTGGTCTGCTGGTGTGGAGGATTGAGGTAAGATCAAATCATCACCAGCAACTCTTCACCGACTCACTGCTGAGCGCAGTACTCCTCTCAGAGAAGGGTTATAGGCATAGTCCGCCACGCTGGCCCAATGGGAATTATCGGACTTCACACACCTTCGAGAACATTCGATCCCCGCGAACTTGCGACCCCTGATTCCTTCGAGAACAGTATGGGGAACTCTTAGGCGTGCTTTCCTCGCAATGTTTTTCTTCAAGCTTGCTTAAACGTACATAACTTATAGCCCAGGAGTATTAGACTAAAATTGGCCAAATACATAAAATCCTTCAGGACTAGCTGAAATTTGGTATACTGACGCTGTGTTTGATAATTAACTACTAGTCAAAACTCCCCAAGCTTCCGCCTCTTGCGTCATAAGATATACAGGGTGTTTAGTAAAAAAATTAAATTAATTTATATATATATTTTTTTACAATAGTGTATTTTTAAAGGGACTTCAAATAGTACAAACAATGTAAAAAAAATCTGTATATATTTATTAAAAAGGAAAAATTACAATTTTTCGATTATTCACTTATATTACATCACATCATCATCATCATGTTTGAGTATTCATTCCGGTAGCAGAATTACACTTTGTTCCTTCAAGCAAGGTAAGTTTACCTGTAGTTAGTCCTCCTTTAGTTTTCACAGAGCGCATAAGACCTTGCTCAATGGCAAGATCAGCCGAAACTCCAGACCAAAACCGATCACTTCTCCGAATTGTGAAGTAGCGTTTTGATGCAAATTTATTATATTCGGTATAGTTTCTTTAACACGTTCACTGCGGCAAGTAAAATCATAATCTTTCATCTGGTGCGGCGACGGGTCGAAATGCGCCCCCAATGATATTTCCGCTAGTGCGTAACAGGTCTTTCTAAACCCACCAGCACTAAGATAGATTAAATTGCTATAACTTTGTGAAAACATAATGTATACAATTTTTTTTTATACTGTTGGAATGACCTTGAACCCAACTTCCTTAGGTTTGATTCGCCCCGGGATCTGCCAAACAGGAAATGAGAAATAAAGCAGGAAAAGCGCCAGGCCGATATCGACCTGTACCGCACTAGAAAGTATTTTTAGTAGTGATGAGACAGAGAAAAATAAGGGGATATCGAAAATAAAACAGAATAAAAACTGAAAAATGTAAAACTGTAAAAGAACTGAAAAATGTTTTTATTTATTCACTGTAATTGACTATTCATTGTAGAAGGCTAGTTTTTAAGAATAATCATTTTCATAAAGGATGGTATTGCATATAAAATCCCCAAGTCATTATGAGTCTAAGGCTGATATTATGTAGATATGTGTAGATAATAAACAAAACTTACCGCTTGTGCTTCGTTTTCCGTGCACATTTGTTTCAAAATTATTTTTAATTGGGGAGAATATTTCTTCACTGCTGTCACTATCACCGCTGCCGATATCAATAACTGCAGGGTGACTTATTCTATTTTGTATTTTTCTTTTATTTTTAAGCTATTGCATAGCTTCTATCGCGGGCCAGCGTGGAGACCAAATCCAGAAAATCCGTAACGAAAATAACCTGACACGGGACTCATCTACGGTGAGCCGCTAGATGGCGTTGATAATAAATGCTATGCAATAGCTATACCGCGGTAGTCCCCGAGTGCCACACGTCTTTTTATTTGTCGTCGTTGATAATATCGCTACGTTAGATCAGCTAGATAGCACAACACTAACTGGCGGGGCGCGCGCTCTGTGCGGTACCGGGTCGCCGGCAGCCTGTTAGCACGGTGGGCCGAAATAGGCCCACTGCCGCACTGAGCGGATGTTTTTCACCGTCAGTGCGTCGATAGGTCGATAAAGGCCTACCGTTATGTTTTGATGGGGAACACCTACAATTTTAACCGCAAGATGAAATATATATTTGTCTCAGTAAAATTTTTACAAACACCTGAGATAATCGTTCCGCACTAGCGAGAGGGACATAGTTTTGTTCGTCCGCACCAGCTGAAATACCGCGACAGGCCGAAATCGGCCTGTTACGCAGTGAGCGTGTTAAGGTCTTCCATTTGTTGCAAATGGAACCTAGCCCATTTTGCGTAAGCCAAGTGACCTAGAAATAGAATATTAATTTAGATGTTTGTAAATAAAAAGTTGCATGTATTAAAAAATCATAATAAAGTCAATGGTGTATTACCAGAAGCGTGAAAGAACGGAATTATCTCTCGTACACTTTGTAAGTGAAGTTCAAAGTTTCCGGTTCTTTCGGCCTTTAGATAACAATGAATAATACTCACAAGTTTAAAATATTGGACCCAGAGTCGGGCTGTGCGTGAGGTATTCTCTTTCCTTTGTAAAGCTTGCACAAATTTACCTACTCGAAAGCTTTTCAACCAATGATGATTTTTTCACTTCAAGCTCGGCGGTCTCTCCCTTTTCCAACTGGTTGTAAATTTCCAATAGGTTTTCTTTTTCTTGAGAAGTCAAATTAGTGTCAAATGCATGACCAGTAATCATATGAGTAACGGCATTCTTTGCATATATCATAGCCCAAAGTTCTTCGATCCCACTACCCGACATTATATGCCCAATCGCTCCTAAATATGACATTATCATATGAAATCCAGTCCACAGTCCAGCTAGGTAGGTCCAATTTCGAGAAAGAGATCAACCGACGAATCCAACTCGGCTGGGCAGCGTTCGGGAAGCTTAGAGATTTATTTTCGTCCAAAATTCCTCAGTGCCTGAAGACTAAAGTCTTCGAACAGTGCGTGTTGCCAGTAATGACTTACGGATCCAAAACATGGTCGCTATCTATGGGCCTCATAAGAAGGCTCAGGATCACTCAGCGGGCGATGGAGAGAACTATATGCTCGGAGTATCCCTGCGAGATCAAATCAGAAATGAGGAGATCCGTAGGAGAACCAAAGTCACTGACATAGCTCTGCGAGTTGCGAAACTGAGGTGGAAATGGGCGGGGCACATAGTCCGAAGAGCTGATGGTCGATGGGGTCCAAAGGTGCTGGAGTGGCGACCCCGCACCGGGAAGCGCAGTGTTGGCAGACCCCCCACCAGGTGGACAGACGACATCAAGCGAGTCGCAGGGAGGATTGGATTCAGGCGGCGCAAGACCAAGGCCTGTGGAGGTCCATGCAAGAGACTTATGTCCAGCAGTGGACGTCCATTAGTTGATAAAGAAGAAGAAGATATGAAATCCACCCAGTAAAATGACTGTATTCTTCAAATCCCGAAGCACGGGCGGGCCGGGAGGGGAAGGGGGGTGTATCTCGGAACGCAAGCGGCGGAGGAGTGGGGAGTTTTAGGACATTATTTTTCTATGTATAATGAATACGTATGCAAATTTTTAGCTAGTCCTAATGGATTTTATGTTTAAAACCTAATAGTCCTGGACTATTAGAGGTCTCAAACGGGATCCAGTTCACGGATCGAACTTGCGACCCCGATTCCCCCTGAGAACAGTATGGGGAACTCTCAAGCGTGAAGGTTTCCGGTTTTTGTTGAAACCGGAACAGCTGCCTACCTTTAAATCGACAGTGAATAGGCATTTTCTAGGCAAACATCTTAGGCTGCATCTTCATTTACCATCAGATGAAATTGCAGTCAAATGTTAGTCTATATAATTAAAACAAATGTTACGCGTAACATTAATTGACGCACATAGATACAATAAAGAGTCAACCCTGGTCAACCCACACAACTTATCATTTCCTTTACATTATGTATGTGTTTAATTTGACAAGGGCTTGTGGATTGAAACGTTATTGCGTATGTGCATCCAATTGTTAATTAATTCCTGATAACATGTTCTAGGACTTCGAACCTGTGGCAGTACCTGAAACAGATGTGGGCAAGTTCTACAAGGGAGACTCCTACATTGTCTTGAAGGTGAGCACAGCACAGAATACATAATACAAAACGCGTTGATCGGCGATGTCATTGATTAAGGATTAAGGAATATATTTTTTGG
The DNA here is from genome assembly GCA_933228805.2 of Hipparchia semele. Classification (NCBI taxonomy): domain Eukaryota; kingdom Metazoa; phylum Arthropoda; class Insecta; order Lepidoptera; family Nymphalidae; genus Hipparchia; species Hipparchia semele. The sequence goes on along the minus strand of OW121735.1, from coordinate 3,983,710 downwards.
ATTACTGAATAAGGTTGATCCCTGTTTCAGACGGTAGCAGACAAGCGCAACAACCTATCATGGGACATCCACTACTGGATCGGGTCTGAGAGCAGCCAAGACGAGTCTGGTGCTGCTGCCATCCTGACCGTGGGCTTGGACGACAAGTTCGACGGCAAAGCGGTACAGCACCGAGAGACCATGGGCTATGAGAGCAAGCAGTTTCTGAACTACTTCCCTGGAGGAGGTAAGGTGGCGTCATTATCAGGAACCCATCAGGTCTCTCAGAGCAGGGTTATATAGTGACGAGGCTGTTGCAGCTCAGACCAAGAACTGTGAGAGCAAGCAGTTCCTGAACTATTTTCCTGGAGGAGGTAAGGTCATCATCAGCAACCCATGAACGGCTCACTGCTGAGCGTAGGTCTCTCAGGGTTATAGCAGCGAAGTGGTGCAGCACAGACCATGGGCTATGATAGCAAGCAGTTCCTGAACTACTTCCCTGGAGGAGGTAAGACCATCATCAGGAACCCATCAGGGGCTCACTGCTGAGCGCAGGTCTCTCAGGGTTATAGCAGCGAAGCGGTGCAGCACAGACCATGGGCTATGATAGCAAGCAGTTCCTGAACTACTTCCCTGAAGGAGGTAAGACCATCATCAGCAACCCATCAACGGCTTACTGCTGAGCACGTGTGTCTCAGAGAAGGGTTATAGTGGCAAAGCGGTGTAGCAAAAACCATTGGTTATGAGAGCAAGCAGTTCTTGAACTACTTCCCTGTAGGAAGTAAGGTCATAATCAGCAACAGATCCGAACCGAAAAGATGCGGACGGCCGACTTAAAGGTCACAGGTTCGAGCCCCACCCGTTGCACTATTGTCGTACCCACTCCTAGCACGAGCTTTTCACTTATTTGGAGGGGAGAGGAGAATTTAAGTCAAGTTCAGCTTGGCACCCCATGATGATGATGTGATGATGTGATTTTGACAGCTGTCCGCTACCTCGACGGCGGTCACCAGTCAGGCTTCAACCACGTGGTGACCAACCCTGGCGCTGAGAAGCGTCTCTTCCAGATAAAGGGCAAGAAGAACATCAGAGTGAGACAGGTGAGGGCCAAAAAATAATATGAAATGAAATGAATACACTTTATTGTACACCACATTGCACAGAAACATAAAAGATAAAATTAACTTAAAATAAATTGTAAAAATGAGAGCACAAATGGCGGCCTTATCGCTAAGAAGCGATTTCTTCCAGGCAACCATGATGCATGGTGGATATGATGATAGGAATGAAACTGAGGGTGCACACATTATTCATGTAGAGAATTAACAGTCACACAAAATTTAATAGAAACCTACTAATCTATAATTATATAAAAAGGCTTGTCCTGACTGACTGACTGACTGACTGACGATCAACGCACAGCCTAAACCACTGAAGTTAGAAACTTGAAATTTTGACAGTAGGTTCCTTTTATGACGTAGGCGAGCACTAAGAAAGGATTTTTCGAAATTCGCCCCCCAAGGGGGTAAAAAGGGGGGTTAAAGTTTGTATGAAACTCCGTCATTTTTCGAGTTATACTCATGAAATTCGGTATTTAGGCTTTAAATTGAAAACAAAAAAGTACGTATTTCACAGTTTTTAAAAATTCTACCCCCTAAGGGGTTAAATAGGGGTTGAATGTTTGTATAATAGTCCTTCGTTCTTCAAGTTATTTTTCAAGTTACGTTTATGAAACTTGATATTTTGGCTCTTGATTAAAAATAAAGAATTACGTATTTTACATTTTTTTTAAATTCTCCCCCCAAGAGGGTAAAAAGGGGGGTTAAAGTTTGTATGAAACTCCGTCATTTTTCAAGCTATACCCATAAAATTCGGTATTTAGGCTTTAAATTGAAAACAAAAAAGTAAGTGTTTCACACTTTTAAAAAATTCTACCCCCTAAGGGGTTAAATAGGGGTTGAATGTTTGTATGATAGTCCTTCGTTCTTCAAGTTATTTTTCAAGTTATGTTTATGAAACTTGATATTTTGGCTCTTGATCAAAAATAAAGAATTACGTATTTTACATATTTCGAAAATTCTCCCCCCAAGGGGGTAAAAAGGGGGGTTAAAGTTTGTATGAAACTCCGTTATTTTTCAAGCTATACCCATAAAATTCGGTACTTAGGCTTTAAATTGAAAACAAAAAAGTAGGTGTTTCACAGTTTTTAAAAATTCTACCCCCTAAGGGATTAAATAGGGGTTGAATGTTTGTATGATAGTCCTTCGTTCTTCAAGTTATTTTTCAAGTTATGTTTATGAAACTTGATATTTTGGCTCTTGATCAAAAATAAAGAATTACGTATTTTACATTTTTTGAAAATTCTCTCCCCAAGGGGGTAAAAAGGGGAGTTTCAATATTCATAGTTAAGACAGGACAACGTCTGTCGGGTCCGCTAGTTAATACATATACATACACATGTATAAATACAGACATATATTTGGACATATATTCCCAGGTGGACCCCCTGATCTCCTCCATGAATAAAGGCGACTGCTTCATCCTGGACATCAACAGCGACATCTTCGTGTACGTGGGGGACAAGTCCAAGAACCTGGAGCGGATGAAGGCAATCTCCGTGGCCAACCAGATCAGAGACCAGGACCATAATGGCAGGGGACGTGTTGAGATCATTGGTAAGATATCTTTTTATCTTATATCCTAGTCCTTGTAATTTTACATCTTAAAAAGTTCTACAAAAAATTCCGCGATGGTATAGTTCTATCTCTTAAGGATAACCCACAGGAAGTGTTGAGATCATAGGTAAGATCTTACATCCTAGTCCTTGTAATTTTACATCTTAAAAAGGTCTACATAAAAGTCCGCGATGGTATAGTTCTATCTCTTAAGGATAACCCGCAATAACCATTTTTCATGCTTTAATTTTTACGAGAAATAGTGGCTTATTTACGAAGCGATTTTGATCAATACAGCAGTAATCCTTATCCAATTAAGTACCTTAAATACATTGTCCATTTAATAAAGAGAAGGGTCTGATGATGGAGCAGAAAACTGGGTAACAGGATGTCAGGTATATCGCACATTTTTGACGACCTCCCTGGCGTAGTGATGAGCGCTGTGGTCTTATAACTGGGAGATCTCGGGTTCGATTCCCGGCGGGGACAATTTAGGAATTTATAATTTCTAAATTGTCTCTGGTCTGGTCTGGTGGGAGGCTTTGGCCGTGGCTAGTTACCACCCTACCGTCAAAGACGTGCCGCTAAGCGATTTAGCGTTCCGGCACGATGGCGTGTAGAAACCGATTAGGAGTATGGGTTGAATTTACACTGCTATCTATATCCCTTTCAAGTTAGCCCGCTACCATCTTAAATTGCATCGTCACTTACCATCCGGTGAGATCGCAATCAAGGGCTATCTTGTCATCGAATAAAAAAAACATAGCCCGGCCATAGATTCACATGTCGGGGGTGTTTTAAATTTTCAATTTACACTTGTTAATCTATTGTTATAGATCAGTACTCCAACGATTTAGACTATCAAAAATTCTTCACCAATCTTGGATCTGGATCCAGGGACTTAGTGCCAGAGGAGAGCGCAGGCGGTGATGACCAGGTTAGTCCAAAAATCATCTTCTCAGCCCACCACTGAAAAAGGTTATAGGCCAACTGAGGTCTCTAATTTTGATGAAATTCCTTATTAAACATAAGGCCTCGGGTGGCCTTCAGTTTTACTTGAGCACCTAAACTACTGAGCCGATTTTGATAAATGAGGTGTCGAGTTGTCGACTCAATATTGAGTTGTTCCTGTAGTCGGGTTACAGTTTGTCATATTGCAACGCCCTGACGGGGCTTCATGCAATCTAACTGACAATTAAACATGTAAGATGAAATGTATTAGACATGTAAGTAAATAGATACATATATTTTCTTGTTTTTACATTCCAGACCTTCGAGAAGAATGAGGAAAGCTCAGTGATTCTGTCAGAGGTTTCTGACAGCAGTGGCAAGTTGAAGATCACACCATTGTCCGCGCCATTCCGACAGGAGCAGCTGAAACCTCAGGTAAAAGCGAGGAGAACTTGGTGATTCTTTCAGAGGAGGAAAGGACGAGTGAAGATATAGGAGAGACGTTACTGTCTGCGCCATTCCATAAGGAGCAGCTGACACCTCAGGTAAAAACGAGGAGTGTTTGGTGATTCTTTCAGAGGAGGAGAGGACGAGTGAAGATATAGGAGAGACGTTACTGTTTGTACCATTGTACAAGGAGCAGCTGACACCAGGTAAAGGTAAAGACAAGAAGGTCTTTGTGAACATGTCAGTGGTTTCGGAAGATGACACCGGCAGCGGCAAGTTGAAGATGACACCATTGTCCGCGCTTAACTAAGGTCTCTTGCTTAGACTTTCACCTCCTTAGACCTCGGTCTTCAGCCGCTTGTATCCTGTTTCTGCTACCTGCGACTCGTCTACTTCTTAGCAGTCGCCACTCCAGGAGTTTTTGATAAATGTATTTAAAAATTGGGAAATTTTCTTCAGCTGTATTTGCATCTGGGAGTTGATTTTTATTCTGTCAGTCCAGAATTCTACCTTTATTTTTATTCGTTGACAAGATAGTCCTTGACTGCGATCTCACCTGATGGTAAGTGACGATGCAGTCTAAGATGGTAGCGGGCTAACTTGGAAGGGGTATAGCAGTGTAAATTCAACCCATACCCCTAATCTGTTTTTACATCGTGCCGGAACGCTAAGTCGCTTGACGGCACGTCTTTGACGGCAGGGTGGTAACTAGCCACGGCTAAAGCCTCCTACCAGACAACACACAGATCTTTTTTATGTAACTCTTCTAGCTTTATCGTGAGTTTTTGTGATATTTGTTTATCGTTTCAGGAAACCTACATTCTGGATACAGTCAGCGGAAGCATCTACGTGTGGGTCGGCAAGCAGGCTACACAAAAGGTATACCTTGATGGAAGGAATGAATGATAATAATCTCCTATCTTCTTCTGCTTCTATATAAATAAGATTCAATAGCTGTTCGTTTGTCTGACTAAAACAAGTCAAACAACAACTACGTATATAAATTTTTCATTCAACCAAACGTGACTAGCCAGGGCATAGTTTTCATCCCGGAGACGAAACAAAATGTCGTTATTAAAAGTTTAAAATTGTCCTAGTAATTATTATTGTTTATATCGTATTTAGCTCAATATTTTTTTCTTTTTAGGAGAAAACCGAGGCAATGGCAAAGGCAGAACAATATTTGACGGCCAAAAAGTATCCTTCTTGGGTAAGAACTTTGTAAAAATCTTGCTACGTATTGATGAAGTTTTACAATTTTAGAATTTGGTCAATTTTGAAGGTCGTAGAATGACCTACTGTAAAATAATGTGTAAAATGTTGCCTATTTAGATTGAGCTTTGCTTCCCGTGCCTCGTAGAGCATGTAAATGAAGCCAGTAAACTATTGTGAGTGAGTGAGAGGGGAATAATGAGTGTACTTATGTGCACTATAATATCTCACGCGCAGATGGCTAGTCTCTGTAGAGATTGGCCATCGTGTTCGGATTTGGTTGGGAGGATATTAGATTAAAGAATTTGTCTTTTGACAGGTGCACGTCGCAAAGATCCCGCAGGGAACCGAACCCGCTATATTCAAGCAATACTTCGCCACGTGGCGTGACGTGGGCATGTCACACTCTCGCATCCTAAGGGACACCGACGGTAAGGAGTGAAAGGGGGCAACGCACGTTAGATTAAAAGGACTTTAGACATATAAGATAATCTATTTAAATATGTTTATACAAAAAAAATACTCAAAATCCCATATAAGATTGTGTACCTGTCATTTGGCAGCTTAAAACGAATGATTTGATATGGTAGTGTAAGGGTAAAAACATGCCAAAGATGCCTCACTGCGATACCTCGCGGTCGCGGTTTAGCTCGCTACCTCGATGTCACCTCCATGTAAAACAAATGTATGCAAACAGATGCACGAACATGTCGAAGGATACTTCACTGCGATACATCGCGGTACAGCGAGGTATCTTCGGCATGTTCGTGCTCGTCTGTTTGCATACATTTGTTTTACATGGAGGTGACATCGAGGTAGCGAGCTAAACCGCGACCGCGAGGTATCGCAGTGAAGCATCTTTGGCATGCTCTTACCCTAAGAAAATCGTATTCATATGAGAGCTTAGAACTTGGGTCGGATATAGTACATTTTGAAAAGGATCATTTTGCTCGTGGCCAAAATTGGAATTACGCCGCGATCATTCGAGTCACTTTATGATAGAGCGGTACATACTCACGCCCTCCTGTCAATGTCATCTGAATGCCAATAAATTCTTTTCATACTGTAAGTAGGTAGCTACTTTCGGGTTCGATTCCCATCGGGTGCAATTCGGGAATTTATAATTTCTGAATTGTCTGTCGCTCGCTACCATCTTAGACTGCATCGTCACTTACCATCAAGTGAGATCGCAGTAGTGGACTATCTTGTCATCGAATAAAAAAAAAGATTATACATGCTGTGAAATGAATACAATTTTTTTAACTCAATCGCATGGATTGGTTGATAGTGATACTTTTAAGCTGTAATGAATACAATTTAATACACAAACGCACTAATTTTATTATTATATTTAATTGTGTTTCTTGTGTTTGCATATTTTATTTGTAATATTGAATGAAGTGCACGTATTTAAAAAAAATACTAATACCCACTTATAAATTGTAACTTCTATGAATAATATTGAACGTTGTACTGTATTTATTGTATATAACTGAGTATTTAGTTATTTACCAAGGATATTTTATAGTTTTATATTACATAGTTTTGTATTTACCTTTTTATTATTTGTAAAAAAAATATAAAATAAATAAATAATCAATTTTTTTTCTTCCACACCCCACGATTTATTTTTACCTACTTTTACCACCTAGCTCTTTATATAATTTAATACTAGGAATATGATTTAATAAATATGCACGACATTAAAATAATACAAAAACCTAAACTCATGTCAGTCATTAAATTTATATAAAAGCATGTGGACTTTCACAACCCAGGCTCTAGATATAATTTAATACAAGGAATTCTAACATAGGTTACATCTATGACAATAAAGTGATACAAGAAAATGTGAATTCATATCAGTGATACAAAAAATGTGGATTCAAAAAATGATACATACAATGATAAAAATGTCACTCACTTAATTGGCATGAAAAGCATGCACCTATATTTCGATACTTCCTACGTATGTTGTTGTATTCCACAAAATTGGCATTTTAGGTTTTGCGCACTATATCATCTGTTTTTATCTATTTAATGTGTTCGTTTAAAAAAAATTAAAAACAGCATTTTTTAACATACTCTCGAGACGTATAAAGTTGTATCGTTATTAAAACGACGGCCTAAAACATTGTATTGGCCTTCACAACAATTAACGCGTCACGTAAGCGTTTTGGGGATACAACAATTTACGTTGGAGGTATCGATTTACGTCTTGCTATTGTTGAATAATGATATAGTTTTTGCAATTCACGAGGGCGCGTGGCTCATGGTTGTGTGTGTGTCGTATCTGTATAAGTGTGAGCGAGAGCTTGCTCGCGCCTGACCGCTCCCACCTAGGCTCCTGACAGGCACGCACACTTACGCAATGTGCGTGTACACGACGTAACCACAAGTAAAGCTCACGCGTCCTCGTGAATTACAAGAACTATAATAATCAAAATACTTACAAAGAAAAATAAAATATTTTTCACCAAGCATTTTTTTCTTTTATTTTTCAACTTCAACCCATACGTCTATAATATAATAATTAATAAGGAGGGAATGTTAATTTGTTTAAGCTTTTGGCTTTTGCATGCGACTTCAAGCATGAATCTGTAATGTGAATTACGATCGCCTTGGTACTCTCTTTGAACCGTATTCCTCATTATTGAGGGTCGAGACCCCTTTCTAATATTGATATAATGGTAGGATTTCCTTGAAATAATAATAACGTCCGAATCCGGCCACGGCGGCCATCTGCGCAGGAGATATTATAGTGCGCAATTGTGTGCGCAAACACATGTGTACTTTCTATTCCCTTACTCTCATAGTCCGATGGGACGGAAATCTGACACGACCGGAGAGAGATCAGGCGCAGGACCGACAGCTTTACGTGCTCTCCTAGGCACGGGGGTGACTTACCGCCTACTTTCTAACTCCGGGCTAGTACTGAGAATTTTTTGACAGAAAAACCCAATACATACAACGTTTGTATGGAATGGCTTTCTTGATGATATCTCGAGTACGGATTGATTGATTTCGATGAACTTTTATATTATGTCATAGCATAGTTGAGGGCAAGAAGAGGTTAGGTTACTATCTGTCTGGATTAAAAGGTTACCCCAGAAAAACCTAACCTAACGCGGACGAAGTCGCGGGCAAAAGCTAGTACTTTAATAAAACAGAGAAAAAAAAGACGTGTGGCACTCGGGGACTGCCGCGGTAAAGCTATTGCATAGCATTTTTTATCAACGCCATCTAGCGGCTCACCGTAGAGGAGTCCCGTGTCAGGTTATTTTCGTTACGGAATTTCTGGATTCGGTCTCCACGCTCGCGATAGAAGCTATGCAATAGCTTAAAACAATTTTTTGTATCAACAGATGACGACTGGTATACAGATAGTGTTGAAAGGACCGCCCAAACCCCCACCGAGCCTTACACCCTCAACGCCGTTACCCTGCCGGCTGAAGGGGTCATGGAAACTACCAAGATACCTAATTTCAGCCAGAAGGTAGGTAATGAATGAATGAATGAATATACTTTTATTGTACACCACACATAATACAAGAATAGATACAATGAGCTTAATAAATAGCATACAATTTGGCGGCCTTATCGCTACATAGCGATCTCTTCCAGGCAACCAATGGTGTTAAAGGACATAGCTACAGATACTAGCGGTAGGTCTGTGAGATAGGTGGTGCAAATAATATAATATACAAACTATATACATATAATAATATCATAAATATATATATTACATACATATAATATAATACATACAATATATAATAATAATAATGTATGATTGACGACCTCCCTGGCGCAGTGGTGAGCGCTGTGGTCTAATAACTGGGAGGTCTCGGGTCCGATTCCTGGCGGGGCAATTTGGGAATTTATAATTTCTGAATCGTCTCTGGTGGGAGGCTTTAGCCGTGGCTAGTTACCAACCCCATCGTCAAAGACGTGCCGTCAAGCGATTTGGCGTTCCGGCACGATGGCGTGTTGAATTTACATTGCCATACCCCTTTCAAATTAGTCCGCTACCATCTTAAACTGCATCGTCACTTACCATCAGGTGACATCGCGGTCAAGGATTATCTTGTCATCGAATAAAAAAAATATTAAACACAGACATTTTTCGTGAACGGCACCCAACTAACTAGTGGCGCCATCTAGATTGACGAAACTAAATTAAGGCACGGTTGCTTCAGCTAATTTTAACGAACGAATGTATGTAACGGTTTGAAACAACCGAGCCATAAACAATCAAAATTGTACGCTATTTCTATTATCTTAACGCATATTTCAGGATTTAGCTGAAGAAAAGATATACCTGCTAGTGGACAATGAGGACGACGAATCATACTACTGGGTCGGTAAACTTGTCCCGGACCATACCTTGAAAGAATTCAACCGTTTAATGGAGGCAAGTGATCATGATAATCATCAACATCAGCGTGTCGATTCTCTAATAACGTAAACGTAATAATTCTTTATACAGAACCGACTTTACACGCCACTACAAAGTATATAGTATCTTCTTCTTCTTGTTCTTCTTTATCAACTAATGGACGTCCACTGCTGGACATAAGTCTCCTGCATGGACATCCACAAGCCTCGGTCTTGCGCCGCCTGAATCCAGCGGCTCCCTGCGACTCGTTTGATGATATATATGTATATGTAGTATACACGGTGAAATTTTATTCCCCGTAAACCCTGAAGGAGGTGAATGTGCTCATGAAACTGAACAACTTTCCCCAAGGAACATAGGTCGAAATGTGAAAAAAAATTTTGGACCTCCCGTAGTAAATCGATCAGCTAATCGTCAATTGTATGAAGGGTCCAATTTTTTTTCCAATAGTAGGCGCAGTGGTGTTTTATAACTGAGTTTGATTCCCGGCGGGGCAATTTGGGAATCAATAATTTCCAAATTGCCTCAGGTCTGGTGGAATTATTACCATTAAAATCCATTAGAAATAGAAATAGAAATATATTTTATTCAAATAAACTTTTACAAGCACTTTTGAATCGTCAATGAATCTACCACTGGTTCTTTATGCCTTTCCTGTCGAGAAGAGCCAGCAAGAAATTCGGCGGTTGCTTTTTTCAAAGAAAATAAAATTTTTTACAATAGTTAATGAAACTATGCAATGTATACGATGCTTCCACGATGAATTTTCCTAAGTCCAATACAATACAATTAAAAATCTAGATTGGTTCAAATAATGGGACTGTTAAGTCAACATTATTTAACAGAATTCTATATTACTGGACTTCTTTTTTTCCTTTTCATCAGTATTTATTTACGCAGTCGGGTTTTTTTTAATATAATATTTTATTTTATGTTGGTGAAATTGGCCTTATAATTTCCTAAGCGTTTTAAATGTTTGTTTTTTTGATTTCAGATAAACCGCCGGCGTGGAAAATCGTTCGTAATGTACAAGCAAGGCCTGGAAGGCGGCAATTTCATAAGAGCTTTCCATAAATGGGATGACTTCATGTGGCAGGTACCGATATCGCTCATTTGCGACAAGGGTGACATAATTCAAAATTCACCAATTTTAGTGTCGAATACTTTTTGCTATAAAAACAACATTACGCTAAGCACAAAAAAATAAGAGCAAGTAAGATTGTGACTTAATGCTCTGTCGCTTTGTTGGCCGCTGTGTTGTTTCGGGACCGCAGCATCCACAAAACATTACTCTCTAACGAGAGAATTCTCTCGTCGTCGATTTTGAATTATGTCACCCTTGTCGCAAATGAGCGATATGTTTTTATGGATTTTTTTATGGTTAATTTTATCTTTAAATGTACCCTTACAGGGTCTCATGTGTAATGCATTTGTACCTGAAACATGTGAAATGCAAAATACTATTTCCTATTAATCCTTTTATCCTAATTCTATCCTATTATCCTATTATCATCTATCATCTAGTCTTCTAGTCATCTAGTCATCTTCTATGTTATATGTTTGTATGTTTGTTACTCAATCACGTCGCAACGACTGAACCGATTTGGCTGAAATTTGGCACAGAGATAGATTATAGTCTGGAATAGGATAAAGGCTATTTTTTATCCCGGGAAATAAGAGAGTTCCCGCGGGAATAAAAAACCCTTAATCCACGCGAACGAAGTCGCGGGAATCAACTAATAAAGAATATGAATGAATGAATGAAAACGATGACGACTTCCCTGGCGCAGTGGTGAGCGCTGTGGTCTTATAACTGGGAGGTCTCGGGTTCGATTCCCAGTGGGGCAATTTGGGAATTAATAATTTCTAAATTTTCTTTGATCTGGTCTGGTGGGAGGCTTTGGTCGTGGCTAGTTACCATCCTACCGTCAAAGACGTCCCGGGTTCGAACCTGCAACCTCTGAATAGCAGACCGCTGTCGTAACCACTACGTTATCTATCACTGCTGCTATTTTTTAACCGACTTCCAAAAAGGAGGAGGTTATCAATTCGGCCGGTATTTTTTTTTTTATATAGAAAGACCCCACTCCAAGAATTTTTTGATTACTTTTGATAGAAGACGGGAGCAAAGCTGAGGTAAAAACTAGTTAATTATTTATTAGTAATATAGGATCTGTCGTTTGTTTTATATTGAGTAACTAAGATTACACAATTCAATTTATAGCTACACTAGCGGACGCCCGCGACTTCGTCCGCGTTCTTAAATTGTTGAAATTTTTCCTGAATTTTCTTTGCTATAAACCTCACGGAGCCCGAGACCTTTCCAACGAATGCAAAACCGTGGAAATCGGTTCGTGCGTTCTGGAGTTATAGCGTCAGGAAGGAAAACCCGACTTATTTTTATAAGTATAGTAGATTACAAAAATTCAAAATAATTATTTCACACTCAAAAATTACAATATTATTGCATACCTACATCGAATTAGAAAAAAAAAGGTTATTCATAGAACTAAATTAAATAAATCAATCAATAAATAAATAAAATCTAGTTACGTTATTATTAAAACTTAAAGACGCCTGGACCAGTTTGGAAAACTCTTCTTTTGTTTGAGAGGGTATACTTCCCAGGTGGTCCCATAGTCATCAGTTGGGAATCTTCCATGTAGGAAAAACGTGTTTTATTTTCGTGCGTGCCTCTATCTGAACCATTTTACGACGTAGTACCAAGCTACAACGAAAGATGGCGCTGTCCTAAATTCATTTGCTACATATAACATAGTTTTCAGACAATAAACTTTTGTTTTTGTTTGTTGTTATAACTGGGAGGTCTCGGGTTCGATTCCCGGCGGGGGCAATTTAGTAATTTATTATTTCTAAATTGTCTCTGGTCTGGTCTGGTGGGAGGCTTTGGCCGTGACTAGTTACCACCCTACCGTCAAAAACGTGCCGCCAAGCGATTTAGCGTTCCGGCACGACGGCGTGTAGAAACCGATTAGGGGTATGGGTTGAATTTACACTGCTATACCCCTTCCAAGTTAGCCCGCTACCATCTTAAACTGCATCGTCACTTACCATCAGGTGAGATCGCAGTCAAGAGCTATCTTGTCATAGAATAAAATAAAAAGATCTTAATAATAGCTGATTTCAAAATAATTTTTTATGTTTATATTAATTTTATATTATTCCAGAAACAAGGGAGAATACGTCAAATGTTGGACAATATTAATGAGGAGATGAGAACCAACGTCATTCCAGATGACTGGTGAAACTCTATCGTTATAGCTACTAGCTAGTTATTATAATATTACCTATCTGTAATTCAATGTAATAAACATTACAGTGGTTGAATGACTTTGTTTTTTTTATGACATATATCGGAATATGAATAATTTTTAATAATTTAAATGTCGCAGTAATTGAAATATTCAATTATTAAAGTTTCCGTCACCTAGATGTAAAATTCAAAATTCAATTCAAAATTCAAAATTTATTTATTTCATGTAGGCTAACTTGTAGCTCTTATGACATGTCATAAATCTACCACCGGTTCGGAATGCAGATTCTGCTGAGAAGAGCCGGCAAAAAACTCAGCAGTTGCTCTTTTCAAAAAAAATTTTTTTACAAAGCTATGCTATGTATACAGTGCTTCCACAATAAAGCTTCAAAAATGAAAAAATGTAAGCTCTACTGTCTATATCTATCGTATACTAATACTATCCTGCTATCAGTCATTAAGTTTTCAAAGTATCTAACGGTGGTGACGCATAATTTAATTGTCAACAATCAATCAACGAATTAGCTAAGCTATCAAAGTTTACCTACTGGTGGCGCCATCTGTGAATAGATTTGTGTAAAAAAAATAGATACCGGCCGAATTGATATCCTCCTCCTTTTTGGAAGTCTGCTAAAAATACTAAATTACGACGCGTAACTCTGCTCTAAAAACTATATAAACATTGTTTTTTTTTTCGTTCACTTACCCCATATAGAAAAAACCCCAACCTATGTAATTGCTGCAAAATCCGAGAAATAGAGATTGCAATCGTATACCAATTGCAATCATCTATGATTAGCTGGCACTCTCTCGCTATAATTGCCACAACAATAAATAATAAAAATTAAAAAAAATCAAAAATTAAGGGAGGCTCCCCTAGTAGAAACGTGTTTTATTTTCTTGCATGCCTCTATCTGAACCATTTTATGACGTAGTACCAAGCTATAAAGAAAGATGGCGCTGTCGTATATTCATTTGCTATAACAGTTTTCATACAATAAACTTTTGTTTTTGTTTGATCTTAATAATAGCTGATTTTTAAATATTTTTTATGTTTATATTATTTTTATATTATTCCAGAAACTACGTCAAGGGATAAACATTGAAGACACAAGAATCGATCTCACTATAGAGGGCTTGTGAAACACGATCGTTAGCTACTAGACTAGCTAGTTATTGTAATATTAATTATCTGTAATTCTATGTAGGTAATAAACATCAGAGTGGTTGAATGTCTGTTTTTCTTATCACATAATTATATTGGCTTATGAATGATTTTATATATGAATGATTTTAAATAACGGTGACACATAATTTAATTTGCAACGATCAATCAACGAATTAGCTAAGCTATCAAAGTTGTACCCACTGGTGGTGCCATCTGTGAATAGATTTATGTAATACTTAATTACGATGAATAACTCTGCTCTAAAACGTATCACGCAGTATCTATAGTAACCTATGAACCTGTCTAAAACCTTGTTTTTTTTCGTTCACTTACTCCAACCTAAACTTCATCTTTTTTCCATCTGGCATGTTCATCGTAAAAGTAGGTAGTAATTGCATATTATAATAAAAATAGAAAGAAAACCATAAACGTAGATAAAGCATATTAATTAATTAAGAAACCACATAAATTTCAGATAACAATTATTTATTTTGTGCATTACATTTGTGCTTAATGGATAATAATTACTTATTTCTAACTTATATTAGATGAAACATTAATGTAAAAAAAACTTAAAACGTAGTGAGAGAGAACAGTTAGGCATATTCATACATTAAAAAAAAAACGGAAAAGTAAATACAAATGCGGAAAATGAAAAATGAAAGTTATAAAGAAATCATTATGTTGAGAGGTTCTTCGTTGATTAGGTATTTTAAAAATTACTATGAGGTCTCTTTGGCAGTTTTTCGAAAATTTAGCCACCTATTTCTCATACGCGGCAACCCAAATAAAACAAACATACAACAATAGGTACATTTAAGAAATAGCGGAATACTTGGAATCCTACTAACGCCATCTATGATTCGATATCGTAATTTGATTTATACAAAGTTAGCAATCTACTTATTTCTTATTCATCTCTGGTCAAAGTTAAAGTGGCGATAATGAAATAGGCTGGCAGTTTTTTTTATCAACGTATTTCTGTCTGTTTGTTTGTTAATATAATACTGTGTGTTGTATAATTAGTTCCAATCTTGGAAGTGCTGCTTGAATGCCGCGGGTTCGGCTTCCTCTACTACCTTTGATATGTGCACCTGAAAAAAGAAATTAAGTACATTTTTAATGCGTCATCTTTTAAAGTACCTAAAACCAGTGAGAAAAAACGACTTTTGCTCACAAAACCCTGTACATTACAATCTCAAAAACTAACTACTACTACAACTTCTAGTAGCGTTGCCAGATGTCCCGTATTTCCCGGAACATCCCCTATTTTAGGCATAGTTTAAAATGTCCCGGCGGGACTGACTCTGTCCCGTATTTGAACCGTACTTGGTTTTTATTATGAAATCGATACAAAGTACCTACATAACTATTCACACACGCAACGTTCGTAAAAAAGCGAGTTGATGACCGTTTTTAATTACGATTATAATTCTATTGATTTTGACAGATATGTTAAAACGAATAAAAATATTATGTTAAAATTGACTCGATCCTCGGAAAAATATAAAAAAAATGACACTAAATAATTTTGTTTTTATTTGTCCCGGGTAAAAAACTGAAATCCCGTATTTTTTTGCCCATTTAACCATTTGTTCCTTATAGGCTGAAAAAAAATCTGGCAACCCTAACTACTAGTGAGGTGAAAAGTTGTACGTATCACACGATAACAAAGTTTTTGTTTCTTGTGCCTTTGAATCCCTCACTACACTCGGGATTCTAACTTACAATCCTTCGCCCGCACGGGGTTCAAACTAGGCACTCGCAACAAAACTGAATTTATTTGTGTACATAATACTATTCTACATCGACACTTCCAACGTAAGTTGTTGTATCCCCAAAACGCTTACGTGACGCGTTAATTGTTGTGAAGGTCAAAGGTTTAGGCCGTCGTTTTAATAACGATACAACTTTATACGTCTTGAAAGTATGTTAAAGAATTCTGGTTTAAATTTTTTAAGCTATTGCATAGCTTCTATCGCGGGCCAGCGTGGAGACCGAATCCAGAAATTCCGTAACGTAAATAACCTGACACGGGACTCCTCTACGGTGGGCCGCTAGATGGCATTGATAAAAAATGCTATGCAATAGCTTTACCGCGGCAGTCCCCGAATGCCACACGTCTTTTTAAGCTATTGCATAGCTTCTATCGCGGGCCAGCGTGGAGACCGAATCCAGAAATTCCGTAACGAAAATAACCTGACACGGGACTCCTCTACGGTGAGCCGCTAGATGGCGTTGATAAAAAATGCTATGCAATAGCTTTACCGCGGCAGTCCCTGAGTGCCACACGACTTGTTTTTTAAACGAACACATAAAATAGATAGAATCCTAAAATGCCAATTTTGTGGGATACAACAACTTACGCGGGAGGTATCGACATATATACTTTTCTATTCTATTCTATTACTCACCCAAGATGGATAGTTGTTTGCCTCAAGATAGTGCTGCGCTTTCTTCATAGCCTCTGACTTTTCCTACAAACAAAAATTTTAAGTTCAAACTCAAAATTATTTATTTCATGTAGGCCAACTTGTGGCTCTTATGACAAGTCGAGAATCTACCACTGGTTCGGAATGCTGATTCTGCTGCGAAGTGCCGGCAAGAAACTCAGCAGTTGCTCTTTTCAAAACAAAAAATGTTACAATATGTAGCTTATCTATCTTGTGGACAGCTGAAGCAAAGCAGATTGCTTCCAAGCAACTTTTATTAAGGAATTCATTAACTGTGTAAATAAACTACTACTGTACTTATTAAATATATTTTTACACACAGTTTAATTTTATGTAATGGTAAATATAGCAATTCTTTCGGAATCAAGTTATAAAAGCGTATACTCGACTCCACAAAGGACTTCTGCACATTACGCAGACGATAGTATGGTGTTACTAATGACTTTGTTTATAGAGATGAATATTTTACAATAAAGTTAGAGTTTGTTAATTTAAGTATTATTTCTGAAGTAATATATTGTCTGGTCTGGTGGGAGGCTTTGGCCGTGGCTAGTTACCACCCTACCGTAAATGACGTGCCGCCAAGCGATTTAACGTTCCGGCACGATGGCGTATAGAAACCGATTAGGGGGTAGAATACCTTTTACTATTTACGATTTACTATTTTACCTTTTTGGTAGATTGTTTTCCAATCCAGACGTAAATGCTGCTACCGGTGTCTAGGATGTAGCATTCCTGGAATATAAACAAAGATTTTATGACAATATTATAATAATTATATTTACTAAGGACGCGTCAGTAAATATAATTTTATCATATTTTTTTTTAAAGAATATCAGCCAAGCTGAAGTTGACTAATATCCTCCTATCCCCTCCAAATAAGCGGAAAGCTTCTGCTAGGAGTGGGTGCGTCAATAGTGCAACGGGTGGGGTTCGAACCTGCGACCTTTCAGTTTTTCAGTCCTCACATTTAACCGTTGGGCTATTGAGGCTTAGTAGAATAATGAAATGTAGGTATAATCGCGGGTGAAAATTGTATGGAATGTTTTTCCAAGTGGAAATGGAACTTATTTGAATATTTAAGTCACAATACCTTGGTATCTAATAAATCTTGCTTGAGTGGTGCCGGCAACTTCTTGATCTGGATAGACCCAGACTTATCTGAGATTTCGCTCAGAGTCACTTCCTTGGACGCTCCGCGCTCGAAGTCCTGCACAGAAAAAGATAACTGCAGTCCGCGCGCGAGCTCCGAGGAATGTTGACGTAAAAGCTAGAGTTGTTATTTAGTCGATATCGATAATAAGACATCTTAAGGTTAGGTAGTATAGCTGTATAGCTGCGATGTAGAATTTCGTGGCGCCACCCGAATCAGGGTCCTGGCTAGGGTTGCCAGATTTTTTTTCAGCCTATAAGGGACAAATGGTTAAATGGGCAAAAAAATACGGGGTTTCAGTTTTTTACCCGGGACAAATAAAGAACAAAATTATTTAGTGTCATTTTTTATTATTTTTTATATTTTTCCGAGGATCGAGTCAGTTTTAACATTGTCATTCTGACACTAACACTGTCATTGGTCGATGCGGGCTGCGAGTGCAAGTTGGTAGCGAGACGAGTACGTTTTACGAACGTTGCGTGTGTGAATACGTAGATCGATTTCATAATGAAAAACGACGTACGGTTCAAATACGGGACAGAGTCAGTCCCGCCGGGACATTTTAAACTATGCCTAAAATACGGGATGTCCCGGGAAATACGGGACGTCTGGCAACCCTAGTCCTAACTGAAAATCAGCGCTGTATGCTCTTGTGCTTGTACAAAGCATACAGCATTTAGCTGAGTTGGGACCTTTTTTCCGGGTTGTGCCACACATGACTTAGTTGTTCCGGCGCTTCTTCTGCTTGACGCCTTTTGTCTTTAATGCTCAAGTGGCGGAGGCGCCGGGACATCCTAATCTAGGTAGACCTATTGGGTGGTGTGTGGCACAGTGCATTAAATAAACGCTTTCTTTCTTTCTTTCTTTATCTTTAGCATCAGAACGCGTGTATTAAATTAATTTTGAAATAATAATTCTTTCAGAATAGTATAAGTTGTTTAGATGAAGAAAATTACAAATCATGCATAAATGGTAATACAATTTGTATAACATGACGTCATACCTCATCGTCACCGCCGACTTCGGCGTCGGGCACCGAGTCCTGGTCTCCAGACCCTAGAGCCTCGAAGAATTTGGTCACGTCACCTTCGTTGGAATAGGGGTCTGAAAAAATGTAAACATTTTTTCACCTCACTAGCTCAAAAAGGGCGCCTTTGCTCTTTAAAACCAGTAAGCAAAAACTACTTTTGCTCACTGGTTTTAGACAGGAAAGGCGCCCTTTTTGAACTATTTATTTATTTATTCTGTAGATTATAATCTTAAAAACTTACTACTACTACTACTAGTGAGGTGAAAAATTGTATGTATCACACGATAGCAAAGTTTTTGTTTCTTGTGCCTTTGAATCGCTCACTACACTCAGGATTCTAAATTAGAATACTTCGCCCGCTCGGAGTCAAACTAGGCATTGGCAACAAAAATGGACTTTGCTATCTCGTTGAACAAATAACTATTTCTTTAGGAATTTTAAAAAGTCGTGGAAAAAAGTTATACTTTGACGCATAGAAGTTGCCTTTAGAAGTTTGTTGGCGTTTTACAATTAACCCTATATACCTACCAATAATCTCAATATTTCCCCTGCCGCTGTGGTCCTGGTCTCTGATCTGGTTGGCCACCGATATGGCTTTGAGCCTCTCCACACTCTTGGCCTGGTCTCCGACATACACCATGATGTCATGCTCCACATCCAGGATGAAGCAATCGCCTTTGTTCATGGATTTTACCGATGCTTCCACCTGAAATGATCATAAAACCTATGATATTCTACTAGGGATGAGTTATATACTCACAAAACATGGTCGCTAACTATAAAGACCTACATGAAATAAATAATTTTGAATTAAAATAAAATAAATTAAAAGGCAAAAACTTTTGTAAAAACAAGGTTTTTTGCGCTAAAAAAAGTCCTTTCATTTGATATCCATATTGTAGGAAAGCATAAAAAACTTAGTCTGTCATCTTTAGATGTCCGCCATATTGGATTTAGAGTGACATCACTTTATTTTTCGAGTTATTCTCAGCAAGCCCTTTCATTTGATATCCATATTGTAGGAGTGCATTAAAAATAACTAGTCCGCCATCTTGGATGTTCCGCCATGTTGGGTTTAGAATGACGTCACACAGCTAACTAAACGTGTATACAAAATTTCAACTCAATCAGTCGAAGACATTTGCTTCAAAATTGAGTTGCAAGATTCCATTTCCATTGTTACATACATACATACATTGTAAGTTAAATAAAAGCTTGTAAAAATAATAGTTGTTACCTGTCTAACTCTGACATTGCGTTTTCCCTTAATCTGGAACAGGCGTTTCTCCGCACCAGCGTTGATTGTGATGTGGTTGAACCCGGAAGCGTGACCGCCATCCAGATAGCGAATGGCTGAAAGGACAAACATTTGCTTAAAGATGTTGGTAAAATCATCAGAAAGCTTCGACCATTTAGCCGGGACGAGCCTTTACGGAGATTTAGGACTGAATATATTCTGCCAATTTTTTGCGGAAGGTGAGGTAATCACGTACAGCCTACGTCCAGCACACATTTACTCACTTCCGCATACTCTTGTAAAAAACTTAATGTCTCTATGAACGCACACTAACTCAAAAGCTGTCACACTTACAAGCTAACACGTACGTTTGTACATGTACTTCGGCAGAGGGAAATGCGTGCGCTTGCCAAGTCCTGGCTAAATGGTCGAAGTCAGAAAATAATAAAGGCCTTAGTTATAGGGCTATTTTGTGGGTGAAATTTTCACGGAAGGGCGTTCCAGACTTTAGCGGAGCAGAAACTTTCTTTTTTTTTTTTTAAATATGTGGATTAGCGCTTGACTGCGATCTCACCTTATGGTAAGTGAAGATGTAGCCTAAGATGGTACGCGCTTGCCTAGAAGATGCCTATTCACTCTTGATTTAGAGACACCCTCGTTATAGTTAGTTGGAAAAACGGAAGCCGGAAGGGCATTCCAAATTTTTGCGGTGCGTATTAGGAACGAGGAAGCGAAGCGCTTTGAACAGAAACGTATTCTTCATGGGAATAGATTAAACTATCCTAGCAGTTATGTGGTAGAAAGGTGAAGGAGTAACAAGATTGCGAAGTTCCTGAGCACATTTTGGAGTTTGTTGGACACATATCTTCTTCACACCACCAATTTGGTTGCCTTGCACAGTTTGTGCCGCTTGGCAGTTCTGGGAATTCTGGAATTGCTTCGAATATCATTAGTCTACTTCGCATTCCGTTGCAAGCATAGGTAATAAATTCAGCACCTTACTGTGAAAGATATTCATGCCCAACAAGAAATCCAACGCAATGTCCAACGCATTGCTGGTGACCTGTCGTTCAATGCGTTCCATATCTTAGCGGATCAAAACTATCGGCTACAAGTGCAATGTCGAAGGTCTTCCTAGTGCAGAGTTTGCCAGCACTGACGCTAGATAATGCTATTTCAGCCCCTGGCAGTGAGTTGAAACGAGCCTCAAAAATATGCTCTGACATAAATCTGTTTCGTTTCAGCTCTGTCTTGGGTCTGAGCGGAGTGGAGGGGCAGTCTGTAGATTTCAGCTTTAGTGTTACTCAAATTTTGTATCTTTTTATTTATGTGTGAGCTGAATAAATGTTTATTTATATTTATTTATTCAAAGATACATGTTACAAAAACTCTAGGATCTGCTGGAAGTGGTGGATACCTGGTTCGAAGTAGCTCAGGAACTGCTTGGACTCGTAGCCCTGCGTCTCCCGGTGCTGCACAGCGTCACCCTGGAACTGCTCGTCGTCCAGGTTGACGGACAAGATGGCGGCCGACCCAGCCTCGTCCTGGCTCGTCTTGGTGCCCAGCCAGAAGTGGATGTCCCATGATAGGGTCGAGGTTCCTGTTGTCTGGACCAGATTGATTTTGACTTTGAAAATCGGTGATCTAACTAACTATACACTATATTAGACTAGATATAGATATATATGTATATAGATATATATACACTATATTAGACTAGATATATAGACTATACTAGCGGCCCGCTCCGGCTTCGCACGGGTATAAAATATATAGCCTATGTCATTCACTGTTAATGGATGTTATTATACATATAAACCTTCCTCTTCAATCACTCTATCTAATAAAATAAATGCATCAAAATCCGTTGCATAGTTTTAAAGATTTAAGCATACATAGGGACAGAGAAAGCGACTTTGTTTTATACTATGTGGTGATTAAACTTATTTCGAAAAATAGATTGGACAAAACATAGGACACAAGTTGCAACTAAGAAGGAAGGTGGGAAAAAGCTTTGACTATATCAGAGGACATATTTGTCATTAAAAAAAACTAAGTATACATCATTATTCATTAATTTTCAAACTGGGGGGGGGGGGGGCCTCCCCAGGGAGGCGCGAAGACATGTAAAGGGAGACGCGGGCACACACACGTCTCAAAAAAACCAGCCAAGTGCGAGTTGAACACGCACACCAAGGGTTCCGTATCACCATAAAAGCGATTGTTAATTCGAGCAAGAAAACGTTTCTTGTATGGGGACCTCACTTTATTATTTATTTTGTTTTATTTTTATGTATTTTACCCCAAACTTAAATTAAAACTGTCTAAGTATTATCCCCAGTTTTGAACTTAACTGCAAAATCCAAGTAACGGTAAAGTGTCCATTATAAAAAAAAAAAAAATTTATTATTTGTTGTTATACTGGAAATAGATATATACTTTACTGTGACAAGTATCTACCTATTTCCACCTATTACTACCAAAACGACGGGCGGGCGGCCTTGTTTTGGAGGAATTTTCATTTTAGGCATATTGGACTAAAGCCACCATACTTTCTCTCTTTAATCCTTCTTTGGACATAGGTCTCTTGTATGGACTTCCACATGTTCCACTAAGCTGGAGGTCATTAATTGCTAAATCAACTATGGCTTGTCCACTACTATCGGGCTAGCATGCGCGCCACAAGAAAATTTTGTCTACCCATCTTACCCTTGAATTTGTAAGATTTTTCACGTGTAAAATTACACTAAATTTACTCGTGCCGCACATGTTAGTCCTACTGGGCACAGGTTTCCTCTCGAACGAACGTATTTCTGAACGAATGATCTTGCGTATTTAAATAGACTTATTTGATGTGTAATAGATATAATCTAAACCAAACATCTGTAAGTACTCAAGTGCTTCACTGGTCTAATCATAATATTTTATCGGTTACATATTAAACAAACATTCCTTTCATAATATTTATCGTACAGTTAATTATTTTTTAAGATGTTTAATGAGCTCAAACCGCTTTAAACGTTAAACAGATGTTCGAATATTACGTTATTTTAAGATCTAACTGCCTCGTTGGTCTCGTTAGTATATTTGACTACGGATGACCCCCCTGGTCATGACAAATAACAATTGTCATGTCATTGATAGACAATTGAACTACAATTGCAATAGCAGACTTGGGCCCCAGGTCCGGGGTTCGATTCCCGGGTCGAGCAAAAAATGGTATTGGGTTTTCTGTTAAGAACTTTTCAGTACTAGCCCGGAGTTAGGAAGTCGGTGGTGAGTCACCCCCGTGCCTCGGAGAGCACGTTAAGCCGTCGGTCCTGAGCCTGATTTCTTTCCGGTCGTGTCGGATTGTCTGTCCCATCGGGCTATGAGAGTGAGGGAATAGAGAGTGCATCAGTGTTTTCGCACACACTTGTGCACTGGAATATCTCCCGCGCAGATGGCTAATCTGTGAAGATTCGGTCGAAGGAGGTCTTTTATTCGATGAAAGGATAGTCCTTGACTACGATCCCACCTGATGGTAAGTGACGATGCAGTGTAAGATTGTAGCGGGCTAACTTGGAAGGGGTATGCCGTATGGCAGTGTACATTCAACCTATAATCGGTTTCTAGTCGCCATCGGGTCGGAACGTCTTTGACGGTAGGGTGGAGAGAGATCAGGCGCAGGACCGACGGCTTTACGTGCTCCCCGAGGCACGGGGGTGACATACCGGCAACTTCCTAACTCCGTCCTAGTACCTACTGACAATTTTTTGACAGAAACATCCAATACATTTTTTGGAACGATCCGGGAATCAAACTCGGGACAGTATTTTGTTTTTTTTTCTCTCTTTTTTGTTTTTTTTTTTAAAGAATATTAGCCAAGCCGAACTTGACTTATATTCTTCTCTTCCCTCCAAATAAGCGAAAAGCTTGTGTTAGGAGTGAGTACGACAATAGTGCAAATGGGTGGGGTTCGAACCTGCGACCTTTCAGTTTTCAGTCCGCACCTTTAACCGTTGGACTATTGAGGCTTAAATACTGCCTATATATTATACTGTATACATATAGATATATATATATATTGTAAGCAAGCACTTACCCTTAAGACAATATAGGAGTCTCCGCTATAGAAGTTGCCGTATTGATTAGGGGGCACTGGCACCGGCTCGAAATCCTGAAACCAAATGGATAAACGTCAAATTAACAATTATTATATTACTTACTAGATGATTCCCGCGACTTCGTCCGCGTGGAAAGAGTGACTTGCTATATCCACGAGAAGTTATATCCTCTATCTCCGATAATATTACGAACGCGAACATGCCGAAGGATACCTCACTGCGATAGGTACATCGCGGTACAGCGAGGTATCCTTCGGCATGTTCGTACTTATCTGTTTGCATACATTTGTTTTACATGGAGGTGGCATCGAGGTAGCGAGCTAAACCGCGACCGCGAGGTATCGCAGTGAGGCATCTTTGGCCTGTTTTTACCCTTATTGTTTATTAGTATAAAAAGTATCCTATGTACCCGGAGTATCAGTTACCACTGTACCACATTTCATTCAAATAAGTTCAGTACTTTTCGCGTGATGCGAAATGACGTGAATGCGTCAAAGACGTGCCGCCAAGCGATTTAGCGATGGCGTCTAGAAACCGATTAGGGGTATGGGTCGAATTTACACTGCTATATTATCCCGTCCAAGTTAGCCCGCTACCATCTTAGACTGTATCGTCACTAACCATCAGGTGAGATCGCAGTCAAGGGCTATCTTGTTATCGAATAAAATAAAATAAATAACTCTAACCTTTTCTTGCTAATGTTTATGTGCTTGCGGCCTTATATCGACCTTAGCAACAACTAAATTATAAAACAGTGAGTAAATACATCTATTTCTAGATTTACCACTGATACATCATCCGGACTAGATAAAATGGCTACCGCCCGGAATTTATGTTTTTGGAGATCAAAGTTGGTATCTACGCCCACAGTGATATATCTTGGTTCCTGTGGCTTAGGGTTGGCAGTTCATTTAGTAAATTGGTTTTAATATTTTTTAATTTAAAACAAACATTATATGTATCTAGAAGTTTTATTAAGCTATTGCATAGCTTCTATCGCGGGCCTTGAGCGTGGAGACCGAATCCAGAAATTCCGTAACGAAAATAACCTGACGCGGGACTCTTCTACGGTGAGCCGCTAGATGGCATTGATAAAAAATGCTATGCAATAGCTTTACCGCGGCAGTCCCCGAGTGCCACACGTCTTTTTTTTTATTTATTTACTATAGTACGGTCGCCGAACAGAAAGAATTTCGTACAATGACCTCTTTGCCTACTGACAGTGGTCACAAACATTTTTCTATTAAGTGCGGTTTATATAAAATATTTGAAGGAGAAAAAAAATTAGTAGCTTATTAAATAAATTATTTATTTTTAAACAGTTATTATAATCGAGTTATATTAACTTATTACATAGAAATAAAAAAATGAAAATTCAAAAATCAAAGTCCGATTTCTCTGTATCGGAGTAACTACTTTCCGACGACGTCTCGCCTGTCACAGTTATAACGAAATAATGTACAGTTTTGTCTACATTATGATCTAGACACCCTAAATTCAATTCACAAGCAAACAAAAACAAACCTTAGGTTTGCAAGTAAAAGGTTTACAATCCCCGAGGACGGCGGTCATTGCATTTGTGCGAGCGTGACGCATTATTTTAAAGCGGGAGTGACAGAGACAGGTAGTAACAGGTTAATGTACGAAATTCTTTCTGTTCGGCGACCGCACTTTAGCTGATGGCCGCGGTTTTGCTCACGTGGATTAAGATTTTTTAATTCACGCGGGAACTCTTTAAGTTTTGGGGATAAAAAGTAGCCTATGTCACTCTACCGGTCCTCAACTATACCAAGTTTCGGTTATTCTACGCAGTGCCCCTCCCCCGCCGCCCCGCCCGGCCCCGATGCAAACTCAAGCTCTTAGCAGCGAGATGACGATGTACTCTAAATAATGACATTGGATTCATGTTTCTAAGACTTATAGTTTTGTAGTTATTAAGGTTAGACGATATAGATCTTTTCCTTACGGTACATTTTTCTGACTGGTACCCCAATGTTTTAGTGTAATTTTAAAGACGTTTCATGTAGAAAAGAAGATTAAAATATGTTCAATTGACAGAAATCGCCAACCCCAGTTTGCTAAATAAACCTCGCTCGCTCGTATCATAAACATTAGCAGCTCGTAAACCAAACAAAAATAAACCCGCTGCGAATCAATCAGAGTACCAAAACACAATAAAAGTCAATTAGTAATAGACTTTTTAATAAACCACCTGCAATATTTATTTTTTTGTTGTTCGACGACAAGATTGCCCTTGACTGCGATCTTTCCTGATGGTAAGTGGCGATGCAGTCTAAGGGTAAAAACATGCCAAAGATACCTCACTGCGATACCTCGCGGTCGCGGTTCAGCTCGCTACCTCGATGTCACCTCCATGTAAAACAAATGTATGCAAACAGATAAGCGCGAACATGTCGAAGGATACCTCACTGCGATACCTCACTGCGATACATCGGTACAACGAGGTATCTTCGACATGTTCGTGCTCGTCTGTTTGCATACATTTGTTTTACATGGAGGTGACATCGAGGTAGCGAGCTAAACCGCGACCGCGAGGTATCGCAGTGAGGGATCTTTGACATGTTTTTACCCTAAGATGGTAGCGGGCTAACTTGGAAGGGGTATGGCAGTGTAGGTTCAACCCATATTCCTAATCGGTTTCTACACGCCATCGTGCCCGAACGCTGAATCGCTTGGCGGCATGTCTTTAGGGTAGGCTGATAACTAGCCACGGCCAAAGCCTCCCCACCAGACAAAATTGCCCTTGACTGCAATCTCTCCTGATGGTAAGTGACGATGCAGTCTAAGGTGGTAGCGGGCTAGTTTGTTTTGTGACTTGTATTGGGTTTCATTGAAGTGTGGTAAAAAAGTCCTACGCGCGTCGCTTACGCCTTTCTGTTAAATTAGATTAGAATCGAATAGAATAGAATAATTTTTTATTCAAATAAACTTTTACAAATTGCTTTCGAATTATAAAGTTATTTTAAAACTTTAGACATATTTCGTCATAGAAACAAGTATATCTCGTATGTACCTACTTAAAAATTATTTGTTTGTAATTATTTATTGTTATCGAATATAAATACTAAATGGGAAAGTAGGTACTTATTATTTAGTACAATATAACTAGGTAATTGCTGATAAGAACTTATTATTTTAGTTCATGATAAATCATAAACTAGGTACCTCCATAAGTACTAAAATATAACAGTAGTTATGATATGCTTTAGTACTTACACACACATAAACATTTTACCATAATGTAAATTAATAAAATAAATTAAAACTTAATAAAATCTAAAACCTCATTTGTCTCTACTCTCTGACCTCATAGAAGTCACCGCAGGCAGTCTGATATAGTACCCGAGAGGCTATACCCAATTACCCATAGGGATTTAAGGCCCAAGACACGGAGCTGCCCGCGAAATTCAAGTTTAATTTGGTTTTTCGCCATTTATAAACGAATACGACAAAGTAGGCTTATGGTATTCAAATTGCGCCAATGGCAGTATCATCTTCACAGGTATATATACTAATCTTTACGTGAAAGTATCCAGTTTAAGAAATTAATCAAAATAATGACTAATTTGTGAGTAGCTCACGTCAAACTCATTATTTTTATGTCGTATTAGTTTACAAATTGCGATAAACCAAATTAAATTTGAATTTCGCGGGCAGACCCGTCTCTTGGGCCTTAACAGCATAAATATGCTATCGAAATCGATGACGTCATTAATGAAAATGAAATGAAAAATGAAAATGATCATTAACGATTATTGATGATAAATTCACGTACCTCGACTCTCCATATTTCAAGTCCGGCTTTCTTGCCCGACTTCGCAAACACGGGGTGCACTGGCATTTCTTCCTGCAAACAATATAGGTATATTAAGCAAGTTAAAAGCAATAAAAAAGCAGTGCAGAAAAAACTAACTTATGTAGTGAAGCTATTAGCTTCACAATAATGCTAATAGATGGCGCATTAAAATTAAATAATTTCGTTTCTTTATAACATTTATCTAATTTTAGTATTTGTTGTTCAAGTTCAGGATATAACTGAATTTTCAACCAAGTTTCACGTTCTAATATTCAGTAATTCAGAAGTTATAGGGCTCTGACAGACATTTACACGGACACACTTCTCTGTCTAGTAGGCAAGCGCCCTAGTTGACTCAGAGAACTCGCTTCGCTCGTTCAATTAATTGTTTAGTTGTAATTCGGTAATTTATATAAATTGCTGATATAATAGACCAAAGACGTAATTGCAAAAAACTCGAAATTGACTTTTTTATGTTATAAGTATTAAAAGTGGTTGTTCTATCCAAGGAATAAAAAGCACAATTGTAGGTCTATTGGACTTACAATTGTAGGTTGTAATCTACAATTGAGATTTTTTTCTTGAATAGAGTATCCAAAGAGTTTTTTGCAATTAAATCTTTGTTCTTTTGTATGAGCGAAATTACTTTACTAGATTTCTTCGCTCGAATTAATTCAACTATATTTTTTCTGCAACATGGTTTTCACGCTTCCGTAATATTTTAACTAATGATACCTAAATGATGATGCAGTAGAAACTATGCTAATTATCTCAGCAATGCACTAGTTTTTTTAGTGGTTAGTACTTAGTACCTATATTGAATTATTTTTTTATTCGATGCCAAGATAGCCCTTGACTACGATCTCACCTGATGGTAAGTGACGATGCAGTCTAAGATGGTAGCGGGCTAACTTGGAAGGGGTATAGCAGTGTAAATTCAACCCATATCCCTCATCGGTTTCTATCAAAGCCTCCCACCAGACAAAAAAAAATTATGAATATTTGAAATTATTTAAAATCATTAACATATAGATTGATTTGCTATAAGTACTTAATAAGTAATGCTTCCTTTATTTATTGTGTACAAACTATTAACTGTGGCTTCGCTCCCGCCATTTATTAAAACTAATTCGAAATTTCCTTCCTTAAAAAAATTACCAATTAAAATTTTTTCGATTTTTCTGCTGTTTTTTTGGGGGTTTCGTATTTTTTTAAACCACCCCTGTATTAAAGCTAACAAAACAAAAATATACTTATTCAATCAGTCAGTTATAAATTACCAAATCGCTCCCTCTCAAAATCGAACCCGAGACCTCCCAGTTATCAGCGCTCACCACTGCACCAGGGAGGTCGTCCAAACTAAACTAAAAACTTACATTTTCACCCATATTGTCACTAAATCTCTCTCAATAGAACCAAATAATAAACTCAAAGTTATTAAAAAACACCAACTTTCGTAAAATCAAATCTTTAATGCAAGGCTGTACGTCCGCTCGTAGTGAAATAACGAGAGGTTATTATGTGAAAACTCGAAAGATAATAACTGGGCTAACAGATAAGGCCACTCGAAGGTGTAAAGGAGTGTGCAGATTCGCATCCGGAGAAAATTACTGCTGTTCGATTTTTAAAATGCGGTAAAGTGACAATTTTATTGGTAAAAGAATAAATTATATCCTTACTAATATCCTTACTTACTTACTAATAGTTTTTTTTTAAGCTATTGCATAGCTTCTATCGCGGGCCTTGAGCGTGGAGACCGAATCCAGAAATTCCGTAACGAAAATAACCTGACACGGGACTCCTCTCACCGCTAGATGGCGTTGATAAAAAATGCTATGCAATAGCTTTACCGCGGCAGTCCCCGAGTGCCACACGTCTTTTTTTATTCAATGACAAGATAGCCCTTGACTGCGATCTCACCTGATGGTAAGTGACGATGCAGTCTAAAGGTGGCGGTTCGCGCCGCGACAGAGACAGGAGACCACGACCGGAGACCGCGACCGGCGACCGCGACCGTTACTTGACGTTAGGAAATGTATAAGCGACAGTTCGCGAGCGAGACAGAGACAGGAGACAGAGACGCGAGACAGGAGACAGCGAGACGGTCGCTGCCTCGGACCAGTAGTGTCTCGTGTCGCGTTCGAAAAGGACGTGCGTTTAGTGTTTAAAAATGAATACTTTTTCTGACGAAGACTGTGAAACGCTGATTGAACTGATCAGACAGCACCCTCCGATATACGATGCACGACTAGACTCCTACAGAGACGAAAATTTGAAGGACAATATTTGGATGAGCATAGCTGAAAGCATAAATAAATCTTCTTCTTCTTCCTCCAATAGAAGTTCTACAACTTGGTTTTCCATCATGACACAGAACACAACTGACTCCATCGACACACTCTCCGATACTGAAGAGACCGAGATACTTTTCACGGTCTCCAGTCTCGGTCTCGACCTACAGTACATGCAGAAGAGACCGAGACACTTGTCGCGGTCGCCAGTCGCGGTCTCCGGTCGTGGTCTCCTGTCTCTGTCGCGGCGCGAACCGCCACCTTAAGATGGTAGCGAAATAAATGCGAAAGTGTGTTGGTTTGTCCTTCAATAATGCTGCAACAGAGTTACGGATTAAAGTATCTGTTTGTAATATCAAAATAACAGCTTTTTGCTAAATGCATGTGAAAGTAAATAAGTTCTTATAACAAAAAAGCATGTTTTTAAATTTTTGTCTGTCTGTTTGTTTGTTCCGGCTAATCTCGGGAACGCCTGGACCGATTTTAACGGGACTTTCACTGGTAGATAGCCGATGTTACCGCGTGTAACTTAGACTTTTTGAACTGATTTGCAAAAAAGGAGGAGAAGGAGTTGTTTTTTCCTACCTGTGTATATCAATATCTCTGTGATTTCTTAACTGATTTGCGTGAAACTTTTTTAATAGATGCAAAAACTTTGCAAGATGGTCCCATAAAAATTTCGGGTTCCAAATCCTCAATCCTGATGCGGCTGGGGTACTGTCCACCTAAACTATAGGGATTTAGGCGCTGTCGATTTTGAATTGAAAACGCGGACGAAGTCACGGACATTCGCTAGTCCTATTAATATTATAAATTGGAAAGTTTGGATGTATGGATGGATGGATGGATGTTTGTTATTCAATCACGCCGCAACCACTGAACCGAAATTTGGCACAGAGATAGATTAGTCTGGAATAACACATAGGCTACTTTTTATTCCGGAAAATAAGAGAGTTCCCGCGGGAATTACAAAACCTCAATCCACGCAGACGAAGTCGCGGGTATCAACTAGTTTTTAATAAAATGTGTGGCCTAATAATATGCGCAGCTCTTTATATTTATTATTTGCTTATTAGTCACACCATAGTAATAGCGTGGCGCGGGGTGACGGACAGACTGGCGGGAAAATTGGCTGCGTTTTAATTAACACGATATTATATTATATACTAGCACTATACTAGTTGCTGCCCGCGACTTCGTCCGCGTAGATCTAGTTTTTAACAACTTAACGTGTATTTAAAAATCTTTGATTGTCCAGAATTAAAAGTAGCCTTCGGTTCGGCTCTCGTCGGTTGACCGCACTCGGCCACCGCCTCTCATTTCCCTTTTAGTAGGTATTTCGTTTTCGTTTAGCGTTTTTCTTACTTTCTCTCTTTTTGCTCGGCTTCTAAGGGTCGTACCGTGATGTAAAATAGACTATAACCTTCCTCAAGGATTAACAAGAAAGGTTAACAAATGCAAAAAAATTTTTTAAATCCGACGGGTAGTTCCAGAGATTAGCGCGTTTAAAAACTCTTTCGCTTTATTATATTAGTATAGATATATACTAATATAGGAAAATAAGGTGTTTTAACCCGTTTTTAGAGGTCCATAGTAAAATTACAAGGAACCCCCATTGTTTCGTCAAGTCCGTCCGTCTGTCCGCAGCATAGCCAGTGGCGTAACTATAGGGTGGCAAGACGGCAAAATGCCACGGGCCTCCAGCAGGAAGGGGCCCCCAGTCAGAGAGGGCCGAAAGCACAAGAGGATTCCAAAATTTATAGCCATTCCTGTGACTACGGCTAGTGCCGAGTGATCATTTTTTGGGGAGGGAGGGAGGGCCCCATCCGATGAATTTGCCACGGGCCTCAAACGTTATAGTTACGCCACTGAGCATAGCGCAAAAACTCTATTATGATGATGATGGAATATCAGAGGCGCCTATCCCCTACTGCCAGGCCAATACCATTAAGCACGATCAATACTGGGCAGGGGTTGAAAACCTTTTATGGAGTAAAATAAAAAACAATTTTTAAGTTGTGTAGAAAATATTGCCTGCAAGTCTTGCAACGATTATAACTGTAAAACAATGCGTAAAAAGATTTTTAGACTTTTCATTCTCTTAATGTACAATTGTACATAATTGTTTATGTTAGTTTTGTAATTTTTAGGCTTATATGTACATAAAATTTAAAAAAAAATCCTATTACTATTATAAATGCGAAAGTTTGGATGTATGGATTGAACCGATTTGACTGAAATTTGGCACAGGGATAGTTTATTGACTGGAATAGCACCTAGGTTACTTTTTATCCCGCAAAATAAGAGTGTTCTCGTGGGAATCCAAAAACCTCAGTCTAGTTATTTATTATAACTTATTATTTAATAACTACTTGATGCCCGGAACTTGGTTCGCGTGGATTAAGGTTTTGTAATTCCCGCGGGAACTCTCTTATTTTCCGGGATAAAAAGTAGCCTATGTGTTATTCCACACTATAATCTATCTTTATGCCAAATTTCAGCCAAATCGGTTCAGTAGTTTTTACGTGAAAAAGTAATAAACATCCATCCATCTATCCATCCATACTTACAAACTTTTACATTTATAATAGTTTTTAGTAGGATAAATAATAAAATATTTTGAAGTAACGCGATGGGTTGCCCACCTCTGCCTCAAAGCATATTGTCTGGCTATACAGATATAAGCTATCCCAATTCCCATGGCGTCCCAAGGCGAACTTTAATGATAGGGCGTGCGTTACTTTTAGCTTTGTAGGCCATGACCACACCCTGGGTCACTTTCCACGTGGGGTTAGGGGCGGACCAACATGTACTAATGGTTAATGGTTTGGTTATAATGGTTAATGGTTTGGTTATTTAATGTTTGCCTGGTAGAGATTGTGTCTACCCATCTTAACATGTGTACACTGTACAAGTACATAGCGTAGTTTTGTTACCAATTGTAATTTTTTTTTTTAAAGAGCAACCGCCGAGTTTATTGCTGGCACTTCTCGGCAGGAAGGGCATTCCGAACCAGTGGTAGATTCATCGACGATTCAAAAGCGCTTGTAAAAGTTTATCTATATATATAAAATTCAAAGTCGTGACTGACTGACTGACTGACTGACTGAGATATCAACGCACAGCCTAAACTACTGAAGTTAGAAACTTGAAATTTTTACAGTAGGTTCCTTTAATGACGTAGGCGCACACTAAGGAAGGATTTTTGAAAATTCAATCCCAAAGGGGGTAAAATAGGGGTTTGAAAAATGGAACTTAACGTGAGCAAAGCCGCGAGCAAAAGCTAGTTTATATAAAAAATATTTCTATTTAATAAGGCCTAATCGCCTATTAGCAATAAGGCCGCCTTTGCTATAATTTAATCTTTGTCAGACAAAATATTCTGATTCACCAAAAAAAGGGCGATTTAAACGATAGGCTATTGAGAAATCCAAATAGGCTTGTGATTCCTTGACTACGCCTCAAGAATGTCTGGAAGTGTGTCTGGGAATGGGCGTGACGTTTTATAATAAAATTCCACATTTTTTTTTACACTTTTGTTAATTACAATTAATTTTTATTTTCTTTGCTTATTTATGAGACAACACCTATTTTAATTTAATAAAATAACAAATGAAATTACTGAAATCTAAATAATAATAATAAATTATAACCTACTTTAAATTATTTTATTGATAAAGTCTGCCAAAATAAGAAAGCACACAACATACGCCTAGCTCAGACATACAGACAGACAGACAGACAGACAGACAGACAGACAGACAGACAGACGTAACCTATTATGGTAAAAACAGTTAAAATATCTAAGAGTTTATTATCAGGAAAAATCAACAAAAATCGTAAAGGCCATACAATTTTCCTGTCTATAGAGACTTCCACTTTACTTTTTACTTTGAGACTTTAGGTTTTAGATTGATTTCCTTATGTAAACAAAACTGTACCTATTCAACTGTATAGTTGAATAGGTATAGTTTTGTTTACCAACTAGTGACGTCAATAAATTTTTTTAGATTCCTCACACCTGGGGGTATATGAAAATGCCCTATGTATGTGCTGCGATTTTTTGTAGTTTTCGAGTTATAATTTTTTTTGTGTTTTTTGAATATTTTCTGCCACCGAGGTTTCTTTTTTGACGTCACTAGTTGGACCATCCTGTATATATTTTTATCCCGTATACTATAAAACAAAGTCTGGTTTCTTCGAACACTTAGATATAACTCTAGAACGGCTAGACCGATTTTCATGGTTTTTGGTTTGTTGTATTTGTCTCCGTCCCAAATAGCAGAGCAACTTTTAAAATATCGGAAAAATTCACGAAAAAAAATTATGAAAAAATTTCATTTTCTTATACATTTTGTATTGAACGGGTTTTTTGATGGCAAGGCAAGTGACCTTTTACCCCGGAAAAACAGTAACCTAACTAGGGTTGCCAGATTTTTTTTCAGCCTATAAGGGACAAATGGTTAAATGGACAAAAAATACGGGATTTCAGTTTTTTACCCGGGACAAATTAAAAAAAAAATATTTAGTGTAATTTTTTTTTTGATATTTTTCCGTGGATTGAGTTAGTTTTAACATATTCTTATTCGTTTTAACATATCTGTAGAAATCAGTAGGTACAATTTTAATCGTAATTAAAAACGGTCATCAACTCGCTATTTTACGAACGTTACGTGTGTGAATACTTGGATCGATTTCATAATGGAAAACGAAGTACGGTTCAAATACGGGACAGAGTCAGTACCGCCGGGGCATTTTAAACTATGCCTAAAATACGGGATGTCCCGGGAAATACGGGACGTCTGGCAATGCTAAACCTAACCTAAGTAGTCGCGGCCAAAAGCTAGCATAATATAAATAACACTTACTATCTATCCGCGCGTCAGTTTCCCGCTGAACACAGTAAACAACTGGGGTACTGAGAGAAACAGTGAATAATGAAAAAGCCGGCTTGTCTCGGTCCATTCATTACATTAGTCATGTTCACTGACTTCTGCGTATGATACTTGGATTGAAGCAAGCGTTACTTATATACTATTATTACTTATATATACCTAGTATTAATACTGTAGTCTTTGCGTTACTAATAGAATAGAATAGAAATATTTTTTATTCAAATAAACTTTTTACAAGCACTTTTGAATCGTCAATGAATCTACCACTGGTTCGGAATGCCTTTCCTGCCGAGAAGAGCCAGCAAGAAACTCGGCGGTTGCTCTTTTCAAAAAAATAAAAATTTTACAATTGTTATTGAAACTATGCTATGTATTCAGTGCTTCCACGATGAATTTTCCTGAGTACAATACAAGTAAAAATAAATACAATACAAATACAAATAAATACAATTCAATACATGTCAACACAGGCAGGCAAAAGCCACCATTCCCGTTGGTGGCACCCGTTCACGAGCATGACGCATGATCCAGCCATTACTACTTTGCGGAAGTCTCTCGGTAGTCGGAAGGTTTGTTGGTTTGTCCTTCAATTACGCTGCAACCGAGTTACGGATCGACGTGATTTTTTACATGGGTATGGGTAAATGTAGCTTATATATTACTTTCATTTTAGACTTTAATCCACCTCTCTGCAAAAGGGTCTAGCCGTGTTTCCATAGACAAACTGCCCCGATAGAAACCTATATCGCCATCTATGCCATATTGTAGAGGAGGGTAATAGTAGTTGGCACAGTAGATATTATCTCTCTATCCTTGATAATCGAGGAGATATTAACAAAAAAGTGTCAGGCGTCGACTTTTTTTCAAATCGATATACCTAACTAAGTAACTTCTAAAGAACTTCTACGTTGCAGCGTTATTGAAGGACAAACCAACAAACGAACAGTCCTAGATAAGGACTAGTAAGGACTAGCAAGAATTAGTAGGTCCTTCACATAAGTTATTTTCAAAGTTATTTTCCTATAAGTAGGAAATATCAACGTGCGTGCGAACTCCTTTATATTGTTTGTAATAATTTTTTCAGGTAAAAATGTCGCTTAGGACAAGTCGGCGGCTGTTTCTCGATTTATTTCGGTAAAAAAGTTATTTGTAAACACATGGTAAAGTCAATTATACTCACAATATCAAATTGTCCGGCCTCAATACACGATCACTTCAGTGGAGTCACTGTCAAGGACTGCCGGCTGAGAGAGACGGTGTAATTTAGCGACTTGTTATTTTAGTTTTTTTCTCTCGCGTTACAACCAAACTGCCAAAAACTGGGCATCGTTAGAATGTCTGAGATTAAGTTTTTTTTTTATAAGAATAGCGGGGAAACGAGCCACGGCTAAAGCCTTAAATTCAAATTCAAAATCAAAATTTATTTATTTCATGTAGGCTAACTTCTAGCTCTTATGACACGTCATAAATCTACCACCGGTTCGGAATGCAGATTCTGCTGAGAAGAGCCGGTAAGAAACTCAGCAGTTGCTCTTTTCAAAAAAATTTTTTTACAAAGCTATGCTATACAGTGCTTCCACAATAAAGCTTCAAAAATGCAAAAATGCATACATAGGTACACCAATGCAACGCATGTCAAGATGGGCAGTCAAAGCAGACCCATTCCCGTTGGTGGCACCCGTTCACGAGCATGACGCATGATCCAGCCGTTGCTTCGCTCAACCATATTTGAGGGAACGTAACAACCCGCACCACACGACACCACTACAGAAATGTTTAAAGAGAACATGACATACTTAGGCCTCCTAGACCAGACCAGAGACAACTCAGAAATTATAAATTTCCAAATTGCCCCCGCTGGAAATCGAACCCAAGACCTCCTCGTTATAATACGTCGTAAAGGAAGTCGTCAAATGCCTACGTCATAATAGCTATCAGTGTGCCAAACATCCCAATCCGTCCAGCGATTAGACCTGCCGTTGAAAGATCAGTCAGTCAGTCAGTCAGTCACCTTTGTCTTTTATATATCTAGACAAGCGTAGTTCTATCTCAGATCTCTTTTAACAAATGGCGTAAACACCAGAGCCGTGGAAATAATAAAATCTCGCTTCATTAATTTCTTGGCAACCGCCGCTCGCTCGCGTTAGAGCCTTGCCACACGGCTTTGCGGAGCCGCAAGTGACGTGTAGTTGTAATGTTGCACTGATAGAATGTAGTGATTTTTAAGCTATTGCATAGCTTCTATCGCGGGCCAGCGCGCAGCGTGGAGACCGAATCCAGAAATTCCGTAACGAAAATAACCTGACACGGTACTCCTCTACGGTGAGCCGCTAGATGGCGTTGATAAAAAATGTGCCATCTAAAATGCTATGCAATAAAAAACGCTATGCAATAGCTTTACCGCGGCAGTCCCCGAGTGCCACATGTCTTTTTTTTAAAGAAACATACAGTGTTATGAAAGTTAACCTTAATTGTCTCCAATGAAACTTTAGCACTTATTACATAATTATAATCCGACGGTACGGACGACTGCTCTGGTCCAAGTGATGAAATAAACTATACCATATGGCCAATCTCCACAGAGATTAGCCATCTGCGCGAGAGATATTATAGTGCACAAATGAGTGCGCAAACACAAGTGCACTCTCTATTTCCTCACTCTCATAGTCCAATGGGACGAAAATCCGACATGACCAAAGATAGATCAGGCGCAGGACCGACGGCTTTACGTGCTCTCCAAGGCACGGGGGTGACTCACCGCCAACTTCCTAACTTCGGGCTAGTGCTGAGAACTTCTTGACAGAACAACCCAATAGGTACATTTTTTGGCCCGACCCGGAAATCGAACCCGAGACTTCGTCAGTTCCTCACCCGCAGTCAAACTTGCTAACCACTAGACAGACGAGGCAGTTAGAACTAAGAACACTAATGACAAAATCACTATGCTGCGGTTCCGCAACACGTCGTCTGGCAACGCTCTTAGATAAAAAATGTTCTTCGCCATTTTAATCAACTTCATAAAAAAGTGTTGTAACTTTCTATTTCTAGTTGACTGTTGATTTGAGACACACGTATTCTTGTCGACCTGGTGTGGTGCAGTTTGTTTTTCTTGTTATTTTAAGACTAGCGGACGCCCGCGCCTTCGTCCGCGTCTTCAATTCTTGTGAATTGTCCATTGTTCGACAGTTCCTAAACCCCCACAGTTTAGGTGGACAGTAGGTACCCCTGCAGCATCAGGATTTAGGAATGTGTGTGTGGTTTGTCCTTCAATAGCAAGCAAAGACTATTCTTTTATGTATCTGCAGCTATTGATTTTTATTTACATAGGTAAATGTACCTAGCTGTACCTACATATTTTTGGAATACAAATTCAAATTCAAATTCAAAATTTATTTATTTCATGTAGGCTAACTTGTAGCTCTTATGACACGTCATAAATCTACCACCGGTTCGGAATGCAGATTCTGCTGAGAAGAGCTGGCAAGAAACTCAGCAGTTGCTCTTTTAAAAAAAAAAAAATTTTTTTTACAAAGCAATGCTATGTATACAGTGCTTCCACAATAAAGCTTCAAAAATGCAAAAATGCATAAGTAGGTACACCAATCCAACGCATGTCAAGATGGGCAGTCAAAGCAGACCCATTCCCGTTGGCGGCACCCGTTCACGAGCATGACGCATGATCCAGCCGTTGCTTCGCTCAACCATATTTGAGGGAACGTAACAACCCGCCAGGAATTTACTTCTCCAGATAAATGCATCTCTCATAAAGGTATCTATCCCAGTAATACCACGGAAGTATAAAAATTAATAAGTGGGCTAAAGGGTAACTTGAAGTAATATGTTTTTACCTACTTAGAAAAAAATATTTAAGTTTATAGTATTATAAACTTAAATAATTTATACAATAATATATTTTTTAATATCCATTAAAATAGTTTATAATAAACATTCTAGGCATTCAAAGTATTCAACAATATTGCCTATTAAATCTGCAACATAAATACATAAATCTTACGAGGAAAAGAAGAACAAAACATTCTCACCATGGTAGGGCTGTCTATATTATTATAATATCTAATTAGACATTTAATAGTTTTAAGATTCATTTATACTTCTAATAAAATTGTAACGGGACGAATTCTGTAAGTACATTAAATATACATATTTTGAAAATTTTAATAAGAGGATGCTTTATTATCGATATTGAGCCTAAAACAATTTTTTTAAGCTATTGCATAACTTCTATCGCGGGCCTTGAGCGTGGAGACCGAATCCAGAAATTCCGTAACGAAAATAACTTGACACGGGACTCCTCTCACCGCTAGATGGCGTTGATAAAAAATGCAGTCCCCGAGTGCCACACGTCTTTTTTTTTTAATTTTAAAAAAGATTATTAGCCAATCTGAACTTTGTTGGTCTGTCTGTCTGTCTGAAGAATTTACTGAAGAATATTACTAAAGAATTTGAATGAAGTGAAATTTGGAAACCTTTTTTGGAAGTCGGTTAAAAAAGAAAAATTACATTATGTTATAATATTAAAACCCTTTATTTTAAGTACCTTTATAAAAAAAATTAGTCAAATACCCTTCGACCATTTAGCCGGGACGCGCCTTTACGCAGATTTAGTACTGAATATATTCTGCCACTTTCTGCGGTGAGGTGGGGTAATCACGTACAGCATACATTTACTCACTTCCGCACACTCTTGTAAATACTTAATGTCTCTATGAACGCACACTAACTCAAAAGCTGTCACACTTACAAGCTGAACCGTACGTTTGTACATGTACTTCGGCAGAGGGGAATGCGTGCGCTTGCCACGTCCCGGCTAAATGGTCGAAGCAATTAATACCTAATTTAGATGTGGCAAGTGGCAACCCTATCTCAGCGCGGATATACGCGTGAAAGGTTTTTATTTGTAGCAAAACGTTAAAAACTGGGTCCGTTTATTAATAGCTTGTTGTTGGGGCCCTTTCATAATAAAACAAGACGTGTGGCACTCGGGGACTGCCGCGGTAAAGCTTAGCATTTTTTATCAACGCCATCTAGCGGCTCACCGTAGAGGAGTCCCGTGTCAGGTTATTTTCGTTACGGAATTTATGGATTCGGTCTCCACGCTGGCCCGCGATAGAAGCTATGCAATAGCTTAATAACTCCTCTAACTTCTACAACCGCACCGCACGCCACCGAACACAATTTCACCCTCACCACCTGGGTGCCTGGAGCACTTCGACCATCCGTTGTGCCAGATCTTTTTT
This sequence comes from Hipparchia semele, assembly GCA_933228805.2. Taxonomy (NCBI): domain Eukaryota; kingdom Metazoa; phylum Arthropoda; class Insecta; order Lepidoptera; family Nymphalidae; genus Hipparchia; species Hipparchia semele. Next base: position 3,943,365 of record OW121735.1, on the reverse strand, counting down.
TCCACGTACTACCAAATTGTGGAATCATCTCCCTCCGACAGTGTTCCCACTTAATTACTACATGGAGTTATTCAAGGGGCGGACCAATAAGTTCCTGAAAAGCCGACAACGCATTGGTGGTGCCTCTGGTACTACAAGTGTTCATGGGCGGCGGTAGTCACTTAACATCAGGTGACCCGCCAGCTCGTTTGCCCGCTATTCATATTAAAAAAAATATCTTTATTAAAAGGTAAAAACTCCTATACAATACAATTATAAGTACCTACATACAAACTTTGTAATCTTCGACTGAAAAAGTGGGGTGTTATAAGCTAGACCGCTTTGTATATCTGTCTGTGTGTGTCGTCGTAGCGCTCAAACGGATGGACCGATTTTTTTTATTTTTTTCCTACTAATAAGTAATATTACTTTAACTTAAACTTCTACTTATTATTAATTTCTATATCTAATTTACAGTCCAATAACTGTCCTTAGTTTATTCTAACGAGACCACTATGAGTTCACTTTGAGTTCACTGTGAGTTCACTATGAGTTCACTATATGTTCACTATGGGTTCACTATGTTTTTGTGACCTAGTTAAGTTAATGGACCGATTTGAATGCGGTTTTCTTATTCGAAAGCGAGTTTAACTGAGATGGTTCTTAGATATGTTTGTAGAAAATATTAGTCCATTATTTACAGAAACGTCAGCTGTTTTCAGAAAGATCTGCTGCTGTGTTGTTTAAGTTGTAATACAAGAGTAAATAGGCGGTCTAAGATGGTAGCGGGCTAACTTGGAAGGGGTATAGCAGGGTAAATTCAACCCAACCCCCCTTATCGGTTTCTACACGCCATCGTGCCGGAACGCTAAATCGTTTGGCGGTACGTCTTTGACGGTAGGGTGGTAACTAGCCACGGCCAAAGCCTCCCACCAGACCAGAGACAATTCAGAAATAATAAATTCCCAAATTGCCCCCGCCAGGAATCGAACCCGAGACCTCCTAGTTATAAGACCACAGCGCTCTCCACTGCGCCAGGGAGGTTGTCAAAAAGTCACGCGGACGAAGTCGCGGAAAAGCTAGCTTTGTAATAAAACAAAGAGATTCAAAAATAAATGACGTTAAAATTCAAGACAACACAGTGGAGTCATAAACTAGTATTTAGTGATAGTAAAATTTGAAACCTGACATCAGGAACCTATTCCAGTAGTTTTATTTTTAGTGATTACTGCGGTCTGTGCGGTCTAGATATTTTAGAAGACATGATTGTAGACCATCTGCACTGGAAAACTTTTCATCTTATTTCTTATATCCATCCTTACTAATACTAGTGGTTCGCCCCGAACTGAGACCTCGCGGTATCCCATAATTCCCAAAAGATAGTTTTAATTATATATTGTAATAATTAACATTAGACACAATAAAAAATAATAATAGTTGACGCAAAACTGTTTTACCGATACAGCGCCATCTATTAGCATTATTGTGAAGCTATTAGCATTAAAAATTAAATCATTTCAATTCTTTATAATATTTATCTAATATTAGGATTTGTTGTTCAAATACAGGATATAACTGAATTTACAACTGTCGATTTTAGAGAGATAGGGGTGCCAGGAACGGAAATGGGTCTGCTTTGTGTCTATACCCATCTTAACGTGTGTTAGGTTGTGGTAGGTGTGCATTTTTGAAACTTCTTTGTGGAAACACTGTGTGCAAAGCATAGTTTTGTTAACCATTGAAAAAAAAATTTTCTTTGAAAAGAGCAACTGTTGAGTTTCTTGCCGGCTCTTAGCAGAATCTGCATTCCGAACCGGCGGTAGATTTATGACGTGTCATAAGAGCTACAAGTTGGCCTACATGAAATAAATATATTTGATTTGATTTGATTAGTTACTACTGAAACTTGTTGTACTGATAGTTGTTACTGATGAAAAGTCAGGATGCATTGTCAAAATACTTGTGTCTAGGAATTAGTCTTTTTTATTTTATTATTAGGATAGTCACTATTTTTGTTTTTTCATATGATTGTAAAGCAAATTGTTATTTCGAGAAAAAAATCTTTAAACCTAACCTATAGTTTATAGCCCGAAGTATGTCATGCTCTGTTTAAACATTTCTGTGGTGGTGTCGTGTGGTGCGGGTTGTTACGTTCCCTCAAATATGGTTGAGCGAAGCAACGGCTGGATCATGCGTCGTGCTCGTGAACGGGTGCCACCAACGGGAATGGATCTATTTTCTGTCTGCCCATCTTAACATGTATTGAGTTTTATGACGTTTGCATTTTTGAAACTTCACTGCGGAAACACTGTATACATAGCATAATTTTGTTGTCTATTGTAAAAAAAATTTTTTTTTGAAAAGTTCAACTGCTGAGTTTCTTGCCGGCTCTTCTCAGCAGAATCTGCATTCCGAACCGGTGGTAGATTTATGACGTGTCATAAGAGCTACAAGTAGGCCTACATGAAATAAATATTTTTTTTATTTAAAGATAATCATAGGCTACTTTCTGACCCCGAATATTAGAAAGTTCCCAAATGATTATTAATAAACATAAATCCGGGAGGTCGAAGTACTGAGCGCCATCTAGTATTGGAGTATGAAAATAAAAATACTTTGGTCACTTATTTTAATTTATATTTCAATAAGTACCTATATGCAAAACATTTACCTCTAGATAAAACTAAATTAGATCTAAATTACAACAGATTTACAAAATAAACTAAAATCTAACTCTATACTTATAATTAAACTAACGGGACGAATTCTGCACATTAAATATATTTTGAAAATTTTAATCGGAGGTTGCTTTATTATCGATACTGAGCCCAAAACAATTTTTTTTTTAAATTTTTGTCTGTCTGTCTGTGCGCGCATCACGCCAAAACTACTGAACGGATTTGAATGAAATTTGGTATAGCCACTTTTTATTTTTTATTTTATTTTTTTATTTATTTATTTTATGGAAACATACAGTATTTTAATTGTATTAAATCTAAAAATAGATTTATAATTCTTAAACCTAAATTGTTTCCAAAGACTATATAACACTTATACATTACATTACACGCAACAATCGGGTGTAGCAGAAAAATAAAACAAAAAAAAACGTTAAGTTATAAATTATTTTTTAAACAGAAGCTTGCCGAAAACCGACTAACGTGTAGTCGGTTTTCGACAAGGTATCCTTAATAGCTAATTTAAATTTGGAGAGAGAGAGAGATGAAAAATGTCATTTTCCGAAAATAGCACGTTAAATTGGTTGCAACTTCTTCTAATAAATGTATTATCCGGATAAACAATAAGGTTTATCCGTGATAGCATAGAATAAGCTAGTTTCATAATATTAATGTAGGCACAATGTTTGTCAGATTCATTAATACATAGATGTTAAATTGTAACTACTTGTTACACAATCAAGGCATTCGATTGTTCCTTACTTAACACCTCATCTACATTAAAGTTATTGGCTCTATAATACACTTCGGTCTCTTGTAAGGTCAGTCCTTTAGTTTCTGGCAATTTCACCCACAAGTAGCTTAGACTCAATGTCATTATTACTGCATTCAGAAGAAACAATCCATGGTAGCCCATAGAACTGACCATAAAGGGCAATAAAAATAACGCCAGACTTAAAGAACCTATCAAAACTATCCCAGATATAAAGAAAATGTACATTTTTAACTCTACAGGAAACATCTCGCTGAATATAGCATCAAAAAGCGGATAAGGACCAGCATTAACCAATATGAAGTATAGCGCCAGCAAACTGACGTTAATCCAGTTAAAGTAGTTCTCGCCGTTCTTGAAATAGAAGCATGCACTGAAGATTACCAATACAACATTCGCGGTGTAACCAGTCGAAAACAGCAATGTACGCATCGATGTGTTTCTAATCAAAAAGCACGACATACATGACCCTAAGACGATAAAACCATCAACGAACAATGTGTAAAGTAAAACATCTGGTGTGCCGGTAATTTCTTCCAACATAACGGTTGCTAATGAAGTGAAAACTAGTTTACCGCCTGCTGCATTGTACGCGTGCATAACGACAGTCATAAACAGAAGCCCCCAGAAATATTTCTTCTTAAACGCTTGGAGCAATCTCTTGTAAGTTGGTTCTGTATTCGTCTCGACAACTTTCTTGAACTTGCTCCGTTCTAATTTGAGGAGTAACTCAAGCTCCCTTTCAGAATTTGTCGTGGAACCGTGCAGCTTTCTGAAAGCCGTTTGACATTCCTCGAACCTCCATTTGGAAGCTAGCCAATGAGGGCTTTCCACCCAAAAGAAAGGCAGTAAAACTCCTGATGCAGCTGGAATTATAGTGATCAAAGTAACCACTCTCCAGTGCAAGATTAATCCAAGAGCGTGTACCAAAAGAGATCCAATTGCAGGTGTTACAGTGGTTACCATATTCAAGTAGAAAGGTCTAGTTTTTGGTGAAGCGTACTCCGCAGTAACAAATATGTTCAGATTCCAAAGGGCTCCGACGGCAATCCCTGCAATGACTCTTGACAGCATGAACTGGTACATTTCTGTCGCTTCGTATAGTACGATCCAGTTAACGATGATCAGTATTGAGAAGATGATGTAGGCCCATCTCCGGCCGAACTTGTCAGCTATAATGGCGCCTAAGCCGAAACCGAAGATATTCATAATGACCAAAGATGAAGCTGTAAACAGACAAAAGTTTTTTTTTAATAAAAAAAATAGATACAAGACATTCTGAATCACCGAAAAAGAGCGATTTAAACGATAGGTAATTGAGAAATCCAAATAGGCTTGTGATTCCTCGACTACGCCTCCAGAGAGGGAATTCGGTTGTGGGAATGGACGTGACGTCTATATGTCACCGTAAGATTGTATAAATCGTTAGCGAGATTGTAAACTGTCGAAAGATTGTGAACCGAACATTTTGCTTACAATTTTAACGCATTATTTTCGTCAGATTATAATCTAGCGAGATGAAACTCGTTAAATTGTCAACTGTCCGAAGGCTGTCCCTGATTGGTCGGTCTTACAGTAGGCCATTGTGTCCATAGAGATGAAATACAGCTGGTGTCAGTCAAATCAAATAAATGCACTTCAAGAATTGTGACATCAAGTATTTATTTAATACTAGCGGACGCCCGCGACTTCGAACGCGTTCCTAAATCTCCACAGTTTAGGTGGGCAGAAACCCTGCAGCATCAGAATTGAGGAGTTGGGTCCTGGAATTCAACGATATAGTCTTTACTTGGTATCTACAAAAACTATTCATTACCGACAGTTCCTAAATCCCCACAGTTTAGGAGGGCAGTACCCAGCTGCAGAATCAGGATTGAAGAGTTGGAACCCGTAATTTCTATGGGAGCATCTTGCAAAGTTTTTGTTTCAATTAAAAAAAGATTCGCTATATGGAATATTACGCTAAGTAATAATTATATACTGATAAAATATAAAAATTTGACATTTTGAAAATTAACCATGACTTACTAATATGAATGAATTTATTTTCATTTTGAATACTTTGACTGTCCAATAATTGCACATAATGTTACTTATCACTTTAATTTTATAATAGATTGTATCAATCAAATCATTTCAATTTTTATACATATACAATATCATATTATATTATTTGCATAATACTATTAATTTAGTTATATATGTGTAGATATATTATGTATTATTAGGTCTTTATTAAGTTTTGTGTGACTTTCAAATTATTCTCTATATGAATAATGTGTGCACCCTCAGTTTCATTCCTATCATCATATCCACCATGCATCATGGTTGCCTGGAAGAGATCACTTCTTAGCGATAAGGCCGCCATTTGTGCTCACGTTCCTTTAATTTATTTAAAGTTAATTTTCATCTTTTGTTTCTATGTAATGTGGTGTACAATAAAGTGTATTCATTCATTCGTTATTTATTTATTTTACCTATCAGCGATATCTGCGCCTCGCTGAAGTCTAGACCCTCTTCTCTCCTCTGCAGAGCGCCGACCAGACAGGCTATCTGCCCGTACACTATCCCGTCAGAGAACGCTACCAGATTCTGGGTGACTAGAACCAATACCTGGAATAACATAACAAAGTATTTATATTATACCAGCTGATACCCGCGACTTCGTTCGCGTGGATTTAGATTTTAAAATTCCGCGGGAACTCTTTGTTTTTGCGGGATAAAAAGTAGCTTATGTCACTCTCCAGGTCCTACTAACTATACCCATGCAAAACTTTCCTGTACATAACGGGGTCCAAGTTATTTGGACCTATTACTGAGGATTGTGATGTCTATAATTTCTGAACTACTAAACCAATGACCTTGAAATTTTTACAGGACAATCTATACAGTATCTTCTTTCTAACAAAAAAAGAATGAATGAAATCGGAGTACGCGTTAATGAATTACAACTAAATACACATTTTGACTTTCATCCCCTCTCCCAAGGGAACCATGCTGAATTTCGGGATAAAAGTATCTTATATTTTACCTCGTAGTATGAACTTAAATCGTGCCAAGTTTCATTTAAATCCGTCCAGTAGTTTCAGTGTGATGCGCGGCCAAGATACAGACAGACAGACAGACAAAAAATTCAAAAAAAATTGTTTTGGACTCAGTATCGATAATAAAGCATGCTCCGATTAAAATTTTCAAAATATATTCAATGTACAGATTTCGTCCCGTTACAGTTTTATTATAAGTATAGAAGATAGATGTCATGCTCTCTAAAATTTCTGTGGTGGTGTCGTGTGGTGCGGGTTGTTACGTTCCCTCAAATATGGTTGAGCGAAGCAACGGCTGGATCATGCGTCGTGCTCGTGAACGGGTGCCGCCAACGGGAATGGGTCTGCTTTCTGTCTACTCGTTTTAAGATGCATTGGATTGTATATATTTGCATTTGTTTTGTATTTAGTAGTATTTGTATTGTATTGGACTTAGGAAACTTCATCGTGGAAACACTGTATACATGATATAGTATCATTAACTATTGTAAAAAAAAATATATTTTTTTTTTGAAAAGAGCAACCGCCGAGTTTCTTGCTGGCTCTTCTCGGCAGGAAAGGCATTCCGAACCAGTGGTAGATTCATTGACAATTCAAAAGTGCTTGTAAAAGTTTATTTGAATAAAAAATATTTCTATTTCTATTTCTATACTAGCTGATTCCCACGACTTCATCCGCGTGGAAAAAGTTTAGAGTGACTTGCTAGTTGCAACTATTCGCGAGAAGTTATGTCTTCTAATATTGAATAGATCTTCAACAAAATTTGCAAACAGGAAAAAACCAGTCGTTTTCTACGATCTACGAAAATAAGTAAATAATTTAAACATAAAAATTCCTTTTACAAAACCGGCTTCAAACGCCACTACAATGTATATCAATTGTGCCTTTAAAATTTGAAGAGCTCCAGATTTCTCCAGGATCCCATCATCAGATCCTGATCTGATGACAATGGGACCACCTGGGAAGTATGCCCTTTCAAACAAAAAAAGACTTTTCCAAATCGGTCCAGGCGTCTTCGAGTAATCGGGGAACATACATTAAAAAAAAATGATGATGAGTGATTTTTTTTTACACAACAACATACCTTTGGAAACATTGTCGAAACTTCTTCAAATTTTATATTATAATATAACAATATGTTATAGTATACTTGTCATAATCATATATTTTACATAACTATATTACAAAAAAAACCACTGTCGCCTACGACGTTTGTTACAAAACTGTCGTACAAATTAAATTCGTTTTATAATTTATTAGTCATACATAATGTTACAGTATAGAAGTTTTTTAAATTTATTTTTTAATTAGGAACTCTGATGCTACTGCTCCATCTGTATTAATAGTCCAGTCAAAAGAAGGTTCAACCTCTGGAAAATTGCGAAAGTTTTGAAACTTTGCACATTGAATTATGGGTACCTAGGGATGAATATACTGGAAGTCCTCATGCGTACGAGGCGAGCTCTAGCGGTAATTAGCGGAAACAGAACCCTTTTTTTTTTTTTGTTAATATCTCGAGAACCTTTGGTCAAAGGTAAAAGTTTACTACAACATAATTGAAGCTTATTAAATTTGCAATAATAATGAAAATATACAATTCTCCTTGTATTCCTAATGATTACCGAGTTAGAGGGCGCTAAAACAGCTTTTTTCTAAAACCGTCGAGGAGCGCACGATGGTATTTCACGGTTTCATTGAAATTGTTTAAATATAATTGTTGGTATTCAGTATTAATTAGTGGACGGATAATACGGATAAACGTTGTTTTTAGAACGTACCCCGGGGGTATTATATCGTGGAAAACTAAAAGAACCGCAAAGATTCTCACAATTGACCGCCTCTATTGTGTTGCGCAAACCTCTTTTTTATTGTAATCAACCCAACCCTAACCCCTACTCCCCCGCCCTCCCCCTTCCCTGAAATCCATCGACATACCTGCATGATTACCCTACCCAACTACCTCACCTTCCTTCCTCCATGCCTTCCACAACCAACCACAACATAAACCAACGTTTAGTTTCAGTCAGGATTCCCTGCTATCAAAATCAAAAAATCAAAATTTATTTATTTCATGTAGGCTACCCTGTAGCACTTATGATATGTCACAAATCTATCAGCGTCGTTACATAAATGTAGTGGTGGGTCTATGTGCGATGGGGGACACACATTTTACCACTTTGGAAGTGTCTCTCGCGCAAACTATTCAGTTTAGAAAAAAATTATATTAGAAACCTCAATATAATTTTTGAAGACCTATCCAATATATATCTTCGAATGAAGCGTACTCATATAATATCGATCGAACTTCACTTTGCAAGTTCGTTTGATCATATATAGATACCCCACACGTATGGGTTTGATGAAAAAAAAAGACGTGTGGCACTCGGGGACTGCCGCGGTAAAGCTATTGCATAGCATTTTTTATCAACGCCATCTAGCGGTGAGAGAAGTCCCGTGTCAGGTTATTTTCGTCACGGAATTTCTGGATTCGGTCTCCACGCTCAAGGCCCGCGATAGAAGCTATGCAATAGCTTAAAAATATTTGAGTTTCAGTTCCAAGTATTCTCGTCTTTATGGGGCCTTTATTATCGTGTTAATTTACGCGTCACGGCGTAGGTGGAGCAGTAGCATCAGAGAAGGAAGGCAGCCGTAAGGCATCGCCCTACATCGCCCTACATCGTCCTACATCGTCTTACGTCAGCGAACGCGATACGGTGCGATAGCGGGCGAATATACATACTATCTGTAACTTGTAATAAAACTGTAACGGGACGAATTATGTATGTAAATATTTTAAAAATTTTAATCGGAGGATGCTTTAGTATCGATACTGAGCCCAAAACAATTTTTAAGCTATTGCATAGCTTCTGTCCTTGAGCGTGGAGACCGAATCCAGACCGAAGAGTAAATAGGTAAAAGTGAATAGGCATCTTCTAAGCAAGCGCGCTCCAACCTACACCTTATCAATGCTTTTTAACCGACATCCAAAAAGGTTCTCAATTCGTCGGATTTTTTTTATGTATACTCCCCGATTACTACCTACTAAACTTACTACGAAACTGTAAACTACCGTTTTAAATAAATATGGTTGAGCGAAGTAACGGCTGGATCATGCGTCGTGCTCGTGAACGGGTGCCACCAACGGGAATGGGTCTGCTTTGTCTTCCCATGTTGACATGTGTTGGATTATATGTATTGCATTTTTGAAGCTTCACTGTGGAAGCACTGTATACATAGCTTAGCTTCGTTACTTTTTGTAAAAATATTTTATTTTTTTGAAAAGAGCAACTGCTGACTTTCTTGCCGGTTCTTCTCAGCAGAATCTGCATTCCGAACCGGTGGTAGATTTATGACGTGTCATAAGTGCTACAAGGTAGCCTACATGAAATCAATAAATTTTGAATTTGAATTTGAAATCATAAAAATCTTGAGAGTGGTAAAAATAGGGGATGAAAGTTGAAAAATTAACAATATTCTTTTACATTATGTATGTATTTAATTTGACAAAGGTATGTGGGTTGAATCGTCATTGCATATCTGCGTCCAGTTATTGTTATTTTAACTTGTTTGATCAGGGCCCCAAGTCTGCTATTCTACATGTCAAAATTCAAAAAAATTCAAAATTCAAAATTTATTTATTTCATGTAGGCTACCCTGTAGCACTTATGATAAGTCAAAAATCTACCACCGGTTCGGAATGCAGATTCTGCTGAGAAGAACCGGCAAGAAACTCAGCAGTTGCTCTTTTCAAAAAATAAAATAAACTAATTTTACAATAAGTAATAAAACTAAGCTAAGTATACAGTGCTTCCACAGTGAAGCTTCAAAAATACAATAAATACAATCTAACACATGTCAGCATGGGAAGTCAAAGCAGACCCATTCCCGTTGGCGGCACCCGTTCACGAGCACGACGCATGATCCAGCCATTGCTTCGCTCAACCATATTTGAGGGAACGTAACAATTATCATAGAACCGCAATACAATTACAATTCAATTATCATTGGTCCAAAATTTCGTAGTCTACTAAATTCACAATGGTCGTTCGATTTCTTACAATTGGATTGTAATTCAATGATACCTCGGTATTGCCATTAGCTTAAAAAGCGTTTGCCGAAATGAGTTTCAAAAAAAACTACATATTAAAAACGTTTTTAAGCTAGATTCAAAGATGTGTCAGTGGCAAACCATCGAAAAACAATTGTGACGCCATTGAATTAGTAGACTACCAAAATTGCTAAAAGTAGTAATTGGAATGTCATTGATAGACAATTGAACTACAATTACATTAGCAGACTTGGGCCCCTGTGCGTTTTGTAGATCAGTGCCAGCTTTACCTATGGTGCAGGGTGTGCGTTGCACACGGGCGCAGGGTTGTAGGGGGCGCCGCGCCGAGCCGCGCTTGCTTGCTTCCCGACATCATTTAAAATTGCACCATTTTTTGCACCTGAATTTCCTTACACTGGTGAAAATATAACTGTAAGTCAAACGGTATTCTTGTATTGTAATCCATTTTGGCCGCGCGTCTACTAGAGGGCGCCAAGATATTGATTGCACGCGGGCGCTACATGGGCTAGAGCCGCCTCTGGGTAAATCAGTCAGTCAGTCGCCGTTTCCTTTTTTATATTTAAAAGATATCACTTTATAATCTCACTAGCTGTTGCCCGCGACTTCGTCCGCGTCAATTTCTGTTATTATGATCGCGATTAAGTTATGTTGATAAAACTCTTTGGCAAATAATTGGCAATAATGCATCAATTTTGACCTTTAATAACCATAAAAAAGGTTATAATGAGTCGATCTTAAAAAATAGACATATACTGTCGCGGACATTTTTTTAGATCATTTAAAGAGTAATAATTCTTTCATACATTTTTTTGGGTAACTTGAACCGTTTACGCAGCGAACGCAACGGAAGCCCTCAAATATGGATAATTTTCCCCGTTTTTACAACATTTTTCACTGATGCTTCGCTCCTATTGGTCGCAGCGTGATATTATATAGCCTAAAGCCTTCCTTGGTAAATGGACTATCCAACACAAGAAGAATTTTTCAATTCGAACCAGTAGTTCCTGAGATTAGCGCGTTCAAACAAACAAACTCGTCTGCTTTATAATTATTATTAGTTTATTATATTATTTCAGAAATTCTACGCGGAAAAAGAAACGATCTGGTTGAATTATTTGATACAAATAGTTTGTATCTCGGAGATAAACATAGCCTGCTTTCTGACTCGGAATATTGCAAAGTTCCCACGGGATTATTAAAAAACTTAAATCCGGGAAGCCGAAGTATTGAACGCCATCTAGTGTTGGAGTATGAAAATAAAAATACTTTAATCACTTATTTTTATTTCAATAAGTACCTGTAAACAAAACATTTTCATCTAGATAAAATTAAATTAAATCTAAATAACAACAGATTTACAAAATTAATACAAACCATACAACTAAACTCTAAATTAATACAAACCATATTGTAAATCTATTTATTAAAATCTGAACTCGATCAAAAGTTTAATTCTATAAAATTAATATCTAAGGAGGTACTTAATTCTTTTTTATTATACTTAACAAAAAAAAATTAATGAATTGGCATCGTTTAATTTACATTTTCGCACATACCTATTACAATAATAATTATAGTTTATGTAGGAATCATCAAAATGGGATCATGAATACTAAAATTAATTATGTACTTAGGCCGTTATATTTTTTGGAATTAATCAGATCTAATTTGCACATAATTACTTAATCGTGTCAAAAATATAATAGTTAAAAGAACAAATAGTTATTTTTTACCACATTTTAGCTAATAAAGATCTAATTCTAATTATTTAGCGTAAAAAAAATTTAAAGGCTTGGGTACTCTCGTATATGAATAACAAAAGTAAATGACGATGCAGTCCAAGATGGTAGCAGGCTAACTTGGAATGAGTATGGCAGTGTACATTCAACCTAATAGGTTTCTACTAGCCATCGTGCCGGAACGCTAAATCGCTTGGCGGCACGTCTTTGAGGGTAGGGTGGTAACTAGCAACGGCCAAAGCCTCCCACTAGACCAGACCAGAGACAATTTAGAAATTATAAATTCCCAAATTGCCCCCGCCGGGAATCGAACCCGAGACCTCCCATTATAAGACCACAGCGCTCACCATAACGCCAGGAGGCTCGTCAAATTTTCGTTAGAAACTAACGTAGAACCGTTTAAATAGAAATAGAAATATTTTTTATTCAAATAAGCTTTTACAAGCACTTTTGAATTGTCAATGAATCTACCACTGGTTCGGAATGTTTTTCCTGCCGAGAAGAGCCAGCAACAAACTCGGTGGTTGCTCTTTTCAAAAAAAAAAAAAAATTTTTACAATCGTTAATGAAACTATGCTATGTATACAGTGCTTCCACGATGAAGTTTCCTAAGTCCAATACAATACAAATACAACTAAATACAATACAAATATAAATAAACTAGCTTTTGCCCCCGCGACTTCATCCGCGTGGAATTAGATTTTGGGGTGGAATTTTCAAAAACTGTGACACACGTACTTCTTTATTTTTAGCTGAAAGCTCAAATACCAACTTTGATGGAAACAGCTTGAAAAATGACGGAGTTTCATATAAACTTCCATCCCCTATTTAAAACCCTTAGGGGTGGAATTTCCAATAATCCTTTCTTAGTGTGCGCCTACGTCATAAAAGGAACCAACTGTAAAAATTTCAAGTTAGAAAACTTCAGTAGTTTAGGCTGTGCGTTGATATCTCAGTCAGTCAGTCAGTCAGTCAGTCAGTCAGTCAGTCAGGACTTTGAATTTTATATATATAGATACAATCCAATGCATGTTAAGACGAGCAGACAGAAAGCAGACGTATTCCCGTTGGCGGCACCCGTTCACGAGCACGACGCATGATCCAGCCGTTGCTTCGCTCAACCATATTTGAGGGAACGTAACAACCCGCAAAAGCCCTAGTATAGTAATAGACTCCCGAATAGGGTCCCGTTGGTTACGAAAACCTAAAAAAGAGGAAAAATATGGACTACAATCATACCAGAGGAAGTAAGACGCGCTCACTCGAGTCTCGAATAAAATTAATTTTTCTGGTTTTTTCCATACATTAAAAAAAAAAGACGTGTGACACTCGGGGACTGCCGCGGTAAAGCTATTGCATAGCATTTTTTATCAACGCCATCTAGCGGTGAGAGGAGTCCCGTGTCAGGTTATTTTCGTTACGGAATTTCTGGATTCGGTCTCCACGCTCAAGGCCCGCGATAGATATAGCTTAAAATTTTCGAATCAGGATTTTTGGAGATGCATAAATATGATAACGAGACAGTAGTCTTAACCACTCGCCTAATATAATATATAGTACACCGCAAAAATTTGCATATCAATTGCCAATGAATATTAATCTGATAAGATGGTCTTTACTTAAATTATATGTTTCATGTAAGGAAATGTAATTCCCCAGCGATTAAACATGCATACTTATTGCGCGGAAAATTACTTGACAAAACACTTCTTAAACATTTAAATTACTTTTATAATAATAGGGTATTTAACTATTTTTTTTCTTACAACATCTATACTTATATAATAAAACTGTAACGGAACGAATTCTGTAAGTACATTAAATATATTTTGAAAATTTTAATCGGAGGATGCTTTATTATCGCTACTGAGCCCAAAACAATACATAAGATACTTTTAAGCTATTGCATAGCTTCTATCGCGGGCCAGCGTGGAGACCGAATCCAGAAATTCCGTAACGAAAATAACCTGACACGGGACTCCTCTCACCGCTAGATGGCGTTGATAAAAAATGCTATGCAATAGCTTTACCGCAGCAGTCCCCGAGTGCCACACGTCTTTTTTATCCTGATAAACAATAAGGTTTATCCGGAATAGGGGATGAAAGTTTTTGTTGATTTTGCTCCATAACTTCGTCAAATCTAAACCGAATTTGATAATTATTTTTTATTATTTTAAATTGTGTACTATTAGAAATATTTTGTCCAATTTTGGTAAAGATCTACTAAATATTTAGTTCTAGTTTCCTAATATTAACGTAGGCACAATGTTTGTTAGATTCGCTAATAAATACATGTTAAATTGTAACTACTCGTCATACAATCAAGGTATTCGATTGTTCCCTACTTAACACCTCATCTACATTAAAGTTATTGGCTCTAAAATACACTTCGATCTCTTGTAAGGTCCGTCCCTTAGTTTCCGGCCATTTCACCCACAAGTAGCTTAAACTCATCGTCATTATTCCTGCATTCAAAAGAAATAATCCATGGTATCCCATAGAACTGACCAGAAACGGCAATAAAAATATCGTCAGACTCAAAGAACCTATCAAAACTACCCCAGATATAGAGAAAATGTACAATTTCAACTCTACAGGAAACATCTCGCTGAATATAGCATCAAGAAGCGGATAAGGACCAGCGTTAACCAATATAAAGTATAACGCTAGCAAACTAACGTTGATCCAGTTAAAGTAGTTCTCGCCGTTCTTGAAATAGAAGCATGCACTGAAGATTACCAATACAACATTCGCGGTGTAACCAGTCGAAAACAGCAATGTACGCATCGATGTGTTTCTAATCAAAAAGCACGACATACATGACCCTAAGACGATAAAACCATCAACGAGCAAAGTGTAAAGCAAAACATCGGGTGTGCCGGTAATTTCTTCCAACATAACGGTTGCTAATGAAGTGAACACTAGCTTACCGCCTGCTGCATTGTACGCGTGCATAACGACAGTCATAAACAGAAGCCCCCAGAAATATTTCTTCTTAAATGCTTGGAGCAATCTCTTGTAAGTCGGTTCTGTGTTCGTCTCGACAACTTTCTTGAACTTGCTTCGTTCTAATTTGAGGAGTAACTCAAGCTCTCTTTCAGAATTTGTCGTGGAACCGTGCAGCTTCCTGAAAGCCGTCTGACATTCCTCGAACCTCCATTTGGAAGCTAGCCAATGAGGGCTTTCCACCCAAAAGAAAGGCAGTAAAACTCCTGATGCAGCTGGGATTATAGAGATCAGAGTAACCATTCTCCAGTGCAAGATTAATCCAAGAGCGTGTACCAAACAAGATCCAAACGCAGGTGCTACTGTAGTTACCATATTCAAGTAAAAAGCTCTGGTTTTTGGCGAAGCGTACTCCGCAGTAACAAATATGTTCAGCTTCCAAAGTGCGCCGACAGCAATCCCCGCGATGACTCTTGACAGCATGAATTGGTACATTTCTGTCGCTTCGTACATTATGATCCAGTTAACGATGATCGGTGTTGAAAAGATGATATAGGCCCATCTCCGGCCGAACTTGTCAGCTATGACGGCGCCCAAGCCGAAACCGAAGATGTTCATCGTGACCAGAGTGGAAGCTGGAACAGACAAATGGCTTTTTTAATTTAAAAATAAAGACGTGTGGCACTGGGGGACTGCCGCGGTAAAGCTATTGCATAGCATTTTTTATCAACGCCATCTATCGGCTCACCGTAGAGGAGTCCCGTGTCAGGTTATTTTCGTTACGGAATTTCTGGATTCGGTGTCCACGCTGGCCCGCGATAGAAGCTATGCAATAGCTTAAAAAAGATAGATGCAGGCATAGGGAGAGCTTCCATCCCTACGTCGTTGATATTCCATGTACGCGTACTAAGCGCTTTAAGTCTTCATTCCTGATCCGTACGGCTAGGGTCTGGAACGCTCTTCCAAGATCTGTGTTTCCTGACACGTACAATTTGGGTATCTTTAAAACAGTGAATAGGCATCTTCTAGGCAAACGCGTCTAGGCGGCCTTATTGCAAACAGAGCAATCTCTACCAGGCAACCCTCGGTGAAATTAGTGAAGTTAGGTTTGAGGGTAGCATGGTGATTGGTGACACATCAAGGTATAATATTTAAGCAATAAACATATTAATCCATACTTAATATAAAATTTGAAGCCTCAATAGCCCAACGGTTAAAGGTGCGGACTGAAAACTGAATGGTCGTAGGTTCGAATCCCACCCGTTGCACTATTGTCGTACCCACTCCTAGCACAAGCTTTCTGCTTATTTCTGCTTATTTGGAGGGGCAAGGAGGATATTAGTCAATTTCAGCTTTGCTAATATTCTTTAAAAAAAAAAACTGTAACGGGACGAATTCTGTACAATAAATATATTTTGAAAATTTTAATCGGAGGATGCTTTATTATTTATCGATACTAAGCCCAAAACAATTTTTTTTGAATTTCTTGTCTGTCGGTCTGTCTGTGCGCGCATCACGCGAAAACTACTGAACGGATTTGAATGTTTGGTATTGTATGTGGCAGCTGATACTCCGGGTCAATATATACTTTTACAATAGATACTTTTTATCCTGATAAACAATAAGATTTATCCGGGATAGGGGATGAAAGTTTTTGTTGATTTTGCTCCATAACTTCGTCAAATCTAAACCGAATTTAATAATTCTTTTTTTATTTGAAAGTGTTTACAATCAAATATATTTGTAGTATAGGATAGTAGTATAGGTAGTTGATTTGTTCTTCGATTACGCAGCAAAGAAGCAACGAATCGACGTGATTTTTTTTGCATAAACATAGTTGAGGATCTGGAGAGTGACACAGGATACTTTTGATCCCGGAAAATCAAAGGGCTTTTGAAAAATAAATCCATTCATTAATATTCACATACATTTATCAACAGACCTACCTCTGTCGATTATTATTATAATAAATTATGTTCGTACATATGTAATTTATGAAGACATATAGCCATATTAATTATTTATTAGAATTTTATTGATACAATGTAGCAGTTCGAATAAGCTGACTTTATCCTTGTTTCCTTATCCTTATCCTTAATAATATATAAATGTGAAAGTGTGTTTGTTTGTTGGTTTGTCCTTCAATAACGCTGCAACAGAGCTACGGATCGGCTATAGAGTTCCCGTGAGAACAAATGAAAAAAAAAATTATAATAGGTAACAAAACTATGCTATGTATACAGTGCTTCCACAATGAAGCTTCAAAAATGCATACGTAGGTACACACAATCCAATACGTGTTAAGACGGGCAGACAGAAAGCAGACCCATTCCCGTTGGTGACACCCGTTCACGAGCATGACGCATGATCCAGCCGTTGCTTCGCTCAACCATATTTGAGCGTTTGGAGCGTTTGTTAGTAACTTCCGTTCTAAGCATTATAGATAGTTTGATGAAATAAAATACCTTACCTTTTTTTATATTTTTAGCGAGCAAACGAGCAGGCGGGTCACCTGATGTTAAGTGATCACCGCCGCCCATGAACATTTGTAGCACCTGAGGCACCACCAATGCGTTGCCGGCTTTTCAGGAGTTTGTTGGTCCGCCCCTTGAATAACCCCATGCTGTAATTTTGTGGGAACACCTACCTATCAGCGATATCTGCCCCTCGCTGAGGTCCAGACCCTCATCTCTCCTCTGCAGAGCGCCGACCAGACACGCTATCTGCCCGTACACTATCCCGTTGGAGAACGAGATCAGATTCAGGCTGCCCAGAACCAATATCTGGAATAACATAAAAAAGTTTGCAAACCGGAAAAAACCAGTTGTTTTCTACGATGACTAATAAATATAAGTAAATAAATATAATATTAAATTTAAAAAAATCAAAAATTCAACTGCTTAAATCAACACTGAAAAGGAACAAATAAGTCCAGTAACAAATAAATAGAATACTGTTAAATAATATATGTATAACTTGACCCATTATTGGGAAGATTTACGTTATGTTCCCTCAAATATGGTTGAGCGAAGCAACGGCTGGATCATGCGTCGTGCTCGTGAACGGGTGCCACCAACGGGAATGGGTCTGCTTTGTGTCTACCCATCTTGACATGTATTAGATTGTATGTAGGACTTACGAAACTTTATTGTGGAAGCACTGTATACATAGCATAGTTTTATTACCTATAGTAAAAAAAATTTTTGAAAAGTGCAACCGCCGAGTTTATTGCTGGCTCTTCTCGACAGGAAGGGCATTCCGAACCAATGGTAGATTCATCAACGGTTCAAAAGCACTTATAAAACTTAATTGAATAAAAAATACTTCTATTCTATTCTATTTGAACCGATCTAGTTTTTTAATACTCTCACGAGAATGAAGTCGCGGGCAGAAGCCAATCGTGAATACTTTACACACTGTATCTAAAATCACTTTAAGGCTTAGTATTTCGGAAACGAACACGTAAATCAAATAATTTAAACGTAAAAATTCCTTTTACAAAACCGACTTCAAACGCCACTACAAAGTATATCAATTGTTTTTGTAAAATTTGAAGAGTTCCCTCGATTTCTCCAGGATCCCATCATCAGATCCTGACCCGATGACAATGGGACCACCTGGGAAGTATACCCTTTCAAACAAAAAAAGAATTTTCCAAATCGGTCCAGGCGTCTTCGAGTAATCGGGGAACATACATAAAAAAATGAGGAGAGATTTTTATTCACACAACATACCTTTTGAAACATTGTCGAAACTTCTTTAAAAAATATATAATATAACAATATGTTAAATACTTGTCATAATGATATATTTTACATATACACAAGTATATTATAATAAAACCCACTGTCGCCTACGGCGTTTGTTACGAAACTGTGTGTGTATGGTACAAATTGCCTTCATTTTATAATTTATTACTAACACATAATATAGAAGTTTTTTTTAATTTGTTTTTTAGTTAGGTACTCTCAGAAAAGGAAGGCATCGTAAGGCATTGTTCTACATAATATAGTATATGTCAGCATTCGCGATCGGTGCGATAGCGGGCGAATATTCCATACTATATTCCATATTATATATATAATATGTATATATATATTCTTATAATAAAACTGTAACGGGACAAATTCTGCACATCACTACATAGTATAAAACAAAGTCACTTTCTCTGTCCCCATATCCCCTTGCACGCTTAAATCTTTAAAACTACGCAACGGATTTTGATGCGGTTTTTTTTAATAGATAGAGTGGTTGAAGAGGAAGGTTTATATGTATAATAACATCCATTAAATAGTGGAGAAATACTGTTATTTTTGAGGTTTCTAATGTGATGTCGTAAATAATTACATTTTTTTCGCTTACATTGCAAACGCTGGCTGAACCCTACGAGATTTATCAAAATAATGTACTAAATATTGTACACATTGAAAAGGTCTACAGAAAACTCCGCGATGGTATATGTCTATCTCTTATGGATATCCCACAATAACATTTTTTTGTCATTTACTTTTTACGACAAATAATGGCTAATTTTCGAAGCGATTTTAACCAATACAGCATTAATCCTTATCTAATTAAATACCTTAAATACATTGCTGATTTAATATAGATTTATATGGCCCTTCACAGCATATGATTTAAATGAATATTTTCGAAGATATTACAGATTTAAAAATTGCGGGACATAGCGTTTGCGGCGGTTTCGGCCGGCCGGGGCGGCGGGAGCGTGCCTATAAATTGTTTTACTATAAAAACGCGTGCGGGCCATGGGCAGTAATGAATAAATCAAAACTACTGGATCGATTTTAATAATTTTTTCAGTGAATGACATAGGCTATATATTTTATACCCGTGCGAAGCTGGAGCGGGCCGCTAGTTAAACATATTTTGAAAATTTTAATCGGAGGATACTTTATTATCGATACTGAGCCCAAAACATTTTTTTTTGCATTTTTTTGAGTTTTTGCGCATCACGCAAAAACTACTGAACGGAATTAAACAAAATTTGGCACAGTGATAGCTGATACTTTGAGTCAATATATAAGATAGTATTTATCCTGATAAACAATAAGGTTTATCCGGGATAGGGGATAAAAATTTTTGTTGATTTTGCTCCATAACTTCGTCAAATCTAAACCGAATTTGATAATTCTTTTTTTATTATAAATTGTATACTATTAGAAATATTTTGTCTAATTTTGGTGAAGATCTACTAAATATTATCGGAGATAGAGGACGTAACTTCTCGCAAGTTACTTTTTCCACGCGGACGAAGTCGCGGGAATCAATTTTATATTCGTAAAAACTTGAAACAACACATCACGATATATCACTACTAGCTTTTGCCCCCGCGACTTCGTCCGCGTGAAATTAGGTTTCGGGGTGGAATTTTCAAAAACTGTGACACACGTACTTCTTTATTTTTAACTGAAAGCTCAAATACCAACTTTGATGGAAACAGCTTGAAAAATGACGGAGTTTCATATAAACTTCCATCCCCTATTTAAACCCCTTGGAATTTCCAATAATCCTTTCTTAGTGTGCGCCTACGTCATAAAAGGAACCAACTGTAAAAATTTCAAGTTTTTAACTTCAGTAGTTTAGGTTGTGCATTGATATCTCAGTCAGTCAGTCAGTCAGTCAGGACTTTGAATTTTATATATATAGATATATCGCGATGTGGTGTCTCATAAAACAAAAATAAAATTATTGTCATCGAACTATAACAATTAGAACAGAAGTTCACCAATGTCCCTCCAAACGTAAGCTGAAAAAGTGGTGCGCCATTTGCAATATTAGTTCCAGAGATACTCGTATGTCCAATGTCATGCCAAATCCTCAATAGCCCAACGGTTAAAGGTGCGGATTGAAAACTGTAAGGTCGCAGGTTCGAGCCCCACCCGTTGCACTATTGTCGTACCCACTCCTAGCACAAGCTTTCCGCTTATTTGGAGGGGAGAGGAGAATATAAGTCATGTTCAGCTTGGCTAATATTCTTTTTAAAAAAAATAATTGGTTTAGTAATTGCGGCGTGATTGAGTAACAAACATTCATCCATCCATCCAAACATTCTAATTTATAATATTAGTAGCATTAACTAGGTAGATACTATAACTATATACTACTTATTAAAACAAAGTAAACAATTACAACATACTAGCTGATATCCGCGACTTCGTACGCGTGGATTGAGTTTTTTTTGGGATAAAAAGTAGCCTATGTTTTAATTCAAGGTGTAGGCTCCATTTTAAATTTCAGCCAAATCAGTCCAGTACTTTTTGAGCCAATTCGTTACAAACATACTTACTTACATACAAATCTTTCCTCTTTATAATATTAAGTATAGATTATAATATATCTTTGACAATAGCTTTAATAAGTAGGTACTGTTAAGTTATTTAATTCAATAAATCTTTAAACGGTATAATAAATATGCTATAATTTATTCCTTAGATAATTAAAGCGTATAATATGGTTGTTTAAATTAATGAATATTAAATTCCATCGCGCCCTTATCTATGCTAATATATAAAGCGGAAGAGTTTGTTTGTTTGTTTAAACGCGCTAATATCTGGAACTACCTGTTGGATTTGAAGAAGCCTCAATAGCCCAACGGTTAAAGGTGGGGACTGAAAACTGAAAGTTTGCAGGTTCGAATCCCACCCGTTGCACTATTGCCGTACCCACTCCTAGCACAAGCTTTCCGCTTATTTGGAGGGGATAGGAGGGTGTTAGTCAACTTCAGCTTGGCTAATATTCTTATTAAGGAAAAAAAACAAAAAAAAAATATTTTTGCATTTGATTGCCCATTCTTGAGGAAGGTTTTTTATTTTTTTATTCGATGACAAGATAGCCCTTGACTGCGATCTCCCTTGATGTTAAGTGATGATGCAGTCTAAAATGTCTAAGATGGTAGTGGGCTAACGTGGAACGGTGTACATTCATACCCCTAATTTATTTCTACACGCCATCATGCCAGAACGCTAAATCGCTTGGCGGCACGTCTTTGACGGTAGGGTGGTAACTAGCCACAGCCAAAGCCTCCCACCAGACCAGACCAGTTTTTAAGCTATTGCATAGCTTCTATCGCAGGCCAGCGTGGAGACCGAATCCAGAAATTCCGTAACGAAAATAACCTGACACGGGACTCCTCTACGGTAAGCCGCTAGATGGCGTTGATAAAAAATGCTATGCAATAGCTTTACCGCGGCAGTCCCCGAGTGCCACACGATTTTTTTTAATAAACTGGGAGCTCGTCATACTAACGCAACGTGACAATACTGCGTAGTAGGCCTTTAAAGGCTTACTAGAAATGGCTCATCAGCGCGTTGACTATGCGCTTCTTACGCTAATAGTTCGGTGACTTTCACTATGTTCTGTATAGAAGCTAGCTTTTTCCCGCGACTTCGTCCGCGTGACTTAGGTTACTGTTTTTCCGAGGTAAAAGGTCACTTTCCTTGCCATCAAAAAACCCGTTCAATACAAATTATATGACAAAATTAATTTTTTTCTTAATTCTTTTTTCGTCTTTTTCCAATGTTTTTAGTAGTGCTATTCGGGACGGAGACAAATACAACAAGTCTAAACCCATGAAAATCGGTACAGCCGTTCTAGAGTTGTGTTCGAACAAACCCGACTTTGTTTTATATATTAAAGAAGATATTATAATTTTGGTTAGGTATTTTTAGAATGAAAAAATATAGGTACCTACTTAATGAAACAAATTTTTATGCAAAATTTATATTTTATTTACGAAGCTGATTTACATCACGTTATTATTTTATTTGTTTAACGATATTTGAATTTTTTTTTATAACTAGCTGATACCCACGGCTCCGTTCGCGTGGATTGAGGTTTTTGTTCCCGCGGGAACTCTTTAATTTTCCGGGATGAAAAGTGGCCTACGTCCTATTCCCGACCATAATCTATCTCTGTGCCAAATTTCAGCCAAATCGGTTCAGTCGTTGCGACGTGATTGAGTAACAAACATACAAACTTTCGCATTTATAATATTACTAGCTGTTGCGCGCGACTTCGTCCGCGTCAGTTTCTGTTATTATGATCGCGATTAAGAAGTTTTTAAAAGAATACATTTTAAATATGAATAATTTTCCCCGTTTTTGCAACATTTTTCACTGATGCTTCGCTCCTATTGGTCGCAGCGTGATGTTATATAGCCTAAAGCCTCCCTCGATAAATGGACTATCCAACACAAAAAGAATTTTTCAATTCGAACCAGTAGTTCCTGAGATAAGCGCGTTCAAACAAACAAACTCTTCAGCTTTATAATATTAGTATAGATTAAAATAATAGGATCTATCCAACTATAACGCTTACAGAAGGTTCTAACAAAGCTATAGCGTAGTAAGCCTTTAAAGGCTTACTGAATGCCTTAAAAGGCTTACTAATGGCTTATGGCCGCGTTGTTATATTGCGCTTCTAAGCTTTATAGTTCTTCTTCTTTATCAACCGATAGACGTCCACTGCTGGGCATAGGTCTCTTGCATGGACCACCACAGGCCGCGGTCTTGCGCCTGAATCCAGCGCCTCCCTGCGACTCGTTTGATGTCGTCGGTCCACCTAGTGGGGGGTCTGCCAACACTGCGCTTCCCGGTGCGGGGTCGCCACTCCAGCACCTTGGGACCCCATCGACCATCAGCTCTTCGAACTATGTGCACCGCCCATTTCCACTTCAGCTTCGCGACTCGCAGAGCTATGCCAGTGACTCTGGTTCTCCTACGGATCTCCTCATTTCTGATTTGATCTCGCAGGGATACTCCGAGCATAGCTCTCTCCATCGCCCGCTGAGTGATCCTGAGCCTTCTTATGAGGTTTATAGTTAAATAAAACAAAATCATAAAAAATTAACAATTAATATTCAAATAGCTAGAGCTGGCAGCTATCTTGGCCAAAGAATTGGGTATTTCACTAATTTTTTTTTATATACTTAAAACAAAGTTTTTTAATATTAAAACACAATGGCATTTTTGTTTTTTTAATATCTTAACTAGTCTCGAAAATATAGAGCTTTAAAGTATCCTGTTAGACAGAGAGAGCGCTGCTGACATGTGTCGTCACAAATTCAGTAGCTCCATACACTGTCCATACAAAATATCGTTTTAGAAAGAGACGGATACAGTCGCAGCAAAACAGCGTATAACTTTGATGACCTCCCTGGCGCAGTGGTGAGCGCTGTGGTCTTATAACCGGGAGGTCTCGGGTTCGATTCCCGGCCGGGCAATTAAGGAATTTATAATTTCTAAATTGTCTCTGGTCTGGTCTGGTGGGAGGCTTTGGCCGTGCCTAGTTACCACCCTACCGTCAAAGACGTGCCGCCGCCGATTTAGCGTTCCGGCACGGTGGCGTGTAGAAACCGATTAGGGGTATGGGTTGAGTTTACACTGCTATATCCCTTCCAAGTTAGCCCGCTACCATCTTAGACTGCATCGTCACTTACCATCAGGTCAGATCGCAGTCAAGGGCTACCTTGTCATTGAATTAAAAAAAATACTTATTTGTTTTTTGACCGATATATTTTCTGTTTTTAACCGACTTCCAAAAAGGAGGAAGTTATCAATTCGGCCGGTATCTTTTTTTTTTACAAATGTTATTCACATGTTACATTTTCGATTGTAATTAATGAATATCCACATTTCGACAACAGTAAAATAGCCAATTAGTTTGGCCATCCAAATGCTGCCAGCATCTCGGGAACTATGCTACACGCAGTTACATCCATGGAGTATTAGATTTATTTAAGTAAACTTATTTATATTACAAACAAATAGTTAGCCTAAATATTCTAAAATAAGCTTAAATCTAAAGATTGAGTATAAACTAAAGGGCCCCTATTATAACAACAAATAATAAAAATAAAATAAATAATATAAACGTAAACATTCTTTTAACAAAACCGACTTCAAACGCGACTACAAAAAATATAAAATTGAAGAGTTCCCTCGATTTCTCCAGGATCCCATCACCAGATCCTGACCTGATGACAATGGGGCCACCTGGGAAGTATACCCTTTCAAACAAAAAAAGAATTGCCCGAATTAATCCAGGCGTCTTCGAGTAATCGGGGAACATACATAAAAAAGGGGTCCATAAAAGAAACGTAATTTTTTCGGCGTTTTTTTCTCGTATGTATGGCTATGGCGTCTATTTATTAGTTCTTTAACTAATCTCTGACAACGAGCTTAAGGCTATTTGAGACTACGTTAATAAGTGCTCGTGAACGGGTGCCACCAACGGGAATGGGTCTGCTTTTGCCTGCCTGTCTTAACATGCATTGGATTGTTTTGCATTTTTGAAACTTTATTGTGGAGGCACTGTTTGCATAGCATGGTTTTGTTGTTGTGGAAAATTTTTAAGCTATTGCATAGCTTCTATCGCGGGCCAGCGTGGAGACCGAATCCAGAAATTCCGTAACGAAAATAACCTGACACGGGACTCCTCTCACCGCTAGATGGCGTTGATAAAAAATGCTATGCAATAGCTTTACCGCGGCAGTCCCCGAGTGCCACACGTCTTTTTTTTTTTTGAAAATAGCAACCGCCGAGTTTATTGCTGGCTCTTCTCGGCAGGAACGGCATTCCAAACCAGTGGTAGATTCGTCGACGATTCAAAAGTACTTGTAAAAGTTTATTTGAATAAAAAATATTTCTATTTATATATCTATTTCTATAGTGGAGAGTTTTAGGAGCTAAAATACACGCTACTAGCCAAAAATTGATCGCACTTTGATCAAGTACCTACCTTATTTCATTTTTTCTAGATGAGCTAGGAGCTACGAATTTTCTTGTGGCCTTCCACAAGAAAATTCGTAGCTCCTTACATAATTGTTTAAATCCTTAAATTAATCTTTTATATAAAAGGCAAAGGTGACTGACTGACTGACTGACTGACTGACTGACTGACTGACTGACTGACTGACTGACTGACTGACTGACTGACTGACTGACTGACTGACTGATCTATCAACGCACAGCTCTAACCACTGGACCGATTGAGCTGGGCATACAGGTAGCTGTTAGGACGTAGACATCCGCTAAGAAAGGATTTTGGAAAATTTCAACCCCAAGAGGGTTAAATAGGGGGTTAAAAAATCGTACCTAACGTGAGTGAAGCCGCGGGTTAAAGCTAGTCTAAATATATAAAAGGCAAAGGTGACTGACTGACTGACTGACTGACTGACTGACTGATCTATCAACGCACAGCTCTAACCACTGGACCGATCGAGCTGAAATTTGGTGGTATACAGGTAGCTGTTAGGACGTAGACATCTGCTAAGAAAGGATTTTGGAAAATTTCAACCCCAAGAGGGTTAAATAGGGGGTTAAAAAATCGGACCTGACGTGAGCGAAGCCGCGGGTTAAAGCTAGTATCTTATATAATTGTTATTTTTAGAAGGTCCCAAAAATTACTGTGATAGTTTTAGAAAACTCAACTAAAACTAAAGGTTCATTCAGACTTGTTTAGATTAGTTCATTCAGATTAGTGTTTTCGACTGCTCATTATCGAGTATTTCGTCGACATCGAAATTGTTTGTCTTAAAGAACACCTCTAACTCTTGAAGGGTTCTGCCTTTAGTCTCTGGTAATCTTAACCAAATATAACCCAAACTTACCGACATGATCGCTGCATTCAACAAAAACAGGCCGTGGTAACCCAAAGAACCAACCAAAAACGGTAACAAAGCAACTGTCAAAGTTAACGATCCTGTTAAAATTATACCAGATATAGCGAAAGCGTACGCTTTTAACTCCAAAGGGAAGATTTCGCTAAACAGAACCTCCAGCAGAGGATACGGACCAGCGTTTATGGCGATAAAATACAACGCAAGCAAACTCACGTTGATCCAATTGAAGTAGCTCTGACCATTTTTGAAATAGTAGCATCCACTGAAGATTACCAATATCGCATTCGCACCAAACCCTGACGTGAACAGCAGTGTACGCAGTGACGTTCTTCTGATCAAGACACAGGACAAACATGCGCCAACTATAATGAATCCATCGACTAACAAAGTGTACAACAAAACGTCAGACGTTCCCGTGATTTCTTCCAAAATGACAGTCGCCAACGAGCTGAACACCAATTTCCCAGCTGCAGCGAAATACGCATTTATGAATAAAGACGTCAGGATTAACCCCCAGAAGTATTTCCTCTTAAACGCCGCTAATAATCTCTTCAACGTCGGCTTACAGTTGCTCTCCTTCGCGAGTTTCACTTTGCTCTGTTCCATTTTGATAATCAAACGCAATTCTCTTTCCGAATCCAAATTTCTGCCGTGTAACTTTCGGAACGCTACCTCACACTCTTCGAACCTTTCTTTCGATGCTAGCCAGTGGGGACTCTCCACCCAAAAGAAGGGGATCACAGTGGAAACCAGCGCTGGGATGATCCCAATCAAAGCGAGAGTTCTCCAATGCAAAACTAACCCCAAAGCGTGTCCCAATGACGTGCCTAAAGCTGGTGCAACCGTAGTTACCATGTTCAAGTAGAAAGCTCGTGTTTTGGGCGAAGTGTACTCTGATGTTACGAATATCGTCACGCTTATTAGTCCCCCGACTGACGTGCCTGCCAGGACCCTTGATATCATGAACTGGTACATGGATCGGGAGTTGTATAAGATGATCCATTGGATTACGACGGGCAAGGAGAAGATGGCGACCGGCCATCGACGGCCGAGCTTGTCGGTGATGCAAGCAGCCAGGCCGAAGCCAGCCAGGCACAGCAGGGTCAAGGAGGAAGCTGGAAAAAAGTATTTTATTTATTTATTTATTAGCTGATGCCCGTGACTTCGTAGGTGTGGATTTAGTTTTTTTGATTTTTTTGGGATAAAAGTAGCCTATGTCACTTTACAGGTCTTCAACTATACCCTTGCAAAATCACGTCGATCCGTAGCTCTGTTGTGGCGTTATTGAAGGACAAATCAACAAACAAACACACTTTCGCATTTATAATATTAGTAAGGACTAGTTGATGCACACGACCTCGTCCACGTGGATTTAGTTTGGATTTCGCAGACGATAGGATGGTGTTACTGACTTTTTTTTTTATTCGATGACAAGATAGCCCTTGACTGCGATCTCACCTGATGGTAAGTGACGATGCAGTCTAAGATGGTAGCGGCCTAACTTGGAAGGGGTATAGCAGTGTAAATTCAACCCATACCCCTAATCGGTTTCTACACGCCATCGTCCCGGAACGCTAAATCGCTAACTAGCCACGGCGAAAGCCTCCCACCAGACCAGACCAGAGACAATTTAGAAATTATAAATTCCTAAATTGCCCCCGCCGGGAATCGAACCCGAGACCTCCCAGTTATAAGACCACAGCGCTCACCACTGCGCCTGGGAGGTCGTCAAAACTAGTTTACGACTGTTACTAGTTTATGACGGTGTCTAGTTAATAGAAACGGCGAAGGCAAGCTACGCATCGTGAGATAATCTGCACGCCTGAGAGTTTATTCTTGCCTATCAATCTCACTAATTTGCTAAACATTTACCAAAGGAGCTATGAAAAACCAAACCAAAACCTGTGACGCTGAGCTCGATGCCCCCTCCCTTCCTCTGCAGGGCTCCAATCATGCCCCCCACTTGGCCGTACACAAAGCCGTTATAAAATAACACCACATTCAGACCTCACTTATTAAAGATCTCTGACCCTCGCTGAGCTCAATGCCCCCTTTCTTCCTCTGTAGGGCTCCAATCATTTCCCCCACTTGGCCGTACACGAAGCCGTTCTAAAATAACACCACGTTCAGACCTCACCTATTACAGATCTCTGACCCTCGCTGAGCTCGATGCCCCCTTCCTTCCTCTGCGGGGCTCCTATCATGCAGCTCACTTGACCGTACCGAAGCCGTTCTTAAATCACACCATATGCAGACCTTACCTATTAAAGATCTCAGCCCCTCGCTGTACTCAATGCCCCCTTCCTTCCTCTGGAGGGCTCCTGTGCGGTTCTCTTGCGCAATGAGTGAATTGTGTAGTGGACTGTATAGATTGATGGATGGAATCTCGATCTCTTGCCCAAGCTACAGATGAGTAGCAAAAATGGTTGCACTTACCTCGTACAGCCCTCGAGTGGATGGGTGACCACGCATGGCGCAGTTTCCAGGGAAAATCTGAATCCACCAGGATAATTCGCGGCTACGACGACAACGTTCGACGTTCGCGGTGCATTGGCAAGTGGCGTGATCTTCGGCCTGTAGGTACCTTACCAGCACAATAACAGATGCGTAGATATTTACAACCATTAGTTTTATACCTACCCATCCACGCATAGGCAATGATCGAACTATTATGACCCCTACTTGGCCGTACACAAAGCCGTTATAAAATAACACCACGTTCAGACCTCACTTATTAAAGATCTCTGACCCTCGCTGAGCTCGATGCCCCCTTCCTTCCTCTGCAGGGCTCCTATCATGCCACCCACTTGGACGTACACAAAGCCGTTATAAAATAACACCACAGACCTCACCTATTGCAGATCTCTGACCCTCGCTGAGATCGATGCCCCCGTCCTTCCTCTGCAGGGCTCCAATCATTCCCCCCACTTGGCCGTACACGAAGCCATTAGAGAATGACACCAAATTCAGGCCTCCTATTGCGAGGGCCTGCAAACAAACCAGGTTGAGTTTTTTTTAAGAAATAGGCTTGCAATTTTAATTTTTATTGAAGTGTTAACCTACACTTAAAGGATATATCCTAATTCCTAATAGATTTATAAATACATATCAAAAATTCCGAGGCCGGCGGGATTCGAACCCACATCTCTCTGGGAATTGCGCCCTGAATGTGTTAACCGTTACACCACGGCCGAATCACATGTCAGCCACGATTGAAAAAGTAGATACAATGTCACTAATTTCGTGGCTGATGTATGGTTCGGCCGTGGTGTAACGGTATAGCGTGGAGACCGAATCCAGAAATTCCGTAACGAAAATAACTTTTTGTTTGCCTCAAACCAAAAGTAATCTTGGTCAACATAGTCCGCTGTACAGAATGAAATTTCTTGCAAATTGTTACAGAGACGCTATAGATATCTTCTGTGACAATATACCATCTATCAAAAGGAAATTAACCACACTAAAGTTAAGTTAGGATTTATTTGCCATTTTTGTTTCTCTGTTGTTTTTTTTTTTT
Organism: Hipparchia semele; assembly: GCA_933228805.2. Taxonomy (NCBI): domain Eukaryota; kingdom Metazoa; phylum Arthropoda; class Insecta; order Lepidoptera; family Nymphalidae; genus Hipparchia; species Hipparchia semele. Next base: position 3,912,980 of record OW121735.1, on the reverse strand, counting down.
TTTGTTTTGTTACTGTATGTACCCTTTAGTCTCGCACGGCACGTCCACATCGAGAAGACTCGATTGCGGAAGATGATAAATTCATAAACTTGCCTTATAAATGTAAGTTAAGCAGTTGTAGTCAGTTTTGTGGTCTAAAATAAAAAATAAATAAATAAAAAAAAAAAAAAAAAAAAAAAAAAAAACCTGACACGGTCCTCTATGGTGAGCTGCTAGATGGCGCATTTTTTATCAACGCCATCTAGCGGTGAGCCGCTTGATGGCGTTGATAAAAAATGCTATACAATAGCTTTACCGCGGCAGTCCCCGAGTGCCACACGTCTTTTTTATTTTAATATTTTTAGCGAGCAAACGAGCAGGCGGGTCGCCTGGTGTTAAGTGATTACCGCCGCCCATGAACATTTGTAGCACCTGAGGCACCACCAATGCGTTGCCGGCGTTTTAGGAATTTGTTGGTCCGCCCCTTGAATAACCCCATGTTGGAATTTAGTGGGAAAACAAGTCTATCAAGGTAATCTAATTGTTAATAATATAATAAAGGCCAAATTGGGCAGGTTTTGTCTTAAAAGTTCATTTTTCTCGCTATCGGCCGATCAGCGCATCACAGATAGGTATCAAAATGATTCCTCTTTGGCCATATTTTTAGGGTTCCGTACTTAGAAGCCTCGTTAGCCCCGGTTAAACATGCGGACTGAAAACTGAAAGGTCGCAGGTTCGAATCCCACCCGTCTACAAGTTAGCCTACATGAAATAAATAAAGGACATCATCCATTTTGGGCTTAATTTGAAAGTGCCGGCCAAAAAAAAATTTTGCTGTATTTCGTTAGGGAGAGATGGCGACTGGGTTCATCGGCTATATTGAGGCACATGCTTCCTGTACCGCCGCAATCCAAGAGCCCCCTCAAGCATCCATCCATCCATCTCTCATCTTCCATCTCTCTTGACCACACACTTCGCCAAAAGGCGATGAGGTCAGCCGAGCTCGGCTGCTGAGAGGTAGAACAGACTGCTGGGCACTCCAGTTTTTATTATTATTATTAGAAACATTTCATTTGGTAGGAAAAAATACAGATTTTTAAACTTAAATAAAACCAAGGTCAATGGTTCTACAGCTTGGGTGTCATAATAAAAAATGTTTAGGGGGACAAGTTCTAACGAAATACAGCAAAATTTTTTTTTGGCCGGCACTTTCAGATTAAGCCCAAAAATGTATGAATCGTGGAGGATCTCCTTTTGATTTTGATTTTTTTTGATACCAATTTGAAAAAATCACTGTCAAATCTGTATACCACCTACTTTAATGGCCGAAATGCTCAATGACTTTCTAAAAATAGATTAAAAGCAAAAGCTCGTACATTAGTGTTTCTCATAGACAGTGTTAAAATGTATATGACTAAGAAATATACTATTAATTGCATTATACTATTTAATTGAACATTAAAAATGTAAAAGGATTAGACTAATGACAAATGACTTAATAAATAACTCAACTAACCATAGCTTATAAATACATATTGAATGACATATTGAACTAATTATTATTATTATACTAGCTGATACCCGCGACTTCGTCCGCGTGGATTAAGGTTTTTTATTCCCGCGGGAACACTCTTATTTCCCGGGATAAAAAGTAGCCTATGTCTTATTCCCGGCCATAATCTATCTCTGTGCCAAATTTCAGCCAAATCGGTTCAGTCGTTGCGACGTGAGTTTAATGTCGCGTGCCGAAACTAATACAAACAAAAGAAACGCGAGTTTCGGAACGCGACAATAAACTCCTCCAACTATGTATTCTGTGCTCCAACGCACACACGCACATTGTTTTGATAGATATGATCTTTGACGTTAGGAACACACCTACATTGCTTAGACAACAGTGAGTGCTTGTAATTTAATATGAACTTTATACCATAGCAATAAAGCTCAAATTGACTACGTTTTAGTTTCAAATCATTTGTATGGGAAAAAGAAAAGGGCTATTTTTAGGGTTTTTCAAGCAATATTTCTAATTTTTCTCGCCGTAAAAACCATCCTTGAACTTCAACGAACATTTTAAAAAAAGATTTGGCCAAATTGGTCCAGGCGTTGTTGAGTTATGCGCTTACCAACACATTAAGCGATTCATTTTTATATATTAGATTATTACTTGACATTCAAATTTTGAACCATTAATTAAGAATTAATTGCATGTGAAACTTACCAAATTTTTTTATTATTTATTGTATTTTTTAATTATTGTATTAATATGATTTATTATAATTATTTAATGTAACTTGCAACGTCCTGACGGGGCTTCATGTAATCGTAGACATTATGTATGTATTAAATCTTGTACTAAGGTACGGAACCTACGTGTGGGGGTTCTACTCACACTTGGCTGGTTTTTATAGGTATTCTGGAAGTGTTTATACAATTTCGGCGACGCTGTTTTGCAAGAGAAATAAAAATTAAAAAAAAATTATGATCAACTGTCAAACCAGTATTATCGTAACGTTTATCTCACGAAGTTACGCGCGCTTTACTTGTGGTTACGTCGTGTATATGCACATTGCGTGAGTGTGCGTGCCTGTCAGGAGCCTAGGTGGAAGCGGGCAGGCGCGAGCAAGCTCTCGCTCACACTTATACAGATACGACACACACACAACCATGAGCCACGCGCCCTCGTGAATTGAAAAAACTATACCAAAGTGTAATAAGCCTAGTTTTATCGTCCTAAAGCTAAACTGTCGTTAACTACCAAAACTATATTTCAAACTATGGTCCGAAAAGTTGCAATTTAGAAAGAAATTACACCATTATTAATAACCAACTAGACGTTGCCCGCGACATCATCCGCGTAGATCAAGATTTTTTCAATTCCCATGGGAACTCTACAATTTTCCGGGATAAAATATAGCCTATGTTTTAATCCTGGGTTTGAGCTATCTCCATTTCAAATTTCAGCCGAATTGGTTCATTCTTTGTGGCGTGAAGGAGTAACAAACAAACACACACACACACACACACACACACACACACTCACTTTCAGCTTTATAATATTAGTGTGATTAACAAAAAAAAAGAAAAAGAAGAAAAAAAGAATTGAAAATTTTAATTTTAGAAATAATTATTATTAATAGTTTTAATTTTAGAAATAGTTTTGTATTTGTAATAAAAGTATAGATATATATTAATATTTAATATTGAGAAAAATAAATGTCTATCTAAAAATTGAAAATTTCACCTACCTTTTGTAACATGTTGGACAATTCCTTTTCCCTTTTACCACCTGCGTAATCTTTTTTTTTAAACCCAAATATACAATTATAGTGCCTTTTTCCGACTCATGTGCTACCTACGATATTTATTTCAAGACTAAATTAAAAAGGAGTGGAAATGTGCGAACAATTCTCATAAACTTCCTTAAGTTTCTTAAGTTATGGAATTAAAGCAGAGTTCACACGAAACGATTTTTAAACCCCGTCGCGAAACAACGGGGTTATAATTTGACGTGTGTGTGTGTGTGTGTGTGTTTTTTTTTTTTTTAATTTATTGTTCAAGATCTATACAATAATACATTTTTTAATTATTTTTTCTGCCATCCTCTAAGAAACTTTGCGTGTATGTTGAGGATGGCGAGTTCGCATTAATACAATATACTGAAAAACTTAATACGAAAAAAAAAGACGTGTGGCACTCGGGACTGCCGCGGTAAAGCATTTTTTATCAACGCCATCTAGCGGCTCACCGTAGAGGAGTCCCGTGTCAGGTTATTTTCGTTACGGAATTTCTGGATTCGGTCTCCACGCTGGCCCGCGATAGAAGCTATGCAATAGCTTAAAAACAACCATACACATTATACTAAAAAATATTATAAGAACAACATAAAGGAAAAGAGAAAAATAAAAAAACAAAAAATATGTGTGCGTGCGTACGAGCGCGTGTGTGTGGCATTGTAATTTTGATTGTTTTTTTTTGTTTGAAAGGTGAATTAATCGGGAGAGTTCTATAGGCTGAGTGTAGCTATGATTGATGAAAATTGGTCCAAGATGGCCGCCGCCACAAAATGGCGGCGGCCATCATCATCAATTGCATATTTTTATTTTAATGTGTTGTAACACTGTCGGGGATGTTTTGAATTAAAAAAAAAAAGCTAAGGATACTTTATCTTTTTTTTATTCGACGATAAGATAGAATTTGAGTGCGATCTCACCTGATGGTAAGTGACGCTGTAGTTGATGGTAGCGGGCTAACTTGGAAGGGGTATACCGGTATAGCAGACACTCAACCCATACCGCTTATCGGTTTCTACACGTACCGGAACGCTAAATCGCTTGGCGGCACGTTTTTGACGGTGGTAGGTAACTAGCCACGGCCAAAGCCTCCCACGAGACAAAACCTTAGACATTATATAACATATAACATACACATATATATACTTTAATAGTTAAGCTACACGCTGTTCGCTTTAATACGCTGGTTAAGTATGGATATTTATGTTATTTTATTTATTTTATTTTTATATGTTATGTACAAAACGAGGAAATACAAAACAACATATTATATATTAGAAAAAGTAGACATTGGTAAGTACTAGCTGATTCCCGCGACTTCGTGCGCGTGAAAAAAGTTTAGAGTGACTTGTGCTACTATCCGCGAGAAGTTATGTCCTCTATCTTCGATAATATTTAGTGAATCTTTACTTAAATTTCAGAAAATATTTTTAATAGTACACAATTTATAATAAAGAAAGAATTATCAAATTCGGTTTAAATTTGACGAAGTTATGGAGCAAAACCAACAAAAACTTTCATCCCCTATCCCGGATAAACCTTATTGTTTATCAGGAAAAAAGTATCCTATGGAATGACCCCGAGTATCAGCTACCACTATACCAAATTTCATTCTAGAATTCAAATCCGTTCAGCAGTTTTCGCATGATGCGCGCACAGACGGACAGACAGACAAAAAATTCAAAAAAAAAATGTTTTGGGCTCAGTATCGATAACAAAGCATCCTCCGATTAAAATATCCAAAATATATTTAATGTACAGAATTCTTCCCGTTACAGTTTTATTATAAGTATAGAAATAGATATATGTACTTAGGTAAATATTTGTTACAATTACAAATGTTAATTAATTTAAAACACCCATGCTATGTGAGTCTACTGTTCGGACTAGCGTTGCCAGACGTCCCGTATTTCCCGGGACATCCCGTATTTTAGGCATAGTTTAAAATGTCCCGGCGGGACTGACTCTGTCCCGTATTTGAACCGTGCGTCGTTTTTTCATTATGACACACACACCCAACGTTCGTAAAACGTACTCGTCTCGCTACTAACTTGCACTCGCAGCCCGCATCGACCAATGACAGTGTTAGTGTCAGAATGACAATGTTAAAACTGACTCGATCCTCGGAAAAATATAAAAAATAATAAAAAAAGACACTAAATAATTTTGTTTTTATTTGTCCCGGGTAAAAAACTGAAATCCCGTATTTTTTTGCCCATTTAACCATTTGTCCCTTATAGGCTGAAAAAAAATCTGGCAACCCTAGTTCGGACTATGTACTATACCTACTGATATCCTGTAACGTTAGTATAGAATTTAACTCGATTCATCGTATTGGTATTCGATGACAATTGAACCTTAGCGCCATGGAATTAGTGCTCAATTTCGTATATGCATTGTTATACGGTTACGCTCCAAATTAAATCAAATCAAAATTTATTTATGTATTTCATGTAGGCCAACTTGTAGCTCTTATGACACGTCATAAATCTACCAGCGGTTCGGAATGCAGATTCTGCTGAGAAGAGCCGGCAAGTAACTCAGCAGTTGCTCTTTTAAAAAAAAAAAAGACGTGTGGCACTCGGGGACTGCCGCGGTAAAGCTATTGCATAGCATTTTTTATCAACGCCATCTAGCGGCTCACCGTAGAGGAGTCCCGTGTCAGGTTATTTTCGTTACGGAATTTCTAGATTCGGTTTCCACGCTGGCCCGCGATAGAAGCTATGCAATAGCTTAAAATTTTTTTTACAATAGATTACAAAACTATGCTATGTATTACAGTGCTTCCACAATGAAGCTTCAAAAATCCAACGCATGTCAAAACCTGCAAACAAATTCCATTTAACCAAACCAAATTACAGAGTTTTAGAAAATCCCACCGCATGGGGCCTTGATCTTTGGGGACTCTTTTTACTAAGGTTGCCAGATTTTTTTTCAGCCTATAAGGGACAAATGGGGATAAAAAATACGGGATTTCAGTTTTTTACCCGGGACAAATAAAAAACAAAATTATTTAGTGTCATTTTTTTTTATATTTTTCCGAGGATCGAGTCAGTTTAAACATATTTTTATTCGTTTTAACATATCTGCAAAAATCAATACAATTACAATCGTAATTATAAACGGTCATCAACTCGCTTTTTTACGAATGTTGCGTGAGTGAATACCTACTTGGATCGATTTCATAATGAAAAACGAAGTACGGTTCAAATACGGGACAGAGTCAGTCCCGCCGGGACATTTTAAATTATGCCTAAAATACGGGATGTCCCGGGAAATACGGGACGTATGGCAACGCTACTTTTTACCCATCGAAATTGAACCTTAGTTTTTGGATAAAAGCTAAGCTAGAGATAATAGTGACAGGATTATTTATCTAGGATTTAAATAAGCTGTAAGTAATTTATTGATAATCACTAGAATATTATTCGACAGACGTTATTGCAGTAAAGTGCGTTAACTTAAATAGCTAAAACTATAAGTAATCTGTTAGTAATTTCTCAATCATTTATTGATGGATTTCAAAAAAAAATCAGTGTTCTAGGTTTTAGTTTTGATCTGTAGTTCTATTATTATAACTCTTAGCATGGGTAGCCTAAGTATGTCATGCTCTCTTTAGCATTTCTGTGGTGGTGTCGTGTGGTGCGGGTTGTTACGTTCCCTCAAATATGGTTGAGCGAAGCAACGGCTGGATCATGCGTCATGCTCGTGAACGGGTGCCGCCAACGGGAATGGGTCTGCTTTGTCTTCCCATGTTGACATGTGTTGGATTATATGTATTGCATTTTTGAAGCTTCACTGTGGAAGCACTGTATACATAGCATAGCTTTGTAAAAAATTTTTTGAAAAGAGCAACTGCTGAGTTTCTTGCCGGTTCTTCTCAGCAGAATCTGCATTCCGAACCGGTGGTAGATTTATGACGTGTCATAAGAGCTACAAGGTAGCCTACATGAAATAAATAAATTTTGAATTTGAATATATAGATCAAAACTTCCAAATTCCATTATTAAATATAGGGTGACCAACCCAATTGCTAGCACTGCACCAGTTTATTCGCACTTTAGCAAAAAAGATTAAAATATAAATTTCTGATTGTAGTTTTTAAATTTTCAGATTAAAAAATATTTAGGGGAATTAATATTTTTCACAATCGAAACCTTTCTAATCTGGAAAGTTTTAAAATGACGTCAGTATTGTAGTTGAAAGATATTGTTCTGGAGTTCCTGAAGTTTTCGGCCATTTTGACTGATCGACTTACCCGTCAGTACTTACCAGTAGTTAATCCCGTATGTGCGAATAATTGGGGACTGGGTCATTTTTCAATTTTATTTCAAATTCTTGTTGATTAAAGAAAAAAATCCTTAAAAATTTCTTTAATTATATATATTATTAAACAAGTAACCTTATGAACACAATTATTTAAAGAATTTGGTTAGATTTTAATTTAAAAAACATATTTGAAATTGGATAAACTCTTAAAGTGCTAATAATTGGGTCGGTCACCCTACCTAGCCTAGTAAGTATAAAGAGATTAACAATTTTCACGTTTTCTGATCGTAACTCAAAATTAGGTTTTTCACTGTACGTCATCGAAATATGACGCAAGAAGCGCAATAAGTAGTCGATTAAAAGCTACGAATAAATAATATATTTATTCGTAGATTAAAAGCCATTTTTAATGGCTTACTTCTTCTTCTTCTTCTTCAACTTATAGAGGTCCACTGCTGGACATAAGTCTCTTGCATGGACCTCCACAGATCTCGGTCTTGCACCGCCTGAATCCAGCGACTCCCTGCGACTCGTTTGATGGCGTCGGTCCACCTAGTGGGGGGTCTGCCAACACTGCGCTTCCCGGTGCGGGGTCGCCACTCCAGCACCTTGGGGCCCCATCGACCATCAGCTCTTCGAACTATGTACCCCGCCCATTTCCACTTCAGTTTCACGACTCGCTGAGCTGTCTTAATTTAAGCCAAATTAAATGAAAATTTAAAAAAACAAAATTACCGACCGAATTGATAACCTCCTCCTTTTTGGAAGTCGGTTAAAAATGAAGGAGGTAGGTACCGCGTTGCGAACAGGTGTCATAATTCACCATAATAAATGTGCCATTGCACATAAGTAACTGATTAAGAATTAAATAAAACGCAGAAAAACAGTAGGTAATTAAAATGGGTAGACATATTGAACTAATTAGTTGTAAAAAATAATTAGCTGGAGTCCATATACGATTGTTTGATATGTATCTAATAGTCCGGGAGGTAGCGTTGCAAATATAAAAGTCATAGCATTCCGGCTGATATTGACATCGATAGTTGATCTTATATGACTAACTAGCTTTTGCCCCCGCGACTTCGTCCGCGTGGAATTAGATTTTGGGGTGGAATTTTCAAAAACTGTGACACACATACTTTTTTATTTTTAACTGAATGCTCAAATACCAACTTTGATGGAAACAGCTTGAAAGATGACGGAGTTTCATATAAACTTCCATCCCCTATTTAAACCCCTTAGGGGTGGAATTTCCAATAATCCTTTCTTAGTGTGCGCCTACGTCATAAAAAGAACCAACTGTAAAAATTTCAAGTTTCTAACTTCAGTAGTTTAGGCTATGCGTTGATATCTCAGTCAGTCAGTCAGTCAGTCAGTCAGACTTTGAATTTTATATATATAGATAAGCGAACCGACCGTCAGCTGCCCAAGTGGAGGGGCTAGTGGTTGTGGGACAACTCCAATTAAGCTAGACCTCTAAATTGTATGAGCGCCCATACAGCTCAGAGGTCTATCTTAATTGGCGTTTACTATGTAAGTAAGGGGACATTAATTTTCAACTTTTTTATTTTTCGGAATTTTTCCTTTACTTGTACTGTAAGATCTTGCTTTTAACCAAAAGTGACAATTCTAGGTCAACCAGAAGTACCCTATAGGCTTTGGGTCGAAGACCTACATAGCAGTTCCCGTTGACCTATCTATAATGTCGGCAAGCTTGCAACAAGTTTGCGGCAAGTTTGAAGCCGACAGTAAATAATTACACGACATATTGGATAGAATCGGGCGTTACTTTGTGGAAGTTCATGTTGAGCAAGAGAAGGTTTTTTTATATGAATAACGGGCATTATTAATCTATGAAATCATACAACAATGAAATCATTTCTCATCTCAATTTTTAATCTCTCTTTCTCCAAATTTAAATTAGCTATTAAATGTGTATTAGGTGTCGTGTGGTGCGGGTTGTTACGTTCCCTCAAATATGGTTGAGCGAAGCAACGGCTGGATCATGCGTCATGCTCGTGAAAGGGTGCCACCAACGGGAATGGGTCTGCTTTGACTACCCATGTTGACATGTGTTGGATTATATGTATTGCATTTTTGAGGCTTCAGTGTGGAAGCACTGTATACATAGCTTAGTTTGGTTAGTTATTGTAAAATTATTTTATTTTTTGAAAAGAGCAACTGCTGAGTTTCTTACCGGCTCTTCTTAGCAGAATCTGCATTCCGAACCGGTGGTAGATTTATGACATGTCATACGAGCTGCAAGGTAGCCTACATGAAATAAATAAATTTTGAATTTTAATTTGAATTTAAATCATTTCACGGAGAGAATCTTCTGTATCTTTAGGTACTACCTATTGTGTCTAAAGGTAGTAAGACTTTAGAGTAGAGGTAGATTAACAAAAAACTCACTCCAAAATTAATTATCAATCATTTATTTTTTCAATTATTTAAAATCACAGCGAGTATCTTACAAATACTTATATCTAGAAAAAAAAATTAAAAAAAAAAAAGAAACTAAATCGCCGTTTCAATAGGCAGTTAAAAAATACTTATTTGGTAAGTCTGACTGACTACTAACTGATAGATGGTGACTGACTACTTATCAATGGATCGTAATAAAAACAAAATAACAAATACCTTTGCCTATTCAAAATTAAAAAAAAAAAAAAAAAAAAATCGAACAAGAAGTGTTTTTATAAGTCTATGGTTTTTACCACAGATTAATTTTTTTCAATTTTTTTTTTAAAAGATTCATATAATCTTGACGAAAGATCTTCGAAACACAGTATTAAAAAAAGAGCATTTTCAAGAAACGCAAAACTGAAACATGAATTATTACAAATTAAGACTTTAAATTGCAAAAAGTCTTTCAAACGTAAAAAATTAAAACATGAATTTCAAATTAAGAGTTGGCAAAATTGATTATTATCCTCTTTTCACAAAGAATTATTAAAATTATTAATATTTAAATTTTTACACTAAGGAAAAACATTTTCTCGTTTTTTTTTTTTAATGATAATAAGGAAGAGCAGACAAAGGTCATAAGATATTGTGATTTATTGGAATGCATTATGAATATGGGAGCGTTTGATTTTATATTATTACTAGTTGATGGCCGCGGCTTCGCTCGCGCGGAATTATTTTTTAAAATCCCGCGGGAACTCTTTGATTTTCCGGTATAAAAAGTAGCCTATGTCACTCTCCCGGTCCTCAACTATACCCATGCAAAAAATCACGTCGATCCGTTGCTTTTTTATGGCGTGATTGAAGGACAACCCAACAAACAAACGCACTTTCGCATTTATAATATTAGTAAGGATTTTCATCGATACAAAAACTTTGCGAGATGCTCCCATAAAAATTTCTGGTTCCAACTCCTCAATCCTGAGGGGGGTTCTGCCCACCTAAACTGTGGGGATTTAGGAACTGTCGATTGTGAATTGAAGAAGCGGACGAAGTCGCGGGCGTCCGCTAATCAGAAAAATACATAAATCATGAACAAAAAATTACAAATTATTGTTGCCTTAAAACAGTCTGCCTCTGCCTTAACATAATATCGAAATATTATGTAGCGTGTAAGAACATAATATGTATAATAATGAGGATAGAAACAAAGTTATAGAAAAAGGTTGTCTATTCGCAAAGTCATACGCCTATTCGCAAACACATCATACTCAAGTTATTTTAGAAAAATAAATCTTAACAAAAAATTACAAATTCTTGTTGTCATGAAACAGTCTGTCTCTTCCTTAACATAACATCGAATTATTTAACAAAATAATATAATGATGACGATAGGAACAAAATTAAAAAAAAGTTTGCTATTCGCAAACACATACTAGTTATTTTAGAAAAAAAAAATTAAGTGTAAACAAAAAATTACAAATTCTTGTTGCCTTAAAACTGTCTGTATCTGCCTTAACTTATTATCTACATATATTATGTAGTGTTACAAACAAAATATAATAATAATCGTCATTATTAAGAAACAAATTAATGAAACAATACATAAAAAAAGAGAAATTACTAACATAAAATTACAAATTGTTGCCTATTTTGCCAACCATACACAAATAAGTAAGCCATTAGTTTTAGTTTCTTTGAGCGTACAAAAAATTAAGAAATTAAAAAAAAATCTTAAATAATATTTTCATGAGTAGTTAATCTCATTGACTATTTTGGCAAAAATTATACTTACTTAAGTTTCCAAAAAAAAATTAAAAATATACCTACTTAAGCTATTTTTTTTTAATTAAAAACAAAAAAAAACACTATAGGCTTTCGCCGTCAAATTACTGTGAACTGTCACTTTATGAAAGTGACAGCTGCAGTTACAAAAAAAAAAAAAATTAGTTGATGGAATGTTCGCGAACATGTTCGACGTTCACGTGCTCGTTCCTGCTCGCTGCTTTGAGGTTAGTCTTTGCCTAAGAAAAGAAAAAATTAATTAAATATACCTTATACAGGGTGTCCCACGGCGATGCCACATGGAGGGGAAGTACCTTAAATATTGGAGATGGAACATTTTACTGAAAGAAGACTTCATTTTAATTTAAAAAACAATTTAAACTGCATTCATAGATTTTTAAATAATTGCCTGGTTGAACCGGGACTCGAACCCGCTATACGAGAAAAAAAATTAACCTGTATCTTTATCATACCGATCGGAAGGTTTCATGATAAGGATTATTTTTTGTTAAATAACATAGCATGAGAAATAAAAGGAAGACCATGAATTTTAGCCTTTGATGTAAAATTTTGTTCAGAAAAATGAAAAGCTGACATTGGCGTATTAACATTCAACATACAACTGACATGAACTATTACTAATGAGTACCCACTTGAGAAGTACGCATCATTTCCCGATCCTTACTATCCTTACTAATCCTTACTTATATTACCTATAAATGCGAAAGTGTGTTTGTTTGTTGATTTATTGGTTTGTCCTTCAATCCCGCTGCAATTCGTAGCTCTGTTGCAGCGGGATTTCTGAACAAAATTTTACATCAAAGGCTAAAATTCATGGTCTTCCTTTTATTTCTCATGCTATGTTATTTAACAAAAAATAATCTTTATGATAAAACCTTCCGATGGGTATGATAAAGATAAAGGTTAATTTTTTTTTCTCGTATAGCGGGTTCGAGTCCCGGTTCAACCAGGCAATTATTTAAAAATCTATGAATGCAGTTTAAATTGTTTTTTAAATTAAAATGAAGTCTTCTTTCAGTAAAATGTTCCATCTCCAATATTTAAGGTACTTCCCCTCCATGTGGCATCGCCGTGGGACACCCTGTATAGTACGTTTATCTCACGAAGTTACTGGCGCTTTACTTGTGGTTACGTCGTGTACATGCACATTGCGTGAGTGTAAGTGCCTGTCAGGAGCCTAGGTGGGAGCGGTCAGGCGCGAGCAAGCTCTCGCTCACACTTATACAGATACGACACGCACACAACCATGAGCCACGCGCCCTCGTGAAATGAAAGAATAGATATAGATTTTTTTACCTACCATTTGTTTTGTAACTAGCTTGTCGGAGTTGAGCAATTATTTTTTTTAAATCTGAAAAAGGCTTGCGCTTGATGACAATCAATACTCAAAAAAAAGACTCAAAACTGAAAGGTCGCAGGTTCAAAACCCACCCGTTGCACAAAAAAATGGCCCCAACAAAAATTGTGCCAAATTGGGCGGAGATTAAAATTGAGCCGTTAGAGGCGGACGATTAAAAACAAAAATAGCACGTCAAAACAGAGATTTTTCTTGCACGTCAAATTTTCATAACATCGTCCAATATGACTCAGCTGTCATAGCAAACATAGCAGCACGCGCGCGAACCAATCATTGCTTTCGTTCTGAATTTGAACCCTACACGGAAGTGATTCGTATGATTTGTATTTTGAATCATACGTCGTTTTGGTTTGAAGTAGGGCCATTTTTTGAGTGGATTTTGTTCTGAATTAGACATCCTTACTTATTATTTACTTGACGATGCCCGCGACTTCGTCCGCGTGGATCAAGGTTTCTTCAGTTCCCATGGGAACTCTGTAATTATCCGGGATAAAATGTTGCCTACGTTTTAATCCTAGGTGCACGCGCACGCACACGCGCACGCGCACACACACGCACACGCGCACGCACACACACACACACACACATACAAACTTTCGGATTTATAATATTAGTGTGATTAGTAGGTCCGACTAAAAAAAAATACATATTACTATGTTTATATTCAGACTACCCACTCTAGTAAGGACTCCAGGCTGGCGCCCTGCAGCGCGGCCGCGTGCCGCTTGTAGTGAATGGTGCGGCCCGTTTTGGTGTAACACTCGAATTGGCACAGTTTGCACACGAACTTGACGAAGTGGTTCCGGAAGTGCACCTGCATCAGGCCCTCGTCGTCGAACCGCCGCTCGCAGATGTCGCATTCGCAACTACCCGCATCCTGCAAAAAAAAATAATTTAATTTTTCGCAACTACCCACATCCTGCAAAAAAATAATTTAATTTTTCGCAACTACCCACATCCTGCAAAAAAATAATTTAATTTTTTTCGCAACTACCCACATCCTGCAAAAATATAATTTAATTTTTCGCAACTACCCACATCCTGCAAAAATATAATACTAAAATAACCGATCAAATGCGAGTCGGACTCGCATACAAAGGGCATCGTGCCGAAAAAAGCCTAAAAAATATGTTTCTAGTGAGGGGGCTCCCTTTATTTCTTAATTTATTTTTATACTAGTCGATTTCCGCGACTTCGTTCTCGTGGATTAAGGTTTTTTATTTCCACGGGAACTCTCTTATTTTCCGGGATAAAAGTCTAGCCTATGTCACTCTCCCGGTCCTGAACTATGCCCGTGCAAAAAGTCACGTCGATCCGTTGCTTTGTTGCGGCGTGATTGAAGAACAAACCAACAAACAAATCGGATCGGATTAGTAAGAAGGATGACGCCATTTAATAACTAATACTGCCATACCCCTTCCAAGTTAGCCCGTTACCAACTTAAGACTGCATCGTCATTCACCATCAGGTGAGATCCCAGTCAATGACTATCTTGAAATCGAATAAAAAAAAAGGAGGGTAGAATACAAACCTCGTCGTGAAAGTTCTTGTTGTGTTCCATCAACCGATTACAGTCCGTAAAACCAAGGATACAAGAGTTACATTTGAACTTCATCGCCTTGAACGATTCCTTATTGCGTCTCTCGGCCAGGATATTTTCCAATTCGTCTATTTCTATTTTTACTTTTGCGAAAATCGCAACAGAATCTGTCTCCGCGCTGGATTTTGGGTTGCTTTCTTCCTCTTGAGTGGTCTTTGGTGCGTTTTGCTCTGTTCTTGCTCGTTTTGCTGTGTTTTTGCTCGTTTTTGGCTCCGTTTTTGCACGTTTCCCCACCTTTTGGGTTATGTCTGGTTCTTTTTCAATTTGTTCCACCTGAAAGATAAAGATTGAACGGTTAAGTCTAATTGTACAAATATCTTCTTGTTATTTCTCAACGTCTGTCCACTGCTGGACAAAGGTCTGTTCTGTGTTTCGGTGTAAAATTTTATTTTATTTGTTGACAAGATAGTCCTTGACTGCGATCTCACCTGATGGCAAGTGACGATGCGATAAATCTTTAAATCTTTAAACCCATAATCGGTTTCCACACGCCATCGTGCCTGAACGCTAAATCGTTTGGCGGCACGTCTTTGACGGTAGGTTGGTAACTAGCCACGGCCAAAGCCTCCCACCAGACCAGACCAGAGACAATTTAGAAATTATAAATTCTCAAATTGCCCCCGCCGGGAATCGAACCCGAGACCTCCCAGTCACAAGACCACAGCGCTCACCACTGTCCTGAACGCACACTTCCAGGCAGCTGACTCTGGAGTTATTGTACCCTATTATTATTAATTACCTCCTCAGTTTTCTGCACTCCTTGGCCAACTTCAAGCGGATCTGGTACAGAGGTCTCCTCAATGGCTTCCTCCTTGATGTCCTGAACGCACACTTTCAGGACGCTGACTCTGGAGTCATTGTACCCTATTACTAGTATTATTAATAATTACCTCCTCAGTTTTCTGCACTCCTTGGCCAACTTCAAGCGGATCTGGTACAGAGGTCTCCTCAATGGCTTCCTCCTTGATGTCCTGAACGCACACTTTCAGGACGCTGACTCTGGAGTCATTGTACCCTATTACTAGTATTATTAATAATTACCTCCTCAGTTTTCTGCACTCCTTGGCCAACTTCAAGCGGATCTGGTACAGAGGTCTCCTCAATGGCTTCCTCCTTGATGTCCTGAACGCACACTTTCAGGACGCTGACTCTGGAGTCATTGTACCCTATTACTAGTATTATTAATAATTACCTCCTCAGTTTTCTGCACTCCTTGGCCAACTTCAAGCGGATCTGGTACAGAGGTCTCCTCAATGGCTTCCTCCTTGATGTCCTGAACGCACACTTTCAGGACGCTGACTCTGTCTGTGACGTCACCCGCGGCGGAGTTATTGTGCTCTATTATTTGTAATATTGTTAATTACCTCCTCAGTTTTCTGCACTCCTTGACCAACTTCCAGCGGATCCAGTACAGAGGTCTCCTTCACCTCTGCCTCAATGGCTTCTTCCTTGATGTCCTGAACGCACACTTCCAAGCCGCTGACTCTGGAGTCATTGTACCCTATTATTAATAATTACCTCCTCAGTTTTCTGCACTCCTTGGCCAACTTCAAGCGGATCTGGTACAGAGGTCTCCTCAATGGCTTCCTCCTTGATGTCCTGAACGCACACTTTCAGGACGCTGACTCTGTCTGTGACGTCACCCGCGGCGGAGTTATTGTGCTCTATTATTTGTAATATTGTTAATTACCTCCTCAGTTTTCTGCACTCCTTGACCAACTTCCAGCGGATCCGGTACAGAGGTCTCCTCCACCTCGGCCTCAATGGCTTCCTCCTTGATATCCTGAACGCACACTTCCAGGCCGCTGACTCTGGAGTCATTGTACCCTACTATTATTAATAATTACCTCCTCAGTTTTCTGCACTCCTAGGCCAACTTCCAGCGGATCCGGTACAGAGGTCTCCTCCACTTCAGCCTCAATAGCTTCCTCCTTGATGTCCTGAACGCACACTTCCAGGCTGCTGACTCTGTCTGTGACGTCACCCGCGGAGTCATTGTGCCCTATTACTATGGTCGACAGGTTGGACATGTTCTCGGATTTATGATTCTGGAATAGAAATAGAAAAGTTATCTCCTATATGTACGTCGTATAAGTTATTTGTTCAACAAGATAGCAAAGTTAATTTTTGTTGCGAGTGCCTAGTTTGAACCCCGAGCGGGCGAAGGATTCTAAGTTAGAATCCCGAGTGTAGTGAGGGATTCAAAGGCACAAGAAACAAAAACTTTGCTATCGTGTGATACATACAACTTTTCACCTCACTAGTAGTAGTAATAATAGTTAGTTTTTAAGATTATAATGTACAGAATAAATAAAGTAGTGGTTCGCCCCGAACTGAGACCTCGCGGTATCCCATAATTTACAAAAGATAGTTTTTAAGTACAGGATATAACTGAATTTACGAGCAATTTTCAGGTTCTAATATGCAATAGTTTTTGACATATGGCAAGAACTTTTCTTGAGTCAACACTTTTACTCACTGGTTTCACAGACAGCAAAGGCGCCTTTTTTGAGCTAGTGAGGTGAAGTAGTTATTTGTGTTATATGGGGCCAAAGAAAATTTTTGTTCCCCGAGGGCTCTATTTTGAATTCAGAGCGAAGTGAAGGATTCTAAAGTAGAATCCTGAGCGTAGCGAGGAATTCAATATACGCCGCCCGAGAACAAAAAATTTGGCCCCGAGTGACACACACTATTTTTCATCATTACCTATGAGAAAAAACTAGGAGTATCAACCTTCTATAATCACGTGACTTATCGAAGACAACAGCTGCTCAAACATTTTTGAATTTCGAGTTTTTTGAATTTCTGCGACGATCGCAGTAGTAATAAACACATACTAAAGCACGACCGCTGACCAATCAGAAGAGAGAAATGGAAACTCCCATGGGACTAAAAATTAAATTTTGCTCCCGCTATCCTCTGAAGTCAATATTCGTTTTTCGAATAGGTATGAAGAAAAAGAGATTTATTACATTATCACACTATCACATCTCATTAATCACGCTAATATTCTTCTTCTTCTTTATCAACCGATAGACGTCCACTGCTGGACATAGGTCTCTTGCATGGATCTCCACAAAACTCGGTCTTGTGCCGCCTGAATCCAGCGGCACCCTGCGACGGTCCACCTAGTGGGGGGTCTACCAACATTGCACTTCCCGGGTACTACACCGGACACTAATATTATAAAGGCCAAAGTTTGTATGTGTATATCGACCGTAGCAATTAACATTGTCGGATCTACATTTTAGCGATTTTCATTTTATTGCATTAAAGGTCTTAGAATAAGAATAGAAATGCTCCCACCAATTATTTTAAAATCAACCAACCATCTTTGTGGATTTTGCAAGTACAAAAAGTAGGTACATTGACTATTCATATTCAATACATTGAATATTTGAAACTTTGAACGGCCGCACCCTAAAGTAGTGATTTTTCACATACGACTATGTTAATTGCTACGGTCGATATGTGTGTGTATGTGTGTGTGTATATGTGTTTGTTACTCCTTTTTTTTTTTATTCGATGACAAGATAGCCCTTGACTGCGATCTCACCTGATGGTAAGTGACGATGCAGTCTAAGATGGTAGCGGGCTAACTTGGAAGGGGTATGGCAGTGTAAATTCAACCCATACCCCTAATCGGTTTCTACACGCCATCGTGCCGGAACGCTAAATCGCTTGGCGGCACGTCTTTGACAGTAGGGTGGTAATTAGCCACGGCCAAAGTCTCGCACCAGACCAGACCAGAGACAATTTAGAAATTATAAATTCCTAAATTGCCCCCGCCGGGAATCGAACCCGAGACCTCCCAGTTATAAGAACACAGTGCTCACCACTGCGCCAGGGAGGTCGTCCTTCACGCCACAAATAATTTTCTTTCTTTCTTTCATGCGTTGGTACACACCTGGTTGTTCTCGAAGGCGGCGTTGGCTCGCCGCACCTTGTTCTGGAACCTCCTGACCCGACGCAGCTCGGCGATGCACTCCCAACACGCCAACATTTGAAACATGAAGCTCGGTATGGTGGTGTTCTGGAAGGAGCAAAACAAAATTAAAAAAAAAACTTTTTTTTTTTTCAAAATTAGAATTATTCATTTCATATAGGACCAACTTGTTGCTCTTGTGACAAGTAGAGGCTCTACCGCCGGTTCGGAATGCAGATTCTGTGCTGAGAAGAATTAATATCTACCCTACCTTCAATCTATGTAATACATATTATGTTTCTACCCACAAATAGTTTAGTGAGTTTTAAATGTATCTCTACCATGTTTTATTGGAAAAAGTTGATTTTTTGCAGACTTATATATTGCAACTTTATGCATGGATTAGTAATATTATATTCAATTTAAATGTATTTAAACAGAAGCTACAGGAAATTTGAGTTAGGTCACTTTAATTCAAAAGGTGCTTGCTATACTTATATATTATACCGTACCATATTATGATACTGAAGAAAATTGAGTCTACATTTTTTCCTTTTCTCCCTCACTCTCTCTTGTCTACAGTATCGCCGTCTCACTCACCTGGTAGTTGTTCTCGAACAGAACTTCGCCCAACTCCTGCATTTTCCTCCCAACACTGTCTATCTCCCTTACTCTCTCTTGTCTACAGTACCGCCGTCTCACTCACCTGATAGTTGTTCTCGAACAGCAGCTTCCTATATAAGGGCGCGTAATCGCCCAACTCCTGCATTCTCCTCCCAACACTGAGACAGAGGCGACACTGGTTCCTGTCCTCATCGCTAATTTCTTCCTTTATTATGATCTCTTCCAATACATCCTGGAAATTAAATAAATTATTAACCAATTAATTTAATTAAATAGTCATATGCTAAGGATGCTTTAACATCCTCAGAGTCTGAATATAAGGAAAAGGTGACTGACTGACTGACAGACTGACTGATTTATCAATGCATAGCTCAAACCACTGGACGGATCGGGCTGAAAGGCATACAGATAGCTATTGTGAGTTGTGACGTAGGCATCTGCTAAAAAAGGATTTTTGAAAATTAAACCCCTAAGGAGATAAAATAGGGGTTTGAAAAATCTAAGTTAACATGAGCGGAGTCGCGAGCAAAAGCTAGTAGATGTACAGTATAAAAATGCTTGCATTGATAATAATATATTAGTTATTTTCATTTTTTATTCGATGACAGAATGGTCCTTGACTGCGATCTCGCCTGATGGTAAGTGACGATGCAGTCTAAGTTGGTAGCGGGCTAACTTGAAAGGGGTACGGCAGTATACTCATACCCCTAATTGGTTTCGTAATACGCCATCGTGCCGGAACGCTAAATCGCTTGGCGGCACGTCTTTGACGGTAGGGTGGTAACTAGCCACGGCTAAAGCCTCCCACCAGACCAGACCAAAACTTAGAAATTATAAATTCCCAAATTGCCCCGGCCGGGTATCGAACCCGAGACCTGCCAGTTATAAAACCACAGCGCTCACCACTGCGCCAGGGAGGTCGTCGTATGGATGTTTTGTGAACAAATCGACTGTTCCGTAGAACAAAGTCTCATCTGCTAAATTCATAACTTGAGATTTGAGCCTTAGAAGTTTTAGTAAGCTATAAAGCAAAAAGCGAAGCAATGGCTGGATCATGCGTCATGCTCGTGAACGGGCGCCACCAACGGGAATGGGTCTGCTTTGTCTACCTATGTTGACATGTGTTGGATTATATGTATTGCATTTTTGAAGCTTCACTGTGGAAGCACTGTATACATAGCTTTAGTGTAGTTACTTATTGTAAAATTATT
This sequence comes from Hipparchia semele, assembly GCA_933228805.2. NCBI lineage: Eukaryota > Metazoa > Arthropoda > Insecta > Lepidoptera > Nymphalidae > Hipparchia > Hipparchia semele. The sequence continues at coordinate 3,892,510 of OW121735.1, read as the reverse complement.
TTATTTTTTGAAAAGAGCAACTGCTGAGTTTCTTGCCGGTTCTTCTCAGCAGAATCTGCATTCCGAACCGGTGGTGGATTTATGACGTGTCATAAGAGCTACAAGGTAGCCTACATGAAATAAATAAATTTTGTTTTTTTTTTTTTTTTAACATTTTATATGTAGTTTACAAAAACTTTTAAGGCTCACATTTCAAGTTGTGAATTTAGAATAGAATATCGTTTATTCATTGACATGTACAAACACAAATTAAATAGGTACACTTAAGACTTACACATTACAACTGCTTAAAATATAACTAGAGGTATCTACTATGTATCATGCCAATGAAAGGGTCCTAGCTCAGCTCAATGCTGTGGATACAAATATGTAACCACAACGCTGTTATTCTGCTAGGGCCCGCCCGAGGGAAGTTCATGATTAATTAAATAAGTACATACAAAGCGAAAGTGTATTATTATCCTAGAATACTATTAAAATGTTCTTTACTTTTTGAAGTTTGGAAGGTTTTTCATTTTTAATTAAATTTTACTTAAATTTTAGTGCCACGGCTAAATATCTGATCAATCGTTTTAATTTAGCAGATATGACTTTGTTCTACGGAAAAGTCGAAATGAAAAACTTATCTGTTTTGTTACTTACTTCGTTGTCTTGTTGTTCGCGACTGACGACTTTGTATCTAGTGGGCTGGTACTCTTGTTCCGCTGCTGCCGAGGTGGACGGCTGGTCCTCTGTCGTTCCGGTACTCCGCGACTTGCCGCGCTCGTTGAACACCACCTGTTTAGGCGAAATAAAATCCAATAAATAAAAATCAAATTCAAAATTATTTATTTCATGTACGCCAACTTGTGGCTCTTATGACAAGTCGAGGATCTACCACCGGTTCGAAATGCCGATTCCGCTGAGAAGAGCCGGCAAGAAACTCAGCAGTTGCTCTTTTCAAAACCAAAAAAATGTTACAATATGTAGCTTATCTATCTTGTGGACAGCTGAAGCAAAGCAGATTGGTTCCATGCTTGGACTGCATCGTCACTTACCATCAGGGGGCATATTCTGCAACTCAGTGCCTATCAAAAAATGAAAGGCACTGACATATATTTTTTATCCATTGAAGGTTTACTATGAAATAGTAAATGACATTTCTCTTCACACCTTCAATGGATAAAAAATATATGTCAGTGGCTTTAATTTTTTTATAGGCACTGAGTTACGGAATCTGGGGGCTGGTTAGATCACAGACAAGGACTATCTTGTCTTTGAATAAATAAAAAATTGTCTATGGTGGTGTACCAATGGTGGGAAAGTACCACCAGAGATTTGTTGCAATCGATACACTGTGTCAATAGGGTATTTTACTCCTACTAAGAAATAATCTAAAAATATATAAATCAGATAGTTTAGGCAATTACAAATCGGGAAGTGTTAGTTTCAGTACACAAAATTCTAAAATAAGTCTTATATTTTATTTCAAAGTTTTCTATGCGACTGCCTGAAAAAAGGAGTATATTGTTTTCAGGATTCATGTACTATGTATGTGAGTTCCTATATTCCACCATAACTTCTTTACGCCTGAACCGATTTTGATGAATGAGGTATCGTTAGAATCCTTAGCTTATTCCGGGTGACATAGGCTAGTAAAATAAAAAAATAAAAAAAGACGTGTGGCACTCGGGGACTGCCGCGGTAAAGCTATTGCATAACATTTTTTATCAACGCCATCTAGCGGTGAGAGGAGTCCGTGTTCCCATCGAGCCTTAGGTTTTTTTCTTTAAGGAATTTCTGGATTCGGTCTCCATGCTCAAGGCCCGCGATAGAAGCTATGCAATAGCTTAAAAATATTGATGGGGTGACCAAGATCCCGCATTAAAGACTAAAGTTGAAAAAAATTTCGAAAATAAGATTAAGTTTATAATCATCATCTAGAAAATGATGAGTAGATTCTAAAAATATAATATACAACATTATATGCAGTTCAATATCCAGTGATTCACAAAAATATACCATTTAAAAATGTGAATAAGATTCCAAAGGTTACATTACCTTTGGAATCTTATTCACTGTAGTATTTAACTTTTTAGTTCGTTTTTTGGCTGGGCAGTCGTATTTTTTAATATTTTTAATTATAGCTTGTTTATCTCATTTCGGCACCCGCCATGACACTACGTCATGTCTGTAAATCTCGGACGAAGAATCAAGGTATTCGACCATTTAGCCAGGACTTGGCAAGCGCACGCATTCCCCTCTGCCGAAGTACATGTACAAACGTACGTGTTAGCTTGTAAGTGTGACAGCTTTCGAGTTAGTGTGCGTTCATAGAGACATTAAGTTTTATACAAGAGTGTGCGGAAGTGAGTAAATGTGTGCTGTATGTAGGCTGTACGTGATTACCTCACCTCCCGCAGAAAGTGGCAGAATATATTCAGTACTAGATCTGCGTAAAGGCTCGTCCCGGCTAAATGGTCGAAGATCAAGGTGGACTTGGCAGACGCGTATACCCGAAAGGGACAAATAGAGAGTACTGTAAAACACAGGGCTACCAGGCCATTAAAAAATTTCCCCAATTACGTTGAGCAACTTTCCTAAAAAACCATACACCGAAAACGAAAAAAATGAGCGACGACGAAAATATTACAGAAATGATACTTATACAGAATTCTCATAATTATTTATATTTTATCAAATTTGTTTTTTGTGGATCCATTGAAGACAAAATATCTACTGTCTCTTGATTTATAAGATTCTTGGATTGCAATTTTTCTATGATAGTTCTTCGACATTTCGATCTTACTGCGGCAAATTTCTTCTTTCGTGACTCAGCCAAAAATGTTGTCGATTTTTTTATAAAGCATAACTTGGTTAATTTATTTACGTGTATGAACAACGTTGGAACTGATGAGGCATTTAAAAATGTCATGTGTTTAGTTTTTCTAAAGCAGTTTTCTTGAAAATGCTTAGAACAAATGCGGGTATTTTTTCTTGGTGTCCAATGTCTTCGACCCGTTGATTTTATCCACAAGTCGCGAATTACAGTATCTTTTGGAAATCTGAAACATAAAATCACACAATAACTGAATTGGGTAGGTATTAAACTAATTTTTTTTATGTTTTTAGTATTATAACATAATGCCATTTTTCATTTTTTAATACCTTTTAAAATATAGAGCTTTTAAGTTTTCTGTTAGACAAAGAGAGCGCTATTGAATCCTGACGCCACGTTTTATTTCCATAGGAAATTTCGTTTTAGAAAGAGACAGATACAGTCCCAGATAAACAGCTTATAACTTATATGTTTTTAGACCGACTTGTTTTCTGTTTTTATAAATGTTATTCTTACATGTTACATTTTCCATTCTAATTAATCAATATCCTCATATTGACAACAGTTAAATACCCAATTTAGGCACATATTTGAATATTAACAATATTTATAAAAACGGAGAATACACTTCATTATTGTTATGTGTAAAATTACCCACAATTATGGGTTACTTTAATTCTTACATACTGGTATCCCTTAAATAGGAATAAACCGATAAAATTTAAAACTACGTACAAAATGGCCGCATGACATTGATATAGCTAGTGTTTGGTGATTGATTGTGTATTACTTAACTTATATGGATAATACAAAATTTTAAAATTAAAATTTGATTTATAATTAGATTCTGTAATCTAACGGAACCTTTAATTATTTGTTCAATGCAAATGCAAAACAAATCATACTTACGAATGAAAGGTTATGTTTTCCAATTTACGCTCGCTACGACTGTTACAGCCGATCACACAGCAATGCACCATAATTATGGCTTTCTAACACACCTTCAACACTAGATTTAAAATAGAAAACTAAATAAGAACTCTTAAAAACTCGTCATAAATTCCTATACCAGAGGCACACGTCACATTTGCTGGGCACAGATGACAAATGTGCCCAACAAAGAAGGTTAAACTATGACAAAGACAAAAAAATGTGTTTTTGTCTTTGTCACTCTTTAGAGCCTTTCCATACTCTATATAGCTTGCTGTAACAAGGTATTATTATTTTGATGTCCATTCCACCTTGATTCTTCGTTCAAGCTGTAAATAAAGAATAGGTACCTACCTAGTCAAGTGACTCAACAAAGTTCTAGTCTAGGCATGTTCTTGTTCATACACTATACAGTACAGTTAAAAGATTGTACTAGTTCCGACTTCCAGTACTGTTAGTATATTATACACAAATTACTTTTATGCTATTGCATAGCTTCTATCGCGGGCCAGCGTGGAGACGAATCCAGAAATTCCGTAACGAAAATAACCTGACACGGGACTCCTCTACGGTGAGCCGCTAGATGGCGTTGATAAAAGATGCTATGCAATAGCTTTACCACGGCAATCCCCGAGTGCCACACGTCTTTTTTTTCTTATTAGGGATGTCATTCTAATTAATACAGTTGATGTTATACCAAACGTTAAGTATAAAAGGATAAAAAAACAGCACAATCTATTTTTCCTTAGCTTTTTAATACACAAGCGCGAGAGTATATAATCTTTTATCTCTTCTATTCAATTAATTAAATATATCACCATGGATGACAGTTTCTCACAAGTAGATAGCACAAATCTACTTCAAACTTTTTACTTTTTGGTGATGTTTTTTTGTCTTTATCTTTTATACCTGCCTGTTTCTGTTTACTTCTGTATAGTGCCTTGGAATAAACTTGAATTGAATCATGTTCCTGTACTTGAAATGTTTTAAAATCTATATCAAATTGATTTTCTGGATAAGAAACATCCGGTGGTGTCTGTAAATCTATAAAAAATAAAAATCTAAATGTCAGTACGGTACAATGTCGGACTGTATTTAAGCTGGTAGTCGACTAACAGATTCATTTTTTAACATGTAATATAATATTTATCTGGCGGGAGGCTTTGGCCGTGGCTAGTTACCACCCTACCGTCAAAGACGTGACGCCAAGCGATTTAGCGTTCCGGCACTATGGCATGAAAACCGATTAGGGGTATGGGTTGAATGTTCACTGCCATACCCCGTAGTGTGCATAGGATGTACTACAGGGTAGACAGATGATATAAAATGGAAAAAAATCTCCAGTACAAGTTAAAAAAAAACTTAAAGGTAAACATTGTACACATTATAAATAGCCAACCCTTAAGTTTTTATAACTCGTACTGGAGATTTTCTCCATTTTACATGATCTGCTGGCTTAATGCCTACCCTGTATCCACGCCACTGGCCATACCCCTTCCAAGTTAGCCCGCTACCATCTTACACTGCATCGTCACTTAGGTGAGATCGCAGTCAAGAACTATCTTGTTATCGAATAAAATTAAAAAAAAACTATGTGTACCTTTTTGTACAAGGTTCTCATTAATCTCCTTATTTGTAAACACTCCTTGCCTTTTAACAATGTGAGTTTTATTTGGGGTCGACTGGCATTTTCTGTCTGCTTGCCAATCAAATCTGGATGGTACGCATTGGGGTTTCATTCGAACCTGTTTTACTGATCCCATTATCTTATACTGCATGTAGTTTTCCATGTCGTTTTCCAACTAAAAGGGAAAACTAATTATTATATTCAAATTAAAAATTTATTTATTTCATGTAGGCTAACTTGTAGCTAACTCCACCAATGGGAATGGGTCTGCTTTGGCTGCCATGACATGCGTTGGATTGGTGTACCTATGTATGCATTTTGCATTTTTGAAGCTTTATTGTGGAAGCACTGTATACATAGCATAGCTTTGTAAAAAAATTTTTTTGAAAAGAGCAACTGCTGAGTTTCTTGCCGGCTCTTCTCAGTAGAATCTGCATTCGAAACCGGTGATAGATTTATGACGTTTCATAAGAGCTACAAGTTGGCCTACATGAAATAAATTAATTTTGAATTTTGAATATACCTAACCTTAAAATGTTAACAAAAATACACTTTTTACGACAAACATGTATGGTAATGTGACAGATATTGTAAATAATAAATAGAACTTACGTCAAAGTGATCTTCACAAAAATATAGTCGAGTTTTTTCAGACAACAGCAATGGATCCCTTCTCCCGAGTTTTAACCAAGTATGTCGCATAGTCACATCGTTTGGTACTTGAACCCACAACTTCTTTGGTGTTTTTATACTTGTACTCTTACATTCAGAAACAATACACCAGTGATATGGATTGTAACTCATTTTAATATACAATAATTTAATCTTTCATTTAGCACCTCGACAGTTATTGTTATTAGCTATAATTGTCATCTGTCACTGTGACAGGTACTCGAACCACCTACTCAGTGTGTTTACTGTCGAGATGACGCAATCTAGCGTTTTCGCATCGTTTCGTTTTACGCGCGAAAATTTAAAATGAAAAATTTAAATGCATTATTGTTTTGGTACTCATCGATTGGATAAAATTTTAATAATTTTTCTAGTAGTAAATTATCACCTAAGGATTAAATCGAGACTCTTTTCAAAAAAGAGTAAAATGCCCTATACTTAGGTTACGATGGTAACGAGTACCGATTATTGGTTACAGTAACGATAACATACGGGTATGCTATTTTTCGTTACTTTTACACCTCTATCATATAACCACTTAAAAAAAAAAATTATATAACCACTTACGTGGAGGGATGTTAACGTTAATCACAAATTAATGTTAAGTGTTAATTGTATGATAGTTTGTAATGTTAGAATACTTAAGTTTTCATACTCTTGAGATACATCGACCCTCATTTCTTCTTGTTTTAAACACTTTTTTATCAATCTTTTCCTTCTCAGAATGGCTGGCCGCCACACGCCACGTGCAGTACTAGGCCGGCATGGTTGACAAGCAAATTTTCTTGGCAAACAACCAGGCTTCATCCTAATTCTGGACACCATACCCATTGTAGTGTATTCTATGTAATTTACCATATCATTTGGCAGCTAAAATAAGAATTATTTTAGGTTAGATCTGTGGGTTAGGTTAGTGGGCTAAAAGTCCATTGTATTCATACTGCGTTAAATGAACCGTGATATTTTGTATGTAGGTAATTGAAACTTACATCGAAGTGATCCTCACAAAAATAGGCGGTACTTGTTGTTGATAATGTTGTTACATCTCTTCTAGCAAGTCTTAACCATTTTGTCCTGATTTTCCTATCTTTTGGCAGATAAATAAACAATTTCTCAGGTGTATTAATAGTTGAACTATTACACAGGGGCACTGCACAGATTTTGTAATACTTTCTGTTCATTCTGATTGATTGTATTTAAGTAAAAATAAGAAAATACAAACCGGTGTAACGCGACCAATGTTTGTTTCGCGGTTAGTGACGTCATGTCAGTCAAGTGACAGTTGTGGCAGTGTGACCACATTTCAATTTGTCAATCTACTTCTGCAGCTCAAAAAAACTACCGAAATATACCACAGTCTTGGTAAAAATTACCACAAATCTACCTCACTAATATGATAAAATAGAGATGAAAAAAAAAACTCTATTTCATTAATAGAGTCTGGGCTTTCGAATACTAAAGCAAGCACTGTACTGCAAGCGATAATAATAATTATTGTCTCGTTTTGCGATTGATTTATCATTAAAACATCACACACATTCATTCATTCATTCACATACAGTCATTGTTAATCAAAACCACTAAGCGAGATATGAATTACCAGCCCTAGTAGACTGGTCATACATTAAAAAAAATTAAAAAATAAAACGCGACGGTTGAGAACCTCCTTTTTCTTCGTCGGTTAAAAAGCGACAAGCGCTTTACTTGTAATAAGTTAATCAAGTCGCAGAATACATTATATAAGCAGCGAATGATTTTCAATCGCTGTATAAAAGTGAACAAATACGCTACGAATGTGTGCGTGAAGACAAGTAGCGTCAACACATAAATCCAAACAAATGGAAATAGGAATTATATACTCAAATGTGAATATAAATCGGTGTAACTAATTCTTTTGTTTATGTTTTCGTCTTTTTGTTGTTTAGTGTGTAAAATAAATGGTTTAGTAAAAATAAGTGATATCTTGAAGATATCTTGTAAGTGTAAGTAAGTGTATCTGGATAATGGAATCAATCAGAATCATTTGACCTCTATTTTAATTTGCTTTTTGGGGCGTTTCTTCTTCGGTGAAGTAAATTTTAAGGAAGCGGAGGGTAGATTTTTTTCTTCCCTCAATATTCGTGCGACAGTTCCTACGCTGAAACCAGTCGCGTCGGCAGTACGCTGTCTAATGTTGCGCAATGGAAATATATCGCATTTGTCGTCATGTGCGTGAAGACGAGTAGCGTCAACACATAAATCCAAACAAATGGAAATAGGAATTATAAATCTGTGTAACTTATTATTTTGTTTTGTTTATGTTTTCGTCTCTTTGTTGTTTACCGTGTAAAATAAATGATCAAGTAAAAATAAGTGATATCTTGAAGGATAAGAATATTCTTATTAAAAATCTGTTCCATAATATTTAATTAATGAAATCACCGCTCGCCACCGAACACAATTTCACCCTCACCACCTGGGTGCCTGGAGCACTTCGACCATCTGACGTACCAGATCTTTTTTTCCACGTACTTTGAAACTGTGGAACCAACTTCCTGCGACGGTGTTCCCACTAAATTACAACATGTGGTTATTCTAGGGACGGACCAACAAATTCCTAAAAAGCCGGCAACGCATTGGTGGTGCCTCAGGTGCTACAAATGTTCATGGGCGGCGGTAATCACTTAACATCAGGTGACCCGCCTGCACGTTTGCTAGCTAAAAAAATCAGAATCATTTGACCTCTATTTTAATTTGCTTTTTGGGGCGTTTTTTCTTCGGTGAAGGAAATTGTGATGAACCCGAGGGTAGATTCTTTTCTTCCCTCAATATTCGCGCGACAGTTCCTACGCTGACACCTGTCGCGTCGGCGGTGCGCTGTCTAATATTACGCAATGGGAGTATATCGCATTTGTCATCGTTGTGAGCTGCTATGAAGGCGTATTCTTCTTTTAAAAAATGGTACAGTTTGGCGATCCTTGCACGACCCTAAAACAAATACCACCTATTGATCTATTACTATCTTACTTTACTAACTAGCTGATTGCCGCGACTTCGTCCGCGTGGAAAAAGTTTAGAGTGACCTGCCACTATCCGTGAAAAGTTATGTCCTCTATCTCCGATAGTAATGTTTAGTAGATCTTCACCAAAACTGGACAAAATATTTCTAATAGCACACAATTAATAATAAAAAGAAGTCGGTTAAAGAAGTATCAAATTCGGTTTAAATTTGACGAAGTTATGGAGCAAAATCAACAAAAACTTTCATCCCTGTCCCGGATCAACTTTATTGTTTACCAGGATAAAAAGTATCTTATATATTAACCCGGAGTATCAGCTACCACTATACCAAATTTCATTCAAATCTGTTTAGTAGTTTTCGCGTGATGCGCGCACAGACAGACAGACAAAAAATTAAAAAAAAAAATTGTTTTTGGCTCAGTATCGATAATAAAGCATCCTCCGATTAAAATTTTCAAAATATAATATTTAATATCCAATTTTGGTTAAGATCTAATAAATATTATCTGACATAGAGGACATAACTTCTCGCGGATAGTAGCAAGTCACTATAAACTTTTTCCACGCAGACGGAGTCGCGGAAATCAGCTAGTAATTAATAAATCCAACAAAGTTACAAAATATGTAAAATAATGAACTAACCTCACTATGTACTACTTTTCGACGTTTATTTTCCATGCTGACGCTACTTCCCGCGACGCATAGAAACCCCGTATACACTTGCACTTCGCCCGTGTCTCGGCCAACACTGACAACTCCGCGTTTACACACACATGATTCATTTCACGAGGACTCGTGGCTCACGGTTGTGTGCGTGTCGTATCTGTATAAGTGTGAGCGAGAGCTCGCTCGCGCCTGACCGCTCTCGCAAGGCACGCACACTCACGCAATGTGCCTACTGCCTGTACACGACATAACCACAAGTAAAGCGCCCGTAACTTCGTGAGATAAACGTATTGTGGCATGCTCGCAAATACCTACACGTTCTGACTTGTTTCGAGCGCACTCCCCTCCACCCGCGCCTCACACCGTATAAGTAGTAAGCACGGGAAAATAGACCGATGTGCGATAGGTAGCGTGCTATTTCAGAAACATACTCTTTTCGTACACACATGCTCATTGTATGCTACTAATAACCTCCTCCTTTTTGGAAGTCGGTTAAATAGCATAACTTTTGTGCTACTACGTAGCATGCATATTTCCACAGATTACTTATAATTACTAACTCCTTATTTTCATGGTGCCCTAGTATTCCACGTAATTTTACGATACACCAATATTACTTTGACGCGCCGTGCGAGTAAAGGCGAGGCTACAAACAAGACTTGCGGTTGCGTTTACGCAACGAAAAATTTCATCGCATAGGACATCGTACGAGAAAACTCTGTCCATTAGTTTAGTTTCTAATGAGACATGGACCACACTAAGTACTTTAGTAGAAATTTATCTTTGTATTCTTCCATTGGTTTCTCCCAAAGGACAGGACGTTCCTGATTCAAGAAAATCAGATAATCGTTATCGTAATTAATCATCTTGACATGCACACGCTGGGAAGTGTGGATACCGATAGAATGGTACAGGTTTTTACGGTGCACAGCGGACATTTCCACGGTGCGTTGTGCGACGTCTATGATTTTTACAATGCTGCGACTTCGCACCCCAATGTGTGCTCGCCCTTACCGGCGGGCGGTGTTTCGAAAACACGTACCGGCGCGCCGGTACGTGTTTGGCGGCGTCGCGGCGCCGCCAAAGAAAAGCCGCCAGAGACGCCGCCCGCCGCTAGCTAGAGCGGCACCTGCGGCGAGCACCGGTGAAAATCACCGGTGATTTGCCATTCTCCGGAGATTCACCGGAGATTCACCGGAGATCTCCGGTGAATTCGAATACAGATTTAGCATCAATTAAAATGTTTTTAACTGTTAATGTTCTAGTAGGTACAATGCAATGGAATTTTAAGCGCATCGATATTGTGTGAACTCAAAATGATATTAGATGTATTGTAAAGGTTTTAAATAAAAAAAAATATTAAGAAAAAAATATTTTACTTTATTATGATAATTATTATTTAAGGAGGTAGGAAATAATGATAAAGTAATTGTATTTGAATAAATGTTATTAAATAATTAACAATGTTGATCAACAAACTTCTTTTTATTTAAATAATAAAATTACTTGAGTTATGATTCAATAATAATCGGTTAAACACCGATTACTTTCACCGGAGACTCACCGGTGATTCTCCGGTGAAAAATCACTTCTCCGGTGCAAATCACTACGCCAAATACCGCTCGCTTTCAACTTCTAATGCTAGTACTATGCTTGCACTGTACTGCAAGCGATAATAATAATTATTGTATCGTCTTGCAATTGATTTATTATTAAAAATTTCACACACATTCATTCGTTCATTCACATACAGTCATTGTTAATCAAAACCACAACGCGAGATATTAATTACCTGCAAATAAAGAGGCGGCAGTCACTTTATGGATTACGTAGGTACGGACTTTAACTTATGGAGACCGAAAGTAGTCGGGAATATTCTTGCAAAAATACGAGATTTCTAATCGGTTTTCACTCTACTGAACAATACTACAGGTTACAGGTTTAATTGCATGCCGATTAATGATTAGGTATCGCATCTGGAATATTTTATCGCAACGTTATAGCATAGCAAGTAGTACGTTGTAGGCCGAGACTAGGATACCAGCGCAGTAGTAGAATAGAAGTACTTTTAAGATTTTTCATTCATATTTTTATCGTTGGCAGTTCATCGCCATTGAATCAGCTGTTTTAAAGGGCTGCCACCGATACATTTATGGTGAATTTTTGAAGTCCTCATAACTTGGCCAGGATATGAGCTACACGTCTCATGATATTTTTTCATGTATCTATACACCGACCCCAACTTATGGGTTTCGGTAGGATAGGGACATTAACTAACACCTTGTATAGTCTTCAATTATTATATAATATGTTTTTTCCATGAGAGCAGATTTAATTGATTTCTTCGACAGTGTTCCCACTTAATTACAATATGGGGTTATCCAAGGGGCGAACCAATAAGTTCCTGAAAAGCCGGCAACGCATTGGTGGTGCCTCTGGTACTACAAGTGTTCATGGGCGGCGGTAATCACTTTAAATCAGGTGACCCGCGAAAAAAAAATCCCTTTATTTTACACTTTTGTACTGCAACTTTGGAATGTCAGCTCGTACAATTATTAGGTAAAGTAACTCGGTTAATCTTACGAGTTCATTGAGCGCTCTCCAGACACGCATATGGTTAACGCCCAGCTTGCGTGCCACAGAGCGTGTGCTTCGCGTAGGATCTTCGCCAATCATGTCCAGGATTTGCTCCTCAACTTCGGCGTCGCGATTCAATAGAATAGAAATAGAATAGAAATATTTAGAATAGAAATATTTTTTATTCAAATAAACTTTTACAAACACTTTTGAATCGTCAATGAATCTACCACTGGTTCGGAATGCCTTTCCTGCCGAGAAGAGCCAGCAAGAAACTCGGCGGTTGCTCTTTTCAAAAAAAATAAAAATTTTACAATTGTTATTGAAACTATGCTATGTATTCAGTGCTTCCACGATGAATTTTCCTGAGTACAATACAAGTAAAAATAAATACAATACAAATACAAATAAATACAATTCAATACATGTTAACACAGGCAGGCAAAAGCAGACCCATTCCCGTTGGTGGCACCCGTTCACGAGCATGACGCATGTTCCAGCCATTGCTTCGCTCAACCATATTTGAGGGAACGTAACAACCCGCCTTCTTCTCTTCTTTCATTCTTCGGCCTTCCCGCTTTACCACGACGTTGTTCATAGCCATGCACGTTGCCAGTTCCGTGCATCCGCATGTGTAGACGCTGGAACGCCATGGCCGATGGAAGTTTTAACTGTTGCGGAGTTGCGTAGAGCCTTTCGTAAGTTCTTCGCGCCTCTGCATAGTTGCAGTCACACCTCCCGAGGCACATCAGCATGTTGAAGTACTCTTCATTGCTGTAGGACATTTTCGCAACGCGACGCGTACGTCCGTTCGGGAGTAAAGTGCGCGAGCAACTGAGCGGTTTAAGGTTTTGAATGAGCGGTAGTCGGTAATGTCAGATGTATTGAACTTTTTTTTTTATGTGTCTATTTTATTAGCTATTTCGACTATGAACAATAACTGAACAGTACTTGATTTTTTTTTTAAATAAAATGTTCGTTAATGGTCACTTACACAATTATGTATCCGTACCCAAAACGAACAACAGGGTTTTTGTTACACCCTAATCACACTATAATATTATAAAGTTTGTATGTGTGTATGTATGTGTGTGTGTGTGTAGTGTATGTTTTTTTTTTATTCGATGACAAGATAGCACTTGACTGCGATCTCACCTGATGGTAAGTGACGATGCAGTCTAAGATGGTAGCGGGCTAACTTGGAAGGGGTATAGCAGTGTATATTCAACCCATACCCCTAATCGGTTTCTACATAAAATAAATCCCGAAATACGGGACGTCTGGCAACGCTAATTATAGTGCACAGGTGTGCGCGCAGACACGGGTGCACTTTCTATTCACAATTTTATTTAAACAATATTAGCCAAGTTGAAATCGACTAATATCCTCCTATCCCCTCCAAATAAGCGGAAAACTTGTGCTAGGAGTGGTTACGACAATAGTGCAACGGGTGGAGTTCGAACCGGCGACCTTCCAGTTTTCAGTCCGCACCTTTAACCGTTGGGCTATTGAGGCTTTGTAATACTACTTACATTACTAACATAGTAGGTATAATAAGTTTGAAAGCACTTTGTGAAAGTTTATTTGAATGAAAAAATATTCTATTCTATTCTACTACTATAGTATTGTGCCTTACTGATTGCAGTTGGCATTCCACAAAGGACTCCACTGGCGGCATTTCTTCATAATTCCTATTTTCTAATTTGATACTCTCCGGATCACAACAATCGATGTGCAAACCCTGAAATAATCGCAATATTCAATCGCAATATTCAATCACAATATTCAATCGATAATATTCACAAGCTAAATAGTTAAAAAAAAATTAAACCGACTTCAGTCTACCGAAATAAAGATAACTGAAAAGAGAAAAGAGTCAATTTCTTGAAAATTGATGAATGATCATGTATTTTCTTTTAAATTTATTTGTTTAAATCACACTAATATTATAAAGCCGAAAGTTTGTATGTGTATGTGTGTGTGTGTGTGTGTGTGTGTTTGTTACTCTTTCACGCCAAAACTACTGGACCGATTTGGCTGAAATTCAAAATGGAGATATATTATACCTTGGATTAAAACATAGGCTACTTTTTATCCCGGAAAATCAAAGAGTTCCCGCGGGATTTTCAAAAACTAAATCCACGCGGACGAAGTCGCGGGCATCAGCTAGTTAGTTTAAAATAAGTAAGTATTAAATTCTTAACAAAGATCAATTGAGGAGCGTAGGAACAAAAACCGATAAAGAACATTTTGACTTTTTTATTTGGTTTTTTTTTTATCTCCACAGATACCGAACTCACTTCTGAAGTGATTTATCGGTTTTTGTTCAGACTGTGATAGGCATTATTTCATTTAATCGCGCAAGAATACACTTTTTCCTCTCTAGTTAAGAATCAAAGATACAAATGATCCAATCCAATTTTGCCAACTTACGTAGGAAGGTGTCGAAATGATCCAGTCTTAACGTTTTTCCATCTCTACTTTATAATATTAGTATGGAGTATAGACTATAGACTTGTTGGCATAGACTACTGACTCACCCTTGTTGGTACGGCACCCTCGCGTAATTTACACAAGCCACCTTTAGTGGTGTACCTGTCACTGTCATCGAAATGTTTTGAACATATTTTAGTGTGTCTACTCGGTGTCCAGTGACTTTCTCTCCGGTTCAGTCTAAGCTTCTCAACCCATAACGCGGCAACGAGAGGATCGGAAGGGAATCTTGAAACGAACAGAACGTAATCTTTATACTTATAATAAAACTGTAACGGGATGAATTCTGTACATCACATCACATTTTTTTTTTTTATTCTATGACAAGATAGCCCTTGACTGCGATCTCACCTGATGGTAAGTGACGATGCAGTCTAAGATGGTAGCGGGCTAACTTGAAAGGGGTATAGCAGTGTAAATTAAACCCATACCCCTAATCGGTTTCTACACGCCATCGTGCCGGAACGCTAAATCGCTTGGCGGCACGTTTTTGACGGTAGGGTGGTAACTAGCCACGGCCAAAGCCTCCCACCAGACCAGACCAGAGACAATTTAGAAATAATAAATTACTAAATTGCCCCCGCCGGGAATCGAACCCGAGACCTCCCAGTTATAAGACCACAGCGCTCACCACTGCGCCAGGGAGGTCGTCAAATCACATCATACTAATATTATCACACTAATATTATAAAGCCGAAAGTTTGTATGTGTGTATGTATGTATGTTTGTTACTCTTTCACGCCAAAACTACTGGACCGATTTGGCTGAAATTCAAAATGGAGATAGATTATACCTTGGATTAAAACATAGGCTACTTTTTATCCCGGAAAATCAAAGAGTTCCCGCGGGACTTTAAAAACTAAATTCACGCGGACAAAGTCGCGGGCATCAGCTAGTTAAATATATTTTGAAAATTTTGAGGATGCTTTATTATATATCGATACTAAACCCAAAACAATTTTTTGTTTTGAGCTCTCAGCATCGATAATTATAATTATCGATCCTGAGCTCAAAACAATTTTTTTTATATAATAAATTTTATTACAATAAAGCATCAATTTTTATACAATTTTTATTATAATAAAGCATCTTCCGATTAAAATTTTCAAAATATATTTAATGTAGGTACCTACAGAATTCGTCTCGTTACAGTTTTATTATAAGTAGGTAGGTATAGATTTTTTTTTCTGAACTGTTTTACTCAAAAAAAAACTTGAGAGGTGTCAAGGGACACTCGGATGGAACGAAGTTCCTTTCGATTAATTAGTGAAGGAATTGTAATAAAATTTTATTTTTTATCTAAAATTAACCAATCAAAAAATATTGATTAAAATGACATCATATTTTACTCCAAAAAATATATTTTTTTTTATTCGATGACAAGATAGCCCTTGACTGCGATCTCACCTGATGGTAAGTGACGATTCAGTCTAAGATGGTAGCGGGCTAACTCAACCCATACCCCTAATCGGTTTCTACACGCCATCGTGCCGGAACGCTAAATCGCTTGGCGGCACGTTTTTGACGGTAGGGTGGTAACTAGCCACGGCCGAAGCCTCCCACCAGACCAGACCAGAGACAATTTAGAAATAATAAATTCCTAAATTGCCCCCGCCGGGAATCGAACCCGAGACCTCCCAGTTATAAGACCACAGCGCTCACCACTGCGCCAGGGAGGTCGTCAAATAAATATACCTTAGAAAGATATAAAAAAATCATGCTTACACATCTGAATGATGATTTAAAGTGTTTAAAGCCTGAAGTTTCTTTTTCCTATCGTAACATTCTTTATTTCTTTGTTTAGCAGTTTTAGGTATTTTTTTAATTTTTTGTTTCTTTAATTTCTGCGCTTCATAATATTTTTTTCTTCTTTCTGCATCAGTTTTAGGTTTTTTGGCTGGTAATTGACCAGTCTCACTACATTCATCTGATCTCTTGGTCTTTTGTACCATTGTATTTTGTAATTTCTTTCTCTCACGATATTCTCTACATTTTTGTGCATTTGTTTTTTTCCTTTTCCTTGATGTTATAGTTTGTACCTCAGTAGTCGATGCTTTAGTTAATTCGCTATTAAAATAAAAAAGCAAAAAAAATTGTACATATACATACACACACCGAAACATTTATGTATAAATACATATATATATATGTACTCTGTCTGTCTATTCTTTCATACACGTCATAGATGCGCGGGACTTTGTAAACACAACAGAGTGTATATATACAGGGTGTCCCACGGCTATGCCACATGGAGGGGAAGTACCTTAAATATTGTAGATGGAACATTTTACTGAAAGAAGACTTCATTTTAATTTAAAAAACAATTTGAACTGCATTCATAGATTTTTAAATAATTGCCTGATTGAACCGCGACTCGAACCCGCTATACGAGAAAAAAAATTAACCTGTATCTTTATCATACCGATCGGATGGCTTCATCATAAGGATTATTTTTTGTTAAATAACATAGCATGAAAAATAAAAGGAAGACCATGAATTTTAGCCTTTGATGTAAAATTTTGTTCAGAAAAATGAAAAGCTGACATTGGCGTATCGACGTACAACTGACATGAACTACCCACTTGAGAAGTACGCATCATTTCCCGATCCTTACTATACTTCCTAATCCTTACTTATATTACCCAGCGAATGAATATGATATTACCTATAAATGCGAAAGTGTGTTTGTTTGTTGATTTATTGGTTTGTCCTCCAATCCCGCTGCAACAGAGTTACGAATTGCATACTCATTAGTAATAGTTCATGTCAGTTGTATGTCGATACGCCAATGTCAGCTTTTCATTTTTCTGAACAAAATTTTACATCAATGGCTAAAATTCATGGTCTTCCTTTTATTTTTCATGCTATGTTATTTAACAAAAAATAATCCTTATGATGAAGCCTTCCGATCGGTATGATAAAGATACAGGTTAATTTTTCTCTCGTATAGCGGGTTCGAGTCCCGCTTCAACCAGGCAATTATTTAAAAATCTATGTATGCAGTTTAAATTGTTATTAAAATTAAAATGAAGTCTTCTTTCAGTAAAATGTTCCATCTACAATATTTAAGGTACTTCCCCTCCATGTGGCATAGCCGTGGGACACCCTGTATATATACTCTCTCGACTTCGTAAACACAACAGCGTATAGAACACGCACGGCTTGCTAAATACATACGTTCTGATATTGTAAAATTAAAATATGATTTGTTTTTGAATTTATTAAAATTATGACGCGTACACTTGCTAAACGTGACGACCTCCCTGGCGCAATGGTGAGCGCTGTGGTCTTATAACTGGGAGGTCTCGGGTTCGATTCCCGGCGGTGGCAATTTAGGAATTTATAATTTCTAAATTGCCTCTGGTCTGGTCTGGTGGGAGGCTTTGGCCGTGGCTAGTTACCACCCTACCGTCAAAGACGTGCCGCTAAGCGATTTAGCGTTCCGGCACGATGGCGTGTAGAAACCGATTAGGGGTATGGGTTGAATTTACCCTGCTATACCCCTTCCAAGTTAGCCCGCTACCATCTTAGACTGCATCGTCACTTACCATCAGGTGAGATCGCAGTCAAGGGCTATCTTGTCATCGAATAAAAATAAAAAAAATAAACACACAAAATGTGGAGATTATAATACGTATGACTTGGTTAGCACAATAATAAAGAGAGGTTATAGTGCGTACTTGCTAAAAATACAAAAGCATTTATTATTATTATTAACTGTATATAATCTCTACTTACCTAACTCCATCAGCAATATCCGGAACTTGTGCAGAAACACTGTCAGGATTCATTATTATTATTATTTTTTATTATTTACAAAAAACCTGTATACACTCAACAAAAATAATCGTCGCGACACCACACCGTTCAATGCGAAATAGAAATGAAAATATCTGGCTTGCTTTCTATAAGAGAGAGAGAGAGACAGACAGAGAAACATGCGACGCATCGTCGCGACATCACACTGTTCAATGCGAAATAGAAATGAAAATATCTGGCTTGCTTTCTATAAGAGAGAGAGAGAGAGACAGACAGAGAAACATGCGACGCATCGTCGCGACACCACACTGTTCAATGCGAAATAGAAATGAAAATATCTAGCTTGCTTTCTATAAGAGAGAGAGAGACAGACAGAGAAACATGCGACGTCGAACAGCTTACAATAGCTTACTATAGCAAAAAGTGTCGTGACAACTTTTCGTAAGAATTTTTTCCGTCTAGCCCCCTTTCACAACGCGCGATAAGAAACTTCGTTCCAAAATGCAAGTTGTTCGGTAGTAGGTACTTTACTACTGTAGAATTACCTCAATCCAGGACACCAAGAAAACACCAACGTCACATTATCTTCTTTTATTTCATTACAACACAGATTAGTGCATTACAATATTTCATTGCTACATTGCCCATCTGCTTAACCTTCACCGTCCTTCGCGTCCACTAGACTCATCCTCCTTTACATTTTTCTCATTCCCAAAAAAAACACCTCCCCACCCACGTCATCTATATCTGTCAACCCCCATCATTTGTTTTTTGCCATTCCATATTTTAAAAAAAAATACTCAAATTAAAACCTATTTATTGAATGTTACGGAATTGATGACTAAAATGCAATACTATTTTTATATAAAATACAGTTCAAATTACATCACAAATAGCAACGTAACCTTACACTACTTACGTGTGAAATGTGATCTTCAAATGTTTTTGATGGTTATGCGATGAATTATGACACCCTTTCACAGCACAGTACGTCATTTTTTAATTATTTTGTTCGAGCTCGCGTACAACTCGACCTTGAGCGCTAACGCGACGCTACTGCGCAGTCGGCCTTTAAAGGCTTACTAGTCTAAAAATGGCTTGTCACCGCGTCGAGTAACTGCGCTTCCCTTTATAGCACAGAATATACACACAGTACAGAAGGTTCATTCCGCAAAAGCATATTTTTTTAATCTTTTTTTTTTCTTTTAAAAAAAAAATTTTTATTCGTTGATAAGATAGTCCTTGGCTGCGATCTCACTCTCCTCTGGATGGTAAGTGACGATGCAGTCTAAGATGGTAGCGGGTTAACTTGGAACGGGTATGACAGTGTAGATTCAACCCATACCCCCTAATCGATTTCTACACGTGACCGTGCCGGAACGCTAAATCGCTTGGCGGCACGTCGCAGTGGTTTGGGTTGAATGTACACTGCCATACCCCTTGCAAGTTAGCTTGCTATCTTATAGACTGCAGTCACTAACCATGAAGTGAGATCGCAGTCAAGGGTGAACGGAATGGGATCTTTGAATCTTTCTGGTGATGTGTGATGATTTGTAACACCCTTTATCTGTACAGTACGGCATTTTTTTTTTAAATTAAATTTGTCGAGTTCTTCGTTAACTCCGTGTGGAAGACAGACGCGTCAATAGGCGTACATAGCCTTTAAAGGCTAGGAACTATGAAAGGGTTGATGCTCGCTCGCGACTAGTGCCTTTCTATGCATTATATTTCGATGCTTTTCGCAGTTTTCATTAAATAACCGGTCAAAGGCCGTCTCGCATACGAAGGGTGCCGTACCAAAAACGGCGGGAAAAAACCATGTTTATTGTATGGTGTTACCCTAAAAAGCACCTGATGGCAAATTAAATCAAAGAATAATATTTAAAATGGCTTCCTGTTATGAGTATGACATAATTCGCCAACCGTCCCATCGGAAGCCAAGCGGTTAAAGAATACAGACAAAATTATAACTACCTCTTTTTCGCACGTTCTAATTCCATATTCGCACCGAGGAATGAAAGAGAGGCAACGCGTGGGAAACAGCGACATAGACAAAAATGTGGCTGTCTCTCTTTCACGCGTTCTATTACAGTACGGAGTAAAGGAGACGAAACTCGTGATTTAGTACCTTTAACATCCGTTGAGGAAAAGGCGCGCTTTCTGTAGTAGGACAGCGGCAGTCACTGGTCAATTGCGTAAAAGCTGTAAGTCAAATTACAATCATTAGCAACTCCACCGAAAGACAAACCGCGCGCATATATCGGAGCTTGTACTAAACGTGGTCCTAAATAGTGAAATTTAATTTTTAATAATAATAGAATAAACGACTTCTTACACTCTTTTATGTAGGTAACGAATTAGAAATTATTTAATGTGAATAGTGAAATTTTTTATAAGTATGTAGGTACCTATAATAAATGACTTTTACAACCTTTTAATTAACTATTTAGAAATGATTATTTTTTAAATATGTAATTTTCTATCATGTATGCTCAATTGTGGAATATTTGTCAAAAACCTGTGAAGTTATAAACATTCGCAAACACGCACTTTTCTAGTTTAATCGATAGGTAGGTACCTACCTACCTAATTTTAAAATAGTAAGTAAAGTTCTTATTTTGAAACTTATAAAATCGGTAAGAAATAAAATTTAAAAGAAAAAAAATTAGTTAATACCTAGGTAAGAAGTCGTTAAATTTTTAACATAGATAACGCAAAACATATAAACGCTACATTAGGTTTACGTTATTACGATCGTGTTAAGTCCGTCAATGCCTAGTTGTGGCCAAGGCTTGTATAGTACTTTTCTCAAATAATGCGCGGAAATTAAAACAAATTAGTAGGTACCTACCTACCTACCTAGGCAGAACTTTTTGTTTAAAAATACAGTTATTGAATGTAATTTTTGAAATTTAAAGTGAATTTTGAAATTGTAACGAGGTTAAAGTTTGTTGTATACTACTAGCCTCTAGTGATTCTGTATTTCAAAGTTTTGATGGGAGGTCGATGGTCGAAATTGGATACTTTCGTTGATTTTACGTGTAATGTTATAATTTGAGGCAAGAGGGAATAGGCATTTTCTAGGCAAGCGCGCTCCAACCTAGACCTCATCAGTGTTATCATAGTACAAAAAGAATAGTAGGCTAACTAAGGCCGATCGGCGAGTTAATTACCTACTCCTGCGTTGACGCCTAGGGTTGTCACTTTTATTTTTAATTAAATATTATTTTCGTATTATGTACGACAGCACTAGGTTTTTAATTTCGTAATAATAATAATGAAATGTTTTACCAATTCATAAATGGGGTGTAAATAAAAGACGTTTTAAAAAGAAAAGACAAATTTTAAAAATTATTCCGAGGCCGGAGGGATTCGAACCCACATCTCTCTGGGAATCGCGCCCGAGTGTGTTAACCGTTACACCACGGCCGAACCACACGTCAGCCACGAAATTAGTGATATGTATCTACTTTTTTCAATCAGTTTTATAGCAACTGTTAGCGACATCTAGTAGCCACGGAATTTTTGATATGTATTTATAAATCTATTAGTTTGAGTTATTATTTTTAATTTTTTATTGAAGTGTTAACCTACACTTAAAGGAAATAACCTAATAGATTTATAAATACATATCAAAAATTCCGAGGCCGGCAGGATTCGAACCCACATCTCTCTGGGAATCGCGCCCGAGTGTGTTATCCGTTACACCACGGCGAACCACACGTCAGCCACGAAATTAGTGATATGTATCTACTTTTTTCCCAAGACACCATATTACAATGGAGCTCTTAAGAAATTATAGATGCCACATTGCTTGTTACAATTTTTAATTTTTTATTGAAGTGTTAACCTACACTTAGAGGAAATAACCTAATAGATGGGTTCGAATCCTGCCGGCCTCGGAATTTTTGATATGTATTTATAAATCTATTAGTTTGAGTTATGTTTTCCGACGTACCGATCTTATGTGTTTCGCAAGAAACACAGCATGTCGGTACATCAGTTTGGGTTGCAACTGTGGTTGTAGTGTTGACTGGGGTGCTGTTGACTTTATCGTCTTTATTTTTAGGCAAATGTAAGCACGGCAAACAATTCTTCTTTACTAGTTTTCGACGTGAGTTCACCCATAAATCTTCAGCTTTGAAGTGTACTTCGCACACGAGTATGCGACGTGTTGAAATATCGGATAAATCTTCGCGATCGATTGATCGTAGCCATTCTAAGCGCCTGAAACAATGGGGATGTTAACAATTTTTCGGAATTGCTTTTATTTTGGAGATTGACACTTGTTTACCATAAAAAAAAAAAAAATATTTAAAAATACTAATATTTTCGATGAGAAAATATACAAAAATAGAGTAATTTTGAATGTTCCCGCTAAAACACTCCACAACTGTCACATGACTGACATGACGTCATGCGTCAAACAAACATTGGTCGCGATTCATGGCATACATACAGTCGTCAGCTTGTTTCGCGATTAGTGACGTCACAAGCTCTTGGCGTTTGCAGTCACGTGATATCAGATTATAAATATAACATTTAAAATCATTTTTAATAAATTTATTAAGTTATATTAAATTACAAAAATGTGATTATCGATATATTCTAATATTACAAACTATCATAAAATTAACATTAAACATTAATTTGTGATTAGTGTTAACATCCCTGGGATAAAATGTTTATCTCCTGCCCATGCTACCAGTGCTGGGCTAGCACACATAGGTACCTGCCGACACATAATTTTATTACAAAAATGTTTAGGTACTTACGTTTCTTGTTCAGTAGGTATACTGAAGAATGATAAGTCCGGTTTGTTGGAGTCGTTATTGAGACACCCGAAGACACCACAATAATTTTTGGCTTTTTTTGAAGTCATAATTGTTATTAATAGGTAGGTTACTACTTTTATTGAAAAATGAAACAGACAAAAGAGAGCGAGCGTGCGACGTAATACATAGTCTAGCAACTGCGCGCGATTAGCACGGCGGCGCGGCCCGTAATGCCGGCCGCATGAGCCCGTTGAGACTATGCGAATGTGTGCGTGAAACTTCCGTGCGTACACGGCGCCCGCTGCTCACGCCTACATTCAAACCGGCCGCGGCGGCGGCCACTTTGTATGAAGTTAACCTACTTTTCTGTTTGTACTATGGTTAGTGTGTCTCACTTAAAACTAACAGCGGTCCTATATTTTTCTTATTTTGGAACTCATAAAATCGGTAAGAAATAAAATTTAAAAGAAAAAAAATTAGTTAATACCTAGGTAAGAAGCAAAGTAAGAAGTCGTTAAATTTTTAAACATAGATAACACAAAACATAGACTCTACGTTAGGTTTACGTTATTACGAACGTGTAAGTCCATCAATGCCTAGTTGTGGCCAAGGCTTGTATAGTACTTTTCTAAAATAATTTGCGGAAATTCAATGACTTCGTATTAGAAGTCATTGCGGAAATTAAAACAAATTAGTACCTACCTATCTAGGCAGAACTTTTGTTTGTACGTAAAGATTAGTATATAAACCTGTGAAGATGATACTGCCATTGGCGCAATTTGAATACCATAAGCCTACTTTGTCGTATTAGTTTACAAATTGCGAAAGACCAAATTAAATTTGAATTTCGCGGGCAGACCCGTGTCTTGGGCCTTAAGTGTAATTAAATTCGCACCTTTGTCAGCAAGAAGAGCCGCCGAAGATCGACGGAAGCAATGCCCAGTATAAAGTTCTGGATTTGGCAAGTTTAAGTAGGTAGCAATCGCCTTTGGAATTGCGGCAATTTTGTGTCTCCCGATTGCTTGCTTTATACATTTGTTATTTTTGTAAATTAGAAAAAATCGGTCCGTTTTTACGTTAGCGGGACGTAGCGCTATGTACTTTTGTACGATTTCAGCCGATTCATCTCTGATAACAAATGTGCTTTTGATCGTGGTTTTGGAATCACGTAGACTGACGATTATCACGCCGTCGTGACTTTCTACGTTTTTTAAAGTGACAGTCGCAATTTCGTTACTTCGGCACGCACCGTAAATGCCGAAAATAAGAATGACCTGCAACAAAAATAAAGTGCGCTATAGCTAACGTTCGTGTACACGGTGATTTCTTTGTTTGTGCACAATTTTTTAAGCTATTGCATAGCTTCTATCGCGGGCCTTGAGCGTGGAGACCGAATCCAGAAATTTCGTAACGAAAATAACCTGAGACGGGACTCCTCTCGCCGCTAGATGGCGTTGATAAAAAATGCTATGCAATAGCTTTACCGCGGCAGTCCCCGAGTGCCACACGTCTTTTTTCATGATGTAAGTACATATACACGAAATTTAATCAACACGTTTTTTTATTTTTTTATTTTACTTAAGAATACCAGAGTTATCGTTTACCAAAGAGATCCACTTTTAAACAGATGGTTAGGGTCACCCTATAAATGTAATCTATCAGCTGTTGATATTATATAAGGCGCGCGCGGCGGCCATTGACCTCTGAGCGCGTGTTTTAATTTCGTCGAATAGTATGACCTTGTTATTTGCTTATTTTATGGTCAGTGGTATTGTCATATGGTAAAAAAAAGACGATTGGCACTCGGGGACTGCCGCGGTAAAGCTACTGCATAGCATTTTTTATCAACGCCATCTAGCGGCCTCAACGCTAGATGGTGTTGATAAAAAATGCGCCATCTAGCGGCTCACCGTAGAGGAGTCCCGTGTCAGGTTATTTTCGTTACGGAATTTCTGGATTCGGTCTCCACGCTGGCCCGCGATAGAAGCTATGCAATAGCTTAAAAATTTCAAATAAGGCACAAAACTATTAATGGAAATATGTTCTATTAACGATATAGAACCACAAAAAAAAATTGTGCACTACCTAAAACATCCTGTAAGTATGTAATTTTCCTAAAAAATAAGAAGGTTAAGTAATATTATCAAAAGAGTTAAACTTACTTTGAAGTGCAGATAAACAAGGTCCGGTGCTTCAGACAAAAACATTTTTACGTTTGACGCGGTGAAAACTTTTGACTTCTTACATTTGTATCCATCCGATTCTCTTCTGAGCATTGAAGTCAGCTTTGTATAATCTTTTAAATTCACGTCATGTTTCATTAAAAGTGTGCACTTTAGCATTGAATAGATGACCCAAAGCGTCGGCGGCTTAAATTTCTTGGCGAGTTCGCCGAAATAAGCCAAAAAAACGTTTTCCGAAAAGGATTTCGATTTTCTTTCGTTCTTCCATTGAATAAAGCTTTCGTAGGTTTTCAAATATCTTTCTTTTGATTTTGGCGGTAACAAGCTTTCTATTACAGCTGTTGCCGCCTCTTGAATTTCAGGTGGCGTTAAATTAAGTTCATCACACTCACTATCTTCACTTGAACTCATTTTTTCAAATGCAATTTACTTTGCAAAATCAATGACGAACAATAATAATTAAAATTATGCGCGTTAAAGTGTTCATTTGTTTTTTTTTTCAATACACAGCTTTCTGTTTACAAGCCAGTTCGAAATTTAAATAAAACGTTTGACAAGTTACCTCCTTGGTTGCCATGTTTCGGAGTAAAAGATCGTTCCACTTTTAAATTACAGGACAGACATGAGTTAACTAAGTAATTTATTTGGCCGCTAAACCACGACAGCTCAGAATACAGAACAGTTTGTTCTGTATTCTGAGCACGACAGATACCTAGGTATTGATTTTCATACAACTTTTGCCGGCCGCTGCTGGCATGAATTTGGCCAGTACAACAATTTCGATTTATCTCGAAGAAGGTTGTCAAAATAATGCTAACATTTCCAAGTAATGTTTGAGAAAAGTCTATTTTTCCTAAGCTGTCTTAATCCTTTAAGATCTGCATCCGAACCGGTGGTAGATTTATGACGTGTCATAAGAGCTACAAGTTGGCCTACATGAAATAAATAAATTTTGAATTTGATTTAGGAAATCGCAGAACAGTAAGTAGGTAAGTAGATATAATTTTTCGCAAAATGTTCAAAAACATAAAAAATTAAAGCCTACTAATTGATACCCTCGGCTTCGTGTGGATTTGGTATAATACAGTACCTATTTTTGAAATTAGTAGAGTAGGTACCTATTCATAAAGATAACTTTGTGCCGAACATCGATGTAGGCAGAATGTAGGTAACCTATTATAGATTATACATCGATACTCGATAGTGCCGAGCAAGCCGTACGAACTAAGAACGGTAAACGAAGAGCGGCAACATCGCGCGACAACACAATCGGCCACCGGCGCGGCGGAGAGCGGACTGGCAACGTCGCTAGTCGCGGTCCTCAGAGTTTTGTAATAACTAATAACGGCTTTTGGTATTTGGTCTGGGGTTCATTACGATACAGTGAAGAATTATCTTGTCATTCATCGAAAACATAAAAGTCTAATCTATATTTCTTTAATATTTATTTTTTAAGTTTATTATGTACAGAATAAACAAATAAATAAATAAATTAAATGTATATTTTATGATTTAAGTCTAACTAAGGTGACTGACTGATCTATCAACGCACATCTCGAACCACTGAACAGATCGGGATGAAATTCGGCATGCAGATAGCTATTATGACGTACGGTCTACCTACGCATCCGCTAAGAAAGGATTTTTGAAAATTAAACCCCAAGGAGGTGAAATAGTGTGTTGAAAAATCGAATAAGTAAGTAGGTATAACGTGAGCGAAACCGCGGGCAAAAACTATTTCTATTTATAGAAAATACATCTATTTTAGCAATCATTAAGGAATCATTATGTAAGTTACATTAACCTATAAAGAAAGGTGGACATAGTCTCGCTAACAAAAGATTGAAGTAGGTACTGCAATGGCGGCGATGTATTAATATGTAAATGTTTGAGTGGGGTTGCCATGTAAAACAAAATTTCCCCATTTTATTATAATACAATCTGTCAAAACGTGACATAACTTTGATACAGAATACAACTATTATTACTACGTAACTTTAATAAGAATAGCCGCTGACGATTAAAAAAAATCGAAAAAAATTATTATAATAGATGAACTATGGATGAGTGAAACTAACATTTAACACATAAGAAAATTATAAGATTGCTAATCTCATACTAAAATACGTATAATGACTACATGCAAACAATAATAGTTTGTGTAAAACATACATACTTGTGGTTCTACTAAAGATGAGCTTGAATTAGTGTGTTCAATGGTAAGTCGTTTTTCGAAACTTGAAGTACCTTCCATAGTCACTGGTGGGGTCTAAAGAAAAAATGTATTGAAATTCAAACTCTTGTATAGCAGTAGAAGTATTTGGTAATTCAGGTTGTTCCTCATTTGGTGGCACAAATAAAAACTAAAAAAAAAATTGTTTAGTTCATCCCATGAAAAAATAGTTACTGATTTCGAAGGAATGCAATTCAAATTTGCGTCTATTCTATTTATCTCTTTTCTTTTACTTACATTTTTTGGTACTGCATAAGTAGCAACACGAAGTCTTCCTCCTTCTGTTGTGTATAAATCTTCAGTGTCAAAATGTACACTGCAAATTACACTCGATTTGGACGGAAGCCAATCATTTTCATTTCTACTCTTTCTAATTATATCGATTAAATCTTTCCTCCATGGTTCATTGGTTTTAGGAAACCTTAAAACATATAGTTACTTATACTGAGTAAAACATGGCATAAAAAAGAAAAAACTATAATTATCTACATATTTGGATCCGGTCCAATAGAAAAAAGTCAGAATAGCTAAATCTAACAACAATTTTGTTTTTCGTGGCCACAAGAACCACAGATATGTCAATTTTGAGAGAGTTAGGTCCAATAGAAAGGAATTCCAAAATTTTATCCACTTTTAAACATTTAACAATAGTTCTTCAGTAGTCGTAGTTTTTTATGATCACAAGTAACCTCTAAAGTAAAAAAAAAATCGATATACTAATGTCAGTCCTTCGCTGTGAAAGAAATTTTGCTTCAAAAATTGAAGAAATGGAATTGAATGCAAAAAATAGCGATTACCCATAATATCGGGTAATTTTTCCTAAAAATAAATAGCAACACTAGTAACGTGACTCGTGTTGCGTCCCAAAACTAGTGACTTGATTTAACACGAAAAATTCGAAAATAAGTGATTATAATTACCGACTTACTTATGAAACGTGATCCCTTGATGCTTTTTCATAAAGCCACTGTGATTCTTACAGGATTTTACGACGCAAGACGGCATATTTATTTTTGTTTGCTTTAACGGAGACGTCTACTCGCGAGTGACGTTCGTCGCACAATGGCGGCCGATAGACTTATTATAGTGTGTGTTGGATAATTAACAAAGTCACTTTGTATAGATGATTTATTCTTTATTGTAGCTTAACGATTTGCTTTTACGAATAACATACAATATTTGATGGCTAATTAAATAGATGACGATTAAACAAGATGGTTCGATGAATAGATGCTTTAACGACTTGATTTTTATTTCGACTCTTGACTGTTGACTGTAGACTGAGTGATGTGACGTATTCCCCTGCACCCGCGCGCGCTCGGCCCCTCGGCCGCCGTCGACTGTCAAATTGCATATTGGCGCGAACATCTTCCCCCCCCTCAACGACCTTGGGATGTTGAGGATCTTCTTTGGATGACGAAGGTAAAAGGCACAGGTTTTGAATGGCACGTCGTATAGTGCCTCTTGCAGTGAATACATCAGCTATACGGGCGCCGTCTGTTCCAGGATGAAGTTTTACAAAGCGTCCCATACGCCATTTGAGTGATGATCAATCGCCTTGACTTAGGTTTCCTTGGTTGATTTTCCACTTGGTTCTATAATGAAGCTCACACAAAAATTCATGGCGCCAGCTTTTCCAGAAGTGCTGTTTGAATTGCTCAATCTGCTGGTATCGGTGATTTGTCTTGACATCCAATAAGGCTGGTGATTGAAGTGAGGTAAGTAGTGTACCGATTAGGAAGTGCTCGGGAGTCAAAGGAAGTAAATCGGTTGGATCAAAAGAAAATGGAGTGGTCTGGAGGTCAAAATTGCCTCGACTTGCACAAATAATGTCGACAACTCCTCATACGTAAAATAGTTGTGTTCTAACATACGATGTAAGTGATATTTTGCAAAAATACGATGTAAATTATAACTTGCAGACGTAATGACTGCCTCTCAAAGCCCACCAAAGTGGGGAGAGTAAGCTGGTGAGAATCTGAATTTTATGCCCTCATTGAAGGCGAACGAGGTGATTGACTCATTGTTATCTACGGATTGTAAAAATTGGCAAAAATCGTTGCTTGCGCTAACAAAATTCCAAAAGAAGCTCTATATGTACAGCTCGAGTTCACAGACAAATGAAGAAAGTAACTTTTAATTACAAAGGGTCGCAGTGAAAACAAGCGTGATCGTGAAGGTAAGTAATATATATATATTTTTTTTATTATAATAATATATAATTTTTTTTTTTTTTTTAGATTTAGATGATAATAGTTATTTAGTTTTATGAATTCACAATAATTATCATTGAAAGAAGTATAATATTATTCTTCAAGTTCCCGGAAGTTGGAGAGTTGCTGTTGTATTTCTTTTATAAAAATTGCAATAAATTTTGTTTGATATATTAGGATGTTTCCCCCCCATGGGGCCAGCAACTATCCAACCTAACTGGGTTTCTTGTAGTATGGGCATATGAGGACCCAGTTTAATTCTAGCAGAACCAAGCAAGTCCCAGAAGACATCGGCCCCTAAAAGCATGTCAATTTCTGACGATATATCGAAGTTGGGGTCCGCTAATTTAATATGTTTAGGTATTTCTAGATCATCGATATCGATGTTTGCTTGAGGCAGCCTGTCTGTTATAAGAGGAATGATGAAGCATTTGACAGGCATGCTAAATGAACTACATGACGACCTTATGATGATATCGCAATGTTTATTAATGTTAATGACGGAATTGTTTAAACCATGTACAGAACGAAGATCATGGTTATGTGTTGGTAAACCGATTCTAGCACGTGCAGCTTCGGTCAAGAAAGAAGATTGGCTTCCGCTATCTAATAAAGCCTTTAATGTATATGATTTATTTTTATGTATTACCTCGACCAAAGCCGTAGACAGAAGAGCTTGGTTCGAGGACACAGAAGACATACTTACGACGCAAGAAGGATCCCTAACATTGGTAGGTTGTTCAGAAGATGAAGAGGGTAAACTGTTGTGTCTAGGAACTGTAATAGATGTGGCAAGAGATGTAGAAGTTCCTTCATGACTTTTTAATGTAGGTGATGATGTAGATGATGTCGATGGTTGAGCATAATGAAGAGAAGATTGTTTGTGTAATATTGAATTATGTTTTCGTTTACAAAATCGGCACCCGCCTAGACGACACTGGAATGATCTGTGACCTTGGCGGAGGCAATTGGTACAGATTTGCCATTCAAAGACTTTCGCGATTCTATCATCCACTGACATCGATTTGAATTTAGGGCAATTGTATAATTTGTGGTCTAGCTTACAAGCTAGACAAGTATTATTGTAATTTACAGAAGATGGTGATAAAGGCGGCGATGGCGATGACGCTATGAAGGATTTCGATTTTACGAATTGATTGTTTTTATCCGATGTGATAGGTTTATTTATGTGAACTGTTTCTAATATAGTTGCTCGCTGCCGCAAAAAATCAAAAAAATCAGATAACTTGACGTCGTCGATGGTACTCCTAACTTCTTCCCATTTTCTAGCCGTATGAGAATCGAGTTTTGTAGATGCCATGTATATTATAATGGTGTCCCAATGATCGGTTGGTTCACCGAGTGAATTTAATGCACTTAAATTTTTTGTAATAGTGTCTATTAAATCACGTAAGCATTTTTCAGATTCGTTGGCTATAGGTTCAATAGAACATAAACCTTTAATGTGCTCATTAATTAGGAGCCGCTTGTTGTTGAATCGATCACAAAGCAAGGACCATGCGATTGGATAATTAATAGAAGAGACTGTAACAGAATTTATGACAGCGCTCGCCGTTCCTTCTAAATAAGATTTTAAATAATGAAATTTATTGATGTCTTCGATTGCATCATTGTTGTGAATTAATGACAAGTACATGTCTCTAAACTCAATCCATTTGCTAGGATTTCCGTTAAAAGGAGGAATTTTTAGTGGTGGTAATTTTAACGGATGATGTTTCACTCGGTCGGAGGTATGGACAGATGAAGCCGATTCATTTTTTGTTGTATTTTCGTATAATTGCAAAATTTCCTGCGACCGAGCTATCAAACTGAAGAACCGATTTTCTATTTCCTCTCTTTCACGCATTTCGTAATCTTCATCCCTATCGAACGATTCAATTTTTGATTGTAACTCATCAAAACTATAGGAAAGGTCTTGAAATTTACTAAGCCGTAAGCTTAATTCGTTACTCTGAGTTTTATTTAATTTCCTTTCTAAAAGCGGAGTTAAATATTTTTCAAATAAAGTGATAAGGTCAACCGGGGCTAATGCGCCACAATACTTTGAACGACATTTTTATCTGATTATAACAAACATATTCTATCTCATCATAAGATTTAACTTATGACACAAGTGAGGAAATGTTATCTTATTTCATATTTTAATACCATTTAATGAGATTTTGAATAACTTCTACGTGTAAATGACGTTTTTATGAAATCTGGGATTTTTAGACGCAATAACCCTCGGTGGGGCGAAAGCGTCTTTCACCGGTATAACGTAATTGGACGAGCTGATAATAACTGAAATCGAGGTAAATGGAACAGTACCAGTGATATAGTTTATCATTATCTTGTATCTTAAATTCTAGGCTTAGTTTAGGGTTATTAGTGTAAAACAAATGTTTGGGGCTATGGCGTCTTATTGTACTTGTTTCTTGTAGTCGCATACACCCCATCGTAGATTTCAGGGGCGCTAAACTTTTTTCCATTTGGTTCGCGTATTTAATTATTAAGAATGGAATCAAATCACAACTAAGAAATAACGAATAATTTATTGGAACAAAAGAGTTTAACGTAACATCTATCTTGTCTAACAATCATTACAAATAATGACAAAAAATAAAGTGTACCACAAAATGCGTGAATCTTGTATTTAGTTAAACTTCTCTTTATTTCAACTTTAATTAACCTCGTAACATATTTAACAACATTAACATTGATATTAAGTACATGTAAATAATCAATTAATCAGTCTTTTTACAATATTAAATTGGTAGGACTTATTTTCCCTCGTTCATTGCTTTAAGGGTGACGCTGGTGCAAACGAACCATATAAAACAGACACGAATTCTCAACACTGTAGATTTAGATTGTGTAGTATAGCGATCAACATTTTATAAAAATAATACAATTTAAGTACATGTTTTGCATTATTCCTGCATTGAAATATATAAATAGATTTACTACTTTAATCCTAAAATCAAAAAGTTTAGGACCTCTGACAATGGGGCTATTGCGTTACAATAGACGCAATCACCCCATCAGGATGGACGCAATAGCCCCAAAGCAAAAAACATAAGTTAAAATTTAAAATTGCAATTTGACTACAAATCTTAAGGTAATTACATGAAATAATTAAAACAACATGTATTGCAATAAAAGAGCAAAAGTACTTACAGTTAAGAAGCATAGATATTCTCAAAGAACTGAGATTTATGCCGATTTAAATTCACCTGTTGGCGCACAAGAAGAATCCAAACGAAATGACAGATTTAAGTTGGCGGATTATTTACAGAAAATAGCTCTGTCACGCCATCTATTGATCAAATTTTGTAGTTTTAGTGCCAAAGACGTAAAAAAGATGGCATGAGTAGTTCTAAAATACGCATTTCGTACGGTAATTGAAAAAGACGCCTAAGCCCCATAGACGAAATAGCCCCGGTTGACCTTACGTGTTTTTACACGTCCTCTCTGTGCAATAAGTTCCTTTAATTCGGTCATTATGCAAGCGCAAACAACAATAAATACCTACGTACCTTCACGGTACAACGAAAACTAAAAATTATAATAAAAAACAATGCATCAACCAACCTCGAACACCCGTACAAACCGGGCGGAATGTGTAAACGCGGCACAGAAGACTCGAGTCTCGATGCGATCGGTAGACAGGTAGGTAGGTATATGATGACGCAACCGGCCGGCACCAACTGAATTCTCACCGCTTAGCTCCCGGAGGTCCTGAAAATAGTCGGCAAAGATGCTTAAGTACTGATATTATTACAGTTAACTAAGTAGGTACCTGCTTGCACTGTAGTTTTAACGAAAACTCTAAAATAAACTTGATAGAAATGAAGTTCGAAAAATGTAAAATACCTACTCACTTTATATCGCTTATTTTGTAAAATATACTACAAATCTTTTAGAAATACACTAATAAGTCTGCAATACTATGTATTTTAATGAAAGTTATCGATTTATTATAATCCAAAAGCTAATTTTAACATTAAAATCGAAAAATATAAAATTGTAAAATTTGGAAGGTAAGTTGAGTATGAATGACGTATTCGAGAACAAAGTCGGCGATTATTTGTACAAATCGAAACAAAATTGATAAAGAAGGATTAAAGATGTAAAAGGAATGAGCGTTACTTCCCTCGGTTAAGTCCACCTCTTCCTGCGGGATCATCGCCTTCCAAAAAGATGTATTTCACCGATGAACTTCGTTCTTTATCACGTCGGGGTCACCATAAACTTTGTTGGATAATTAACAAAGTCACTTTGTATAGATGATTTATTCTTTATTGTAGCTTAACGATTTGCTTTTACGAATAACATACAATATTTGATGGCTAATTAAATAGATGACGATTAAACAAGATGGTTCGATGAATAGATGCTTTAACGACTTGATTTTTATTTCGACTCTTGACTGTTGACTGTAGACTGAGTGATGTGACGTATTCCCCTGCACCCGCGCGCGCTCGGCCCCTCGGCCGCCGTCGACTGTCAAATTGCATATTGGCGCGAACAGTGTGAATGTGTGCGTGACCGCTCGTACCTACACGCGCGCACTTAGCTGTGTAACGACATTACGTCCACCTTTATAGGTTCATGTATGTGAGTTACAAAAATGCGCAAATGCAGGGTTCCGTATGAGTTTTGCTGGATCAGTAATGATCATGAAAAGCATTGCCAGAAAAGAAACCTACCGTCACATTAGCGGTTACAGTAAAAAAATACAATTTTTTTGTCAAGTATGTACCAGTATGACGTAATTTTGTAACGGTCGAAATGTCAACTTGAAGTGAATTGGTAAGCACTTCTTTCAACGATGTTTAAAATATTTCACAACGAGCTTGCTTCAACCGGCGATGATCAATAACGCAAACTTAGATTAATTACTATAGATCAGAAGTTTCTAACAAAATTCCGCTCCAACCACAACGTGTGAGTTCATGTAATTACATTCACCAATACGCACTTGTGTGCGTGAGTCATGCCACAAGCGGAACGATTGGTAAAAAATTCTCCCCAGATTTAGGAAAATTCACCTTCCGATTTCGCTTTGAGCGGCAATTTTATAAATATACAAATAAATATCGGCGGTCGTCGTGCATCGGCGGTATTAATGTTACTATTTCAGGGAAACAAGATTTGGTGAGCATTTATCCATTCTGGTTTTTCGAATTTTTTGGTAGTAAAATAGGTACTTTTCTGGTAGGCGTTTAAACACAAACTTCAACATTATCTCGGACTTTCCTTACACATTGTATAAGGTAAGTAATTTAACGAATTATAAAGAGAAATCATGTCTGAAAGTGTATTTTCATACTTACCTTTGTTGGTACCCCACTTATAAAAGTGTATGTGAGAGATATCTTAGTTCAAATACACGTTTGTTAAATTTTTGTCTATCTGAATGAGTGAACCGATTTTGATAACACATTCAGAAACGGGCAGACAATAGGGTAAATATACTTCAATGGAGCTCCATTGTGAGTCGGTGCCTTGAGTTGAACCTGACCTGAACCATGAACCTGACTTAAAAAATGAAAGTTTACTTCATAGTACTACGATAGTATTTGCCTTACTGATTGTAGTTGATATTCCATGGACGGTGTTTCTTCATCGTTTTTATTTTTCATAATGTCGTGATCCGACAAAATCGAAAAGACGTACAAATCCTGAAATTATTATAAATAGGTAAGTGTAAGTGCAATGAGCCCGCTTCAATTCTAAAGAGAAATCATGACTGAAAGTGTATTTTCATGCATACCTTTGTTGGGACAGCACCCCGACGTAATTTGCATAAGCCACCTTTAGTCGTGAACTTTGCTTTGTCGTCGAAATGTCTTGAACAAATTACAGTGAATTTACTTGGCTTCCAATAGGTTTCCTTGCGATTCAGTCTAATTTTTTCAATCCATAAGGCAGCAACATTAGGGTCAGTAGGGAATCTTTAAATAAATTTATTAAATGTGGCAACCTTAATAATTAATATACACATACCCAAAACTGGTTAAAACATCTTGTTTTCAACAGAACAAAATAACATCAACACTTTTTGTTTTTAGAGTACCACTTGGTCATCCTAATAATTAATATTTGGTCACCCTAGTAATACATAAACGTAATATAATGTGAATCAGGATTAAAAACAACGGGTACTTAGAATGAGAAAAAAAGATACGGGGTAAAATATTTCTCCCAGAGCTAGCAACATTTTCATTGCAATGGGGTCTGTACTCTGTGATACCTACGATTTATTTTTATGTTTTGAAGAATGTTTTACTCAAAAATGTAAGTTATTTGGTAGTACTTACTTGTGAAATGTGATCTTTAAATGTTTTTGAAACTTATGTGACGAATTATTACATCCTTTCACAGCA
Source organism: Hipparchia semele (assembly GCA_933228805.2). Taxonomy (NCBI): domain Eukaryota; kingdom Metazoa; phylum Arthropoda; class Insecta; order Lepidoptera; family Nymphalidae; genus Hipparchia; species Hipparchia semele. The sequence goes on along the minus strand of OW121735.1, from coordinate 3,856,172 downwards.
CAGTACGGCATTTTTAAATATTTTTGTGCGAGCACAAAACGTCGTCGCACTAAGACTCAACCTTGAACACTGACGCGACGATAAGCATGGTAATATGCTTTCGTATCCCTAAAAATAGCTTGTCGCGTCGACTACTACGTTTCTAAGAGTACCGCAAACTACGGACTAAGCGAGCTCTCTGCCCCTTCTCGCCAAATAACAGACCCCGCTCTCTGCCGTCCCTCTAGACAAGTTCATCCATTGCCCAACTGTATGGATTTCAGAGTGCAGTTACACAGTACGTGATTTAATAGTTTAAGGACTTCACACACGGCAGCTATAATGTATATTAATGTACATTACATCCCGGGATGTATAGCTTTACATTATCTTAACCATCACACACAGAGCAGGTAATGTAATATATCTTTCCCTTATTCCATTGGTATACGTCTCAAAATGATATGTATCGAAATATAAATGTATATTTTCGTATCGCTCTGTATCTTAAGATACGAAGATGTAAAAATATACATTAAGTATAGCTGTCGTGTGAGGTCTCCTGACGATTTATATGGAAAGATGTAAGTAATGAAATGTATCGTGCTACATCTTTACATTATAGCTGCCGTGTGTGAAGTCCTTAAATTATTGCAAAGGCCGGGATGTAGGCAATTGCAGGTCGAGTATGAGTTTGAAGGCCGTGCCGTAGGCGAGGACTTCACTAGATACGAGACAGGCAATTGCCATTTCCCGCCGAGGCATATAGGTATTAGGTAGGTAAGTAAGCTAATGGCTAAGTAAGTAAAGTAGGTACGTTTATCTCACGAAGTTACGGGCGCTTTACTTGTGCTTTCGTCGTGTATGCACATTGCGTAATTGTGCGTGCCTCTCAGGAGCCTAGGTGGGAGCGTTCAGGCGCGAGCAAAGTCTCGCTTAAACTTATACAGATACGACACACACACAACCATGAGCCACGAGCCGTCGTGAATTGCAATAACTGTACGGTACAGTCTGTACCTACCTACTCACTGTTTTATAATTCTCATAATAGCATGTCAATTGTCAATGACACGAACAATCTAGATTTTCTCATACCTTTAGGTACTATTAGGTACTTTTCCTAATATAAACCCTAATTTAAATGCTTTTGGGTTTATATTAGGAAATATGGTCTTGGTAGTTAATGGCATTATAGCTTGTGGACGGCAGAAATCGACGCGCACGCGCGACGTTGCCGCTCTTCTCCATGGATATTTAGCATTGAAAAAAACATGGCGTGCGGCGCGGGTACCTATTTGAAGGGCTTGAATCGAATAAGTATTATTATTTGTTGAATCGTTTAGGTAGAAGCGTGTCGTTTAGTTGTAAGTCGCTTTGTAATAATTTTTGTCTTAATATTTAGGTAGGTAGGTACCTACCTAACTAAATGAAAACAGTATAGATACTGTTTTCATTTAGTTAGGTACATATGTAGATCTACAAGGTATCATAATATCTACTAGTGATGTGGCATCGATGTTTAACTATTTTACATCGATGGATTTAAAATAGGGTAGGTAAGGAACAATCCCACTGTATTGTCCCTATAAATGCAGCTAGCGTTGCCAGGCGTCCGGATAAAGCCGGACATAGGTAGGCTTTTTGATTGCGTGTCCGGCCAAAATAAACGGTGTCCGTCTTGTCCGGCTTTTGTTAGGCTTTTTTTGCTATCCCAGAACATAACGCAAACGTTGAAAGAGCTTTTTCCTTGATAAGTCAGCAATGGACGAAAGAACGCAACAGATTACAGGTTGATACTGTTGCCAAAATGTTGGTTGTAGAATTTAATTTAAAACATTCGACATGTAAGGATTTTTACAACTACATTTTGAAAGAAACTGAGCTCTTAAAGCAGGTTTCGGCAAACCAAAAATATGAATAATTATTTTTATTGTGTTACACAATTTGTGTATAACTCAAAGAGAAAAAGTTTTTTTTGTTTCATTATTTAACTTAAAGAGAAGAAGTTTCTGATTTTTTATTTTTTTTTAGTTAAAAAAGTCTTATTTGTGCCTTTCATTAGTATTTCAGAAAAATTCAAATATGTTGATAAATGTTTAAGTATCTAGAATTTAATTTTGACTGATGACTATTTGACTGATTAATAATAAAGTACCTATCTAAGACTGATTTGGCATTCGATTTTATTTATTATTTCACTAGAAATTAACAAGATTTATGATAATAATCAAAAAAACTTGATTTTACATAAAAATTTTTTGTCGTACCTATTAATACTGAGACAAAATCCTCAATAATATAGGGTGTCCGGCTTTTTTACCCAAATGTCCGGCCAAACTGGCTGGTCTGTCCGGCTATTAGGTTTGGCGACCTGGCAACCCTAAATGCAGCTACCATGATGTGCGAGTCTCAGTCTTATATCGAGCGGCACACGTGAGTGATGTGTATATTAGCTATGTAATATATAGCTATTATGTGTTGTGTTATTGGTACTGACGGACCAGTACAGCAATTTTTTTTTTCTTTTTTTTTTTTATTGAAGTGTTAACCTACACTTAAAGGAAATAACCTAATAGGTTTATAAATACATATCAAAAATTCCGAGGCCGGCGAGATTCAAACCCACATCTCTCTGGGAATCGCGCCCGAGTGTGTTAACCGTTACACCACGGCCGAACCACACGTCAGCCGCCACGAAATTAGTGATATGTATCTACTTTTTCAATCAGTTTTATAGCAACTGTTAGCGACATCTAGTAGTAGTAGTAAGTAGTAGTAGTAGTAGTAGGAATTTTTGATATGTATTTATAACCCTATTAGACTAACAGACCAGTACAAAACTCACATATATACATACATGAACGCTGAAAAAAACAATATACTCCCTGTTTTAGGCAGTCGTATAATAAGCTTCAAGCGACTCACCAGATCGGAGATGTCGGACGGGTCGTCAATGAGGCCATCGCTATCGCTGTCCGTTGCGTCCGACGAGTCGCGCGACTTGGCTGGAGGCGGGTCATTGACCTGCGACAAAACAAAAAGTCTTCTCAACGCCCGTTTTCACCAACGTCCCCTAACTTTTTTTTTTAAGCTATTGCATAGCTTCTATCGCGGGCCTTGAGCGTGGAGACCGAATCCAGAAATTCCGTAGCGAAAATAACCTGACACGGGACTCCTCTCACCGCTAGATGGCGTTGATAAAAAATGCTATGCAATGAGGATCAGTAAAGTTATAGCAAATTCAATAGAACCAGTATCCACGTTATTCTCTATTACATAATAATGATATTCCTTTTTGAATTATCCAAATCGGACAATAACTTACGAAGATATTAAGTATTAAACATACGCTGTTTCTGCCGCCTACATTCAAGGTGCGCGGATGCGTGTGACGTCACAGTGACGGTCCGAGCGAGTCGGCATGCGGCAGTCGGTAGCTACTCATTAATGGTGTGCCGATTCGATTATTTATCTAATCGATTATGCAAACCAAGATAATCGATTATTAATCGATTATTAGTTCGAAATAAAAATTGTTACAAATTGTCTCACCTCCATATTATAAAAATGAAACAAAACTGAATTAAATCACATATTTATTTAAAATGAAACACTACTAGATATTAAAAATCAAACAATACAAATACATCAATTCTCCTGCTTGTAGAAGGTTTCTCGTCTTCAATCAGATGTATTCTCTTTAAATGTTCTCGCAGATTTGTAGTGTTACCACAGAGTTTTATTTGTTTTTTACACAATTTACAGGTTGCTTCTTGGCCAGTTTTATCAAAATGTGACCACACATAAGAAATACTTTCACGGCGTTTCATTTTAAAATTCACAAAAGTTTTCACTCAGAACTTGAAGTTGAAAGAAAACTATTATAACGTCTGAGATTGTATACGTCTCATGTGTTATGAAGCTAAAACCGTAAAACAATGCTTAAAACATAATTCGGGATTTCCCCTACAATAGAGCATACTACCCATCATTACACTTTTTACTAGTAACGGAGATTCCCCTTGCATGTAGGGTTACCATAACTTAAATGGCTTACTCCCAATAATCGATTGTATCTAAATGATAATCGATTGCGAACGATCATCTTGGTAATCGATTAATCGATTATTGATAATCGATTCCGCACACCATTACTACTCATAGTACACGAATCGACGGAGCGCGGGAACTAACCGCAGGTCATTTTATTTGCAATTTATTTAAATAAAGTGTTGTTTTAAAGTATAATTTTGTAATATTTAAATATAAAACGTTCCAAATATGAGTACAAGTAAAGTAGAAGCTGGTTTTGTGCAAGCTCAATCAGATAACCTTCCAAAAGTGGATTCTTTCATGGTATTTGATTGGTGTATTATTAGATTTAGTTTTCATTTTTGGTTTCATATTAACCTGCACTGCTTGTGTTTTTTGACCCATTTCATTGGTTTTTGATAATACTTCTATTTCTTCAAGTATGTTCAGGGGATCACTGTTTTGAATGATGGTTGAGTCTTGATTCTCACACTCTACTACTTCAATGGAATGCAACAACAGGTCTTCGTGTCCAATATCTTTAGATAAAACTCTTTCAAAATATTCTATATCTTGTCTTTTCTTGAATCCGGGTCTATCAATTTTCTTTTTTTGAAGCTTTTGACATTCAAACTTATGAGGCAAAACTCCCTTCTTCAGTTTAAGCCTTCCTCCAACCAACTTAAACTTTATGTAATTTTCCATATCTTCTTTCAACTGAAATAGGTAAAAAAAATATTATTAGTTTATTTACTTCTTGTTGTTATATATGGGTAGTTCTACGATAAGAGGTAACTTGTGCGGCAATCAGTTTAAAATAAAAATTTTACTCTATATGTTGTTATTTTTTGCAATGAAACACATCACCTAAATGTACTTTATTAAATAACATCACGATTCAATGCCTAATTAAAGTATATTTTTCAGAAATTCCTTATAAAGTCTAAAAAAGCCTCTAACCTGGCCTGTCCCTCTGTCGGTTTCAGTTTAATTTGAAATGATACATACTTTTTTTGTATCAGTTATTAAACTAAAGTATGTTAAACACAAATTTCAATAAATTTATTTAAGTATTGTTAAGGAAAAATAGAAAAATATTTATTTATTTGCAATATATTTTAAACTTTACTTTTGTCCCACTGTTTTTGGGTATCTACTCTAGAAAATTTCATTCCGCTACTACAAACACAAATATAAAACGGCCATATTCCAAAAATTGCTCAAAGTCATCTACCGACGTAAAGTTAGTAATGCAAACACGTGAGCCGTTAAGAGCGCCGTCATTTGTTAGTTGTTGCGACCGTTGATTCGAAGTAGTCGTTTCGCGAGGTCATTATGTCTCTCACCTGGCAAGTCATAAAAGTTACATTATTCATTCAATTTATTTGTATTTACTGGTCTAATTTAATAATGATGGACTAATGAAAGTGTGATACATAATGTACCGAAAAACTTCTTATGTCAATTAAAACAATACAATTTATCATGAAAACGTCTCTCACCTGCCATATTTCACCTGGCAAGATAAATGTCAGGAGAGAAACTTGTTGATCAGGGGAGATAAGGTTAGTGCAAACAAACAAAGTCAATAAAGTCAACAAAGTCAAAAAAGTCAAAAAAAGTCAAAAAAGTCAAAAAAAGTAAAAAAAAAAGTCAAAAAGTCAAAAACCGTCAAAAATGTCAAAAAAGTCTTTTTTGACTTTTTTTGAATTTTTTGAATTTTTTGAATTTTTTGACTTTTTTGAATTTTTAATAAAATATGCATAAAGTGACTTGCCCTTACGTGAAAAGATAAATAAATAGGACAAAAATCGTAATATAAGTGTTTAATGAAAAAACAGCTACTTTTCTCCGTGGCCGTATTCTCTATGGACTTGAAACCTCTTATCGTAGAATCACCCATATAAGGCATAGCTGAGGCAGATTCATAAATGCACCGCGTCAATGATATGATTTGACTACCTCAGTGGCGCGTCGGGCGAACACCCGGCTATGACGGAGGAGGTTGCAGATTCGATTCCCGCCGTCGACAAATATTTGTGACGGTCTGGGTGTTTGTATATGTATGTATTTACAAAAGAAAAGTACCTATCTATTTATCCTATATTATATCCGTTGTCTGGCTACCATAACACAAGCCTAGTTGTTTACCTTGGGGCTAGATGGCGTTGTGTTAATTGTCTCGCAATAATTATTTAAAAAAAGTGATATGTGTCAATGATAAAATAATGTTTTCCTTTACTCTTCGCTTTTTCCCCAAGTACGTCCCTGTATCATTGTTTTGACCTTGAAATATGATATAGAAATCAGAATGAGCGAATAGGTAGGTACCTACATACATAGGTTTATCCACAAAACTCAGAAAAAGTAAGTAGGTAGGTAGGTAGGTAGTTATGTTTTATTAATACAGCGGCTTAAAATAAGAGAATACTTAAGTACACATACACGTAATCGTAGGTACCAACTTATTCCCATATCAACTAAATAGTAGGTACTCACGTAGGTATGTTTAGTTATGTAGGTACTTACATCGAAATGATCTTCGCAACAATGTCTTGTAGCCTGGGCAGAAGGTGGAGTTTTATCATCTCTTTTCGCAACTGCATACCATTTTTTTCGTAGTTTTGGGTCTTTCGGCACGTTAAAAAACAGTTTTTCGGGCGTTTTAAAAGAAGTATTTGTACATTTTGGCACTATACAATATTTATACATAGTTAGAAAAGTGAATTAGACACAAATCGAACACTTAATTTGTTTAACCAATCAAAAAACTTGCGCGCCGTATCGCTGCCAACGGCTAACTGGCGTGGTTCGTCACTGTGACGTCACAGCCTACCGCGCCGGCACGTTAGTGAACTTCGCTAGTAATTTCTTCATAACTTCGTCAATTTTTGTCGTAGAACAAAATTTTTTGCACTGTATGTTAAGGATTTCTTAGCTCTATAAATCTGCATTCTTAGTTAAAAACCTTACTGATCCTCATTACCGCGGCAGTCCCCGAGTGCCACACGTCTTTTTTTTCCAGATTCCTAAAAAAATAAATGTAGGGAAAATAACAAAAAACAAATTTTATATAGGCTGTTCCTAAATAGTAAGCCGTTTTTTTTTTATTTTAATAATTCAATCAAACAGCATCAACAACATTAAATTAAGTAGGTACTTCAAATTTATTTATTTCATGTAGGCCAACTTGTGGCTCTTATGATAAGTCGAGAATCTACCACCGGTTCTGAATGCTGATTCTGCTGAGAAGAGCCGGCAAGAAACTCAGCAGTTGCTCTTTTCATAACAAGAAATGTTACAATATGTACTTATCTATCTTGTGGATAGCTGAAGCAAAGCAGTTTGGTTCCAAGTATAATAGTATAGGATCCCGCTATACAACGACCTTCACCGAGATGCTTATTTAATGAGACGTATTTTTTATGTTATTAAATATGCCAATAAATATATCCTATATGGGTTGCCTAACAAATTTCAGTCCAGAGTATTTTTAATTAATAATTAAAAAAAAAATTTTTTAAACATTGCACCGGTGTGATTATTAAATAAATTTGATACCAATCGAAAGTTTGAAGCGCATAGAATATGCAAACGTTAGGTTGCCTATTTTTTTCCGGTCAAAACCACGGGTTGCCAGGTGTAAACAGGTAAATCTATACTAGCATTTTGCAACGGTCTGATTATAAGGAACACGGTGGTATAGGGTTGCCTGCGAAAAATCAGTCCCGAATTACGGTTCAGCGATTTCTTTAGCCATGTTTAATGTTTCATTGACTACTGCATACGACGTTGGTGATGAATTTATGGGAGGCAAATATTCAACTCTTTGCTTCTCACTGTGGTCTAAAGATATCATACAGTTATAACCCAACCACATAGGAACAGAATCAATTCTTGATAACGACATTATCCATAATAAATCTTTATCTGTAGCTATTTCTGTAGCACCTTTGCATAACTCGGTTGTATTGGTAAACGAATCTACAGTAATCAGCTGCATACTTGCCTTAGGTTTCGAATAATATGGTCGAATTTCTCGTGATATTTCATTGAAACGCCTTCTCTTGCGGGTAGGCCCTTCTTCATTTTTGTTGTCCTTTACTTGAGGCGCTGGTGAAGTTGTAGCTTCACCATCATCAAAATTATCAGTTCTATTACTAGAGAATTGATAAATAATGCCAACTGTGTCGTGCATAGTGTCCTTTCCAGAAGTTGTGTCAACGAAGCGGTCGAAATTATCGAACGCTACGTGGGTGCTGTGTCCATTTGCTGCAGTGATGCCTTTTGGTATAACTTTGTTATCTTGGATCGATGTATACGTCATTTCGGTTTCCAATTCTTCTGCCAAATTATATCCAATTGTATGGCCATACCTATTAAGTATCGTAATTACTTGCCTAGAGTTGGTTAAAGACTTTACTGCCAATCCAAGAGATAAACTTTTTGCGGTCTTACATGCACCCCTAGTGACAGCATAAATAACGTCACTACATATTGACGTTATTTTAGCTTTCAGTCCCTTCGAATCTTCATCAGAATGATTAGGTCCTTCAATAAGGTTTCGCATAAAATCTATTAATTGCTTAGGAATGTCACATTCTCCACGAATGACATCATCAGCAGTTACGTTGCGAGAAAGCGGATGAACATCTATATTTTTAATGCAACTTCTCAAATAATATGCTACATTTTCAAACTCATAATCATTTCTTGTCTCCAAAAATTTAAAATTGTTAGCCATTACAGAAACGTCCATGTCTGTTTTGTACACAATTTTTTTGTTACGTATTCCCATTGACGCTTCAATCGTAATAAGATTACCAAATTTCTTCATTAACTTTTTTTGCAAGGTTTCACATCGGTAATCTTGAATATCATCGAAATCAATTTCATGATTTCCAAACTCTAGCAATAAAGCTTGGTATCTTAAAAATAATTGAGCCAAGTACATAACTTGGTTGTTTTCAATTATTTCTGTCTCAATGAAATTTGATATGGATTGAAAAGCCAACTGATGTAACTGTCGATATTTATTATACGTGGAATCGGTAGATTCTTCCGTGGACCGCTTATTTTTCGATTGATACAGTGCGTAACAAGGCAGATGGTACGCGATAGTTTGATGTTGAAGTTTGGAGAGAATCTCCGAATCGCTTAAATTTTCGGCGATATTTTTGATCTGTAGTGGTACTTTGTCACCTTTAGGGAAAGTAAGATTAACCAGCTTCTTTCCACATCTTTTTTGGCTGTGGTCACAAAAAAGACAAATAATTGTGCTTGATGTCGATGCTGTTGATATCGTTGCTGTTGATGTCGTTGCTGTTGATGTCGATGCTGTTGACGTTGACTGCTCCTAAAAGAATTTAAATCATTCTTTGAGTAAAAATGGAAGAAAACAAATATAAATGAAAATACAAGTTCAATTAATAGATTTTCATGTCACTTTTTTAAAAAAGCTTAAAAAAATAATAATTTTTTATTACCTTGTCAAAGCCCCCAAAAGTTTGAGGCAGGTCTTCAACATTACTCGTTTCATCCTCAGCAACTGTAGCACAGGAATCGACACTAGGATTCAACTGTTGTGGTTCTTCTTCAGTAGTAGATACATCGGTATGCTCCTAAAAAAAAAAACAATTTTTGCAATTAAATGAAAATGTTTGGTATAAATTTTAAAATTTTTTTGATAAGAATAGTTGATTTAAAACATCCTCATTTAATTATTCCAAAAAAAAAAGGAAATCAGAACATTTTCTTGTTCAATTTTCAACTACCGTTTTTTAAGTAAATTACAAAAAAAATATGTGTGTCGAAAATTAACAAAACCATAAGTGAGTTTTACTAGCAATTACTTCAACATGACAAAAATATTATAGAAGATGTATTAGCTTAGATAATTTTAAAAATTCAATTATTATGTACTTACTGTATATTCAGCGATAAATTTAAGAAATTCTTCGTTATATTTTTTATTCAAAACAGTCACTTTTTTGTAGCACGTGGTATGATAACCTACAAATTGGAGTGACGCACTGGGTAGCTCAACAAAATTGTATTTAAATTTTTTTTTTTTACGAAAAGCTAACTTTAATGCACAGTTTTTAAAAGTTTCATCAATAAAATCAATTATTCCGTCATCCGAATCACACAAAAAACACTTTTTGGCCATTTTTTCCAACAATAAATAGCAGCACGTTTTTTCACTTGTATCTATAGCGACAATCTACTCCAAAATAATGCACAGCATATACGAGTCTATCGCTATCCTTTTCATTTCCAAGCACAAATAGCATGCGCACTCTCCTTCTTTAAATGGGCGGACTTTAAACAGCTGCTACGCTGCGTCCTTTTCTACCGCATGGGATGGTTGGTCTGGGACCTCTCTCTCACACACATTCACTCGCAGCGATATTTTATTATTTAAAATTCGACAACCGTAATTCGGGACTGATTTTTGCAGGCAACCCTATACCACCGTGTTCCTTAAGAAATAATCTTTCATTTTATCTTAGTTTGATTCAGTAATCAGACCGTTGCAAAATGCTAGTATAGATTTACCTGTTTACACCTGGCAACCCGTGGTTGTGACCGGAAAAAAATAGGCATCCTAACGTTTGCATATTCTATGCGCTTCAAACTTTCGATTGGTATCTTTATTTAATAATCACACCGGTGCAATGTTTAAAAAATTTTTTTTTTTAAATTATTAATTAAAAATACTCTGGACTGAAATTTGTTAGGCAACCCATATAGGATATATTTATTGGCATATTTAATAACATAAAAAATACGTCTCATTAAATAAGCATCTCGGTGAAGGTCGTTGTATAGCGGGATCTTAGACTATAAGCTTCTTGGTTCCAAGCAACTTTGTTATTAAGGAACAATGATATTAGAAGAAAAGAGAGGTAGATAAGTTACTTAGCTTCAGTTGCGCACGAAAAAGAGACGGTTATATTTTGCACTATTTTGCACTACCTCGTCCTGCATAGAAAAGTGAGAGAAAGACAGATATATTCGAAAAATGCGAGCGTAAAAGAGATGGGGCGTGACGGTAAACTAGAAACTCCAAAGAAAAATAAACAGTGGCGTCATTTCGGCTAATGCCGATTTATGCCTACAGTACTTGTATCACACTAATCACATCACACTTCACAACACTAATATTATAAAGTGAAAGTGTGTGTGTGTGTGTGCGTGTGTGTGTGTGTGTGTGTGTGTGTGTGTGTGTGTGTGTGTGTGTGTGTGTGTGTGTGTGTGTGGGTGTGTGTGTGGTGTGTGTGCGTGCGCGCGCGTGCGTGCGTGCGTGCGTGCGTGTGTGTGTGTGTGTTATGTTGAGGGCAGCCGGGGGATGCAAAGAAATGCAATTCTTAAACTTAATTTATTAATTTAAAAAAAATTACAACTAATTACAACTACATGATAAGTGACTACCGATCGATGTTAGCTCCAATAGTACTCGTAGCTCGTCCCAATACCTCGAAGGCAGCCCTCGATTGACGTCACATTGACGTCAATGCATGTAGGTCGTTGCTGCGCTTGCGCTTTCCTGCTTTCGACGTTACATTAGGGCTGCACCAGCATGACTTTAGGCTATAGATTGCACTAGCGTAACATGTGTGTGTGTGTGTGTGTATGTTTGTTACTCCTTTACGCCTCAACGCGTGAACCGATTTGGCTAAAATTTGGAATGGAGATAGCTCATTCCCAGGATTAAAACATAGGCTACTTTTTATCCCGGAAAATTTAACAGTTCCCGCGGGAATCAAAAAAACTTTATCCACGTGGACGAAGTTGCGGGCATCATCTAGTAGTAAAATAAAAACCTTGTATTGTGGTTTTTAATATATGTATTATTAACTAGCTTTTTCCCTTGGTTCCGCTCACGTGAAACTCCGTTTTTAGGGTTCCGTAACCAAAGGGTGCCAACGGGACCTTTTTACTGGGCCTCCGCTGTCCGTCCGTCCGTTTGTCCGTCCATCTGTCAGTGGGCTGTATCTCGTAAACCGTAAACGTACGTGTGAAAATTTCTATTGCCACTTTAAGAACAAATAATAAAAATTTAATTAAATTAAAAAAACAAAGGGGCTTCCATACATGTAAAAGAAGTCGAAATAAAATTTTATTTTTTTACCCTGGCATTGTATGTGCGGAACTCTTTCAAAGCGAGGCCCGACTCGCACTTGGCCGATTTTCTTGGATTCCGTTCCCGTTGCCGATCTCTTTTCCAACCTTTATACCTATTTTGAAGGAAGTTTTCTATAACATCTACCTATAGCTACACAGATTGATATAGAAAATTTTGGTTTTTTCAAAATCCCGAAGATATATCCGAAAAATATTCGAAGCTGTTTTTAGATTACGAATGTTATATGAAAAAAAAACCTGCAGGACAGGAAGAGCTGATTTTTTCAATAAGGTTAATCCTCTGCTAGAAGTATATGTATTTATCTTCATCCTCAAAATGGTTTGAACATATTTTACTTGCACTGTTTGGCTGCCAGCTGCTTTCTCTTCTTTGCTCACGCACAATATCCACCCATCGAATGCGCCTTAGCTCATTTAATGGAAATCTAGAAAAAATACTTAGTTACATAAACAATATACGTATGTACTACCTCGTAACGCTACAATAAATTATTAAACTTATAATTAATTTTCATTATTTATGCAGCAGTGATAGCCCATTGGTTTTTTTTTCAAGATAGCCCTTGACTGCGATCTCACCTGGTGGTAAGTGACGATGCAGTCTAAGATGGTAGCGGGCTAACTTGGAAGGGGTATGGCAGTGTAAATTCAACCCATACCCCTAATCGGCTTCTACATGCCATCGTGCCAGAATGCTAAATCGCTTGGCGGCACGTCTTTGACGGTAGGGTGGTAACTAGCCACGGCAAAAGCCTCCCACCAGACCAGACCTCATACAATTTAGAAATTATAAATTCCTAAATTGCCACCGCCGGGAATCGAACCCGAGACCTCCCAGTTATAAGAACACAGCGCTCACCACTGCGCCAGGGAGGTCGTCAAAAATTGGTAAAACATCTGCCTCTCGGAATGGGGACGGCGGGAAGAATTCAGAGCTATGCGCGTTTGTAGAAACTGAATATTGCTTAGCGGTGATGGATAACATCGTGAGGAAACATGCGTTCTGCATGGCTGAGAATTCACCATTATGATCTCAAAGTTGAGGCCACCAATCCGCACTTGGACATCTTGGTAGGCCTTAGCCAAAATCCCCTCATTGTAAGAAGAGAGTTGTACTCAGTAGTGGACCGTAAAAGGGTATTGGACCATAGTTAATTTATCGTTCCCTAAAACAGAAAAAGCAGCGTCTATCCTCCATTGTGCAAGCTCGCATTCTCACTTTCTTTGGTCACGTATCAAGACGGGAGGTTGAATCAATCGAACGTCTAGTGGTCCAAGGCAAAGTAGAGGGCACAAGGGGACGTGGCAGATCGCCAATGAGATGGACGGACCAAGTGACGGCTGCGGTGGATGTCCCGTTGCACGAATGCTCAAGAAAAGCAGCTGTTAGAGGAGTGGAGGCGCATAGTTAAGCGTGCCACAACACCGAAATAACGACCACGACCACTCTGACAAGAGTGTAACGACTGAGAAGAAGAGAAAACAGGAAATATGCACACTATTTGAATTGTCCAAACTCAGAAAACATCTATCTGTTTATTTTATATTCTTTGATCGGAAACTTTAAAAACGTACAACGATAACTTGATACCATCAGAAGACAGCCGCGTACTTATTGTCAGTGATACAAGGTCGAAATTGCAATGAGTTGCATTCTACACGGTCTCAAGTCAACGCGCACCAGTTTGTAATTGTTGAATATGTGAAAAATACGAAATAAATAAAAGAAATAGTTTTACTTACGAATGAAATGTGATTCCTTGACTTTTGGAAACCTTTTTTGTGTAGTTTTTGCAGAATCTCATCACACACGACGGCATTTTCGGTTGTTTTGGGGGACAGATACAAAATACACATTACTTTCAACGACGCGACGTTGTCGATAGCGAGACGACAGCGAGGCGACTGAGCTCAGGTTTGCTAATTAGCTTAGTTTTAACGTGCCACTTGCGGTCCGCGTATAAATTATCTACCTCTTTTTTCTTCTAATATCATTACTACACAAGCAAATAATTACTGTTACTACGTCATTGTTCAACGGCACACTAGCACAAAATACTAGTGATGGGTTGTCTAAAGATTTTTTTTTTATCTTTATTTATTATATAGGGCTTTTATACAATAAGTATATGAGAGCCCCAATAAAAGCTTACCTTTTTTTACTAAAGTAACATTAAATTTATTTGGACTTAAATCTAGATAAATTATAAAAAATAACAGCTGATAATAGCATTGTACTTAATTAAAACTTAATGTTGTATATGAATTAATTATACACCTAAAATATGAAATAAATCACGTATTTACTCGTACTCAGCTACAGAATGAAAGACATGGAATTAGAAAATATATTTTATTAGTTTTTAAAATGGATTAATCTATACTAATATTATAAAGCTGAAGAGTTTATTTGTTTGAACGCACTTATCTCAGGAACTACTGGTTCGAATTGAAAAATTCTTTTTTTGTTGGATAGTCCATTTATCGAGGAAGGCTTTAGGCTGTATAACATCACGCTGCGACCAATAGGAGCGAAGCATCAGTGAAAAATGTTGCAAAAATGGGGAAAATTATCCATATTAAAAAAAAACACGTGTGGTACTCGGGGACTGCCGCGGTAAAGCTATTGCATAGCATTTTTTATCAACCCCATCTAGCGGTGAGCCGCTAGATGGGGTTGATAAAAAATGCGCCATCTAGCGGCTCACCGTAGAGGAGTCCCGTGTCAGGTTATTTTCGTTACGGAATTTCTGGATTCGGTCTCCACGCTGGCCCGCGATAGAAGCTATGCAATAGCTTAATATATTCTTTTAAAAACTTCTTAATCGCGAGCATAATAACTGAAATTGACGCGGACGAATTCGCAGGCAACAGCTAATTCTGTTATAAATAGACACTCTCACCTGAAAATCATAATGATGTATCGTTGGTATGGCACTTGTCGTTAAGTTTCTTCTATATTTAGATTTTGTATCGAAACAAACGCGTTCAAAATGGTCTGAGCATATAACACTTGATCTTCTAGAGATCCAGTTTACGCTTCTGCGGCAAAAGGTTACCCATTTGTTCCGTAAATAAGGGTCCTTTGGGAACCTGTAAAAGCCATCAACATTGTGTTTCTAACCGACTTCGAAATACTGTAAACGTAAAAAACCGACTTCAAACGTCACTACAAAGTACCTATATCCATTGTGCCTATAGAAGAGCTCCCAGGATCCCATCATCAGATCCTGACCTGATAACAATGGGACCATCTTTCAAACAAAAAAAAAAAGAATTTTCTAAATCGGTCCACGCGTCTTCGAGTAAGAAGCTCATGCTTTTTTGGAAGTCGGTTAAAAACATAACGCTCTTTTAAATGACTCGAGTAAATGCAAAACCCTTTAGAGGCAGTGTTTTTTTTTTTGTATTAAGTATAATATTGTATTAATGCGAACTCGCCATCCTCAACATAAACGCAAAGTTTCCTGGAGGATGGCATATAAAAAAAATTAAAAAATGTATCGTTGTATAGATCTTGAACAATAAATTAAAAAAAAAAAAGTTCTTAAGTAAAAGTCATTCATTCGTTCCATCAGTCACATCACTAGTCAAACGGGGTCGACTGAATTACGTACCACGATAACAACTTGATAACAACTATCGTTATTTCCGTCGCAATCATGCCGATGTAAAATCATATTTTTATGTGGAAATAATAGTTTATTCGAGTAGCAAATAACTTACGTGTGATAGGAAACTCCGTCTTTAGAAAAGTTTGACGTTTCTGATCGTCGTTTACAGTGTATTACTGAACAAGCGACCATTTTCACTAAGTCCGTATAGCGACAGTTACGGAAGCATACTGACGATAGAATTCGACCATTTAGCCACGACTTGGCAAGCGCACGCATTCCCCTCTACCGAAGTACATGTACAAACGTACGTGTTAGCTTGTAAGTGTGACAGCTTTCGAGTGAGTGTGCGTTCATAGATACATTAAGTATTTTACAAGAGTGTGCGGAAGTGAGTATATGTGTGCTGCACGTAGGCTGTACGTGATTACCTCACCTCCCGCAGAAAGTGGCGGAATATATTCAGTACTAAATCTGCGTAAAAGCTCGTCCCGGCTAAATGTACTTCGGCAGAGGGGAATGCGTGCGCTTGCCAAGTCTAGTAGGGCCAGTTTAAGATTTATTCATTTATCAATACAAGAAACGAAATATATTCATTTCAATCACGTGATAATTAGTAGATATAGCGTGGGTATATAGTACGTTTATCTCACGAAATTACGGGCGCTTTGTGGTTACGTCGTGTACATGCACATTGCGTAAGTGTGCGTGCCTGTCAGGAGCCTAGGTGGAAGCGGTCAGGCACGAGCGACCTCTCGCTCACACTTATACAGATACGACACGTACAATACGAAAATCGGTAGTACCTCGTACCAGTAACGGTATGGTAACGAAAACCGGTATAGATCCTCGTATCGGTACCGGTATAGTAACGAAAATAAGTATAGAACCTCGATCGGTACCAGTATAGTAACGAAAACCGGTATAGTACCTCGTACCGGTACCGGTATAGTAACGGAAACCGGTATAGTACCTCGTATCGGTATAATAACATAAATCGGTATAGTACCTTGTACCGGTACCGGTATAGTAACGAAAATCGGTATAGAACCTCGTTCCCGTACCGGTATAGTAACGAAAACCGGTATAGTACTTCGTACCCGTACCGGTATAGTAAACAAAATCGGTATAGTACCTCGTACCGGTACCGGTGTAGTAACGAAAACTAGTATAGTACCTCGTACCGGTACCGGTATAGTAACGAAAACCGGTATAGTACCTCGTCTGCGAAACTGAACATCTCATTTAGGCGCATGGTGTTCCGCATGATCGTTGGGAGAGCGTTTTTTTCGAGATGTTTAATTATCTTTATGGAAGAATCCTCGAAATGAGCTGAACAAACTAAATGGCTGCTTCTCTTCAAATCCGCTCTTGACATTAAGTCTTCTCTATCGATAATTTTCAGCCATTTTCTTCGCCTGCAATACGAATGCATAGACAATAGAAAAAAACTTTAACAAAGAGAAGTTTTTTTTTAATTCTTTATTTTAGGAGATCGGTCCTTATCGACTACGTCACTCCATTTGACATCGAACTCATTTTATACAATTCACCTACTACACTTTCTGTACAAAAGAGAAAAGTTTTAAATTATGATAGACTAGTTGATGCCCGCGACTTCGTCCGCGTGGATTAAGATTTTTAATTCCCGTTGAAACTCTTCAATTTTCCGGGATAAAATGTAGCCTATGTGTCAACCCTGGGTATTAACTATCTCCATTCCAAATTACAGCCAAATCAGTTAATTCGTTGTGGATGGCGTGAAGGAGTAACAAACATACACGCACACACCCACAAACTTCCGCCTTTATAATATTAGTGTGAGTGCATGTCTTTACCTTTCGATGTCCTTAGGCAGTGTGAAAAACGTGAGGTTCGGATCTCTATTAGAATTCAGGCAACCGAACGCGATGCAATACGCTTTCGCTTTTGTTCTCTTCCTCTGCATATTTCTTGTGCGACGCAATGTATATCGACCTAACGAGCGGCCCGGGCGGCGCGCGGCTCCCTACTGCATAGGCCCGACTAGACGACCTGTAGTCTCACTACACTACAGTCCTATCTCAGCAAAATCATTTAAATGAATAGCGACTCTTCCTACCACGCAATAAAGCGCAATTCAGGTCGCACGGCCTGACCTGTAGTCTCACTACACTACAGTCCTATCTCAGCAAAATCATTTAAATGAATAGCGACTCTTCCTCCCACGCTTTAAAGCGCAATTCAGGTCACACGGCGCGATTTCATTCTCAGGAGTACCCGAGCGACGCGCGGCTCCCTACTGCATAGGCCCGACTAGACGACCTGTAGTCTCACTACACTACAGTCCTATCTCAGCAAAATCGTTTAAATGAATAGCGACTCTTGCTACCACGCAATAAAGCGCAATTCAGGTCGCACGGCCTGACCTGTAGTCTCACTACACTACAGTCCTATCTCAGCAAAATCGTTTAAATGAATAGCGACTCTTGTTACTACACAATAAAGCGCAATTCAGGTCGCACGGCGCGCTTTCGTTCTCACGAGCGACCCGAGCGACGTGCGGCTCCCTACTGCATAGGCCCGACTAGACGACCGTAGCATAGGCAAACAGATGACCAGTACGGAAACTCAACCCGATAATAACATAATTTGTACAGAATTTTATGCTCTACAATTTTTATAATAGACGCAAATAGCATTGAAGCCACAGGAAGCAAAATATTTGCGAAAAACTGAATTTTGTGACCTTTGACCTTGAATAACTCAAGCTGTGTACACGAGATTTTATGAGACTTGTGAGACAATATTTAGAACGCCAAAATAAAGGTCTAAACAAGTTTACACCTGGTTCGCTTTCATTGCTCGGTTAATCCCCTTTTTTCGCTAAAATGTCTGGGTTACATTGTGTTGACCCGTCGGGCCAGTTACTTTTTGGGCACAGACGAGCGACGATTCTATTACATACTTATTCTATATCAGCTCATTTTTTTGGGCAACGATTTATACCTTTCCTCTTGCTAGTGACGTACGCGAGATTGGAATCGGCGATATTTCGAATTCCCACGACAAATTGACGTCAGTTTGCGTATATTTGGTCGTGCCTGTCGCGTCTTCTACTTGCGGCAGGAATAGGATATATTTTTTATTGTGAATTTTTTATCAAAATGATTGGAACAAATCCTTGAATATTTTGTTTGGTTCCAGTAAATTGCCATACAATTGTCACTATTCTCTTAAGTTTAATATTGTTCTAATTCGCTGTTGATTTTAGCAAATAAATAAAATAAAACATTGGTGAATGGTGTACACTAGAAAATAATATTATTTGTACACTTACCTTCGGAAAAGCGTTGCGAAGTAAAAATGTGTTTGTATTTTTTTTTATTATGAATTTTTTATCAAAATGATTGGAACACATCCTTGAATATTTTGTTGGGTTCCAGTCAATTCTTTTGGTGGCAGCAACCCAATGGCTGCGCCGAGTTGGATCATTTGGAAATCTAGAATAATAAAATTTCCCATTAACTTCATCATTTCGCTCATTTGCGACAAGGGTGACATAACTCAAAATTCACCAATTTTAGTGTCGCAAATTTATACTTTTTGCTATAAAAACAACATTACGCTAAGCACAAAAAAAATAAGAGCGAGAGAGATTGTGACTTAATGCTCTGTCGCTTTCTTGGCCGCTGTGCTGTTTCGAGACCGCAGCATCCACAAAACATTACTCTCTAACGATAGAATTCTCTCATCGTCGATTTTGAATTATGTCACTCTTGTCGCAAATGAGCGATTTTAACCCACTCTTAGCACAAGCTTTTCGCTTATTTGGAGGGAAGAGTAGAATATAAGTCAAGTTCAGCTTGGCTAATATTCTTTGAAAAATAAATTGGGAACTAAAATATTGTCAATAAATACCGTACTTACGAATGAAATGTTACTCCGTCAATTTTTCTTGCACTGTCGCTTTTACACTTCAAAACGCTGCAACGCACCATTGTTTATATTCTAGATCAGTTTTAATAACTTAAAGCACTCTTTATTTCGGGTTAAAAACTTTAATTTAACACTAAAATTATCATAACACTGTGAAATACCCACTCTTGTACGTCTTGTTGCTCACAATAACTCACAATGTATTGTGAGCAACAACTCAAAACGTGGCACGCAGTGAGGGACGGATATAGACATAGCTGTGTCTCATTCTATCTTGTTTGACATCGCTATACTGGCATCTCTTTCGTGTGGGAGTGAAAAGGAGATATCATTAAGTCTATAGTACTTCTCTGTTTACGATCGCTCGTTTGGGCATAGATAAATAAAATCAACGAAACAGAACAGAAGGTGCAAATGGTACAATTTGGTTTTAAATGAAAAAACCCTTAATAATTTATTAATTCAACTAGTTGATGCCGGCGGCTTCGCTCACGTGGATATATTTTTTTAACAGTCTGTTAAAAAGAAGATATCGGCGAAATAACCTCCTCCTTTTTTGAAGTCGGTTAAATATAAGCAAACTTATAATATGTTACCAATTCTGGCGGTACTGGAACTTACCTGTAACAATCAAAACAGATTTTGTTAAAACAAGATTACTTAAAAGCGCCAATGTAATGTAATGGTAGGTAAATCTTAAGATTAGGGTTGCCAGATTTTTATTTAGCCTATAAGGGACAAATGGTTAAATGGTTAAACGGGATTTCAGTTTTTTACCCGGGACAAATAAAAAACAAAATTATTTAGTGTCATTTTTTTTTGATATTTTTCCGAGGATCGAGTCAGTTTAAACATAATTTTATTCGTTTTAACATATCTCCAAAAATCAATACAGTTATAATCGTAATTAGATAGGTATAAACGATCATCAACTCGCTTTTTTACGAATGTTGCGTGTGTGAATATACTTGAATCGATTTTATAATGAAAAACGAAGTACAGTTCAAATACGGGACATAGCATGTCCCGCCGGGACATTTTAAATTATGCCTAAAATACGGGATGTCACGGGAAATACGGGACGTCTGGCAACGCTACTTAAGATGCAGATTTGATTTTAACAGCAGTAGGCTAGGTAGATAAAGTTTTAACTCTCCGAAAAAAACAGAGCAAAAAATGACATCATATCTCCAAGGGACGATACTGAGTAAACACATAAAATAAAATTGCTAAGTTAGGTAAAATTATTAACCAATAATTAATTATTGCATTTATTTTCAACATGATACATAATATTACAGAGCCAAAATTTTTATATAAACTTACTATACATATTACTAAGAGACGATATAGCTATTTAAAAAAAAAGACGTGTGGCACTCGGGGGCTGCCCCGGTAAAGCTATTGCATAGCATTTTTTATCAACGCCATCTAGCGGCTCACCGTTAGATGGCATTGATAAAAAATGCGCCATCTAGCGGCTCACCGTAGAGGAGTCCCGTGTCAGGTTATTTTCGTTACGGAATTTCTGGATTCGGTGTCCACGCTCAAGGCCCGCGATAGAAGCTATGCAATAGCTTAAAAATTAATATCTTACGAGTTATTAGAAATTACATGATAGGAATATGCTACTAGGCCTTTGCGACGTTTGAGGAGCATCGGCTGAAAGACACCGACTCTAAGCCTTATCAAAAAGACCCAGCCAAAAACCTCCTTCTAATGCAGTAGACACTTATAATGCATTGGGCCAGTTACACTGTGCCCCGTGCAATTTTCCAAACCAAAGGAGATGGCCACTCTCCAATACATTGTTTGCCCCAGAAAAAAAAGTTTATGCGTCACGATGAAACTTTTACCTTTGGGTTGGTTTTCCTGTGTAAATTACTAATAAATAGTATTTTTGACCCTAGATAGTGGGGTTATTGCGTATTGAGTACCCTCACTAAAAATACCTACCGAAAAGGTTGTGTTAGTGAAAAATATTCTGCTACAGATAATTCAACGAACACAAAGTACAATCATTATATTATTTGGTATTTAACGGCGTACTTAGTCCTTTTAGAAAATACATACGCAGAACTAGGGTAACATAAGGTTACACTAGACAGATTTTGTTAAATGGTGCGGTAAAAATCGCATGTTGGTTGGTTGGTGACAGGTCGCCAGTTTGCCATACAACCTTGTCATACAACCCTAACCCCGCAGTCGGGGTCCAACTCTTGGTAAATAAATAAATGGTCTGAACAAATCCGAGCACATCGGGGAATATGGATTTTAAAGTCAATCAAAATCCTTTGCCTAATTATTAATGGTATCAACAAAAATATTCGTTCAATATTCATACAGTGACTATATATACAACGTCTTGATGTAAAGGGTTTTCCAATAAGGGCGGATCGATATTGAAATGGAATAAAACAAGATGTGTGCGAGGTATTAACGAAATTCTTTTTTATTTGAAAGGCCCATGTATGCCATTATGTACTGAATATGACATCGTTCAAATATCCGCCGCGGCTTCGTATGGTGGCACGGATTCGAGAGGTTCAATTTTTAATGACGCTCGCGCATAGATCTGGCTGAATTTGAGCTATGGCTTGGCTTATGTTGACTTTGAGCGCATGGGTCGATTGTGGCTTATTGGCATAGACCTGCGACTTCAGAAAACCCCCCAGAAAAAATACTCTAGTGGCGACAAATCGCAAGACCTTGGTGGCCAATTCACGTCACCTCTGCGAGAGATAAGCATACCCTCAAATCGCTCATGGAGAATTTCCATTGTGGCATTCGCTGTGTGGCACGTAGCTCCGTCCTGGTGGAACCACATGTTTTCCATGCCCATATCATTCAATTAAGACCAAAAGAAATTGGTTATCATTGATCTGTAGCGCTCGCCATTGACGGTGATGGCCTCGCCAAAGTCATATTCGTAAAAGGACCAATGCCGCCACCGGCCCAAAATCCGCACGAAATCATTTGAACGTGCTGCTCAATCGTGTAACTTGTCATGGTGATTTGGCATCAGTGACTGAATAATAAACAATAGATTTGACAGATGCCGCCAAAACAACATGGCCGCCATAGAATGTCAAAATCGACCCGTCTCTATTGGAAAACCCTTTAAAAGCAACACACTGATATTTATGTAATGATATAGTTGGCCTTTGGGATCTAACTTCATCTTGTTATACTGTATAAACATTGGTGGTGATGGTGGTGGTAGAGGAGTCGGAGGTCCTCCCGGAGGAGGAGGAAGACCCCTCAAGTTTTCCACTTGAACTCCAATACTTTCATGCAGAGGCATCTCAGCAGTATCCTCCTGCAGAGAAATATGAATAAGTAAATAGATAAGAAAAAAAAAACCCACAACCTGGAATGTAGCATGTATGATTACTACCCAATGGCATAATGTGCCAATTAATAATGATTATCACACTATAATATTATAAAGGCGAAAGTTTGTATGTGTCTGTGTGTGTGTGTGTGTGTGTGTGTGTGTGTGTGTGTGTGTGTGTGTGTGTGTGTGTGTGTGTGTGTGTGTGTATGTATGTTTGTTACTCCTTCACGCCACAACGAATATATACGATACGATAGCTCATACCCAGGATTAAAACATAGGCTACATTTTATCCCGAAAAATTGCAGAGTTCCCATGGGAATCGAAAAACGTTGATCCACGCGGACGAAGTCGCGGGCATCGTCTAGTAATATATAATTACATTTTATATTGAATTATACATAATTACTGTAGAAGTACAGATTTATGCTGACACAAGATTATAGGTTTTATTATGTTTGAGTTGCATTAAAAATGAAAAAACTTAATTACTAATATAGTACTATAAATAACATAATAATACAATACATACCATTTGAATATTAACATCGGGCAAGCTGTGCTCCACTTCTTGTTCTATATTTTCTAAATTCAGTGCTTTTGCCCTTGTAGCTCTTCTCCAACATGGTCTACAAACTCTTGAAAATATTGGGAGATCTGGCTAAAAAAGCATTAAAAAATTAAAACTTGAAAAAACTTTTCTTTACTGTGAAATATGGAACCAACTTATACGAACTGCAATATGTAATTATACCTGAATTTGAGCCACCCATGACTGTATTATACTATATTCCTGTCTACTTCTGTTAATCCCAATGTTTCTTGCTCGTAGAACAGACACACCACAACCCAAACATACTACTTTGTGTCCATAATCTCGAACAGAAGCATTGACTTGAGTTTGAGATTGAAGAACAATAACGCATTCTTCACAAACTCGGTGTTCTGATGTAACCTGTAATTAACAGTAATATTCAGTAATTCAGAACTAAATAAATGGATAGATAGAAATCTATAAATAGACGTGTCGCACTCGGGGACTGCCGCGGTAAAGCTATTGCATAGCATTTTTTATAGCCATCTAGCGGCTCACCGTTAGATGGCGTTGATAAAAAATGCGCCATCTAGCGGCTCACCGTAGAGGAGTCCCGTGTCAGGTTATTTTCGTTACGGAATTTCTGGATTCAGTCTCCACACTGGCCCGCGATAGAAGCTATGCAATAGCTTAAAAATTACTACCATACAATTACGTATCTACCAACTGTAAGAACATTATATCTATTATATCCCTGTTCTTTATAAATTATTATAATGATTGTGTTAATGAAGTATGTATGTTAATTATAACAATAGAAGTTAGGTACTCACCTCCATAGGAAAAATCCATCCCAGCAAAAGATCACACAGTGGTGAGTCTAATCCGAGCACTCTTCTAGATACAATGCGAGGATTATCGAATGTTATGGTACAGTTAACACAACGATTATGAAACGCCATTGCCGCCGAGATCTCAACACAACATCTCTAATTCACGTTTCACTCACGAACGTTCCGATGCAAACTTACAAGCACTGCGGAGCATCAACTTGCGATCAATTACTTGACGCAGACTTGAAGAAATTACACAAAGCAGAGTAAAATCGGTAAAATACAAGAAAATCACATAAGCTCAAACATACAACTCAACGAAGTTCCTTGTATAGGCACAGATTAAGAATGTTGTATAGGGATGTTCGTCCCGATCCGATACTTAATGTGTAGATCGATACAATGGTATACGATTCAGTTGCTAATTGCATCGATACAATATCATTCGGTACGGTTTGGTGGAATGATACAAAAAAATCGGGCCAAAAATATCGTTCGATCACTGTCAGTTCACTGACAAACGTCAAAGATTTAAAATAATAACATAACCTAAAAGTAGTTTCGTCATTTTATTTGAGACTAGCTATTGCGCGCGACTTCGTCCGCGTCAATTTCTGTTATTATGATCGCGATTAAATGAATGAATACACTTTATTGTACACCACATAAATACAGAAACATATATAAGTACAGTAACATAACTTAAGTTAAAATAAATGATGGCACAAATGGCGGCCTTATCGCTAAGGAGCGATCTCTTCCAGGCAACCATGATGCAAGGTGGATATGATGACAGGATAGAAAATGAGGGTGCACACACTACACATAACTGAATAAAAAAAAAACCTGATAATACATAAAACCTACACATATATAAATACAATAATATAATATATAATAATTAATTACATACATATAATACAATAATAATAAAGACATACATATAATACATACATATATATACCTACAAATACAAACATGGAATAAAATACACTGTATACAAGATCCGGAGCAAACAAAGAATAAGACTAAGCCTGGATGGGCTAGTAGCATTAAAGGATTAATTTATTAGAAATAAAGAGAATGTTCAAGGAGGAAAGAAGTGTGCTTTGACGAGCCTTTTAAAAATGGCATGAGATTGCGCACGCCGAATATGAAGTGGTAAGGAGTTCCAGAGACGAGCAGCCTCAACAGTAAAGGACTTAGAATAGAAGGAAGTATTATGTGAAGGAATTTTTAAAATAAGATTGTTATCAGAACGAAGGGAGCGACAGTGAGAGTCCCCGAGGAACTCAAACCGCTCTTTAAGGTAAGGAGGGGATGCGGGATTGAATAGAACATTGTATAAAAGAGAAAGAATGTGAGTATTCCTGCGAAGGCGAATAGGTAGCCACTTGAGTTTTTCGCGAAATTCGGAAACATGGTCATATTTTCGGAGCCCAAATATGAACCGTATACAAAGATTCTGAATGCGCTCAAGTTTATTAAGCAACTCTTCATTTAAATTGACATAACTCGAGTCCGCATAATCGAGAATTGGTAATAAGAGTGATTGTGCAAGCGCAATTTTAGTTGGTATGGGTAAGAAATTGCTGAGCCTACGAAGAGACCCAACCGAAGCAAACATCTTCCTACTCACCTCACTTACCTGTGGAGCCCAAGATAGGAATCTGTCAAAAATGATGCCCAAATTTTTCACAGTGTCACTATAGGGCACAGATGTCCCATCAAAAACGATACCAGGTAAATTGGGCACATCAATTCGAGTGACCAATTTTTGACTGCCTATTATAATAGCCTGAGTTTTTAGTGGATTCACTTTAAGGCCATATGACTTACTCCACTCTAAAATTGAACTGAGGTCATTATTTAGTAAGCCAATGGTTTCAGCCAAATCAACTAATTTAGCCTGAACATAGATTTGGAGATCATCAGCATACAGGTGGTAGCGAGAAGATAATCTGGAAGTAATAGAACTTATGAAAATTGAAAAAAGGAGAGGAGACAACACGCCACCTTGCGGTACACCGGCATTTATCGCGCACCAGTCGGAAAATGAATCGTCGACACGCGTCCGTTGCCGGCGACCAAACAAGTAACTATGAAACCAATCAATCACTGCAGGAGATATGTTAAGAGAAGCAAGTGTAGCTAACAAAATGTCAAAATCCACATTATTGAAGGCGTTACTAAAGTCAAGTAAGGTCAACACCGTAACACACTGGTTGTCCATACCATGTCGAATATCTTCAGTAATCTTGACTAATGCAGTAGTCGTGCTATGACCAGTACGGAAACCGGATTGGAAAGGATTAAAAAGACTCCACCGGGATAGGAAAAGGGTCAATTGTCGATGAATTATACGCTCAAAAACTTTCGATAGAAATGGAAGTATGGAAATAGGACGATAGTCAGATAGGCCGGAGGGATTTGCTTTTTTCGGTATAGGAGTAATTTGAGCTTCTTTCCAGGAAGTGGGAAAATTTCCAGAGGAAAGGGAGAAATTAAAGATGGATTTTATAACAGGGGTCAGGATATCTATTATGGGAATGATCATTTTCCGACTAATGCAATCAGTACCAATGGCATCAGAATTGACCTCAAGAATGCTTTTCTTAACATCACTGTCAGTGACTTGACTAAAAATAAAAGCAGGATCATTAGAAGTGGGTAAAGCTGAAATTTGATTTTTAGTCCGTGATTTAATAGCGTCATCAATAGCGCAAGAAGAAAAATGCTGATTAAGCTGATTTAAGTCAATTTTAAGAGAGTTATTATTTGTACGTGCTTTCCCAACTCCAAGAGATTTAAGAAATTTCCATACTCGTCCAGAATCATCTTCTTCGAGTATAGATTTATGGATATGGCGTCGTTGTTGATCCCTACACAACCTGTTGCAATGATTCCGAATAATTTTGTATTTTTCTCTATTAATTTCTGTGTTATTCAATTTATATTTAGCTTTAGCAATGTTTCTTTTATGCTGCAATTTTTTGATCTCCGGAGTAAGCCAAGGAGCAGGAAGATGTTTAAGTCGGACCGGCCGAATCGGGGCATGAGTGTCGTAAAGTTGAATTAAAATAGAATTAAAATTTCCTTAATTAAGAAGAATTAAGAAGTTTTTAAAAGAATATATTTTAAATATGGATAATTTTCCCCGTTTTTGCAACATTTTTCACTGATGCTTCGCTCCTATTGGTCGCAGCGTGATGTTATATAGCCTAAAGCCTTCCTCGATAAATGGACTATCCATCACAAAAAGAATTTTTCAATTCAAACCAGTAGTTCCTGAGATTAGCGCGCTCAAACAAACAAACTCTTCAGTTTTATATATTAGTATAGATGTAGACCACACCGCATGTGGCCATTTTTTTATGAACTCGTATCTGCACGTCGATTCGAATTGATACTTTTCTTCCGATACCAAGTAAGACTCGAAAGTAGTGATTCGATACCAAAAGTACTCGGTATCGAAACAAAAGTATCGAGTACTTGCTTGTATTATATCGAATCATCACTAGCTGTAAATAAAATGGCAGCAAACAATAACAGGAAATGAAAATACTTCTTTTTAGAATGATTTTAAAACCCCGCTAGTCCCTAGGTTTCTATTTATGTCTTTCAAAATATTAATTGAAAAGTAATTTTATTAGATTTATATAGTTAGGTCTCTTGGTATTTTTCACTTTACAAACTTGAAACGACTCTGGGGCAATTTTGGGCCATCTTCTTTGGTTTCGCGAGCCATATTCGTTCTCATAATCGGTTTTAGCCAGGACCGCCGTTGAAGGACACGTCAAGGAGGATCATACATAGGGTTGCCAGACGTCCCGTATTTCCCGGGACGTCCCGTATTTCCCGGGACATCCCGTATTTTAGGCATCGTTTAAAATGTCCCGGCGGGACTCACTCTGTCCCGTATTTGAACTGTACTTCGTTTTTCATTATGATATCGATCCAAGTATTCACACACGCAACGTTCGTAAAAAAGCAAGTTGATGACCGTTTTTAATTACGATTGTAATTGTATTGATTTTTACAGATATGTTAAAACGAATAAAAATATATTAAAACTGACTTGATCCTCGAAAAAATATCAAAAAAAATGACACTAAATAATTTTGTTTTTTTTCGTCGTCCTAACATTGACTGTGACTGACTGACTGACTGATCTATCAACGCACAGCTCAAACCACTGGACGGATCAGGCTATTTGCCTTACAGATAGCTATTATGAGTAACAAAAGATAACAATTCCAATTTAAAAGTTCAACACATTAGCCATAGCGGCGCATAAATATTGTGGTAGGTAGGTATACCAAAAAAAGCTAAATACATGCGGTTCTTTTACGAGAACATGCATTAACAATCTGTTATCTCAGCGATTATATTCTCTTTCGTTATCTCTGGGTTGTGCGCTCCGGAGCGGCAACATCGCGTCAACGTCACCGTCCGACTTCGCATCATAACCGTGAGACGATACAAATTAATATAAACCTTATTGCTTAAGCATTAAGTCCCATATTTGTTATTTCAAAACAAAAACGAACGAAGCGGCAACGTCGCCCGACCGCGCGGCGACGTCACAACTCACACCCCTTGATTATTCACTCACGCTTAGCAATGGCGTCTTACGTCAGCGTCATTTGTATCGTGGAGTTACCAGCTAACGAATCTATCCCGATAAAACGGGGGAAAATTTTAAAATTATGTTAATAATATAATAATATAAATAAATTATAATATTTTACTACGGTGCTTTCAATTGTGTGTTTATAGGTACGTCTGTTGTGTTGTGTTAGAATATTTAATTTTACTTTATAGCTGTACTTATAGAAAAATATTATCAAATAAAAGCCAATAACGTATTTACAAAATACGTTTTATTTTTATTTAATTTATGGTGTCGATTTATAAAAATACTAGGGTTTCAAGGTGGCTTCGCCTTCTTTTATGTTTTTTAAATTTAATTGTCGAAAATTTATATCTTACAGCTACTACAAAGACAACACTTGGGGCAAACTGATTAATTTTAGCGAGAGCGATTGGCATTTTTACGACTCAAACGCGTTCGATAATATACTAAGGTAAACGACATAAAATTCTACTCTCGATAATCATATAGTACCTAATTCTCCAGATTTTAAAGCGCATAAATAAGTACAGACTTAATACAGTACTAATACTTAATTACAGTAATTTGTTGATGGAATGATATTTTCTAGGGACAGGTTCTGTAAAGGATTAATTTTAAATTAACGTTACCCGTAACTAGGGTTGCCAGATTTTTTTTCAGCCTATAAGGGACAAATGGTCAAATGGGCAAAAGAATACGGGGTTTCAGTTTTTTACTCGGGACAAATAAAAAACAAAATTATTTAGTGTCATTTTTTTATTATTTTTTATATTTTTCAGCGGATCGAGTCAGTTTTAACATTGTCATTCTGACACTAACACTGTCATTGGTCGATGCGGGCCGCGAGTGCAAGTTACTTTTACACTACACAGTCGCTCGAGACGAGCCGAGTCAGACAATGTAAACCGTATGTTTTACGAACGTTGCGTGTGTGAATACTTAGATCGATTTCATAATGAAAAACGAAGTACGGGACAGAGTCAGTCCCGCCGGGACATTTTAAACCATGCCTAAAATACGGGATGTCCCGGGAAATACGGGACGTCTGGCAACGCTACCCATAACATACATGAATCGGACAAGTATATATATAACTCACTTATTATTTGCTGTAAGAATCATAACAAAAACTTACCAACTTCAGAGACTTCTGTTTTTCAACTTTATCTTCCAACCTCACTCCAACGTCTTCATCAGTGATATCACTTTCATCAGATTTCACTGATGATAAAAACAATGCCTACAATTAAAAAGAGACTGTTAAACATGACGTAATAACCCTCATATACCAACGGGAATGGGTCTGCTTTGACTGCCCATCTTGACATGCGCTGGATTGGTGTACCTACGTATGCATTTTTGCATTTTTGAAGCTTTATTGTGGAAGCACTGTATACATAGCATAGCTTGTAAAAAAAATTTTTTTTTTGAAAAGAGCAACTGCTGAGTTTCTTACCGGCTCTTCTCAGCAGAATCTGCATTCCGAACCGGTGGTAGATTTATGACGTGTCATAAGAGCTACAAGTTAGCCTACATGAAATAAATTAATTTTGAATTTTGAATTTTTGAATAAAACCCTCATATCAAGTGAGAAATATGAATTTTATAGATAATGCCAACAGAAACGAACCGCAGTACCTACTTCAAATTGAAAGTTCACCGCTCTTGCCACTGAGTTACCATCGCTAGTTTTTTTTTAAATTATAAGACAGGCTTGCGCTTGACGACAATCAATGATGTAAAGCATTGATGAGGTCTAGGTTGGAGCGCGCTTGCCTAGAAAATGCCTATGCAGTATTCACTCTTGTCTTGAAGGTACTCAGATTATACGTGGCGGGAAACACAGAAGCTGGAAGTGCGGTCCCAAAGAATTCTAAACGCCTAGAAGTAGTAACGCAAATAAGCAATGCACGGTTAAACGGCCTCGACTATTTTCAATGTGTGCGTGACGCGCGCCTAGACCGGGACGTGTACGATACAATAAAACCTCAAACTCTCAAATGTGTGCGTCTAGGGATACCAGGAATATAAAAAGTATTTGCACAATTTTTAAAAACAAATCAATCCGAAATAAGGTGTACGATAAAATTGTTTGCATTAATATATTTAATCTATGTCTGTGTAAAACTTCTTTAATGTAAATCGATAGTTTCCAAAATATATTAACTATATAGAAAATAGCTTAATTAGTAATTACTTGATTTTAGAATATTCATTATCTATCTCATTAGCTCTGTTGCGGTGTGATTGAAGGATAAACCAACAAACAAACTCACTTTCGCATTTATAATATTAGTATGAAGTATGATTTTTATTTTTTTTTTCTTTATTTAATACATACCTTGCTTGGTACAGCTTCATTTTTGAGCCTTCTAGACCCGTTTTTGGTATAATATACAGAATCAGGACTAAAATGCTCAGAACATACGACGGACCATTTATTTGGTTTCCAACAGTCGTCACACCGTGTCCTCCTTATGATAGCTGTCCAGCGATGTCTTAATATTGGATCCGTTGGAAATCTACATTAAGTATTAATAATAATTATAAACTAATTAGAAATTTATTTTTAATTTTTATTTATATAATTTATATTAATAATCATAATTATTTAGAATAATTATTATTTCAAAATATTTTATCGGTCAAAATTTAGTAAGTAATGTAATAATGCAATATTAACTATATTCCGGGACATCCCTATATTTGTGGCAAATTACCACACTACTGGCAACAAATTGATTTTATTAATTATTATTAATGTTCAAGCAGATGTATCATACAAAAAATATTTTTGCACAATAATGTGCAAAAATATAACCACAATACTCAGCTGGTATCACTGGGCACTTTCACGTACCTACCTAAAAAACGTCGAAATTAAAAATCGTGTTTTCTTAAAAAATTTTACACAAATGTAAAAACTTACTGATGATATGAGATCTGCGACTTCCTATTTTGCTTTTTCGTATGATTGTGACATAATTTGACCGCACAAATCGCCATATTTATTTATTTTACGGGAGCGGTTTACTGCATAGTGACTCAAGTGACACTGAAGTAGGTGAGAGAGATTTAGGCGATATATATCCAAAACTCTTGAGGACGTTTTCGTGCGTTACATACTCGATCTTGTCATGTATATAATCAAAGTCATTATCATATAGGTATATGTATATTTTTCTTTTATAAGGCTTTATGAGTATTATTTTCCTGATCCAATTCAAATTCAAATTTTATTTATTTCATATAGGCTAACCTAAAATAAAACAACGTATTCATACTGACAAGTGGATCGAACTAACTTTATTTTTAATCCATAGAGTAACAAAACATGTCTATAGACAATGAATGACATATGACAACACTAAACAGATTGTGTAGATATTATACCTTTAACACCCCCACTATATCTAACAATATGGATATACAAAAAAAATATTACAATTTTTGAATACCTAATTTATCCAAAAACTTATAATGTTTCAAAATACA
This sequence comes from Hipparchia semele, assembly GCA_933228805.2. Classification (NCBI taxonomy): domain Eukaryota; kingdom Metazoa; phylum Arthropoda; class Insecta; order Lepidoptera; family Nymphalidae; genus Hipparchia; species Hipparchia semele. The sequence goes on along the minus strand of OW121735.1, from coordinate 3,823,642 downwards.
TAAAGCCTTCGTGAATATATCAGCTGGCATCTCAGCTGTAGGCAAATACTTCACATTTACAATTTTATTTACTACACATTCTCTACAAAAATGAAACTTAATGTCTATGTGTTTCGTACGCTTGTGAAACATTGGATTCATAGTTAGCTTTTGTGCACTCTGATTATCATTGAACAAATCAATAGTATACAAATTTTGTGTAATTTCATTTAGTAAATTTCTCAAATAAACAGCTTCTTTACATGCCTCTGTAATAGCCATATATTCGGCCTCACTACTAGACAAGGCTACAGTAGTTTGTTTTTTTGTTTCCCACGAAATTACAGAACCCGATAAAGTAAAGCAAAATCCTGTATATGACTTCCTATCTATAACATTTGCACCCCAATCTGCATCTACATATCCTTCTAATATTGAATTTCCATTAGTGGTGTACTTTAAACCATAATTTTTAGTAAATTTTAAATATCTTAATAGACGCTTTACATATGCACAATGTTCTCTAGAATAGCAATTGTTAAATTGACTCAAAAATCCAACTGTGTAAGTAATATCAGGTCTGGTTAGAACTGCTAAATACATTAGACAACCAATAACTTGCTGATATGGGAATTTTCCAACATAGTTTTCCCCCTTAGATACATGCAATTTAGTTTCCATAGGAGTCTGAACAGGTTTACATTGACTCATGTTAAATTTTTGTAACACCTGATCAATATAATCTGACTGGTTCAATGTGATAGTTTTCTCAGATTTATTTATACACACATTGACACCAAGACACTTTCTGATTTCACCTAAATCTTTAAGTTTGAAATGGCTAGCTAATACATTTTTCAAATATTCTGTTTCTTTACAATCATTTGAAAAAATAAAAAAATCATCTACAAAAAGTGTAACAATAGGCTCAAATTATTTCTAATTTTTGTGTACATACATGGTTCTATCTTAGATCTCCTATAACCAATATTTAACAAACATTCATCCACTTTCCTGTACCATGCTCTTGAAGATTGTTTGAGCCCGTAGATTGCCTTTTTTAATTTGAGTACTTGACCCTCATGGGTCTGCTCGGAAAATCCTTCTGGCAACTGCATAAAAATGGTTTCATCAAGAGCACCATTCAGGAAAGCTGTAGTTACATCAAGGTGAGTAATATCAAATCCTAACTTAACCGATAATGCAAAAAGTAACCTCAATGTAGTATGCCTCACAACAGGAGAAAATGTTTCTGTATAGTCTATACCTTTAATTTGAGAAAATCCTTTAGCAACTAGACGTGCACGGAACCGAACTTTGTTATCACTATCATATTTTTTACGAAGCACCCACTTACACTGCACAACCCTACCATCTTGTGGACTATCACATAATTCCCACGCATCATTTTCTTTGAAACACTGTAGTTCTTCTTGCATGGCCAACATCCATTGTTTCTTTTCTGGTCCGTTTAAAGCATCATGCAGTGTCAAACCTGCCCCATCATCATAGGTTTCAGCGCTTGTACAAAGATTCGACATACCATATCTCTCAGGTGGTTTCCGTGTTCGTCTGGGTATGTCCATGAAATCTTCATTTTCATACTGAAGTGTTCTCTCTGAGTCTTCATAATCACTTGGAACATATGTTTTATCACTGTCATCATCATAGGAATAATCAATTTTACTGTTGGAGGTATCTTCAAGACTAGATGTTGATTCAAAACTTGCCTTCTGGCCTTGTTGTTCTGGTTTAACCTCATCCCCCACTGAAGCAACATTCTGGTCTTGCACTTGAATCATACATTCAGAATTGATTTCTGGCTCAATGATGACTACATCTCTACTTGTAAACACAGTCCTTGTTTCTGGATTATAGACTCTGTATCCCTTTATGTTATCTGGGTATCCTGTAAGAATACATTTCACAGATTTTTTATCCCATTTCTTACGCTTTTGTTTAGCAACATGTACCATGACAGTGCTACCGAATATCCTTATATGACTGATATCTGGTTTTGTTCCAGTCCATAGTTCATATGGTGTTCTATTATCCAACGCAGCAGCCACAGTTCGATTCTGCAGGTACACTGCCGTATTAGTGGCCTCACCCCAAAATTCTTTTCCCAGGTTTGCATCAAACAGTAGACATCTTGCTTTTTCTACGACTGTGCGATTGAATCTTTCACATAAACCATTTTGTTCCGGGGTGTATGGGTTGCTTTTCTGGTGGATAATACCAGCACTGTTTAGGTAATCTTCAAATTCCTTATTGCAATATTCTAAACCGTTATCGCTTCTTATCACTTTTATTGTTCTTTTTGTTTGATTTTCCACCTGTGCTTTGAATATTTTGAAATACTTCAGAGCCTCATTTTTGTGCTTCAGAAAATAAACAAATGTTATGCGACTGTAATCGTCGACAAATAATAAGAAATACCTTGCTCCTCCTATCGATGTAGTCTCCATAGGGCCACAAATGTCTGTGTGCACTAAATCTAGCAAGTTACTGCTTCTCTGACCACTGCTTTTAAATGGTAAGCGACACTGTTTACCTTCACAACATGTTGTACAAGAAGCCTTGCTTATTTCTACTTTTTCATCAAATGACATTCCTAAGACAGCATTTTTCATTTTATTTAAGTATTCCTTGTTGACATGTCCTAATCTGCGATGCCATGTTACTCCTGACACAGCTGATGCAGCCAAATATTCCTGGGATACCAAGTTTACTTTGTATACCCCATTGACTAATATTGCTGTAGCGACTAACTGTTGATTTTTATTGTAAACACAACAGCCTTTATCCGTGAAAGACACACTGTTTCCTTTTTTTATTAGTTGACTGACTGACAGTAGGTTAGTAGTCAGAGATGGTATACAGCATACGTCTTCTATCATGATGTCGTACTCGCAATCATCAGTTGAAGTCGTTATGGTTAAAATTTAGAATCGTGAGTCACGAAATTGGGGGGAGTGGGGGGGAGGGTGGAGGGGGGGGGTGTCCCCTACCCTCCAACACCACTTCCGTAAAAAGACAATACACCGTTCTTGAGAAAAATGAAAAAGAAAATCCCATAGACCTAACCTAAAAGTTATAACATTCATCATCTCAGGGAGGAGGGGAGAGGGGTAGGAGGTGTGGAGGTGTCCCCTATCACAACTGTAAGGAGTTCTGGGTGGTAAAAAAATAAACACGAAGGCTGTGGCGGGAGCTGTGCTTCGCTATAAATCAAATGGGCTATGCCAGAAGACTCGCTCCGTCGCCCCTTCATTCAGCTTCACCTACTCGACCTTCGTTTCGCTACGGAGGTCGCCGGCTCGCTTCGCTCGCCACCTCCCCCCTTCGCTCCACTCGGCCTCGTAGGCTCGCTTCATTCAGGACCTCCTTCGCGAGCTTCTGGCTTCGCACTTCATAAAAACACTCTAGGGGTAGGGCAGACAAGACTACGTGGAGTCGAGGTTGGCAAATTCGGTTCTGTCACACTATTCGACCTAAATCAGCCCATGTCATTTCCGAGTGGAAAAGCTTTCTTGCCATAAGTACTTATTTTTTCAAAAATAAAACAACAGTATAATAATAATTTCTCTATATTTTATACACATAATTGATAACTGTAATTAATTCTTCAAAAGGATCTTTTTTATTCTTAAAAATTTCCCTCCGCCATAAATATTCATAGATTAGATCTGCAAAATTTTCTCTATTATTATAATTATCCTTATTAAAAAATCTCTTGACGACACGCCACTGGGATTCAATACGTTGAGTGTGCGTGCCATCTGCTGCCACAAAAGGATTCTCGGGGTCGCTGTGGTTAACTTTTTTATGAATAAAACCATGATTTTCCAAACCATCGTAGGCCCGCCAAAAATCAGTGTGGATGATGGTGCCCTCAGCCACATGCTTCTTTATTAAGGGCACCAAAACTTCTGCTGATCTTACATTCTCTGGGCAAATTTCCAACCTTAAATCTTCACTACCGTTTTCAATCATCCCCAGGACCCAATGACCTTCTATTTGTCTGCCTAAAACAAGATATAATAGAAATATTAATTTAAAGTAATGATAAAAATTAGCCTATAATAATAAAATCTAGCCTATATCATCTCCAGCTCAACTATAGATCTATGCATTTAGTATAGCTCACCTTTATTATATTTTCTTTTTCCAAATTTACTTTCATCAAGTTGTACGATCTTACCAGGACCGCCAATTTTTCCAAGTGAGGTTTGTTTTTCAATCATATAAATGACCACAGCCTCCCGACAGTAATTATACCAATCATTGATTGTTGCGCTTGATAATACCTGATCCTGTTCGGAAAAATCTTCTTTCTGAGTCATATCATAGCTCCACTTATTTGCATAAGCATACATGATAAAAAAGATTTGTGACATACTTATTTTAACGTTATCGAACCAAGTGCCCTTGCCTCGGCTTACTCTTGAGTTTAATCTGCATGGGCCTTTAGTACAGGCAAATGAGCCCACCGTTTTATTCGTGCAATATTGGATGTTCATCATTTTTTTATGACGAGTACACATTTTTGTTGCTGGGATCATTCTTCTTTCTTCTGCAAAAGCAACAGCTTGCTCTCGTGTGCCTAGTTTTCTGTACACGTCGATCAAATTCCACATTTTCTTTACTTCTTCCACATATAAGCGGCGTTTCACCGGCGGTTCGCCATGATCAAAATCGCGGCTCGTAGATGGCTGCGGTTCCTCCGAATGAGACATCTTCAATTCTAAATCGGTGTTCCGTGTATACAGGCTGGTAAGTCTTCGTGTTGGCAAACAATCGGAGTCCAAATGCACGCACAGGTCAATCGAGCAGGCAGAAAATCGGTGTCCGGGGTAGAAAAGCAGGTAAGTCGTCGTGTAGGCAAGCAATCGGAATCCAAAAAACAAAAAACAGTCGTCGTAAAAAGCCACAAGAACACAATGGAGAGCACGGAAAGGACACATTCACACAAGAAGGAGAACCAACGGTGGAATGCATAGATTTCGATTTCGGTTTTGACAGTTGACAGTTTTGACAATATAAGACTTGTCTGTGACATGATCTTACGTCCTTGTCACACTTAGCCAAAATTATGCATGCTATCCAGCTCTCACAGTTTATAGCATTCGTTTCTCGATGTTTTACGCGTTTTTAGGTTAAAATGTTTGTTTTTGTTTTCTCGAAAAATGTGCATTGTACTTTTACGCGAGTGGTATTGTTATAATTGGGGACCAAACCTCTACCGAATACAACACCTTTCTCCCCCCATTTCGTGACTCACGATACTAAATCCGACCCGTCGTTATTTTAACATTGCCAGAACATAATACTGTCATCTTCTCACTATTAGCTACGACAATTCCTTTATTTTGTTCGTATCTGGCATTCATAACCCAACTTTCGTTCGCTGTTAGGTGTACACTTGCCCCGGAGTCGATATACCAATCATTTTTGCTGAAATTCGCGCTTAGAAATACTGCACTAAATGCGTTAGATTGCATTCTTTCTTTATTTTTCTTATTTACTGAATTATTTTCGTTATTCTTGCACTGATTTTTGTAATGGCCGACTTGCTTACACCGGTAGCATTTCACCGCCTTGTTTGACTTTGACGTGACAGTAGTACTACCAACATCACAATTTTTCTTGGCCATAGACAATTTATTTTTATTTTGCTTTGCATGATTTGAATGACTGACGAAAGCACCATTCATTTCACTCTCGTTGTAATCTACCGACTCCATGTCTAATAATTTTGTCTTGATGTTGTCTGCCGTAATAGAAATGCCCGAATGTTCGATTGCCATGATCATTGGAGCAAAACGATCAGGCAATCCAGCCAATAACAATGACCCTGTCCATTGATCATTTATTTCAAATCCTGTTCCACTTAATTTCTGCGCTGTATCGATAATCTGCGTCACATAAGACGTCATCGAACTGCAATTATCTCGCCGGATTGAAATCAAATTTCTCAACAAAGATATTCTCCGTGAAAAGCCACTATCATCAAATAATTGCTGTAGTTTATTCCACAATTCTTTCGATGATTTAACGGTTTTGACGTGAACATACAACGACGGGTCTATAGTCATAATCAATTTGGCTTTAGTTTTTTCGTCATCCGCCTTTGCTATTTCTTTTCCCGTTTCTGGCTTGATACAATGTTTCATGCCTTCGAGAACTAAGAAATTTTCTGCAGCGAAACACCACTCTGAATAATTATCGCGTCCCTTTAGTTTCGGCACATTGATAAGGTAGTTGGTAGTAGCCATTTTGACGAACAGTTTCTACACTTATACACTGCGATAATTAATACGATCAGTCAGTTCACAGCTAAATCGCATTGAATACTGTCTTTTAACACTTGCTCAACTGCAAAATCCTTGTTAAAACGACTCAATACCGCGATTTTATGAGCGTACAGCCCATAACCTAAAATAAAACAACGTATTCATACTGACAAGTGGATCGAACTAACTTTATTTTTAATCCATAGAGTAACAAAACATGTCTATAGACAATGAATGACATATGACAACACTAAACAGATTGTGTAGATATTATACCTTTAACATAACCTGTAGCTCCTATGACACGTCATAAATCTACCACCGGTTCGGAATGCAGATTCTGCTGAGAAGAGCCGGCTTTTTTTCAAAAAAATTTTTTTTTTACAAAGCTATGCTATGTATACAGTGCTTCCACAATAAAGCTTCAAAAATACAAAAATGCATACGTAGGTACACCAATCCAACGCATGTCAAGATGCATGTCATTCAGTCGGTCATCTTTTCCTTTTATACACGGTGAAATTTTATTCCCCGTAAACCCTGAAGGAGGTGAATGTGCTCATGAAACTGAACAACTTTCCCCAAGGAACATAGGTCGAAATATGAAAAAAAAAATTGGACCTTCCATACAAAATTGACGATTAGCTGATTGATTTACTGTGGAAGGTAAATTTTTTTTTCATATTTCGACCTATGTTCCTTGGGGAAAGTTGTTCAGTTTCATGAGCACATTCACCTCCTTCAGGGTTTACGGGGAATAAAATTTCACCGTGTATATTTAGATTTAAATACATGAGCTTGCACGTAATACAACATACTTTTTTCGGTATCGCTTCCTTTTTCAATCTTCGACGTCTTTGATTACTTGCATAATACATGTCTTTTTCCCGGAAATGTTCGGAACATATCACCGTGCTTTTGGATGGTTTCCAAAACTCTTCTCCACGGCTTTCTCTTATTATTTCCACCCATCGACTTCTAATTATGGGATCAGTAGGTAACCTGAAAACCATGTACCCAGACTGTGGCATTCGATATTGATAATATTAAATAATAATATTAAGTAATCACATCACATCACACTATCACACTAATATTATAGCCTCAATAGCCCAACGGTTAAAGGTGCGGACTGAAAACTGTAAGGTCGCAGGTTCGAATCCCACCCGTTGCACTATTGTCGTACCTACTCCTAACACAAGCTTTCCGCTTATTTGGAAAGGATTAGACAACCTCAGGGTTGCCTAATATTCTTTTAAAAAAAAAAAATATCACTATATCACACTATATTATAAAGGCGAAAGTTTGTATGTATGTGTGTGTGTTTATGTTTGTTACTCCTTCACGCCACAACAAATGAATCGACTTGGCTGAAATTTGGAATGGAGATAGCTCATACCCAGGATTAAAACATAGGCTACATTTTATCCCGGAAAGTGACAGAGTTCCCATGGGAATTGAAAAACCTTGATCCACGCGGACGAAGTCGCGGGCATAGTCGAGTATACTATAAGAAAGAGAAAAAATAAAGACATTTATAAAATAAAAAAACCCGACGGTGGCGCGGAACTTATTTAAGCTTCAATGCCAAAGAGTATCTCAGTATTAAACATGTCCTTTAGCATTGAAGTTTCATTAAAAATCGCAAACTTCTGTGAAATTGGATGTTTTTTTATACCACAAAACGCAATTGTTTTGTGAAAAAAAGTGTCAAATTATTAGTTTTGCTTTCGTATATTACTAGTAGTTTTGAGTTACTTACGTATGGTAGGAGATTTTGTTAGTCGATTTTAACCGTCCTTTGTAATTTCTGCAAACTTTGATAACACAACTTGCCATTTTCTGCAAAATAATCTATCGCAAAAAATAAGCCGTACGTGCGTAACACTCGACGTTACAATTGATACTGAGGTGCGGTGAACGCTTTAGCGGCTAATAGTTCGCTGATATTTTTATCGACGCTTTTGCGCCGCCGCCGTTACTACATCTAGCGAGTGAATAATCAATGGTACGTAACAATACCACATAATATTATCAATGAAGAATGAATATAAAGCTTATAACCTTAATATCGGGAACAGCTGTCTTTTTTAAACGCTTAAATCCTTTAGCTGTGCAGTATACATCAGACTCAATAAAATGATCCGAGCAAATGACGCTCGACTTGTTCGGTTTATAGAATTCTTCCGATCTTTCTCTTGCCACCAACATGCGCCACTTCTCTCTTACGATCTCGTCCATAGGAAATCTAAATATATAAAAGGCAAAGGTGACTGACTGACTGACTGATCTATCAACGCACAGCTCTAACCACTGGACCGATCGAGCTGAAATTTGGCATACAGGTAGCTATGATGACGTAGTCATCCGCTAAGAAAGGATTTTGGAAAATTTCAACCCCAAGAGGGTTAAATAGGGGGTTAAAAAATCGAACCTAACGTGAGCGAAGCCGCGGGTTAAAGCTAGTCTAAAATAACAGCCATTACAGATTGCGCAATTTACCCTATGTAATTTATATTTTGATCGAGTAAAGATAAACAATACCTATTACCTTCGAGGCATATAATAAATGGGAAAACCTGTAAGTTTTTTAAGCTATTGCATAGCTTCTATCGCGGGCCTTGAGCGTGGAGACCGAATCCAGAAATTCCGTAACGAAAATAACCTGACCCGGGACTCCTCTCACCGCTAGATGGCGTTGATAAAACACTTTTCCGCATGTTATCTTACATAAATAAAATTAACTTACCGGTGGTAAGTCACACCATCTTTTTTCTGTGACGTTAAGGAATTATTTCGGCACTTTTTGACCGCGCATTTAGGCATCTTGACAGCTTCGCGGTGAACATGCGACTAATGAAAAAAGTGTGCTTACACCGTAGACAGAGAAATACTGTAGACTTAATGATGTCGCCTACTCACTCCCACACGAAAGAGATTCAATATAGCGATGTCAAACAAGATAGAATGAGACACAGCTATGTCTGTATCCGTTCCTCACTGCGTGCCGCGTTTTGAGTTGTTGCTCACAATTAGCGTTGCCAGACGTCCCGTATTTTTGGCATAGTTTAAAATGTCCCGGCAGGACTGACTCTGTCCTGTACTTCGTTTTTCATTATGAAATCGATCCAAGTATTCACACACGTAACGTTCGTAAAATAGCGAGTTGATGACCGTATTTAATTACGATTATAATTGATTTTTACAGATAATGTGTTAAAACGAATAAAAATATTATGTTAAAACTATAACGATCCTCGGAAAAATATCAAAAAAAAAATGACACTAAATATTTTTTTTAATTTGTCCCGGGTAAAAAACTGAAATCTCGTATTTTTTGCCCATTTAACCATTTGTCCCTTATAGGCTGAAAAAAAAAGTGGCAACTCTACAGTCACAATACACTGTGAGGTGATTGACGTACAAGAGTAGGTATTTGACAGTGTTACCTATCCCTTTCGGCGACACGCTTGGTAATAGAGGATCCTCATTCTATGGCTTGCACCGAGTTTAAGCCTTCGATCACAGAAAAATAAGGGGATTCAGCACTTCATACTTCAACTATTATTCAAATGCATCATTGTTCCTTGACACTGAAATAACTGCTTCACGTCAATGTTCGATGACAGACTAGCTAGCGAAATGATCTGCACTCATATTTAGTGGTTACACAAATCGGACTAACATGCGATATCCACTTATTTTTCTGTGATCGAAGGTTTAAGCACACTTACTTGGTCCCTTGTAATGCATGCCAGTGCGATGTCCTTGTGTATAGAAAGAAGGTTACACGGTTACACGCTCACAGAAAAAAAAGCGGCCAAGTGCGAGTCAGACTCGCCCATAAAGGGTTCCGTAGCAGCAATTGCGGTTTACGATTTATGACGTATTAAAAAAAAACTACTTACTAGATCTCGTTCAAACCAATTTTCGGTGGAAGTTTGCATGGTAATGTACATCATATATTTTTTTTAGTTTTATCATTCTCTTATTTTAGAAGTTACAGGGGGGAGGGGGGGACACACATTTTACCACTTTGGAAGTGTCTCCCGCGCAAACTATTCAGTTTAGAAAAAAATGATAGTAGAAACCTCAATATCATTTTTGAAGACCTATCCAAAGATAACCCACACGAATGGGTTTGATGAAAAAAAAATTTTTGAGTTTCAGTTCTATGTATGGGGAACCCCAAAATTTATTGTTTTTTTTTCTATTCTTGTATGGAAATCTTAATGCGGTTCACAGAATACATCTACTTACCAAGTTTCAACAGTATAGTTCTTTTCTATTTTCTTTTTTATTTTTTCATTTTCATTTTTTCATAGTTTCGGAAAAAAGTGGCTGTGACATACGGACGGACAGACAGACAGACAGACATGACGAATCTATAAGGGTTCCGTTTTTTGCCATTTGGTTACAGAACCCTAAAAATGCTATGCAATAGCTTTACCGCGGCAGTCCCCGAGTGCCACACGTCTTTTTTTTTTTTTGATCGAACGTTAAACGGCACGAAGCGGCAACGTCGCACGACCACGCGGCGGCGACACATTATATAGTCGATCATAATCCAGCGTACAATAATGTTAACGCAATATGAAGCTTATTTCTCTAAACATAAGCCTGATATTTGATATTACTCCGCACACTCTTACGATATAACAATCAATCGACAGTATTAGTTTAATATTAGTATTCAATTCGATGCCTTAACATGGGTAGCCTAAGTATGTCATGCTCGCTTAAACATTTCTGTGGTGGTGTCGTGTGGTGCGGGTTGTTACGTTCCCTCAAATATGGTTGCGCGAAGCAACGGCTGGATCATGCGTCATGCTCGTGAACGGGTACCACCAACGGGAATAGGTCTGCTTTGACTGCCCATCTTGACATGCGTTGGATTGGTGTACCTACGTATGCGTTTTTGCATTTTTGTAGCTTTATTGTGGAAGCACTGTACTGACCGCTCCCACCTAGGCTCCTGACAGGCACGCACACTTACGCAATATGCATGTATACGACGTAACCACAAGTAAAGCGCCCGTAACTTCGTGAGATAAATGTACTATAAGCATAATAATTAAGGTACGTATTTAAAAGAGTTTACCTGCAAAATTGGGCAAGCTTTTTTACGAAGATAACGTTTCCCTTTTGGAGTCATGTAAATATCTTCATTTTTAAAATGATTGCTACAAATAACACTATAATCGTTGGGCTTCCAAGTAGGATCCTTTCTCTCTTTTCGAACCATGTCAGTCCATATTTTTTTTCTCTTTTCATTCCGTGGAAATCTATACAAAGTATAAACAGATCATAATTAATAGTCTTTTATAGTTCACTTTGAAAAAAATATCAAATAACACTACTCCATTCTTTCTGTAATGAAATTCTACGTAATTTTTGCGGTAATTTTTAATTATAAAAATATCCAGTTTATGCGTTATAATATATTATAAAACGATATACTTACAAGTGAAATGTCAATCCATCTCTTTTTTTGTGTATTTCCGAACGATTTTTACAAGATTTAACTGCGCACGACGGCATTTTTGTCAATCAAAAACACGTGCGATACGTTGAAGCGCGTGCGGCCGACTGACGACATAACCAAAGTCAATAGAATTTTGCAAATACTATTGACATTTGACGCGCCTAAAAGTCAATAGAATTTTCCAAATACTATTGACTTTTTGAGCGCGTTTTTTCTCTCTAAAGTACTATCCATATAGTACCCATTCACGTCAAGTTGGCCGCTACCTCGTACCACAAATCAAGTCAGACCGGCTTAGTACCTACCTACAGCAATAACGTATACACAATTGTAAGGTTACGTTGCTATTTGTGATGTAATTTGAAGTGTATTTTATAAAAATAGTATTGCATTTTAGTCATCACTTCCGTAACATTCAATAAATAGTTGCTAATTTGAGTATTTTTTTAAATATGGAATGGCGGAAAAAAATGGTGGGGTTGGCAGGAATGGATGACTAGAGGGTGGAGGTTTTTTTGATGAGAAAAATGTAAAATGAGGATTAGTCTAGTGGACGCGAAGCACGGTGAAGGTTGAGCCAGATGGCAATGTAGTAGTGTATTGTTGTAACGAAATAAAAGAAGAAACTGTGACGTTGGTGTTTTCTTGGTGTCCTGAATTGAGGTAATGCTACACAACGGTACAAAGCAGTCAAAGCAGCAGCAAAGTAGGACGTTCATTATAGTGATCAGCCGGGACCTCTGGTTTTGGTCAATATAACTGAAGTTCTAAGGCCTAAGCGATGTTATTATTTAGAGACACTCCCAAGATTAACACAAACCGCTTGATGTAAGAATTATAAAAACCTCCTCGTTTGCGGGCCGCAGTCTGGTAAAAAAGCGGCCAAGTGCGAGTCGGCCTCACCCATGAAGGGTTCCGTAGAAGCAATTGCGGTTTACGATTTATGAAGTATTAAAAAAAACTACTTACTAGATCTCGTTCAAACCAAGTTTCGGTGGAAGTTTGCATGGTAATGTACATCATGTATTTTTTTTAGTTTTATCATTCTCTTACTTTAGAAGTTACAGGAGAGGGGACACACATTTTACCACTTTGGAAGTGTCTCGCGCAAACTATTCAGTTTAACAAAAAATGATACTTATTAGAAACTTCAATATCATTTTTGAAGACCTATCCAAAGATACCCCACACAAATGGGTTTAATGAAAAAAAAATTTTGAGTTCGAGTTCAAAGTATGGGGAACCCCGAAATTTATTGTTTTATTTCTATTCTTGTGTGGAATCTTAATGCGGTTCACAGAATACTTACATCTACTTACCAAGTTTCAACAGTATAGTTCTTTTAGTTTCGGAAAAAAGTGGCTGTGACATACGGACAGACAGACAGACATGACGAATCTATAAGGGTTCCGTTTTTTGCCATTTGGCTACGGAACCCTAAAAATAGAATCAACGCGAACTTAAGTAAAATACATACACTTTCTCGCAGGCTGATAAGTAAAGAAATTGCGAACTTACCTGCAACAATAAAAAAAAATATTAGAATAAAATTATGACAAGTGCAAAATAAAGTGCGTGATACACCAGCTTGTTACTCTTTTTTTTTTTATTCGATGACAAGATAGCCCTTGACTGCGATCTCACCTGATGGTAAGTGACGATGCAGTCTAAGATGGCAGCGGGCTAACTTGGAAGGGGTATGTATAGCAGTGTAAATTCAACCCATACTCCTAATCGGTTTCTACACGCCATCGTGCCGGAACGCTAAATCGCTTGGCGGCACGTCTTTGACGGTAGGGTGGTAACTAGCCACGGCCAAAGCCTCCCACCAGACCAGACCAGAGACAATTTAGAAATTATAAATTCCTAAACTGCCCCCGCCGGGAATCGAACCCGAGACCTCCCAGTTATAAGACCACAGCGCTAAAAGCATGCCAGATACAAGCAAAACCGAGCTATTCGCATGTGTGCCTGGGTGCTTGGAGCACTTCGACCGTCCGTTGTGCCAGATCTTTTTTTCCACGTACTTTGAAACTGTGGAACCAACTTCCTGCGACGGTGTTCCCACTGAATTACAACATGGGGTTATTCAAGGGGCGGACCAACTAATTCCTAAAAAGCCGGCAACGCATTGGTGGTGCCTCAGGTGCTACAAGTGTTCATGGGCGGCGGTAATCACTTAACATCAGGTGACCCGTTTACTCGCTAAAAATATTAAAAAAAAAAAATGTGTATCGAGATTCTGCCAGTAACTCACGTGCCACTATAAAGCATACGAGTAGATTGCAAGCCGTTTGATTTTTTCCTCTTGAGGGGAAGTGGGACGGCAGATTCGTATTGCCTGTTACAAGTACAACGTGAAACATCACTGGTAGCATGGGTAGGAGATAAAAGTTTTATCCCCCGATTTTATCCACTGACAGGGGATAAAATTATCTTTTCCCTATGCTAAAGCATGGCGACAGAGGAGAAGGCGATGTATTAATATATATATAGCTACTCGTGCTGATTCACTGATTCACTCACTCACTCACTCACTGACTCATTGATCACCTCTCCTGTAAAATTTTGTATGGAAAAATTTTTTTTCACTCATGGTTTCGTATAGAGGACAAAAATTCATTCGGAGGAAAAATATGGAGAGAGCTGATGATTGAGGATTTCGGAGACGGGTGAGGAGCACCGGCCAGGGTATCGAAGATAGGTGGGGGGTGTTCAACCAAATGTCACTCGAAACCTCATTCAATTGGCAGAGAGCCGAAAAAAAACCCCAAAATGGCAGATTCAAGATGGCGGCCATACAAATTTCGTCGGTGTCTATCTCGGAAACTATAAAAGATGGAAGAGTAGTTTCTTGGAAAAGGATGATCAGGACTCGAAGGTCTACTCGATGAATAGAAAAAAAATTCAAGATGGCGGAATTAATTTTTTTCCATACAAAATATATGCAAGACTTTAATACGGTTCCTTTTCAAAATTTCTGATGGTTTCGTATAGAGGACAAAAATTCATTTGGAGGAAAAATATGGAGAGAGCTGATGGTTGAGGATTTCGGAGATGGGTGAGGAGCACGGCCAGGATATCGAAGATAGGTGGAGAGTGTTCAAACAAAAGTCACTTGAAACCTCATCCAATTAGCAGGGAGCTCAAAAAAAATCCAAAATGGCGGATTCAAGATGGCGGCCATACAAATTTCGTCGGTGTCTATCTCGGAGACTATGAAAGATGGAAGAGTAGTTTCTTGGAAAAAAATGATCAGAACCCGATGGTCTACGTGATGAATAGAAAAAAATTCAAGATGGCGGATTTTTTTTTTCATACAAAATATATGACGAATTTGGAACTATGCAAGACTTTCATATGGTTTCTTTTCAAAATTTGTGATGGTTCGGAGGAAAAATATGGAGAGAGCTGATGATTGAGGATATCGGAGACGGGTGAGGAGCACCGGCCAGGGTATTGAAGATAGGTGGGGGGTGTTCAACCAAATGTCACTCGAAACCTCATCCAATTGGCAGAAAGCCGAAAAAAACTTCCAAAATGGCGGATTCAAGATGGCGGCCATACAAATTTCTAAAAAGATGATCAAGACCCATAGGTCTACTTGGTTAACAGAAAAAACGCGGTTCGCTTTAGCGAGCCGCGCACCCACGCGCCCTACTAGTTACTATATATATAGCTACTCGTGCTGATTCACTGACTGATTGACTGACTCATTGATCACCTCTCCTGTAAAATTTTGTATGGAAAAAATTTTTTTCACTCACAGTTTCTTATAGAGGACAAAAATTCATTCGGAACAAAAATATGGAGAGAGCTGATGATTGAGGATTTCGGAGACGGGTGAGGAGCACCGGCCAGGGTATCGAAGATAGGTGGGGGGTGTTCAACCAAATGTCACTCGAAACCTCATCCAATTGGCAAAGAGTCGAAAAAAAACTCCAAAATGGCGGATTTAAGATGGCGGCCATACAAATTTCGTCGTTGTCTGTCTCGGAGACTATAAGAGATGGAAGAGTGGTTTCTTGGAAAAAGATGATCAGGACCCGAAGATCTACTTGATGAATAGAAAAAAAATTCAAGATGGCGGAATTAAATTTTTTCCATACAAAATATATGCAAGACTTTATACGGTTCCTTTTCAAAATTTCTGATGGTTTCGTATAGAGGACAAAAATTCATTCGGAGGAAAAATATGGAGAGAGCTGATGGTTGAGGATTTCGGAGACGGGTGAGGAGCACGGCCAGGGTATCCAAGATAGGTGGGGAGTGTTCAAACAAAAGTCACTCGAAACCTCATCCAATTGGCAGGGAGCGTAAAAAAATTCAAAATGGCGGCGATACAAGTTTCGTCGATGTCTATCTCAGAGAGTATAAAAGATGGAAGAGTGGTTTCTTTGAAAAAGATGATCAGAATGCGAAGGTCTACTTGATGATGAGAAAAAAATTAAAGATGGCGGAATTTATTTTTTTCATACAAAATATGTGCAAGACTTTGATACGTTCCTTTCCGCTGATGGTTTCATATAGAGGACAAAAATTCATTTGGATGAAAAATATGGAGGGAGCTGATGATTGAGGATTTCGGAGACGGGTGAGGAGCACGGTTAGGGTATTGAAGATAGGTTGAGGGTGCCCAAACAAAAATCACTCGAAATCTCATCCAATTGGCAATGAGCTGAAAAAAAAATACCAAAATGGCGGATTCAAGGTGGCGGTCATACAAATTTCGTCGATGTACTTATATTTTAGAGACTATGAAAGATGGAAGAGTAGTTCCTTGGAAAAAGATGATCAAGACCTTCGGGTCTACTTGGTAGACAAAAAAACCGCGGTTCGCTTTAGCGAGCCGCGCACCCACGCGCTCTACTAGTTACTATATATATAGCTACTCGTGCTGATTCACTGATTGACTCACTCACTCACTCATTGATCACCTCTCCTGTAAAATTTTGTATGGAAAATTTTTTTTTCACGCATGGTTTCGTATAGAGGACAAAAATTAATTCGGAGGAAAAATATGGAGAGAGCTGATGATTGAGGATTTCGGAGACGGGTGAGGAGCACCGGCCAGGGTATCGAAGATAGGTGGGGGGTGTTCAACCAAATGTCACTCGAAACCTCATCCAATTGGCAGAGAGCCGAAAAAAAATTCCAAAATGGCGGATTCAAGATGGCGGCCATACAAATTTCGTCGGTGTCTATCTCGGAAAATATAAAAGATGGAAGAGTGGTTTCTTGGAAAAGGATGATCAGGACCCGAAGGTCTACTTGATGAATAGAAAAAAAATTCAAGATGGCGGAATTAATTTTTTTCCATACAAAATATATGCAAGAATTTATACGGCTCCTTTTCAAAATTTCTAATGGTTTCGTAGAGAGGACAAAAATTTATTTGGAGAAAAAATATGGAGAGAGCTGATGGTTGAGGATTTCGGAGACGGGTGAGGAGCACGGCCAGGGTATCGAAGATAAGTGGAGGGTATTCAAACAAAAGTCACTCGAAACCTCATCCAATTGGCAGAGAGCCAAAAAACAATCCAAAATGGCGGATTCAAGATGGCGGCCATACAAATTTCGTCGGTGTCTATCTCGGAGACTATGAAAGATGGAAGAGTGGTTTCTTGGAAAAACATGATCAGGACCCGATGGTCTAGGTGATGAATAGAAAAAAATTCAAGATGACGGACTTTTTTTTCATATAAAATGTGTGCAAGACTTTGATACGTTCCTTTCCGCTGATGGTTTCGTATAGAGGACAAAAATTCATTTGGATGAAAAATATGGAGGGAGCTGATGATTGAGGATTTCGGAGATGGGTGAGGAGCACGGTCAGGGTATCGAAGATAGGTTGAGGGTGCCCAAACAAAAATCACTCGAATCCTCATCCAATTGGCAATGAGCTGAAAAAAACTCCAAAATGGCGGATTCAAGATGGCGGCCATACAATTTTCGTTGGTGTCTATCTTAGAGAGTATACAAGATAGAATAGTGGTTTTTGGAAAAAGATGATCAAGAACCGAAGATCTGCTTGGTGAACAGAAAAACCGCGGTTCGCTTTAGCGAGCCGCGCACCCACGCGCCCTACTAGTATTTCTATAAGTATATCCACTGAGTGTTATTTCCACCGCTGTGCCCATGCTCGACGGGTGGATAAAGCTAAGCAAGGGGATAAACGTTTTATCCTTTTCCCGGGGATAAAATTTCTCCCGCCCATGCTACCAGTGCAGATCGTACTGTGTAACCGCGACTAAGATAACATGACGTCACATGACAAGGTTTGAGTTCAATGTTGCCACAATAACTGCACTCCCGTTACCCCAAATTAGATGGAATAGGTAAAATTCTTTCCAGGATTTTAAAAAAATAAAACGATAAAAAAGAAGTTGAATTGTTTTACTTTTCAAACAACATACCTACACATACATAAGGTTATACATATATAAGGTTGTCTAGGACAGATCGATGCACCTATTAGGAAAAGCTTCTATTTTGTACATATTTATTAATATTGTGTGATGTGTGAAATAAAGAATCCTACTCCACTTTCTACTATATATTTAATATTATAAATGTGAAAGTGTGGATGTTTGGATGTTTGTTACTCAATCACGCCACAATGACTGAACCGATTTGGCTGAAATTTGGCACAGAGATAGTTTATAGTCTGGAATAACATATAGGCTACCTTTTTATCCCGCAAAATAAGAGCGTTCCCGCGGGAATAAAAAAAACCTTAATCCACGCGAACGAAGTCGCGGGCATCAACTAGTAATAATATAAACAAAATATTTTTAAAAAACCGACTTAAAAGTATAAAATAATTTTAGATTGTACACGTATCTTGAAGTCGGGCGGGCCTAAATAGAAGCGATGAAACCGATGCGCGACGCTGACTCCGAATGTAGTACCTACTGGCAATTTATCACGTACAATTTTTATCTATACGATAATAATTACAAAAACATGCATATTATATTGTAAGTTAAAAAAGAAAATTAAAATTTGTAAGTTAAAAAAGAAATTTGAATAGTCCTAGTTATAAAAATAATTTTTTACCGCATTTGGTACTGCGTCAGGATACAAAAATGTGTTCTTCTTTTTTCTAATCAATACATATTTCGGAAAATGTTTGCAGCATATTTTACTATATTTTGTGGGGGTCCAATTTTTTCGTTTTGTTGCGAGGATCCATTTCTTACAAAGGTCTGGGTTGTCTGGAAAACTAAAAAGAATTTTGTTATATTCTCCATAAAGGGGATGGTCATTGGTCAGTCTATCACAAATCAGATAATCTATGACAATCACAAATTAATAAAATACTTGTAATAAATATAAATATATGTCTAGACTAGATGATGCCCTAGACTTCGTACGCGTGGGTTTTGGTTTTTAATTCCTACGAGAACTCTCTTATTTTCCAGTATATACAGCAGCACATGCACTATTCCACACTATAATCTATCTCTTTGCCAAATTTCAGCCAAATCGGTTCAGTCGTTGCGGCGTGATTGAGTAACAAACATCCATCCATGCAACCAAACTTTCGCATTTATGTATTCAATAATAGGATAATAAGTAGGATACCGAAGCATCCCAGTTATATAAATATTTCAATACTTATGTAAATTTTTACTGAAAATCGGGACATTGTATACCAAAAGCTGGCAACACACATAGATACTAAATTTTTGTTATGAATAATACAAACTTTACAATTTCCTTCTATTTAGCGATCTTTAATACACTTTTGTAATTACGCGACGTGCTATGGTTTATGAAATTAACACTGAGAAACTATTTAGGAGATTATAACCATTAAAATGGTCACTACTCACGTATGAAAGGATATGCCGACCATTTTCTTCTCACTATCACTATTGCACGAAATAACACTACAACGTACCATTGTTTAATAATAAATATTAGTAATAAACAATAAACAGTATTTTTTTAACGTCTCACGTGAGAACAAGTAAACAAATAATATAAAATACTATGACACCACGAACTGTCAAGGTTTGTTTCGCAAATAAAATGGCTGACCTTAATAAAACTGGTTACACAATGAGGGACAAAAAATTGGATAGCTGCGTCTCTGTTTATCACATTAGTAACTTTATTTGTGCTCTCTTTTTAGTGTGAGTGAGAAAGAAATCGTCACTGGGTCTATCTGTTAGGGGATTTACACGGGTCGATTTTTGCGGCAAGGCTAGGCCGCACGACGAAAATCGATCGTCTAAAATCTAAATGACAATTCAACTACGCCGCGAGTGACTAAAATCGCAAGCACCAAAGTTGGGTGCCATCCAACGTTTGCCGTGCGGCGGGTGACTAAAATCGACCGTATAAATAGTCATTTGTGTGACAAATCAATTATTACCATTGATTCGATGTTTTATGAAAATACATCGATACATCGAGTAAATCAACAATTTTTCAAAACATGGGATCGATTCGATGCATCGTACTATAAACATGGAGTAAATTCGATGCATCGATGTATATCGAATACCCCAAGTCATTTGCAGGCGATCGCTCGCCGCACAGAGTACGTTGTATAAATAAGAAAGCTCGCCGCATGAGGTGTTTTACGCTGTGTTGTTCCGCTACGTTATCAGTACAAATCGTTTTCTAAAACAAACCGGATCTTCTGAACTCAATTCCACCAACAAAGCATCCGAAGCACCCAGTACTCTACGTCGAGAAATCCATCCACGTACATGTATAAAGAGGTGGATATGTTAAAAGCGTGAAGTAAATGAAGCGCTTAATGGCAGCTATTTGTCGTAATTTGTCATATCATTTGACAATGAAGTACTCTATTTGAACGAGCGAAGCGAGTTCTCTGAGTCTACTTGAGTGAATTTGCACTTGTCCGTCCGTCCGTCCATCTGTCAGAGCCTTATAACTTCTGAATTACTGAACGAAATTACTTCAAATTTAAATATAACATGTAAATTGATGGCCTTCAGCCGAACATTGCATAAAAAAATATAAAAAGCTTTATTTCAGGGGGGCTCTCATAGAAGCGTGTGTGAAGTAAAATTTTTTTTGTTGCGTTATATAGACTTGCGGTATATCTTTTTAAAGACGACTTTAAACAGAGTAAAAAAATATTTTTTTTTTATTTTTCCCTTAAAATTGGCGAAATGGGGGGCTTTCAAAGTGGAGATTTAATTTGGGCCATATGTCAAAAAGTATTGCATATTAGAACCTGTAACTTGGTTGAAAATTCAGTTATATCCTGTACTTGAACAACAAATACTAAAATTAGATAAATATTATACAGAAACGAAATTATTTAATTTTTAATCCTATAGCTTCACAATAATGCTAATAGATGGCGCTGTATCGGTAAAAATCATGGTAAAACAGTTCGTTGAAAATGAACAATTCCCATGCTGTTTTAGTCGACCGGTGTAAAATGTAAATGGGGTAGCGATTCGATTTTTATAAGCGATGCGACGGGTAACTTGCCTCACGGCTGAAATCGACCCGTGTAAACCCCTTTTTACTCTGTCTACGACTACAGCAAGACTATAGACACCGCGAACATTCTGTGTGCCGCGTGCGGTAGTGAGGGGCGCGCGGAAGGGGGCTAGTGAGACTAAAGCTTTGGTCTGGTGATCATAACGCACAACGCTGCGGTATGCGGTATGCGTTGCCGGACACTCAATCATATGAAAAACGTCGAGAATGTTCTCTTGTTCCGTCGCAGTATGCGTCAGCGGCGAGGGGCAAGCGCGGTGAAGTGGGGAGGTGTACTCCCGCACAGCGCGGCGTCATTCTCGGTTCAACGCTGCGGTGTGCGGTGTGCGTCACGGATCAATATGGAATTTTTCGAAGACAATTTAATAGAATTAGTGTAAAAACCATGTTCCTCGGAGATTTTCTTTGTTTATTCAGAAACAGTAACAATTCTTCTTCTTCTTCCTCTTCAAGCAAAGCACAAATTACAGAAAAATTGTTCATTGTTCACGTCTACCTTGGTAGCTGCGGCAAAATCAACTGACCACCACCACTGCAGGGACGCTAAGTGCCATACTACACGGGCGGTTCTCCCGCTGCGGGAATCCGCTCGACAAAGCTGCCGCAGACCATCAAACTACACGGGACGCGGTTAACCGCTGTCTTTTGTTCATTTCAACATGGATCCGCCATTGATAACTGCGCTTGCAGCTCTTGTTTTAATAGAATTATTAATGGCGTAATCCTTCGACTGCACATCATACAAAGCTGATCGATCTTGTATTTCTACAATAAAACGCTCCGTATCGAACATTTTGACGCGACACTAGCCAGTAGCCAGTAGCCACGCAAGCGCACGAACGACCAGCGAGCGCCAAGATCCCGCGCAGAATGACGTAATAGCGGGAAACCGCCCGTGTAGTTTAAAACGGCGGTTATCCGCGGCGGTTTGACGCTGCATGCGGCGGTCGTATTTCTCCCGCCTGCAAACCGCGGCGGGAAACCGCGCCGTGTAGTATGCACCATACAACTTTCATATTAAATTGTGACTAGAGCGGTTCAGAAGCGGTTTCCCGCGGCGGGAGAACCGCCCGTGTAGTATGACACTAAATGCTGCGTCGTGACGCTGCGTTGCGGCGCATACCGCAGCGTTGTGCGTCATGATCACCAGACCAAAGCTATAGATGTCCATAATTATACAGACGGTACATTTTGTTTATAATAGAACTAGCTTTTGGCCGCGGCTTCGCTCACGTTAAGTTAAATTTTTCAAACCCCTATTTTACCCGTTGCACCCCCTTAGGGGTCGAATTTTCCAAAATCTTTTCTTAGAGGATGCCTACGGCCTAATAGCTACCTGTATGCCAAATTGGAACCTGATCGGTCCAGTGGTTTAATCTGTACGTTCCGGGCCAGTGTTGCCAGATTTTTTTTCAGCCTATAAGGGACAAACGGTTAAATAGGCAAAAACAAACGGGTTTTGTTTTTTGCCCGGAACAAATAAAAAAGCAAAATCATTTAATGCCATTTTTTTTATATTTTTTCGAGGATCAAGTCAGTTTTAACATATATTTCGTACCCTTATTGCAAAAACCGATTATCTGCACCAAAATTTGAGCGAAAAGTTTTTGAGTTATAAGCATTTGAAACTTTAACGACTTAAAAATTAGTTATAATGATGTCCATTTTTAAACAATAATAATTTTTATAAACAAGAAACTATTCAAGAAATGTTAAGTAGGTTAATAATTGAAAAAAACTTACTATTTTTTCAACAAAAAGAAGAAAATAACCGGTAAGGAGCTCACTTAGTTAGTTTTTCCTGAATGTAGAAAAACTACCAAATTTTCAAATTTACCGTTCTGGTAGCTCTAATGGCATTTTTTATTTAATCACTTGTTTTGAATAGTAATAATCATCAAGACAAAAATCGTTTTAGTTCAACTTTAGCCAGTACAGGTGTAAAATAAATATCTTTAGTCGCTTTTGGCTGAAGGTAAAGTAGATTTCATTTAACTTTGTACGTACTAACTGCAGCGCCCTATGGTTTTACCCGAGGAGTTCCCGTTCCCGTGGGAAATGGGCAAGCCTACATTATTTCTTATAATCTCAGCTATCTTTAAAAGAAAGTTTCGTTGAAATCGGTCCAGCCGTTCTAGAGATTAGCTCATTTAAATTATTTCGTTTTATTATATTAGAATAACTAGCTGTGCCTTGCGGTTTCACCTACATTTGTCCCGTTCCCGTAGGAATTTAGGGAAACACTATAACTGTAAACTTTCCTCTCGAATCCCTCTATCTACTGATGAAAACTGAATTAAAATCCGTTGCGTAGTTTAAAAGATCTACGCGTACATAAAGAGGGCCAGACAGCGGGAATCGATTTTGTTTTATACTATGTAAAGATAACATATACAGCAGAGCTAAGTTTGCCCGCAAGCGTTGCTATATGGGTGCCCCATTGTAGCTTTGAATCCAGGGTTAATCCCAAGAACACTTTGGAGTCCTCAGTTTTCAAAGGTTCATTATTTATCTTTAAATTTTTACTGACAGTTCTCGGGTTAGGTAATAAAAACTCAACACACTTTGTTTTTTTAGTATTTAAAAGTAGATTATTTGCCGTAAACCATTCAGAAACTTGAGATAATACATTATTTACATCGTCAAAATTGTCTTTTATCCTATCGACTTTAAAATTCAAAGACGTATCATCAGCAAATAGTACAATATCGCAAGTATTGTGGACAAAATGTGGTAAATCATTTATGTAGACCAAAAACATGAATGGACCTAGAATAGAACCCTGGGGTACACCCATTACTGAGGCTGATCCGGATGATTTTACATCATTGACACATACTCTTTGGACTCGTTCACTGAGATAAGACGCAATGAGACTAAGTGCAAAATCTTTAATGCCATAGTGGCTCAGTTTAAGCAAAAGTGTCTCGTGATCAACGCAGTCGAATGCCTTTGACGACAAATCACAGAAAATACCAATGGCACTCTGTGAGTTCTCCCATGCATCGAATATGTGTTGTAACAGCCTTGCGGCTGCATCGGTTGTTGATCGACCCTTTGTAAAACCATACTGCTCAGTGTGTAGGATTTTATTTAAATTAAAGTGTAAAAGCAGTTGGTTGAGCATTATTTTTCCGAATATCTTGCTGAGAGTTGGCAAAATTGAAATTGGCCTGTAGTTATTCGGGTCACTTTTGCTTCCCGATTTAAAAAGCGGTATTAGCTTACTACATTTCATAAGGTCTGGAAAAGATCCAGAATCTACTGATTTATTAAAAATTAAAGCAAAATATGGCGCAATAATATCATTTATGTTATGAATTATTTTAACTGATATCCCCCATAGATCTGCTGTTTTCTTATTTTGTAAAGATTTAAATGTTTTGACTATGTCATATGGGGTAACGTGTTCAAACCTAAATAACTTATTGCACTCAGAGACATTGCTCCTTAGAAGACGATAGACTTCTGCTGGCGAGGAATTCAGAGAACTGGTTGTAGTAATTGGAATATTTTTGAAAAAGTTCTCAAATGTATTTACAATTACTGTATCGGAGTTAATTACATGATTATCACTTTTAAGCTCCAATTTATTATTATTATGTACCTTATGTTTACTCATTTCATCGCCGATGATGTCCCATGCTGTTTTTTAATTTTATTATCAGAATTGGCAATTTTTTGCTTTATGTGAAGTGACTTTGCTTGTATGCACACATTTTCAAACAATTTAGAATAGTTTCTTACATATTCAATAAACGCGGGGGAATAATTATATTTTTTTCTGCATATAAGTCAAACAGCTTATTTCTACTTTTATAGATTCCGGCAGTTGGCCAGTTACTAAACTTAAGATCTTTAGACAGTCTTTTCTCTATCACCTTAAAGATAGAGTTATATTGTGAGCTTAACAAATCAAAAAACTTTTGATTTGTGAAGATGTTCAAAAACCCTCGTAGCCCAGTTATACAGTAAAAGTGAACTTAAGTTCTTTTACCTGCAATAATTTTAACAAAATATTGAGTTCATTATTCTGCAAAAAGCAACTAATGTTGTTTAGTTCGTTTTTCTTTTTAGATACATCAGCAATTTCTAGTATATTAATAAAAGCTGAAACCTGTTAACGCAGGTTAACATGTATTAACAGAATAATATTGACATAATGATAAATCAAGCAACTACATCTGAAAAGTATTATAATACAATACATTGTTTTTGTGGTATAGATTTATAAATCTAAATTATTTAAATGAGTTTAGTTCTTTTTTTAAGAAGGTAATTAAATCATACCTGTAGGTAGTTGCTTTTAACTCTAGCTATCTCCGTAAAAAAGCGTCGTAGCAGACAATGGGTTTTACCTACAGCTTCGCCGTGAGTTGAGGAGTCGATTGATATATTTAACCTAATTTTGGTACAAAAATGCAGATAATCGGTTTTTGCAATAAGGGTACGATTTATTCGTTTTAATTTAACATAATATCTGTAAAAATCAATACAACTATAATCTTAATTAATAACGGTGATCAACTCACTTTTTTACGAGCGTTGCGTGTGTGAATACTTGGATCGATTTCATAATGAAAAACGAAGTACGGTTCAAATACGGGACAGAGTCAGTCCCGCCGGGACATTTAAACTATGCATAAAATACGGAATGTCCCGGGAAATACGGGACGTCTGGCAACGCTATTCCGGGCTTACCTTTTTGGATGCTGTGGATGATCTTGGTCTTGCTGGCTTCCTCTTGCGATATCGGAGAAGCCTACACTTGCTACAGAGGATGTCATCAACTATTAATGTTATATTCAAACATTCACTGTACAACTTCGCCTCTTCTTCAGTTTTCATAACTTTTTTTTGACCAGCCATCTTACGAAGAATTTTATTACAATTTTTACACCTACCCGACGATAGATCAACCGCTCCCGACATTATTGGTTTTTAATTAGTTAAGTTATTAGATTAATTAGTTAATTTAGTTGCCATTTTTCTTTATTTTACTATTGTATTTGCTAGTTATCGATGGTTTTTTTGATAAAATGTGATGCATCGGTGTTGTACTGCGGAGTAAATTTTGTAATCTCACACTTTTTTGTAATTTAAATTAATATTAATTAATTATCTTTACCCATATTATTGTATAATACCGTATCACGTGTATTTCCGCAATAAATAAATCCTAAATTCTATTGTTAAGCTATCAGAGCACGAAATCAAGAGTTTTGCTTTCCTCTTATATTCTTTAATTATTGTTTTACATCGAGATAGAACGTGCTAGACTAAAGCGAAACAGGTCCGTTCTCTGTAACGTTCTGATCGACACTGGCGAAATATTATATCTGACGACCTCCCTGGCGCAGTGGTGAGCGCTGTGGTCTTATAACTGGGAGGTCTCGGGTTCGATTCCCGGCGGGGTCAATGTGGGAATTTATTATTTCTGAATTGTCTCTGGTCTGGTCTGGTGGGAGGCTTTGGCCGTGGCTAGTTACCACCCTACCGTCAAAAACGTACCGCCAAGCGATTTAGCGTTCCGGCACGATGGCGTGTAGAAACCGATTAGGGGTATGGGTTGAATATACACTGCTATACCTCTTCCAAGTTAGCCCGCTACCATCTTAGACTGCATCGTCACTTACCATCAGGAGAGATCGCAATCAAGGGCTATCTTGTCATCGAATAAAAAAAAAGTCTTGTGGCACTCGGGGACTGCCGCGGTTAAGCTATTGCATAGCATTTTTTATCAACGCCATCTAGTAGCTCACTGTAGAGGAGTCCCGTGTCAGGTTATTTTCGTTACGGAATTTCTGGATTCGGTCTCCACGCTGGCCCGCGATAGAAGCTATGCAATAGCTTAATAAAAAAAATTATGTGTACACTGCACAGTCGTAAAGTGTACCAACGAAAGAACGTGTAGGTACTTCCGCACTTACCTTTTTAGATGCTGTGTGATGCTCTTCAGATGATCTTGATTTTGATGGATTTTTCTTAGAGTAATATCGCAGAAGCCGACACTTATTGCAGAAGATATCGTCAACTAATACTGTTTTATTCATACATTCACTGTACACCTGTGCCTCTTCTTCAGTTTTTACAACTTTTTTGTAACTACTCATCTTACGAAGAAACTTATTACAATATTTACACCTATCGGACTTCATTCTCACAACGGCAGGGTTATTACGTATCTCGCGACAGGTTCGCGACAGGCGTAAATCGCGCAATCGTTGCTGTCAAACGTCACTTCTGCTGTCAAACGTCACTTCTCAAACGTCAAATTTGCAGTAGTGACAGCAGTAGCAACACGACAGCAATCACTACGCGATCGGTTGCAAAATGTCACTAAAATTCGTATTACGCAAGCCAATCGCACGTCTATTGCTCGCCTATCGCAAAATGTACCTATAGAGATGCTTGATGGAGAAGAAAGGAAGTCAAATACTTCGAGAGGGTTTTACCACAGACCACAACACAAAACAAATAAAAAATATAACAATTCAACCACTGACGACAATAAAAACTGTGTATTTTGTTTACATCTATTGCCGTCCTATCGCGAGTGGCGCTAGTGACATCGACACGTGAGCAATAGACGTGCGATTGGCTTCCGTAATACGATTTTTAGTGACATTTTGCGACCGATCGCTGTCGCGTTGCTATTGCTGTTGCTGTTGCAAATTTTTACGTAATCAGGGTGCCGTTTTATTGTCTTTGTTCATAAAAAAAACTTAAAAGGTACTTGTAAGATTTTCAGAAGTTCTAAATACCTCTAACTCTATGTACCAAGTCTTGGAGTCTTCTTCTGAATTCAGACTTCGCGAAGGAGAGGAGATCTGGAATCGAAGGTAATAAAAATCATTTTGAGCTATTGCACAGCTTCTATCGCGGGCCTTGAGCGAGGAGACCGAATCCAGAAATTCCGTAACGAAAATAACCTGACACGGGACTCCTCTACGGTGAGCCGCTAGATGGCGTTGATAAAAAATGCTATGCAATAGCTTTACTGCGGCAGTCCCCGAGTGCCACACGTCTTTTTTTTTATTTATTAAATAAAAGATATTCCTTGACTGCAATCTCATCTGATAAGTAACGATGCAGTCTAACATGGTAGTGGGATAACTTGGAAGGGGTATGGCAGTTTATATTCAACTCATATTCCAAAATCCAACCTACCAGACCAGAGACAATTCAGAAATGCAAACGCGCGCGTGTGCATGCACTCTTTCACGCCACAACGAATGAACCGATTTAGCTGTTTGAAATGGAGTGAAACATCCAGGCAATTTGAGATGAATCATCTAGTATAGATATTTACGGGCAAATTGAAATGAATCATCCAGTTTAGACATTTAGCGGCAAATTGAGATGTATCATCTAGTTTAAATTAATATTATCATTATTTGCCAGCATTAGCTGGCAAATAATATTGAGATGAATCATCCATTTTAGATATTTACTGGCAATCTAGGAATTTTTTGTATATTTACCGGCAAATTAATCTAAATATTGTATTATTTAAAAAAAAAGTCAAAGATATTTTACTGAAAAAGTGCTACTACTCAATTAAAGAATTTTTAGCGGATAATTTGTAATTTTATATTATTGACATTTTGAATAAGTATGACATTGTATAGTATTAGATGAAATTTTAAATATTTGCATGCCGATTATTAGGCAAAATATTGTTCTAATTTATAACGAAATGTAACACCTGTATCACACATGTTTTATGCAAATAAATTGAATTGAATTGAAATTAGATGAATCATCCAGTTTAGATATTTACCGGCAATCTAGGAATTGCAGTCTTAAGCAATCTTCTCCTCTGTATGTTGCCCGTCATGTCCAGGTTACAGAAGTGATTTGAACACAACACGGAAGATTTCGTCGGTTTATAGGATTTGTCGGTCCTCTCTTGCGCAACGATGGCGGTCCATTTTACGCATACTAAGGGATTACTTGGAAACCTAAAAAGCAACGAGTATTTTTAAGCTATTGCATAGCTTCTATCGCGGGCCAGCGTGGACACCGAATCCAGAAATTCCGTAACGAAAATAACCTGACACGGAACTCCTCTACGGTGAGCCGCTAGATGGCGCATTTTTTATCAACGCCATCTAGCGGTGAGCCGCTAGATGGCGTTGATAAAAAATGCTATGCAATAGCTTTACCGCGGCAGTCCCCGAGTGCCACACGTCTTTTTTTTTAATTACCTTTCTATATTTTCAAATTTATCATAGTTTAACATCCTAATCGCTAGTCAGTAATCCTTGAAATATGTAATCCACCATTTTGTGGCGGCGGCCATCTTGGACCAATTATCATCAAAGAACACTCCCGACTAATTCACCTTTCAAACTAAAACAAAATCAAAATCTGTCCATCCGTTCGGCTGCTACGATGACACATACACACAGACACTTCAAACTTATAACACCCCGTCGTCTTTGCGTCGTCGGTTAAAAACAGGGTCCCCGCGGGATTTTGAGAGACCGAACTCCACGCGACTGCCTAGGTACCTAGTTACGATGTCGCGACTCGCGGTTATCAGCTTGTATAAATACACGGTGAAATTTCATTGGTTGTACTCCCTGAAAGAGGTGAATGTGCTCATGAAACTGAACAACTTTCCCCAAGGAACATAGGTCTAAATATGAAAAAAAAATTTGGACCTCCCATAGTAAATCAATCAGCTGATCGTCAAGTTTGTATGGAGGGTCCAATTTTTTTTTCATATTTTGACCTATGTTCCTTGGGGAAAGTTGTTCAGTTTCATGAGCAGATTCACCTCTTTCAGGGAGTACAACCATTAAAATTTCAACCGGTATAACAAAAAAAAAAAGAAACCGGCCGAATTGATAACCTCCACCTTTTTGGTAGTCGGTTAAAAATACACATGAACACGTACTTACTTGAAATAAGAAATTCCCTCACTCTTATTGCTCTTTCGGAAATTATTTTTACAATTTTTAAAAGCGCACTGCGGCATTACGTCTGCACACGAGCGCTCGCAGTGGCGGACTGACAAAAATAGGTTCTCAGATGCGGCGTGGGTGGGAACTTGTAGTGTTAAAGCCAATGCTATATTATCACGTCTCACTGCGCAGTTAGTTATAAGTTGCAAGAACCAGGCAAGTGCGATGCAAACTCTTGCACCGAGGGTTCCGTTTCTTGGCAGGAAACTTAATTGGAATGTTGAATATGTTAATAATATAAACGTAAGTAAAAATTCTTTTTACAAAATCGACTTCAAACGCCGCTACAAAGTAGGTATATAAATTGTGCCTATAAAATTTGAAGAGTTCCCTCGATTTCTCCAGCATCCCATCATCAGATCCTGACCTGATGACAATGGGACCACCCGGGAAGTATACCCTTTTAAACAAAAAAAGAATTTTTCAAATCGGTCCAGGCGTCATCGAGTAATCGGGGAACATACATAAAAGAAAAGATTCCGACGAATTGAGAACGTCCTCCTTTTTTCGAAGTCGGTTAAAAATAAATTATTTTTTACCCTATTAAGTAGAGGGTCAACCAATTATTATTATTATTAAGTAGAGGGAGAAATTAAACTATAAAAATAACCGGCTAATTGCATTGAGTGCACGTGATTGTATTTTTTTTTTTAATATTTTTAGCGAACATAATTGCAGGCGGGTCACCTGAAGTTAAGTGATTACCGCCGCCCATAAACATTTGTAACACCTGAGGCACCACCAATGCTTTGCCGGCTTTTCAGGAATTTGTTGGTCCGCCCCTTGAATAACCCCATGTTTTGCTTTTGATAGTATTTATTGTATTAAAATAGGTATTAGATGACCAGCTTCAGTGCGCAGTTTTATAGCAGAGCTCCCATAAACGCCTTCTAGATTCAAATCTCGAGTTTGAATCCATGCTCTGACGTCCATTTTATCGAACTAATTCTCATGGATTGCGCTAGATGGCGCTACGGTATAAATATGCTTTGGAAAATGTAACTTTTCACTGAGTATTTTTTATATTATAGCGAGCAAACGAGCAGGCGGGTCACCTGATGTTAAGTGATTACCGCCGCCCATGAACATTTGTAACACCTGAGGCACCACCAATGCGTTGCCGGCTTTTCAGGAGTTTGTTGGTCCGCCCCTTGAATAACCCCATGTTTTGCTTTTGATAGTATTTATTGTGTTAAAATAGATATTAGCTTCAGTGCGCAGTTTTATAGCAGAGCTCCTGTAAACGCCTTCTAGATTCAAATCTCGGGTTTGAATCCGTGCACTGACGTCCATTTTATCGAACTAATTCTCATGGATTGCGCTAGATGGCGCTACGGTATAAATATGCTTTGGAAAATGTAACTTTTCACTGAGTATTTTTTATATTATAGCAAAGAATATAGAATATATGTATTTTCTGTTTATCTTTGATTATAGCGAGCAAACGAGCAGGCGGGTCACTTGATGTTAAGTGATTACCGTCGCCCATGAACATTTGAAGCACCGGAGGCACCACCAATGCGTTGCTGGCTTTTCAGGAATTTAGTCCGCCCCTTGAATAACCCCATGTTGTAATTTAGTGGGAACACCGTCGCAGGAAGTTGGTTCCACAGTTTTAAAATGATTGATATTTTAAATAATATTGACATAAATAGTCGGGAATTGGGATCCATTAAAAATCTTAGATCGGTTCAATTTATTCCAATAATGGGTCCCAACTGTTAAGTCAATATTATTTTAATGGAATTCTAGATTAGGTAGGTACTGGACTTGTTTTTTCCTTTTCAGTGTTTATTTACGCAGTCAGGTTTTAGATTTTTTTAATTTAACATTTTATTATTTCTTTGGTCGAAATATCTAAAAGTTGACAATACCTTAACCGACTAACTGTTAAAAAGTCAAATTTACTTACCGTTTCCCTTGATTTATATCTTCTATATAAGTAGTACAAGATCAGAATCCTCATCATTCCTGGACTTAGCATTTTCAACACTTTAAAAAACCGTAAAATAAAAAAAAACACTTCACTTCAGGTTTGAAATTTTTTTGTTTTACTTTCGAAAAAATACCTACTATAAAATAAAAAAAAATAGTAGTTAAAGCAATGAATTCTACTAGAGATGCGATATATCGAGCCACGAGCGTCGACTTATCGTAAGCGACATTTTTACCCAAATTGAATTTTTTATTACAAACGATATTTTAAATTATAAATGACTAGTAATTCACGCCGACATTTCCTAGGAAAATAAGATATTATCTAAAGTGAATATGTTATATCCCCGGGAAATACCGATAGTCTTGTAGTTTAAAACATAGTTTGTAATAAAAAAAGCAATTTAAGTAAAAATGTCGTAAACGATAAGTCGGCGGTCATAGCTAGATACAAATTAGCCATAGACGGATAGATCTAACCGACAGATTTGCTTAAAAATATGCCTAGTGGGCAGATTTGTTAATATACGACGAGATACAGGCAGATTTACCTGCCCGTACTCAAAACTAACAGGCGAATCCGAGCAACAACTGTGCGTGACTGCGTAGTAAGAGCCAGTATGAGTAACATACATTTTGCATCCCTCTCGCTCACACATTCTAAGGGCGCGAACACTTCAAAGATGCCTCGCGGTCGCGGTCGCTGCTCGATACCTCGATGTCGATATCTGGATGTTTTACATAGATGTCGGTGCGAACATGCCGGTTCAGTCGCACCTGGATGCTTAGTTCAAATGCTCACTAAACGCTAAAGTAATAATATTCTTCCATTCCTTGGCTAAAATATATATATTTATTTATTCGATGACAAGATAACCCTTGACTGCCATCTCACCTGATGGTAAGTGACTATGCAATCTAAGATGGTAGCGGGCTAACTTGGAAGGGGTATAGCAGTGTAAATTCAACCCTAATCGGTTTCTATACGCCATCGTGCCGGAACGCTAAATCGCTGGGCGGCACGTCTTTGACGTTAGGGTGGTAAATAGCCACGGCCAAAGCCTCCCACCAGGCTGGCCTGGTCTGGATCAGAGACAACTTAGAAATTATAAATTCCTAAATTGCCCCCGCCGGGAATCGAACCCGAATCCTCCCAGTTATAAGACCACAGCGCTCACCACTGCGCCAGGAGGATCGTAAATCTGTTGTGGTGGTTTTTGTGCCGCTTATCCCACAGGGCTCCTATATTAAAAATTAAATCTATTACATAGCGCCTCCTTTTCCATTATTTAATTAAAATAAAAAATGAACCATAATGAATAATAATATTATAATAATATGTACCAATTTTACGAGTAGTTTAGTTATAAAAGAGTTGTGCAAATATAATATAATATTTATTTTAATGAATAATTTTCTAAACAAGTACCTAAGTCTATTATAATAATTTTTATTCTAAGTTTATTGGCACAAATCTTATAGAGCTTTGAAAACCATAATTTATAAAAAATTCATAAAATAATACATCATATAATTAATATTTGAAACGCTATACCAACATTGTATTTATTTTATTAAATTAAAATGTATTCGAGGCCTAAAGTAAACGACGGTGGGAGTCCTTGAGATTCGACCAATCACAAGCCAGAGCACATCGATGCTTGCAGTCGACCGCGATGTAAAAACAAAATATTTTGTTTTCGCGTAGGCATCGAGGTAAACATCGATCTGAACCGCGATGTATCGCAGTGAGGTATCCTTCGGCATGTTCGCGCTCGTCTGTTTGCATACATTTGTTTTACACGGAGGTGGCATCGAGGTAGCGAGCTAAACCGCGACCGCGAGGTATCGCAGTGAGCAATCCTTGGCTTGTTCCCACCCTAACATTTTCAATAATTGTAAAAGTCCCATTAATTTTTTTCAAAGTGGTTCATTAGTATACTTGAAAATTAAATTGCGGATATTTTATTTATACATATTTCGAATGTTATAGTTTATAATTAAAAAAATTGCAAAAACATTTTAAAATTAGGTAACTATGTCGCCATTTTTCTCTATCAAAACCGAGGTAAGTAGGTATTTATGATAAAAAAAATGTATACCTACGTAATTTTATTGTAGTAATGTACCACTTAGGTTAAAAGTATACTGAGATTTTTATAACAATTAGTAATTGAAAATATTAAAATGTGCGAGAGAGAGGGAAGGGAGGGAGATGGTTGGGAACCCCGCCAGCAAGGTTTCAATCCTTATAATATTACGCCATCTACCGTAAACCAACATAACTATTGGACGCACATATGCAATAAAGAGTCAACCCACACAATCGAAAATAACAATTGAAAAGTTAACTTTATTCCTTTACATTATGTATGTATTTAATTTGACAAAGGTTTGTGGATTGAAACGTTATTGCGTATGTGCGTCCAATTATGCGAGAGATCGCTTAAAACACTCTAAGCTATTTATATATGACTAGCTTTAACCCGCGGCTTCGCTCACTTTAGGTTCGATTTTTTAACCCCCTATTTAACCCTCTTGGGGTTGAAATTTTCCAAAATCCTTTCTTAGCGGATGTCTACGTCCTAACAGCTACCTGTATGCCAAATTTCAGCTCAATCGGTCCAGTGGTTAAAGCTGTGCGTTGATAGATCAGTCAGTCAGTCAGTCAGTCAGTCAGTCACCTTTGCCTTTTATATATTTAGATTTTATGAAAATTTTGTGTTTTGATCATAGATAAAAATAAACAAAATTGAAGTTCAACTGTATATATCGATTAAAAAAAGATTCACGCTAATCGGTTTAGAAATCACGTTATCAGTGCGGTAAGAATGTCCTAAGCGCTATGCTTGGCGTGTCGGTTACGCCTTTCTGCGAGAAACCACTTAGGTATTAATTTATTATTAAGACAGCCAAGGAAAAATAGATTATAGTCAAATTTCGCAAGGCTTTTTAAGTGTTTGGCGTGTCGCTTACGCCTTTATGCAAGAAACCACTTATTAATTTATTTTAAGACAGCCAAGGAAAAATAGACTATAGTCAAATTTCGCAAGGCTTTTTAAATGTTTGGTGTGTCGCTTACGCCCTTCTGCGATAAACCACTTATTATTTTATTTTATTAAGACAAACAAGGAAAAAGAGATTATTGTCAAGTTTTGCAAGGCTAAAAAACTCTCACCTTTTTTTTCTTAGACTTGGCTCGACCTGATGATTTAGATGTTTTGTAGAAGACTCCGGAAGAATCCTGGCGTATGGAGTAGTACATGTGATCGGTCTGAGGTAGTGGATGAGTCTGCAAAGAAAAATTCAAATAAATAAAAAAAGACGTGTGGCACTCGGGGACTGCCGCGGTAAAGCTATTGCATAGCATTTTTTATCAACGCCATCTAGCGGCTCACCGTAGAGGAGTCCCGTGTCAGGTTATTTTCGTTACGGAATTTCTGGATTCGGTCTCCACGCTCAAGGCCCGCGATAGAAGCTATGCAATAGCTTAATAAATAAATAAATAAACAAGTGTAAATTAAAAATTTACAACACCCCTCGACATTTTACAACATCCTAATCGCTAGTCAGTAATCGTTAAATTAAAAATATGTAATCCGCCATTTTGTGGCGGCGGCCATCTTGGACCAATTTTCATCAAACATAGCTAAGAACATTCCCGACTAATTCACCTTTCAAACAAAAAAAAATCAAAATCGGTTCATCCGTTTGGGAGGTACGATGCCACGGACAGACACATACAGACCAGTTATCTATATATATAAAATTCAAAGTCCTGACTGACTGACTGAGATATCAACGCACAGCCTAAACTACTGAAGTTAGAAACTTGAAATGTTTACAGTTGGTTCCTTTTATGACGTAGGCGCACACTAAGAAAGGATTATTGGAAATTCCATCCCTAAGGGGTTTAAATAGGGGATGGAAGTTTATATGAAACTCCGTCATTTTTCAAGCTGTTTCCATCAAAGTTGGTATTTGAGCTTTCAGTTAAAAATAAAGAAGTACGTGTGTCACAGTTTTTGAAAATTCCACCCCAAAATCTAATTCCACGCGGACGAAGTCGCGGGGGCAAAAGCTACTTTATATAAAAAGAGAACTATCAAATTCGGTAATTAAAAATATATTTCATGAAGTTATGGAGCAAAATCAACAAAAACTTTCATCCCCTATCCTGGATAAACCTTATTGTTTATCAGGATACAATGTATCCTATATATTAACCCGAAGTATCAGCATTCAAATCCATTCTGTAGTTTTCGCGTGACGCGCGCACAGAACGACAGACGGACAGACAGACAAAAAATTCAAAAAACTTGTTTTGGGCTCAGTATCGATAATAAAGCATCCTCCGATTAAAATCTTAAAATTATATTTAATGTACAGAATTCGCACCGTTACAGTTTTATTATAAGTATAGATAGACTAGCTGTTGCCCGCGACTTCGTCCGCGTGGATTTAGTTTTTAATAAACCCGTGGGATCTGTTTGATCTTCCAGATTAATAATAAATAGCCTTCGGTTCGGTTCTCTTCGGGTGACCGCCCTCGACCACCGACTCACCGCATCGCATTGTTCGCCCGCGCTATTTTTTCTTTTTGCTCGGCTTCTAAGATTCGTACCGAGATGTTGAATAGCCTATACCTTCTTCAAGAATTGGGCTATCAAATACAAAAAGAATTTTGCAAATCCGACTGGCAGTTCCAGAGATAAGCGCGTTCAAACAAACAAACTCTTGCACTTTATTATATTAGTATAGATACATATACTTATTGGAAATTTTTTTCAATGTTACATTGGAAAGTGGAGGTGGTGTCTCGGGCTGTGGGGATGTACTCGTTCCAACTGAAATCTCGTTTGAAAGCACCATCTGAAATTATTTAATAATCACAATATTTAACAAGAAAAAAAAAATCTAAATACCACAAAATACACTTAACACTACAAAAACCAAATTAAAAGCTACTAAATTATTAGTACTTAAATATACATAAAAATATATTTAAAAAAAAACTAGTTTCCATATCATCTATATATATAAAATTCAAAGTCCTGATTGACTGGCTGACTGACTGACTGAGATATCAACACACAGCCTAAACTACTGAAGTAAGAAACTTGAAATTTTTACAGTTGGTTCCTTTTATGACGTAGGCGCACACTAAGGAAGGATTTTTGAAAATTCAACCCCTAAGGGGGTAAAATAGGGGTTTGAAAAAAGGAATTAAACGTGACCAAAGCCGCGAGCAAAAGCTAGTTTGCAGTAATATTAAAAATAAATAAATAAATAAATTAAATAAATTAAAAATACTACTAATTATATTTACTTAAGTAGTTTTTGTAAATATATTAAGGTGAATTTAATCCATTTTCAAATGCTTATGCAAATATTTTTAAACTAGCGGCCCGCTCCGGCTTCGCACGTGTATAAAATATATAGCCTATGTCATGTTAATGGATCTTATCTATATATATAAAATTCAAAGTCCTGACTGACTGATTGACTGAGATATCAACGCACAGCCTAAATTACTGAAGTTAGAAACTTGAAATTTTTACAGTTGGTTCCTTTTATAACGTAGGCGCACACTAAGAAAGGATTATTGGAAATTCCACCCCTAAGGGGTTTAAATAGGGGATGAAAGTTTATATGAAACTCCATCATTTTCAAGCTGTTTCCATCAAAGTTGGTATTTGAGCTATCAGTTAAAAATAAAGAAGTACGTGTGTCACAGTTTTTGAAAATTCCACCCCAAAATCTAATTCCACGCGGACGAAGTCGCGGGGGCAATAGCTAGTTATACATATAAACCTTCCTCTTCAATCACTCTATCTAAAAAAAACCGCATCAAAATCCGTTGCGTAGTTTTAAAGATTTAAGCGTACATAGGGACAGAGGAAGCGACTTTGTTTTGTACTATGTAGTGATACTTATGCAAAATACTTACAGTACAAGTGGGTATAGCGATTTTTTTAAGCATTCTAAATCCCTTCTTGGAAAAATAAAGGTCCTCATCTCTAAAATGAACGGAACATACTTTCGAGTTTTTGCTTGGCATCCAGTCATTCTCTTGTCTCTCTAAAGTCTAAACGAACAGCTTTTACCCATCGTTCTCTACGACAAGGGGTTTGTGGAAATCTAAAAAAAAAAACAAATAAGAAAAGCATATTTGTCACTTTATAAACGACTAGCTTTTGCTCGCGGCTTTGCTCACGTTAAGTTCGATTTTTCAAACCCCTATTTTACCCCCTTATCCTTCCTTATTGTGCGCCTACGTCATAAAAGGAACCAACTGTAAAAATTTCAAGTTTCTAACTTCAGTAGTTTAGGCTGTGCGTTGATATCTCAGTCAGTGGCATCGATGTATAATAAACCATAGATGACGCATTTTAAACAAATTGTGTTTCGAAATTGGTACCAATTAAACAATAAACGCACGGCACTTTAAAAAAGGAATTTGAGTCGCAATAGGCACATCATTGGTTCTGCTATCTGTAGTACGACACGGGACCAGCCGTGATTGGCCGGCAGTGACGTAGTGCCGCGGCTGCGCAGGACTAACCACAGAACTAATAGTTAGGGAGCTGGCGAGAAAAATTTCTATATGATCAGCACACATGGCAGACGTTATTAATAGTGATAATTATACCCTAAGAAACATCGAGAACCTCGTCTGCCACCATGGTGGCGCTGCGTTGTTAATTTACAGCGTTTCAAAAATGTTGAAAAAAAAAAGGTGGGTGATATTATATGCACATGTCTGCCTCTGGGGCTGATGATCATAGCCATCCTGTAAACACAAAAATTCGTAGAGGCAGACATCCAGGGCTCTGACTTTTGTAGTTTTCAATTTTTTAAGTTTTTTTTTATGATTTAAAAAACTCTATATGAAGTGCACACTTGGCAGATTGATTTGAATTGTTCGATTAATAACAATGAGAAGGACCACGGAAAAATAGTCTGCCAGCATGTTGTTTCTGCGTTCGCTATTGACAGCGTTTCAAAAATGTAAAAAATAAAAAAAGTGCTATATTACATGTCTGCCTCTTGGATTGATGTTTGAATTTATCATGAAAACCAAGAAACTCGACGAGGCAGACGTTCAGGCCTCTGATATTTCAAAGGCAGACCATTTTAATTTTTTTTTTTCAACCCGACGCTCGCGTCAAGCTAGAAGTACAAAATTCAATTTTAAACACGCGTCAGAAATATTCGGCTTCTACCTGTTAACCACGTCTCCGCAGGTATGAAATTTCTCCACAGTTTCTTTCGTAGTGTCTCGCTTTTATTTGGGGATATGAGTGAGAACGGTATACCTAACTCAGTTCCGACCTTTTCCGTATTGTGTACTTGAATGTATATGGTGTATATCTATATATACTGCTAATCTATATAAATGTTGCTACTGCTGTACAGCAGCAGAAAAGTAACGTAGACTATAAAGAATGACAATAATCCCATGCAATACCCGCTTCCCCTTGATTCCGTGAATTTCAAACAGTTATACAACTAAAAATCAGTGAGCAAAATGTCTGCCAAATGTTTTTTCGTATCCACGGAGTCATAATGAATCGAATGGGCGCAATGAGAACCGTGTGCAAATTACTTAGTAGAGCTTTTTTTTAAACATTTTTACAACTCCGCCCCATAATAATGCAGAGCCCTGAATGTCTGCCTCTTCGATTTTCTTCGTTTCCAAGCTGTTTGTGACCATGAATCCCAGAGGCATACATGTGCAAATGATTTAATATCCCCTTTTTTTTTAAGCAACTTCAATCGGCTGTAACGCGAAAACGCAGCGACGTAGGACCTTAATTGACTGGACAAAATCAATTCGTAATGACGTAAACTACAATCTACCTCGATGTGAAACTTGTGCAAATCATAGGTGTCGTGTGGTGCGGGTTGTTACGTTCCCTCAAATATGGTTGAGCGAAGCAATGGCTGGATCATGCGTCGTGCTCGTGAACGGGTGCCGCCAACGGGAATGGGTCTGCTTTGACTTCCCATGCTGACATGTGTTAGATGTATTGTATTTTTGAAGCTTCACTGTGGAAGCACTGTATACTTAGCTTACTTTTATTACTTATTGTAAAATTAGTTTATTTTATTTTTTTGAAAAGAGCAACTGCTGAGTTTCTTGCCGGTTCTTCTCAGCAGAATCTGCATTCCGAACCGGTGGTAGATTTGTGACATATCATAAGTGCTACAGGGTAGCCTACATGAAATAAATAAATTTTGATTTTGATTTTTGATTTTCATATACCTAAATGCTCACCAGCTCCCTAACTATACAACTAATACTAAGACAATATATGTAATTGTAATTATTTAGGTTTCACTAAAGTTATCGGTGTACTTACCTATGAAAAGTGATTCCACTATCCCTGTGGTCATCCGAATGGTTACGACACCATTTTACAACACATGAAGGCATTTTGAATGCTCAAAATCTATTTTTCTGGAATTTGTTTAGCCGCCCATTGACACTAATGTCACGAGTCAACTAAATTCGTTTGCGGTTCCGTTTATAAGGCCAGTCCCACCACGGTAAACTTTCGGTTACGCTGTTTTTGAGCAGTAGAAATGATTCCAGGCTTTATATTCATTCGCACAAAATGTATATTTATGAAGAAAAAATAGTGTTACAATCGCGATTATATTAGGCAAAAAACAACAAAAACAAGCACAAAAGTTAAAAAGATTTTGGCAGATATTAGGGTCTGTTTGATTATTTATTAGACTAGATCAGCCCATACGTCGCGCCTCCGATATCGGTTAGGGGGGGAGTAAGGGGGAGTGGAGGGGGAGTGGAGAGGGAGGGGGAGTGGGGGGGGAGGAGGAGATGGGAGAGTGGGGGGAGTGGGGGGGATGGGGGGACATTGTTGGTTAGTGAGCAGTCTTCTAGGACATGCTGTGGGGCAATTGGTGGAGGCGACTTTCCTCGGTACAATGCGACTCACAGGGCACGTGCAGGTGGGGATCCGACTGGGCACGGAGGTCTGCAGCAGCCGCCGGCGGTTCTCCTTGTGCACGCGGTAAACGGCCAGCAAGGAACAGTTGGTGCTGGTGACCTTTGGCGACCAGTGGCCGTACCTTTGTTGCTGTCACACATATCCTACAAATGACTTTCGGAGAGGCGTAGGCGTGGTTGAGGAATCACTAGCCTAGTGGGGGGAGTGGGGGGTAGTGGAGGGGGAGTGGAGGGGGGAAGTGGTGGTGGGTGGGGAGGAGAGAGGGGGAGTGGGGGGAGGGGGAGTGGGGGGAGCGGGAGTGGGGGGGAGTGGTGGGGATGGGGGACATTGTTGGTTAGTGAGCAGTCTTCTAGGTTCCAAAGGACATGCTGTGAGGGAAATTGGTGGAGGCGACTTTCCTCGGTACGTAGCGACTCACAGGGCACGTGCAGGTGGGGATCCGGCTGGGCACGGAGGTCTGCAGCAGCCGCCGGCGGTTCTCCTTGTGCACGCGGTAGTCTGCGGCGGTGAAGTGCGCCGAACAGATCGTGCTGGTAGTCTTCGGAGACCACGTGACCTTGTTGTTGCAGAACTTCTTCCATATCTCGTACAGGTGCGGGGCTTTGGGGAATCTGAAAAGGATGCCAACGTAGAATGGACCTTAAATAGTTCTTTTAGAGTAGTATTTTCCATGACTAGAGAAGACAAGATTTAGTACCGAGCCCAATGTAAACTTACCTACACGCACACATGCGTAAATTTAGCACTTTTTTAATGTCGTTTTGTATTATAAACTAGTTTTTGCCCCCGCGACTTCGTCCGCGTGGAATTTGATTTTGGGGTGGAATTTTCAAAAACTGTGACATACGTACTTTTTATTTTTAACTGAAAGCTCAAATACCAACTTTGATGGAAACAGCTTGAAAAATGACGGAGTTTCATATAAACTTCCATCCCCTATTTAAACCCCTTAGGAGTGGAATTTCCAATAATCCTTTCTTAGTGTGCGCCTACGTCATAAAAGGAACCAATTGTAAAAATTTCAAGTTTCTAACTTCAGTAGTTTAGGCTGTGCGTTGATATCTCAGTCAGTCAGTCAGTCAGTCAGTCAGTCAGTCAGTCAGTCAGGACTTTGAATTTTATATATATAGATAATGTAAATATTTGCCTGACATGAAAATTGCGATTATAGAAAGCCCTAAAGAAATGATAAAACTAATTAAATTAAAAAAAAAATGTATATATATTGAAATATGTTTCAAGAATAATCAAAAGGAAAAATGTAAGGAAGTCGACCTATGCACATGAACCTTAACTAGACACTGTCATAAACTAGTTTCAAGTCGTTTTACTGGAGAAGCGAAGTGAGCGCAAAATTTTTAGAGATCATCAGAGAGATGTAGTCTAAGATGGTAGTGGGCTAACTTGGCAGGGGTATAGCAGTGGACATTTAACCCATAGTCCTGATCTGTTTCTCATACTCCAGGTCAATATAAATAGAATACTTTTTATCCTGATAAACAATAAGGTTTATCCGGGATA
Source organism: Hipparchia semele (assembly GCA_933228805.2). Classification (NCBI taxonomy): domain Eukaryota; kingdom Metazoa; phylum Arthropoda; class Insecta; order Lepidoptera; family Nymphalidae; genus Hipparchia; species Hipparchia semele. Next base: position 3,780,984 of record OW121735.1, on the reverse strand, counting down.
AAGGATGAAAGTTTTTGTTGATTTTTCTCGATAATTTCGTCAAATCTAAACCGAATTTGATTATTCATTTTTTATTATAAATTGTGTACTATTAGAAATGTTTTGTCCAATTTTGGTGTAGATCTACTAAATATTATCGGAGATAGAGGACATAACTTCTCGCGGATAGTAGCAAATCACTCTAAATTTTTTACACGCGGACAAAGTCGCGGGAATCAGCTAGTTCTAATCTATATCTACAGTATAAGGTTCCTTATTTTGTGATTTATAGCTTAGTGTTAGCAATTTATACTTATTTAACTAAAATATCTGACGCGGACGAAGTCGTAGACAAAAGTATAGCAAACAATAACAGAAATAAGTATTATAACTTATACTTACGTATGATAACTTATCCCGCCTTTCTTCAAACTCGACGATTGAGACCTTTTTTTGCAACAAGCAACTGAACAGTTCGGCATCTTGTTAACACAACAAACACGCGCGCAACTAAACTTTATAGTACTTACATATGATAACCAATGCCACCTTTCTTCAAACTCGTTGATTGCGACCTATTTTTGCAACAAGCAACCGAACAGACGGGCATTCTATCGAGTTGCAACTGAAGGTGCAAGTTGCAACTCACAACACTCGCGCAACACAACACTAACAACTCGCGATGCGCGCTCGGAGCGCGCGGTGTTTCGAGTGGCACCTGTATGCCCGGATGGGCGTGTAGTGTGACTGAGGGGTCGGCGCGGATGGCGGATGGCGTCTCCCCTCCGCGCACCGCACCTCATTCCACGCTGGTTTGTTTAGCTATTGATTTTTAGGGTTCCGTACCCAAAGGGATTAATAAGCCTCCGCTGTCCATCCGTTTGTCTGTCAGCGCCGTAACTCATGAACCTTTTGTATTGTATTGGACTTAGGAAACTTCATCGTGGAAGCACTGTATACATAGCATAGTTTCATTATCTATTGTAAATTTTTTTTTTTTAAAGAGCAACCGCAGAGTTTCTTGCTGGCTCTTCTCGATTATTTGACATTTCAAAAGCGCTTGTAAAAGTTTATTTGAATAAAAAATATTTCTATTTCTATTTTTAATAAGTTGATGCTTGAAATTTTCCAAGAATGTGTATATTGCCACTATAACAGAACATCGTTCTTCCTTACTAATATTATAAACTAGACGATGCCCGCGACTTCGTACGCGTGGATAAAGGTTTTTTGATTCCCGCGGGAACTCTGTAATTTTCCGGGATAAAAAGTAGCCTTTGTTTTAATCCTGGGTATGAGCTATTTCCATTTCAAATTTCAGCCAAATCGGTTCATTCGTTGTGGCGTGAAGGAGTAACAAACACACACACACACACAAACTTTCGGCTTTATAATATTAGTGTGATGCGAAAGTGTGGAAGTTTGTTTGTTGGTTTCTTCTTCGATCACGCTGCAACAAAACAACGGATCGACGTAATTTTTCGCATGGGTATAGTTGAGGGAGTGTGGAAAAGTGGAAAATCAGAGTTCTCGCGGGATTTCAAAACTACGAACGGGCACGAAGTCGCGGGCATATATATTGTAAGCAATTGTATATCATAGCTTAACAATCGCTGTTACGATGGTACGGAACCCTTCGTGTGCGAGTCCAACTCGCACTTTGCCGGTTTTATTTTACTCGACTACAACAATGTGTTGGTAGGTAGCAGCTGTATAGCAGAGTGTGATTCAGCTACCAATTTCCATTAAAATATTATTAACCGACTTCCAAAAAGGAGGAGGTTATCAATTCGGCCGGTATCTTTTTTTTTTTTCCTTCCTATGTATGTCCACCGATTGCTCCGGGGTTTTTGACCGATTCACGCGATTTTTTTTTTAATCGACAGAGAAAGCTCGCGAAATGGTCCCATAAAAAATTTTACCTTCAACTCCTCAAGCCTGATGCTGCAGAGGTACTATCCCCCTAAATTATGGGGTTTTAGGAATTGTCGTTTACGAATTGGTATGCTTGGCCTAAGCATATACTAGACCTTAGAGGTCCAGGTTCTACTCCTCAATCCTGATGCTGTAGGGTACTGCCCACCGAAATTGTACGCATTTAGGAACTGCTGATCATGAATTGTTATTGTATGTAATAAACATAGACTACATCATGGAGTTCTAGGTTCTAGCTCCTCAATCCTGATGCTGCAGGGTACTGCCCACCTAAACTGTGAGGATTTAGGAACTTTCGCTTGCGGATTGATATTTTTAGTATTAAGCATAGTCTACATCGTGGAGCTCAAGGTCCTAGCTCTTCAATACTGATGCTGCAGGGGTACTGCCTACCTAAACTATGAGGATTTAGGAACTGTCGCTTACGAATTGATATTGTTGGTACCAAGCATATACTACATCATAAAGCTCAAGGTTCTAGCTCCTCAATCCTGATGCTGCAGGGTTGAGGAATTACCAACCGTGGCTTTCGAATTGATTCGATTGTTGGTATGTACCAAGCATTAACTACATCATGGAGCTCCTGGTCTTTAGAAATTGTGTATTGTTAATAAGTACTATAGGTACCAAGTATAGACTACATAAGTACCGTAGCGTTGGAGGGAGGGGAGAAAGAGAGCAGGAACAAGCTACACTAAAAAGCTTAAAATAAAAATTCTTTTCAAAAAACCGACTTCAAACGCCACTACAAAGTATAAAAATAATTTTATTTTGTACACGTTTGTTGAAGTCGGGCGGGCTTAACTGTAAACGATGAAATCCATGCGCGACGCTTACCGTATGGTAACATATAAGAGACACGCTTATTGAAATCTGAATAATAATAATTTAATTATTCACCAAAATGCAGGTACAATGTGATGTTATAGGGTAAATCGAGCCTTATACATTTTACCAGGATTTTACCAGGTGTGTGAATATTATGCAATAATATATTTAACAAATGTCATTATTCAGATAAGTTAGAAGTTGATAATTTTAAATGTCAATAAATTAGAATTTGATAATTTTAAATGTCATAATAAACAAAGCCTTATAGATTTAACACATTATAATACAATACAATAGATTTTGATAAGTATTCTGGCTGGTTATACATGCATATTATTTCACAATTAGTAATTATTATACTGTCAAAAATTTAATACAATGTCAAAAAAAAAAAAAAAGTCATTATCATTATTTAAAAATTGAGCTCATCATCAAGGTATTCCCCAACACTATAATAGCATTTATTTAACAGCAAATCGTGGATTTTCATTTTTCATTGGCATGATACATAGTAGATACCTACTAGTTGAGTTATATAATATATTTTAAGAAATTGTAATTTGTAAGTCTTAAGTGTACCTATTTCATTTGTATTTGTACATGTCAATGAATAAACGATATTCTATTATATTCTAATTAATCCATGCTTTCATATAAAATTGAATAAAGAGTTTGTTTATGAAATCATTATTATTTCTAGAGACACTCATAATATGTACCTATTCATACAATGCCAAGATCACAAACATATAAGAGCATATAAGAGTAAGCAGACCTAACATAAGAAAAAATTGGCGTTCCAATTACGCCTACATAAAAATCTCACGCACACATTGACAGTAAACAGAGCCGGACTTCGAAAAACGAGGTTCAGCGAGGTTGAAGGGACTGGAGGGATAAGGGACTGTATTTAGTATCTGTGAATTGAAATAATATGGAAACTACGGAAAGTTGCCATCGAATTGTAGGTTAAACCCTTATTTTACATTCTGTAATCTTAATTCTATAAATTAATTAATTCTTAATTATGAAAATGGATTCTAATGTGCTAAGTTCCGCGGTTTTGTAATCAAACAAGTAATAATGTTACAAAATAATATTTAATAAAATCAAAACAAAACATGACTTACAAAATCTACCCAAAAGATGTATCTATTAGATAAATAAAATAAAATCAAAAATCAACTTTTTCTTTAATATCTTTTAGAAATACAAACATTGACAATACAATAACATCAACAGTAGTTTAATTAACTCTTACATTCTATTCAGCCTGTATCACTCGTTTCAATAACCTTATTAGAATAGTATTACACATTTTAAACTTATAAAAATAACAAAATAAACCATACATCTCAGTCTTTTCAATAACGTTATAAGGAATAGTATTACTCGTACACATTTAAATTAAAAAAAAATCTGTATAAAGTAAAAGCTCTTCCCGCTACTCAAAAAACAAACTAATTAAATATTTATGAGAAACTAGCTTTTGCCCCCGCGACTTCGTCCGCGTGGAATTAGATTTTGGGGTGGAATTTTCAAAAACTGTGACACACCTACTACCTTGATACAAAAAATCAATAACAAAAATATTAAACGGAAACTAAAAGATTACTTCATAACAAAATTAGATGGTTGATGATACTTATTATTTACTTATATTGTGTACATACTTGCCTAATTCCTAAACTTATCTCTTTATATATCTACCTACTTATATATTTTATTAACCTGTCTCTTAACTTCTTCTAATGTAATTAAAAGTATACCTACCTATTTAAATGAATGAGACCGTATGTTTAGTTCTTAGTTTAGTTATATATTGTTTTGTACATACTTACTCATTTTAAATGCTATGTTGCAGAGTGGCATCGAGGACAAACCTCTGTGGTTTTTTCGATGTGCATTATCATGTAAATGTGTATAACTTAGTAAATGGTAATAAATAAATAAATAATAAAATAAAAATAACACGTACTTCCTTATTTTTAACTGAAAGCTCTAATACCAACTTTGATGGAAACAGCTTGAAAAATGACGGAGTTTCATATAAACTTCCATCCCCTATTTAAACCCCTTAGGGGTGGAATTTCCAATAATCCTTTCTTAGTGTGTGCCTACGTCATAAAAGGGACCAACTGTAAAAATTTCAAGTTTCTAACTTCAGTAGTTTAGGCTGTGCATTGATATCTCAGTCAGTCAGTCAGTCAGTCAGGACTTTGAATTTTATATATATAGATTAACATGATCATTTTCACCAGAATTAAGGTCGTTTGCATTTCAATTAAATTTCTACTCCCAGGGCATATAAATTTGTTCGAGACTCTTTTGATATCGTTTTACCTCACCCACTCACGCTATATAAATATAAGAACAACTAGAAACTTACTTCTTGTAATGATGAATGAAAAATCGTTGGGATTGCATTAGAAGCAAGGATGGTCCGAAAACCACTGCGATTCACTAAATGTGCTTCAAAATGTGCAGAACATAGCTTGCTTGATGTTTTGGGCTGCCAATTTTTTTTGTTCATCTGCATCAACCAGGCATTTTTTAGATACTCATCCTTTGGAAAGCTGAAAAATGATCTCATTTTATAATTTATCCTTACTTTTATCTAATCAAAATATACCCACTAAACAAAACTTGCGCCTGAATACGGCCCTGTAAAATTGTACAAGTATATGAAATGACAAACAAGATCCTGATATTAATTAATTGATAAATATTGCAACAGGAATATACTAGAACCAAAATTACTATAACTGTTAACGAGTTTTGCGTATATAATAATTAGGGACTCCTTCTAAAATGCCGAACGATTATTAATAATCACACAGTAAGCATATAACCAAATTACGAGTCTATAGCACATCAAAACTTACCGATGAAAAGTAATTTCAGGCATTTTCCTATATGGAGAATTGCCACACAGAGGTGCACAACACTTCACCATTTTATTTCAGAATTTTTGCAAAGAGAATGTAATCACTCCGAATTTTTGATTCTTTAGACTCGATTTTAAATCTTTAAAAGAATAAACAACTCGCAGGTTATGTTGTTGTTTTTGACATATTGCACCATACTGTTCTTATTTGGAGCTTAACAAGATGGCGATTTGCCTCAAGATCTATTATGTCTATGAGTGCGTAAGTGTTGCAACAACAGAAGTAAAAGAGATAGAATCATATATTTTTTGTTGGATTGGAGAGAAGCAAGCGAAGATATTATTTATTCGTCGTTATGTAGTTGTGAAAATTATGTTAGGTCTGCTTACTCTTATATGTTTGTGGCCAAGATGACGTCAATCGAGTATCTAGGTCCAAAAAAGAAATCACAGCAGCAAGTCCAGTGTATAATATTAAATTAAGAATAGAGGTCAGTGGGCAGCAGCAAAGGCCAAAGACCATGAACACTTGGAACTTGGACTTAATTAATCTGTGGTAGAGAAAACTTCGAAAAAAATAAAAAAAAGAGAAATGTCAGATTTGGATGCGATTTGGAAATTTTCGTAGAGAGAGAAGACATAGAGCCAGTGACGATTTCTTTCTCACTCACACTAAAAAGAGAGCAGAAATAAAGTTATTAATGTGATAAACAGAGACGCAGCTACCCAATTTTTTGTCCCTCATCGTGTAACCAGTTTTTTTCAAGGTCGACACACTTTTGTGCCCAACAAACTGACAGTTAATAAGAAAATTTAGTATCTATGTGTGTTGCCAGCTTTAGGTACCTATACAATGTCCCGATTTTCCCTATCCTACTTATATTATAAATGTGAAAGTTTGAATGTATGTAGGGCCATCCATACATACATCCAAATTTCAGCCATATCGGTTTAGTGTGGCGTGATTGAGTAACAAACATATGGATGTTTGTTACTCAATACGCCACACTAAACCGATATGGCTGAAATTTGGCACGGAGATAGGTTTTTTTTAGTAATGTCCTCTGACATACCGTAACGGCGGGTTACTTTGGCTACTTTTTCAATTTTTTTTTTAATTTTTGTTGAAACAAAATAAAGTCGTGATGGAAGAAATGAATATTATGAGAAAAGAAAAGAAAGATGATGGATACTAGAATATAATATATTATGTCGGCGATGATTAAAGTGTATTCAGTTAGATAGTGTCGGTTACTGTTCTGAATCATCCTGAAGTTTCGTTCGAATGTCCAACAACCAGTCGAGAACTGTTGGCGATCTTAAGAATTATTTTATTTACAAAGTTCTTAATTTTTAAAGCCATTTTTAAATAGCTAGAGGCAGACTTTTAATGTTTTTTTTAAATAATTATTAACTTAAACTATGAAGAGTTGCAGTTTTATACGACTGCCTGAAAAAAGGAATATACTGTTAATTTCATTAATGATGATTTTGATGACTAAATATACAATTTTTGTTGCTTTTAATTCAATAGCATTACTCGATCGAAGGAAAATTTTAACTGTTCATTACAAATTATTTTGTGTAACATTCTTACTAGTAACGAAAAAAAATTTTCCTTTGTGTTACATACATCTTTTTTCAAAGTGACTCACATATGCTAAATTTCTATTCGGCATTTCAATATTTTTTTTAAGGAGCAAATAATTATCTAGTGAATTGGTCCTATGAAAGTACATTAAAAAACTTTAGTATAAAAAAAAATATTTTTAAAAAACCGACTTACGTGTACAAACTAAAATTATTTTATACTTTTAAGTGGTGGTTGAAGTTAATATTGTGTGCAATAAAGAATAATAAATTCTTTATTGCACACAATATTAAGATATATGTAAAAAATAGAAGCTTACCCTAATAGGTATGTCTCTCCCAGACAACCTTATATGTGTAGGTATGTTATTTAAAAAATAAAACAGTTCAGCATCTGTTTTGTCGTTTTATTTAAAAATCCTGGGAAGAATTTTCCATCTAATTTGGGGTACTAGGGGAGTGCAGTTATTGTGGCAACATTAAACTCGAACTTGTCATGTGACGTCATCGTTACGTCATGTTATCTCTATTTCAGTCGCGGTTACACAGTACCTTGGTCTATTGCCTTCTCTGTCTACGGGAAATTTTATTGAACATAAACTTAATGTTTTAATTGAAAATAATGCTTTGCCCCTAGTAAGTTTAATGTGGAATATAGTACTTAAGGTTTAGGCGTTACTATTAGTTAAATATGAACTTCGTAAAAAGTGAGATGGACAATATATGCAGAGGCTGTTTATGCGTTGACCGTGTACTTCAGCCGTTGAATAAAAATATTGATTTGTTTTTTATATTCCTGGGGAATGAACTGTCTATTTCCGAGGTAAGTCATCCTTCAGTTCTTGTTGTATATGCTTACTCTACTAGCTCATGCCCCGCGACTTCGCCCGCAGGAAATTAGGTTTTTGAAAGTATCTTGTTTGGGGGTGGAGTATTCAAACCTGGTACTCCTTCATGTTTTAATCTTAATCCCAAATACCAAGTTTCATGGATATAACTTGAAACATTACTGACTTTGATACAAACTTAGTTTTTCGAGATACAGTTTTTAACTAGTTCGGAAAACAGGTGCACAATATTATAGTTTTAATTTGTAATTTGTGTGATCAATAAATATTATTATTATTAAAAAAAAAAAACTTATGTTGCACCGTAGCACCTAAACCGCTGAGTTGATTTTGATCAATCAATTCATTGTTATGTTTAATGATCGAGGAAGCACAGAAAACTGGATAACAATGTTAGGTATATATTGTACATAGTCTTGACATAGGTCACATTGATACCTGCAAGGAAAAACATCGTAACCCACTATTGAGTGTCGTGTGGTGTGGATTGTTACTTTCGCTCAAATATGGTTGAGCGAAGCAATGGCTGGATCATGCGTCATGCTCGTGAACGGGTGCCACCAACGGGAACGGGTCTGCTTCGTCTGCCCGTTGTGACATGCATTGGATTGTGTGTACCTATGTATGCATTGTTGAAACTTCATGGTGGAAGCACTGTATGTGTATAGCATAGTTTTGTTACCTATTGTAAAATTTTTTTTTTTAAAAGAGCAACTGCTGAGTTTCTTACCGGCTCTTCTCAGCAGAATCTGCATTCCGAACCGGTGGTAGATTTATGACGTGTCATAAGAGCTACAAGTTTGCCTACATGAAATAAATGGAATTTGAATTTGAGTGATTTTGATTTACAATTGTAATGCTCAAGACGACATGTAGGGGATGTTTTAAATTTTTAATTAAACATTTGTTAAACTTTTCTCCTGTCACAGACACTTCATGCCTAATATAATTCCAGTATAATATAATTCCAGGATTCCAAATACTACAATATCCTCTTGTGCTGGGAATGCATAGCCCTATTGAAGAAGGCTGAAGTTTTCCGGAAGAGGGTGCAGACAGCTCACAGATACTTTGAACGCCAACTGGTAATATACTTAGGTTTAAAGAAATTTATTCTCCAAAGAACATTTTGCTCACTTATAGAGAACTTAAAACTAAAATTTATATAAACATATGAAAAAACAAAAAATGGACTAAAATTTATACAAACATATGAAAAAACAAAAAATGGTGATTCCTAACAATAAAATATTAAACACAATTTTTTTGAATGTGCACTCTAAGTTTTTTTTTAAAAGTTACAAAAGACTTTTGAGCTACACTAGCAGACTATTATATAGTAGTGCTCCCTCAAATTGTATAGTTTTTGTTCTAGCTTTAGGTACTTGCAGTTTATTTTTATTCTGTGCAAAGTATGTATATGATTTATTTTTTATTGTAATTTGTGTGTTTATAGATTTCGAAAGTATTTATACTTAGGGTGGAATCACATTTTTCATCATTATTTTGACAACCTCCCTGGTGCAGTGGTGAGTGTTGTGGTCTTATAACTGGGATGTTTCGGGTTCTATTCCCGGCGGGAGCAATTTGGGAATGTTTATAGCGACACATTCTAGATATGAAAAATGCAAAAGCTGAATTGATGCAAAAATTTTAGTGCATACACAACTACATACGAAATAGCAATTTTCAATGGATAAAATGTGATTTAAAAAAAATTTAATAACAAGATAGTCCTTGACTGTGATCGCACCTGATGTAAAGTGACAATGAGGTCTAAGATGGCGGGTTAACCTGTCAGGGGTATTACTGGTTCTAAATGCCATCATGCCCGAATGCTAAATTGCTTGGCCGCATGTCTTTGACGGTAAGGTGGTAACTAGCCACGGCCAAAGCCTCCACACCAGACAAGACCAGAGACAATTCAGAAATTATAAATTCTCAAATTGACCCCGATGGGAATCGAACCTGAGACTTACTCCCAGTTATAAAACCACAGCTTCCACAACACCACTACTTCAGGTTGTCAAAAACTGCTTTGGAATACTGTTTTTTTCCCATTACCCTGTTTTTTCTCTTTCAGAGCACGCCAATACGAGCCCTAACAACTCTAAACACCTATAGAAAAGATGATTACGACCAGATACTGACAGAAAATCCAGATGAACCCAAAGTCAAGCCGGAGCAGTTGATTTTCGAAGTCACCTTAGATGGCGACGACGAACCCCTTGCTGATTGTCACATTAAAGAGGAGAACTACGAAGATGACGATGATCGTTATGGGTTTGACCAAGAGGAGCCCAAACCAGACATACCAAGCTTGGTTAAGAAGGAAAAAAAGAAGAAATACAAGTACAGCCCTCTAGGTAAGTTGTTTTTATGCAATAAATTTCTTACTCTTCTGTATGAACTGATAGACGTTGACTGTTGAATAAGGGTCTCTTGCATGTATAGGGGAAATTGAGCCCTAAATAAAATCCACGTCGCACGAGTTACACTTGTAATTAAAGAATAGTGATAACAAGACTGGGGAAACTGAGCATGCGCTGTAAACGTCTTGTGTGGATGGAAGCTATACACAAGAAATGGAAGAATATACACAAGAGTTAGAAGAATAATGAAATAAAGCGCATGTCCAAATACATTACAATTCCGAATAATATTTGAAATTCAAACAAAGCCTCTTTAATAAATAACTAAATCACGCCGCAACAAAGCAACGGATTGATGTGGTTTTTTGCAGGGGTGTAATTGAAGATCTGGAGAGTGACCTAGGCTATTTTATATCTCCAAATTTACTAATTTAGAGGTCTTTTCAGAGATTAATTATAAAAGTCAATATAAATTGTCAAGTAACTCTACCATTTCAATTTTTTTTTTATTCCAGGAAAAAGAGTAAAGACGAAATCCGTCAAATACACTGACGAAGAGAGGGCCAAGTACATAGAGCACGTAGACTACACACTGAAGGAGATATTGTCTATGGATCGAACCGGGAAGAAACCGGATCGAATCAAGAATATGGAGCACAGATGTAACGTTTATATCATGAAGATGGTTGAATTGCAGAAAAAGGACCTAAGCAAAAAAGTAAAGGTAAGAAATAATCTATCTATCTATATTCTACTAGCTTTTGCCTGCGACTTTTTCCGCGTCACTTAGGTTACTGTTTTTCCGTGGTAAAAAGTCACTTTCATCACTATCAAAAAACCTGTTCAATACAATATGTAAAAGAAAATAAATTTTTTGTGAATTTTTCCAATATTGTAATACTTATTCTGCTATTCGGGACGGAAACAAATACGACAAATCAAAAATCATTAAAATCAGTCCAGCCGTTCAGAGTTATAAGTGTTCGAACATACCCGACTTTGTTTTATATAATAAATCATACTAGAAACGTGTTTTGTGTTTGTTTGGTACGGTACCTACCTTTGTATGCGAGTCCGATTCGCAATTGACTGGTTATTTTTTATCTTTGCATCCCTTTTCCCTACAAATAAATAATAAGTAAGGAAGTCTAACTGTGTTAAAAAAATTACCCCAATAAAAATTGTGCTCAAGTGGGAGGAGATTAAAATTGAGCCGTTAGAGACGGGCTGAGGCGGGGATTAAAAACAAAAATACAATGTCAACAGTTGGACATTTTTCTTGCACGTCAAATTTTCATAACATCGTCCAATGACTCAGCTGTCATAGCAAACATAGCAGCACGCGCGCGAACCAATCCCTGCTTTCGTTCTGAATTTGAACCAAGCACCAAGCATGTCTATCTGTAACCTCGGAAGTGATTCGTATGAAGGTCGTAGCCCATTTACACGACACCGCTCCCGCCCAACCAAAGTATGAGCATTCAAATATGGACTTAATATCGTGCACTGGAGGTGCACTTTACAGTAACAATACTAAATAGAAAACAGCGCGCGGTACCGTTACCGTACCGCGGTGTGGTTACTGTAAAGTGCACCTCCAGAGCACGATATTAAGTCCATATTTGAATGCTCATACTTTGGTTGGGCGGGAGCGGTGTCGTGTAAATGGGCTACGACCTTGATTCGTATTCTGAATCATACGTCGTTTAGGTTTGAAGTCCATTTTTTGAGTGGATTTTGTTCTGAATTAGACTTCCTTACTTATTATTTATTCGTAGCCTTTTCCTCTTGTAATGAGGTTCCATTAACAGTGGGTTTCTTGTTCTAGTATGGAGGCCCTTTGTATGTGAGTCCGACTCACGACGACATTTGACCGGTTATTTTTTTTCTTTGCAATGGAATCTTATTACAAGAGAAGGGTTTCCTCTCATAATGAGGTTCCATTACCAGTGGTTTTGTTGTCCCAGGACGGGGGGATCAAGTGTTCGGGGTGCGACGCGGCGCTGGCGGACCGCGAGGCGCTGGCGGCGCACTGGGCGGCGCACCCCGTCACGCTGCTGCGCTGCCAGTTCTGCGGGCTGCTGGGCAAGTCGCGCAAGAACATGAACTACCACGTGGAGGCGCGCCACTCCATCATCTACAGCTGCACGCTGTGCCACGTGGAGTTCAGGTGACCCATCGTGCTGGAATCATGAAGATGGAGTACCGAAGACAATTACATTTTGCAACTTTGTTATTTGGAGTCATTAAGTTTAAATTACCACAATATCTCTTCCATAAACTTCAGTGGGCAAGTGATGTGCATACCACTCACCAAACCAGGGCAGCCTCATATTTATTACTCATGCCATGTCATACGACTGCTGCCTTTCTGGGAAGTTTTAAATATAACGCAACAAAATGTTGGAATAATCTCCCACCGCCCTACAGAAATCTCAGAACGATTAGCAGTTTTAAACTTAAATTTAGGGCATTTCTTTTGACTCTTCAGAAGCAGTAGATGGTGGGTATCTCTGATGTTAGTACTTCCATTAAATATTGTTTATATTGTTTATTTGTTGTTTGTTTTTACTTGTTTTTGAGTATTCGGGGTAGACTTTTTGTTTTTGGGTTTAAGAGTGCTGTATTATATTATATTAAATTTTATTATTTCAATAATTCCATAAACTGTATAAGTACTTAATTAGCATTATTATTATTTTCCATATATTTTCAAGTGAAAGTATATGTTATAAAACTTTACTATTATTTACAATTTACTTATATCATTCTACAAACATTCTTTAATCTAACTCTGGTTCAGGTAAATATTATTCATATGTATTATTATTTTTATAAATATAATAATTTTTCAATATAATGCTTCTATTACCTTTACTTTTTCCATCATAAATATCATTTTCTGCCAAAAGTTAAAAAGACCATTGACGTTCTCATTTAAAGGCGGTCACTGAAAATCAGCGTTGGGACAGCTGGCTCCCACAGCTTTGAAACTTGGCGGCTTCGCCAGTTTTAGGTCTGTGAGGCTAGGAGCCCCAACACAAGCTGAGTGACTCACCTTTTGGTAGCGTTGCACTGCTGTACAAAGTAACGATATCTAATACCAATCATTGCTGTGTTTTTAATTTTGATTTATTTTGTATATTTTTGTGTTTATTGCTACCAATAAAGATATTTCTATTCTATTCTATTCTATTCCATCGGGGCCACTGTACTGGGGCCCAAGTCTGCTATTGCAATTGTAGTTCAATTGTCTATCAATGACATCCCAATTGCTACTTTTAGCAATTTTGGTAGTCTACTAATTCAATGGCGTCACAATTGTTTTCCGATGGTTTGCCACTGACACATCTAGCTTTGAATCTAGCTTAAATAAACGTTTTTAATATGTAGTTTTTTTTAAACTCATTTCGGCAAACGCTTTTTAAGCTAATGGCAATACCCTCGTATCATTGAATTACAATCCAATTATAAGAAATCGAACAACCATTGTGAATTTAGTAGACTACGAAATTTTGGACCAATGATAATTGAATTGTAAATGTATTGCGGTTCAATGACAATGACATGTAAAATAGCAGACTTGGGGCCCTGACCTTACAGTTTTTTGTCAACACCTTTTTTTTTTTTAATTTATTTACACCAACAACTTTCACACAAAAAAGACAAACAAATTCTATTACATAATACAGTATGGTTGTCAATTACAGGCGTAAAAGAAAGAAAGTTATAAGCAAAAATTACACTACTTTAAATAAAAAATGACAATAAAGACGACACTAACTAAACATGCATTACTTCTATAAAACAAAGACAAAACCTTTTGATGAAATTCAGAGCTTAAAATGAACGCACCGTCAACGTCAATCAAGTCCTTTTTAAAGAAACTATTTGGTTGGCGCCATTTTGGCGCTGTAAAAGGTTACGAGTGTTCAAAGAACTAAAATTAGTGAAGGCACCAATTGACAATTGGTCGTTGACACTTATTGGCGCTTCCTGCATCCCTGTATTATTAGTTCCAAAGACACTCGAATTCAAATTCAAAATTAATTTATTTCATGTAGGTTAACTTGTAGCTCTTATGACACGTCATAAATCTACCACCGGTTTGGAATGCAGACTCTGCTGAGAAGAGCCGGTAAGAAACTCAGCAGTTGCTCTTTTCAAAAAAAATATTTTTTTTTTTACAAAGCTATGCTATATATGCAGTGCTTCCACAATAAAGCTTCAAAAAATGCAAAAATGCCTACGTATGTCAAATGTGACGCTTCAAAAAAAAAAAGGATCTTTGGATTGAACAAACCGTTTTTTTTTGTAACCGACAGAGCGTTGCCGGAGTACCACCGCCACGACCGCAGCCTCCACAAGACGCTCATCTGCGACTATTGCGGGAAGAAGTTCCAGCAGAAGTCAGGCATCGAGCGGCATATCAGGTACATTCATTCGAGTATTTGACAGCTGTCAAAATGTAGATATTCATTTTTTTTTTTAAAGAATATTACCAGACCAGGTGAAAGTCACTAACTTTGCAATATTTTCGACTTAATGTTTTTACACATTCTTTTTTGTGCAATGGGAAATCCAGTAATTCCTTCGGAATTATATCGTACTAGTAAGGCGCGGTTTTTCTGCTCACCAAGTATAATTTCAAGTCCTAATCATATTTTCTACCAAAAACCACTCTTCCATTTTTTATACTCTCTGAGATAGACCGCTATGAGTATAGCGGCCATCTTGAATCCGCCATATCGGAATGAGAATGAGAATTCTCTTTAAAATCAAGTTTGAAAAGGAACATATATGCATTAATTTTGTTTGGAAAAAAATAAATTCTGCTGTTTTGAATTTTTTTTCTATTCATCAAGTCTCAATCTTTTATAGTCTCTGAGATAGACATCGACGAAATTTTGTATGGCCGCCATCTTGAATCCGCCATTTTGGCGGTTTTTTCCGGCTCTCTGCCAATTGGATGAGGCTTCGACTAACTTTTGGCCGTGCTCCTCACCCGTCTCCGAAATCCTCAATCATCAGGTCCCTCCATATTTTTGCTCCGAATGAATTTTTGTCCTCTACACGAAACCATGAGTGAGAAAAAATATTTTCATTCAAAATTTTACATTAAAGGTGATCAATGAGTGAGTCAGTCAATCAGTGAATCAGCACGAGTAGCTATACATATAGTGATAAGCGTACACTCAACACCACAAAGGATTTCTGAACTTTGCGTTCAGAAATCCTTTGTGGTGTTGAGCTTTTCTAGTTTACGACGGTTTCTAAAAGTCAGATTGATTTGGAAATTGCGATGTTATTCCCACCCTCCTGCCCAGTCCAAGATGGGAACGGCTTAACCTGGAAGGAGTATAGCAGTTTTTATAATTGGGTATTTTACTGTTGTCGAAATGTGGATATTCATTAATTACAATCGAAAATGTAACACGTAAGAATAACATTTGTAAAAACAGAAAATAAATCGGTCAAAAAACAACTCTTTCTAAAACGATATTTCGTATGGGCAGTGTATGGAGCTACTGAATTTGTGACGCCACATGTCAGTAGCGCTCTCTCTGTCTAACAGGATAAATCTCTATATTTTTGAGACTAGTTAAGATATTAACAAAACATAAATGACATTGTGTTTTAATATTAAAAAACTTTATTTTGATAAAAAAAAATAGTGAAATACCCAATTTGGACGCTAAGGGTATTCGCCCTTATCGGCAGGGTTATTACATATCTCGCGACAGGTTCGCGACAGGCGTAAATTGCGCAATCGTTGCTGTCAAACGTCACTTCTGCTGTCAAACGTCACTTCTCAAACGTCAAATTTCAGTAGTGACAGCAGTAGCAACACGACAGCAATCACTACGCGATCGGTTGCAAAATGTCACTAAAATTCGTATTACGCAAGCCAATCGCGCGCCTGTCGCAAAATGTACTTTTCTTCTTTAGAGATGCTTGATGGAGAAGAAAGGAAGTCAAATACTTCGAGTGGGTTTTACCACAGACCACAACACAAAACAAATAAAAAATATAACAATTCAACCACTGACGACGATAAAAACTGTGTATTTTGTTTACATCTATTGCCGTCCTATCGCGAGTGGCGCTAGTATCGACAAGTGAGCAATAGACGTGCGATTGGCTTCTGGTTGCTGTTGCAAATTTTTACGTAATCAGGGTGCGGGTTATAAGTTAATTTAAAACGTTTTCAGACGCTATCACTTGCCGATTCAGTGTGAGATATGCAAAATGGTATACAAACGAGAGTCGACCCTCGACAATCATATGGCACGGTGTCATCCGGAGGTCAAGTGGAAGCCGGTCAAGCGCGAGCTGACCTATTGCGTCGAATGCGACATGCACTTCCCTACCGAGGACTTGTTCAAACGACACTTGAGGGTTTACGTTAGGCACCAAATTAAACCACCCATTAAATTGCAGTAAGTTGAGGAATAGTGATTTAAATGTCGCAACGAAATTGCCTGCGATTTCACTCGTTTTATTCGACCTTTCTCAGACACAAATGAAAGCGTTAATGTTCCAAAACAAACATTAAATCAACTGATGTGAGCTATACGATACTGTTTTAATTATTATATTATTTATACAAAATGCTTTGTCGCGTCACAGTTATTACTTTTCTTGATTTTATTATAATGGAAAAATTAACAGAAAACAATTTTAGGAATAAGAGCGCTTTCACGAACCAAGGCAAAATGGCCGATGGCCAACCGACCAATCGGAGAGGCGGGAAGCGAGCGCGCGTTCGGATACTCTGTTACACTGATTTTATTGGTTTAAGACCTTAAAATTAGAAAAAATCACAAAACATTTTCAATTTGGTGTTTCTCGCTTGCTTATTCGCGGGGAAGAGGCAAATGGCCGCTGAAAGTGTTGCCAGCTCAAATTTAGGGATACCAGTTATTATTTTCAAATTACCCCAGTCTAATGTTATCTTTAGTTATTTGTTTCTGTTTTATAAAAAATCAAAACAATAACACATTTCCACTAACTCTACTATAAATTATTGAAGAAATCCAATGAATAAATTTATATATTAAATGAAATAAAATTGGAGAAGCACATGCAGTACGTATGCTCACACGGAGAAGTAACGATGTAACTATATAATGTACCTGCTAGCCCTCACACACATAGAGAGTAGAGGGCAGGAGGGCATGACGGCATAAGAAAGCGTCATGCCGTTTGGTATGACGGCAAACAACCAAAAAACTAGAAATCACTAGAAGTTGATATTAGTGAAACCTTGGTTATAGAAACGACACAAATATCTCTTAGCCCATGTGAAACTATGCGATACTAAAATAAACAACACGTGAACGTAAAAAAAAATCTTTTAAAAAAACCGACTTCAAATGGCCACTACAAAGTATCTACAAAGTATGAAAATTCTTCGTTTGTTATACACTTATATTGAAGTCAGACGATCGGCCCTTTTCACTGGCTGACTTCAACATATAAACATGTACTTAAAAATTTCGTGATACAGCGTTTATGAACGGAGCTCCGTGCCATGTGGGAACCGATCAGGGGGGAGAGTTTGAAAAAACTGCCATATCCCTTCCGGGTTGAAACGCTTTCATATTAGCTTGAGGGTAAAGCAGTGAAGCGGAGTGGCGCCGAGGCACAACGTCTTTTAATGATAGCTTAAACTAAGCTATAATTCTTTTGACATACGGTTGAAAATTAAAACACCGCGTTCAAGACGCTTGAGTGTAATGGAGCGTAGAATTGGCTACCATTATACAATTTCAACCTTATGTCTAAGGAAATAAAGCTGTTTAACTGTTTGTCATTTAAAGACTGCGTTCGGTTTCACGCAATCCACTGGCCTTTAGACTTACTGCCAGATTAAATCGCAGTCGCACGAAAAAATCGTCAAGAAAAGTAGTCAAAAAAGTAGTTGGCATTTTGAAGTCGGGGGTTTTTTTTAAAGGTTTTTTTTTCATTTCCAGATTCCACCATTTACCGGCCGTGTGCTATGTATGTAAATTCGAGTTCAAACGAAAGAGCTACCTCGCGGAGCACATGTTGCTAATGCACCAAATAAAGAGTGAGACAAAAAAGCCGATAGTCGAGGAGCTAGCGTACTGCGTGGAATGCAACTTGCAGTTCCCGAGCGAGTACTTTTACAAGCGCCATCTGAGATACGCGGTCGCGCACAAGCGCAGGATACGGCAGAAGTAAGTTTGAGAAACACCCTGTATAATACATCGAAATAAATTAAAATTAAATAAAATTTGACTATAGTAAGTTTACGGAACATCTTGTATAATACAGCGAAATGAAATTTGACTATAGTAAGTTTAAGAATCAGCCTGTATAATACAGCGAAATGAATTAAAATGAAATGAAATTTGACTATAGTAAGTTTAAGAAACAGCCTGTATAATACAGCGAAATGAATTAAAATGAAATGAAATTTGACTTTAGTAAGTTTAAGAAACATCCTGTATAATACAGCAAAAAAAAAAATTGAAATGAAATTTGACAACCTCCCTGGCACAGTAGTTAGCGCTGCGGTCTTATATCTGGGAGGTTTCGGGTTTGGGGCAATTTGGGAATTAATAATTAGACATTAGAAGTTATTTGATACTTAAGAAAGGTGAATAGCGAGTGAAATCAAGGGCAAAATGTAGTTTTAATTAATATAAGTTGTCTATTTAAGGTGGTCGCTTACTTATCAACCCGCTCCGTCTCGTGCGGTTGAGATTTCTTATACACAGACTTCCATACTATCGCAATCCTAAATCAAAAGTCGGACAAGTCGAATAAGATCTCCGTTCCCTAGACCAAAAAAAGACGAAAGAAATCTTGTTATTTAACCGACTTCAAAAAAAGGAGGAGGTTCTCAATTTGTCGGAATCTTTTTTTTATGTATGTTCCCCGATTACTCGAAGACGCGTGTACCGATTTTGAAAAATTTTTTTTTTGTTTGAAAGGGTATACTTCCCGGGTGGCCCGAAAAGTCATCAGGTTAGGATCTGATGATGAGATCCTCGAGAAATCGAGGGAACTCTTCAAATTTTATTTGAAGTGAACGAAGCGTCGGGTGTCGGGTGGATAAATGAGCGATGACCTTTTTTCTTTAATAGACGTCACTCTCTGGACTGTTTCTTAGTATACATAAGATATTTTATAAGTTTAGGTTAAAGTAAAATTGCTCACTAGCCAGATTACTAGGCTAGATTGTAATTTCAGAGAGTTTATATTGTAGTGTATACTCATATTATTGGAAAAAAAACTCAAAACTCACGAGCGCACCTCATTCAAAAACCGTTTAATTCAAATCTGAATATATAAAAGGAAAAGATATGACTTTTGACTTTTGCCACGGCTTCGGTCATGTTTTCAAACGAATTTTCAAGAATCCTTTCTTAGCGGATGCCTACGTCAATATCTGTATGCCAAATAGTCCGATCCATCCAGTGGTGCGTTGATAGATCAGTCAGTCAGTCACCTTTTCCTTTTATATATTTATAAGATAAGATTATTGTATAAAAGTATATTCAGTCATTCATTCATTCATTCATTATTGTAAAAATTTTAGGGTCCCTTGTCCGGATTGCGGGAAAATATTCAGTCGGAAGAGCTACATGGACAACCATTATAAGCTGGTACACGTTAGAAAGAGCCAGCACTACTGCGAACTGTGTGATAAGGTAATATTAACTTGTCATCATCATCTGCAAACCCCCTGAAATAATTTATACACAGTCCATAATTACATAAAAAGTCGACTGTAATCTATACACAGTCGATAATTAGATAAAAAGTCGACTGTAATATAAAAGCAGCTGGCTGTCACATAAATAGTCGACTGTGAATTTAGTTGAAAATTGAATAAAAAGTCGACTAAAATGTAAAACAGTCGAATATATCATACAAACTGCACTATAATGTATAAACAGCCGACCCCAGAGTATCCATCCCAAAAGGCACAAATGTCAAACTACCCTCAAGCACAATTGCGAAACTACCCTCAAGCACATACGAAACTACCCTCAAGCACAAATATGAAATTACCCTCAAGCACATACGAAACTACCCTCAAGCACAAATATGAAACTACCCTCAAGCGCAAATACGAAACTACCCTCAACATAATAAGATATTTTTATGTATGTTTGTTTTCAGCACTTCATCAACGGTTACGCAATCAGAACGCACAAGAAATTCGTCCACGAGAAATACGAGAAGCCGAAGAACAAGATATGCGATATTTGCGGCCGAGGGTTCCATGTAAGAGCTTTTATTGCAATTCAAAGAGTAAATTCAAAAAATCGCACAATTATTTATTTCATGTACGCCAACTTGTGGCTCTTATGACAAGTATCTTGTGGACAGCTGAAGCAAAGCAGTTTGGTTCCAAGCAACTTTGACATTAAGGAATTCATTAGCTGTGTAATAACCTCTACTTATTAAATGTATCTTTACACTCTGTTTAAATGTATGTAATGGTAAATCTACCAATTCTTTCGGAATCAAGTTACAAAAGCGTATACTCGACCCCACAAATGCCTTCTGCACTTTACGCAGACGACAAATTCAAATTTTATTTATTTCATGTAGGCTAACTTGTAGCTCTTATGACTCGTCATAAATCTTACCACCGGTTCGGAATGCAGATTCTGCTGAGAAGAGCCGGTAAGAAACTCAGCAGTTACTATTTTCATTTCAAAAAAAATTACAATGGGTAACAAAGCTATGCTATGTATACAGTGCTTCCACAATGAAGCTTCAAAAATGCATACGTATGTACACACAATCCAACGCATGTCAACACGGGCAGTCAAAGCAGACCCATTCCCGTTGGTGGCAACCGTTCACGAGCATGACGCATGATCCAGCCGTTGCTTCGCTCAACCATATTTAAGGGAACGTAACAACCCGACATGGTAGTGTGTTGTCATTCCAAGAATCCCAGCTCACTCCAGAAGCTTAACAGGGCGGTCCAATAAGGAGACATTTCTATTTCGCAGACGAACCGCGTACTGATCAACCACAAGCGCACACATACCGGTGAAAGGCCGCACAAGTGCAGCTACTGCCCCGCGGCCTTCGCGCAGAACGTGGCGCGCAAGACGCACGAGAAGACGCAGCACAAGCACCTGCTGCACGACCTCAAGCCCTTCCCCTGAGCCCAGCACGACACCCTGTAGGGCTACAATACGTAGAAACTGTCGAACACGACTCGGTCATTCAATATCCTCCCATCTCGATTGCTAAAAGTCGACTTTAATTTATACACAGTCGATAATTACATATAAAAATGGACTATAGTCAATACACAGGCGATAGTTACATATTGAGTCGACTATAATCTATACACAGTCGACAATTACATATACAAACCGACTATAGTCGGTACAGTCGACTTTATATGTAATTATCGACTATGTATGGACATATACAGTCGATAATTACATATAAAGTCGATTGTAATCTATACACAGTCAATAATTACATAAAAAATCGGCCATAATATAAAAACAGCTGGCCGTCACATAAATAGTCGACTGTGATTTTAGTCGAAAATTAAAAAACAGTTGAATATATCATAAAAATTGCACAATAATCTATAAACAGCTGATGAATGCAGAAAAAGTCGACTATATAGTTTAAGTCGACTTTATAGCTAAGAAGGTCCACCTTGATTACGTTGGCTTTCAAACAGAAAGAATCGCAATAGAAAATCCATTCGTTAGGGAGACACGAGGGAATGGATAGATGCACAAATACACACATAAAACTTATAACATCCCCTCTCTTTCAGTCAGGGATTAAAAAACATGCGTTTGTTACTATCGGTAAAAATGTAAAAAAAATAAAAAATTATTCGCTCATATATTTAATAGGGTCATTCGGGCTGGCACGTATAACCTGTAGGATTTACCCAAGTGGTATCAATCGACTCTGGATTGCCAGGAAATCATTAGTATATAACAAATATTATGTAAATAAATACTTTTGTATATATATAGTTTTTATTTAAGAACATGTTGTTTGTCATCTTAAACAACTGCAATGGAATAAATTCGATTTTAAATTTAACCTTGTTTTATTTTTATAATTACCAAAAACTGTCAGTTATTATTTTTATTATATGAAAGCGGGCAAATGAGCTGGCAGGTTACCTGATGTAAAGTGATTATCACTGCCCATCAACACTTGTAGTACCAGAGGCACCACCAAGACTTTGTAATATAAACTACTTGGGCATATATAAGTCGAAGAAGAAAAATGCAGTATGATTTTTATATATAGTTTATTTATAAAATAGCTATGGTACAATATTATTTATTTTATTTCATAATTATGTAATCAATTCAGCCTTATATTATAATTTACATCTATCATTCTATTCATCCATCATTAATGTATAATGAAAATTAGGTAGGTACATTACATGAGTCAAATAAAATATTTTTGGAATTCATGTAGGTACAAAAAATTAGGAAAAATTATAGAAAAAGTTATTTTCACGCACATAGTATTGTAGTTTTTTTTTTAGCTTTTCCTTGTAGCATGTTGCATGGGTGACAGTCAAGAAAACATAACTTTCATTTTGTACATGGGCGTACCCAGCATTTACTTAGGGGTGGGGCAAAAGTAAGGAAACTCGACAAATAATAGAAATTTAAAATATTTTTTATTTATATCCTTATTTCAACAATAACCTGCGAGGATTTAAACACAAAAAAACAATGAAACTCAGCGTGTGGTGTCGGTGCAATATACGAGTCGAATGGAATCGGCGTGCGAAGGAGGGGCGCGGGCGGCGAGGGGCGATTTGGTTACAGAACTTCGGTGGTCGGTCGCACTCGCACTCACTCACGAAGGCTTGGAAACGGAATTCGCGCGCTCAGTTCACCGACACTGCATTGTTAGTCCAGTCAAAAAACCTCAAAAAATGACTCAACCTCTGGAAAATTGCGAAAGTTTTGAAACTTTGCACATCAAATTATGGGTACCTAGGGATGAATATACCAAAAGTCCTCATGCGTACGAGGCGAGCTCTAGCGGCAATTAGCGGAAACAAGACCCTTTTTTTGGTTTTTTGTTAATATCTCGAGAACCTTTGGTCAGAGGTAAAAGTTTACTGCTACATAATTGAAGCTTATTAAATTTGCAACAATAATGATTATATACATTTTTCTTGAATTCCTAATAATTACCGAGTTTTAGGCCACTACAAGATAGCTTTTTCGAAAAATCACGCTAGGGGCGCCCGGTACAATATGGCATTTGTAATAATATTTGACAACCATGTTTTATCATTTTTTTTTGGGTACCAAGGGTAAATGAGGAAATAAACTTCACAGTTATGTATGTATTTCGACGACCTCCCTGGCGCAGTGGTGAGCGCTGTGGTCTTATAACTGGGAGGTCTCGGGTTCGATTCCCGGCGGGGGCAATTTAGTAATTTATTATTTCTAAATTGTCTCTGGTCTGGTCTGGTGGGAGGCTTTGGCCGTGGCTAGTTACCACCCTACCGTCAAAGACGTGCCGCCAAGCGATTTAGCGTTCCGGCACGATGGCATGTAGAAACCGACAAGGGGTATGGGTTGAATTTACACTGCTATACCCCTTCCAAGTTAGCCCGCTACCATCTTAGACTGCATCGTCACTTACCATCAGGTGAGATTGTAGTCAAGGGCTATCTTGTCATAGAATAAAAAAAAAAAAAAAAAAAATGTAAAAAAAAGACATATTGTTTATTAAACAATTAGCTTTTGCCCGCTGCTTCGCTCACGTTAAGTTAAATTTTTCAAACCCCTATTTTACCCGTTGTATCCCCTAAGGGTCGAATTTTCAAAAATCCTTTCTAAGAGGATGTCTACGACCTAATAGCTACCTGTATGCCAAATTTCAACCTGATCGGTCCAGTGGTTTAAGCAGTGCGTTGATAGCATTTTTTATTGGTACTGTATTTCATCTAAATATTTAAAACGCAAAGGTGACAGACTTACTGATTGATCTATCAACGCACAGCTTAAACCACTGGACCGATCAGGTTGAAATTTGGCATACAGGTAGCTATTAGGCCGTAGGCATCCTCTAAGAAAGGATTTTTGAAAATTCGACCCCTAAAGGGATACAACGGGTAAAATAGGGGTTTGAAAAATTTAACTTAACGTGAGCGAAGCAGCGGGTAAAAGCTAGTTGTTTAATAAACAATATGTCTTTTTTTTGTGCATAATTGTAAAGTTTATTTGCTCATTTACCCTTGGTACCCAAAAAAAGATGATAAAACATGGTTGTCAAATATTATTACAAATGCCATATTGTACCGGGCGCCCCTAGCGTGATTTTTCGAAAAAGCTATCTTTTAGTGGCCTAAAACTCGGTAATTATTAGGAATTCAAGAAAAGTGTATATAATCATTATTGTTGCAAATTTAATAAGCTTCAATTTTGTAGTAGTAAACTTTTACCTCTGACCAAAGGTTCTCGAGATATTAACAAAAACCCAAAAAAAAAGGGTCCTGTTTCCGCTAATTGCCGCTAGAGCTCGCCTCGTACGCATGAGGACTTTTGGTATATTCATCCCTAGGTACCCATAATTCGATGTGCAAAGTTTCTAAACTTTCGCAATTTTCCAGAGGTTAAACCTTGTTTTGACTGGACTATGTCTCGCGCGGTAAATTTGAATTTATACTGATGAATAATTAATTTTGTAACTTCACTTAATTAGCTTTATGTACAGAATTTCTTCAAGTCAGAGGGTGGGGCAAGTGCCCCACCTTGCCCCACCGTGGGTACGCCCATGATTTTGTACCATATTGTTACATACATAAGGTTCATATTTGCAGCATTAAAATCTATCGGATTTAATGGTAAAATCATCTCTTGATTTGAATTTATAGCCTCAATAGACCAACGGTTAAAGGTGCGGACTGAAAACTGAAAGGTCGCAGGTTCGAGCCTCACACCTAGCAAAAATGTTGAACCCACTCCTAGTACAAGCTTTTCGCTTATTTGGAGGGGAGAGGAGAATATAAGTCAAGTTCAGTTTCGCTTATTCTTAAAAAAAAAAAATGTTACCTACTATATGGTACAAAATAAGTTCTATTTACTGTAGTATACAAATAACAATAGTCTACATTTTTAGGCCAGGTAGTAATCTAAAGGAATTCCACAAACTGAAAAACGCACGCGGAAATCTTAAATAACAAGGGAAAGGCTATTCTTTTCTTATAAAAAACAATATTGGCATACAAGTTATATGTCCCTAATTCAATTTTTGGCCAAGTGTACACTTAACAAAAAAAATAAAAATTGTAAAATTGATAATTTTTTTATTTACATAAATAAAGTCAGTTTCATGTGATGATAAAATCATTATATTCTTAAAAAAACATGAGGGGCAATCACTGAAATTTTGATCGTGATATTTTACGATAATCATTCATTATTGGGATGTTGCTTGTGTTAAAAAGAAAAAAAAGTTATTCAACAAAATAAATTAAATAAATAATTTATTTTATTTTGTTTAATAATGGGCGAAATAAGTAAAATACATTTGCGGTGTCAGTTTTAAGCGTGATAGTTTGAAATAATTCTTACACAAAGCAAATTAAAGAATTGCCAGCATTAAAAATCAACTTATACACTTCAAATAAAAATTATAGTATAATTCAAAATATTGACCTCGCACGCAATAATATAGACAAGACAAACATTACCTAACCTAACTTTATTTACATTTTTCTTTATAATACCTACTTACGTTCATAGACAGGGAGGTGATGGCAGAAACTTCTATGCCAGAAGTTCTGGCACTCAAAAAATCCATTTCTGGCATAAAAAGTCAATGGATATTTACATAAGTAGCATTGACAAGAGTCAAACAAAAGTGTCTTTGCCAAACTTCTTTGTTCCTGCTGCTTTTGATTTTTGATTCCATATATCAAAGGTTTTAATTGTAAACATTTACTTAAACTTCCATAAAAAGTAAAAACCAATTCATTTAGTTCATTCATTTAGATTTTAAAATATTATTTAGATTTTATAATAATAATATTTAATTCATTCATTTAGATTTTAAAATTAAACTTTTTTTCATACAAAATGCCATCAGCTCCTTAGCTATCATTTAACATGTCATTGGCTTGATTGCAAAATACTACAGAAACTTATACTGGGCAGTTAAATCTACGGATTGAAGATCGAAAATTAAATCCAAATATGTAAATACATATTCTGCAGTGAAGTATAAAGTTTATACCAATTTCAAAAACAGACTGCATTTTCAAAATGTGGATTGACTATACAGACACTTTACAAATATATGAAGTAAATTTTCGACCTTCAATCTGTAGATATTGAATTAAAGTTATTATTAAAATCAAAATCAAACTTTATTTATTTCATGTAGGCCAACTTGTAGCTCTTATGACAAGTCATAAATCTACAAACACAGCATAATGTATAAGAAAGCAGACCTAAAATCAACTTCTGGCATGTTTTATATTATTTTCAGTTGAAATGACTAAGAATTCCAGTGTGAATAAATAAGGTTTAAAAAATCTGGCATTTCATACACAATCTGGCATTATGCTATTAAGCCAATAACACAGCCTTAAAATGTGTCAAATTTAATTCCCAATCATGTAAAAAAAAATAGTCATCGTTGTACAAAAATTTCATGGGTTTGAAGATTGTTTTCATGATTGTAAATTAGTATTTGACTTAAAATTATTAATTCTTACCATCTAGTAGGACACAGGCGGCACCTGGGGCATCATATTAGTGTATATACATTGGTTCTCCGGTTTCATAGGTTGCATTTGTAGATGTGACATTACAGGGACCATATTCTGTTGTGTCGGAGCCACTGGCTCGGGCGGTTTCTTATTTTTCTTCTCGCATTTCTTAAATTTAATACCTAATTTGTTCAACAGTATTAATCTGAGAGATTCCTTACCCCCTCGGTAGTTTAACTCGTGTTTCGCTGCAGTAAGTATTTTGCCTAGTGTCGGCACTTCTTTCCTCATCGAATAGGCGTTGACAATACCTCTTAAAGCACAAAGTTGGAAATAGTCAAGCTGGACCTTAGTTTTCCGCACTCGTTTCTTCTTTGGACCGGTCATTTTAGTTTGATTAGCTTCTGCTCTCAAGCCTTCTCGTTTTATTCTCTTAATAGTGCTCTCCGACAAGCCAGTAGCAGCACACGCTCTTTTGACAACGTTTTCTACAGGAAAATGATAACCGCGGTTCTGCTTTTCGCTTTCGAAAAATTTGATTACCTTAAAAATTATTTCGCGCGCTTGACCGTCGATCGCTTCTTTTTTTTTCTTGTTTTCCACCCGAGGTTTTATCGGCTGTTGTTGTTCGGGCGGGTTTTGGTTTTGTGGGATGTTCTGCTCCTGTACGGGTTGCATGTTGTGTATTTGTTGAGGTTGTAAGGGTTGCAGGTTCAACTGAGTTACCTGGGACTCGTGAAGATTGACTTGTGTTTCGTGCAAGTTGTGACCGTCCATTTTCATATTATCGTGTTGCATGGAAACTTCGTGCATGCGCGGATCCATTTTAATGTTAACGCTCTGCAACCGATTGTCCATTTTCATGTTAACATCATGTAAAGAATCCATTTTGATGCTAATAACATTAACATCATGAAGGTGGTTGTGCGGATCCATTTTTAAATTCACGTCGTGCAAATGAGACTCCATGGTTAGTCCTAAACTTAATCACAGTTAACGCTTGTCTGTAGGGACACTACGCCGTTTTAAATACCTTTATCCTACATTTGTTTATTTACATTAGAAATAATGGCTTGATAATTTCAGTGGCCATATTTGATTTAAAAAAAAAATTATAAACATTTTGATCCATGATCAATGACAAATGACATAAGCACAGAATAAATACGACCTCAGAGTATATAATCACTACTTTACCATATAAAGCTGAAGGCACACGTCTGAGATGGAACTGTCACCCACCGCCGTAGACAGAGAAGGCAATAGACCAAGGTACTGTGTAACCGCGACTGAAATAGAGATAACATGACGTAACGATGACGTCACATGACAAGTTTGAGTTTAATGTTGCCACAATAACTGCACTCCCCTGTTACCCCAAATTAGATGGAAAATTCTTCCCAAGATTTTTAAATAAAACGACAAAACAGATGCTGAATTGTTTTATTTTTTAAATAACATACCTACACATATAAGGTTGTCTGGGAGAGATATACCTATTAGGGTAAGCTTCTATTTTTTACATATATCTTAATATTGTGTGCAATAAAGAATAATAATATTAAAATAAGTATTTTTAAAAAACCGACTTCAACCACCACTTAAAAGTATGAAATAAACCGACTTCAACCGCAATACGTGTACAAACTAAAATTATAATTTTAGTTTGTACACGTATTGCGGTTGAAGTCGGTTTTTTAAAAATATTTTTTTTATATTAAAGTTTTTTAGTGTAGTTTCATAGGACCAATTCACTAGATAATTTTTTGCTCCTTAAAAAAAATATTGAAATGCCGAATAGAAATTTAACATATGTGAGTCATTTTGAAAAAAGATGCATGTAACACAAAGGAATATTTTTTTTCGTTTCACAAGTTACTAGTAAGAATGTTACACAAAATAATTTGTAAAGAACAGTTTATGATTTTCCTTCGATCGAGTAATGCTATTGAATTAAAAGCAACAAAAATTGTATATTTAGTCATCAAAATCATCATGAATGAAATTAACAGTATATTCCTTTTTTCAGGCAGTCGTATAAAACTGCAACTCTTCAAAGTTTAAGTTAATAATTATTAAAAAAAAAAACATAAAAAGTCTGCCTCTAGCTATTTAAAAATGGCTTTAAAAATTAAGAACTTTGCAAATAAAATAATTCTTAAGATCGCTAACAGTTCTCAACTGGTCGTTGGACATTCGAACGAAACTTCAGGATAATTCAGAACAGTAACCGACACTATCTAACTGAATACACTTTAATCATCGCCGACATGTATTATGTAGTATCCATCATCTTTCTTTTCTTTTCTCATAATATTCATTTCTTCCATCACGACCTTATTTTGTTTCAACAAAAATTTAAAAAAAAAATTGAAAAAGTAGCCAAAGTAACCCGCCGTTACGGTATGTCAGAGGACATTACTAAAAAAACCTATCTCCGTGCCAAATTTCAGCCATATCGGTTTAGTATGGCGTGATTGAGTAACAAACATCCATCCATACATACATCCAAACTTTCACATTTATAATATTAGTAGGATAGGGAAAATCGGGACATTGTATAGGTACCTAAAGCTGGCAACACACATAGGTACTAAATTTTTCTTATAACTGTCAGTTTGTTTCGCACAAAAGTGTGCCGACCTTGAAAAAAACTGGTTACACGATGAGCAGAGGCGTAACTACAGGGTGGCATTACGGCAAAATGCCACGGGCCCCAGCTGGAAGGGGCCCCCGATCAGAGAGGGCCAGAAACACAAGATGATCCTAATATTTATAGCCATTCCTGTGACTACGGTTAGTGCCAAGTGATCATTTTCAAAATTAAAATTGATATAAACTAAATTCTTTTGGACAAGAAAGGTTTCGCACAGTGGCGGATTTACCAAAAGGCTGAGTTGACTGGAGCCTAGGGCAGATTTTAGGGGCGGTAAATTTGGGGCCAAAATTTTTATTTATGACTTACAGAAATTAAAAAGATACATATTTGTATAAGTATGTACCTAAATGTCATTATAGGTCCATAAACACATATTTTAAAATTTTATAAAATATCTAATTAATTACCGAATATACCCCAAACAATAACTAAATAATTGGTAGAGCCGACTTTACCTACGATGCCAGGTGTGCGGCGCATACAAGCGCAGGGTCTCAAGCGTCAAAAGTACAGGACTAAATATGGCGTAGTGCAAAATAAAAAATTTCGCGCTCGCTTCGCTCGCGGAAATATCGCTTTTGCGTTGCTATTGTAAGTACCAAGTATGAACTATTAAGTGCTGTAATGCAATCGTAAAAAATTTCGCGCTCCCTTCGCTCGCAAAAAGTCGCTTTTACGTTGCTATTGTAGGTGCCAAGAATGGACTACTAAGTGCCGTAATGCAATCATAAAAAATTACGCACTCGCTTCGCTCGCAACATTTTCGGAGTAACAAGTATGGAATACATAACTGCGCGGTGCAGCCGTTAATACTGGGCTACATCATTGAACTTCAGGTACCAACTCCTCAATCTTGATGCTGCTTGGTAAGGCCCACCTAAATTGTGAGGATTTAGAAACTATCGGTTGTGGATAGGTATTGCAGGTAGTATCAAGTATATGGACAGGAGTAGTGGCAGAATCCAATCGTAAAAAATTTCGCGCTCGCTTCGCTCGCGAAACTGACATTTTTGGTTCATTAACACTTTTGCTGAACAAAAAGCCAGAAAAAAGGAATTTTAATCTTTGAAATTTGATACTAATACAAATATTGTGACATACAGTTCAATACGCTTTGAATTAGAGGTTATTAGAAAATCAAGTAATTGTAATCGCGTTAGTATGTACCTACTTCACCGATTGATTTATTATAAATTAAAAAAATATTATCTCATTGGTTGAGCTTCTTTATCTTGGGGGAGGGAGGGCCCCATCCGATGAATTTGCCACGGGCCTCAAACGGTATAGTTACGCCTCTGACGATGAGGGACAAAAAATTGGGTAGCTGCGTCTCTGTTTATCACATTAGTAACTTTATTTCTGCTCTCTTTTTAGTGTGAGTGAGAAAGAAATCGTCACTGGCTCTATGTCTTCTCTCTCTACGCCCACCGCCAAGAAATAAGAATATTAAACTTCTCCTTAAGAAATTAGGTTGCAGATTCTACTACTTAACTATTCTATGATGAAGCGCGCACTAACAGTAGAAATACCGTTAGAAAAATTATTATAGATATTATATTGGATTGTTAAATAAGACAAAGTTGTTTTAAAAATTATTTATTTTTCCTCCTTAACAACAAGACGCGAGGTCTAACCACTAGTCAACATTTTAATCCTGTTTGTCATGTAACAACTTCTTGTGTGGCGTGATGTTCACACACCTCAGCTTGTGCGTGTAGAGGGCCGCGGAATGCGCAAAGGTCGCGGCGCAATGCGTGCAGCGCAGAGGCCGCTCTCCGGTGTGCGTGCGGATGTGGGAGCGGAGAATCGTCGACGACTGGAAAAAAGCATCATCCTCATTAGCAACCCATTAACGTCTCACTACTGAACGCGATTCTCAGAGAAGATATAAAGAAATATTATTAAGTTTGTATGTTTGTTACTCAATCACGTCGCAACGACTGAACCGATTTGGCTGAAAGGAGGTGGGTTGATAAGGCAACAAAATCCGCCCCTCATACACTCGAAAAAAAAAGTTCCAGATTTCGACAAATTGTAAATGTATTTATATACTTGAAGATATAAACTTTATTTTAATATAAAGTTTAGGTGATAAAAAAAATAGTAAGTTACAGAAAATATTACCCAAAAAGAGAGTGTTTCTTTTACTTTTCATACATTTTCATACATTTTAGTCGTTTTTTAAGCTTTGATTTAATATTTTAGAATGAAGCGCTCCATGAACCATGGTAAACGTAACTGATAATGATGCTCCTTTTTATAAGCTTTCATACGAGTATTAATTTATTTTGGTTCATGGAGCGCTTCATTCTAAAATATTAAATCAAAGCTTAAAAAACGACTAAAATGTATGAAAATGTATGAAAAGTAAAAGAAACACTCTCTTTTTGGGTAATATTTTCTGTAACTTACTATTTTTTTTATCACCTAAACTTTATATTAAAATAAAGTTTATATCTTCAAGTATATAAATACATTTACAATTTGTCGGAATCTGGAACTTTTTTTTTCGAGTGTATGAGGGGCGGATTTTGGGCCTTATCAACCTACCTCCTTTGGCACAGAGATAAAATTCAAAATTTATTTGTTTCATGTAGGCCAACTTGTAGCTCTTATGACACGTCAAAATCTACCACCGGTTCGGAATGCAGATTCTGCTGAGAAGAGCCGGTAAGAAACTCAGCAGTTGCTCTTTTCAAACAAAAAAATTACAATAGGTAACAAAACTATGCTATGTATACAGTGCTTCCACAATGAAGCTTCAAAAATGCATACGTATATTATATAATCCAACACATGTTAAGGCGGGCAGACAAAGCAGACCCATTCCCGTTGGTAGATTATAGTCTGGAATAGGACATAGGCTACTTTTTATCCCGGGAAATAAGAGTTCCCGCGGGAATAAACAACCTTAATCCACGCGAAAAAAGTCGCGGGAATCATCTAGTAATTAATAAGAAATAGAAAGTATTATTATTTGGTAATAAAGTTATTTTTATTTTTTTCCTACTTACAGTAAAGCCGCGTCCACAGTGATCGCATATTTTGTTTCTGGGCGGGCGTATCTTTTCGTGTACGAACATCAAGTGTCGTTTTAAATTCCGCTCATTTTTGAATGACTGCAAATAATTTATAATATCATATAAAATTATTCTATTAAAGCCAGAAATAGCCCTATCAAACTAATTTTTTTTTAAAACTAACCAGTATCTCTACATTGCATCGTATTGGAAAGCTGTGTCGCTTAAGAGCCGTTTAAATAACTCTTCTTTTCTTCGTTATCAACCGATAGAATAGACGTCCACTGTTGGACAAAGGTCTCTTGCATGGACTTCCACAGGCCTCGCTCTTGCGCCGCCTGAATCCAGCGGCGGGATACTTATTGCGAATCCCTAGGCGTCACGTGACGGCGAACTTGATTGTATATATTTTTTTATTCGAAGAGAAGTCCTTGACACTGCGATCTCACCTGATGGTAAGTGACGATGCAGTCTAAGATGGTAACGGGCTAACTTGAAACGGGTATTTCAGTGTTATTGTAATTTTGCTGGGCTACACTGCATGATCAAGGTTTAAAAAAAAGATTGGTTATCTTCCTTTTTTTATTCAATGACAAGGTAGTCCTTGACTGCGATCTCACCTGATGGTAAGTGATAATGTAATCTAAAATGGTAGCGGACTAACCTAGAAGGGGTGTGGCGGTGTTAACCCATACCCCAAATCTGTTTCTACACGCCATCGTGCCGGAACGCTAAATCAATTCAATTCAATTTATTTGCACAAAACATGTGAGACACAGGTGTTAACAATAGGTTAGGTTAGCTTGACGCTTGGCGGTACGTCTTTGACGGTAGGGTGGTAACTAGCCACGGCCGAAGCCTCCCACCAGACAAAAATCTCTATTATTGATAGTTGCACTGAATTTGACTTTTCTTAATAAATAGCGAACAAACGAGCAAAAACTAACTTGACTCAAGTTAATGTTAAAAATGAACTCACCTTAGAGCATTGGTTGCAAATGTGGTTAGTACAGTTGAGGTGCACCCAGTCGATGTGCTCTTGCAATTGCTTTTTCGTGAGAAACTTTGCATCACAATCGTTGCATGTAAACCTTTAAAAAAATGTTGTTTTAGGTGAGACATTATTTATTATTGTTTAAATGTATTTTTTGAATTGAGCTAGGGGTTTGAGGCTTTTTATAGTTAGAGTTTTATGCGAAAGATTGGGTTTTGTGTGAAAGACAGAGTTTTATGCGGAAGATTGGGTTTTGTGTGAAAGACAGAGTTTTATGCGGAAGATTGGGCTTTGTGTGAAAGACAGAGTTTTATGCAGAAGATTGGGTTTTGTGTGAAAGACAGAGTTTTGTGCGAATGATTGGGTTTTGAAAGACAGAGTTTTATGCGGAAGATTGGGGTTTGTGTGAAAGACAGAGTTTTATGCCGAAGATTGGGCTTTATGTGAAAGACAGAGTTTTATGCCGTAGATTGGGTTTTGTGTGAAAGACAGAGTTTTATGCCGAAGATTGGGCTTTGTGTGAAAGACAGAGTTTTATGCCGAAGATTGGGTTTTGTGTGAAAGACAGAGTTTTATGCGAAAGATTGGGTTTCGTGCGGAAGATTGGGTTCTGTGCGGAAGATTGGAATTGCGTGTATTAATGACACGTGTGCGTGTACATTTAGTTTTTTATCATCCCGCGGGAACTCTTTGATTTTCCGGGATAAAAAATAGCCTATGTCACTCTCCAGGTTCTCAACTACACACATGTAAAAAATTACGTCGATCCGAAGCTCTGTTGCAGCGGGATTGAAGGACAAACCAAAAAACCAACAAACACACTTTCGCATTTCTAATATTAGTAGGGATGTGATTTTGTGCGTGAAAATTTATTTTATGCAGAAAGACAGGAATTTTTGCGAACAAGACTAATTTTCGTGTGAAAATATAGGACTTTGTGTGTACATGGTTTTTGTGTTTAGACCGGATTTTATGCGGAAGCACCGGCTACACACTTACCTCTTGTCGTCATCTGAGACATGCTTGGACGCGGTCTTCAAGTGGTGTCTGAGCCCGAACTCTGAGCGGAAAGTCAGGTCGCAAGCGACGCAGTATGCGGGCCCGGAGTCCGCGTGAGTAAACGCCATGTGCGCGGAAAGACCGGACTTCGTGCGGTACACTTTTCCGCACGGCTCGCACGAATATATCCGATCGGATTGTCTATGGACGGTTCTGGAACGATCGGAATGGAATTTTTGTATGTTTATTTTGTAGAGCCATAAGCTCTCATACAAGGGGAATTTATAAATCAAATTCAACAATAATTGCGTAAGTGTGCGTGCCTGTCAGGAGCCTAGGTGGGAGCGGTCAGGCGCGAGCAAGCTCTCGCTCACACTTATATAACAAAAGTGTGAAATAACCCTGAAGGAGGTGAATGTGCTCATGAAACTGAACAACTTTCCCCAAGGAACATAGCTCGAAATGTAAAAAAAAAATGTGGACCTCCCATACAAAATTGACGATCAGCTGATTGATTTACTATGGGAGGTAAAAATTTTTTTTCATATTTCGACCTATGTTCCTTGGGGAGAGTTGTTCAGTTTCATGAGCATATTGACCTCCTTCAGGGTTATTTCACACTTTTGTTACACGTTGTAGAAACGACACGCACACACAGGGCCTGATTAACCCTTAGGCTAATTAAGCTGCAGCCTAGGCTGCGGGGATCAGGGGGGACGCGCTGAAATCGTGTCTTGGCATGCACATATCTAGCATCATTGCATCTATCCTACATATTCCAACTAGACCGAGACAAAACACTAAAACTAAATGAGCTACCGTCAAAAACGTGCCGCCAAGCGATTTAGCGTTCCGCACGATGGCGTGTAGAAACCGATTAGGGGTATGGGTTGAATTTACACTGCTACACCCCTTCCGAGTAAGCCCGCTACCATCTTAGACTGCATCGTCACTTACGCAAGTAGATCGCAGTCAAGGGCTATCTTGTCATCGAATAAAAAAAAGCTTGAGAGTCCCTAATTTTAACAATACATTTTGAAATTTTAAAAAGCGCGCGTAAAAATTTGCCTAGGGTGGTCAGAACTCGTGATAAGTCGCTACGCACACAACCATAAGCCACGCGCCCTCCTGAGTTGAAAGAACTACAAAGGTCTACTAATAAATTAAAAAAAAAAAAAAGGTCTTACAACATGTGAACCCGCAAGCCCGCCTTTGTCACAAAGGTGTTGCCACACTGCTGGCACGCAACGCTCGACGAGCGGTGCTTGTCGCGATGGTATCGGTAGCTTCGGTGGGACCTTCAAATTAACGTTAATCTGTACTAATATAATAAAGT
The DNA here is from genome assembly GCA_933228805.2 of Hipparchia semele. Classification (NCBI taxonomy): domain Eukaryota; kingdom Metazoa; phylum Arthropoda; class Insecta; order Lepidoptera; family Nymphalidae; genus Hipparchia; species Hipparchia semele. The sequence continues at coordinate 3,744,805 of OW121735.1, read as the reverse complement.
GGAAGAGTTCGTTTGTTTGAACACGCTAATCTTTGGAACTATCAGTCGGATTTGAAAAATTATTTTTGTATCTGATAGCCCAATTCTTGAGGAAGGTTATAGGCTATTCAATATCTCGTAACGACTCTTAGAAGCCGAGCAAAAAGAAAAAATAGCGCGGGCGAACAATGCGATGAGGTAAGTCGGTGGTCGAGGGCGGTCACCCGACGAGAACCGAACCGAAGGCTATTTATTAATCCGGAAGATCAAAGCGTTCCCACGGGATTATTAAAAACTAAATCCACGCGGAAAGTCGCGGGCAAAAGCTAGTGTTTATTATAAGTATAGATAAAATAAGAAAGCAGTAGACAAAAAACAGTTTTTTTAAATTCTCATTATATAAATTGGGACTTTTAAAGGTAACCTTTATGTCAGCCCGATCGGTACACACAAAATATTAGAATTAACTATAAAAAATCAACTACTTATATATCTATACCAATTTGAGAGAATCACTAACAAATTTATATACTTTAACAGCCGAATCACTCAAAGGTTTGCTAAAAATAGAATTAAAAATACCAGTATTCATATTTATTAAGCTATTGCATAGCTTCTATCGCGGGCCTTCAGAAATTCCGTAACGAAAATAACCTGACACGGGACTCCTCTCACCGCTAGATGGCGTTGATTAAAAAATGCTATGCAATAGCTTTACCGCGGCAGTCCTCGAGTGCCACACGTCTTTTTTTATTTTATTAGCTTTCTGTAAAAAAATGCAATTTTTATTTATGGTAGCTTTGAATTGAAGCAGCGATACAGGTACTTACTCTGTGGTGAAATCGCACAATTTACAAGTGAAACTCATATCCACTTTCCCGTGGGTCTCGTTGTAATGTTTCAGCACTGAATAAACATTGTTGTTCCTTTTCCCACACTCCATGCATTCGTATCTATAGAAAGAGACGAACATATTTAGCAACAGCGACGAACATAAAGCTAGCTGGGATGCTTTTTTAAGCTATTGCATAGCTTCTATCGTGGGCCTTGAGCGTGGAGACCGAATCCAGAAGTTCCGTAACGAAAATAACCTGACACGGGACTCCTCTCACCGCTAGATGGCGTTGATAAAAAATGCTATGTCCCCGAGTGCCACACGTCTTTTTTTTAACAGACTACCAAAAAAGGAGGAGGTTCTAAATTCGTTGGAATCTTTTTTTTTTCTTTTTTTACTACACATAACTTTTCCTTTTTTACTCATCGTAGAAGACGATACGCTAACAATAGTAACCAAACAAAAATAAATACCTAATTTAAAGTTAACAAAAATATTCAAAACAAAACAACAACAAAATACCATAATATAAAAATAATTTTTAAATACCATAATTTGAATTGATTTGTATCTAAGTTAAAAAAAAAAATTGACTTTCTAATTGATCATTGGTTTTATAATGTTAACGACGTTCTAAATAATAATTGTAAGAATTGACATAGCTACTGTATTTTGACTGACTACTAAATTATCGATCTATGACATTTTTAGTTTTATCTTTTTTTTATTGTAACTAATTATGATTTATAATATTTTACCATTGACATCATTGTGTCATTAAAATTTTCATAATAAATAAATAAATAAGTAATATTTAATAGAAATACAGTAAGCAGCAGTCTTTATGACTGCAATTTTGCAAATAGTAAAGTGTGAGAGGCTATAATTATGTACTATACCACCTTTGTACCTCTGCTGTACATTCTGCTGTCACATTTGGCAAAATAAACTTATTCATTTCATTTTCAAAAAATTCGGTAGTGACAATCGCGAGCGGTACGTTGCTATCTGTACTAAGCGGGTCTGACTTGAGGCGCGGTGCGGGGAAGCGCGGGGCGAGGTAGCGGCAACTTGAGATGGAAGTGTAGTAATATTTACCTTCTATAATGGCGTTTGTAATGCTCTTCGAATGATAATTTCGTATTGAGAACTGATTCACATATATTGCATACTTGGCTTCCTTTTTCCTGTACAAATGAATTAAAGTTGAAACAAGGATAAAATTTCAAAATTGTAAGCAGACTACGGGGTTTTTTTTATTATTTTTTTGTCCATTATGTCAGTTGACATAGGTAGATTGAAAAATAGGTTGCAGCAATATTGAGAAAGAATACACTGTTAATTCACATAAAAATAAGTCTGATTTTAATTAAAAATAAACTATTCACACATTAATGGGGAAAGGTGGAATAAATGGAAAAAAGTAAGCACACAACTTATCGAATAGACGTAAGTTTAAATTACTTCTTTAGGATTTTTCTTGAAAAAAAAAAAAATTGTTCTATGCATTAAAAATGTGTAAGTGTGAATAATACCTTTTTATGTCTCTTTTCCATATGTTCAATCAAATTCAACTCATGGTCAAAACCTGTGATGCATTTCTCACACTTATAAGGCAACTTTAAATATCTACTGTTAGAAGCATCCAACTTTCTATCCTCTAGCATTTCTTGTTCGGATAAAACTACTATTTTAACTTTACCATCACACCTTTTCGTGCGAGGTTGTATTACTTTAGTCTTTTTTATCTGTGTTTTACCAGCTCTCTCTGTTTTTTTCTTACTCTGTGATGGGGATTTCCCTGCTTTTTTATTCCTCTGTTTATTTTTAGTCTGTGGCAACGATTTATCTGCTGTATTACTCTGTGGTTTTTTACTTATCTCTACCAATGGTATGTCATTTTCGAAATCAGAACCATCCGAAGTTTGCTCTATTTTGATTTCAATCTCGGTTCCAAATTCGAATGTTTCACTTTGAAATGTATGATCTGTAGTTTGGAATTCTATTGGCTGAGAGTTGATGGTGTATTGCTGTTCTATTTTTGAATATTCCAAGTTTGGCGGGTAGTTTTGTATGGTGTGTTGGAGCTGTGAAAAAAAAAATGTAAAAATGTTATTATTAAGAACTTTCTTAAATATTTGATTACAAGATAATCCTTGACTGCGATCTCATCTGATGGTAAGTGACGATGCAGTCTAAGATGGTAGCGGGCTAACTTGGAAGGAGGAATGGAATACCCCTAATCGGTTTCTACACGCCACCGTGCCGGAACGCTGAATCGCTTGGCGGCACGTCTTTGACGGTAGGGTGGTAACTAGCTACGGCCAAAGCCTCCCACCAGACCAGACCAGAAACAATTTAGAATCAAACCCGAGACCTCCCAGTTATAAGAATACAACTTTCACCACTGCGCCAGGGAGGTCGTCAAACCAGTGGCGAACCCTCCATACAAGCCCAAAAGCCCGGCTTGCCTAATATCAATCCTGTATTAGGCAGATTATTAATAATTTTAATTTCACTCACTAAAATTAATGGATCGATTTAAATTACGTATTTAAATTTCGCGCGTCACCGCGTTATTCGAACTATCGGATATAACCACAGGATATAACGGACTACGGAGATAGTGACCTTGAAGTGAGTCGACCGAACCACGCAACGCAAGCCGCGAGTGTGAGAGGGAGGACCGTGGCTTTGGGTCACACCGCTCTAACACGCCTGTAACCTATGCAAATTGCGATCTATACAAATATAAATCGTATATCTCGCATTGGGAAAATTTAAGCTGGCTTGCTTATAAACCGTCTAAGTTAAGAAGTCCCCGGGAATTACTAATTATATATACTGTCATGAGACTTTCTTTGGGGTCGGATTATTTAGTTATTTGTTTCGTGACGTGTCGTTATTGAATTGAAATTACATTATTTGTGTTTTTTTGTATAAAATGAGTTCAGATAAAAGTAATATTGTTCCATATGACGATTTAAAGTGTGTGCAAATGTTTATTGGGAAAAACAAGGTAAATTTAAGAAACTTAACTTTTGAACGAAATAAATATCTTATAAAATCTCCAAAACCTACTCCAGACTTGTGTATTTCACAAATTAGTAAAGGTCATAACAGACAATTTAACAGATCCGTGTACAAAACGAAATGGATATATATCGATGGAAATGGATAGTTGGTTGCTCACATACTAATAAATTATATTGTTGGTGTTGCATATTTTTTTCTAAGGAAACTAACGTTTGGAATATGAATGGCTATGATGATTTAAATAATTTATCTGGTGCTATAAAAAGACATCAAAATTCCCAAAATCATTTGAGTTCCGTTATTTCATTTTGTAATTTCGGAAAACAACGCATCGAAACTTCTTTGTTTTATAAAGCAAACGGCTTTTTTCAAAGCCACAGTAGGTATGCCATATGCTGACATGTTTTAATTCTGTCTAGTAGTAGTATGCCTTCTGTGTGCTTTGTGAAGCTCGCCAAGACAACATAAGTAAAAGAAGACGGAAACGCCTGGCTTGCCTATGTTTGAACCCTACGGCACGCCACTGCGTCAAACTATATTAATTTTATTACTTTTCAGTAAGAAAGGCTTTTTGCAGGAACTAAAACTATGATAATATTTAGTTAAAAAGACTCACTCACTCACTCACTCACTCACTCACTCACTCACTCACTCACTCACTCACTCACTCATTCACTCACCTCACTGTTCAGAATATTGAAGCTTTCCAAAGCTTGTAGTTTGAATTTATTAATTTTCTTCAACATATTGTGACACCAAATGCAAATAAAGTGGCCCAACTGAGACATCTGTAATAAAAAGAAACAAATTAACACAAATCACAAATGAACTAAGTATAAAAATGACAAAATTACTTATGCAGAAAAGCTACTATATATGACTATAAATCTTGTGAACTGTAAGTGTGAGAAATAGAATATTTTGAAAGGTGACAACACAGTTGTCTATGGATATAGTCTATTAATAGAATTAAGTCACTGTCATGGTGTATGCTATGTACCTACTACCCAGAACGGAATACAAATAAAAAACAAGCTTCCAAACTCTGTCTTTTAAGTCCTAGCATATCTGACTACTATATAACTAACTACATTATAGCGATTCAATGAAATTATATTTTAAAATCTAATTTTTATTATTTGGTAATAGAAAACTGAAATTGTATCACAAAGCTAAGTTGATTGGTGGCATGTCTTTGTTGTTAGGGCGGTAACTAGCCATGGCCAAAGCCTCTCACCAGACTAGACCAGACATGATACAGAAATGAAGAAATCCTCAAATGTCCCCACCGGGAATCATACCCAAGACTTCTCACACACCTCTCAAGACCGCAACATGTGCAAGGGAAGTTGTCTAAAAGTTTTAAAGGAAGGTAAGTAAGTTTTTTTCTTTTTTATACATTATAGGCACATGCTTGACCACTACCACACCTGATGGAAAGTGATGATGTGGTCTAAGGTGTAACATGTTTGCCTAGAAGATGCCTATTCACTCTTGTTTTAAAGATACCCAAATTGTACACAGATCTTGGAAGAGCATTCCAGACCTAGTATTTATTTTCTACCAATGTGATTTCTTGAAACTTAGTATTAAAATGAAAAGTATATTCACCATTATAAAGAAAATAAATAAAAATATTTTTATCCCATTAAAATCTAAGAGGCAGACGTGGGTCTCGTCTAGTACCTAGATTATATTTTGTACTTTCGCTTTTGCCATCTTGTTTTCACTAAGGTACCAATTCGAGAGATGTCGACTATACTGTTGTGATTAATATTTCGAAATAATCAGTTTTATAACACAAAAGCATGAGAAAATTTTGAAAATATGTTTTTAAATAATAAATGAACGTATTTACCTTCAATTCCAATAAGTTATCCAACACAATTGCATGTTGACAAGTGGTCAAGTTAATAAATTGTTTTTTTTTTCTAAGACACAAAATACAGAATAAATCCTGCATTCTTGCTATATCTTCGTTTAAACTGTGTTCTGGCAAGCTAAACTCTATAAACTCACTCATTTTAATAAGCTTTCATATATTTTGCCGAATATTATGAAGTATAAAACACATACAACAATACACTTTTCCATCAGTAAAGTACGTTCCATTTCTTTTCTCAAGACTACTGACTAATGACATTTAGGTTTTGACATTTCATAAATTTACGTGAAACCGTGAAACGGAATAGTTTGTGGCGTTTTGTTTTTGCACTTAACCAATTAATTGGGCCTCTTTACTCTGAGATTTTTATTATTATAAATTATAAATAAAATCGGAAGTCCTACAAACTGAAAACGATTCATCCTTTCATGAAGGTACAAAATTGAATTTAATTTTCACGCCTTTGCTTTGGTTTGTAATAGTAAAAGGAAGTGATTACATTCTCTTGGAGCTGTGGCTTGGAGTAAGTAGGTAATCTGTGGTTTTGTATGGTAGGTTTCTTTGGTTTCTATCTGTGGTTTGGACTTTGGCGTTCTTTTTTTAACTTTTTTAAATAATAAAATACAAATAAAATTGCAAAACTTTATATTTAATTTAAAGTAAAAAAATCGATAATTTAAAGTTAATTTATCCAAATACACTATCATGGATAGAAATGCAGCTATTACATGTTGTGGGTGCCTCAACAACGGACGTAGAATGTTTGAAATAAGTCAAAATAATTTACGAGAGTGTTTTTCGGAAATGATCAATGAAAACCTGGTAAATAATCGTTTTCTTGAATGAATATTACTTCTTTTTTAGTTTTTTAATGTACTGTAGGAGAAATTTCTGTGGAACTCTAGTTCCATACGTATGTACGTACATTGTGAAAATAATCGATTTAATTTGCATTGAAGTGTGAAGATCAATAACATTTTTTTACTGATCGACTACGAAATAACCTCGAATCGTACCTGCAGTATCCTGAATAGGAGACCGCAGTGCTAACAACAAGCCTATCACTGCTTGATTCTCGCAGTATTTCTTTAATTTTCCCGAATAAAAAATAGCGTATGTGTTATTCTGATATAAAAGCTTGCTATAAGCTGTTTTTGCGGGAAAGAGTAACAAACATCCATCCATCTATCTTCACAACTCGCGCATATATATACATATAACTAGCCGATGCCCGCGACTTTGTCCGCGTGGATTTAGTTTTTAAAATTCCGCGGGAATTCTTATTTTCCGGGATAAAAATATATAATGCCCATGCAAAAAATCACGTCGATCTGTAGCTCTGTTGCAGCGTTATTGAAGGACAAACCAATAAACATACATACTTTTGTATTTATAATATTAGTAAGGATATAAGCAGGATTAGTTAGACTTATTTGTTGGTTATTTTGGTCTGTACTTATAAGAAATCTTGAATAAAACGAAAATTGTAAGAATTCTAACTTCTATAATCTTTTTAATGCAGTATGATACAGAGACCTACGTGACAATACAAAAACAAATCTTTTTCAAAACATTCTTCTTTTAAAAGGAAACAACATATTATTATTTTTAATAAACAAAACTAGCTTTAACCCGTGGCTTCGCTCACGTTAGGTTCGATTTTTTAACCCCCTATTTAACCCTCTTGGGGTTGAAATTTTCCAAAATCCTTTCTTAGCGGATGTCTACGTCCTAACAGCTACCTGTATAACAAATTTCAGCTCGATCGGTCCAGTGGTTAGAGCTGTGCGTTGATAGATCAGTCAGTCAGTCAGCCAGTCAGTCACCTTTGCCTTTTATATATTTAGATAAACCAACAAGGTCTTATACCTGTAAAGGTATATAGGCTAACTTAATATAAAATACTAAACTCTAATAAGAAATAGTCTAAGTATATAATGATGGAAAATGAGCTACCCTTTGAAATTCAACATATACAGAGTTTATACTGTAGAGTTAACATATTGTTTTCAGATATCAAACTATAGTACCCAGCTATTGCACCTCTGTTATGAATGTACTGCGTTGTTGATAAAGTTCACAAAGTTCAAGATGCAAGTTGCTGCTTGTTATAAAATTTTCCAAAGTTATGCTGAACAGGTAAGTTCTTCTTTCTTGGGCTGCGGCTATGCAGGTCACAAGTCCCTGTAGAATAGAATAGAGTTGAATAGAATACTGCTATCCACAAGCTATAATGCCATTAACTACCAAGACCATATTTCCTAATATAAACCCAAAAGCATTTAAATTAGGGTTTATATTAGGAAATATGGTCTTGGTAGTTAACGGCATTACAGCTTGTGGACGGCAGAATAGTTTTTATTCAAATAAACTTTTACAAAGTGCTTTCGAATGGTCAAATGAATCTACCACTGGTTCGCAAATCCATTGACGCCCATTGATAAATATGCTTCTAATGATGTATTTTTTTTTTTCAATAAGAATATTAGGCAACCTGAAGTTGACTAATATCCTTCTATCCCCTCCAAATAAGCGTAAAGCTTGTGTTAGGAGTGGGTACGGCAATAGTGCAACAGGTGGCATTCGAACCTGCGACCTTACTGTTTTCAGTCCGCACCTTAAACCGTTGGGCTATTGAGGCTCTAAGAATGTATATTAAATATATTATGATTATATATTTGATATAAAATAAGAAAGCAGTAGACAAAAAATAATTTATTTTTATTTTATTAGCTCTTCTATAAAAAAGTGTAATTTTTATTTATGGTAATCTTGAATTGAAGCAGCATTATGTTTTACAATTTCAGAGTTCATCATTCAACAAACCGATAACTCGGCTATCCACAAATCAACCGACTAACATACATATAGATACTTTAATAACGACAGAGAGTAAAGACTCAATAGAGATCTTAGTCGATAATGTAAAAGTAGAAAATGACACAGACGATGTATTAGATGGTGATAATGCTCCGGACATAGACAATATTAAAGAGGAGTATTCGGAACCAGAGTGTTGGATGCCGTTGATTAAGGTATGCGTTTTTTTGCTGAGATTTGTAGCCACAAAAAAAGAACGTAATAAAACAGTTATATAAAAGAATGACCTACAACACAAAGATAAGGAAGTCAGCACATATAAAAAACAACTTGGAAAGGGCTACGACCTGCGTGGCGCAGTGGTGAGCGCTGTGGTCTTATAACTGGGAGGTCCCGGGTTCAATTCTCGGCGGTGCAATTTGGAAATTTATAATTTCTAAATTGTCTCTGGTCTGGTCTGGTGGGAGGCTTCGGCCGTGGGTAGTTACCACCCTGCCGTCAAAGACGTGGCGTTAAGAAACCTTTTAGGGGTATATGGGTTGAATGTACACTGCCATACCTCTTCCAAGTTAGCCCGCTACCATCTTACACTGCTTCGTCACTTACCATCAGGTGAAATCGCAGTCAAGCATTATCTTGTCATTGAATTAAAAAAAAATTATCCCCACTACTTTTGTGTCTCCTTCCTTATCAAGCAATCTCTGTGCCAGTGTGTTAGGATGTTTCTGCAGTCTAAGCTTGTATCTCTTACTGATAAGGAAGGAGACACAAAACACCTCAAAAGATGGCACATACTGGAGCTGGATGGGAGATGAGCTCCAACATAGCTCTCAAGGATAGGGATATTTATTGAAATTCCCCCTTTAATCACCTACAGCTGACACACCCCAATATCTGATAATGGCTGTAGAAGCCGATGGCAGATGGATATATAAAAGAAAAAAAAAAAAAACTACTTTACTGAGCTTTTTGGTAGAGTGGAGTGGTAGATTTTTGACGTTTCATAAGAGCTACAAGTTGGCCTACATGAAATAAATAAATTTTGATTTTGATTTTTTCCTTTATAATGAGCATGACCAACGGATACGTCCGTCTGTCAGTCTGTCAGTGGGCTGTATCTCATGAACCATAACAGGTAGACATTTAAAATTTTCAGAGAACGTTTATTCCTGCTGTTTTTATAACAACAAATAATAAAAACAATGACAATAAAAATATGCAAGTCTGACTCGCATTTGACAGGTTATTAATTTTTAAAAACATTTTCTCTCAGACTAAGAAAAAAAGGAAGAGACCGAAAGTTAAATTAGAGAAGGACAGGGAACGAGAGTTCCCGGAAGTGACATTGAATCAGAGGGAGATAGACTATGAGAGCACCGTGCTAGCTTTGAGGGATGACGTTAACTCCATGTTGACATGTAGCAAGTGTATACTGACATTTCCAAGCGAGGATGATCTGCATGACCATATCAATGTTAAACACGAAAAGATAAGTCACTTAAAGGTAAAAAATATAAATACGCGTAGGTAACTAACGCATCGAAAGCTTTGTTTTTTTTTAAAAGAATAATTTGTTTTTTTTTAATAGAATTAATTTAAAAAAAAACAATTTGTCATTAAAAAACACCTTCTATACAACTTCAATACTATTTCCTTACAGACTAAGAAAAAAAAGAAAAAACACAATGGTGAATTGGAAAATAAATTAGAGGACAACGAACAGGAATACATAGAAGTGACATTGAATGAGAAAGAGATAGAGCAGGAAAGAGCTACTCTAGCCCTGGGGGACGAATATGTGAATGCCATGTTTACATGCGATAAATGCATATTAACTTTTCCAAATAAAGACGATTTGAACGACCATGTACTTGTTAAACATGAACGGGTAAGACGATTTATATAAATACTAGACGATGCCCGCGACTTCGTACGCGTGGATAAAGGTGTTTTGATTCCCGCGGGAACTCTGTAATTTTCCGAGATAAAAAGTAGCCTATGTTTTAATCCTGGGTATGAGCTATCTCCATTTCAAATTTCAGCCAAATCGGTTTATTCGTTGTGGCGTGAAGGAGTAATAAACATACACACACACACACACACACATACAAACTTTCGGCTTTATAATATTAGTGTGAAGTGTGAAGTGTGATAACGTTATTAAAAATAGCTAATATAACGTTATTAGAAATAACTTTATATTAGATAATGTTAACGGTTCTAATGTGTAAAAGATCCATAAACAACCTGCTACGCCATATTTTTATATTTAACTAGATGATCTTGAGGTTTCTTAATTCCCGTGGGAACGCTTATTTTCCGGGATAAAAAGCCTATGTGTTATTCCAGACTATAATCTACGTCTGTGCCAAATTTCAACCAAATCGGTACAGTCGTTGCGACGTGATTGAGTAACAAACATACAAACTTTCGCATTTATAATAAACAGTTTAGTCGATTTACATGAATATAACGTTATGCAAAATAACGTTACTCAAAACAGTGTAATGTAAAAAGTGCATATTATATTTTTTTAATTTTCAAAAAAAAAAATTAATAAAATTTAATATTAGTTACTCCTTTTTCAGAACGCGTCACATTACAGGTGCGCGATATGCACGTGTTCGTTCAGTTCGGAGGTATCGTATAACTACCACACAAACAAACACACACGTCGTTATCAGTGTACCGTGTGTGCGGAGAAGTTCGCCAGCAAGCGCGCCGCAACCAAGCACTACAGCCTGACGCATCGCCACGGGTGAGTGATAGGAAACAAAGTTGGACGCTCGCTGCGCTCGTATTGGTATATATAAAAGGCAAAGATGACTGACTGACTGATCTATCAATGCACAGTTCTAACCGCTGAACGGATCGGGCTGAAATTCGGCATACAGATAGCTATTAATGACGTAGGCATCCGCTAAGAAAGAATTTTTGAAAATTCAACCCCTATGGGGGCAAAATAGGGCTTTGAAAAATCGAACTTAACGTGAGCGAAGCCGCGGGCAAAAGCTTGTTGGTATATAATCCTACTAATATTATAAACGCGAAAGTTTGTAAATATGGATGGATGGATGGCTGTTTGGGGGTTTGTTACTCAATCACGTCGCAACGACTGAACCGATTTGGCTGAAATTTGGCACAGAGATAGATTATAGTCTGGAATAGCACATAGGTTACTTTTTACTCCGGGAAATAAAAGACTTCCCGCGGGAATCAAGAAATATCAATCCACGCGAACGAAGTCGCGGGCATCAGTTAAACAAAGTTGGACGCTCGCTGCGCTCGTATTGGTATACAACGTGTAACAAAAGTGTGAAATAACCCTGAAGGAGGTGAATGTGCTCATGAAACTGAACAACTTTCACCAAGGAACATAGCTCGAAATGTGAAAAAATGTGGACCTCCCGTACAAAATTGACGATCAGCTGATTGATTTACTATGGGAGGTAAAAATTTTTTTTTCATATTTCGAGCTATGTTCCTTGGGGAAAGTTGTTCAGTTTCATGAGCACATTCACCTCCTTCAGGGTTATTTCACACTTTTGTTACACGTTGTATAATCTTACTAATATTATAAACGCGAAAGTTTGTAAGTATGGATGGATGGATGGATGAACCGATTTGGCTGAAATTTGGCTTTGAGATATGTATATTATATTGTCAAATAACACATAGGCTACTTTTTATCCCGGAAAATAAGAGAGTTCCCGAGGGAGGGGAGGTATCAGGTTCTATTCCCGGTGGGGCAATTTGGGAATTTATAATTTCTGAATTATCTCTGGTCTGGTGGGAGGCTTTGGCCGTGGCTAGCTACCACCCTACTTACCTACCTACTTATTTTTTTTTATTCGTTATTTTTCAAATTTTTATGGTAAAAAGTAACCGTTGCTCCGTGATTGAAGGACAAACCAAAAAACAATTACACTTTCGTATTTATAACATTAGTGTGGATGTGTAATATGATTATTTTGTTTTAGAGCAGCCATAGAATACGAGTTGATTGGCAATAATATGGACATTACCGACCAGAATTTTGTTAAAGAGGCCAAGGAAGAAAAAGATTTAAGGTAAGGTATATCGTCAGCAAGCTTTGACGACCTCCCTGGCGCAGTGGTGAGCACTGTGGTCTTATAACTGGGAGGTAGCAGGTTCGATTCCCGGCGGGGGCAATTTGGGAATTTATAATTTTTAAATTATCTCTGGTCTGGTCTGGTGGGAGGCTTTGGCCGTGGCTAGTAACCACCCTAAGACGTGCAAGAAAGTCCTTGACTGCGATCTCACCTGATGGTAAGTGACGTTGCAGTCTAAGATGGTAGAGGGCTAACTTGGAATGGGTATGACAGTGTAAATTAAACCCCTAAACTGTCTACACGCCATCGTACCAAAACGCTAATTCGCTTGGCGGCACGTCTTTGACGGTAGGGTAGTAACTAGCCACGGCCAAAGCCTACCACCAGACCAGACCAGAGACAATTCAGAAATTATAAATTCCCGAATTGCCCCCGCCGGGAATCGAACCCGAGACCTCCCAGTTATAAAACCACAGCGCTCACCACTGCGCCACGGAGGACGTCAAAACTTAAAAAATTCATTAAAAACTTTTCTATTCTATTCTATTCTAGTATCGCAGATGAAAAAACCTTCCCGTGCGAATTATGTTCGAAAATCTTCAAATGGAAAACTTCTTTAAGAAAACACGTGGAAAAACATCGAATAGAAACTGGGCAGAAGAGAAAACCGTACTGTGCCATTTGCAGGTAAGAAGATTAAACCTATGTTATGTCCTCTATCTCCAATAATATTTCAAATTCAAATTCAAAATTTATTTATTTCATGTAGGCTACCTTGCAGCACTTATGACACGTCATAAATCTACCACCGGTTCGCAATGCAGACTCTGCTGAGAAGAGCCGGCAAGAAACTCAGCAGTTGCTCTTTTCAAAAAATAAAATAAACTAATTTTACAATAAGTAACAAAACTAAGCTAAGTATACAGTGCTTCCACAGTGAAGCTTCAAAAATACAATACATATAATCCAACACATGTCAACATGGGAAGACAAAGCAGACCCATTCCCGTTGGTGGCACCCGTTCACGAGCATGACGCATGATCCAGCCGTTGCTTCGCTCAACCATATTTGAGGGAACGTAACAACCCGCACCACACGACACCACCACAGAAATGTTTAAAGAGAGCATGACTTACTTAGGCCACCCATGCTAAGATCTTCACCAAAATTAGACAAAATATTTCAAATAGTACACAATTTATAATAAAAAAAGAATTATCAAACTCAGTTTAGATTTGACGAAGTTATGGAGCAAAATCAACAAAAACTTCCATCACCTATCCCGGATAAACCTTATTGTTTATCAGGATAAAAAGTATCCTATATATTGACCCGCAGAATCAGCTACCACAATACCGAATTTCATTCAAATCCGTTCAGTTAATTTCGCGTGATGCGTGCACAGAGACAGACAAACAAAAAAAAATTGTTTTGGGCTCAGTATCGATGATAAAGCGTCCTCAGATTAAAATTTTCAAAATATATTTAATGTACAGAATTCATCCCGTTACAGTTTTATTATAAGTATCCTGCTAAACAATAAGGTTTATCCGGGATAGGGGATGAAAGTTTTTGTTGATTTTACTCCATAATTTCGTCAAATCTAAACCGAATTTGATTATTCTTTTTTTATTATAAATTGTGTACTATTAGAAATATTTTGTCCAATTTTGGTGAAGATCTACTAAATATTATCGGAGATAGAGGACATAACTTCTCGCGGATAGTAGCAAATCACTCTAAGCTTTTTCCACGTAGACGAAGTCGCGGAAATCAGCCAGTCAATTCTAAATTATACTTACAGGTTAACTTTTACTACAACGCCGAATCTTCAGAAACATGTTCGGACAAGTTCAAAACATAAAATACAATTAAAACTCAGGTCAGTACTCTTGTTTTGTTTTATTCGTTGACAAGATAGTCCTTGTCTGCGATCTCACCTGATGGTAAGTGACGATGCAGTCTAAGATGGTAGCGAGCTAACTTGGAACGGATATGGCAGATAAAAAAAACTCATTTGTTTAACCGACTTCCAAACAGGAGGAGGTTATACACTTCAAATTACATCTCTCTCCCCAAATATAAATTCGGTTTAAAAAAATATCTACTTTAGTTTAAGCTTGTACGCTCATCGTTTATTGTTAGGGTTCCGTACTAAAACTACAAAGTACTAGAAGATTTATTAATTAATTATTTAGTAGCTTTTGCCCACGGCTTCGCTCACGTTAAGTTCGATTTTTCAAACCCCTATTTTATGTTCTTAAGTATAGAATTTTCAAAAATCCTTCCTTAGCGGATGCCTACGTCATTACAGCTATCTGTATGCCAAATTTCAGCCCGATCCGTCCAGTGGTTTGAGCTGTGCGTTGATAGATCAGTCAGTCAGTCAGTCTATCAGTCAGTCATCTTTTCCTTTTATACATTTAAGAAGATTAATTAGTACAGAAATTTCCAATTACACTAATTAAGTTAATTAAAAATACATATACTTAGCTTATTTTTTATACTTTCTCCTTTTAGAAAACTCGACGAAATCTCGGAAACAATTGACACTGAGGGTAGTCAGAGACAGTCGAAGAAAAAAACTGAGATGATGGATGAAATAAAGTCTTCAGTCAAAAATTCACAACCCAAGTACTTTTGCCATCAATGTGACAAAGTCTTCCTATGGAGGGGCAATCTGTTCAGACACCTGCAAAGTCACGCTGCAAAGTATGTATTATTTTTTATGAACCTCCACAGGCTTCATTCTTGCGCCGTCTGTATCCAACGTCTCTTCTTAGCCTAAGTACTTTTGATCTTTAACATACGAGTAATTTGGTCTATTTCAGGGCGAAGGGTGATCTAGTATGCAAGCCGTGTAATAGAACATTCTCGTCTATAGCTACGTATCAACAACACATGAAGACAAGCAAAAAACACGTCTCCGAAGACGATTTCAAGTGAGTTCAAGTGATTTTAGACGACCTCCCTGGCGCAGTGGTGAGCGCTGTGGTCTTATAACTGGGAGGTCTCGGGTTCGATTCCCGGCGGGGGCAATTTGGGAATTTATAATTTCTAAATTGTCTCTGGTCTGGTCTGGTGGGAGGCTTTGGCCGTGGCTAGTTACCACCCTACTGTCAAAGACGTGCCGCCAAGCGATTTAGCGTTCCTGCACGATGGCGTGTAGAAACCGATTAGGGGTATGGGTTGAATTTACACTGCTCTACCCCTTCCAAGTTAGCCCGCTACCATCTTAGACTGCATCGTCACTTACCATCAGGTGAGATCGCAGTCAAAGGCTGTCTTGTCATCGAATAAAAAAAAACCTCCCTGGCTAAAGTTGAGAATTTCTTGACAGAAAAACCCAATACATTTGTTGGCTCGACCCGGGAATCAAACCCGGGACCTCGTCATCCACAGTTGAACTTGGTAACCACTACACAGCAACTGGGGCTTGAATCTGCGACCTTTTAGTTTTCAGTCCGCATCTTTAACCGTTGGGCTATTGAGGCTCAATATTTAATATTTTGTACCCATGTTTGAGCAAATAAAATAGTTATTTTCACCTCACTACCTTGAGGTAGTGAGGTGAAAATAACTATTTTCACTCTTTTCTCACTCAACTTTTTGAAAAGGGCGGCTCTGCTGTCTAAAACCAGTGAGCAAAAGTCGTTTTCGCTCACTCAGTGAGAAAGTGTTGAACTTTTCTTCAGACACTTTGTCTCACTGAGTGAGCAAAAACGACTTTTGCTCACTGGTTTTAGAGCTAGTAAGGTGAAAAAAATCTTTATCTTCATCAGATACATGTGCAGCGACTGCGGCCGGCGGTTCCCCACGAAGGCGCACCTGCGCGACCATATTAACTGGGAGCATTTGAAGAACTTCGTGTACACTTGCGACGAGTGCCACAAGGTAAGAACCTCATGTACACCTGCGACGAGTGCCACAAGGTGAGAACCTCGTGTACACCTGCGACGAGTGCCACAAGGTGAGATCCTCGTGTACACCTGCGACGAGTGCCACAAGGTAAGAACCTCGTGTACACCTGCGACGAGTGCCACAAGGTAAGAACCTCGTGTACACCTGCGACGAGTGCCACAAGGTAAGAACCTCGTGTACACCTGCGACGAGTGCCACAAGGTAAGAACTTCGTGTACACCTGCGACGAGTGCCACAAGGTAAGAACCTCGTGTACACCTGCGACGAGTGCCACAAGGTAAGAACCTCGTGTACACCTGCGACGAGTGCCACAAGGTAAGAACTTCGTGTACACCTGCGACGAGTGCCACAAGGTAAGAACTTCTTGTACACCTGTGACGAGTGCAACTTGAACCCCTTTCTGTTCCTATTTTAAGGTCCCGGAAAAAAAATACGGAAAAATTGATTTTCATACAAACATTTACTTCTATTTAAACCCTTTGAGGGGGTTGTTTTTTATTTTAATTATTTATTACCGAACCGGTGGTAGATTTATGACGTGTCATAAGAGCCACAAGTTGGCCTACATTAAAGAAATAATTTTGAATTTGATAAATAAATATGTTTTCAGGTGTTCAAAACCAGCAACTCCGTATATCTCCATAAGCAGGCAGTTCACAAAAAGAACGACGTTGAACACCTATGCGATCACTGTGGGAAACCATTTCCTGTAAGTTATTTTTGGATGTCAGCAAATATTTGTCGATGTCAGCAAATAGTTTTGGATGTCAGCAAGTATTTTTGGATGCCATCAAATATTTTTGGATGTCAGCAAATATTTTTGGATGTCAGCAAATATTTTTGGATGTCAACAAATATTTTTGGACATTTGGGGTGAATGTGTGGACGAATTCTCGGGAATCATCCACACATTCACCCCATTGCATCCCGCAAAAGCACTTTGTATAAGTCGCTCATTTGTGACAAGAGTGACTTAATTCAAAATCGACGATGAGAGATTTTTCTCGTTAGAGAGTAATGTTTTGTGGATGCTGCGGTCTCGAAACAACACAGCGGCCAACAAAGCGACAGAGCATTAAGTCACAATCTCTCTCGCTCTTATTTTTTTGTGCTTAGCGTAATGTTGTTTTTATAGCAAAATGTATAAATTTTCGACACTAAAATTGGTGAATTTTGAGTTATGTCACCCTTGTCGCAAATGAGCGAAGTATTTTTTAATTAAATACTATTCTATTCTACAGAATAACGCGAAACTCCGTAACCACATACTGGGCACACACAGCGGCGTCGCGCTGCATCAATGCGCGTGGTGTGACTCGCGCTTTAGCTGGCAGTCGTGTCTGTCGCGGCACGTGAGGCAGAAACACAGGAAAATCACTAGCAAAATGAGTTAACAGTGAGTTGCTAACGAGTCACTAACGAGTTTCTAACTAGTCCCTAATGAGTTTCTATTTAGTCTGTGATGAGTTGCTATTGAGTTTCTATTCAGTCTCTGATGAGTCAATAATGAGTTGCCATACATACTCTGATGTGTCTCTTTATTACATTATTACCTATTAATTAATATGTGCGTCCAATGGACATAACAATATTTCATATATAAAAAAAAACATTATACGCGACGAATTGAGAATCTCCTTTTTTTCGTCGGTTAAAAAATCCAGGATATGTTTTCAAAAAATATAAAAATACAGAGACTTACTTTTTCCGGTCACTGATGATGACGTCATTTTCGCACTACAAATATTGGGCATAGATACTTAGTTACTATTAAGTCACTAATGAGTTAGTAATGAGTCCCTGATTAGTCACTTATAAAGTAGTTACTTAGTGAAACATAAATTATTTATTATAGATATATGTAGTTAAATAAGTTTAGTATATAAGTTATATAAGAGAAATGTGCGAAGTTCACAAACTCAAGAGTTTCCTGAACATACAAAAAAAGAGATATCTATTCAATGAATTGGTACAAGTTATTAAAACTGTGTCTCTTGTAGTATGTAGTTTTAAGTAATAAATTAATTTAGCAATAATTAACGATTTTGATACAGAAATAAAAAGGAATTTTACATAAATATCTTGTTTAATTTGTAACTCTGTCCGCGGGTAGTTAGTTTTAAATTACTGCGGGTACTCTCTGTTTTTCCGAGATAAAAGGCAGCCTATGTCACTCAACTATACCCATGCAAAAAAACTTAAAAAACATTTTTTTAAGATTTATTAAGTTCATCCAAAACTGTAGACAAATCTACACTCTGATTTTCAAGTTTTTTAAATTCAAAATCATTCTCTGTAGAATGATTCTTTTCATTCACTTTGTCTGAGCCATCTTTTCCATTTTTAGCAGTTTTTACAAATATTTCTATATCTTTATCAATAATGATATCTTTGTTATTTTTGAAATTTTCATTTTTAGTTTTGGATAGCTTTCTTTTGGATTCGCGTTCTTTATCATCGTGATTTATATATATTTTGTTAAGATCAATGAACTGAAGTATGAAAGTGAGATTTTTACTTAGTTGGATTTTAGTGGTTTCATCTAAGGTATCGTATTTATCTTTTAAAATATTTACAAAGTCTTTCACCATATTCTTTACTTCTGTTTTAGCATTTTCGGAATTCCCTTTAGCAAATTTATCAGATTTCTCAATCAGGTCATTTAGTTTCTCTTTATCATTATCGTCGTAATAATTATCAATTTTATCACCTAATTTAGTTATTATAATTTCGTTTCCATTTAAGGCATTTTGTAGATTGTGGCGTATCTGCTTTGCATTTACTCTAGAATATTCTTTTAGTACGTTTAGAATCGCTTCTTTAGTACTTTCTGTGAAAACTTCGTTTTTATGTAAAACATTTTCTGCTTCATCGGCTAAAGCTTTTGCGATTTCTTTCAAATCTTTGTCATCATATTTAATGATATTAGTTATAATTTTCTCCATAAACTTTGAAAATATTTTCGAGGTCGTTTTTTCGTCTGTGGTTCTCAGGTATGCTTTAACGGGTGAAATGGCTTGTTCTATCTGGTCTATGAATCTGCGGATCTTGTTTATGAACGAGAAATTGTTATCTTCGCCGGGTTGAAAGAGCAGCGATGTTTCTAATGCGACATTTACGCTTCTAGGATTAGTACTTTTTGTTGAAACTGAAAATTAAAAGAGCTTTTAAAATACCCTGACATAGACAATAGGGATGTTGCCAACTATTCATACCAGGAACTCTTTATCAAACGTCAAAACGCACAGTATGGCAGCTTGTACGAAATAGTGAAATGTGACGTCATAAACATTTGACGCACTTTTGTAGTTTAATCACTGATCTCTATAATTAATCTATGATTAACACTGGACAGGCTGCTATCATTCTTTTTTTGACCAATTCGACTAACGCCATTTTGGCGCTGTAAACAGTTACGAGTGTCCAAGGAACTAAAATCAGTGAGTGCACTAGTTGACAAGTGATAGTAAAATTTTACTTTTTGGCACTTCCTGCACTATTATTAGTTCTAGAGACACTCGTATGTCAAATGTGGCGCTTTAAATTAATCCATAACTTAAGCTGTCATTTGTATAGGGATAGCCAGTCCAGTGTTAATCATAGATTAATTATATTTATTCACACACTTTACTTCATATTTGGACCAAATTTTCGTCTTGTAAATAAGCCTAGTTCTATAAAATACTAGATGATGCCCGCAACTTCGTTCGCGTGGATTGAGTTTTTTATTCCCGCGGAAACTCTCTTATTAAAAAGTAACCTACATATGTGCTATTCCAGACCATAATCTATTTCTGTGCCAAATCGGTTCAGTCGTTGTGACGTGATTGAGTAACAAACATACAAACTTTTGCATTTATAATATTAATAGGATACAAATAAATACCGTAAAATAAATTCAGGAATACAACCAAGAAAACACTTTTCATTTTTCAGTGCGAAGTAATAATAAAATTCAATTTTGTTAACAACTTGCAATATAAAAAATATTTATAAGAAAAAAACCAATTCTTTTTGCGAAATAGTTTTATTACAGGTAGTAAAATATTTGAGTATGTGAAGTAATTTGATAGCTTTTTTTATTCGCTGATAATTTAACCCTTGACTGCGATCTCACCTAATGGTATAGTTCTTACAATTACAAACACGAGGGCGCGTGGCTCATGGTTGAGTTTGTCGTGTGAGCGAGAGCTTGCTCGCGCCTGACCGCTCCCACCTAGGCTCCTGACAGGCACGCACACTTACGCAATGTGCATGTACACGACGTAACCACAAGTAAACCTCACGCGCCTTCGTGAATTCAAAGTGACGATGCAGTTTAAGAGGGTAGTATGTAAATTAAATTCATACTCCTAATCGGTTATCATTCTTTCGATCAGTCATTTGGGCGCCATTTTGTCGCTTGTGCGTATGACCTACATTGAATATTGTGTCGCAATTTTTTTTTATTCGTTGACAAGATAGTCTATGACTGCGATCCCACACGATGATAAGTGACGATGCAGTCTAAGATAGTAGCTATATGGACGGATATAGACATAGCTGTGTCTCATTCTATCTTGTTTGACATCATTATACTGCATCTCTTTCGTGTGGGAGTGAAAAGGAGATATCATTAAGTCTATACTACTTCTCTGTCTATGGGTAAAACAAATATTAATTATAAATAATTAATTAACGTCGTTTATTTAACTCCTATTATCCCGTGTGCCGCACGTGCAGTCTCTTGGGCGCCATCTTGTGCACGCGCCGCTTGTGCGTGTAATGGTCCCTACGTTGAATATTGTGTCGCAATTCTTTTTCTTATTCGTTAACAAGATAGTCCTCGACTGCGAACTTGGAACGGATATTTCAGTGTAGATTTAACCCATACTCTCTAATTGGTTTCTGCACCATCGTGCTGGAACGCTAAATCGCTTGGCGGCATGTTTTTGACGATAGGGTGGTTGGCTACAGCTAAAGCCTTCCACCAGACCAGACCTCCCAGTTATAAGACCACATCACTGCGCCAGGGAGGTCGTCAAATGTACCTAACACGTGACTGTGTAATCAGCGTGTCGATTCTTTTCCTAGGTGGTCCCATTGTCATCAGGTCAGGATCTGACGATGGGATCCTGTAGAAATGGAAGGAACTCTTCAGATTTCAGATTTTATAGATACAATTCATCATATACATACTTTTATAGTGGCGTTTGAAGTCGGTTTTGTAAAAAGAATTTATACGTTTATATTATTAAAGAATTGACATATTATTTGTGTGCTGTGATGGGTTAAGTTGATGATGATAATAAAACAAATATTAATTATATTCAATTAACGTCGTTTATTTCACTCCCATTCTCCCGTGTCTCACTGCCCGTGTGCTGCACGTGCAGTCGCTTGGGCGCCATCTTGTGCACGCGTCGCTTGTGCGTGTACAGACACGCGCTCTGGCGGAAAGTGCGCGCGCACAGTTCGCACGACAGGGGCTTTTCACCCGTGTGGATTAGTTCGTGTTCGCGGAGACACTTTTTGTCCTGAAAATAGAAAATAGTTATTTGTTCAACAAGATAGCAAAGTTCATTTTTGTTGCGAGTGCCTAGTTTGAACCCCGAGCGGGCGAAGGAGAATTAAGGTTGCCAGATTTTTTTTCAGCCTATAAGGGACAAATGTTTAAATGGGCAAAAAAATACGGGATTTCAGTTTTTTACCCGGGACAAATAAAAACCAAAATTATTTAGTGTCATTTTTTATTTTTTGAGTCAGTCTTAACAAATTTTTATTCGTTTTAACATATTATCTAAAAAAATCAACACAATTAGAATCGTAATTAAAAACGGTCATCAACATCATCATCGCTTTTTTACAAACGTTGCGTGTATAAATACTTGGATTGATACGGGACAGAAAGTCCCGCCGGGACATTTTAGACTATGCCTGAAATACGGGACGTCCCGGGAAATACGGGACGTCTGGCAACGCTACTTATAATAGAAAAATCCTGAGAGTAGTGAGGGATTCAAATGCACAAGAAACAAAAACTTTGCTATCGTGTGATACGTACAACTTATCACCTCACTAGTAGTAGTTAGTTTTTAAGGTTATAATATACAGAATAAATAATAAATAAATAGTTCAAAAAGGGCGCCTTTGCTGTCTAAAACCAGTGAGCAAAAGTTGTTTTTGCTCACTCAGGAAGAAAAAGTGTTGAACTTTTCTTGAGACAATACTTTTTCTCACTGAGTGAGAGCAGTAAACTGAGTGAGCAAAAGTTGTTTTTGCTCACTCAGGAAGAAAAAGTGTTGAACTTTTGTGGAGACAACACTGTTAGTCGAAACCCCCTAAACTTACCCTAAATGCTTTCCCACATGTCTGACATAGTATTTTGTCACCCGACTTCTCCTTGATACCGTGATGCGCGCGACTTACGTGTCGCGTGACGCAGCGTCGCGTCGCCAGCGCCTGAAGAGATAACAAACCTACAGAGTTATAGTTTTTACTCGTGACTTTGTCTGTAAGTAAGATGGCAATGGGATAACTTGGAAGGGGTATAGCAGTGTAAATTCAACCCATACCCCTAATCGGTTTCTACACGTCATCGTGCCGGAACGGTAAATCGCTTGGCGGCTCGTCTGTGACGGTAGGGTGGTAACTAGCCACGGCCAAAGCCTCCCACGAGACAAATTGACTGACTGATCTATTACTTTGAGTTCTGACTATTTTGATAATATTATTATTATAACTGACATTGTGTTTAAGATAATATGAACGTTTATGACATTACCTAGATTGCACTTTTATTTGTAACTCACAGTCATGCAATAAATAAACGAATTGAATTTGAATTGAATTGAAATAGTTTACCTTGTGACATATGGGGCACTTGTGCTGCGTCTTCCCCATGTGGTTGTAATTCACGTGGTCATTGAGTTCGCGCGAAGTCCGGAAACCTTTTTCACACATCGTGCACTTGAATCTAGAAAAAAAATACATTTTCACTTCACCAGGTTAAAAAAGGCGCCCTTGCTGTTTAAAAGCAGTGAGCAAGTTGTTTTTGCTGTTGTACAGATTAATGTGAAAAAAAGTTTTGCACTTTTTTTCAGACAACACTTTTTCTCACCGAGTGAGCAAAGACGACTTTTGCTCACTCAGTTTGCTGCTCTCACTCAGTGAGAAAAAGTGTTGTCTCAAGAAAAGTTCAACACTTTTTCTCACTGGTTTTAGAAAGCAAATACGCACTTTTTGAACTATTTATTTATTAATTCTGCACATTATAATCTTAAAAACTAACTACTACGAAGATCTGCGACGTTGATGAGTTACTGACGAATCTTAAAATAGAGATGGGAGGCGGAAGGTTGTTCCAACACACTAACTTGCGCACGTCGGTGACGGCGTGTCTGCTGGAGTACTTGAGGTGCTTCTGGTAGGAGTCGCGCGACGTGAAGCGCTTGTCGCACGCAACGCAGTGGAAGGCGGCGCGCAGGGCGTGGGTGCGCGCGTGCGCCGCAGCGCCGTCGCAGCGCACCATCTTGCCGCAGGTCGGACATTGCTCCATTGGGTGCGTTGTTCTGTGAATCCTGAAAGAATGGAGAACACTTTTAACGACCTCTCTGGCACAGTGGTGCCCAAAACAAATTTTTTTAGAATTTTTTATCTGTCTGTATGTGCGCGAAAACTATTGAAACGGATTTGAATGAAATTTGGTATAGTGATAGCTGATACTCCGGGTCAACATATAGGATACTTTTTATCCTGATAAACAATAAGGATTATCTGGGATAGGGGATGAAAGTTGAAAGATGAAAGTTTGTTGATTTTGCTCCATAACTTCGTCAAATTTAAACCGAATTTGATAATTCTTTTTTATTATAAGTGGTGTACTATTAGAAATATTTTGTCAAATGTTGGTGAAGATCTACTAAATATTATCGGAGATAGAGGACATAACTTCTCGCCGATAGTAGCAAGTCACATTTCTCATATGTACTCATCTCTCCGTCTCATACTTACAGCACGTGCTTCTTGAGCGTGTTCTTGAATGCGAAAGTTTTACCGCAAGTGGCGCATTTGTGGCCCTCGCGATGTATTCTCAGAATGTGTTTGTAACGCTGGTATCTGTTGCTGAAAAAAAAATATCGACCGAATTGATAACCTCCTCTGTTTTGGTAGTCGGTTAAACATAAGTGTAATTATTGCATTTTACTGTTCTTCTCTATCAACTGATAGACGTCCACTGCTGGACGTGGGTCTCTTGCGTGGACCTCCACAGGACTCGGTCTTGCGCCGCCAGAATCCACCGGCTCCGTGCGACTCGTTTGATGTCGTCGCTCCATCTAGTGGGGGGTCTGGCAACACTGCGCTTCCCAGTGCGGAGTTGCCATTTGTCTGCTGGGAGGCTTTGGCCGTGCTAGTTACCACCCTACCGTCAAATACGTGCCGCCAAGCGATTTAGTGTTCCGGCACGATGGCGTATGAGTTGAATGGACACTGCTGTACCCCTTCCAAGATCTTTTCCATCTTAGACTGCTTCGTTATTTACCATCTAGTGAGATATCAGAATTGTATCTATAACGCGAAACTCTTATTGCGCCATCCAACGCCATCCTACCTGCATTGTCACTTACAATCTAGTGAGATCGCGGTTAAGGACTATCTTGTCATAAAAAAAAAATTGTATCTATTACTCGAAACTCTTATTGCGCCATCCAGCGTCATCTTAGACTCAATAGATTCAATAGAAAGCCTCAATAGCTCAAATGTCGCAGGTTCGTATCCCACCCGTTGCACTATTGTCGTACGCACTCCTAACACAAGCTTTCCGCTTATTTGGAGGGGATAGGAGGATATAAGTCAACTTCAGGTTGCCTAATATTCTTTGTTTAAAAAAGAAAAAAGAAATGGACTGTATCGTCACTTAACATCAGGTGATATCACAGATAAGGACTATATTGTAAAAAAAAAAAAGTATCTTACTCGAAACTCTTATTGCAGTCGAGACATCTGTAGCCTGACGACGTGTCGCCAACGACTGGTTCGGTGTCGACTAGGGTACTCGTTTTTGGCGCCAAATCTGGCTTAGTTTGCACTGCTCTCCTCTTAAGCTGAAAGATTAAATTGAATACAAATAAAAAACTGGTCAAGCGCGAGGCGCACTCGCACACGAAGGGTTCCGTATCGGAGTAACAGCGATTTTAAAATCGAGAAAAACACGCCGAAAAAATCACTTGAAAGTGATAGATTGAAGTAGAAGAAGAGGAAGAGGAAGATTTTTAAGAAAGTAAAAGTAAAAACATTTTTGACCGAGCAAAGCGAGGTCTCTGAGTCTACTTGAGTGGATTTGCACTTGTTTGCTGTCAGAGCCTTATAACTTCTGAATTAATAAATAATAAATAAAGCCTTTATTCAAACATACTTAAACTATACAATAACATTGTTTTTTTTTTTTTTTTTTTTTTTTTTTTTTTTTTTTTTTTTTTTTTTTTTCTCCTTAACATAAATGCCTCAAAGCACGTTTGCTTGTCTACTGGCAAAGGCCTCCCCCAACTTCTGAATTACTGGACGTAATTACTTCAAATTTAAATATAATATGTAAACTGATGGACCAACAGGAATGGATCTACTTTGTCTGCTCATCTTAACATGTATTGGATTGTATAATTTTTATTTATTTTATTCTACGACAAGATAGCCCTTGACTGCGATCTCACCTGATGGTAAGTGACGATGCAGTCTAAGATGGTAGCGGGCTAACTTGGAAGGGGTATAGCAGTGTAAATTCAACCCATACCCCTATTCGGTTTCTACACGCCATCGTGCCGGAACGCTAAATCGCTTGGCGGCACGTCTTTGACGGTAGGGTGGTAACTAGCCACGGTCAAAGCCTCCCACCAGAGCCAAGAGATTGTATGTACGTACATATGCATTTTTGAAACTTCATTGTGGAAGCATTGTATACATAGCATAGTCTTGTTACCTATTGTAAAAATTTTTTTGAAAAGAGCAACTTTTTTTATTTATTTATTTATTAAAAAAAAATATTAGCCAAGCTGAAGTTGACTAATATTCTCCCATCCCCTCCAAATAAGCGGAAAGCTTGTGCTAAGAGTGGGTACGACAATAGTGCAACGGGTGGGGTTCGAACCTGCGACCTTTCAGTTTTCAGTCCGCACCTTTAACCGTTGGGCTATTGAGGCTTGAACTGAAACTAAAACTGCTGAGTTTCTTGCTGGCCCTTCTCAGCAGAATCTGCATTCCGAACCGGTGGTAGATTTATGACGTGTCATAAGAGCTACAAGTTGGCCTATATGAAATAAATAAATTTTTAATTTTTAATTTGACTTGGTAACTAACTCACCTTTCTCAACATAAATGGAGTCAAGACTTTCTTCATCTCGTGTATATTCTTCAAATGCAACAACATATCTAGCACTGTGTAACACACTTGAGTACACAAGTTGCACTGATACTTGAGGTAATGTTCGCTTTTGTGTTCGGACAACCACCAGAATTTGATGTACACTTGACATATGTCGCATTGTATGAATTTCGGTTTCTGGAAAGAAATGATATGGGCGGTGGAAGGTTGTTCCAGCATTTGATTATTGATAAAGACGACGTCCCTGGCGCAGTGGTGAGCGCTGTGGTCTTATAACTGGGAGGTCTCGGGTTCGATTCCCGGCGGGGGCAATTTGGGAATTTATAATTTCTAAATTGTCTCTGGTCTGGTCTGGTAGGAGGCTTTGGCCGTGGCTAGTTACCACCCTACCGTCAAAGACATGCCGCCAAGCGATTTAGCGTTCCGGCACGATGGCGTGTAGAAACCGATTAGGGGTATGGGTTGTATTTACACTGCTACACCCCTTCGAAGTTAGCCCGTTACCATTTTAGACTGCATCGTCACTTACCATCAGGTGAGATCGCAGTCAAGGGCTATCTTGTCATCGAATAAAAAAAAAAAAAGTGTTCCTGCAATTCACGTGCGCGCGTGAGCTTTACTTGTGGTTACGTCGTGTACATGCATATTGCGTAAGTGTGCGTGCCTGTCAGGAGCCTAGGTGGGAGCGGTCAGGCGCGAGCAAGCTCTCGCTCCCACTTAGTAGGTTCGACGCGGATGACGAGGTCTTGGGTTCGATTCCCGGGTCGGGCGAAAAAATAGGGTTTTCTGATAACAAATTCTCAGTACTAGTAAGGGTAAGGAAATAAGCGGTGAGTCACCCCCGTGCTTCGGAGAGCACGTAAAGACGTTAGTCCTGCGCCTGATCTCTCTCCGGTCGTGTCGGATTTGCCGTCCTATCGGACTATGAGAGTGAGGGAATAGAGAGTGCACCTGTTTGCGCACACACGTATGCACTATAGTATCTCCTGCGCTTGGCTTATCTCTGTGGTTTCTCGCTTTGATAAAAAACAGTTGAGGGTAAAAACAGTTGGATCTTACCTGTGAATGCAATCTTGTATTGTGTTCCTCCAATTCAATTTGATCCTTAAACACTTCCACACAAGACTCACATTTGTTCAACGCAAGCGCATAATGATTCTCCAACTTTCTCCTTTCAATGCTCTCTAACAATTCTTCTTCAGTCATTTTAATTCTAGAGAAACCATCTTCTTTTATGAATTCCTCTTCTTTTTTAACTTTACCTTTACTTCTTTGTATATTCTTCTTTAATACTTTACAAGTTTTTTCTGTTATTTTGTTAATTTCATTTCTTGATTTGCTATCCTTTTCAAGAGCTTTAGTTTCTATATCACTATGTAATACTATTATATCTTCTAATACAGTACAACTTACTTCTTCCTTTATATAATCATCTTTTACTTCATCTCTTGTAATGATAGCATCTTTTGATTTCTTTTTACTTCTTGAAAGAGGTTGTATTTCAAATTTATTCTCTAATACTTTTATGTTATCTAAGTTTTTTGTTGATTCTCCGTCACTAATATTGCCTAATTCATAATCTATATCTATTAGATCTATATTAGATTCAGATTTAATTTCATCTTGATTTATATCAGGTCCACAATCTATAAAATTGTCTATAGCGTTATTGTGATGTACAAATTCCTTGTCATATTTGTTGTTATAGACACTAATTAGTTTTGATAAACTATTTTGTGGTTTAATCTGAAATAATGTAAATATTATATTTATAGGACCTCCCTAGCGCAGTGGTATAACTGGGAAGTCTCGGGTTCGACTCCCGGCGGGAGCAATTTGGGAATTTATAGTTTCTGAATTGTCTCTGGTCTGGGGGGCGATTCAGACCTGTTCGATAACATACCGTGTCGATACGGTTAGATATCGATCTCGTATAAAAATTTTTTGTCGTGTGATTCAGAGCGTTTGGTTTGAGGATACGATTCGGTATCGACTACGTTATCGACATCGACAAGATACATTCGATTACAAGAGCATTTACGAATTGAAAATATATGTTATCGTACGGTAACAAACCGAATCGATCGATAAATAAGTAATCGGAAGGGTCTGAATCGGGGGGCTGATTTGGTAAGAGGCTTTGGCCATGGCTAGTTACCACCCTACCGTCAAAGACGTGCCGCCAAGCGATTTAGCGTTCCGGCACGATGGCGTGTAGAAACCGATTAGGGGTATGTGTTGTATGTACACTGCCGTACCCCTTTCAAGTTAAGACCATACAAATCATATTAGACTCCACCGTCATTCACCATCAGGTGAGATCGCAGTCAAGGCCTATTTTGTCATCCAAAAAAAAAAATTATAGCTTGATCTTCTTGGTTGGAACAGCATTCTGAACCAGTTGTATCACTTGACAATTCAAAAGTACATTGTAAATTTTTTTAACTAAAAACTATTTTCCATTCTATTCTAATAAATTAATGATTGTTATATTAGACTAGCTGTTGCCTGCGCCTTCGTCGGCGTCAATTTTTGTTATTATGATCGCGATTAAGACGTTTTTACAAGAATATATTTTAAATGTGGATAATTTTCCCCGTTTTTGCAACATTTTTCACTCATGCTTCGCTCCTATTGGTCGCAGCGTGATGTTATATAGCCTTCCTCGATAAATGGACTATCCAACACAAAAAGATTTTTTTAATTTGAACCAGTAGTTACTGAGATTAGCGCGTTCAAACAAACAAACTCTTCAGCTTTATAATATTAGTATAGATATACTTCTAATAGATTAATGCAAAGTATCCACTTTAAAATTCTTTAATTTTCTGAAAAAAATATATAGCTATTTTCTGAGAAAAAATACAGCTACTTTGATTTTGTAAAGTTTCATCAATATCTGTACAGGTTTTGCGTGAAAGATTAACATCCATCCTTAAACTTTCTCATTTATAATATTAGTGGGAAGTAGGATATGTTCACTATAATGCACCAATTATACTTACATCTACTTCAGTTTCAATAATTTTAGATAAGTGTTTCTGAGCAATACACAATTGATCTATAAACCGTTTTTGTCTCCTCATTAATGCATTGCACTCCCAACAAATATACAAACGGGTTAAGTCACTCCTGAGCATTGTCTGGAAATAACTGAAAGTTAAAACAACAACAACAACAACAAACTATATAATTAATTCTTATGTGACATGCTACAATAAAAGAAAACCGCCCAAATGCAAGATTCTGTAGGACCATATAGGATTCTGTAGGATCATATTGATGGGTAAAAGGCAACTTGACTCATGGGACATTTTGTAAAACTTGTAGGAAGACTGATCAGTTTTTTTTTTTTGTGGAAAATAAAAATCATAAAAAACAACTATTGGATAGTCTTACAATACAGTAGTAGTAGTAGTAGTATTATTGGATAGTCTTGTAATACAGTATAAATACTGTATTAAATAAATAAAAGACTATCCAATAGTTGTTTTTTTATGATTTTGTTTTCCTGTCTTCCTGCAAGTTTTACAAAATGTCGCTTGAGTCAAGTCGAGCCTTTTACCCGTCGATATAGGATTCTGTAGGACCATATAGGAATTTCTAGTTGCCCCTCACTATATGTACAGAGTTAATTTTAATTTAAACAACCTTCCACATGTTTTTTTTTTCCTGTGTACATCATGCGATCAGTCGACGGACTATGAGCAGATGTGTTGTGGGAGTAGTTGTCGTGCGGAGACAATTTCCCCATTGGGAATAACTCCATGCGTCCTATTAGCTTATTAAGCTATATTGTCCAATATATGCTGTCTCTTTACCTCCCACATGTAACTTTAATGCATGATACTAAACAACATTTGTTCAATGACTTGTCACATACCTCAATAAATTCAACAAAAAAAAAAAATTCTAAATGCGAAAGTGTTTTTGGTTTGTCCTTCAATCACGCTGCAACAAAGTTACGGATGGACGTGATTTATTGCGTGGGTATAGTTGAGGACATGGAGAGTGACATAAGCCACTTTTTATCCCGGAAAATGAGAGTTCCCGCGGGATTTTAATACTAAATCCACACGCACGAAGTCGCGGAAATGAGCTAGTAAATCATAAAGACACATAGATATGGGTGAGTAACTGTTCTTTTTTATTTTTATTTACCTCGTAAGCCGCTGAGTCCGCCGACACTAGGAAAAACAAGTTGTTTACACCATCTTTTAGCTTGCATAGCTGACTTAACTTCCTACCAACGCTTAGACATGTACAACAGATCTTTTTTAGCGCAAGTATTGCGGAGTCTTCCATTTCTTTTGGTATTAAATGAGAATATAATCCCTACATGAATAAAAAAGATCACAAAGAGACAAAAAAAACTTTTTATTTATATTAACAAAGTGACGTTTTGTATTTTTTTTTCACCGACGAATAACCACAGACATAGATACCTATAAGAGTGGACTATTCCCTATTTGTTTTGTTCATGGAAGTAGGAAGTAGGTACCCAGTGCGATGACCTCTATAAGTAATTAGACTATGATTAATATTAAACAGGCTGCCATCATTTTTTTTGAACCCTTCAACTTGGTTGACGTATTTTAGTGCTGTTAACAGATATGAGGTCCAATGAATTAAAATTAGTTTTATTAGCACTAGTTGACAATTGATAGTAGATACTTTTTGGCACTTCCTGCATCCCTATATTATTATAATAGTTCCAGACACACCTATGTCAAATGTGGCACTTCTTATCCATAATTAAAGCTGTCATTTGTATATGGACAAGCCAGTCCAGTGATAATCATAGATTATTTATAGAGGTCAGTAACCCAAATATTTGTAAAAACGAAGTCACAGAAAATCGCAAAGAGTACTTATCAAGACGAATCAATCGAGCCCAAACTCGATGGAATTACGTGGTTTTATTACAGATTTCCAGAGCAATCTTCTGGCTCTATCTTCAGATCAGCTCCATGCCACAATAGTTAATATGTATTGCATTATCGTGCGACTTGTGACGAAACTGGGAAATGTTTCTAACTCATTTTGCAAGATTTGACCCTACACAAACACACATACTTACATACATTTTTTTTTTATATAAAAAGAATATTAGCCAAGCTGAATTTGACTTATTCTCCTCTTCCCTCCAAATAAGCGAAAAGCTTGTGCTAGGAGTGGGTACGACAATAGTACAACGGGCGGGGCACGAACCTGCGACCTATCAGTTTTCAGTCCGCACCTTTAACCGTTGGGCTATTGAGGCTTCTACATACATTGCAAGTTAAGTAGGTGATAGGGTTTATAAATAGAGGAACAAGAATTGAAGTAAGTATAAAATGCTTAATAAAAAATTACGTTACACATAGATTTATAATAGGTAATAAAAAACTATGACGTCACATGATTTGAGTAAAAATCGTGACTTGTTAAGTTGGTATATAGATTTATTGTCTGAGGAACTACATAATATTCTAAAGCTGCATCCGCACGCTTGGCAAACCTCGGCAAACCTTCACAAACGCAAACGTGCGGATAGAGCGTTTGCCATGGTTTGCCTACGCTTGCGAGCGTTTGTGGCCGATCCATCGAGTGTCGGTCTTTTGATCGCAAACCAAAGGGAATTTGCCACAAGCGCTTGCGTCTCCGTCCACACGTTTGCGCGCACTCAGTCTCGTTTGTGCACTGGCGGCGATTAGACGTGTTATTGTATTACGATTTACGTATCGCACCTTTAGAAATCTTCATTTTGTGAGTGGGTAAAAACGTAAAATGAATGACTGGTCGACTGAAGACTTTTGAAGAAATCTTTTTTTAAAATGTTCGTTGAAGTTCAAGGATGGTTTTTACGGCGAGAAAAATTAGAATTATTGCTTGAAAAACCCTAAAAATAGCCCTTTTCTTTTTCCCATACAAATGATTTGAAACTAAAACGTAGTCAATTTGAGCTTTATTGCTATGGTATAAAGTTCATATTAAATTACAAGCACTCACTGTTGTCTAAGCAATGTAGGTGTGTTCCTAACGTCAAAGATCATATCTATCAAAACAATGTGCGTGTGTGCGTTGGAGCACAGAATACATAGTTGGAGGAGTTTAATGTCGCGTTCCGAAACTCGCGTTTCTTTTGTATTAGTTTCGGCACGCGAGATAAAATGCATCAGTTTCCACGTCATTACATCAGTCAAACAAAAAGCGAAGCATCGGTGAAAAATGTCGCAAAAACGGGGAAAATTATCCATATTTAAAATCTTTTAAAAACTTCTTAATCGCGATCATAATAATAGAAATTGACGCGGACGAAGTCGCGGGCGTCCGCTAGTATATTAATAATAATAAGTAGCGACTCCGCACCGGAAAATGGTATATAATGGTATGGTAATAGGTGGACCGACACCATCAGGCGACCCTCAGGGAGCCACTGGGTACAGCAGTGGACGTCTATCGGTTGATAAAGAAAAAAAAAAACAAAATATCTATTGAGTAGGTACATACTAGAATAGAGTAGAATATTTTTTTATTCAAATAAATAAACTAGGTAGGTACCAAGTGTTTTCGAACATACTACTAGCTACTACTACTAATCTATAATATTATACTAAAACTGTAACTGGACAAATTGTGCACATGAAATATGTTTTGAAAATTTTAATTAGAGGACGCTTTACTATCAACTAGATGACGTCCGCGACTTCGTCCTCGCAGATTAAGGTTTTTTAATTCCCGCGGAAAGTCCTTAATTTTCCGGGCTAAAATGTAGGTATGAGCTATCGCTATTCCACATTTCATTCAAATCGGTTCATTAGTTGTGGCTGAAAGAGTAAAAAACATACATCCATCCATATTCCATTTTAGTAGGATTATTGATCGATACTGAGCTTAAAACATTTGTAAAAATAACTTAAGCCAAATAATAAAGCCGACACAAGTTCGACGTCCGTCATGCTTGCCTGTTCAGAACATACAAACGCCCTCGCAAGCGTGCGGATGATTCCCAAATTCAAGGCAAACGTTTGTAGAGGTTTGGCGTTTGCCGTTTGCCACAAGCATGCGGACGCGGTATAATATCCTATGCTAGTCCTAATACCGCGTCCGCATGCTTGTGGCAAACGGCAAACGCCAAACCTCTACAAACGTTTGCCTTGAATTTGGGAATCATCCGCACGCTTGCGAGGGCGTTTGTATGTTCTGAACAGGCAAGCATGACGGACGTCGAACTTGTGTCGGCTTTATTATTTGGCTTAAGTTATTTTTACAAATGTTTTAAGCTCAGTATCGATCAATAATCCTACTAAAATGGAATATGGATGGATGGATGGATGGATGGATGGATGTTTGTTACTCTTTCAGCCACAACTAATGAACCGATTTGAATGAAATGTGGAATAGCGATAGCTCATACCTACATTTTAGCCCGAAAAATTAAGGACTTTCCGCGGGAATTAAAAAACCTTAATCTGCGAGGACGAAGTCGCGGACGTCATCTAGTTGATAGTAAAGCGTCCTCTAATTAAAATTTTCAAAACATATTTCTTGTGCACAATTTGTCCAGTTACAGTTTTAGTATAATATTATAGATTAGTAGTAGTAGCTAGTAGTATGTTCGAAAACACTTGGTACCTACCTAGTTTATTTATTTGAATAAAAAAATATTCTACTCTATTCTAGTATGTACTTACCTACTCAATAGATATTTTGTTTTTTTCTTTATCAACCGATAGACGTCCACTGCTGGACTGTTTATTGCATGGACTTCCTCAGGGTTCGGTCTTGCGCCACCTGTACCCAGTGGCTCCCCGAGGGTCGCCTGATGGTGTCGGTCCACCTATTACCATACCATTATATACCATTTTCCGGTGCGGAGTCGCCACTTATTATTATTAATATATAAAACTAATTAATTAATTAAATTATATAAACAAATCGTCTTCAAAAGTCTTCAGTCGACCAGTCATTCATTTTACGTTTTTACCCACTTACAAAATGAAGATTTCTAAAGGTGCGATACGTAAATCGTAATACAATAAGACGTCTAATCGCCGCCAGTGCACAAACGAGACTGAGTGCGCGCAAACGTGTGGACGGAGACGCAAGCGCTTGTGGCAAATTCCCTTTGGTTTGCGATCAAAAGACCGACACTCGATGGATCGGCCACAAACGCTCGCAAGCGTAGGCAAACCATGGCAAACGCTCTATCCGCACGTTTGCGTTTGTGAAGGTTTGCCGAGGTTTGCCAAGCGTGCGGATGCAGCTTAATAATTCACTCTTATATTATTCACTCTTATAAAGGCGAAAGTTTGTATGTGTGTGTGTGAATGTTTGTTATTCCTTCACGCCACAACGAATGGACCGATTTGGCTGAAATATTGAATGGAGATAGCTTACACATAGGATTAACACATAGGCTATATTTTATCCCGGAAAATTAAAGAGTCCCTACGGGAATTTAAAAAACCTTAATCCACGCGGACGAAGTCGCGGGCATCATCTAGTAGTTAATAAATAATGTCCTGCCTAGTGCCTACCGAAGCCGGTAACGGTGACCAACTTCCTCAGAGATTAGCTTTCTACGCGGGAGATATTATAGTGTACAAGTGTGTGCACAAACACAAGTGCACTCTCTAATCCATCGAATCATTCAACCATTTAGCCAGGACTTGGCAAGCGCACGCATTCCCCTCTGCCGAAGTACATGTACAAACGTACGTGTCAGCTTGTAAGTGTGACAGCTTTCGAGTTAGTGTGCGTTCATAGAGACATTAAGTTTTTTACAAGAGTGTGCGGAAGTGAGTAAATGTGTGCTATACGTAGGCTGTACGTGATTACCTCACCTCCCGCAGAAAGTGGCACAATATATTCAGTACTAAATCTGCGTAAAGGCGCGTCCCGGCTAAATGGTCGAAGATCGAATCCATCACTCTCATAGTCCGATGGTAAGTCTTCCTCTGATTGGTTGAATTCATGACGTTCTTACTACATCAATGCTAAATGCAATGCAGCAAGCACGCCATAAAGATAAATAGAGAAATAAAGTTAAATTAATGCTATATTCACGTCTTATTCGCTAGTAAAGCTACTGAGGTATTATCGTTTCGAATTACCTCATTCGTATTTTTGAAATAAGCTTGAATTTCTTGTTGAGTCTTATTCTTGGTTTCAGGTAAACACAAATAAAGATAGACTGTACATAAACCACAAGTTATAGTGAAGAATAGAAACGTTCCATCGATACCGAAAGTTTTGAAAAACGTCGGTGTAACTTTAATAAGTATTGAAGACAGCACACCGAATGTTAAAGACACTAACGTATATGATATCGCTTGAAATTTCTGCGCTATTAATTCTCCATACAAAGATATCGATAGAATTAACGGCCCGCAACTTATCGATACAGAATACAAGCACAATAAACCGATAGTAACAAAATGATTCACGCCTAACACATTTAATCTAACCAAAAACAAATACAACGATAATATAAACAAGAATACTATGCCAGTGACAGAGCTTGACATGTACAGAGTTCTGCGTTTCAGGTAGCGTGATAAAAATGACCCTACATACATCCCAAAAACGGTAACGCCGTCTAAAATTAACATGCCAATATACGCCGATCTTTCATCCGCTGTTATATTCTTTATTATATCCAATATGTACAAACTGCATACGATTTTACCGGAAAAATGGTACTGTACAACGGAAGCAACGGATAATGCTAGAGGTTTATAAAATTCACTGCTTTTCACCATATCCGTGACACCTATTTTACCATATTCCGCTTCCGATCGAATTCTTTCTGTCTGTACATTGATAATTTCTTCTAGTTCTGCTTCTGATTTCGCGTTCACACCGTGTAACCATCTAAAAGATTTCCTGCATTCGTCGAATCTCCCTTTGCTAGCTAACCAATATGGAGATTCGGGCCATAGAAAAACGTTTAAAGTATAAACTGCACATATAAATCCGAGGATAGCTATGTTTTTCCAATGAAAAAACGTGCCTATCGCGTTAGCTACCCATATACCCCAGAAAAAGCTAGCTGATTTCATAGACAAGAAAATCCCTCGGTATTTAGGGGAAGTATAGTCTGTTACTACAAGGATTCTGACAGTTACGTTGCCAGCGTATAGGAATCCCTGAAAGATCTCTGATATGAGGATTTGAATGACGCTTTGGCTGTAATAGAGGATGGCGAAGATTGCAAGGGAGCAGATGGCTGTGATGATTTGTGGAAGCTTCCTCCCGTAGCGTTTGGTGAAGAGTGGCAGGATCACCAGCCAGGGGTACATCGCAAAGCTGCTGGTTGAAACTGTAAAGAGAAGTTATTTGCTTAAAATATTCAAAATTCAAAATCCATTTAAGTATTTCATTTAAGCCGACTTGTGGCTCTTATGACACGTCATAAATCTACCACCGGTTCGGAATGCAGATTCTGCTGAGAAGAGCCGGTAAGAAACTCAGCAATTGCTCTTTTCAAAAAAAAAATTTTTGCAATAGGTAACAAAACTGTGCTATGTATACAGTGCTTCCACAATCAAGCTTCAAAAATGCATACGTAGGTACACACAATCCCAAACATGTCAAAATGGGCGGACAAAGCAGACCCATTCCCGTTGGTGGCACCCGTTCACGAGCATGACGTTGCTTCGCTCAACCATATTTGAAATTTGAACCAAATAGGGAAAGAATCTATCTGGTTATTTAAAGAACCTCCTCTTTTTAGGAAGTCTATTCAATGACGAGATAGCCCTTGACTGCGATCTTCCCTGATGGTACGTGACGTTGCAGTCTAAGATGGTAGCGGGCTAACTTGGAAGGGGTATAGCAGTGTAAATTCAACCCAAACCCTAATCGGTTTCTATACGCCATTGTGCCGGAACGCTAAATCGCTTGGCGGCACGTCTTTGACGGTAGGGTGGTGGTGGACGGCCAAAGCCTCCCACCCGACCAGACCAGAGACAATTTAGAAATTATAAATTCCTAAATTAAAATTGCCTCCGCCGGGAATCGAACCCGAGACCTCCCAGTTATAAGACCACAGCGCTCACCACTGTGCCAGGGAGGTCAAAATTCGGTTAATAATTAGTAAAAAAGGATAATTATACAAATAGCCCATAAAAATTTAAAGAGTTCCCTCGATTTCTCCAGGATCCCATCATCATCTTCTGAACTGATGACAATGGGACCACCTGGAAAGTATACCCTTTCAAACGAAAAAAGAATTTTCCAAATCGGTTCAGGCGTCTTCGAGTAATCGGGAAACATATCGAAAAAAAAAGATTCCGAAGAATTAAGAACCTCCTCTTTTTTTAAAGTCGGTTAATAATTAGTAAAAAAGGATAATTATACAAATAGCCCAAGGTACTCGAGATAAAAAATAATTAGCCCATAATTGAGTAAGTACCTAAAAGAATATTTTTGTGATAAAAAATTTAGGTAAACGTAAAAATTCATTTTGCAAAACCGACTTCAAACGCCGCTACAAAGTATATCAATTATGCCTCTGAAGAATTCCCTTGATTTCTTCAGGATCCCATCATCAGATCCTGACCCGACGACGATGGGACCACCTGGGAAGTACCTACACCAAAATCGAAAGAAATATATTTGAAAACATATGAAAATTCTATTCAATTCTGCTTAGGTACTACTTGGTTTTAATTTCCACGCATTTTTTTTTTTTTAAATATTATACGAGCCTTGGTCACAACTAGGCATTGATGGACTTACGTGTTTACACTTTCGTCCATCAATGCCTCTTTCGCTGGCCGCGGCAGGAATGTACTATCTATATATATATAAAATTCAAAGTCCTGACTGACTGATTGACTGACTGAGATATCAACGCACAGCCTAAACTACTGAAGTTAGAAACTTGAAATTTTTACAGTTGGTTCCTTTTATGACGTAGGCGCACACTAAGAAAGGATTATTGGAAATTCCACCCCTAAGGGGTTTAAATAGGGGATGGAAGTTTATATGAAACTCCGTCATTTTTCAAGCTGTTTCCATCAAAGTTGGTATTAGAGCTTTCAGTTAAAAATAAAGAAGTACGTGTGTCACAGTTTTTGAAAATTCCACCCCAATACCTAATTCCACGCGGACGAAGTCGCGGGGGCAAAAGCTAGTGTACTATTAAAAATAATACTTACACAGCCAAGAGCCCATTTCTTGACTAATGACCTCCGTGGAGTTAGCTTCCCTCTTAATTTGTGGGATGAACACCGTTGGTGCGCCAACGCACATGCCGGCCATGAAGAATTGGATCCATACTGCGCTGCTTATGAAAATCTGTATAATCAAATAAAAATAAAATTCAAAGTCCTGAGTGACTGACTGACTGACTGAGATATCAACGCACAGCCTAAACTACTGAAGTTAGAAACTTGAAATTTTTACAGTTGGTTCCTTTTATGACGTAGGCGCACATTAAGAAAGGATTATTGGAAATTCCACCCCTAAGGGGTTTAAATAGGGGATGGAAGTTTATATGAAACTCCGTCATTTTTCAAGCTGTTTCCATCAAAGTTGGTATTAGAGCTTTCAGTTAAAAATAAAGAAGTACGTGTGTCACAGTTTTTGAAAATTCCACCCCAATACCTAATTCCACGCGGACGAAGTCGCGGGGGCAAAAGCTAGTGTTAGATAAAATCATGACGTACTCACTGATTAATTATTATTTATTAAATCTTTGGACGTAGTAAAATGCTTTGTAGTTTCTTTAATTTTTTGTGTGTTAGCGATAAGTATCTTAATTAATAGGGGATTTCCAAAACACGTAAAAATTCACCATCTCTGGTAGTTTTTAAATTATGTAACCATTAAAAATTATGGAAAATTTCGGAAAACTGTCAGAATGCCCGCGACTTCGTCTGCGTGGATTTGATTTGTAAAATTCGAAAAATTCTCATCACTAGCCGGGAATTAGGCTTTGTGTCACCCCCGTGCCTCGGAGAGCACGTAAAGCCGTCGGTCCTGCGCCTGATCTCTCTCCGGTCGTGTCGGATTTCCGTCCCATCGGACTATGAGAGTGAGGGAATAGAGAGCGCACCTGTGTTTGAGCTCTGCACTACAATATCTCTGATGATGAAAAATATTACTTATCTACTTGTTCCAAAACAGAATAAAACTGTAACGGGACGGGAATTCTGTACATTAAATATATTTTGAAAATTTTAATCGGAGGATGCTTTATTATCGATACTGAGCCCAAAATATTTTTTTTTAATTTTTTGTCTGTCTGTCTGTCTGTCTGTCTGTGCGCGCATCACGCGAAAACTACTGAACGGATTTGTCTCTCCGGTCGTGTCGGCATGAGAGTGAGGGAATAGAGTTGTGCGCTGTGCACTACAATATATCTGTTGATGAAAAATATTACTTACCTGTTTCAAAACAGATTTTACGATTTCGTTTTTCTTTTCCACAGTATCGACAATTTTCACCTCTCTGTATTTATAGGAATCCATTGTAACCCGGTTGAAAAAATATATTCCTAAAAAAAAAACAATATTTGATTAAAAAACTTTATATTACACATAGGATACTTTTTATCCCGGAAAATCAAAGAGTTCGCGCGGGATTTTCTAAACTAATACCACGCGGACGAAGTCGGGCGCATCAGCTAGTCACATCACACAATATAATTATAAAGGTATATTTGACGACCTCCCTGGCGCAGTGGTGAGCGCTGTGGTCTTATAACTGGGAGATCTCGGGTTCGATTCCCGGCGGGGGCAATTTAGCAATTTATAATTTCTAAATTGTCTCTGGTCTGGTCTGGTGGGAAACTTTGGCCGTGGCTAGTTACCACCCTACCGTAAAAACGTGCCGCTAAGCGATTTAGCGTTCCGGCACGATGACGTGTAGAAACTGATTAGGGGTATGGGTTGAATTTACACTGCTATACCCCTTCCAAGTTAGCCCGCTACCATCTTAGACTGCATCGTCACTTACCATCAGGTGAGATCGCAGTCAAGGGCTATCTTGTCATAGAAAAAAAAGGCGAAAGTTTGTATGTGTGTGTGTGTTTATGTTTGTTACTGATTCACGAATGAACCGATTTGGCTGGGAATCAAGATAGTTCATTCCCAGGATTAACACATAGGCTACATAATATTATCCCGGGAAATTAAAAAACCTTAATCCACGCGGATGAAGTCGCGGGCATCAGCTAGCTATGGCCCTTGTAATAAAAATTACAATTAAAGATAGAAAGAAGATTACAGACACTTACTGCAAAAAAATACTGCAAACGCTACCTACTGAATAGCTAATGGTAACTTTTTTTAAATTAAATGCGATATTTAGCGTAATTTAATCAATTAAGTACCAATTCACAGGAATAAGGTAATCACTTATTTAAGTACCTACATACTTAAAAAACTTAGTCCTTCCACTGTTTTAATTTAATTTTTAATCCACATTAATAAAACTTTAATTTGTACATTAAACAAACAATTTATAATAAAACTTTTATATTATGCAGTAACTAATGTACAGACGTGATGCTTCGTAAAAAGCAGTTTGCTCCTTGCGAAAAACTAAATAAAAAACAACTTAAGTAGGTACTAAATAGATGTCCACGTCAAGTTGGCCGCTACCTCGCCCCGCGCTCCCCCGCACCGCACCTCAAGTCAGACCCGCTTAGTACAGATAGCAACGTACCGCTCGCGATTGTCACTACCTAATTTTTTCAAAGTTTTGTTATTGTGACGTTTTGAATGTTTTTTTTTAACTTTAAATTAGGTAGATTTTTTTTTGTTTAGTTACTATTGTTAGCATATCGTCTTCTACGATGAGTAAAACAGGAAAAGTTTACTATTAATTACTTTAATTACAACATGTCGTTATTCAAGGGGCGGACCAATAAATTTCTGAAAAGCCGGCAACGCATTGGCGGTGCCTCTGGTACTACAAGAGTGTTCATGGGCGGCGGTAATCACTTAACATCAGTTGACCCGCCTGCTCGTTTGCCCGCTATTTATTTAAAAAAAAATTACTTTTTTCAAGCGGTAAAAAAAATAAGAAATTAAAAATTAAACGCCTATTAAAAATAAAACGCCTTTAGACTTTCACGATATCATTGCCATGAAAAATAATGTCAGAGAAGAAAACTTCCCTCATAGTTGTGGTTACAGTAAAAAATACAATTTTAAAATTCGTCTGGTGGGAGGCTTTGGCCGTGGCTAGTTACCACCCTACCGTCAAAGACGTGCCGCCAAGCGATTCAGCGTTCCGGCACGATGGCGTGTAGAAACCGATTAGGGGTATGGATCCAATCTACAATGCCATATCCCCTCCAAGTTGGCCCGCTACCATCTTAGATTGTATCATCACTTACCATCAGGTGAGATCGCAGTCA
Source organism: Hipparchia semele (assembly GCA_933228805.2). NCBI lineage: Eukaryota > Metazoa > Arthropoda > Insecta > Lepidoptera > Nymphalidae > Hipparchia > Hipparchia semele. The sequence continues at coordinate 3,702,540 of OW121735.1, read as the reverse complement.
AGGGCAATTTATTTTATTTATTTACTAGCTTTAACCCGCGGCTTCGCTCACGTTAGGTTAGATTTTTTAAACTCCTATTTTACCTCCTTCAGGGTTGAATTTTGAAAAATCCTTTCTTAGCGGATGACTACGTCATTATGGCTACCTGTATGCCAAATTTCAGCTCGATCGGTCCAGTGGTTAGAGCTGTGCGTTGATAGATCAGTCAGTCAGTCAGTCAGTCAGTCACCTTTGCCTTTTATATATTTAGATTTTCATGTTTTATGCACATATAAGAATTTACAAGACAACATAATATCTTAGAAGAAGGAGACATAGGTGAAGCTTAACTCTAAAAAAAAAAAGAAATTTCTTCCAGCTTCCCTTGAGAGTGAGTAAGGTGAAATAGGTCAAAAATGTCTTTTGGCTATCTTGTCATTAAAAAAAAAATTTTCTTGTCAACGGTACGGTATGACGTCATTTTGTAAAGGTCGACGACGGCCAACTTGACGTGGAAGGATAATACCTACCTTGTTTTTCTTGTTCTGTGGCTATACCCCAGTTATATGCATCTACTTAGAATATATGGGTATATAATACAATCTCAAAAATGGTTGAGCGAAGCAACGGCTGGATCATGCGTCATGCTCGTGAACGGGTGCCGCCAACGGGAATGGGTCTGCTTTGTGTCTACCCATGTTAACATGTGTTAGGTTGTGGTAGGTGTGCATTTTTGAAACTTCTGTGTGGAAACATTGTATGCATAGCCTAGTTTTTTTAACAATTGTAAAAAAAAAAATTATTTTTTTTTGAAAAGAGCAACTGCTGGCTCTTCTCAGCAGAATCTGCATTCTGAACCGGTGGTAGATTTATGACGTGTCATAAGAGCTACAAGTTAGCCTACATGAAATAAATAAATTTTGATTTTGATTTTTTTGATTTTATATCATGTCAAACAAAAAGGACGGGACGTACAGACATAAAAAGAAAAGATAACTGATATTGTATTTTTTTAAATATTTTTAGCGCGTAGCGATCAGGCGGGTCACCAGATGTTAAGTGATTACCGCCGCCCATGTACATTTGTAGCACCTGAGGCACTACCAATGCGTTGCCGGCTTTTTAGGAATTTGTTGATCCGCCCCTTGAATAACCCCATGTTGTAATTTCAATTATTAGAGTATCTATTGTAATAAATCTATACTGATATATAAAGCTGAAGAGTTTGTTTGTTTGAACGCGCTAATCTCAGGAACTACTGCTTCAAATTGAAAAATTCTTTTTGTGTTGGATAGTCCATTTATCGAGGAAGGCTTTGGGCTATATAACATCACGCTGCGACCAATAGGAGCGAAGCATCAGTGAAAAATGTTGCAAAAACGGGGAAAATTATCCATATTTAAAATATATTCTTTTAAAAACTTCTTAATCGTGATCATAATAACAGAAATAGACGCGGACGAAGTCGCGCGCAACATCTAGTATAAAATATATAGTCGTATAAATGATTAGTAAATCTAATTTAAACTAATTTTATAAATGTCATGTCTTAAAATGAATAGTTTAATATTAATACTCGATTCGATGCCTTAACATGGGTAGCCTGAGTAGTCATGCTCTCTTTAAACATTTCTGTGGTGGTGTCGTGTGGTGCGGGTTGTTACGTTCCCTCAAATATGGTTGAGCGAAGCAATGGCTGGATCATGCGTCGTGCTCGTGAACGGGTGCCGCCAACGGGAATGGGTCTGCTTTGACTGCCCATCTTGACATGCGTTGGATTGGTGTACCTACGTATGCATTTTTGCATTTTTGAAGCTTTATTGTGGAAGCACTGTTTACATAGCATAGCTTTGTAAAAAAAAATTTTTTTTGAAAAGAGCAACTGCTGAGTTTCTTACCGGCTCTTCTCAGCAGAATCTGCATTCCGAACCGGTGGTAGATTTATGAAGTGTCATAAGAGCTACAAGTTAGCCTACATGAAATAAATAAATTTTGAATTTGAATTTGAATGCGAAAGTGTGTTGGTTTGTTGGTTTATCCTTCAATCACGCCGCAAAAAAGCAACGGATCGACGTGATTTTTTGCACGGGTATAGTTGAGGACCGGGAGAGTGACATATGCTACTTTTTATCCCGGAAAATTAAAGAGTTTCCGCGGGATTTTTAATAAGCCGCGGGCATCAGTGTGTCGATGCTCTAAAAATGATTGCATCAGTGTAACGATCGCAATGGGCTCTGATTGGCTGGTACCCTCCCACTATCTATATATATAAAATTCAAAGTCCTGACTGACTGACTGAGATATCAACGCACAGTCTAAACTACAGAAGTTAGAAACTTGAAATTTTTACAGTTGGTTCCTTTTATGACGTAGGCGCACATTAAGAAAGGATTATTGGAAATTCCTCCCCTAAGGGGTTTAAATAGGGGATGGAAATTTATATGAAACTCCGTCATTTTTCAAGCTGTTTCCATCAAAGTTGGTATTTGGGCTTGCAGTTAAAAATAAAGAAGTACGTGTGTCACAGTTTTTGAAAATTCCACCCCAAAATCTAATTCCACGCGGATGAAGTCGCGGGGGCAAAAGCTAGTTGGTTAAAATGCATTGACGCAGCAAGAACGCTGTAAATTCAGCCAATCAGAAGCCATTGCGATCGTTACACTGATGCAATCATTATTAATCGACTTAAAAAAAAAAAGGACGAGGTTCTCAATTCGTCGGAATCTTTTTTTAAATCTAGATACATTTCCCGATTACTCGAAGACTTCTGGACCGATTTGGAAAAATCTTTTTTGTTTGAAAGGGCATACTACTTCCCGGGTGGTCCCATTGTCGTCAGGTCAGTATCTGATGGTGGGGTCCTGGAGAAATCGAGGGAACTCTTCAAATTAGGCACAACTAGCTTTTGCCCCCGCGACTTCGTCCGCGTGGAATTAGATTTTGGGGTGGAATTTTCAAAAACTGTGACACACGTACTTCTTTATTTTTAACTGAAAGCTCTAATACCAACTTTGATGGAAACAGCTTGAAAAATGACGGAGTTTCATATAAACTTCCATCCCCTATTTAAACCCCTTAGGGGTGGAATTTCCAATAATCCTTTCTTAGTGTGCGCCTACGTCATAAAAGGAACCAACTGTAAAAATTTGAAATTTCTAACTTCAGTAGTTTAGGCTGTGCGTTGATATCTCAGTCAGTCAGTCAGTCAGTCAGGACTCAGGATTTTGAATTTTATATATATAGATTAATATAGGTACTTTGTAGTGGCGTTTGAAGTCTGTTTTTAACCGACTTCCAAAAAGGAGGAGGTTATCAATTCGGCCGGTATATATATATTTTTTTTCTATGTATGTCCACCGATTACTCCGAGGTTTCTGGACCGATTCACGAGATTTTTTTTTAATCGACAGAGGAAGCTCGCGAAATGGTCCCATAAATTTTTTTATCTTCAACTCCTCAAGCCTGATGCTGCAGGGGTTTTTCCCCCCTAAATTATGGGATTTTAGGAACTGTCGTTTACGAATTGGTATGTTTGGCCTAAGCATATACTAGATCATAGAGCTCCAGGTCCTACTCTTCAATCCTGATGCTGCAGGGTACTGCCCACCTAAATTATAGGGATGTAGGAACTGCTAATCATGAATTGTTATTGTATGTAATAAGCATATACTACACCATCGAGGTTTAGGTTCTAGCTCCTCAATCCTGATGCTGCAGGGTACTGCCCACCTAAATTGTAGAGATTTAGGAACTGCTAATCATGAATTGTTATTGTATGTAATAAGAATATACTACTCCATCGAGGTCTAGGTTCTAGCTCCTCAATCCTGATGCTGCAGGGTATTGCCCACTTAAACTGTGAGGATTTAGGAACTTTCGCTTGCGTATTGATATTGTTAGTATCAAGCATATTCTACATCGTGGAATTCAAGGTGCTCGCTCTTCAATACTGATGCTGCAGGGGTACTGCCTACCTAAACTGTGAGGATTTAGGAACTGTCGTTTACGAACTAGAAACGATGAAATCGATGCGCGACGCTTACCTTATGGTGACATATAAAAGACACGCTTATTGAAATCAGGCGAGCATAGCGTATCGGATTCATCGTTTCTATTTAAGCCGCCCGACTTCAACAAACGTGTACAAAATAAAATTATTTTTATACTTTGTAGTGGCGTTTGAAGTCGGTTTTTTGAAAAGAATTTTTATGTAAAAATAATTTTTACGTTTATTAATATTTACTAGACAATCGATACGCAGAGTTAATTTTATTATATTCTGCTGTAATCTTTCCCAAGGTGCGTCGTCAAGTTTAACTTAATTTTAAAAATAAAAAGACGTGTGGCACTCGGGGACTGCCGCGGTAAAGCTATTGCATAGCATTTTTTATCAACGCCATCTAGCGGCTCACCGTAGAGGAGTCCCGTGTCAGGTTATTTTCGTTACGGAATTTCTGGATTCGGTCTCCACGCTGGCCCGTGATAGGAGCTATGCAATAGCTTAAAAAAACCGACATCAAGAAGCAATAGAAATATGAAATAAAAAAACGGGAAAATGCAGATAAAAGAAAATTTATTGTTTATGCTGCGTGATCATGTTCAGATACAACAAAGTGGAGAGGTGGTCGAATGTTGTTGTTGATTGTTGTTGTCGATTCAGACTTTATGCGTTTTTGTCGTCAATGTTTCTACGTTGTCAGATCAACATCTGAAGACGTTACAACTGATTGGTTTGACATCCTGTAACAACAAGAAAGTTACTGACATACCAAAGTAAACCGACAAACCAAAGTTACCCACACAGCACACCGAATCGTGAAGCCGAAGCGGAAATAGGCGGGGCATAGAGTTCGAAGAGCTGATGGTCGCTGGGGTCCCAAGGTGCTGGAGTGGCGACCCCGCACTGGAAAGCGAACTGTTGGCAGACCCCCCACTAGGTGGACCGACGTCATCAAACCAGTTGCATGGAGCCGCTGGATACAGGCAACAGACCTTCATCAGTTGATAATTCTTTATCAACTGATAAAGAATTATCAAATATTTCCTCCGTTCCCTCAAATATGGTTGAGCGAAGCAATGGCTGGATCATGCTTTATGCTTGTGAACGGGTGCCACCAACGGGAATGGGTCTGCTTTGACTGCCCGTCTTGACATGCGTTGGATTGGTGTACCTACGTATGCATTTTTGCATTTTTGAAGCTTTATTGTGGAAGCACTGTCATAGCATAGCTTTGTAAAAAAAAAAAAATTTTTTTTTTAAAAAAAGAGCAACTGCTGAGTTTCTTGCCGGCTCTTCTCAGCAGAATCTGCATTCCGAACCGGTGGTAGATTTATGACGTGTCATAAGAGCTACAAGTTAGCCTACATGAAATAAATTACTTTTGAATTTTGAACATTATGGTATACATTTGGTTTTTTGATGGCAAGGAAAGTGACCTTTTACCCCGGAAGAACAGTAACCTGAGTCACGCGGACGAAGTCGCGGGAAAAAGCTAGTATAATATAAACGTAAAAATTCTTTTTACAAAACCGGCTTCAAACACGACTACAAAGTATATCAATTGAGCCTATAAAATTTGAAGAGTTCACTCGATTTCTCCAGGATCCCATCATTAGACCCTAACCTGATGACAATGGGACCACCTGGGAAGGGAACCCCTCCAAACAAATCGGCCAAATCGGTCCAGGCGTCTTCGAGTAATCGGTTAACATAATACAAAAAATATGAACCTCCTCCTTTTATGGAAGTCGGTTAAAAAATCTATGCCACATGGTGAAATCATTTCATATCTGTTCCCAAGCTATACATACCACTCCTCCTATCACAGTTAGGAGATCAGACGATGAGAGGACGGCGCTCACTGAAAATTGCGTTGGTTTGACTACATTTACGGCTGTGTTATTGAGTTCGTCGATATAATGGTTCACTGCATGTTGAAGGCCTTCGTTGGCATGAAGTGCACCGGCGACACGAGTGCTGGAGTAGAATACACTGAAGACGGCCTGAAGAATTCAAACAATTTAGTAAATCTATACTTATAATATGGTTCACTGTATGTTGAAGGCCTTCGTTGGCATGAGGTGCACCGGCGACACGAGTGCTGGAGTAGAATACAGTGAAGACGGCCTGAAGAATTCAAACAATTTAGTAAATCTATACTTATAATATGGTTCACTGTATGTTGAAGGCCTTCGTTGGCATGAGGTGCACCGGCGACACGAGTGCTGGAGTAGAATACAGTGAAGACGGCCTGAAGAATTCAAACAATTTAGTAAATCTATACTTATAATATGGTTCACTGTATGTTGAAGGCCTTCGTTGGCATGAGGTGCACCGGCGACACGAGTGCTGGAGTAGAATACAGTGAAGACGGCCTGAAGAATTCAAACAATTTAGTAAATCTATACTTATAATATGGTTCACTGTATGTTGAAGGCCTTCGTTGGGATGAGGTGCACCGGCGACACGAGTGCTGGAGTAGAATACAGTGAAGACGGCCTGAAGAATTCAAACAATTTAGTAAATCTATACTTATAATATGGTTCACTGTATGTTGAAGGCCTTCGTTGGCATGAAGTGCACCGGCGACACGAGTGCTGGAGTAGAATACACTGAAGACGGCCTGAAGAATTCATACCATTTAGTAAATCTATACTTATAATAAAACTGTAACGGGGCGAACTCTGTACATTTAAATATTTTGAAAATTTTAATCGGAGGATGCTTTATTATCGATACTGAGCCCAAAATAATTTTTTTTTAATTTTTTTCTGCTAAAACTACTGTACGGATTTGGATGAAATTTGCTATAGTGGTAGCTGATACTCCGGGTCAATATATGGGATACTTTTATAAAAAATCAGGTTTATTCAGGATAGGGGATGAAAGTTTTGGTTGAATTTGCTACATTGTTGTTGTTTGCTTGCTTGTTTTTTTATTATAAATTGTGTACTTTACGTAAATGTTTTCTCCAATTTTGGTGAAGATCTACTAAATATTTATCGGAGATAGAGGACATAACTTCTCGCGGATAGTAGCAAATCTCTCTATTTTCCAATAAGTTAGTTTTTTTCAAATAAAAGTTAACGCTTCACAAACTGGCCATTTCTGACGATGCAGTCTAAGATGGAAGCGGGTTAACCTGAAAGCGTATGGCAGTTTAATTAAACCCATAACTCTAACCAGTATCTCTAAATGGCATCGTACCGGAAAGCTCGCTTCGCTATCGCTTAAGAGCCGTTTAAGTAACTCTTCTTTTCTTCGTTATCAACCGATAGCATAGACGTCCACTGTTGGACAAAGGTCTCTTGCAGGACTTCCACAGGCCTCGCTCTTGCGCCGCCTGCATCCAGCGGCGGGATACTTCTTGCGAATCCCTAGGCGTCACGCGACGGCAAACTTGATCGTATATATTTTTTTCAATTCGATGACAAGATAGCCCTTGATTGCGATCTCACCTGATGGTAAGTGACGATGCAGTCTAAGATGGTAGCGCGCTAACTTGGAAGGCTGTGAACATTCAACCCATACCCCTAGTCGGTTGATACACGCCATCGTGCCGGAACGCTAAATCGCTTGGCGTCGTTGACGGTAGGGTGGTAACTAGCCACGTTCAAAGCCTCTCACCAGACTAAATGGCCTGCTTAACAAAAAAAAAAGTTCTTACCACAACGAGCAGGAACGTAACTGCTGGCCGCATGTTGTACGATGTATGTTTGTGTGTTGGCTGGTAGGTGCAATATATGGAAGTGTTGAACTGTCGACTGATGCTCCGACGTCCGCGACACGTCCTTTATATGGATCGTGTATGACACGCTAGGGGAAAGGAGTACCTACTGTACTCGTTGTTTCAAGTACTAGTTTTTAAAAGTTCAATATCTATCTATACTACTTATAATAAAACTGTAACGGGACGAATTCTGTACATCTATACAAATAAACTAGCTTTTGCTCCCGCGACTTCGTCCGCGTGGCATAAGGTATTGGGGTGGAATTTTCAAAAACTGTGACACACGTACTTCTTTATTTTTAACTGAAAGCTCTAATACCAACTTTGATGGAAACAGCTTGAAAAATGACGGACTTTCATATAAACTTGCATCCCCTATTTAAACCCCTTAGGGGTGGAATTTCCAATAATCCTTTCTTAGTGTGCGCCTACGTCATAAAAGGAACCAACTGTAAAAATTTCAAGTTTCTAACTTCAGTAGTTTAGGCTGTGCGTTGATATCTCAGTCAGTCAGTCAGGACTTTGAATTTTTATGTATATAGAAAAAATTGAATTAGTGTCTGTTTGTAATATCATAAGAACAGCTTTTTACTAACTGCATCCGAAATTTAATACGGTACTTATAACAAGAAAACAATTTTTAAAATTTTTGTCTGTCTGTCTGCTTGTTGCCGCTAATCTCGGGAACGGTGGACCGATTTTGACGGGACTTTTACTGGTAGATAGCTGATATTATCGGGCGTAGTATTTAGGCTAGTTTTTTAACCGACTTTCGAAAAAGGAGGAGAAGGAGTAGTGTTTTTCGTCCTCTGTATATCAATATCTCTGTGATTTCTTACCGATTTGCGTGAATCTTTTTTTAATCGATACAAAAACTTTGCGAAATACTCCTATAAAAACTTCGGGTTCCAACTCTTCAACCTTGATTCTGCAGGGGTACTGCCATCCTAAACTGTGGGGATTTAGGAACTGCTGATTATGAATAATTATATTAGGTACCAAGTAAAGACTACAATCGTTGAATTCCAGGACCCAACTCCTCAATATATGGTTGAGCGAAGCAGTGGCTGGATCATGCGTCGTGCTCGTGAACGGGTGCCACCAACGGGAATGGGTCTGCTTTGTCTTCCCATGCTGACATGTGTTAGATTATATGTATTGTATTTTTGAAGCTTCACTGTGGAAGCACTGTATACTTAGCTTAGTTTTGTTACTTATTGTAAAATTAGTTTATTTTATTTTTTGAAAAGAGCAACTGCTGAGTTTCTTGCCGGTTCTTCTCAGCAGAATCTGCATTCCGAACCGGTGGTAGATTTGTGACGTGTCATAAGTGCTACAAGGTAGCCTACATGAAATAAATAAATTTTGAATCTGAATTTGAATTTGAATCCTGATGCTGCAGGGTTTCTGCCCACTTAAACTGTGGGGGTTTAGGAACTGTCGATTGTATATTGAAGAAGCGGACGAAGTTGCGGGCATCGGCTAGTTAAATACATATATATTTTGAAAATTTTAGTCGGAGGATGCTCTATTATCGATACTGAGCCCAAAACAAATTTTTTTGAATTCTTTGTCTGTCTGTCAGCCTGTGCACGCATCACGCGAAAACTACTGAACGGATTTGAATGAAAGGAGACGGTCCATTTTGGGTCTACTCTTGTACCATATAGGCGTGAAAAGCGAAGAATACAAAGAGATCAATAAAAATAAAATCAATTAGAAAATCATAATAAATAAATTGCTAAAATAAAAATGTAATTTCAACTTTTTCGGTACTGCTCGCAACACTTACAAGATGGCTTTCCTTTCAGCCATAGACGCGGTTCTACGTCAAATGTCATTTCTGAGTTATCTGACAAGTGATATTTTTGGTTATTCCGATTTCCGAGCTTTGTCGTGGTGTTGTGAACTCGTGAATGAATGAATGAATGTTGTGAACTTCTTGTGTTTCTTGTAGATTTTCTCTGGCGATTTGGCGTTTTTATTTATACTTTGGATCTTTTGCTACTTGTTTGATTCGGCTTTTGTTCGCGGAATTCAAGATTTGCGGATCAATGACCTCATGATAATTTGACAGCTAACGTCAGAAAGATGAATCCGCCCGCCATGATTACATATGATATGTTGCGTCACGTTGAGAAAATAAATAATATTTGCACTGAAATAAAGATGAGTTCGTGGATTTGATCAGTCAAAAATAGTTTATTATTTTATTTTATTTTATTGTATTACTAGTACAAAGACCAGACCCAGGCTCCATACAATTTTGGACCGTCTCCTTTGGTATAGTGGTAGCTGATACTCCGAGTCAATATATAGAATACTTTTATCCTGTTAAACAATAAGGCTTATCCGGGATAGGGGATGAAAGTTTTTGTTAATTTTGATCCATAACTTCGTCAAATCTACACTGAATTTGATAATTCTTTTTTAATTATAAACTAGCTTTTACCCGCGGCTTCGCTCACGTTAGGTTCGATTTTTTAAGCCCCTATTTTACCTCCTTCAGGGTTGGATTTTGAAAAATCCTTTCTTAGCGGATGACTACCTACGTCATCATAGCTACATGTACCTATGCAATACTGTATGTGTATAGTGATTTGAGCTGTGCGGTGATAGATCAATCAGTCAGTCAGTCAGTCAGACAGACAGTCAGACAGTCACCTTTGCCTTTATATATTTAGATGATGCCTTTTGGGGTAGATTTTTCAAAACCTGTGACACATGTATTTTATTTATTTTAAATCGAAAGCCCAAATACAAAGTTTATACAACTTTAAAAATAAAAAACTTTCATACTAACATTCATCCCCTATTTGATGCCTTTGGGGGTGGATTTTTCAAAATCTGTGAAACACGTCATTCTTTAATTTGATTCGAAAACCTAAATACAAAGTTTCATGGATATAACTTGAAAAAAGACGGATTTTCATACAAACTTTTACCTACTATTTAACCCTCTTGGGGTTGAAATTTTCAAAAATTTTTAAAATAATTTTAAAAATAAAAACTCGAAAATGCAGATAAAAGAAAATTTATTGTTTATGCAGCGTGATCATGTTCAGATACAACTAGTGGAGAGGTGGTCGAATGTTGTTGGTTGTTTTTGATTCTTATTGGTTTTTTCTTTTTCCGAGCTTCACTTACGATTAAATCCACTTTCTGTAACAATAAGAAAGTTACTGACATACCAAAGTAAACTGACAAACCAATGTTACCCACATAGCACAGCGAATCGTGAACCTGAAGTGGAATTAGCCGCGGCACAGAGGTCCGGGCGTCTTCCAGTAATCGGGGAACATACATTAACTTGGGTTAGAGTTGAAACGAGTCACAGAAATATGCTCTGAAAAACATAAATCTGTCTCGTTTTGGCTCTGTCTGGGGTCTGGGCGGAGTGGGGGTGCAGTCTGTAGATCTCACTTAGCGTGGGAACACGCCGAAGGATACCTCACTGCGATACATCGCGGTTCACATCGATCTTTCTCGGCATGTTCGCGCTCGTCTGTTTGCATACATTTGTTTTAAATGGAGGTGGCATCGAGGTAGCGAGCTAAACCGCGACCGCGAGGTATCGCAGTGAGGCATCCTTGGCTTGTCCCCACCCTTACTTTAATTTTTGTGTGAGCTGAATAAATGTTTATTTATTTATTAAAAAAAAAGATTCCGACGAATTGAGAACCTCCTTTTTTCGGAAGTCGCTTAAAAAGTCATCTATGCCACATGGGGAAATCATCTGATAGCTGTTCCCAAGCTATACATACCACTCCTCCTGCCACAACTCCTAGGTCTCCGGGTGCATAACCGGACCGTATTTCGTCGGTTTTGTTTAGTTCCATTGGTACATTGGCCACAACTGTACCGACTCCGCGAATAACACGGTCCTCTGCAACACATAAACTCCACGTAAGAATACGCATCATCATCATCATCATCACTTCATCATCATCATCATCATCATCAGCAGCCCATCAACGGCTCACTGATGAGCCGTTGATATACGTATGTGTGTATGTACGTGAGTTTCTATATTCCACCATAGCTTCTATACGCCTGAACCGATTTTGATGAATGATGTATCGTTAGAATCCTTAGCTTATTCCGGGTGTCATAGGCTAGTAAAATTAAAAAAAAATTGATGGGGTGACCATGGTCCCGTATTAAAGACTAAAATTGCAAAAAAAAGAATCGAAAATAAGTTTAACTATATAATCATCATCTAGAAAATGATGAGTAGATTCCAAAAATATATAACTCTATAGTTCAATATCCAGTGATTCACACAAAAAAAATACCTTTTAAAAATGTGAATAAGATTCCAAAGGGCTTTGGTATTTAACTTTTTAGTTCGTTTTTGGCTGGGCAGTCGTGTTTTTAATTATAGCTTGTTATTGTTTACATGCCAGATACATACCGTGAATCGGGCCTGCTCAGCACGTGCGTCACGGCTCCAGTTTCATGAGAATCCGACAGACTACAAATGCCGCCTTCGTTTTCCTAACTTCGGGGTGAACCAGGGGCGAACAGACCTTTTTACATCGCTATTACAAGCTTTTATTTAACTTGCAATGTATGTATGTAACTATGTTTGTTCGGGTGGAATCTTGCAACTCAATTTTGAAGCAGATATCTTCTACCGATTGAGCTGAAATTTTTTATATACGTTTAGTTTGAATGACGATGCATGGTTAGCTGTGTGACGTCATTCTAAACCCAACATGGCGGAACACACAAGATGGCGGACTAGTTATTTATAACGCACTCCTACAATATGGGTATCAAATGAAAGGACTTGCTGAGAACAACCCGACAAATAAAGTGACGTCACTCCAAACACCACACCGTAAATCCAATATGGCGTACTTCTAAAGATGGTAGACTAAGTTTTTTATGCTTTACAATATGGGTATCAAATGAACGGACTTTCAGCGCATTTAAATAAATCTATACACCAAAAGGACGTAATTATTCACCCCCCCAGCCCCCAGGTCGACCAAATATAACTTGCCTCCGAGAGCACATGAAGCGTCGGTCTCGGTTAGTAGCTCAGCAATGAGAGTATGGATGCAGAGAGATTCAGTTCAGCTGTTTGGCAGTATTACGGGTAGTTGCCTACCTGAGCCTTCGTTGGCATGAGGTGCACCGGCGACACGAGTGCTGGAGTAGAATACACTGAAGACTGCCTGAAGAATTCATAGCATTTAGTAATTTATTTATACTTATAATAAAACTGTAACGGGTCGAGCTCTTTACATTAAATGTCTTTAAATGTATTTTTCTCAAACATGCTTGGAAATGTGAGCATTATTTTGACAACCTTCTTCGAGTTAAATCGAAATTGCTGTACTTCGCCGGAAATTACCACTGCGAGCCGGGTTAGCTGTCAAATAGTGAGTTTACTATGTACTATATCTGTCGTGTTATTTACAATTGGCATGGCAACCATGGCAACCGAGGAGGTTACTTATCAAAGGTTTTATTTAAGTTTCGAACTAGCTTGCAAATCTTGTTGCAAATATAGAAAGCTGTTTTAATTTCCGCGCATTATTTGAGAAAAATACTACACAAGCCTTGGCCACAACTAAGCATTGATGGACTAAAGTATGTGTGCCTCGGCTTCGCCTCGGCCCACGTTTACACGTTTTATTTTATTTTATTTATTTTATTAGGGTTCACAAACAACGTCACAATTGTATTACTAAAAATTATGTACCTACCTATATTATTAGTTGTGCCGTCAACCACGTAAACCACAGGTTACATTTAATAGGTATAAGTGGCCATTATGGACAGTATTTCTTTTTTTCTATTTTTTTTTTATTTTCACCATCAATGCCTCTTTTGCTGACCACGGCAGCTATTGAAAATTTTCATCGGAGGATGCCCTATTATCGATGCTGAGCCCAAAACAATTTTTTTTGAATTTTTTGGCCTGTTTAACAAAAGAAAGTTCTTACCACGACAAGCAGGAAAGTAACTGCTGGCCGCATGTTGTACGCAGTACGATGTATTTTTGTGTGTTGGCTGGTAGGTGCAATATATGGAAGTGTTGAACTGTCGACTGATGCTCCGACGTCCGCGACGCGTCTTTTATATGGATCGTGTATGACACACTAGGGGAAAGGAGTACCTACTGTACCTACTCGTTGTTTCAAATACTAGTTTTTAAAAGTTCAATATCTGTCTATACTACTTATAATAAAACTGTAACGGGACGAATTCTGTACATTAAATATATTTTGATAGTTGGAAGATGTTTTATTATCGATACTGAGCCCAAAACAATTTTTTTTTGAATTTTTTGTCTGTCTGTGCGCGCATCACGCGAAAACTACTGAACGGATTTGGATGAAATTTAGTATAAAGGTAGCTGATACTCCGAGTCAACATATAAGATACTTTTTATCCTGATAAACAATAAGGCTTATCCGGGATAGGGGATGAAAGTTTTTGTTAATTTTGCTCCATAACTTTGTCAAATCTACACTGAATTTGATAATTCTTTTTTTATTATAAACTAGCTTTTACCCGCGGTTTCTCTCACGTTAGGTTCGATTTTTTAAGTCCCTATTTAACCTCCTTCAGGGTTGGATTTTGAAAAATCCTTTCTTAGCGGATGACTACGTCATCATAGATATATGTATGCAAAACTGCTTGTAAAGTGGTTTGAGCTGTGCGGTGATAGATCAATCAGTCAGTCAGTCAGTCAGACAGTCACCTTTGCCTTTATACATTTAGATGATGCCTTTTGGGGTAGATTTTTCAAAACCTGTGACACCGAAAGCCCAAATACAAAGTTTATACAACTTTAAAAATGAAAAACTTTCATACTAACATTCATCCCCTATTTGATGCCTTTGGGGGTGGATTTTTCAAAATCTGTGAAACACGTCATTCTTTATTTTGATTCGAAAACCTAAATACAAAGTTTCTTGGAAATAACTTTATAAATGACGGACTTTAATACAAATTTCACCCCCTATTTCACCCTCTTGGGGTTGAAATTTTCAAAAATTTTTAAATAAATTTTAAAAATAAAAACTCGAAAAAACAGATTAAAAGAAAATTTATTGTTATGCAGCGTGATCATATTCAGATACAACTAGTGGAGAGGTGGTTGAATGTTGTGGTCGATTCTTCTTATCAATTGTTTTTTCTTTTTCCGATCTTGACTTACGATTAAATCCACTGACTGTAACAATAAGAAAGTTACTGACATACCAAAGTAAACTGACAAACCAAAGTTACCCACATAGCACAGCGAATCGTGAACCTGAAGTGGAATTAGCCGGGGCACAGAGGTCGGGCCGGGCGTCTTCCAGTAATCGGGGAACATACATTAAAAAAAAAGATTCTGACGAATTGAAAACCTCCTCCATTTTTCGGAAATCATCTGATAGCTGTTCAAAACTAAACATACCGATCCTCCTACCACATATGGTGTGGCTGGGACTCTATCGGGCGATATTTTGTCGGTCAATATTAGTTCTGTTATATTGGCCACAACTCCTTCAGTGTCGTGTGTGATTCCGTCGGTAACACGGTTCTCTGCAACACATAAACTCCACGTTAGGATACGCATCATCATCATCATCATCATCAGTAACCCACCAACGGCTCACTGGTGAGCCGAAAAGGACGTCATTATTCACCACCAGCTTCGACAGCCCCACCAAATATAACTTGCCTCCGAGAGCACATGAAGCGTCGATCTCGGTTAGTACCGCTCAGCAATGAGAGTACGTATGCAGAGAGAGTTCAGTTCAGCTATTTGGCAGTATAACGGGTAGTTGCCTACCTGAGCCTTCGTTGGCATGAGGTGCACCGGCGACACGAGTGCTGGAGTAGAATACAGTGAAGACGGCCTGAAGAATTCATAGTAATTTATCTATATTTATAATAAAACTGTAACTGGGCGAGCTCTGTACATCACTACATAGTATAAAACAAAGTCGCTTTCTCTGTCCCTATATCCCTATGTATGCTTAAATCTTTAAAACTACGCAACGGATTTTGATGCGGTTTGTTTTTAATAGATAGAGTGATTGAAGAGCAAGGTCTATATGTATAATAACATCCATTAAATAGTGGAGAAATACTGTTATTTTTGAGGTTTCTAATGTGATGTAAATAATTACATTTTTTCCGCTTACATTGCAAACGCAGGCTGAACCCTACGAGATTTATCAAAATAATGTACTAAGTATTGTATACATTGAAAAGGTCTACAGAAAACTCCGCTATGGTATATGTCTATCTCTTATGGATATCCCACAATAACATTTTTTTGTCATTTACTTTTTACAACAAATAATGGCTAATTTTTGAAGCGATTTTAACCAATACAGCATTAATCCTTATCTAATTAAATACCTTAAATACATTGTTGATTTAATATAGATCTATATGGCCCTTTACAGCATATGATTTAATGAATATTTTTGAAAATATTACAGATTTAAAAATTGCGGGACGTAGCGTTTGCGGCGGTTGATTGCTATCAATCTTCATGGTTTAGGGAAAGAAGAATTGTTTTACTCTAAATTTAACGCGTGCGGGCCACGGGCAGTAATGAATAAATCAAAACTACTGGATCGATTTTAATCATTTTTTCAGTGAATGATATAGTAGGTGATATTTTATGCCCGTGCGAAGCCGGAGCGGGCCGCTAGTTAAATATATTTTGAAAATTTAATCGGATGATGCTTTATTATCGATACTGAGTCCAAAACAATTTTTTTTGAATTTTTTTGCCTGCTTAACAAAAAAAAGTTCTTACCACGACAAGCAGGAAAGTAACTGCGGGGCGCATGTTGTATGTTTGTGTGTTGGCTGGTAGGTGTAATATATGGAAGTGTTGAACTGTCGACTGATGCTCCGACGTCCGCGACACGTCTTTTATATGGATCGTGTATGACACACTAGGGGAAAGGAGTACCTACTGTACTCGTTGTTTCAAGTACTAGTTTTTAAAAGTTCAATATCTATCTATACTACTTATAATAAACCTGTAACGGGATGAATTCTGTACATTAAATATATATTTTGAAAATTTTAGTCGGAGGATGCTCTATTTATCGATACTGAGCCCAAAACAATTTTTTTTGAATTTTTTGTCTATTTGTCTGTGCGCGCATCACGCCCAAACTACTGAACGGATTTGAATGAAATTTGGTATAGTGGTAGCTGATACTCCGGGTCAATATATAGAATACTTTTTATCCTGATTAACAGTAAGGTTTATCCGGGACTTTGGATGAAAATTTTTGTTGATTTTGCTCCATAACTTCGTCGAATCTAAACTAAATTTGATATTTCTTTTTTTATTATAAACTGTATACTATTAAAAATATTTTGTCCAATTTTGGTGAAGATCTATTCAATATTATCGAAGATTAGAGGACATAACTTCTCGCGGATAGTACCAAGTCACTTTCCACTCGGACGAAGTCGCGGGAATCAGCTAGTCTATACTTTAGTATTAAAATAAAAGGACATGAATATTGCCAAGAATGCAAGTCAATTGGGTATTGGCTTTCATTGTAAAATGTGGATATTCATTAATTACAATCGAAAATGTAATAGCTGAACCTCCCTGGCGCAGTGGTGAGCGCTGTGGTCTTATAACTGGGAGGTCTCGGGTTCGATTCCCGGCGGGGGCAATTTGGGTATTTATAATTTCTGAATTGTCTCTGTCTGGTCTGGTGGGAGACTTTGGCCATGGCTAGTTACCACCCTACCGTCAAAGGCGTGCCGCCAAGCGATTTAGCGTTCCGGCACGATGGCGCGTAAAAACCGATTAGGAGTATGGGTTGAATTTACCCTGCTAAAGCCCTTCCAAGTTAGCCCGCTACCATCTTAGACTGCATCGTCATTCGTCACTTACCATCAGGTGAGATCGCAGTCAAGAGCTATCCTGTCATCGAATAAAAAACAGGGGCCCAAGTCTGCTATTGCAATTGTAGTTTAATTGTCTATCAATGACATCCCAATTGCTACTTTTAGCAATTTTGGTAGTCGACTAATTCAATGGCGTCACAATTGTTTTCCGATGGTTTGCCACTGACACATCTAGCTTTGAATCTAGCTTAAATAAACGTTTTTAATATGAAGTTTTTTTTGAAACTCATTTCGGCAAACGCTTTTTAAGCTAATTGCAATACCGAGGTAGCATTGAATTACAATCCAATTATAAGAAATCGAACGACCATTGTATTTTTTATTTTTTATTTTATTGTGAACTAGCGGCCCGCTCCGGCTTCGCACGGGTATAAAATATAGCCTATGTCATTCACTGATAAAATGATTAAAATCAATCAAAACAATTTGATTTATTCATTACTGCCCGTGGCCTGCACGCGTTTTTAGAGTAAAACATTTCTTCTTTCCCTAAACCATGAAGATTTCCTACTATTTTTTAATATCTAAATTCATACACTACATTCTTACTTATTTACTTTTTACATTTTTACCTATTTATTCTATTTATACAACAATTAATATATTACAGATTGTCTTTATATACAACGTTCACAGCTTTCTTGTAAAATAAAATTGAAGTGTCTGTTTGTACTATCAAAAGAACAGCTTTTTACTAACTGCATACGAAAGTAAATACGATACTTATACCAAGAAAACAATTTTTAAAATTTTTGTCTGTCTGTCTGTCCGTCTGTTTGTCTGTCTGTCTATTTGTTACCGCTAATCTCGGGAACGGCTGGACCGATTTTGACGGGACTTTCACTGGTAGATAGCTGATATTATCGGGCAACGTATACTTTTTTAACTGACTTTCGAAAAAGAAGGAGAAGGAGTTGTGTTTTTCTACCTCTGCATATCAATGTCTCCGTGATTTCTTAACCGATTTGCGTGAATCTTTTTTTAATCGACATAAAAACTTTGCGAGATGGTCCCATAAAAAGTTCAGGTTC
Organism: Hipparchia semele; assembly: GCA_933228805.2. Taxonomy (NCBI): domain Eukaryota; kingdom Metazoa; phylum Arthropoda; class Insecta; order Lepidoptera; family Nymphalidae; genus Hipparchia; species Hipparchia semele. The sequence continues at coordinate 3,683,900 of OW121735.1, read as the reverse complement.
CAACTCCTCAATCCTGATGCTGCAGGGGTACTGCTCCCCTAAACTGTGGGGATTTAGAAACTGTTGATTATGAATAGTTATTGTAGGGACCAAATAAAGACTACATCGTTAAATTCCAGGACCCAACTCCTCAATCCTGATGCTGAAGGGGTTCTGCCAACCTAAACTGTGGTGATGTAGGAACGCGGACGAAGTCGCGGGCGTCCGCTAGTTAGACAATATATTTTATAGGCACACTCCCGCCGCGGCCGCCCCGGCGAGCCGGAACCGCCGCAAGCGCTAAGTCCCGCAATTTTTAAATCTGTAATATCTTCGAAAATATTCATTTAAATCATATGCTGTAAAGGGCCATATAGATCTATATTAAATCAACAATGTATTTAAGGTATTTAATTACATAAGGATTAATGCTGTATTGGTTAAAATCGCTTCGAAAATTAGCCATTATTTGTCGTAAAAAGTAAATGACAAAAAAACGTTATTGTGGGATATCCATAAGAGGTAAACATATACCATCGCGGAGTTTTCTGTAGACTTTTTCAATGTGTACAATACTTAGTACATTATTTTGATAAATCTCGTAGGGTTCAGCCTGCGTTTGCAATGTAAGCGGAAAAAATGTAATTATTTACGACATCACTTTAGAAAACTCAAAAATAACAGTATTTCTCCACTATTTAAAGGATGTTATTATACATATAAACCTTCCTCTTAAATCACTCTATCTATTAAAAAAAACCGCATCAAAATCCGTTGCGTAGTTTTAAAGATTTAAGCGACCAAGGGGAAATAGGGACAGAAAAAGCGACTTTGTTTTATACTATGTAGTGATTTAGTAGACTGCGAAATTTTGGACCAATGATAAATGAATTGTAATTGTATTGCGGTTCAATGACAATGACATGTAAAATAGCAGACTTGGGGCCCAGGTAAGAATAACATTAATAATTGTACCTAAAAACAGATAATAAATCGGTCAAAAAACAAATAAGTTGTAAGCTGTTTTACTGGGACTGTATCCGTCTCTTTCTAAAACGAAATTTTGTATGGAGAGTGAAAAGGATACTGAAACGTGACATCATATTGCAATAACGCTCTCTTTTTCTAACAGTAAGCTTAGAAGCTCTATATTTTCGAGTCTAGTTAAGATACATATTAAAAAAACATAATAAAAATTATACAGTGTGTTGTAATAATATAATTTAAAATTTATATATTTGAAGTGTATAAAGCGGACTTCTAGTACAACTACCTACGGTATGTTTATAAACCTCTGTATATAAAACTCAATGGCTGTTCGTTGGTCATACGTTTACAAACTGCAATTATTTTATACTTTGCGTTTGCATTTGAAGTCGTTTTTTTATATTATTATTAAAAATAAAAACTCAAAAATCCAAATTAAAAGACAATTTATTGTTTATGGAGCGTGATCATGTTCAGATATAACAAAATGGAGCGGTGGTCGAATGTTGTTGTTGAATGTTGTTGTTGATTGTTGTTGTCGATTGAAACTTTATGCATTTCCTTCGTAATTCCTGTTCACCCTCTCTGGTTGTTATTTTCCTGTAACTGTAAAAATATACAATTATACACACAAAAAATATACAATTATACACACAAAAAATATACAATTATACACACAAAAAAAGTCCTCCCGACCGAATTCGGCCACGGCGGCCAATCTCTAGAGGTTAGCCATCTGCGCGGGAGATATTATAGTGCACAAGTGTGTTCGCAAGCACAGGTGCACTCTCTATTCCCTCACTCTCATAGTCCGATGGGACGGAAATCCGACACGACCGGAGAGAGTTCAGGCGCGGGACCGACGGCTTTACGTGCTCTCCGAGGCACGGCAGTTGTTTTATTGTTGGATTTGACCTTGAGGAAATATCTTTGTATGAGAACTCGAGATTACGTCTACGAAATTAATTTTTGTTTTGATTTAAAAAAAAATTAATCAAATCCGTGTAGAAATTACGATATAGGTAGATACATAGGTAGAAAAACACAACTCCTTCTCTTCCTTTTTCGAAAGTCATCAGCTATCAACCAGTGAAAGTCCCGTCAAAATCGGTCCAGCCGTTCCCAAGATTAGCCGGAACAAACAAACAGACAGACAGACAAAAATTAAAAAAAAACATTTTATGCTCTTTTGTTTTTAAGAACCGTAGGTATTTGCTTTCATTTAGTAAAAAACTATATTGTGATATTACAAATAAACACTTCAATTTTATCTATTTGTATAGATTTTGTACAGATTTAGTTTTATCTACAAGCAGACCCATTCCCGTTGGTGGCACCCGTTCACGAGCATGACGCATGATCCAGCCGTTGCTTCGCTCAACCATATTTGAGGGAACGTAACAACCCGCACCACACGACACCACCACAGAAACGTTTAAGAGAGCATGACATACTCAGGCCACCCATGTTAAGGCATCGAATTAAATATTAAGATACTCATTTTAAGACATAACTGAGACACAAATAAAGTGGAAACACTGTAGAACAGAATACAATAGAATCATGTTACATCTATCAAATGATCCTCCATGTGAACCCAGGTGACTCCCAGGTGTCCCCACGCAATACATACCAATCCTCCTGTTAATCCCTGCACTGCAGCTTGGGTCCCGCCAGTTATGCCTTTCAATACTTTGTCCACTACACCGACCACGCCTTCAGCTGTGTGACCGAGCCCGCCGACGACATCGTCCACTACAACACAAAGGTAAGGGAGTCAGCACCATCGAGATTCGAGATAGGAAGCCTAAGAGAGGCCCTATTCTACTAGAGCAGAATAGGTTATACATTTCTATATCAATAGTATGTTGTCTCTTTTTAACTAAGCGATACCTGCATATGCAAAGAAAGACAAATATATGTTTGCTGATGCTGAGTACTTATTTATGACAGCACAACGTGTGACGTCTTTATACCGGCGCGGACGCCATTTTAATCGCCAAGAGTATATTATCTGGAAGTAAAGTCTATGGTAAAGAAATAGCCATCTTAAGTGCCATGGTAGTTGGTGGTAAAATTGCGTTTGCGAATTAATAAATGTGAAAGGAATTGCGAGTACAGCATATAAAGGAAGTTTGAAAACTCACTAATTTCTGCTTAAGATTTCTTCGTATATATCCTTTTCACTAGCTTGTGTGACACCATATTTGTGTTCAAAAAATGGCGGATCCTTTTCCTTCTAATAAAGGCTTTTTTGGAGCTCCAATATACATCCAAACCATAGACTTAGAATTTTTTCGCTACGCTTTCTAAGCCTATGGTCCAAACTGAACTCTTGACATAAAGTGAGTACTAGGTAGTGACGTTTGACATTTCTATTAGTTTCAATCAAAAAGGTTGGGACTTGGAAATAGACAGTAGAATTTGGAAAAGGTAGGTACGCGTCATAGAATCAGGAAGATCATGGAAATGGATTATTTTTAAACCCACCAGGGGCCCAAGTCTGCTATTGCAATGCTATTGCAATTGTAGTTCAATTGTCTATCAATGACATCCCAATTGCTACTTTTAGCAATTTGACTTGGGGTTCAGGGGTTCAATTGTCTATCAATGACATGACAATTGCTAAAAATAACAATAGTCATGTCATTGATAGACAATAAAACTACAATTGCAATAGCAGACTTGGGCCCCAGTAGTCACGCTCATTTTGTAGATAGGGCCGGTCCATATGTAAAGGTCAGTGGTCTGCACATATCAACAAAAAAAAAAAAAACTTGGAAAGGGCGACGACCTCCCTGGCGCAGTGGTGAGCGCTGTGGTCTTATAATTGGGAGGTCTCGGGTTCGATTCCCGGCGGGGGCAGTTTGGGAATTTATAATTTCTAAATTGCTAATAACACTAACGGGAATGGGTCTGCTTTCTGTCTACCCTCTTAACATGCATTGGATTGTATGTAGGACTTACGAAACTTCATTGCGGAAACACTGTATACATAGCATAGTTTTGTTACCTATTGTAAAAAAATTTTTTTTTTTTGAAAAGAGCAACCGCCGAGTTTATTGCTGGCTCTTCTCGGCAGGAAGGGCATTCCGAACCAGTGGTAGATTCAGCGACGATTCAAAAGCACTTGTAAAAGTTTATTTGAATAAAAAATATATCTATTCTATTCTCTGGTCTAGTCTGGTGGGAGGCTTTGGCCGTGGCTAGTTACCAACTAACTCGCTTACTCTTTTTTTTTAGGCAAACTTGATATACTTTGTAGTGGCGACTGAAGTCGGTTTTTTTAAAGAATTTTTATTGAGGTGAAATTTCACCTTTTCGTTCTTTACATGCCTCCGAGAGCACGTGATGCCGTGCGTCGCGGTTAGTGTCTCAACAATGAGGGTAGTTAGTAGGGTTGCCAGACGTCCCGTATTTCCCGGGACATCCCGTATTTTAGGCATAGTTTAGAATGTCCCGGCGGGACTGACTCTGTCCCGTATTTGCCGTACTTCATTATTTATTATGACATCGATCCAACTGTTCACATACGCAAATAATCAAAAAAAGCCTGGATAATAATAGCACAACTTCTGATTGCAAGAGTAGGTATGGGTGCGATTGAAAAGTGGAAATCCCTTTCATTCATTATGCGAATTTTATCCTTCGTTTTTAGTATTCCTAGCTCAAACGAATAAAAATATTATGTTAAAACTGACTCGGTCGTCGGAAAAATATAAAAAAAAAGACACTAAATAATTTTGTTTTTTATTTGTCCCGGGTAAAAAACTGAAATCCCGTATTTTTTTGCCCATTTAACTATTTGTCCCTTATAGGCTGAAAAAAAATCTGGCAACCCTAGTAGTTAGTTATGCAGAGAATATCAAAGAGCTTACCGTGGCCTCCAACCGATGGACTGCGTGCACCGGTGACACAAGTGGCGGAATAGAGTACAGTGAAGACGGCCTGAAAAATTCATATCATCGTGATGATATATATGATTACAGGAGAAAGAAAGGATTTTTATCCGACTGTGAAAACAGAGGGTTATGTTTTTCAGGGTTTATTATTGAGTTGCATAAAATGAAATTTTTAAAATTCAATAACTCCGAAGTCCTAAGTGCTACGTATCTGATATTATACAGGCGGGTTAACATGGCACTAATAAATACAATATGTGAAAATTAGATGCTAATATCTATACAAAGATGAGAAAAAAATAATTTCAAAATTAGTTAAGAAAAAACATAACTTCCTTTATTGTTCACTTAGAAATTAATTATATGTTTCCAAAAATAGCACTTAGGTAATTGATTTTATAGCATGCTATAATCTATATATATAAAATTCAAAGTCCTGACTGACTGACTGACTGACTGACTGACTGACTGACTGACTGACTGAGATATCAACGCACAGCCTAAACTACTGAAGTTAGAAACTTGAAATTTTTACAGTTGGTTCCTTTTATGACGTAGGCGCACACTAAGAAAGGATTATTGGAAATTCCACCCCTAAGGGGTTTAAATAGGGGATGGAAGTTTATATGAAACTCCGTCATTTTTCAAGCTGTTTCCATCAAATTGTATTTGAGCTTTCAGTTAAAAATAAAAAAGTACGTGTGTCCCAGTTTTTGAAAATTCCACCCCAAAATCTAATTCCACGCGGACGAAGTCGCGGGGGCAAAAGCTAGTTGAAACTTAAAAACTTTCGTTACATAGAAAGTTACAGCATTTCTTAGGCTTTTTTTGGTAACCATAGAAAAAAAAAAATTATAACTCCGGTTCTAATCTGAACTAACTTCTGGGAGTTCTACTCTAGCATTAAAAAAAGCTTAAAGTTTCGATTAGTATCATAAAAAAGGGATGTCCGATTTCGAGGAAAATAACACAATGTGCGACGTAGGCTTATTAATCTAGCTATATAGCTTACTAGCTTTTGCCCCGCGACTTCGTCCGCGTGGAATTAGATTTCGGGGTGGAATTTTCAAAAACTGTGACACACGTACTTCTTTATTTTAACTGAAAGCTCAAATACCAACTTTGATGGAAACAGCTTGAAAAATGACGGACTTTCATATAAACTTCCATCCCCTATTTAAACCCCTTAGGGGTGGAATTTCCAATAATCCTTTCTTAGTGTGCGCCTACGTCATAAAAGGAACCAACTGTAAAAGTTTCTAACTTCAGTAGTTTAGGCTGTGCGTTAATATCTCAGTCAGTCAGTCAGTCAGTCAGTCAGTCATTCAGTCAGTCAGGACTTTGAATTTTATATATATAGATTGATTATTGGGGTGTACAATATGTACCCTCCATTAGGTTAGGGCAGGCCGGCGAGGGAGTTTAAAAAAAAGTTCTTACCACGACGAGCAGGAAAGTAACCGCGGACCGCATGTTGTATGTTTGTGTGTTCGCTGGTAGGTGTTGAACTGTCAATTGATGCTGCGTCGATCGTCACTCGTCTTATATATGCGCCTGCATGATGCAGTCGGGAAAAGGTGTATTCCTTGTTTCGAGTACTAGTTTTTACAAGTTCAAAAAAAGAACACGATTTTTGACAAGAATGCAACCATGCCGCTAACGTCAGAAACTGACATGGCCGCCAGTTTAATGGGCTTGTTCTCGCACGAGACACAAGGAACGCTCTGTTCTAGTACTGTCTTTCGACTGAACTAGTTCAGGCTTCTAGTATTATTAATAGTTTAGTACAGTATGTTTAATAAATTTTTTTTTTCCCCTACTATAAAGCACCATTATGTAACGGTGGCTTTATTTTATACTACCATCTAGCCTGTGGGCTAATCTATATATATAAAATTCAAAGTCGTGACTGACTGACTGAGATATCAACGCACAGCCTAAACTACTGAAGTTAGAAACTTGAAATTTTTACAGTTGGTTCCTTTTATGACGTAGGCGCACACTAAGAAAGGATTATTGGAAATTCCACCACTAAGGGGTTTAAATAGGGGATGGAAGTTTATATGAAAGTCCGTCATTTTTCAAGCTGTTTCCATCAAAGTTGGTATTAGAGCTTTCAGTTAAAAATAAAGAAGTACGTGTGTCACAGTTTATGAAAATTCGACCCCGAAACCTAATTCCATGCGGACGAAGTCGCGGGGGCAAAAGCTAGTAAGTAATATTATTCGGACTTAAACTTCTACTTATTATTAACTAGCGTTTGCTCGTGGCTTCGCTCACGTTAAATTCGATTTTGAAAACCCCTATTTTACCCCCTTAGGGGTTGAATTTTCAAAAATCCTTTCTTAGCGGATGCCTACGTCACAATAGCTGCCTGGATGAAAAATTTCAGCCCTATACGTCCAGTGGTTAGGGCTGTGCGTTGATAGATCAGTCAGTCAGTCAGTCAGTCAGTCAGTCAATCAGTCAGTCAATCAGTCACCTTTGCCTTTTATATATTTAGATTTCTATATTTAGTTTCCAGTCCAATAACTGTCCTTAGTTTATTAGTTTAATAAAATCAATAATAAAATCAATCGCTACGTCAAGTCAAGGACTATCTTATCAACGAATAAGAAAAAAAAAATAGTTTTTTTATTAGTCGATAAGATAGTCCTTGACTGCGATCTCACCTGGTGGTAAGTGATGATGCATTCTAAGATGGTAGTGAGCTAACTTAAAACAGGTATGGCAGTGTAGATTCAATCCATACCTTTTAATTGGTTTCTACGCGCCATCGTGCCGGAACGCTAAATCGCTTGGCGGCACGTCTTTGACGGTAGGGTGGTAACTAGCCACCAGCCCAGACCAGAGACAATTTAGAAATTGTAATTTCTCAAATTGCCCCCGCCGGGAATCGAACCCGAGACCTCCCAGTTATAAGACTACACCGCTCACCACTGCGCCAGGGAGGTCGTCAAAAAAGTATAAACATACCGCTCAAAATAGCTAAATGAATTCTGATTCATCAAGCTATTTTGAGCTACCCGCCCGCGACTTCATTCACGTGGATTAGGGTTGTTTTTGATTCTTGCGGGAACTCTCTTATTTTCCGGGAGAAAATTAGCCTATGTGTTATTCCAGACTAATATCTATCTATCTCTGTGCCAAATTTCAGCCAAATCGGTTCAGTCGTTGCGACGTGATTAACAAACATTTATCGATCCTCATCATTATTGAACGAGCGAAGCGAGTTCTCTGAGTCAACTAGGGCGCTTGCCTACTAGACAGAGAAGTGTGTCCGTCTAAATGTCTGTCAGAGCCCTATAACTTCTGAATTACTGAATATTAGAACGTGAAACTTGGTTGAAAATTCAGTTATATCCTGTACTTGAACAACAAATACTAAAATTAGATAAATGTTATAAAGAAACGAAATTATTTAATTTTAATGCGCCATCTATTAGCATTATTGTGAAGCTAATAGCTTCACTATAATGCTAATAGATGGCGCTGTGTCAGTAAAACAGTTTTATGTCAACTATTATTTTTTTTATTGTGTCTAATGTTAAAAGTGAATTATTACAATATATAATTAAAACTTTTGGGAATTCTGGGATATCGCGAGGTCTCAGTTCGGGGCGAACCACTAGTAATATTACAGGAATGTCACTCGTTCGTTCACTAAATAATGTTCTCCACCGACCGGCGCAAGTGATATTTATAATGTACAAGTATGTGAGCTATAATTAAGGTTGCCAGATTTTTTTTCAGCCTATAAGGGACAAATGGTTAAATGGGTAAAAAATACGGGATTTCAGTTTTTTACCCGGGACTGCTATACCCCTTCCAAGTTAGCCCGCTACCATCTTAGACTGCATCGTCACTTACCATCAGGTGAGATCGCAGTCAAGGGCTATCTTGTACTAGAATAAAAAAAAAAATAAAAAAAAAATAAAAAACAAAATTATCCAGTGTCATTTTTTTTTTATATTTTTCCGAGGATCGAGTCAGTTTAAACATATTTTTATTCGTTTTAACATACATATCTGCAAAAATCAATACAATTATAATCGTAATTATAAACGGTCATCAACTCGCTTTTTTACGAATGTTGCGTGTGAGAATACTTGGATCGATTTCATAATGAAAAACGAAGTACAGCTCAAATACGGGACATAGCCTGTCCCGCCGGGACATTTTAAATTATGCCTAAAATACGGGATGTCCCGGGAATTACGGGACGTCTGGCAACGCTAGCTATAATACACTATCTATTCCCTCACTCTTATAGTCCGATGAGACGGAAAGTCGACACGACCGTAGAGGGATCACGCGCAGGACCGACGGCTTTACGTGCTCTCCGAGGCACGGGGATTACACACCTACTTCCTAACTCCGGTCTAGCACTAAGAATTTATTATCAGGTTGTTACGTTCCCTCAAATATGGTTGAGCGAAGCAACGGCTGGATCATGCGTCGTGCTCGTGAACGGGTGCCACCAACGGGAATGGGTCTGCTTTGACTGCCCGTCTTGACATGCGTTGGATTGGTGTACCTACGTATGCATTTTTGCATTTCTGAAGCTTTATTGTGGAAGCACTGTATACATAGCATAGCTTTGCAAAAAAAAATTTTTTTCGAAAAGAGCAACTGCTGAGTTTCTTGCCGGCTCTTCTCAGCAGAATCTGTATTCCGAACCGGCGCGGTGGTAGATTTATGACGTGTCATAAGAGCTACAAGTTAGCCTACATGAAATAAAGAAATTTTGAATTTGAATTTAGAAAAACCCCATACATTTTTTATTTTTTGGTTCGTCCCGGGAATTGAACCCGGGACCTTGTCATCCGCAGTCCAACATGCATAATAGACCAACGAGGCGTTCTTTATAGTACTTAGTACGTGAACTAAACAAGGCTAGCCGCCCGTCTCTTCCATCGAAATGATAGGCAAGTAAATTTTAAACCGAAGAAAAATATGGAAGAGGTTCTTAAGTAGTTGTTTTTTTAGTCATTGTTTTTTTATGCATACGCATAACTTACTGCGTACCTGCAGTCTAAGTCTGAAAGCTATAGACCGCATTCTCACTCAGCTCAGACTCAAGACGGAGTAAAAACGAGACAGATTTATGTCAGAGCATATTTCAAATTCAAATTCAAAGGGTTTACATTAGGTCTTATATACAGGTAAGTACATCCAAATGCCGTCAAAGGCGTGCAATATCTATGTCAGTTTTAAAAATATAATTATTATTCGTATAAAATTTACTACTTTATGCACGTTCAATAAATAATAATATTTAATAATAATTCAATAATAATAATCATTTCGTAGCATATAATATAAATTAATCAATAATAATAAACATTCCTTAGAATATAATATATTAATTAATAATATCAATATGACGACCTCCCTGGCGCAGTGGTGAGTGCTGTGGTCTTATAACTGGGAGGTCTCGGGTTCGATTCCCGGCGGGGGCAGTTTAGGAATTTATAATTTCTAAATTGTCTCTGGTCTGGTCTGGTGGGAGGCTTTGGCCGCGGCTAGTTACCACCCTACCGTCAAAGACGTGCCGCCAAGCGATTTAGCGTTCCGGCACGATGGCGTGTAGAAACCGATAAGGGGTATGGGTTGAATTTACACTGCTATACCCCTTCCAAGTTAGCACGCTACCATCTTAGACTGCATCGTCACTTACCATCAGGTGAGATCGCAGTCAAGGGCTATCTTGTCATCGAATAAAAAAAATATATTTGTATCTCGTTTTAACCTCTATCTAGAGTCAAAGCTCGCTCTATAGATCTCAGCATAAGATGGCAGCGGGCTAACTTGGAACGGGTATTCTACAATTTCCTAATACGAGTAGTATAAATGCGAAAGCGTATGTTTTTACGTCGGTTTGTCCTTCAATCACGCCGCAACAGAGCCACGGATCGAAGTGACATTTTGAAAATAAAAACTCAAAAATTCTAAAGGAAAATTTATTGTTTATGCAGCGTGATCATGTACAGATATAACAAATTGGAGAGGTGGTCGAATGTTGTTTTTGATTGTTGTTGTTGATTGTCGCTGTTGATTGTTGTTGTTGATTGAGACTTTATGCGTTTCCATCGCCTTTCCTCGTTCACAATCGGATTGGATTCTTATTTCCTAGTAACTGTAACAATAATAAAGTGATTGATAAACCAAAGTAAACCTACAATCCAAAGTTACCCCAAAAAAATTTTAATAAATTTTCTAGTAGTAAATTAGCACCTGAGGATTAAATTGAGACACTTTTCAAAAATTTCAAAAGAGAGTAAAATACCCTATTTATTGTCAGAAAAACCCAATACATTTTTGGTCCCACCCGGGAATCGAACCCGCGACCTCGTCATCACTAGACCAACGAGGCAGTAGAATAGAATAGAATAGAAATATTTTTTATTCAAATAAACTTTTACAAGTGCTTTTGAATCGTAGATGAATCTAGCACTGGTTCGGAATGCCCTTCCTGCCGAGAAGAGCCAGCAATAAACTCGGCGGTTGCTTTTTTTCAAAAAAAAAAAAAAAATTTTACAATAGGCAACAAAACTATGCTATGTATACAGTGTTTCCGCAATGAAGTTTCAAAAATGCGAAACAATCCAAATTAAGACAGGCAGACAAAAGCAGACCCATTCCCGTTGGCGGCACCCGTTCACGAGCACGACGCATGATCCAGCCGTTGCTTCGCTCAACCATATTTGAGGGAACGTAACAACCCGCAGCCAGCTGTACGTACCAGTCCGCCGGCCGCGCCCTGCACCAGACCGTGGGCGCCTCCAGCGATGCCGTCAGTAGCTGCTCCCAATGCGCCGACTGCGCCTTGCGCTGCGATACCCAGCCCGCCGACAATGCGGTCCACTGCAACATACAGTTAAACTCCACGTGATGCTGCGCGCCTGGTCACTGGTTGTGCCAGAGCGAGCGCGTATCACCACCACTATCATCAGCAACCCTCACTACTGAGCGTCTCTTACAAGTCCTCTCAGAGAAGGGTGTCCACTGCAACATACGGGTGAACTCCACGTGATGCTGCGCGCCTGGTCACTGGTTGTGCCAGAGCGAGCGCGTATCACCACCGCCATCATCAGCAACCCTCACTACTGAGCGTCTCTTACAAGTCCTCTCAGAGAAGGGTGTCCACTGCAACATACGGGTGAACTCCACGTGATGCTGCGCGCCTGGTCACTGGTTGTGCCAGAGCGAGCGCGTATCACCACCGCCATCATCAGCAACCCTCACTACTGAGCGTCTCTTACAAGTCCTCTCAGAGAAGGGTGTCCACTGCAACATACGGGTGAACTCCACGTGATGCTGCGCGCCTGGTCACTGCTGGTGCTGGAGCGAGCGCGTATCACCACCGCCATCATCAGCGACCCTCACTGCTGAGTGCAGGTCTCCTCTCAAAGAAGGGTTACAGCCTGTAACCCTGTAACTTACAGGGTTACAGGCATAGAGCAACGTAATACACCGGAAATAGAGAGCTCTCTGGCAAGCATAAAATGTCACCCGAATTTCTAAAGCGAGCCTAACGCCATCTATTAGTGGTTCACCTAAAACTTCGCACTAGTATATCTATCTATACAATACATTTAAATATACATAATATGCATTAGTTAGGTAAATCAAAACCTTTGACTTTTCAATGTTTTATTCAGTTTCACTGATAATAATTAATTAGCACTAATTGTATTTAAAAACAAAAATGATATCAGAACTGAATAGAACACTGAAAAGTCAAAGATCTAAGTGTGGTTTTGATTTACCTATCTAATGCACGTAGTATTTGTATTTAAAACCTTCCTTGTTACAATGTTACCGTAGTTATAAGTCGTAGCAGCGACATCTATCAGGCAAGCTTTCAAAATTATCTTTGGAAAATGTCTAGAAGATTTCGCTAGTAAAAACTACAAGTGCTTTTGAATCTTCGATGAATCTACCACTGGTTCGGAATGCCCTTCCTGTCGAGAAGAGCCAGCAATAAACTCGGCGGTTGCTCTTTAAAAAAAAATACAATAGGTAATAAAACTATGCTATGTATACAGTGCTTCCACAATGAAGTTTCCTAAGTCCAATGCAATACAAATACAAATAAATAAAATAGTATCTCAGCAATGAGGGTAGTGATGCAGACAGAGATCAGAGAGCTATTTGGAAGTATAAGGGGTAGTTGCTTACCTGAGTCTCCAATGGAACCAATGGAATTGGGTGCGCCGGAGACACAACTGGCGGTGAAGACGGCCTGAAAAATTAAGGCACTGTGGTCAAATAAAATGAAAAATTTAAACGCATTGATTTGCATTGAATAAAATTTCAATAAATTTTCTAGTCTATACATATAATAAAATTGTAGAAAAGTGGTGTCTGTACAATGGAAATATATAAAAAAAAAGTAGCAGGGGTTGTTATTATATCGATGCCGAACCCGAAATTGTTATTAATTTTTTTTTTGTCTGTTTGTCTGTTTGTCAGTGTGTTTGTGCACGCTAATATCAGAAACGGCTTATTCGATTTAGATACGGTTTTCACTAATATATTGTAGTAAGCTTCACTTAACATTTAGTGTTTATTTCATGTCAATCGGTGCATAAATAAAAAAGTTATGTCAATTTAAAGAATCACGGCGAACATTTTTAACGTACAGAGTACGTACTACACGCCTCGCGCCTGAGCGTCCGTGGCTATATACAGCGCGCTGAGAGCCGCGCCCCGAAAAGTCACTATTCCACGCGAACGAAGTCGCGGGCACAGCTAGTAGTAAATAAAATTATCACCTTAGGATTAAATTGAGACACTTTTCAAAAAAGAGTATAATACCCTATTCGGCTGGACAGTGTTAAGGTAGCTTTGAGATGACGTCTCGTTCGAATTCCCTCAGTGTCTGAAGATCAAAGTTTCGAACAGTGCATAAGAAATCAAGATTAAATAAATAAATAAAGAGATCCAATAGTTATACATAGCATAGTTGCACACTATGGGGCCTCACACAGCTGTTCTAATGGGATGTTGCTATGTTAAAAATAAATTAATATGTTAAAAAAAAAAAAAAATAAAAAAAAAAAAAAAAAAAATTATTTCTTGCCAATTAATAAAGGGTTTTCAAAAAAAAAAAAACAACACAGATCGATCTTACCCCTTCGACCATTTAGCCGGGACGAGCCTTTACGCAGATTTAGTACTGAATATATTCTGCCACTTTCTGCGGGAGGTGAGGTAATCACGTACAGCCTACGTAAAGCACACATTTACTCACTTCCGCACACTCTTGTAAAAAACTAAATGTCTCTATGAACGCACACTAACTCAAAAGTTGTCAGACTTACAAGCTGACACGTACGTTTGTACGTGTACTTCGGCAGTGGGGAATGCGTGCGCTTGCCAAGTCCTGGCTAAATGGTCGAATATGTCTTACCCTGATAAGTATCGGTCACGAGAGACCTAAGCTCGCTTAGGTCTTTCTCCAGAATGCGTCTGATGTGCGTCGCGTGACGTGTTCTTAAAAGATCTCGAAGTCTTCCATTATGCATCGATCGAGTTATAGTAGGCAAAAATCCTACATAACCCGATTTCCCCGGTTAACAAAAAAAAAAGTTCTTACCACGACTAGCAGGAAAGTAACTGCAGACCGCATGTTGTATGTTTGTGTGTTCGCTGGTAGGTGTACGTGGAAGTTTTAAACTGTCGACTGATGCTGCAACGTCTGTAACTCGTCTTATATACAAATTGCGCCGTATGATGCAGTTGACAAAAGATGTACCTACTCCTTGTCTCTAGTACTAGTTTTTGCAAGTGCAACAAAAAGAACATGATTTTTGACAAGAATGCAACGCAGTCATTCGACTTTCGACTGAACTAGTTCTTGTATCATAGATCCTTTAAGTGTAGGTTAACACTTCAATAAAAAATAAAAAAAAAATAAAAAAAAACTTGTAGAAGAACTACAGAGATGTAACTTATCTATGATACAAAATATCTGAAATACAGATACTAGATACAAAATTGAAATTACGTATTTTCATCTTGTATCGAAAATACTTTTTTAAATTCATCTTGTATCTTGTCTTTAAATAGGTACCTTTTGTTTGGTATTTTGTGTTTGCTCAAATACTTTAAGTAAGGTCCGTTATATACTTATGAAAAAAAGCTTGAAGGATATAACCAAAAAAAAAAAAATTTTTTTTTCGCTTGGTTTGTCAAATTCGTTCTTTAAAATGAAATGGGTTCAATTTCAATTTCTTTATTGCGAATTTGGGTAATATACAGGTTACAAATAAAATAAATGGACAATCAAACTCTGCTTAAATACAGCATGCAACATTAAAAATAAGTTTAAAATCTATTACATTACATTACTATTAATTTATTACAATACATTATTAATTTATTTAAGTTTTAGAAGCTTTGTGTTAACATTACAATATTATTTAAATGTCTAACTTATATAAAATTTCTTATTAAATGTCAAAAGATCATAGGTAATTAAAAATTTTCCATAAGGTAATTAATTAATCACTGGTTGTATAAATGTCTTGTCTATCAAAAATTCGAAAAGTGCGGAAAGAATATAAAAAAAAAAAAAGTTTTAGAAAATATAGAAGGTGATCACTAGCGCTCTCTTTTTCTAGCAACTTTTAACTTAAAAACTTTATATTTTCGAGACTAGTTAAGATATTAAGTAAAGAAAAATGACACTGTTCTAGCATTAAAAACCTTTATTAATAAGTAAAATATAATTTTTTTTGTCAAGTACCAAATTTTCTGATTTTTTTTGTCCTTTTGTTGTTGTTGGTTGTGCACAATTTTTTTTATGTTGTATATAAACGTTTAATAAACACGTATTTTTATTTTTTTATATTACTTAAGAATACCAAAGTCATCGTTTACCAAAGAAATCCACTTATAAACATGGTTAGTGTCACCCTACAAACGTAATCTATCAGCTGTTGATACATTAGGCACGCGCGGCGGCCGTTGACCTCTGACCGCATATTTTAATTTCGTCGAAAAGTATGACCATGATTTGCTTATTTTATGGTCAGATGTGGTAAAAAAAAAATCTAAAAAGGTACAAAACTATAAATGGAAATATGTTCTACTAACGATATGGAAACACAAAAAAAAAATTGTGCACTACCTAAAAAATCATCATGTTTCTTTTTTTTTTTCTTGATACTTATTTCTTGCAGGAGATTAGTAAGTCTAAAATAATTATTGCAGAAGTGAACCTGTAAAAAAACATAAATAACATTAAAATGTATTGTTGTTGTATGTAGTAGTAGTAGAGTAATATAATTATTTATAAAAGCAGATTACTTAGGATTGTTGCCTGAGACTTCGTCCGCGTCAATTTCTGTTATTATGATCGCGATTAAGAACTTTTTAAAAGAATATATTTTAAATAAGGATAATTTTCCCCGTTTTTGCAACATTTTTCACTGATGCTTCGCTCCTATTGGTCGCAGCGTGACGTTATATAGCCTAAAACCTTCCTCGATAAATGGACTATCCAACACAAAAAGATTTTTCAATTCGAACCAGTAGTTCCTGAGATTAGCGCGTTCAAACAAACAAACTCTTCAGCTTTATATATTGCTATAGATTTCAGGATTATCTACAGAACTTATTGCAATTCTTTTGTCGGCGAAATCGACAATCACCCATATTCTTCATATAGAACTTGGCTCTCATTTTCACATTTATGTTTTTGATGGGATAGATTTTTCGTCAACTAATGTATAGATTATTTTTTACTAATCACGCCGTAACGACAGAACCGATTTGGCTGGGCACAGATAATTTTTTTATTAAGCTATTGCATAGCTTCTATCGCGGGCCTTGAGCGTGGAGACCGAATCCAGAAATTCCGTAACGAAAATAACCTGACACGGTACTCCTCTATGGTGAGCCGCTAGATGGCGTTGATAAAAAATGCTATGCAATAGCTTTACCGCGGCAGTCCCCGAGTTCCACACGTCTTTTTTTTATTTTTATTCAATCACAAGATAGTCCATGTCTGCGATCTCACCTGATGGTAAGTGACGATACAGTCTAAGATGGTAGCGGACTAACTTGGAAGGGGTATGGCAGTGTAGATACCAGTGTTTTTAGACCAATTAGGGGTATGGGTTGAATCTATACTGCCACACCCCTTCCAAGTTAGCCTGCTTACTGCTATGATCTTACTTTACTTTACTTTACGATCTTAGACTGCATCGTCACTTACAATCAGATGAGATCGCACTAAAGGACTATCTTGTCATCGAATAAAAAAAAAGCTAGTAGGTAATAATTATCTAGTTTCGATAAAAATGGTATATTTTAAAGGGCACATGCAAATGGGTGTTGTAGTTATCGTGCCTATTTTTGAAACTCCTCACAGGTACTATCCGGCCGGTCACCTTGGCCTTTTGGTCTAGCCGCTTTCTGGACTATCTGGTCACATATTTGCCACGTTCCAGTTTGGATGATATTTTTATATTTAACTAGAAATAAATAAATAAAAAAAAAAAAACTAGCTGATACCCGCAACTTCGTTCGCGTGGATTGAGGTTTCTTAATTCCTGCGGGAACTCTCTAATTTTCCGGGATAAAAATTGTTTGATTTACTATGGGAGGTCCAAATTTTTTTTTACAACGACATTACACGTTGTATAAATGATAAATTTCAAATTCAAGATGGCCGCCACCACAAAATGACGGATTAGATTTTTTTTTAAAGGAGACGCTCCATTTTGGGTCTACTCTTGTGCCATATACCGTGAAAAGCAAAAATACAAAGAGATCAATAACAATAAAATCAATTACAAAATCACAATAAATAAATTGCTAAAATAAAATGTAATCTCAAGTTTTTCGGTACTGCTCACAACACTTACAAACTTGCAGCCATAGAGAAAGTAGTAGACGCGGTATTACGTCAAATGTCATTTCTGAGTTATGTGACAAGTGACGTGTCACGTGATAGTTTTTGATTATTCCGCAGGGCGATCAGCTAACAATTGTCTCTTATCTCACATCAAAAAATATCCTTATGGACCGATATCGAAACAGTCCATATAACCGGTACCGCGTAAGCTCTTTCAGGATTGTAGCAATGGTCGCAATCACGTGACTATCGACATTTTAGTGGTGGGTCATAGCTTATAATCCGACTAATTTGAATATCTATGGTAACCTAGCAATGTATACGGCCATAGTAGTCTTCCAAATTTGACTGCGTTATCTGTTGAAATAAAGAGAGAATGAGTCTGTGTCCGTGCCGCAGAATATGTTAATTTGTGGTTCTTCTAGGTTCATAGAGTAATATTTATTATTTACTAGCGGACCCGACAGACGTTGTCCTGTCTTAAGTTTTTTACATCCTCTTTGACGAAATTGGCAGCACGCATTCTGTCAATGTTATGTCAAACGCCATAAGGTTACATCAAAAAAGTTTGAATTGTAAAAGCGGTTACATTAGAAATAATTTAATATGGTGGTTAATATTTCTTAAATTTTCTAATTTTCCGCGCAATTTTCTTAATTTTTTCTTTCATAAGAACCTTCTCCTAACAATAACAAACACAATAAAAAAAGAATTAGCGAAATCGGTCCAGCCGTTCACGCGTGATGCGCTTACCAACACATTAAGCGATTCATTTTTATATATTAGATTTACACTTTTATTTTACAGGTTCTTTCTACTGTGTTGTGTTATTTAATATCTGCAAATAATAGATATA
Organism: Hipparchia semele; assembly: GCA_933228805.2. NCBI lineage: Eukaryota > Metazoa > Arthropoda > Insecta > Lepidoptera > Nymphalidae > Hipparchia > Hipparchia semele. Next base: position 3,665,305 of record OW121735.1, on the reverse strand, counting down.
GGCAGTATTTATTTATGTAGGTACTTCTTACACATAAAAACACAAAAGTTAGGTTATGAAAACTAAAATAGTAAATAATATGTACTATGTTCCCACATGCTTATGCATTATGTATTGAACATTAACGTATATAATATGTATCACAAACAGAATTTACCCAGGCGCATATTATTATTGAGTAGGTACATAAATCTTATGTAATACATACACCTACATACCTACCTCCCTATACGGCAAACATACGAAAGTGTAAAAAGGTAAATCTAAAAATGATTCTTCAATGATTTTAACATTTTCTTACTTCATATAATAATACTAATTGCATTGTTAATTTGATAAATTATTTAATAAAGCTTATTAAATATTTTTACAAAAATATGAGTAGTAAAACGACTTTGGATACCACATATGTCACCGATAAGAACACCTAACGAGGTGTATCAATGAAAGCCTAGTTTGACGTTATATTTGTCGTAGTCCTTAACGGACATCTTACTTCAAAAGTCTTAGCCTGGAAATACACGTCCGGTTTTTTCATCCGATTGTCTGATCCGGTAGCCTGATCAGGCTACCGGAAGGCGTTGAAGCCATTACTTTGTATGAACAGTCAATACACGTCCGATCCGGTGACCGGATCGGACGTCCGAGTCGGAAACGGGCGCGAGGCGTTTCCGATTTTACTGTCGGTCCGGTTGCCTGAAGGCGCGGTCTACATACTTCTAGTATGAGACAAAATAGACATCCGGTTACTCCTTCCGATTTTGCCAGTCAGGGTTCTCAACTTAGGGCTTTTAGCCCCAAATTTAGGGCGGAATTATGCTTATTGGTATTTTTTTAGGGTTCAAAAAAATTTAGGGCTATTTTTAGGGGCATAAATAAATTTTCAAGCGTCACATAATTGACTGACCAAAACGAGTAAATAAAGCAAAACGTCTACGGTATTCCGGAATAATATGCTTAAAATCGTTTTATAGCTAAAGCGTTTTGAAAATATTTCAATACATTAGCGTTGAACACGCTTTTTCGATAATATATACCTAATTCCTTTTTCATTTTAAAACGTGATGGTGGAACGTTACTTTTACTCCATCTCCAAAAAATGTTACAGTTATAATGTAAACATATTGTATGACTATAAGAATTCCGAATAATGTAATTAAAATTAAGTTATATTACTTTTATTTACCTCAATAAAACGGGAAACTTATTTAAACATTAGCCTTGAATGGTAACAAGATACAGGGATTTTTTTGGGGCTTTTGAATATTGCATTTAGGGTTATTTCATGTTGATGTTAGGGCTAATTTTTTTAGGAGTTGGTAACCCTGTTGCCAGTTGAATCTAGCGCTGACACTGTGTGGACGTCTCGTTGTGGTTCGAATAATGGGCGAAAATTATGAAAAAAAATAAAAAAATAATAATAAAAAAAATTCATAATAATAAAATTATTATTAAGTATTATGAATTATTTTGGATGTTTTAAATAGAAATGACTCTCAGTAAGTCTTGTCAAATTGATTAGATGAATCCAATAGCGACGTTTTTTCTTCTTTCTCTTTCCTCTCTTTAAAATTTCTGTGGTGGAGTAGTGTGGTGCGGGTTGTTACGTTCCCTCAAATATGGTTGAGCGAAGCAATGGATGGATCCTGCGTCATGCTCGTGAACGGGTGCCACCAACGGGAATGGGTCTGCTTTTGCCTGCCTGTCTTAACATGCATTGGATTGTTTTGCATTTTTGAAACTTTATTGTGGAAACACTGTATACATAGCATAGTTTTGTTACCTATTGTAAAAAAAAATTTTTTTGAAAAGAGCGACCGCCGAGTTTATTGCTGGCTCTTCTCGGTAGGAACGGCATTCCGAACCAGTGGTAGATTCATTGACGATTCAAAAGTACTTGTAAAAGTTTATTTGAATAAAAAATATTTCTATTTCTATTAACTCGTCATCCATCTTCTTTTCTTCTGCTTTGCTCCAAACGCAAGCACTCGGGATGATAGCTCGGGAACGACTGAGTTCAGAAAAAGCCGGACGGAAAAATCGGATGTGTATCGAGTAAATACGATCCGGTTGCCTGATCAGACAATCGGAAACAAAATCGGACGTCTATTGCCAGGCTTACGCGGTACCAATTTTCAGCAATATTCATACAAAACTTTTATCGATGTGATACTGCATCAATGTCAAAATATTTTTTTGTCCTCAACGATCCTTTACGGACTGTTTCAATGTTACGTGGAGCCAAAACCATGTTTTGACATTGACGCTGTCCTTTAATGATTGCGATAAAAGTTAGCTGATCGCCCTGCCGATTTCCGAGCTTTGTCGTGGTGTTGTGAACTCGTTTCTTGTGTTTCTTGTGGATTTTCTCTGGCGATTTGGCGTTTTTATTTGTACTTTGGATCTTTTGCTAAGTTTGACTCGGCTTTCGTTCATGGAATTCAAGATTTGCGGATCAATGACCTCATGATATTTTGACAGCTAACGACAGAAACATGAATCCGCCCGCCATGATTACGTTTGTTATGTGGAGAGAATAAATAATATTACCACTGAAATAAAGATGAGTTAGTGGATTTGATCAGTCAAAAATGGGTTAATATTTTATTTTATTTTATTACTAGTACAAAGACCAGACCCAGGCTCCATACAATTCTGGACCGTCTCCTCATGACGGGTATGATTTAAATTTTCAATTGTTGAAATGTCAAACTTACCTCAGGAGTCAGCTGTGTTATAATGGATCGGTCAGAGGTGACAACCCAAAGTCAACCCAATCCTTGAGTAAATTTTTCTACGATCCCAACCTAGAGATGTAAAGCCGGTATTAAACCAAAAATGCGAAACGGTAAAATACGAAAAATAATAATATTAATAATTCTTTATTGCAGAGTTTAGGTCAATTATTATTTAACACCCCTCCCTCCCAAAATGCGTACCTATGTGGGGGGGGAGGGTGTATGTTTGTTACTCCTTCACGCCACAACGATTGAACCGATTTGGCTGAAATTCAAATCAAATCAAATCAAAATTTGATTTGCATATCTTCTATTGCGGGCCAGCGCAGCGTGGAGACCGAATCCAGAAATTCCGTAACGAAAATAACCTGACACGGGACTCCTCTACGGTGAGCCGCTAGATGGCGTATTTTTTATCTATTTTTTATCAACGCCATCTAGCGGCTCACCGCTAGATGGCGTTGATAAAAAATGCTATGCAATAGCTTTACCGCGGCAGTCCCCGAGTGCCACACGACTTTTCATTTTATTTGTTTAGTTGAGAATTGAGCGTTGTTAAGCAGAAAACTACCAGCGCCAATAAACCAGTTTTAGGTACGAGCTGATTTAGGTATTTTTATCACTGCTTCGAATGACCAAAATTGTTAAAAAATTAATGAAAGCTTAAGAATATTTTATTAGCTAACTAGCGGACCCGACAGACGTTGTCCTGTCTTAAGTTTTTTACATCCTCTTTGACGAAATTGGCAGCACGCATTCTGTCAATGTTATGTCAAACGCCATAAGATTACATCAAAAAAGTTTGAATTGTAAAAGCGGTTACATTAGAAATAATTTAATATGGTGGTCAATATTTCTTAAATTTTCTAATTTTCCGCGCAATTTTCTTAATTTTTTCTTTCATAAGAACCTTCTCCTAACAATAACAAACACAATAAAAAAAGAATTAGCGAAATCGGTCCAGCCGTTCACGCGTGATGCGCTTACCAACACATTAAGCGATTCACTTTTATATATAAGATATATATATATTGATATTAGCCATTTTTTGTCGCCAAAATATCATTTACTCATTTTCGTAAAAAAAAAAGCCATTGGTCGTTTTCTGCTTAACGACGCTCAATTATACGTTGTAATAGGATGTTGAATTTTCAAAAGCTCCTGAAATATTACATCATTCGTATAAGTGACGTAATAGCACCGTTATGTGCGATAATGTTTACTTACTAAAGCGTCTAAGCGGTCGGGAATGAATTTCGTTGCTTTGGTACCAAACTTATACACTGAAAACAGAAATTAAAATTAAATTGCGACGACCTCCCTGGCGCAGTGGTGAGCGCTGTGGTCTTATAACTGGGAGGTCTCGGGTTCGATTCCCGGCGGGGGGAAATAAAGGAATTTTTAATTTCTAAATTGTCTCTGGTCTGGTCTGGTGGGAGGATTTGGCCGTGGCTAGTTACCACCCTAAAGACGTGCCGCCAAGCGATTTAGCGTTCCGGCACGGTGGCGTGTAGAAACCGATTAGGGGTATGGGTTGCTTTTACACAGCTATACCCCTTCCAAGTTAGCCCGCTACCATCTTAGACTGCATCGACACTTACCATCAGGTGAGATCGCAGTCAAGGGCTATCTTGTCATCGAATAAAATAAAAAAAAGTTTACGTTGGCTTTTCAATTCAAAATTAGGTGCTTAAAAAATTACATCGCGTAGATAGCGCCCCGTTCGTAAGCAGTGTGTAAAGGCCATACAACGAATGCACAGTCGACTGTGCATGTTAGTTGAACAAGGTGAGTGTTTGGAACGCCATATCTCACGTAGTAGGTACATTTATATCAATAGTAGAGACACTATCGTCGTTACTTTAAAACTGACTTGTAATGTACGTACCTGCTTATTTTTATTTATTTTTTCAAAAAGATACAAGTACATTTTTTTTTTTTCAAAATATTTGTTTTTCTATGATAATGGTCTCGGAGGAAAAAAAATTTTGTGTTTGTTGGTAGATGCTTTTATCACATAGGAGAATAGAATAGAATAGAAATATTTTTTATTCAAATAAACTTTTACAAGTACTCGACGATGAATCTACCACTGGTTCGGAAACCCTTCCTGCCGAGAAGAGCCAGCAATAAACTCGACGGTTGCTCTTTTCAAAATAGTACATTATTGCAAAGGCAGGGAAGTAGGCAATTGCAGGTCGAGTATGAGTTTGAAGGCCGAGCCGTAGGCGAGGACTTCACTAAATACGAGACAGGCAATTGCCATTTCCCGCCGAGGCATATATAGTGCTTTTCTCAAAAGAATGCAGGGAAATAAAACACTTTTTATATTATACATCCAAATCCATCCGCCATTTTGATTTAAATCTGGTGGAGTAGGTACAATCAATCTCCATTTCACTCTCTGAACCGTTGGAACTCATTTTGATTATTATTAAATTTATATTTATTAAGTAGGTATGTAAATAACAAATCAAGACGAATTTTCAGCTTTACCGCCAATTTTTTTTTAATTATCTGTGCCGACAGGCAAACGCATTTATGGCTATACAGCCACGTAAACGCAATTTGTACTAAGCAAAGAGACTATGGTATGCCAAGAATGACAAAAGAGATCCAATCAAGGAGTATTTAGTAACCCCAGCACGCCATTTCATACTGTTGTATGAAACGACATTACATTACAAAGCTCCTGCAATATTTAAAAAAAAAAACGCTCCGCGAAACAACTGTTTCGCGGAGCGTTGTAATGTTCCAAATTCAAAAAACGCTCTTGCAATGGATTTGATTTTCTTTGTCCGACAATTCGATACTTCGCGTGTTCTTTTTTCGAAAATAATGACAACATTTCCATGCATGTTTGAGAAAAATAATTTTTTACAACAGGTAACAAAACTATGCTATGTATACCTACAATGTTTCTACTATGAAATTTCAAAAATGCAAAACAATGTCAGGCAGACAAAAACAGACCCATTCCTGTTGGTGACACCCGTTCACGAGCATGACGCATGATCCAGCCGTTGCTTCGCTCGACCATATTTGAGGGAACGTAACAACCCGCACCACACGACACCACCACAGAAATGTTTAAAGAGAGCGTGACATAATTAGAGACTAGTGTACGTACTCTCGTTAAATGGTTTAGCCTCTGGTTGAGCCGCTCCTCCTGCCCCAGCCGCAGGCGGTTGCGGTTTTGCAGCTGTCGCGGGCGCTTGCGATGCCACTGGAGTCTCAGGTCCTTGCGATGCCGCTGGAGTCTCAGGTGCTTGCGGTGCCGCTGGAGTCTGAGGTGCTTGCGGTGCCGCTGGAGTCTGAGGTGCTTGCGGTGCCGCTGGAGTCTGAGGTGCTTGCGGTGCCGCTGGAGTCTGAGGTGCTTGCGGTGCCGCTGGAGTCTGAGGTGCTTGCGGTGCCGCAGGCGGTTGCGGTGCCGCTGGAGTCTCAGGTGCTTGCGGTGCCGCAGGCGCAGGCGGTTGCGCTAACGCCGGCTCGAACAGTGTAACGAGAAAAGTCTGGAATGTCGTTTTATTTATTTATTTATTCCAATTACACTAATTAAGATAATTAAAAATAGACATAGCTTAGAAATAATCTCAATAATTAAACTAAAGACCAAAAACATTTAACACACTTATATTTTTCTAAGTCAGGCGCATGGTTTGCGAGGTGAAACTTTCGCAAAACTGCAGTCACCGACTCACAACGGAGCTCCATTGGCTGCAAAAATGTCACAGGCTGGAGATTCAAATGTGGAGGTCGTATTGAAAGGCAATTTTTTATTCATCAAAACAACAGAAATGCATGAGTGTTTAGGAATGCCTACAATGAAAGAGGAAATCCAACTAAGTGCCAAAAAACAAGACCAGGCTAGAAGGACATGTGAAAGTCTGGCAGTGTCATTAACCACATGTAGCAGAATCAATAGGCTAAAAGGAACCACAGTGGAAGAACTGTCACTGTAAACCCAGGCCAGCAGTTGCATAATGAGAAGAGTTTCTTGGTGGAGTGACCTTCTCTCAACCCACGACGCCTACATCAAATCTACTTATAGTCACAGAAGGACTGATTGTAGATGGCTGAAAAATAGCAAAAAAAAAAAAACGGAGGCGTCGTCGCGTATTGTTGGCAGAATGTAAATGGACCTTTGCCTAGGCTCAACATGAAAAGAATAAAAAGTAACTCCTTGAGCTGCCGCCTGTGGCGCCCCTCTCGCTCTCGATCTGCCGACGCAGAACCGCGAACGCGTCCTCCATCTTGTCGACATATTTTTTTTTATATTGCATAACAAGATGGTCCTTGACTGCGATCTCACCTGATGGTAAGTGACGATGCAGTCTAAGATGGTAGCGGACTAACTTTAAAGGGGCTTGGCGGCACGTCTTTGACGGTAGGGTGGTAATTAGGCATGGTCAAAGCTTCCCACCAGACCAGACCAGAGACAATTTAGGAATTATAAATTCCCAATTTGCCCCCGCCGGTATAATCTGTATGTCCCTAAATGTTTTGTACATGCCAGTTATTGATATTTTTGCTATTGTCTTTCAGTTGTAAGTCTTCTTGTTGATATTTTTACATATTTTTATACACTAGCGAATTGGGATTTTTTGTCCTGTAAGACTAATGTAAGAGTTGGTTGATAAATAAATAAATAAATAAATTTTGTGCATGAATGTTTTTTTTTCTTTTAAAAGAATATCAGCCAAGCTGAACTTGACTGATATTCTCCTCTCCAAATAAGTGAAAACTTGTGTTTGGGAGTGTAATAAATAATAAAATTATAATTTAAGAGTACTTAATGTATAATATTTTTTTTTTTTGAATTTGTGATATATATTGAATATATAATAATTGATATATAATAATTGTCGTTTTGGTAGTTTGTGACCAGTTTTATGAAAAAAAAAACGATTTTTGATTTTTTTGTAGATTTTTAGAATTCATCTGGCTTTTACACCGCGAGTTATAATATATTGTTGGTTTGTCAAATAAAGTACTTAAAATAAAATAAAATAAAATTATAAAAACTTTCTTACCATTACAGCCAAGAGAATTGCAGACTTCATTTTGCAGTTTTCAGTCAATATGTGAACAACTGATGCCAGTGCATTGCCTTTTATAAGAATTTAAACAAAGAAATTTATGAACAATTCAATAATGCACCTGACTACACTAAATGGCTCAAAAACACCTCAACAAAGCTTTGAGTATATAACCTTTGAGCAAAGTATTATAATATACCTACCTAATATCTTCTAAATATATAAAAAAACTAACTGATTCCCGCGTTCGTCCGCGTGGAAAAAGTCTAGAGTGACTTGTTACTATCCGCGAGAAGTTATGTCCTCTATCTCCGATAATATTTAGTAGATCTTCACCAAAATTAGACACAATATTTCTAATAGTACACAATTTATAATAAAAAGACGTGTGGCACTCGGGGACTGCCGCGGTAAAGCTATTGCATAGCATTTTTTATCAACGCCATCTAGCGTTGAGAGGAGTCCCGTGTCAGGTTATTTTCGTTACGGAATTTCTGGATTCGGACTCCACGCTCAAGGCCCGCGATAGAAGCTATGCAATAGCTTAAAAAAAGAATTATCAAAGGGTTTTAGGGGGTATTTTGGAGTGCCAATGAATTCCACATCTCGGAAACATCGTATTTAAACTGCCTTGTTTCCGAGAGGGATGCGTAAAAACTAAAGCATTTCCCAGCGTTAAAAAAAAATTATCTTGAATTAAATTTAAAAACAATCATTTTTAAATTTTACATTTCTCAAAAAGAATTTTTTTTTTTAATTTGGTTACGTAAATGCCTATCATTTTTTGTTACTGTGCTATCATGCTGAGCTGTATTTATAGAAGCTTATATTCAAAATATGACGTGGCTAAAATAGTATTTTTTAGAGGCACATTGATTGTGGCTGACTTCGTAATTTAGGGGACAATGTATATTTTTAGAGGCGATTAATTTCGTAACAAAGGAGGATATTTTACAAGGGTGTCTCTTATCAGGTTGATTCTCATATGTAATATTGATGACAGTTAAAATGTCTATTTATGCGTTATTTATGTCATCTGTCATCTCTTATCTGTTAAAATTAATTTCAAGAAATTCCGATACGTCTTATTGAGGCGTCCAGTTTTAAAACTCGCCATCTTCCAAAATAAGAAAAAATGAGATTTAAATGTAAAAAAAAAACAGTCGGCAGCACTGATTTGGCTAATTTAATCAAATGGGTTGTAAACCTCGTCTTAACCCTTAGAAATATCGTTCAAAAATGAGTACTGTAGCAAAACTTGCCTTTTACCCAAGCTTTTACCTCTCTTATACAGAAAGAAAACTTGCATTAATTTATTAAAAAAAACATTAATGCAGATGGAGCAGTAGCATAAGAAATAATATAAATATTTTTCCAGTAAATAAATTTTTATTTTTATCAATAGGTACTAAAATAATTAATTATACCATTGCTTTACTTGTCTTTATAGTTTATATTATATATTTGTCCCTACAGTCTTACCTTTTCATAACTCTTTACTTTAGGATTGCAATAACAAAACTTGCGTTCTTTCATAAATTTTTTAAGCTATTGCATAGCTTTTATCGCGGGCCTTGAGCGTGGAGACCGAATTCAGAAATTCCGTAACGAAAATAACCTGACACCCCATGCACACGGACTCCTCTCACCGCTAGATGGCGTTGATAAAAAACGCTATGCAATAGCTTTACCGCGGCAGTCCCCGAGTGCCACACGTCTTTTTTTTATTTTAATAATGTTCCAATACAGCAGGATGTCTGGTTTTCCCACAGTGCGTTCCAAATATTATTTGCAATTTTCTAAAATAGTTATAATAACCAAATTCAATAAGGTAAGGTTGTAGTAAAAAAAACTTGATTTACTCAGTTTACCATTTGGGTAAGTTGGCCAGTTTTGCAACTGGACGCCTCAATTGTTCATTGCAAAAACAATAAAGATATTATTGGCTTGACATAAAGTAGAGTTTACACGAAGCCAGTAATGCTGGCGCCAGTCTGCAGACAAGCCAGCGTTGGCCTGGCCCTTGTTGTTTAGACGCGGCCAATCATTCACGGATTTTTTCTTCTGGTGTGCACACGTTTGGAAAAAATAATGAATACGCGGCAAAGGCTGTTGAAAAAGAAATGTTTAAGGAATATCTCTGCACTATTAAGAGAAGAGTTGAGTCCTCTTCGTTGAATTTTCTCGGCATTTTGTCGCAGAAATTCCAAATAAAACAACAAAGAACACACACCGTACGGACGTTCGCCAGTGACTGGCGAGACTCGTCTACACGTGTCCGCAACGCTGGCGCGGGGGTCGAAGGGTATGCGGGCGGAGGTCACTGGCTAGTAAAATAGACGGTCGCTCTATTCTCGCCAGCGTTGGCCGCCAGCGCTGGCTTGGCTTGAAAAACTGTTTACACAAGGCCAATACCAAGCCAGCACTGGCTGCCAGTCTTATTGGCAGCCAGTGTTGGCTCCGTGTAAACTATGCTTTATTCCATTCGTTTGCGGGCTTTACCGGTCCTTAAAGAGGAAGGGAAGCATTGATCGATTTGTTTCTTAACTAGCTTATGCCCGCGACTTCGTCCGCGTGGATTTAGTATTTAAAATCCCGCGGGAACTCTTTAATTTTCCGGGATAAAAAGTAGCCTATGTGTTATTCCAGGCTATAATCCATCTAAGCCTTAATAGCCTAACGCTTAAAGGTGCAGACTGAAAACTGAAAGGTCGCAGGTTCGAACCCCACCCGTTGCACTATTGTCGTACCCAATTCTAGCACAAGCTTTCCGCTTACTTGGAGGGGAGAGGAGGCTCCTACTTACCTAATAATACCCTTTTTTTTTTTTTTATTCGATGACAAGATAGCCCTTGACTGCGATCTCACATGATGGTAAGTGACGATGCAGTCTAAGATGGTAGCGGGCTAACTTGGGAGGGGCATAGCAGTGTAAATTCAACCCATACCCCTGATCGGTTTCTACACGCCATCGTGCCGGAACGCTAAATCGCTTGACGGCACGTCTTTGACGGTAGGGTGGTAACTAGCCACGGCCACCCACCAGACCAGACCAGAGACAATTTAGAAATTATAAGTTCCTTAATTGTCCCCGCCGGGAATCGAACCCGAGACCTCCCAGTCATAAGACCACAGCGCTCACCACTGCGCCAGGGAAGTCGTCAAAACCTTAACTTCAGCTTGGCTAATATTCAAAATCGGTTCAGGCGTTGCGACGTGATTGAGTAACAAAAATCTGTCTATTTATCCAAACTCGCATTTATATTGAGTAGGGTTAGTAATTTAGTAGGATATACGACCTCCTTGGCGCAGTGGTGAGCGCTGTGGTCTTATTTGGTATGATCGGGAGGTCTCGGGTTCAATTCCCGCCGGAGGCAATTTGGTAATTTATAATTTCTGAATTGACTCAGGTCTGGTCTGGCCGTGGCTAGTTACCACTCTATCGTCAAAGACGTGCCGTCAAGCGATTTAGCGTTCCGGTACGATGACGCGTAGAAACAGATTAGGGGTATGGGTTGAATGTGCCATACCGCTACCATCTTGGACTGATCGCAGTCGAGGACTAACTTGTAAAAAAATTAATAAAAAAAAAATATCTTTTCACATACGTGGTTGAACCACGATTGTAAGGATGACCAGAAGGGGTAAATCCAATTGTTATCTAAGGTCAATTAATGTTGAACTTGTCACAAGTACTTAGTAATTACTTGAGACCTTCCTTACTGCATGTACCGTATATAAGACGCGTCGGGAACGGTGCAGTACCAGTCAGCAGTTCCACGTGCTAGCTACCAGCCAACACCAACGCAATACCAACGTTCAACATGAAGTCCGCAGCTACTTTCCTGCTCATCGTGGTAAGACCTAACTATACTTGCTTTTTTTAATCTGAAATAGGCTTGCGCTTGACGACAATCGGTACTGGATAGCACTGATGAGGTCTAGGCCGGAGTGCGCTTGCCTAGAAGATGCCTATTCGCTCTTGCCTTGAAGGTACTCAAATTATAGGCGGCAGGAAACACAGATGCTGGAAGAGTGTTCCACACCTTAGCGGTTTTTATCAGAAACGTTGAATTAAACGTTTCGTTCGAGTAGGTTGGATTTCTTCCACATAAGGATGCCAACGCTCACGACTTCTCGCAGTTCTGTGGTAAAAAGGTAAAGGTGGAATGAGGTACTAGGTTGTGTTTATAATGGGGAAGACTGCTGCCAATTTTATTAGTTCCAACTAGAAGGCCAAGTGAATGTAATCACTTCGTTTTATCTTGAGGGCGTCAACTGTTTGGCAAAAATTAACTGTCAATCTCCACAGGAAATGTCGAATGAATGGTTCAGATGGTGGTGGAAACCTGTCGTAATTCGCAAGTCGCTTATTCCTTGGAGGACAGGAAGGTCGCTTGGAATGCCTCCTGTGTAGACACTCAAGCTGCATGCCGCATCCAGGCGACCTCCTCTATGGCGGACGCTGCGGCTCCTAGCGCCGAACAGGCTAAGAAGCGCAGGGAAACCTTGATAGTAGTTTCTTATTTATGCCTTTTGGAGTGAACGCAGTGGGGTCGTGGGCCCGCAGGCTCGGCACTTTTTGTAGAACTGTCGAAAAGGGTTATCGAGTCCACCGGGGATACGAGAGCTGGCAGCTACCTTGGCCGAAGCCAATGCAAGCCAAAGGGGCAATGCTGTCAGCATCTTGGGTACTATGCCACACGCGGTGATTTCAATGGGGTTTTAGATTTTATTTAGTTTATTTTCAATTTATTTGCAATTTCATCAAGGATTTAGGACATGGTACTCAGGTACACAGTGTCGATGTTATAGTGTCCGTCCTAACTGGAAAAAATAATTTTCAGTTTACTTAGTTAGCGACCACGTTTCGGATGCATAAGTCATCACTGGCAACACGCACTGTTCGAAGACTTTAGTCTTCAGGCCCTGAGGGATTTTAGACGAGATGACATTTTAAAGCTTCCCAAATATTGTCCAGACGAGTTGGTTTTCGCAGTTAATCACTTTTAAGCGGCTGAGCTTTTGATGCTCCACAATTACTTAAACGGCTCACAAGCGACACAGCTTTCCGGTAAGATGCCATGTAGAGATACTGATTAGAGTTATGCTCTGGTAGCATGGGCGGGAGAAATTTTATCCCTGGGAAAAGGATAAAACGTTCATCCCCTCGCTTAGCTTTATCCACCCGTCGAGCATGGGCACAGCGGTGGAAATAACACTCAGTGGATATACTTATAGAAATATAAATCGCCTTCTCCTCTGTCGCCATGCTTTAGCATAGGGAAAAGATAGTTTTATCCCCTGTCAGTGGATAAAATCGGGGGATAAAACTTTTATCTCCTGCCCATGTTACCAGTGATGGGTTTAATTAAACTGCCATACGCCTTGCAGGCTAGCCCGCTTCCATCTTAGACTGCATCGTCACAAATGGCCAGTTTGCGAAGCGTTAACTTGTATTTGGAAAAATTACAAAGTGGTATGAATTTTTCAGGCCGTCTTCACTGTACTGTACTCCGCCACTTGCGTCTCCGGTGCACCCGATTCCCTTGGAGACGACGGTAAGGAACTATCCCTTAACTACCCCTTTGTCAAACACACAGTGAACCGAACACGTGGCGAAAGGGAAACGAGGTGAGGCGTCGCGCAGTACTGAGACGCGCGCAATATTTTCATATTTATCTTTTTCAATGCATTGTTATAGTCGTTATTGTTTGAATGTATTTTATTAAGCGTTTAATATTTCACGTGGTTTCGATGGAAGGCGCCGACAAGAAAAGAGAGTGTGAAGTATCACACTCTCTCTTCTAATAATAAAAAGTAATAGTAGTACTATTTTATAGTGTAAGACTGGGGCCATAACCTGTTTGAATGTATTTTATTAAAGCGTTTAATATTTCACGTGGTTTCGATGGAAGGCTCTGGCAAGAAGAGAGAACAAAGAGCCGTGACAAAGAGTAAAGTTGACAATCACAGATAATACAATGTCATAATTACGTACATAACAGATTATAATATTTATGGCATATATACACTACTAGCTGTTGCGCGCGACTTCGTCCGCGTCAATTTCTGTTATTATGATCGCGATTAAGAAGTTTTTAAAAGAATATAATTTAAATATGGATAATTTTCCCCGTTTTTGCAAAATTTTTCACTGATGCTCCGCTCCTATTGGTCGCAGCGTGATGTTATATAGCCTAAAGCCTTCCTCGATAAATGGACTATCCAACACAAAAAGAATTTTTCAATTCGAACCAGTAGTTCCTGAGATTAACGCGTTCAAACAAACAAACTCTTCAGCTTTATATGTTAGTATAGATATAGATCTATCCAACAATTATGGCGTATATTATACAACTAGCCTTTGCCCCCGCGACTTCGTCCGCGTGGAATTAGATTTTGGGGTGGTATTTTCAAAAACTGTGACACACGTACTTCTTTATTTTTAGCTGAAAGCTCAAATACCAACTTTGATGGAAACAGCTTGAAAAATGACGGACTTTCATATAAACTTGCATCCCCTATTTAAACCCCTTAGGGGTGGAATTTCCAATAATCCTTTCTTAGTGTGCGCCTACGTCATAAAAGGAACCAACTGTAAAAATTTCAAGTTTCTAACTTCAGTAGTTTAGGCTGTGCGTTGATATCTCGGTCAGTCAGTCAGTCAGTCAGGACTTTGAATTTTATATCTATATATAGATATGGGGTATTTATTAACACATTCAATAAACTGGGTTGACAAGACGACGCTGACTAGTATGTGTGTGTGAAGTGGCGGAGCCTCACGTGTGTTTGTGTTGCAGTGGACGGTGTTCTCATCGGGGTGAAGCATGCAGCGACAAACGTCGTCGGCGGAGTGAAAACGGTAGGGTTTAGTATCATCAAGGCTGTCCAAGGCTTAATTGATGGAGCGAGTGAGGGATTGGTACGTATAGCTTGGTAACAGCTAAATCAAAAATCAAAATCAAAATTTATTTATTTCATGTAGGCCAACTTGTAGCTCTTATGACACGTCATAAATCTTACACCGGTTCGGAATGCAGATTCTGCTGAGAAGAGCCGGCAAGAAACTCAGCAGTTGCTCTTTTCAAAAACAATTTTTTTACAATGGTTAACAAAACTATGCTATGCACACAGTGTTTCCACAAAGAAGTTTCAAAAATGCACACCACAACCTAACACATGTTAAGATGGGTAGACACAAAGCAGACCCATTCCCGTTGGTGGCACCCGTTCACGAGCACGACGCATGATCCAGCCGTTGCTTCGCTCAACCATATTTGAGGGAACGTAACAACCCGCACCACACGACACCACCACAGAAATGTTTAAGAGAGCATGACATACTTAGGCCACCCATGTTAAGGCGTCGAATTAAATACTTATATTAAGATACTCATTTTAAGACATAACTGAGACACAAATAAAGTGGAAACACTGTAGAACAGAATACAATAGAATCATGTTACATCTATCAAATGATCCTCCATGTGAACCCAGATGACTTTATGCCGAGATCTATAGAGCAGGCTCCGACTCAAGATAGAGGTTAGAACGAGACACAAATATGCTCTGAAATAAGTCTGTCTCGTTTTACCTCTTTCTTGACTCTGAGCTAAGTGAGTGCGGCCTATAGATTTCTGCCTTATTCACATAATTAATCACACTAATATTACAAAGGCGAAAGTTTGTGTATGTATGTTTATTACTCCTTCACAAAGAATGAACCGATTTGGCTGAAACTTGGAATGGAGATAGCTCAAACCCAGGATTAAAACAAATTTTCCTGGAAAATAAAGGAGTTCTCGCGGAAATTGAGAAACCTTAATCTACGCGGACGAAGTCGTGGGCATCATCTAGTATAACCAGACCTGGCGCACTCCGCAGTAAACTGCGGAATTACAAGTACAAATGCGATGGGATAAGGCTAACAGTTCGCCTTCCAGTGCGGGGTCGCCACTCCAGCACTTTGGGACCCCAACGACCGTCAGCTCTTCGAACTCTGTGCCCCTCCAATTTCCTCTTCAGCTTCGAAATTCGATGTGCTATGTGGGTAACTTTGGTTTGTCGGTAACTTTCTTTTTTTATTAGGTATCTCAAGTTTTAGGGGGCTTTCGTCCGACACGGACACGCCAGCCCATCGTGACCTAAGTTATAAATTATTCTAGTGGAATGTAACAGCGGTAACTTTCTTGTTTTTACAGACAGGTAAACCGAAACATGAACCGAAAAATGCGCAACAATGACGGGAACGCGTAGGCGCAATCAACAACAACATTCTGAACACAATTGTGTTATATAAACAATAAATTTTCATTTAATTTGCATTTTTGAGTTTTTTTATTTTTAAAAGTTAAGCCAAACTTAACGTCGCACCTTGGGAAAGACCACAGCAGAATAGAATAAAATAGAAGAATTTTTTATTCAAATTAATGTTGTAGTAGTAATAAAAGGCATGTAATTAAACGAGCTTCTATTTAATACCATTATTGGCTTCTAAATTACTAAGTCAGCTTCAACTAGTGAGCCTCTAAAAAATATAATTTTAGCATCTATATTTATAACTTAGATTCAAACCGTGAGCCGTTAGACTCCTAAAATACTTAAATATTAGCATCAAATAATACACCAAATCTTCAACCACATTTTTATTTTATTTTTTGTGAGAAAAATGAAATAAAAAAATGTTTCTAACTAAATAAAAAAACGTTTTTTTTTTTGATAAAATGAAATTAAAAAAATTATTGTTTTTAAATTTAACTCAAGATAAATACCTACACATAACATTATAACATTTTTGAAAAAAAAATCAAATTTTTTTTCAACTTTTTTTTAGTTTTAGGTAGGTTTACGATCCCAACAGAACCTAAGTGCCCGGCCTTCGGCCGGGCACCAGAATATTCATGTATAACCCTAACCTAACCTAACTTTAGTTTAAAGAAAAAATTATACAAAAATAATTGCAATATTAACACACTAACAACAGAACAACAAAAAAAAAAACAAATGCATGTTTTGAATGGCGCTCTCTGATTGGTGCAAATAGCCATAACCAACGAGATCGTGCAAATTGCCAGTCGCATCCGTCTCACTCGCACCAACGAGATCGTGCAAATGGCCAGTCGTATCCATCTCACTCGCACCAAATCGTGCAGTGGCAGTGGACAATAATAAAAATAGTGGCTCTTTATTTGATGCTTTCTTTGGAATATTTTGTGGCCATTGTAAAGAAGCCGAGTTAGTAAATTAGAAGCATCATCATTTTCCCGTTGCTGAGTTATTAAATTAGAAGCTAGGTTTTGATGCCAAAAAATAAATTTTGTTGGTCGACTTATTATATCCCGTAATAAAACACAAAACATAATTCGGCAGGTTTAATTAGATGAAAACCCTCTGCATACATTAGGTAGGTATTAGGCGTTGTCCTAATATAAAGCGAATGCGCGATTATCGCGCGAATAAGCGATGCGAGCGGCCGCGGGTTCCACTGCGCTTCGTCCCATCGCGCGAATGCCTATTAGGACACCTATTCAAGATCAGTATGTTTGATCGCGCGTTCGTACGAATAAAATTCGCGCGAACTTGCGATGATCGCGCATTCGCGTTGTATCAGGACAACGCCTTAGGTATAAACCATAAACCACACCCCCACAACTGACAGCTGTCAAAGTCCCCGCGTTGCCACAGAATCAATTACATTCTGTGTGAACTCCCCATCCTCAACATAAACGCAGTTTCTTGGAGGATGGCAGATAAAATACAGTAAAAGCTCCTTATTCGCGCTTCCTTCATTCGCGTTTTCACTATTCGCGGATTAAAAAATTGTGACCCAATTCCTATATTCGCGGCTAGATTTCTCTATTCGCGGATCTAATCGGTACGTCAGTACATACATAAAAAGGATTCCAATAGGTATCAAGCCCAATATCCTTTGTAAACGCGTCGTCAAATGGACTAATATTTGAAAAATCTCAGTGAAGGTTTAAGAATGGCAAATGAGCTTTGTGGTTTTTTATGAAAGCTGATCCGTCTATAGAACAAAGTCTTATTTTTAAGAGGCAAATTGCTAATGCCCCTGCTGAATAGCAGTCTGAATTGAAGGAGCTTTTAAAAAGCTTCAAGCAAGAAAAAATTACAAAATTCTTTAAACCATTGCCTAAACCTGAAAATAATAATTGATAAAATATGGTCAAAAACTTAAGTTAAATTGTTTTTTTTTTAATATATTTGTTTTTTATTTTGTCACCTAGGAACGCATCCCCTATAATCCCATACAAATTACCGTTCCATATTCACGGTCTATTTACGGAACGTATCCCCCGCGAATAAAGAGCTTTTACTGTAATTAAAAAATGTATTGTTATATATAGATCTTGAACAATAAATAAAATTACACTAATGGGGCCCGTACACGGCCAAACATGTTTGTCGAATTTTATGTTTTTAGGTACCTACTCAACCACACCCCACAACTGACAGCCGTCAAACTCTCCGTGTTGCCACAGAATCAATTACACTCATGCCCGGGCTCCACCTGCGCCGTAACGCGTAAATTAACACGATAGTAAATTACGCAGAGTCAAATTCAAATTCATTACGCAGAGTCAAATTCAAATTCAAAATTTATTTATTTCATGTAGGCTAACTTATAGCTCTTATGACACGTCATAAATCTACCACCGGTTCGGAATGCAGATTCTGCTGAGAAAAACCGGCAAGAAACTCAGCAGTTGCTCTTTTCAAAAAAAAAAATTTTTTTTTTTACAAAGCTTTGCTATGTATACAGTGCTTCCACAATAAAGCTTCAAAAATGCAAAAATGCATACGTAGGTACACCAATCCAACGCATGTCAAGACGGGCAGTCAAAGCAGACCCATTCCCGTTGGTGGCACCCGTTCACGAGCATGACGCATGATCCAGTCGGTGTTAATTTATGCGTTAGGGCGCAGGTGGAGCCCGGGCATTGTAGAGAACAGCGCGCTAGCCCCGCGAGTCGGCGGGCGGGCGCCACTGCACGGCGCCGATCTTCCTGTTGATCTCGCTGAGGATGAGCTGGCAGCGCGCGAGCTGCGCCGGCCGCAGCTGCGGCGTGGGGTCGCGCGCGCGCTCTCCGCCCGCCGGCGAGCGCTTGGCGCGCCGCAGCGCACGCCGCCGCCGCGCGCGCGCCGTGGCTAGTGACAACAACACTAGCGATAGAAAAAAGGTAAAGGAAACAGACTTCCACTCCTTCCGAGTTAGCCCGCTACCATTTTACTTCTAACTAGCTGTTGCCCGCGACTTTGTCCGAAGAAGAAAAGAAAGAAGTTTTTAAAAGAATATATTTTAAATATGGATAATTTTCCCCGTTTTTGCAACATTTTTCACTGATGCTTCACTCCTATTGGTCGCAGCGTGATGTTATATAGCCTAAAGCCTTGATCGATAAATGGACTATCCAACACAAAAAGATTTTTTCAATTCGAACCAGTAGTTCCTGAGATTAGCGCGTTCAAACACAAACAAACTCTTCAGCTTTATAATATTAGTATCTAGTTGCTACTGCTCCATCTGCATTAATGTTAGTGTTAACGGCTGCGCTCAAATGGATTAGCGCTTAGGCTCTAATGTCATCTATAAAGAGGAAAGATTTGTATTTAACTAAGTATGTTTGTAACGAATTGGCTCAAAAAGTACTGGACCGATTTGGCTGAAATTTAAAATGGACATAGTGATGTGTATACCTATGTATAGGTACCTACCCTGCTTACGCGCTGTACACCAATCAGCAATCAGTAATAAAGGAGTCGTCGTCAATAGCGGTTGTTTTAATTACTACGTCTCATACGCTTCACATAGACTATACCTTACTAATATTATAAAGAGGAAAGATTTGTATGTAACTTAGTATGTTTGTAATATGTTTGTAACGAATTGGCTCAAAAAGTACTGGACCGATTTAGCTTAAAACATAGGCTACTTTTTATCCCGAAAAAAATTATAGTTCCCGTGGGACTCCAAAAAAACCTCAATCCACGCGTACGAAGTCGCGGGTATCAGCTAGTTAGTAATATTACAACACATTTAATGCAGTAAAATATTGGCCCCATCTGCGTAATGCCTTTATTATCGTGTTAATTTACGCGTTATGGCGCAGGTGGAGCAGGAGCTTAAACCGATTTCTGTGAATATTTTTTTAATCGATACAAAAACTTTTTTATTTTTAATTCTCATTCACACAAAAACTTGACGAGAGCTCCTATAGAAACTTCGGGTTTCAACTCCTCAATCCTGATGCTGCAGGGGTACTGCCCACCTAAACTGGGGATTTAGGAACTGTCGATTATGAAAAGTTATTGTAAACTGTGGAGATTTAGGAACTGTCTATTGTGAATTGAAGGAGCGGACGAAGTCGCGGGCGTCCGCTAGTAATATAATATAAATACAAGATTTTAGATGGCCCTAGTATTCATACAGGACGATTTTTTAGATAGTCCACTAATTTTTTTGGTCATTTCATGGTCATACTATTCGACGAAATTATAATACGCGTTCAGAGGTCAACGGCCGCCGCGCGCGCCTAATGTATCAACAGCTGATAGATTACGTTTGTAGGGTGACCCCACTTAGTACTTTCAAGGCAAGAGTGAATAGGCATGTTCTAGGCAAGCGCGCTCCAACCTAGACCTCATCAGTGCTATCCAGTATTGATTGTCGTCAAGAGGACTATTAGGAGGAGGAAGACTATTTCGGATTAAAAAAAAAGTAAAAAATATGAAGGGATAGTAATGGAACCACTGAATACTTACCATTTTCTATCTTTCCTTTCCCTTTGTAATCTTCATCACCATAGTTCTTTGATAAAGATCTCTTCTTTGGTGACTGAAAAAAAAATTACTTAAGGGCCAGTTTACCTTTTGCATCTCTCTCTCTCGCACATTCTAATATTTTCAAAATTATCGTAAAAGTCTCATTATACTTTTGACCAAAGTGGTTCAGTACTATATTTGACAATATTATTAGTCTATTATATGAAAATGAAATGGAAATACATTTATTCTAAAAACAACTTTATATAAAATCTTCCGCTAGATTTGTAAAGCCATGCCACAACTAATAGCCGTGATAGGCCACCTGTGGTATATTAAGTATGTCATTTTTTTTATATAGCGGGCAAACGAGCAGGCGGGTCACCTGATGTTAAGTGATTACCGTCGCCCATGAACACTTGCAATAGCAAATGCACCACCAATGCGTTGCCTGCTTTTCAGGAAGGAAGTTGAAGGGAAATGATTCCACAAATTGTTGTATTATGTCAGTATGTACTCGAACGAAACGCTTTAATTCAACGTTTCTGATAAGAACCGCTAAGGTGTGGAACACTCTTCCAGCATCCGTGTTTCCTGCCACTTATAATTTGAGTACCTTCAAGGCAAGAGTAAATAGGCTTCTTCTAGGCAAGCGCGCTCCAACCTAGACCTCATGAATGCTATCCAGTATTGATTGTCGTTAAAAATTTTATGAATACTGGTATTTTTAATTCTATTTTTAGCAATCCATTGAGTAATTCGACTGTTAAAGTATATAGATTTGTTAGTGATTCTCTCAAATTGATATAGTTATATAGGTAGTTCATTTTGTATGTATTAATTGTATTATTATAATTGTAATATTTTGTGAGTACCGATGGGGCTGACATGAAGGTCACCTTCAAAAGTCCCTTATTAAAAATGAGAATAAAAAAAAAAACCCCTATTTCATATAAAAAAAAGAGTTAACAATCCTACCTTTCGTTTTGCCTTCTGGTAATGCTGTGCATCGTAGAACTGTGGTTGGGAGCGCCTCACTCGGCCTGTCCTCCGTTTTATGTCCTCCACTGCTGGCAGGGAGTCAGCGCCACGACGCGCAGCGAAGAATGTGTGCCCGCATTTACATGACTTTGACGCTACGGCTACCTGAAAAGTAAGACTAGGACTATTATATTGTATATGTATAAAGAGGTGGAAATTTATTTTTTTTAAAAAGAATATTAGCCAAGCTGGACTTGACTTATATTCTCGTCTTCCCTCCAAATAAGCGGAAAGCTTGTGCTAGGAGTGGGTACGACAATAGTGCGGGCGGGTCTCGAACCTGCTACCTTTCGGTTTTCAGTCCACACCTTTAACCGTTGGCCTATTGAGACTTCAAAATTTGTCATATTATCATTTGACAATGAAGTACTTTATTATACTCTTCGTCATTCGCCACATTCTTCATCATTTCATCCCTAGGGATTCCCGTGGGACTCTCTTGTAATCTCAGGGATAAAAAGTAGTCTAAGTGTTATTCCAGTCTATAAATAATCTATCTCTGTACTTACTAAATTTCAGCCTAATTGGTTCAATTGTTGCAGCGTGATGGAGTAATGAACATCCCTCCATCCATCCATACATTCAAACTTTCACATCTAAATATATAAAAGGCAATGGTGACTGACTGACTGATCTATCAACGCACAGCTCTAACCACTGGACCGATCGAGCTGAAATGAAATTTGGTATACAGGTAGCTGTTAGGACGTAGACATCCGCTAAGAAAGGATTTTGGAAAATTTCAACCCCAAGAGGGTTAAATAGGGGGTTAAAAAATCGAACCTAACGTGAGCGAAGCTGCGGGTTAAAGCTAGTTTATAATATTAGTAGGATTAGCAATATGAGCCCCTAACATAAGATCTTAAATTTATTTTGTTTATTGTTTAAATTTATACGGTCAGATTATATTGATATATTATAAAAACAATAGTTTTTATTGTTTTAGTTTAGTTAGGCAATTAAAACCTAAAATTAACCCTATAATATACCTACTTAGCAAATTAACATTACACATTAGTACTTAACCATCTAAGACGGATGCCTATGTCTTAACAGCTACCTGTATGCCAAATTTCAGCCTGATCCGTCCAGTGGTTTGAGCTGTGCGTTGATAGATCAGTCAGACAGTCAGTCAACTTAGCCTTTTATATATTTAGAAGGTTTTTTATAATCTTAGTAAGGATTAATAAACAAACCTGCATCTCGCACTTAGGGCAGCTTTTCGCTATCATTTTATTTTTCCCCATTTTGAAACAATTTTCTAATCGTCCTTTTTTTATTTACTAATTAGTACTCTCACTTATTTCTGTTTGTAATTACTCAAGATAAACCATGAGTCCATAATATATATTGAAAGGTCTGATTTGAATAATTTAGAATCATTAATCATTAATAAATGATAAATATATTTAAGAAATTCAACAAATCAACATGTAAATTATTGACGTGTTGATAATTGATAAATTAAAGATTTTTTAGTGAGAAAAGTTCAGTCATGTCAAAATATATATTTTGACATTGACGCTGTCCTTTAAGGACTCATATATTTTTAGCCGATCGCCCTGCAGTCATCAAAAGAAGATTGCGATTGATTGCGATCGTCACGAATCACGATTAGAGGTGGGCAATACTAATGAAATCATTCGATTACGAAGATGTCTCGAGATATTTCGATTATGACAAGTTAGTAATTAATAATTACTACCTAATTATAGTTAGTGATCGCAGCCGTGAGTCGATGCAGTGCAGAGCGAGTGATACACGATGGTCAGCACTGTACGCCGCGCTGCCTGCGCCGCGCATCCCTGTCACTCGCATGGATATAGTCACAACACAGTAGTATACTACGCTTACGCGCATGTTAAATAATGTTCTCTCTAACTTTTAAAGCAAGTACTTATTACTGCAACGAAGTGATATAATATTATCATTAAAAGAGTTAATCTTCTCTTCTTTTTTTCTTCAATCTAAGAGATCTTTCATCAAAAAATACTAAAACAAGTAAACTTACTGTTAAATTACTCCACCAAAAACGCCTCACGTTTCACATGACCGAAACAAACCAAAACAGTCGACGTCTATTCTACGCAAAAGCCAAAGAGCGACTCTCGCGTCTCTCGACTATTTAATATTTACGACAGAATTAGTAATACAAATTAGTAACGTAATTTCATAATCAATTATCATCATTAGTATTACAAAATAATTCGATTACACCAATCATTCATAATCGCCCACCTCTAGTTACGATCGTCACCATATTGTCAGACTAGGTAGATATCTGTGCACTGTAGCATTAAGGTAAAAACAGACTGAGCGTACGTACGCAACGTATACTATGCGATATGGGAGAGTAGATGTGCACACTTGTCCCGCGTACACAACGCATTTGACGTCAGACTCATGAGTAATTTCTTCAGGTGCTGTTGTGCACAATGTTTTCCGATTCTGAGAGTGAATTTGAGGACGATTTACTACGTTTGTTATTTATAAATGAATATTTGCGTAATGTAGCATCGCGATATTCAATGCATTTAATATTATAAATGGCTTCATATTGTCTAACCAAATCAATCAATTGTTCGTCTCCCATTTTCAAAGCAAAGCGTACCAACGTCTATTCGAGACTGACGCGCTGCAAATGTAAATTCTAGAAACACACAGGGCCCCAAGTCTGCTATTTTACATGTCATTGTCATGTACCGCAATACAATTACAATACAATTATCATTGGTCCAAAATTTCGTAGTCTACTAAATTCACAATGGTCGTTCGATTTCTTATAATTAGATTGTAATTTAATGATACCTCGGTATTGGAATTAGCTTAAAAAGCGTTTCCCGAAATGAGTTTCAAAAAAAACTACATATTAAAAACGTTTATTTAAGCTAGATTTAAAGCTAGATGTGTCAGTGGCAAACCATCGGTAAACAATTGTGACGCCATTGAATTAGTAGACTACCAAAATTGCTAAAAGTAGCAATTGGGATGTCATTGATAGGCAATGTAACTACAATTGCAATAGCAGACTTGGGCCCCTGGTCTTACGCGTGGGATGGCGTATGATTATCCCCTCCACCTTCCCACGCCGATCTGGACTGACAGAAATAACGTTGCGTGTGAACGCGTGTAAAAGCATTGCGTATGACAGTATGTTTCTAATTCGACGGTTTTCATACAAATTAATGAGTCTAGATGTCGTAATGCGTTGCATACGTTGCGTACGTAAGCTCAGTCTGTCCTTACCTTTAATTTTTAGTCAATCACGCAGTTATCACGCAGCTGTAGTCTATGGCTGTAGTAATATGTCTGTACCACAAACATATAAGAGTAAGTCTTACTCTTATATGTTTGTGGTCTGTACCGTCTGTACCTACTTGCCTTCTCTGTTTACGGTAGGTACATACTCTGTGTTCAACATATATTCTGTGCATATATTCAATCAAAGAGGACAAGCACAATGAGCAACTTTGTTTCAGACTAAAAATCAAATACTCTATTTTGTTAGTGATGTACCTATTTTGTTAGTATCCCATTATTGAAAATAATTAACTTTACCTATACAAATTTTTAATAACGTTAATTAATGCTAAAGCGGAAATAACATTATATTTTATACTTATATAAATAAATAAATAAACATATTATCTCTCGTAAGTATCTGTGTTATTATTTAATAATGGGGTCACAAGGTGAAATCAAACAACTCTTAAAATATAAATAATTCTTACCTACTAATAATTATCATGAATGCGAAAGTGTGTTTGTTTGTTGGTTTGTCCTTCAATCACGTCGTTCCACGACGGATCGCTGTGATTTTTACATGGATAACTATCGTTGAGGACTAGGAGATGGGCTATTTTTTTAATAGAGGCTACCTGTTACACCACACGGGCAACGTATCGAGGTGATTTTTTGCATGGGTATAGTCGAGAACTTAGGGAGTGACATTGAATAGAATAGAATAATTTTAAGCTATTGCATAGCTTCTATCGCGGGCCTTGAGCGTGGAGACCGAATCCAGAAATTCCGTAACGAAAATAACCTGACACCCCCCACTCCGACCGGCACAGCGGTGATAGCGGCGATGACTTGGGTGTCGCGACAGGCTCGACGGGAACACGGACTCCTCTCACCGCTAGATGGCGTTGTAAAATATGTTTGTTAATAATTATAATTGCATAAGTTGATAAAAAATGCTTTCAGTTCTAAGTATGGGGAACCCCAAAATTTATTGTTTTTTTTTTCTATTCTTGTGTGGAAATCATAATGCGGTTCATAGAATACATCTATTTACCAAGTTTCAACAGTAAAGTTCTTATAGTTTCGGAATGAAGTGGCTGTGACATACGGACGGACAGACAGACAGACAGATATGACGAATCTATAAGGGTTCCGTTTTTTGCCATTTGGCTACGGAACTCTAAAAACTGATGAATTGAGAGCGTCCTCCTTTTTAGAAGTCGGTTATTTTTTTTTTAATAAGTAAGCATCTTTATCGCCAAATCTAACTCACATTCGACTAATAATAATTTATGTGAAGTTATAATCACATACTTGTAATAACATCGTGATCAGAGACACAACACTCGTCATAATGGAGAGACGTATATTGTTGACTCTCTTTGTGACCTTTTTGGCACAGGCCAACTGTTTCGTGTAAGTGTTATACACTTTTTATTCAAATACTTATAAGTAGGCAGAAATAAGTACTCAAAAAACTATATGCAAGGGACATGTTAACAAAAACTTTATAAATAAGTTACACTAATTAAATCCTTACTAACATTATCTTACTTAACTAGTTATTTTTTTATTTTTTATTTATTCAAATCAAATCAAATCAAAATTTATTTATTTCATGGAGGTCAACTTGTAGCTCTTATGACACGTCATAAATCTACCACCGGTTCGGAATGCAGATTCTGCTGAGAAGAGCCGGCAAGAAAATCAGCAGTTGCTCTTTTCAAAAAAAAAATTTTTTTACAATGGTTAACAAAACTATGCTATGCACACAGTGTTTCCACAAAGAAGTTTCAAAAATGCACACCTACCACAACCTAACACATGTTAGGATGGGTAGACACAAAGCAGACCCATTCCCGTTGGTGGCACCCGTTCACGAGCATGACGCATGATCCAGCCATTGCTTCGCTCAACCATATTTAAGGGAACGTAACAACCCGCACCACTATTTATTTATTAAAGAAGAATTGACAATATTTATTTACTTAATGCTACCGTCCAACTGCAGGACAGTTTGTTAACGATCTGTGCCCTCATTTTTAAACTTTAAAATTAAATAGTTACTTACAGATACAATTAATTATATATAAACAAAAAGTTATCCCTTGCTATTCCTTATTTTCCTTAAAATGCGAAAGTATGTTTGCTTGTTGGTTCGTCCTTCAATCACGCCGCAATAAAGCAAAGGATTGACGTGATTTTTTACACGGGTATAGTAGAGGACCGGGAGAGTGACATAGGCTTTTTATCCCGGAAAATCAAAGAGCTCCCGCGGGATTTTAAAAACTAAATCCACGCGAGCGAAGCCGCGGGCATCAACTAGTATGTATATATTTCTTTATGATATTACTAGTTGATGCCCGCGGCTTGCTTCGCTCGCGTGGATTTAGTTTTTAAAATCCCGCGGGATCGAACCCGAGACCTCCCAGTTATAAGACCACAGCGCTCACCACCGCGCCAGGGAGATTGTCAAAAATAAGATTGAATAGTGAATAGTAAATACGGTTCTCAAATAACTTCATAATCTTGCTGCGTTAAGGTTCAATGACGACTGATAACATTGGAGTGAGGTTAAAACAACAACCAACTCTAATGTATCGGATAGGTAATAGACATGCTTTTATCTTTATATATTACATCTTTATGTAGGGACCTTGAAATAAGGTATTTGACTGTTGTCATAATGTATAAAATAGCATATTATATAATATATATAATAAACATATAATAGCATAAACATAAAAATTATTTTTACAAAATTGACTTCTAACACCACTACTAAGTACTCGCATATCAATAATTGTGCCCATAAAATTGGAAGAGTTCCCTCGATTTTTAACCGATTCCCAAAAAGGAGGAGGTTATCAATTCAGCCGGTTATTTTTTTTTTCGAAATTCGAAAAACGAATTTTGGCTTCAAAGGATAGCGGGAGTAAATTTAATTTTTAGGCCCATGGGAGTTTTCATTTCTCTCTTCTGATTGGTCCGCGTTCGTGCTTCAGTGTGTGTTTATTAATACTGCGCTCGTTACAGAAATCTGTCGATCGCTCATTCCGTTCGAAATTCAAATATGTTCGAGAAGCTGTTGTCTTCGATAAGTCACGTGATCAATTTGTCGATCGGATATACGCCCATACATTTTTTGAATTTCGAACGGAATTATGGCTGCTAGTCCAATCAATATAGGTTGATACTCCTTGTTATTACACAAATAACTATTTTTGATTACAGATCAGTAATACCGCAGACCTATGACAGCATAGTGATAGGGCTGGGGTCGGCGGGCAGCACGGCGGCGGCCGAACTGGCACGCGCGGGGCGCCGCGTGCTGGCCTTGGAGGCGCAGGGCAGAGTCGGCGGCAGGGTGTGGACCGTGCCCTTTGGAGATGGAATTGTGGAGGTCGGAGGGGAATGGTGAGATGATAGAATAGAACAGAATAATATTTGCTCAAATAAACTTTTACAAAGTGAATTTGTTGCTGTGATTTTTTTGTTTTTGATTTACTCCATCTTGGATTTGATTGACGCCATCATGGATTTTGATTAACGCCATTTTGGTGCTGTAAGCGCTAAGCAGGGGCCCAAGTCTACTATTGCAATTGTAGTTACATTACAGTTACATTGCCTATCAATGACATCCCAATTGCTACTTTTAGCAATTTGACTTGGGGCCCAGGGGTTCAATTGTCTATCAATGACATAACAATTGCTAAAAATAACAATTGTCATGTCATTGATAGACAATTATATAAAATAGCAGACTTGGGCCCCTGATGCGAGTGTCTCTACTGACACTAATGCCCGTGATAAATATGCTTGTTACTCGCACAAAACTTATGCCAGTCACAAGCAAAAATGAGTACCAAGCATGTGTATCACTGGCATAATAAGTAATAAGTACTGACCGCTATAATTAAAGTATGATTACATTGTTGGTGCTATATTATGATTTCATAGATTACTCGTAATTATAGAGATCGGTGCGCCATTTGCAATTAGTTCAAATTGATCCATAATTAAGCTGTCATTTGTAGCATTTGTATAAGATCAGCAAATCCAGAATCCAGAATTTTATTATAGAGATCAAAACATTACTCACAGGCAACTGACAGGCATCTAGAACGCATGTTCTCCTGTGATTTTCTCATGTTTCTTTTTTTTAAAAAAAAAAAAGACGTGTGGCACTCGGGGACTGCCGCGGTAAAGCTATTGCATAGCATTTTTTATCAACGCCATCTAGCGGCTCACCGTAGAGGAGTCCCGTGTCAGGTTATTTTCGTTACGGAATTTTTGGATTCGGTCTCCGAGCTGGCCCGCGATAGAAGCTATGCAATAGCTTTAAAGCTAATGGCAAAATCCCTACTAGGTCCTTTCTAATTCCATGGGTTTATCTTATTTTTAGGATCCATGGCACAGAGCACAGTAATGTCTACGAACTGGGAGTAAAAAACAACATATCAATTGTACTACAAGAGCCGACGGTCAAAGTGTACAAGTCAGATGGCAGTGAAGGCAACGCAGATCTGATTGACGAGTTGGTGGAATTCTGTCTGGAAGCACAGGAAGATCCGCCGAAGATTCCGGAGACAACTGGAAAGTTTTTAACTAGAAAGTCAGTATATTTAAATTCAAATTCAAAATCCATTTATTTCATGTAGGCCAACTTGTAGCTCTTATGACACGTCATAAATCTACAACCGGTTCGGAATGCAGACTCTGCTGAGAAGAGCCGGTAAGAAACTCAGCAGTTGCTCTTTTAAAAAAAAAAAATAATCTACAATAGTCAACAAAACTATGCTATGTATACACATACAGTGCTTCCACAATGAAGCTTCATAAATGCATACGTAGGTGCACACAATCCAATGCATGTCAAAACGGGCAGACAAAGCAGACCCATTCCCGTTGGTGGCACCCGTTCACGAGCACACTAATCACTTGTGCACTATAATATCTCCCGCGCAGATGGCTAGTCTCCGTGGAGATTGGCCGTCGTGGCCGTTTGAATCGGTAGGACATTATATATTACTAGCTGTTGCCGGCGCCCTCGTCCGCGTCAATTTCTGTTATTAGAAGTTTTTAAAAGAATATATTTTAAATATGGATAATTTTCCCCGTTTTTGCAACATTTTTCACTCATGCTTCGCTTTTATTGGTCGCAGCGTGATGTTATATAGCCTAAAGCCTTCCTCGATAAATGGACTATCCAACACAAAAAGAATTTTTCAATTCGAACCAGAAGTTCCTGAGATTAGCACGTTCAAACAAACAAACTCTTCAGCTTTATAATATTAGTATAGATTAGGTATTACGCTAAAATATTGATTTCTGTTTCAGATTAAAGGACTATCTCAAAGAGAAGCATCCGGATATCTTGCAGGACGAGAGTTTCGTCAACGAGTTCCTCGAGATTATGAACTTTATCACTAACAGGTAACGCCGATGATGGCCAGGCCGAAGATTAGGCCTGACACTATTCCTTACTGATCTCTATTTATCGATCATTTTTAACAAACTTCAAAAAATGAGGAGGTTCTCAATTCGTCGGAATCTTTTTTTTTTTATTTTTTTTTTTTATTCGATGACAAGATAGCCCTTGACTGCGATCTCACCTGATGGTAAGTGACGATGCAGTCTAAGATGGTAGCGGGCTAACTTGGAAGGGGTATAGCAGTGTAAATTCAACCCATACCCCTAATCGGTTTCTACACGCCATCGTGCCGGAACGCTAAATCGCGACACGTTTTTGACGGTAGGGTGGTTACTAGCCTCGGCCAAAGCCTCCCACCAGACCAGACCAGAGACAATTTAGAAATTATAAATTCCTTAATTGCCACCGCCGGGAATCGAACCCGAGACCTCCCAGTTATAAGACCACAGCGCTCACCACTGCGCCAGGGAGGTCGTCAAAATGTCAAAAGGTTTTTAATGTATGTTTCCTGATTACTCGAAGACGCCTGGACCGATTTGGATTTTTTTTTTTTTTATATGAATAGCGGGCAAACGAGCTGGTGGTCACCTGATGTAAAGTGATTACCGCCGCCCATGAACACTTGTAGTACCAGAGGCACCACCTGACCGATGTATGTGTGTTTCCCGATTACACGAAGATGCCTGGACCGATATGGAAAATTAGTTTTTTGTTTGAAAGGATATACCTACTTTCTAGGTTATCAATTATTATTTTTAAACAACTTCAAAAAAGGAGGAGGTTCTCAATTCGTCGGAATCTTTTTAACCGACTTCCAAAAAGGAGGAGGTTATCAATTCGGTCGATATTTTTTTTTTATGTATGTTTTCCGATTACTCAAAGACGCCTGGACCGATTTGGAAAGTTCTTTTTTGTTTGAAAGGTCCATGGTCCCGTCCCATAGTCATCAGGTCAGGATGGATGATGGGATTCTGATGAAATTGAGGAAATAAATGAGGGAATAGTGGCGTTTAAAGTCGGTTTTTAAAAAGAATTTTTCTAACGTTCAGTTTAGAAGCGTCTAGTGACTGGAATGACGTCAGCACGCTGTCAGAATTTGAATCCCTAAAAGGGCACGAAACTATGAGCTGGCACCGACATGGATACAAGACTTTCTTTGAGCTATTGTTGGTAAGCATTAAAGCTAAAGCAATAAGGCCGCCTTTGCACGCGTAATTAATCTCTTTTTAATATTTTTTCAATAGTTAATCATATACTAATAATTATAGAGGTCAGTACCATACATTTTTTTTATTCGATGACGAGGTAGTCCTTGACTGCGATCTCACCTGAAGGTAAGTGACGATGCAGTCTAAGATGGTAGCGGTCTAACTTGGAAGGGGTATGGCAGTGCAGATTCAACCCATACACCCCTAATCGGCTTCTACACGCCATCGTGCCAGAATGTCAATTTTTTTTTTTAAACATAAAGGAAACAAAATAATATTATATCAAGTGGGCAAAGGTAATGAGGCTAGGCCTCGAAGCCCGTACCCCCTCAGGCCGAAGGCCTGAGGAAACGACCCTCTGCTGCTGTGGGCAAAGGTGAATCTTACTATTAATTTAATAATCTTTTTATAATAGACTGTTTTATCGATAGAACACGTACAACAATGGTCCAGGCTGGCCAACGTTAGAAATAAAACTGAACACCGAAGTGGCGCAAATAAAATGGCCGAAGGACGCCACGGGCAAGGTGGAGGTAGTTTGCAAAGATGGCGCCGCGTACACAGCTGACAACGTCATAGTTACAGTGTCCCTTGGAGTGCTGAAGGAAAGGTATGGTTATGGGTTATGCCCGTGATACACATGCTAGTGGATGGTATGCTAGGTGCTGGTAAGCTAGCACGCCAGGTACTGACAGAATGTAATTTATTGTTATTAAGGTCGTTAGCTTCTTTGACTAACTTCTGATTATGGTTCTCAGGTACTCAACCCTCTTCTCACCACCACTTCCTGAAGATAAAGCGACAGCCATAGAGAAGTTGTCGATAGGTGCTGTGGGGAAGACCATCTTCTCCTTCTCGGAGCCATGGTGGCCTGACGTTAGCTCGTTCATCTTCTTCTGGAACCCTGAGGATCGAGAGGAATTCAAGGAGGATCCGTGGCTGACCCAGCTGAAACAAGTGGGGAGACCGATGGGGTCCAACAATACTTTGACCTTCTGGGCTAATGGGGAAGTAGCTAAGCTGGTCAGTTCAATAATCCCATAATATCCTATCCTATTTTTTTTATATTTAGACGTTAAAAGGATGATAAAGTTTGGATGTTAAATGGATGGATGTTTGTTACTCAATCACGCCGCAACTACTGAACCGATATAGCTGAAATTTGGCACACAGACTATAGTCTGGAATAACACATAGGCTACTTTTTATCCCGGCACGATTGTCGTACCCATTCCTAGCGCTAGCTTTCCGCTTATTTGGAGGGGAGAGGAGAATATAAGTCAAGTTCAGCGTGGCTAATACTAGCCACGCTGAACTTGACTTATATTCTCCTCTCCCCTCCTTTAATGCCAAAATTATTATTTTTATTATTATTTTATAATAATTATTATTTTTTAAAGAATATTCTTTAAAAAAAATTATTAACATTTCAGATAGAAACATTACCTGAAGATGTTGTGAAGAGTAAAATGATGCAACTTTTGCAAAAGTTCATGGGGAAAAATATGACTATACCAGAACCGACTGGTATGATAAGGTGAGCCGATATTGGATAGTATAAGGCGTTACTTTGCGGAAGTTCATGATTAGCAAGAAAAGGAGTTATTTTGCTATAATCCGTCAACAGAAAAAAATCTGTCAGGTCAAAAATGCAGTTAAAAGCTAAGCACCGCTTACCTTCCCAACCAAGCAAAAAAGCCAAGTTCCCAAGCAAGCAATGCTACCACCACTCACATGCACCACCACACAACACTTGTATACTACTCTCGACGCACGTTTCGCCCCGACACCGGAGCATCCTTAGGAGATGTCGACTTTACAATGCTGTATTGTCTAGACAGATATTTTCTTTTGGCGGATTATAGCAAAATAACTCTAACCTTTTCTTTCGAGGTGAGCCAATTTTCGTCGTCCTCAAATACAGCTGAAAAAGTTAGCTTTATCAAAAAAAAACCTCTCGGGAGCCCATTTATATTTTCAGTGATAGAAAATAACTTATGTGTTTCAATGAGATTCAAGTTGTCTTTATGGCAAAAATCTTATGACAAGTCTAGACTATATCACGACGTAAGAAACTCGACAATTGCTCTTTTCACAAGTGTAAATTGAAAATTTAAAACACCCCCGACATGTGAAATTCGAATTTAGTCTTGACTTCTCGTAATAGTCACAGGTTGGCCAACATGAAATTAATATAAAGGGGGCTCCCCTACTAGAAACGTGTTTTTTCAACGTTTTTTAGTACGGAACCGATCGTAAGCGAGTCCGATTCACATCGGTTATTGAAGTTTAATAAACCATTTAAACAGGTCCCAGTGGAACTCCAACCCGTTCACGCGAGGCTGCTACTCCTACGACACTCTCCCTCAAATGCTCCAGTATCCGCACGCTCGGGCGACGCTGGCGGCGCCCCTGTTGGACTCACAGGGGAGCCCTAGGGTGCTGTTCGCGGGCGAGGCGACCACGCCCACTCACTACGCCACGGTACACGGAGCGAGCGAGACCGGCCTGAGGGAGGCGACTAGAATATTGGCTGCCAGTAAAGCGTGACATGTGTTTCATATGTTTTATTAAAGCGTTTTTTTTTTTTTGAAACCTACTTTTTTTAAACCTCACGACGTTAGCGATAGCGGCTCGCGCCAGAGGCTAGTGCCACCGCTTGATCTAGTGATAAGTGGCACTGGTTAATGTTACTAGCCACTGGCAGTATTTGCAATATGGAGTATACTGAGTATGTACTCATTCGCTCAGAGATGTTACATAAGTAACACAAATGGTCGTATAAACAACTCTTTTTCACTTGGAAAAACCCAAAAACATTAGTATCTACAGGATTGCTTCGCGTGAGACTGACTAGCGACAGAAACTTCTCTTTTTTTTAACCCAGTAATGCCCAGTGTGTCCATATGGACACGCTTATAGTAGTAAAATGATTTACCCATTATGACAACATTTTGTATATATAAAAGAAAGAGTTAATGACATTCGGGTAGCCTAAGGTATAACCTGTTATAATATGTAAAAATTGGGGCAAAAAGTGGGAGTGATCTTAAAGAAAATTGCGTTTGTTTTTTCACAAGTTGTGAATTTGCAAAAAAAGTGGATTCGAGAAGAGAAAGAGTAAAATTGATCTATATTTACGTATTCTGGAAGGAATTTTTGTATTGTAAACTATTTAGTTATTACTTACCTATGTTTTTATAGAGTGAAGCAATGGATAAATCTTTATTTTGATTACTTTTTATCACGAGGAAGTTCGCGTGTCCATATGGACACGCTGGGCACTTGCGATAGCTTTATACACATAAATTACATCGGACCAAATTATTTGATATCAACCAGTTAAGAGGCAACTGGACACTAAATGAAATCTAAGATATTTTGTATGTTGATCAAGAAGGTCATGAAAGTCGTTCATCACCTAAATATAGAAGCTAAGACGTAGATTCGTAGGGAACTGGAGCTATTTCCATACTAAAAATCTTATTTTCTACAACCTGGGAATGCAATCCAAAATTTTACAATGAACAAAATAAATATAGCACTAAAATAATCAGCACTGGTCACTTATGACATGGATGCTGGATATTCATTGTGCCTGGGAAATAAAAAAAATATCTGGAGTGGTAAAATTCCAGCTTGATTTCCACTTGGAGATTATTCTGCCTTATTTCAATAAGTCCAAGATACCCCACAAAGAGATTCACGAAGACAGTGGTACCGCCTCTTCACTACCAATGCATGGAGATTTGCCTGAGTTCATGTTTACTGAAAAGTCGGAAAAATAAGAAACGATACTTGGCTCCTGACTGAAAAGCCAAACATTCAGCTGGTAAAATAGGACTTATGAAGTGTAATTTGAGATTAAGTATTGCATGCTTCGAAGCATAGCATACAAAGAAGTATTACAATGTCATTATGCCTAATTTATTGTCTAAAATCAAGTTTAGTACTCATTACATTTTCACCTAGTTGTTGTATTTTCTGATACTGTAACTGCCCAGCGTGTCCATATGGACACGCGTTATTTTTCATATATCAAATATATTTTTAAAATATTTTATTGTTTTTATCATTTTCGGATCCCCTTCCAAGTAGTTTTAGAGAAAAAAAAACAATGAAAGTGAAAAAAAAATAATTCGGGCATTCCTGGGTTAATACCTATTATTTTTATTATTTAACGATTAACTATTCGCTACTACTAAAAGCTTATGCTGAAAACTTAAAACGGACATCACTACAATACTTTACAAAACATGTTTTTATCAGTTCTGTAAAAAAAGTGGTACTGTGTCTGTGGTTGAGTCATTGACAGTGACATTGTGACACTTCAGTTTGACAATCAACAACAATATTGACAAAACGATCATCGATAATATTTTGGTGTAATATTTATTAAAAACTAATTCTAATTCATTGAAAATAAATATTGCAATACCATGGAGATTAGATTGAAATGTGCTTAAAATTATCTTAATATAAAAATATGTATGCATCTGAACCATCTGAAAAATGTTTATATTATTTTGTAAGTTATTAATAATTAAAGTGTCGATTAATCAGTATGGCTTACGCGGATAGTACAAAAAATAAAGATCTATTACAAAGGACCAGCAGTTTAAGAAAATGTTTCATTTGTGATCTATGCGATAAGCAAGTGCAATACAGGAGTATACTCGTGAAACATTTAAAAACTTGCGGCACCGATAGAACAACTTGTAAATGGTGTAACATTGTATTTAAAAACCGTGGTAATCTCACCAGGCATGCTTTTTTTGTACACGGCGATAAAAGGTAAGGGGAATTGAACAGAAAAATTAATCTAAAAAGAATCCTAAACTTTGACATATTTTTTTTTTTAACTTCAATGACATAAGGCCAAAGGTAATCATTGCATTCAGCCTTGCAAGCTAATCGATTTTCATATCAAATTAAATTACGTACCTATGTTGGTAAACGTTTGAAGATAAACAGAAAGTTTTATGAGAGCCATAAAATGGATGTGTTTTTCAATTGAAACTATTAAATATATTAAAAATGAGCAAAAAGGTTTCCATTGAGAAGGATGAATGTAAAATTCAAGAACAAGTGGATGAAGAGCCTGCAATTGTTATGGGGCCACCTTCAACAACTAAAGTTCCAAAAAGGTGTTCTATTTTTAAAATATTTTTTTTTAGTTAGGTATATAAACATTTGTAGGCTTAGCAAGGCAACTGCAGTATGACAATCCAATTTGTTAAATTCAAATTCAAATGACACTTATTAAACTTTTACTTACGTATAGTAGTGTACTTTAGGTATAGTAAAGCCTCAATAGCCCAACGGTTAAAGGTTTGGACTGAATACTGAAAGGTCGCAGGTGGTCATAGGTTACAATGCAAAAAATCATATTAATGTCGCTCTGTTAGGACAAACAAACACACTTTTATATCCTTACTAATATTATAAATGCAAAACTGTTTGTTTGTTATTTTTATGTTATAATATAAAGGAGGTGGGTTGATAAGGCCCAATTTCCACCTCTCATACACTCGAAAAACACAATTAACACATGAATTAATACTCTCTGTGTAAACATTAGCCCAATAGCCATAGAAATGAGAAATTTAAATTTCCCCTGTAAAACTGACTAGTGTAGTGTAGATGTGTGTAGTATAGTGTTGGTTTTTACCAATGGTACATACACAGTTTTGCACTATCTCCGACGATATCATGTTGTGTACAATTTACAGGTAATACTCCCATTACATGCTTATATATTGCTGGAACGATATACTATATCCACGCTTGTTTATCATTTATGTAATCTAAATATATAAAAGGCAAAGGTGACTGACTAACTGACTTGATCTATCAACACAAAGCTCTAACTACTGAACCGATCATGCTGAAATTTGGCATACAGTTAGCTATTATGACTTAAGCATCGGCTAAGAAAGAATTTTTGAAAAATTAAACCCTTAAGGGCGTAAAATAGGGATTTGAAAAATCGAACCTAACGTGAGCGAAGCAGCGGGTAAAAGCTAGTTGTATAATATGCCGTCTACAATTTTATCATTTATTTCTTCCAGTGCAATTAAACCGAATTTGCTGTCCAACAAATGCGAGGTGTGCTGTTTATGTTTCCGCAATCCCACCGCCCTGCAGTGCCACGTGCGCAGCGTTCACTTCAACTTGCGCGCGAAGATCATGACGTATGACGATAAGGAAATCAATGAGGTATGCTGATTAGAGTTGTTCAAAAATGCTATAAATCAATATCATACTATTGACTATAAACTATAAAATTTTAGCATGCTATAAAAAATGCTATGCTATAGCAGACTGTAATTAGGAAGCTTGCGGGCGGCC
Organism: Hipparchia semele; assembly: GCA_933228805.2. Taxonomy (NCBI): domain Eukaryota; kingdom Metazoa; phylum Arthropoda; class Insecta; order Lepidoptera; family Nymphalidae; genus Hipparchia; species Hipparchia semele. The sequence continues at coordinate 3,627,462 of OW121735.1, read as the reverse complement.
GACGCGCGCGCTATGTCTTACAACACGCTAAATCACATAGCATGTTTATTGCGAGTTGCGATAAATCCATCTGCTAACTGCCCGGCCGCCTCAGCGCCGCTGCTACGCGCTGTGTGCTACACCGCCTACAGCGCGTGATATTTATAGCATCGTAGCACCACAGCGCCTACGTATGTAGCACTTGCTGTGTGCTATGGAAAGATAGCATGCTGTAATATGTTGCTAAGTGCTATATTAACCACCTCTAATGCTAATGAGAAAGAAGAGATCACTTTTATTTCGATACCTCACAGCAACAAAGCAATGGATCAACTTGATTTTTTGCATGGGTACAAGGAAACGGTCAAGGATCGTAAATAATATACGTATTATATAGTGCAACGGTTGGGGATTGAATAGATGAATAGAATAGAATATTTTTTTATTCAAATGAACTTTTACAAAGTACTTTCGAATCGTCAACTGAATCTACCACTGGTTCGGAATGTCGTGACTCGTGAACCATCGATCTTTCAGCTTTCAGTCTGCACCATTGGGCTATTGGGTTATTGTATATTATTTAACTTATCTTGTCGGAGTTATTGTTATAATTTAATACCGTTAAAATAAGTCTGAATACCATTAGACATGTCCATCCTCGTTAAGGCCCAAGAGACTGGTCTGCCCGCGAAATTCAAATTTAATTTGGTTTTTCGCAATTTGTAAACTAATACGACAAAGTAGGTTTATGGTAGGGTGGTTTCGCCGGTTGGCGACCGATTAGCGGGATATTCAACTTTACGTCAATATTTAAGTATGTTGCACCCATAGCACATGTATTAAAGTTATATGACGGGGTCCTAGATATTGTTAAGTTATATTTAAAAGTAAAAAAATAAGAATTACAGTTGTGAAAACATTTTAAATTGAATAAATCTTAAAAACTATGTGAAATGCTAGTTGGCGACCACTTTTGCTAGTTGACGACTGCCCCCTTATCTAGTTGGCGACCTCTCGATTTGCTAGGGAAAACTAAATTTGATTAATAAAAAATAAAAAATATGAACGTGTTAATGTTTAAAAAATAATTATTATTCATGCTTTATTATTCATACATTATAATAAATTATTAAAACACATTTTTTTATGAGATCAAAGGTACACTTTAATATTCAAGCTTAAGCTTAAATGAATCTTAGCAAGTATAATACATTTTATTACACAAGTACAAAATTAAAAATATCACTTTAAACAACAATTACAAAAGTTTAGAATCAAATCATCAGATCATCAGATCTCGGGATGTTATACATTTTACATTTCTTTCTAATACCGTGTCCTCCTTCTCTTATATTTTTAAAGCACATTCCAGATCTCTTTGGGAATAAGCCGATGTTATTTTCTAATACGGTTTGTGGAGGATATCTGTAATGAAAATATTATATATTAAACACCTACATTATGCAAAAAACAGATAAGATTATAAGTAGTGATTGCAAATGGTCGTAAACCCACATATTAATTTGCTCATTTTTAGTTGGCGACCACTTGATACCCATACATTTTAAGATGTTTTATAATAATAATTTGGTGGTCGTAAACTAAAAGATACACGGATAAAAATAAACAAATTAAATTGAAAGTGATTAAATTCCGAATTAGATTTGTAGTCTATAAAAAATAAAAACTAAATGTTTTTCTTTCTAAATGTCTATTGGCGGCCAGGTGGTCGCCAACTGAAGTTATTGGCTAATTCCAATTTCAGTTAGCGACCATTCAATTTTTTTACCTGATTTTGTATATTACATGTAATAAATGTACAAATAACGTAAAACGTATATATATCCACTTAATAGAACATTAAAAAATTGACTCAAATAAATACATCACGATCTACTTACCTCGAACGCATCACTTACTCACTATTTTTTTCGTTGTTTTGGGAACGTGTACGCGCCGAAAGTATGAGCGGCGGATTGAACTAAGATTTGTTTGCTTTCGGGTAACCACAAAGCTGCCAACTATTGTAGGTAAAACTAATAGGTCTATCCCCCTCTTTACTTAAGTGAATTTCATTTGGAAAAGAAGAATAGAATTCTTATTATTTTCGTTTTAACGCCGTAGGTCCTGTTAGTGGTCGCGTAACTGACCCTGGTCGCGTAACCGGCGAAGTCACCCTATTCAAATTGTGCCAATGGCAGTTTCATCTTCACAGGTTTATATACTAATCTTTACGTGAAAGTATCCAGTTTAAGAAATTAATCAAAATAATGACTAATTTGTGAGTAGCTCACGTCAAACTCATTATTTTGATTCATCATTGGCGCAATTTGAATACCATAAGCACTTTGTCGTATTAGTTTACAAATTGCGAAAAACCAAATTAAATTTGAATTTCGCGAGCAGCTCCGTGTCGTGGGCCTTAATGATACTAATTATTTTAACAGGTATGGCACGAGAAGGTGTATAACACGTCAAAGATAGTTGAAATCAAAAAAGCCGCACAGAACCTGCTCCTAATACGCAAACTAGAAGATGACAGCAAAGTGACAGTCGAAGAGAGAGACAACGTCATAGACTTGAGTGAAATGTATCCGACCAAACGATGCGGCATGGGTGTGTGTCATATATGCAAGAAGAAGTTATTGAAGCGTGACCTGAAGAAGCATTACGACGAACGTCACTTCAAGATACAGAAGCACAAGTGTAATAACTGCAATCAGACGTTTAAACGCTCGGTGCTGTATGTGAGACACGTTTGTCATAAGACGAGAGGATGGAAAAGGAGGCTTGTGATTTAGTTTGGTGTTAAGTTCTTTAGGAAACGTTTCGCTTTTAGAAACTTGGACTCATGCCGAGATCTATAGAGCATGCTCTGGCTCAGCTCAAACTCAAGATAGATGTTATATGCAAGAAGATGACAGCAAAGTGACAGTCGAAGAGAGAGACAACGTCATAGACTTGAGTGAAATGTATCCGACCAAACGATGCGGCATGGGTGTGTGTCATATATGCAAGAAGAAGTTGCTGAAGCGTGACCTGAAGAAGCATTACGATGAACGTCACTTCAAGATACAGAAGCACAAGTGTAATAACTACAATCAGACGTTTAAACGCTCTGTGCTGTATGTGAGACACGTTTGTCATAAGACGAGGGGGTGGAAAAGGAGGCTTGTGATTTAGTTTGGTGTTAAGTTCTTTAGGAAACATTTCGCTTCTAGAAACTTGGGACTTAAAATTGAATAGAATATCGTTTATTCATTGACATTATACACAAAAAGAAATTGTAGCATACAGAGGGTAGTCTGTGAATATTTGAGGAAACATACAGGTCGAGTGTTAAGGTGTCCTTTTTTGTAGGAAACGTTTCGCTTTTCGAAACTTGGACTTAAAATTGAATATTGTTTATTCATTGACATTATACACAAAGAAATGCACTTAGACATAAACACATACAAGGTTACTTAGAATCTAACTTGACTAGTAGTTGTCTGGCTTTGGCCGTGGCTAGTTACCACCCTACCGTCAAAGACCTGCCGCCAAGCGATTTAGCGTTCCGGCACGATGGCGTGTAGAAACCGATTAGGGGTATGAGTACACTACCATACCCCTTCCAAGTTAGCCCGCTACCATCTTAGGCTGCATCGTTACTTACCATCAGGTGAGATTGCAGTCAAAGACTATCTTGTCATTGAATAAAAAAAAAAGTCTTCTAAGAGCCATGCCAATGAAAGGGTCCTAGCTCAGCTCAATGCTGATAATATCCTAATCTGCTAGGACCCGAACGAGGGTAGTTTGTGATTAATTTAATAATCACAAACTACCCTAATAATAAAAAAATAGGGGAAATTGTGATTTTGTCTGTATACAAACTTTGACCTTTGAGTTTACACTGTAAATATTATAGAATTAAATATTCCAATCCATTATTTATAGACCATGCGTCAAAAAATTTACATAATTTTTTTATTATTAATTTATTTGAATACATTCAAAATTTTTTACATGTAAGTAGGTATGTTGAATGCGTATTTAATACAATTCATGGAAGATGAGATAAAATACTGTCACTTAATAAGTATTTAAGGTTTGCTTAAAAAAGAAACATTGTACATTTTGTATAGTTCTTTCAATTTACGAGGGCGCGTGGCTCATGGTTGTGTGCGTGTCGTATCTGTATAAGTGTGAGCGAGAGCTTGCTCGCGCCTGACCGCTCCCACCTAGGCTCCTGACAGGCACGCATACTTACGCAATGTGCAAATACACGATGTAACCACAAGTAAAGCTCACGCGCCCTCGTGAATTGCAAGAACTATAAACAAATGAATTATGAACCAATAGTATAATTGTCTGTACAGTAATTTTATTTAAATAATAGGTAATTGAATGATAGCAAATAAAAAAATCACAGAGCATCTCATTAAAAATAATAATTTGTTTTTTATTTTCGAACCGCCAAATAAGCGTACTATTAGTAGTGGGTACGACGGGTAACCTGCGACCTTTCAGTTTTCAGTCCATATCCATAACCGCTGGGCTATTGAGGCTTAAAAAATGCAAAAGTTTTTTTGTTTCAAGGGGAAAAAAATAAGAAATTAAAAATTACGCCTTCAGACTTTCAAGATGTCATTGCCATGAAAAGCATTGCCAGAGAAGAGAACTTCCGTCATAGTTGTGGTTACAGTAAAAAATACAATTACTATTTTTTTATCAACGGTACGGTATGACGTTATTTTGTAATGGTCGACGACGGCCATTGTTGAAGCATGTAATATTTAATTGCTTAAACGCACACAACTCTGGAAAGTCAGAGGTGCACGGGATCGAACCTGCGACCCCCCGAATAGGAGACCGAGTCCTAACCACTAGGCTATATACAACAAATGACCGATATATTAAAAAAAAAAAACAATTTATTTCATGTAGGCCAACTTGTAGCTCTTATGACACGTCATAAATCTACCACTGGTTCGGAATGCAGATTCTGCTGAGAAGAGCTGGCAAGAAACTCAGCAGTTGCTCTTTTCAAAAAAAACAAAAAGAAAATTTTTGTCGAAAAAGGTCAAAATAATGCTCAAACCAAGCATGTTTGGAAAAAAATTCTTCTATTTTATTCTATTCTGCTGTGGTCTTTCCCAAGGTGCGACGTTAATTTTGGCTTAACTTTTAAAAATAAAAAACTCAAAAATGCAGATTAAATGAAAATTTATTGTTTATATAGCACAAGTGTTCAGAATGTTGTTGTTGATTGCGACTACGCGTTCCCGTCAGCGTTGCTCATTCATTGTCTCTTACCTGTCTGTAAAAACAAGAAAGTTACCGCTGTTACATTTCACAACAATAATTTATAACTTAGGTCACGATGGGCTGGCGTGTCCGTGTCGGACGAAAGCCCCCTAAAACTTGAGAAACCTAATAAAAAAAGAAAGTTACCGACAAACGAAAGTTACCCACATAGCACAGCGAATGGCGAAGCTGAAAAGGAAATTGGCGGGGCACAGAGTTCGAAGAGCTGATGGTCGTTGGGGTCCCAAAGTGCTGGAGTGGCGACCCCGCACTGGAAGGCGAACTGTTAGCAGACCCCCCCCCCCCCGCACTAGATGAGGGGTAGTTTTATGCAATACCATAGCGAGAGTATGGACCAATCAGAGAGGTGATTGCTTTTTGACTTTTCGCTCTTTCTATCACGTAACTCTTATCCCATCGCACTCTCTGAATTTAGGTCCTTCGAAGAACTACGCCATGTAGGTACTTGTGTAGTTCACTGCGAAGTGCGCCAGGTCTGGTTATACTAGAATCTAGATGATGCCCACGACTTCGTCCGCGTGGATTAAGGTTTCTCAATTCCCGCGAGAACTCCTTTATTTCCCAGGATAATTTGTTTTAATCCTGGGTATGAGCTATCTCCATTCCAAGTTTCAGCCAAATCGGTTCATACTTTGTAGCGTGAAGGAGTAACAAACATACATACACAAACTTTCGCATTTATAATATTAGTGTGATTAATTAATTATGTGCATAGAATAAGGCCGAAATCTATAGACCGCACTCAAGAAGGAATTAAAACGAGACAGACTTACTTTAGAGCATATTTGTGTCTCGTTCTAACCTCTATCTTGAGTCGGAGCCCGCTCTATAGATCTCGGCATAAAGTCATCTGGGTTCACATGGAGGATCATTTGATAGCTGTTCCCAAGCTATACGTACCAATCCGTCCTTTAGTCCATGCACTAATTTGTCGGCACCGTTGGTAATGCTACCAGCTACTGTGTCCACTGCACTGACCAGGCCTACCGCTGTATGAGCCACCCCACCAATAATACTGTCCACTGCAACAGAAACACACGTGAGGCTGAGACCCCGCCACTTCATGCACACGCTAGTCAGGCCTAAGCATCTTCTTGTCAACCCAGTTTATTGAATCTATAATTATTTAATCTATAAATAATAAAACTGTAACGGGACGAATTCTGTACATAACTTAAATCATGACTGACTCTTTTAAAACATATCAAGTAACAATAATATTAGGTAAAATCCATGAAGCCTATCCATGTAATTAAAAAAATGCTTTCCTCTTTATTTGGAGGGGATAGGCGGAAATTAGTCAGCTTGGCTAATATTCTTAAAAAAAATTCAGGGACCAATTTTTACCTCGACCTAAACGTATTGGAGGAACTGGGATTATTGTACAGTACACCGGATGGGGTGTGAACTGTTGACCTTTACTTGAATATGTTTTTTGAAAATTTTAATCGGAATATGCTTATTATAGGTACTGAGCCCAAAACTGTTTTTTTTGAATTTTTTGTCCGTCTGTCTGTGCGCGCATCACGTGAAAACTACTGAACGGATTTGAATGAAATTTTGTATAGTGGTTGCTGATACTCCGGATCAACATATAGAGGATAGCTTTTATCCTGATAAACATTAAGGTTTATCCGGGATAGGGGTTGAAAGTTTTTGTTGATTTTGCTCCATAACTTCGTCAAATCTAAACTGAATTTGATAATTCTTCTTTTATTATAAATTGTGTAGGTACTTTTAGAAATATGTATTTTGTCCAATTTTGATGAAGATCTACTAAATATTATCAGAGATAGAGGACATAACTTCTCGCGGATGATATCAAATTACTCTAAACTTTTTCCGCGCGGACGGAGTCGCGGGAATCAGCTAGTTGTATAATATAATTAGTCATAATGACTACAAAAATGCATTGAAAAAGACAAATATGTATAGAAATATGGCGCGCGTCTCAGTATTGCGCGACACCTCCTTCTCGTTTCTCTTTCGCCACGTGTTCGGGTGACTGTGTTCTCGCACCTGGTTAACATTTCCGCCTCTATTCGTTCGCTGTGTGTTTGTCAAAGGGGTAGTTACTTACGGTTGTCTCCAAGGGAATCGCGTGCAACGGAGACAGAAGTGGCGGAGTAGAACACTGTGAAGACGGCCTGAAAAATTCATACCACTTAGTAATTTTTCCAAATACGAGTTAACGCTTCACAAACTGGCGATTTGTGACGATGCAGTTTAAGATGGAAGCCTGCAAGGCGTATGGCAGTTTAATTAAACCCATAACTCTAATCAGTACCTCTACATGGCGTCGTACCGAAAAGCTGTATCGCTTGTGAGCCGTTTAAGTAATTGTGGAGCATTAAAAACTCAGCCGCTTAAAAGTGATTAACTGCCGAAACCAACTCGTCTGGACAATATTTGGGAAGCTTTAAAATGTCATCTCGTCTAAAATCCCTCAGGGCCTGAAGACTAAAGTCTTCGAACAGTGCGTGTTGCCAGTGATGACTTATGGATCCGAAACATGGTCGCTAACTAAGTAAACTGAAAATTATTTTCGCCAGTTTGGACGGAAACTATGACATCGACAGTGTTAAATATTTATAAAGCCTTTTTCGGCTTGCGGTATTGCTGGCACACTACACAAAACACATCACACTTGACATTACAAAAATATTAAGAAAAAAGTATAATCTTCTATTTATATATATATATATAAAAATGAATCCCTATTTCCTTGGTCATCGCATCACGCGTGAACGGCTGGACCGATTTCGCTAATTCTTTTTTTGTTGTGTTGTCAGGAGAAGGTTCTTATAAAAGAAAAAATTAAGAAAATTGCGCGAAAAATTAGAAAATTTTAAATTATTTCTAATGTAACCGCTTTTACAATTCAAACTTTTTGATGTAACCTTATGGCGTTTGACATAACATTGACAGAATGCGTGCTGCCAATTTCGTCAAAGAGTTTCAATATTTATAGTTAAGACAGGACAACGTCTGTCGGGTCCGCTATCTATATATATAAAAATGAATCGCTTAATGTGTTGGTAAGCGCATCACGCGTGAACGGCTGGACCGATTTCGCTAATTCTTTTTTTATTGTGTTTGTTATTGTCAGGAGAAGGTTCTTATGAAAGAAAAAATTAAGAAAATTGCGTGGAAAATTAGAAAATTTAAGAAATATTAACCACCATATTAAATTATTTCTAATGTAACCGCTTTTACAATTCAAACTTTTTGATGTAACCTTATGGCGTTTGACATAACATTGACAGAATGCGTGCTGCCAATTTCGTCAAAGAGTTTCAATATTCATAGTTAAGACAGGACAACGTCTGTCGGGTCCGCTAGTATGTAATATATTGCGGTCGGGAGCGGTTCGGAAAGAAAAGTAAAAGCGGAAAAAGTGTGCTGCGGTGGCGTGCAGCTGTGGGGCACACGCGGTACCGGCGGTATAGCGGCAGCGGGAACCACGGGGGTGAGTTTAGGCTATAATTGAACGAGCGAAGCGAGTTCTCTGAGTCAACTAGGGCGCTTGCCTACTAGACAGAGAAGTGTGTCCGTCTAAATGTCTGTCAGAGCCCTATAACTTCTGAATTACTGAATATTAGAACGTGAAACTTGGTTGAAAATTCAGTTATATCCTGTACTTGAACAACAAATACTAAAATTAGATAAATGTTATAAAGAAACGAAATTATTTAATTTTAATGCGCCATCTATTAGCATTATTGTGAAGCGCCATCAATAATGCTAATAGATGGCGCTGTGTCAGTAAAACAGTTTTATGTCAACTATTATTTTTTTTATTGCGTCTAATGTTAAAAGTTAATTATTACAATACATAATTAAAACTTTTGGGAATTATGGGATATCGCGAGGTCTCAGTTCGGGGCGAACCACTAGTATATATATATTTAGTTTATCATGTGAACGCTCGTGAACGTGTGCCACCAACGGGAATGGGTCTGCTTTTGCCTGCCTGTGTTAACATGTATTGAATTGTATTTATTTGTATTTGTATTGTATTTATTTTTACTTGTATTGTACTCAGGAAAATTCATCGTGGAAGCACTGAATACGTAGCATAGTTTCAATAACAATTGTAAAATTTTTTTTTTTTTGAAAAGAGCAACCGCCGAGTTTCTTGCTGGCTCTTCTCGGCAGGAAAGGCATTCCGAACCAGTGGTAGATTCATTGACGATTCAAAAGTGCTTGTAAAAGTTTATTTGAATAAAAAATATTTCTATTCTATTCTATTCTATCATATAACAGAGGTACCCACGGAACCATATTCGCGCAGCGGCAGACGGCAGGCCAGCAAATGCGGCAATTTAATTAAAAAACAGACAGTTTGTACCTATTACCTACCTAAATCCCTGATGGAATTGCCAGAGGAGAAAATAAACTTGAATCCAAATTAATAAATTAAGTAAAACTAAAACTAGTGGTTCGCCCCGAACTGAGACCTCGCGATATCCCATAATTCCCAAAAGTTTTAATTATTTATTGTAATAACTAACTTTTAACATTAGACGCAATAAAAAAAATAATAGTTGACATAAAACTGTTTTACTGACACAGCGCCATCTATTAGCATTATTGTGAAGCTATTAGCATTTAAAATTAAATAATTTCGTTTCTTTATAACATTTATCTAATTTTAGTATTTGTTGTTCAAGTACAGGATATAACTGAATTTTCAACCAAGTTTCACGTTCTAATATTCAGTAATTCTGAAGTTATAGGGCTCTGACAGACATTTGGACGTACACACTTCTCTGTCTAGTAGGCAAGCGCATTAGTTGACTCAGAGAACTCGCTTCGCTCGTTCAATTAAAACTAAAAAAAAAGCAAGTATAGTTAGGTCTTACCACGATGAGCAGGAAAGTAGCTGCGGACTTCATGTTGAACGTTGGTATCGCGTTGGTGTTGGCTGGTAGCTAGCACGTGGAACTGCTGACTGGTACTGCACCGTTCCCGACGCGTCTTATATACGGTACATGCAGTAAGGAAGGTCTCAAGTAATTACTAAGTACTTGTGACAAGTTCAACATTAATTAACCTTAGATAACATTTGGATTTACCCCATCTGGCCAGCCGTACAATCGACTGTTAAGTATGTGAAACAATATTTTTTTTTATTTATTTTTTTACAAGTTAGTCCTCGACTGCGATCTCACCGGACGGTAAGTGACGATGCAGTCTAACTTGGAAGCATGTACGTTTAAACCAGACACTTAGATCTGTTTCTACACGCCATCGTGCCGGAACGCTATATCGCTTGGCGGCACGTCTTTGACGGTAGGGTGGTAACTAGCCACGGACAAAGCCTCCCACCAGACGAGACCAAAATCAATTCAGAAATTATAAATTACCAAATTGCCTCCGCCGGGAATCGAACCCGAGACCTCTCAATTATAAGACCACAGCGCTCACCACTGCACCAGGGAGGTCCTATATCCTACTAATATTATAAATGCGAAAGTTTGGATGGATGTTTGTTACTCAATCACGCCGCAACGCCTTCTCTTTTCTTTTTTTTTAAAGATTTTAGTAGCCAAGCTGAAGTTAATTAATATCCTAATTTCCCCTCCAAATAAGCGGAAAGCTTGTGTTAGGAGTGGGTACGACAATAGTGCAACGGGTTGGGTTCGAACCTGCGACCTTTCAGTTTTCAGTCCGCTATAAATTGGGAATTTTTGACTAGATGATGCGCGCAACTTGTGAGAACATAATTCAAGAAAAAAAAGCTTTTAATCCTTACAATTATTATAAATGCGAAAGTGTGCTAGTTTATCCTTCAATCACGGAGCTACGGTGCTACGGATCGACGTGATTTTTTGCAAGGGTACCTATAGTTGAGGACCTGGAGAGTGACATAGTTAGCTTTTTATCCCGGAAAATCGAAGAGTTCCCGTGGGGTTTTAAAAACTAAATCCACGCGGACGAAGTCGCGGGCGTCAGCTAGTTAAGAAATAAATCGATCGATCCTTCCCTTCCTCTTTAATTGACCGATAAAGCCCGCAAACGAATGAAACCAGGGCGTAGCCAGCCAGGGTTAATTGATGACAGTTAAAATGTCTGTTTATGTCATCTGTCATCCCTTATCTGTTAAAAATAAACTGTTCCCGATAGGTACCTATTGTTTATTGCAAAAACAATAAAGATGTTATTGGCTTAATCTACCTATCTATTTATATAAAAATCAGTTGCTCGTTATTCTGCCTAAAGCCCGTGTCAAACATGCTAGTGGATGGCATGCTAGGTGCTGGTAAGCTGGCACGCCAAGTACTGGCAGAATGTCAGCGCGTGATATACATGCTAGTGAATGGTATGCCAGTTTTTAAAAACTTAAAACCACTTCTACGTACGTAACGTTCGTAAAAGTTCACAAAATGAATATTTAGGAAGAAATAAATAGTGTTACAATACAATTCGCAATTATATTAGACAAACAACAACAAAAACAAGCACAGAAATTAAAAAGATCTTGGCAGATAGTTGCGATTTACTAGCAACACGTTACGATCTGTTTCACGTACTTGTAACGGCAATACGAATCTCCCGTCCCACTTCTCCTCAAGGGGAAAAAATCAAACGGCTTGCGATGTACTCGTATGCTTTGTACTGGCGCGTGAGTTACTGGCAGAATCTCGATACACATGCGAGTAGCTCGTTTTTACTTGTGACTGGCATGCTTTTGTACGAGTAACAAGCATGTGTATCACGCACTTAAAGCTCAAAACGACTTGACTGATTTGAATAATTCTTTTTTGTTTTGTTCCCCTTCATAAAGGGGTGGCACTCTTCGATAGAAACACCCGTTCGGCTGAACTGAAAACTGAAAGGTCGCAGGTTCGAAACCCACCCGTTGCACTATTGTCGTACCCACTCCTAGCACAAGCTTTTCGCTTATTTGGGGAGAGGAGAATATAAGTCAAGTTCAGCTTGGCTAACATTCTTCAAAAAAAAAAAAAAGCAACACTAGAAATAAAAGCCAAAGTTATCAATAAATTAATTTATTATTACTTTTTATAAATATTTCTTAGTTCTCACGCTTCGTTTTCTGCTTTCACGGTAGGTTTCTGTAAAAGAAAAATTAAGCAGAAGTAGTTAAATTACCATTAATTAGGATAAATTTAATTAAATGAGAAAGTTTTTGCTTGTTGGTTTGTCTTTCAATCACGCCGCAACAACGGATAGAAAAAGTCAAATTAACTTACATTTTCGTAATAGGGTGACCGACCCAATTATTAGCACTTTAAGAGTTTATCCATTTTCAAATATGTATAAATAAAAATCTAACCCAATTCTTTAAATAATTGTGTTCATAAGGTTACTTGTTTAATAATATATATAATTAAAGAACTTTTTAAGGAATTTTTTCTTAAACCAACAAGAATTTGAAATAAAATTGAAAAATGACCCAGTCCCCAATTATTCGCACATACGGGATTAACTATACTGGTAAGTACTGACTAGTAAGTCGATCAGTCAAAATGGCCGAAAACTTCAGGAACTCCAGAACGATATCTTTCAACTACGATACTGGCGTCATTTTAAAACTTTCCGGATTAGAAAGGTTTCGATTATGAAAAATATAAATTCCTCTAAATATTTTTAATCTGAAAATTTAAAAACAACAAACAGAAACTTATATTTTAATCTTTTTTGCCAAGGTGCGAATAAATTGGTGCAGTGCTATTGCTATTGGGTGGGTCACCCTAAATGAATTTGCACATTTTGACAACAGTCTCTCTCATTTACTTGGAATTGGGTAATTCCAAGTGTGCGGAAAAAGATAATGCGGTTGAATATGAAACATATGGCGGATTTCTTCGAGTTAATGGACTGTAATTTTTGCGGAATAGACAAAGGATCGAACAGGAATAATGCACCACTGACCTGACGCGTTCTGCTCCTCCTTTCCTCCAGGCCTGGGGTCACCGATTTTTCACTTTTATTTGCGGGTTTTTTGAGGGCGTTTTTTACATGCCCACGCGTGGTCGCGATGATGATTAGATCGATACTAAAATGGTGGCGCATATAGGTAAGGGGATGAGAGAGAGATTTGTGAACGTGGTAGGAAAAAGTATGAGAAGGAAAGAGACGGGATATATTTAACCGCCGCGGTATATTATATAGAAAAATAAACTGACACCAAGTAAATGAGAGATCAGTGTCGCAAGCGCAGTGAGCGCAAGATTTCTGATGATTTACTAGTTACCTGATTGTTTACCTTGTGGTGCGCGGCGCGGTGCGCGCGCAACGCCGCCGGCTGCGCGAACGCGGCGCCGCACTCGCACGCGTGCGGCCGCTCGCCCGTGTGCGTGCGCATGTGCACGCGGAGCACGTACTTGCGCTGCGGAGCAAGGGACGAACACGTTAAACACACACAAGTACTTTTTTATTTATCAAAAACATACGATCGCACAGCGGGCAGGATACCTAAGTTACTTATGAAGTTTTTAGCGAATAGTCCACCAATAATTGTGAATAGTCCACGGCTAACTTATGGAGAACATTCTATCGCACAGCGGGCAGGATACTTAAGTTATTTATGAAGTTGCTAGCGAATAGTCCACCAATAATTGTGAATAGTCCACGGCTAAGTTACGGAGAACATTCTATCGCACAGCGGGCAAGATACTTAAGTTATTTATGAAGTTATTAGCGAATAGTCCACCAATAACCACGAATAGTCCACAACTAACTCGCGGAGAACATTCTGTCGCACAGCGGACAGAACACTTAAGTAACTTATGAAGTTATAAGCGAATAGTCCACCAATAACCGCGAATAGTCCACGGCTAACTCACGGAGAACATTCTGTCGCACAGCGGGCAGGGCAGCCTGGGCTTGTCATGCGCGGAGTGCGCGCGGCGCGTGTGCCACCGCAGCGCCTCCGCGCTGCTGTACGCGCGCGGGCACAGCGCGCACGCCTCGCTCCGGGCGGCGCCGTGCGCGCTCGTGCGGTGCGTGGCCAGCGTGGACGCCGATATGAACTTCTCCGGGCACTGGCCGCATTCGAATCTGGAGTACACAAGAATCTATACTTAATATTATAACTTAACTACATAGTATAAAACAAAGTCGCTTTCTCTGTCCCCATATCCCTATGTACGCTTAAATCTTTAAAACTACGCAACGGATTTTGATGCGTTTTTTTTTAATAGATAGAGTGATTGAAGAGGAAGGTTTATATGTATAATAACATCAATTAACAGTGAATGATATAGGCTGTATATTTATATATTTTATAATTTTATAATATATTATAAAATAAAATATAAATCTTTTTAGTCTTACTAAAGTGACTAATTTTGAGTCAGCGAAATTTTTTTTTTTTAAATCATAACTACGAGCTAAATAATTTTTAAGCATGGCTGCGAGATGCCTTTTAAAAAAGTTTAAAAAAATAAATAAGAAATAAAAAATATACGCGACGAATTGAGAACCTGAGAGAGAAGAGAAGAATTTTTTTCGTCGATTTGAAAAACACTTCTTTCTTAGCCCTAAGTTTGTTTGGAAGAGATCGCTTTTTAGCGATAACACCGCCTTATTGTACTTATAATATGTCGAATTTACTTTATTTTTGGGTTTTGTGGTGTGAATAACATACAAACACGCTTTCGCAATTTATAATAATACTAGTTGTTGCGCGCCACTACGTCCGCGTCAATTTCTGTTATTATGATCGCGATTAAAAAGTTTTTAAAAGAATACAGGGTGTCCCACGGCTATGCCACATGGAGGGGAAGTACCTTAAATATTGTAGATGGAACATTTTACTGAAAGAAGACTTCATTTTAATTTAAAAAACAATTTAAACTGCATTCATAGATTTTTAAATAATTGCCTGGTTGAACCGGGACTCGAACCCGCTATACGAGAAAAAAAAAATTAACCTGTATCTTTATCATACCGATCGGAAGGCTTCATCATAAGGATTATTTTTTGTTAAATAACATAGCATGAGAAATAAAAGGAAGACCATGAATTTTAGCCTTTGATGTAAAATTTTGTTCAGAAAAATGAAAAGCTGACATTGCAACAGAGCTACGAATTGCAGCGGGATTGAAGGACAAACCAATAAATCAACAAACAAACACACTTTCGCATTTATAGGTAATATAAGTAAGGATAGTAAGGATTGGGAAATGATGCGTACTTCTCAAGTGGGTACTCATTAGTAATAGTTCATGTCAGTTGTATGTCGATACGCCAATGTCAGCTTTTCATTTTTCTGAACAAAATTTTACATCAAAGGCTAAAATTCATGGTCTTCCTTTTATTTCTCATGCTATGTTATTTAACAAAAAATAATCCTTATGACGAAGCCTTCCGATCGGTATGATAAAGATACAGGTTAATTTTTTTTCTCGTATAGCGGGTTCGAGTCCCGGTTCAACCAGGCAATTATTTAAAAATCTATGAATGCAGTTTAAATTGTTTTTTAAATTAAAATGAAGTCTTCTTTCAGTAAAATATTCCATCTACAATATTTAAGGTACTTCCCCTCCATGTGGCATAGCCGTGGGACGCCCTGCATATTTTAAATTTGGATAATTTTCCCCGTTTTTGCAACATTTTTCACTGATGCTTCGCTCCTATTGGTCGCAGCGTGATGTTATATAGCCTAAAGCCTTCCTCGATAAATGGACTATCCAACACAATAAGAATTTTTCAATTCGAACCAGTAGTTCCTGAGATTAGCGCGTTCAAACAAACAAACTCTTCAGCTTTATATATTAGTATAGATTCTGAGAATAGATAAAATAATGGATTAATAAGACGCGTATACCCACTTGTAGGAAGAATCATTTCGGTGACGTTTGGCTCTTTGTAAATGTTGTTTGAGATTGTCCTGGAAAATACATTAATATAGTACAATAGGCCGCCGTTTTCATAACGATACCAATTTGTACATCTTGAAAGTATATAAACTAGTGGTTCGCCCCGAACTGAGACCTCGCGATATCCCATAATTCCCAAAAGTTTTAATTATATATTGTAATAATTAACTTTTAACATTAGACGCAATAAAAAAAATAATAGTTGACATTAAACTGTTTTACTGACACAGCGCCATCTATTAGCATTATAGTGAAGCTATTAGCTTCACAATAATGCTAATAGATGGCGCATTAAAATTAAATAATTTCGTTTCTTTATAACATTTATCTAATTTTAGTATTTGTTGTTCAAGTACAGGATATAACTGAATTTTCAACCAAGTTTCACGTTCTAATATTCAGTAATTCAGAAGTTACAGGGCTCTGACAGACATTTAGACGGACACACTTCTCTGTCTAGTAGGCAAGCGCCCTAGTTGACTCAGAGAACTCGCTTCGCTCGTTCAAAAATGCTGTTTTTTTTCAAACGAACACAAAATAGATAAAATCAAACGATATAGTGCACAAAACCTAAAATGCCAATTTTGTGGGATACCACAACTTACGTAGAACTTAGAAGGTATAGATACATAAAAGAAAAAAAAAAAGATTCTGACGAATTGAGACTGTTAAAGAGAGTATCAAGATAACATAAATAATATTAGGCCAACGAATAAATAATAAGTAAGGAAGTCTAACTGCGTTAAAAAAATGACCCCAACAAAAACTGTGCCGAAGTGGGTGGAGATTAAAATTTAGCCGTTAACAGCGGGGATTAAAAACAAAAATAGCACGTCAACAGTTGGACATTTTTCTTGCACGTCAAATTTTCATAACATCGTCCAATGACTCAGCTGTCATAGCAAACATAGCAGCACGCGCGCGAACCAATCCCTGCTTTCGTTGTGAATTTGAACCGATCACCAAGCATGTCTATCTGTAATCTCGGAAGTGATTCGTATTTTGAATCATACGTCGTTTTAGTTTAAAGTAGGGGCATTTTTTGAGTGGATTTTATTCTGAACTAGCTTTTCCCCGCGGCTTCGCTCACGTTAAGTTCGATTTTTCAAACCCCTATTTTATCCCTTTAGGGGTTGAATTTTCAAAAATCCTTTCTTAGCGGACTCCTACGTTATAATAGCTATCTACAGGCAAAATTTCAGCCTGATTCGTTCTGTGATTTGAGCTGTGCGTTGATAGATCAGTCAGTCAGTCAGTCACCTTTGCCTTTTATATATTTAGATTAGACTTCCTTACTTATTATTTATTCGTAGTATTAGGCATTGTTAACCTTGGATTTGAACGTGATGTCGCATTCCACGCAGTAATAGTCCTTAAGCACGTGTACAAATTGCATGTGCTTTGACAGCTGCGCCGCGTACACAAAAGTACTCGTGCATAGCTCACACTGATGCAGCTTTTTATGATCGTGTTTCCTATAGTTAATTAGAAAACAACAATTAATTAGAGAAGGCTCAGGATCACTATTGCGATGGAGAGAGCTAAAAAGTAAAAAGTAAGAGAGCAAATATGGTTGAGCGAAGCAGCGGCTGGATCATGCGTCATGCTCGTGAACGGGTGCCACCAACGGGAATGGGTCTGCTTTGACTGCCCGTCTTAACATGTATTGGATTGTTTTGCATTTATGAAACTTCATTGTGGAAGCACTATATACATAGCATAGCTTTGTAAAAAAAAAAAAATTTTTTTTTTTTTGCTGAGTTTCTTGCCGGCTCTTTTCAGCAAAATCTGCGTTCCGAACCGGTGGTAGATTTATGACGTGTCATAAGAGCTACAAGTTAGCCTACATGAAATAAATTAATTTTGAATTTGAATTTGAATATACTGACTTTCTAGTTAAAAACTTTCCAGTTGTCTCCGGAATCTTCGGCGGCACTGTACACATAGCATGGTTTTGTTAACTATTGTAAAAAAATTTTTTTTGAAAACAGCAACTGCCGAGTTTCTTACCGACTCTTTTCAGCAGATTCGAACCTGCGACCTTTCAGGTGTCAGTCCGCACCTTAAACCGATGGACTATTGAGACTTATATTACTTACATAATGTGTATCCTCAATGAATCCTTAGTCTTGTAGCATTTGCCACAATAGTGACACTTGAGAGGCACGCTCGCAGAGTGCAGTCTCACATGCCTTTGCATCACTGTTCTCTTGCTGCCACAAGAAATACAGTTATTGTTGGACTATTGGTTATTGTTGGACTATTAGTTATTTTTGGACTATTAGTTACGGCTGGATTATTAGTTATAGTTGGACTATTAGTTACTGATGGACTATTAGTTATAGTTGGACTATTAGTTACTTTTGGACTATTAGTTATTGTTGGACTATTAGTTACTGATGGGCTATTAGTTATACTTGGACTATTAGTTACTTTTGGACTATTAGTTATTGTTGGACAATTAGTTATTTTTGGACTATTGAAATTTCATTGCCGCAGTATTGTTGGTGCTTTTGGAACATCTGTTGTTACCAAAATAGGCCAATTTAGGAATTTATAATTTCTGAATTGTCTCCGGTCTAGTCTGGTGGGAGGCTTTGGCCATGGCTAGTTACCACCCTACCGTCAAAGACGTGCCGCCAAGCGATTTAGCGCTCCGGCATGATGGCGTGCAGAAACCGATTAGGGTACACTGCCATATCCCTTCCAAATTAGCCCGCTACCATCTTAGACTGCATCGTCACTTACCATCAGGTGAGATCGCAGTCAACCTGTCATCGAATAAAAAAATTACGGGACCACCTCGCAACCTTCCGCTGTCGATTAAAAAAAAATCGGGCGAATCGGTTCAGAAATCATAGAAAAAAAAATACTAGCCGAATTGATAACCTCCTCCTTTTTGGAAGTCGGTTAAAAACAATTAAGATTTTATTGGCTTAATCTACCTATCTATACTTATAATAAAACTGTAACGGGACGAATTCTGTACATTAAATATACTTATTTTGAAAAAAAAAATACAAATAACCAAATCCAAAAGAGGTATTCACTTACTTGGAAGTATGGTCACATTTGGGGCAAGTGTATAAAGCGGCCGAACCCGTGTGCTGGAGCGAGTAGTGCTCGAGGATGTGCTGCCGCGACAGACGGACCAGACCGCACAGCTTGCATTTATATCTGAAAACATATTTCAATCATCTATTTCATCTCATTCATTTCATTTCATTTCAACTCATTTATTTCATCTCAATCTTTCATCTCACTTATTTCAACTCATTCATTTCATCGCAATCATTTCATCTCATTCATTTCACCTCATTCATTTCACCTCAATCATGTTATCTCATTCATTTCGTCTCAATCATTTCATCTCATTCATTTTATCGCAATCATTTCCTCTCATTCATTTTATCGCAATCATTTCATCTCATTAATTTTATCGCAATCATTTCATCTCATTCATTTCATCATACTCACACATACTCTCTCACTCACAATACATCCTATTTATATCGCACCCTTAGAATGGAAGTGGCCTAACTCAAAAATTGCAATTTGTGGGAAATGAGCAAAATCTTAAAAAAATTATAGCGTTAAAAAAATTTCAATGTATCTCTGCCTTGTTTTATTTAAGTTGATTTTTTGCAGATTTATATATTGATCTTTTATGTATGGGTCCTACCAGACCAGACCAGAGACAATTCAGAAATTATAAATTCCCAAATTGTACCCGCCGGGAATCGAATCCGAGACCTCCCAGTTATAAGACCACAGCGCTCCCCACTGCGCCAGGGAGGTCGTCAAAATTGATTCTACGAATCACTTACCGCGTAGAGTGCGACTTCATATGCCCTCGCAAAGACACTCTGCTCGGACAATACTGTGTGCATATTTCACATTGGAATGAACCATTTTCCTATAAAATAAAAAACTTACACATCACTTTATCACATTAATATTATAAAGGCGAAAGTTTCTATGTGTGTGTATTTTTTTTAAGCTATTGCATAGCTTCTATCGCGGGCCGGCGTGGAGACCGAATCCAGAAATTCCGTAACGAAAATTACCTGACACGGGACTCCTCTACGGTGAGCCGCTAGATAGCGTTGATAAAAAATGCTATGCAATAGCTTTACCGCTGCAGTCCCCGAGTGCCACACGTCTTTTTTTTTAAATTATTTAATCAATAGCTGATTCCCAGACTTCGTCCGCGTGGAAACAGTCTAGAGTGACTTGCTACTATCCGCGAGAAGTTATGTCCTCTATCTCCGATAATATTTAGTAGATCTTCACCAAAATTGGACACAATATTTCTAATAGTATAGATTTTTTATAAAAAAAAAAGAATTACTACATTTGGTTTAGATTTGACGAAGTTATGGAGTAAAATCAACGAAAACTTTCATCTCCTATCCCGAATAAACCTTATTGTTTATCGGGATACAAAGTATCCATATTGACACGGAGTATCAACTACCACTATACCAAATTTCATTCAAATCTGTTCAGTAGTTTTTGCGCGCACAGACAGATAGACAAAAAATTCGAAAATTTGAGAATTATCAATTTCTAAATTATCTCTGGTCTGGCCTGGTCTGGTGGGAGGCTTTGGCCGTGGCTAGTTACCACCCTACCGTCAAAGACGTGTCGCCAAGCGATTCAGCGTTCCGACACGATGGCGTGTAGAAACCGATTAGGGGTATAGGTTAGTTGCATCGTCGCTTACCATCAGGGGCCCAAGTCTGCTATTGCAATTTTAGTTCAATTGTTTATCAATGACATCCCAATTGCTACTTTTAGCAATTTTGGTAGTCTACTAATTCAATTCAAATTCAAATTCAAAATTTATTTATTTCATATAGACTAACTTAACTAATGGCGTCACAATTGTTTTCCAATGGTTTGCCACTGACACATCTTGCTTTGAATCTAGCTTAAATAAACGTTTTTAATATGTAGTTTTTTTTTAAACTCATTTCGGCAAACGCTTTTTAAGCTAATGGCAATACCGAGGTCTCATTGAATTACAATCTGATTATAAGAAATCGAACGACCGTTGTGAATTTAGTAGACTACGTTTTGGACCAATGATAATTGAATTGTAATTGTATTGCGGTTCAATGACAATGACATGTAAAATAGCAGACTTGGGGCCCTGGTCATGAAAAAAAAAAAGACTCACCGGAGAATGTTTCTCCATATGGCTCTTTAAAACGTCTTCAAAGTTAAACCCTCTCACACACTTCTCACATTTGTACGGCATTAAGTTATATTTGTCACTCTGAGATTGTTGTCTCATTTCATCTACAATCTGTAAACATGTGTAATTTTTTTTTTTAAAGAATATTAGACAACCTGAATTCAAATTCAAATTTTATTTATTTCATGTAGGCTACCTTGTAGCACTTATGACACGTCATAAATCTACCACCGGTTCGGAATGCAGATTCTGCTGAGAAGAACCGGAAAGAAACTCAGCAGTTGCTCTTTTCAAAAAATAAAATAAAATAATTTTACAATAAGTAACAAAACTAAGCTATGTATACAGTGCTTATCCACAGTGAAGCTTCAAAAATACAATACATATAATCCAACACATGTCAACATGGGAAGACAAAGCAGACCCATTCCCGTTGGCGGCACCCGTTGACGACCTCCCTGGCGCAGTGGTGAGCGCTGTGATCTTATAACTGGGAGGTCTCGGGTTCAATTCCCGGCGGGGGCAATTAAGAAATTTATAATTTCTAAATTGTCTCTGGTCTGGTCTGATGGGAGGCTTTGGCCGTGGCTAGTTACCACCCTACCGTCAAAGACGTGCCGCCAAGCGATTTAGCGTTCCGGCACGATGGCGTGTAGAAACCGATTAAGGGTATAGGTTGAATTTACACTGCTATACCCCTTCCCAGTTAGCCCGCTACCATCTTAGACTGCATCGTCACTTACCATCAGGTGAGATCGCAGTCAAGGGCTATCTTGTCATCGAATAAAAAAAAAAATTTTTTTTTTTCAAGAATATTAGGCAACCCGATGTTGACTAATATCCTCCTATCCCCTCCAAATAAGCGGAAAGCTTGTGTTAGGAGTGGGTACGACAATAGTGCAACAAGTGGGATTCGAACCTGCGACCTTACAGTTTTCAATCTGCACCTTTAACCGTTGAGCTATTGAGGCTGTTGATTAAATATATATATGTAAATTGGGTTTATTATAACAATATTTATTAAATTATAAAATGTATCCGTCTCTTTCTAAAACAAAATTTTGTATGGAGAGTGTATGGAGCTACTGTATCGTGACGTCATGTTGCAGTAGTGCTTTCTTTTTCTAATAGGAAATTTAAAAATTTGTCAAATATTGGGTAATTTTTTTATATATGCGTAAAACAAACCTCTTCCTTAGTTAACTTTAAGACTTTGTATTCTTCTGTCTCCATGACCATTCTAGAAGAAAAGCCCTCTCTGGCTTCCTTCTTTTTCCTTCTAAACTTCTTCTGCTTCCTTTTTACATCTGTCTGTGTGTTTGTTTCTTGTTTTATATTATCTATGTTTGTATCTATATTATTATCCTGTAATAAAATATTAAATAATCTATACTAATATTATAAAGCTGAAGAGTTTGTTTGTTTGAACGCACTAATCTCAGGAACTACTGGTTCGAATTGAAAAATTCTTTTTGTGTTGGATAGTCCATTTATCGAGGAAGGCTTTAGGCTAAATCAATTTAAAAATAAATTACGCGACTTTTTATGAGATAAGACATTTTATAATATTAATGAATTTTTTCAACTTAGATATTTTTGATTTTAGATGTAACTTTAGACTTATTTAGACATTGTTAATTTATATTTTTCCTGTATTTATGTATGTTGCACGCCCAAAGAGGCAATGTATAATGCAATAAATGACTTTGACTTTGACTATATAAAATCACGCTGCGACCAATAGGAGCGAAGCATCAGTGAAAAATGTTGCAAAAACGTGGAAAATTATCCATATTTCAAATATATTCTTTTAAAAACTTCTTAATCACGATCATAATAACAGAAATTGACGCAGACGAAGTCGCAGGCAACAGCTAGTAATAATATATTCAGGAGATTCATAAAAAGAATCTTCATCTAAATATATAAAATGCAAAGGTGACTGAGTGACTGACCGAAATATTAACACACAGCTCAAACCACTGGACAGATCGGGCATACATTGCACCGTCACTAACCATCAGGTGAGATAGCAGTCAAGGACTATCTATGTAAGGACTATGTCATCAATTAACAAAAAAACCATTTTGTGGAATGAATCTCCTGTGCCTGTACTTCTGTGGTTAAATATAAAAATCACTCACACTTACCAATTCTACATAATATATTAGCACAGAGATTGCTAGACAAAGAAGGAAGCACAAAACGCCTCAAAAGATGGCATATACTGAAGCTGGATGGGAGGTGAACTGTCCAACATAACACTCAAGGGGAGGATATTTATTGAAATACCCCCTTAAGGTGGTTTGATCCGGTCAGCTAAGCACATCAGCGCCAATAGATGGCGTAGATTTTGTAATTAGACTTATTTTATTTTTTTTATGAATGAAAATGTGAATATTTTTTTATAATAATATGGTTCCCGGTTGTAGTGGTATATTTGTAATATATCCAACTACGTTTCAGATGTATTTTAATTTTCAAAATACTTTCATTTGTACTGATAATCACGCGGTGGTAGGGTAAATTCTGCTGCTACCTCGCATCTGTCTACACCAATGGAGGTAAGACAAGATTCACCGACCACGCATCATGATGACCGTATTCATATGTTATAATATATTCATCTACCCACATCTAGCCAGATGTGGGTAGATGTACAAACTCTATACACTACAAGATAGACATTATAGAAAAAAAAACTTACCAATTCTAAGTAATAATCATAATTGTTACAATCGTAATCATTGTTCTGACTGAGCTTCACCAATGGTACATCATCATCATCTGATGATGATTTATTAGATATTACGAACTCACTTTTGGGTTTTAAATCAGTTTCTGGACCAACATAGTAACATAAAGTTTTAGATGATGACAAATGATTGGATTTAATTTTGTGGAGTTTCTCCGATGCCTGCGAATAAAATTATCATTAATTATCCTTAATTAATTTAGAAGTTTAGGTTAAATTAAAATGACTAATTAGTCAACTATATAAGTTAGGCTAGATTGTAATTTATTTGTTTATTTATTAAAGAGGCACACAAAACAGGTTGAGACTAAAAATTGCATAAAATATAAATACATACAGCTTATCGAGAACCAAGTAACAACCCTTAATATGTGTACACAGCATTATTGAATAAACTAGCTGTGCCCGCGACTTCGTTCGCGTGGAATAGTGACTTTTCGGGCAGCATATTTTGAATTACATATACCGTCGACGCTCAGGCGCGAGGCGTGTAGTACGTACTCTGGTCTCTGTACGTTAAAAATGTTCGCCGTGATTCTTTAAATTGACATAACTTTTTTATTTATGAACCGATTGACAAGAAATAAACACTAAAAGTTAAGTGAAGCTTACTACAATATATTAGTGAAAACCGTATCTAAATCGAATAAGCCGTTTCTGATATTAGCGTGCACAAACACACAAGTTCAGCTTGGCTAATATTAAAAAAAAAAGACGTGTGGCACTCGAGGACTGCCGCGATAAAGCTATTGCATAGCATTTTTTATCAACGCCATCTAGCGGTGAGCCGTTGATAAAAAATGCGCCATCTTGCGGCTCACCGTAGAGGAGTCCCATGTCAGGTTATTTTCGTTACGGAATTTCTGGATTCGGTCTCCACGCTGGCCCGCGATAGAAGCTATGCAATAGCTTAAAAAAATGTTATACTTACAAAGTTGTAGGAATTTTTAAGCACTTCTTCTGCAAGACGACATTGTTTAATGAATCTGTTAATTTTTTTTAGAACACTTTTACAGTACACACAGATAGAAATGACATCTAGTGGATCTTCCATCTAGAAGAGTAGAGAAAATTTTAAATTATGTATACAAATAAGTAATGAAGCAGAAACATTATAATAATTTATTTGCGCTTATTTAGCCCAATGGCTAAGCCTCGCAATCCAACGAGGGAATAGCGCCAGTGTTTTGGGCACCATGCCCATAAACAACCACTTGGACGGCGTGTATTTTTTGTAAATTTAACTAGTGGTAGTTTTAATTTATTTAAGTTATTTATTTAAGTGGTTAAAATTTAGACTCGTGAGTCACGAAATTGGGGGGAGTGGGGGGTGGGAGGGTGGGGGGGAGGTGTCCCCTACCCTCCAACACCACTTCCGTAAAAAGACAATACACAGTTCTTGAGAAAAATGAAAAAGAAAATCCCATAGACCTAACCTAAAAGTTATAACATTCATCATCTCAGGGAGGAGGGGAGAGGGGTAGGAGGTGTGGAGGTGTCCCCTATCACAACTGTAAGGAGTTCTGGGTGGTAAAAAAATAAACACGAAGGCTGTGGCGGGAGCTGTGCTTCGCTATAAATCAAATGGGCTATGCCAGAAGACTCGCTCCGTCGCCCCTTCATTCAGCTTCACCTACTCGACCTTCGTTTCGCTACGGAGGTCGCCGGCTCGCTTCGCTCGCCACCTCCCCCCTTCGCTCCACTCGGCCTCGTAGGCTCGCTTCATTCAGGACCTCCTTCGCGAGCTTCTGGCTTCGCACTTCATAAAAACACTCTAGGGGTAGGGCAGACAAGACTACGTGGAGTCGAGGTTGGCAAATTCGGTTCTGTCACACTATTCGACCTAAATCAGCCCATGTCATTTCCGAGTGGAAAAGCTTTCTTGCCATAAGTACTTATTTTTTATTATTTAGTATTATTTTACTTTAGAGAGCACGGAAAGGACACATTCACACAAGAAGGAGAACCAACGGTGAAATGCATAGATTTCGATTTCGGTTTTGACAGTTGACAGTTTTGACAATATAAGACTTGTCTGTGACATGATCTTACATCCTTGTCACACTTAGCCAAAATTATGCATGCTATCTAGGGGTGTCCACTTAAAAAATACATCGATGTTTTTTTCGATGCAATACATCGCGGCTGTGCATCGATGTTTTTCGATGCATCGGTTAGAAACATCGATGTTTTCTCAAAATCGAGTACTTTTTCTAACATTGCATCACAAGCTGTAGTCGGTCTCCTGAACACATTTTTTATTATACAGATGACAGAAACAGATGACAGAACCAAAACAAATGAAGTTTTTTTTTTAATTCTCTCTGGCGCAGTGTTGCCAATGTCAATTTTCAAATTAGCCAACTAGAGCCAGTAAAAAAAAAAGATTTAAGTTTTAATTTTATTAAATCAGAGCTACTGGGGCCCAAGTCTGCTATTGCAATTGTAGTTACATTGCCTATCAATGACATCCCAATTGCTACTTTTAGCAATTTTGGTAGTCTACTAATTCAATGGCGTCACAATTGTTTTCCGATAGTTTGCCACTGACACATTTAGCTTTGAATCTAGCTTAAATAAACGTTTTTAATATGTAGTTTTTTTTTGAAACTCATTTCGGCAAACGCTTTTTAAGCTAATAGCAATACCGAGGTATGATTGAATTACAATCCAATTATAAGAAATCAAACGACCATTGTGAATTTAGTAGACTACGAAATTTTGGACCAATGATAATTGTATTGTAATTGTATTGCGGATCAATGACAATGACATGTAAAATAGCAGACTTGGGGCCCTGAACAGTAATAGATGTACAATGATTAGCTGGTTACCATTGATTCGATGTTTTATGAAAAAACATCGATACATCGAGTAAATCAATACCTTTTCAAAGCATCGAATCGATTCGATGCATCGAATTATAAACATCGAGTGAATTCGATACATCGATGTATATCGAATATCCCTAATGCTATCCAGCTCTCACAGTTTATAGCATTCGTTTCTCGATGTTTTACGCGTTTATAGGTTAAAATGTTTGTTTTTGTTTTCTCGAAAAATGTGCATTGTACTTTTACGCGAGTGGTATTGTTATAATTGGGGACCAAACCTCTACCGAATACAACACCTTTCTCCCCCCATTTCGTGACTCACGATCCTACATCCGACCCATTTAAGTTTTATTTTGTTGTATGTTCTGTATCTAATAATGAATATAAAATGAAGCAGAATAGCTTAGTGGTAAAAACGTCAGACTCCTTTTCAGAAGAGTCCAAGGTTCGATTCTAGGTATGCATCTATGACATTTTAAGCCATTAAAATAGTACTTGCTTAAACTGTGAAGGAAAACATTTGAGAGAATGTTGAAGAAGAGAATGTTTTCGAGAGGTTTTTCAAATAAGCTTAGATGTTTTGTAGAAAATACCCGTGTGCACTGCTTGGGATCGAGCTACTGACCCTTGGTTTCGATCCACGCATCCTAACTTTAAGCAGGTTTATTCACTAACAAATTAAAATATTAAAATAATAAAACAAGCAAGTATTTACCTTAGCAACAAATAAGCGATAGCTTTCCATCTCTGAAACGGACATAGGAATTATGTGAACACCATCTATAAGACAGGTCTGGCATATCCCCTCCATTCTTGTAAATTAAAATTTTCATTCAGATATTTTAATAAAATTTGGTTTTATTACAGCAAAACAAATTCTCCAGCCGCAATATTTAATATTTATTTGACGTCACAGTCCACAGACTAATACTACCAACGTATTTTGACGTGACCAAAGAATATACCATGGTAGGTAGGTAGGTATTAAAACTCTTATATGTTTGTGGTATTAAATAGGTAGGGTGACCAACCCAATAGCTAGCACTGCACCAGTTTATTCGCACTTTGGCAAAAAAGATTAAAATATAAGTTTCTGATTGTGGTTTTTAAATTTTCAGATTAAAAAATATTTAGGAGAATTCATATTTTTCACAATCGAAACCTTTCTAATCTGGAAAGTTTTCAAATGACGTCAGTATCGTAGTTGAAAGATATCGTTCTGGAGTTCCCGAAGTTTTTCGGCCATTTTGACTCATCGACGTTAAGGGTCAGTTCTTACTTAATAATTATTTAACTGTGGTTTTATTTGAGTTTTAATAATATAATTGTTTTCAATTGATTTTCTAAGTATTATTAGTTACTAATTCAAAAAGTAAATGAAACTTTTTCGTTATTTCATTGCAAAACAAGGGGTGTTAGTATCTGGTTACAAAATTTGGAGATTTTCCTGTTTATTAACACTCCGAAGCGATTCGATTCCCTAGCAGACTGGGAGTCTGTAGACGATCTTAACAAGTGTGTGTAAACTGTCCATACTCTGGAGTCTAAATTCTTTAAGACCCATCACACGAAAAGGACCAAGAAGTTCTCTGACCTTACTCTCAAACTGATGGAAGACAGACAAGAGATGAGACTTCAGTCGTCAGCAGACGCGGATGCCTACTGGTAGGTTAATAGGCAAATCTCTAAGAAAAGAACTCGCGACCTGCGGGCCTTGAATACCAAGTGTATTAAAGATACCATCTAGTGGAACAGAAGTTCCATTCCAAAGTGTCCGTGAGAGATCTATCGGACAGAGCCAGCTGACGCGGCTGAAAACTGACGAAGGCTGTCACGTTTCTTCTCCACCTGAGGTATGGAGAGAGGTTGAGAAGTTCTATGGGCAGTTATTTATCACGAAACAAAAATCATTCAGCGGACGATGGAGAGAGCTATGCTCGGAGTATCCCTGCGAGATCATATCAGAAATGAGGATATCTGTATGAGAATCAAAATCACGGACATAGCTAAGCGAAACTGAAGTGGAAATGGGCGGGCATATAGTTCGAAGAGCTGATGGTCGATGGGATCCCATGGTGTTGGAGTAGCGATCCCGTACCGGGAAGCTAGGTGGACCGACGACATCAAACGAGTCGCAGAGAGCCACTGGATTCAGGTAGCGTAAGACCGAGGCCTGTGGAAGTCCATATAAGAGACCTTTGTCCAGCTGTGGACGTCTGTCGTTTGATAAAGACTATGTTTACGTTTTCTTATTAAATATGTAAGGGTGTTTGTTTTAAATATAATAAATATAAAAAAATTAAGTCACCTACAGTTACTATAAGAATTTCCGTATATTATTTCGTAATAAAATCTATATTCTAAAAGACTTAGGTAGGTAGCCTAGCCTTTTATTTCCCTTAAACCCTAAGAAAATCTGAATGTTGATAATTGGATAATTTTGTGCCCATAACTGGTAACAAATGTGTGAATAATTGGGGACTGGGTCATTTTTCAATCTTATTTAAAATTCTAGTTGATTTAAACAAAAATATATCAATATCTTTAATTATTATATTTTATTAAACAAGTAACCTTACGAACACAGTGATTAAGAGGATTTGGTTAAATTTTTATTTAAAAAACATATTTGAAATTAGATAAACTCTTAAAGTGCCCATAATTGGGTCTGCCACCCTATATGGAGATCACCTTACTCTTATATGTTTGTGATGGAGATGCCCTACCTACGAAAATAGGGTAAGTATATACCTACAGAATCTTGTCGCATAAAATGGCTGCCCATTAGGGAGTGTACTTTAAAACTATCGATATCGATAAGCAGGAACTCTCTTCTTTTCACATTATATTTAATAACTTCATGCATAGAACATTAGTGTTTGTGGTTTGTGCTGTTCAAAAACGTAATATATACGTTTATAATAAGTAATCTACAGCAGTGTTGGCATTAATCGATGTTAATTTGATTAATTTAATCGAGATTAAATTAATCTAGTACTTACTATGGACTATGACTGCATTCCAGTCTAATACAATATTAAATTGTGAATTTGAATATAAAAAAAATTATACACTTTGTAAGTTTTTATTAAATAAAAATAATTTTATCAACAGTGTAGTAACTTATCATCAACACTCAATAATATTTAATTGACAACAGGATAACAATAATTATTTTAATCTTGCTAAAACAATAATATTTTTATGATTATTTATTAATTTACTATATTATTTATTATTATTATAGATTGTATAATACTTATGTATGGAATGTACTTAACTGCTAAAATATCAACAAAAACGACATGCACATTATCTATACTAATATTATAAAGCTGAAGAGTTTGTTTGTTTGAAAGCACTAATCTCAGGAATTACTGGTTCAAATTGAAAAATTCTTTTTGTGTTGGATAGTCCATTTATCGAGGAAGGCTTTAGGCTATATAGCATCACGCTGCGACGAATAGGAGCGAAGCATCAGTGAAAAATGTTGTTTGAAAACGGGGAAAATTATCTATCAAAACTTCTTAATCGCGATCATAATAATAGAAATTGACGCGGACGAAGTCGCGAGCAACAGCTTGTACTACATAAATATGAAATATCTTATTTTAAAATAAAATTGAGCTTGGCTCAGGAGTCTATTTAGGGGTTCTTGACCACTGTCGCCTCTTTAAATAGCCCCCTATCTTAAAATGGTTTTTTTTTGGATAATGTTCCTAACCATTCCCAGACCTCAGTAACGATAAACGAATAACGATAGCAACGATTTCCTTATATTCACATCATTTTATATGTGTATTGTTTGTGACCTCCATCCCCTTTTTAACCGACTTCCATAATGGAGGACGTTAATTCAGTCGGTATCTTTTTTTCTATATATGTCCATTTTCTCCGATGTTTTTGGACAGATTCACGCGATTTTTTTTTTAACCTTGAATAACAATTTTTTATCATCTCTTCAGCATATTACTATTTTATCAGTCCCATGTACCACCCCTCAACAAATAGGGGTCCAATCTAATTTGTTCCCTAAAAAGGGGCCAAATCCCTATCAACCCCTATTTAACCCCAAAACTGCCTTCGTCAGTCCAGTCTCATACACTTTCTCTTCTCCAAAACAATCATACTTTTAAGCGCGCTAGCTATAACATATCTGAGCTCGTGAAACTTCAAAATAGATAATCTATATATGTTAGTCTGTCCGTTTGTTAGTGTAAACGTTATTATAACTTGGGTATCTCTGTACATGATTTCTTTACTACGTTTCTGGTCTGCTTTTTCCGACTGTATGTTGGATTGACTGTAAAAAAAATATAATATTACTGAATTTATTCTGCACAACAAATTAAGCTATATGTGTAAAGTACTAGTTGATGCCTTCGCTCGTGTTGATTTAGTTTTTAAAGTCCAACGGGAATTGATATTCCAGCATCGCTAGCATGGGCGGGAGAAATTTTATCCCCTGGGAAAGGATAAAATGTTTATTCCCTCACTCAGTTTTATCCACCTGTCGAGCATGAGCAAAATGGTGGAAATAATATCCACAGTGGATATTGTTATAGGAATATACTTTTCCTTTCCCCTATCGCCATGCTTTAGCTTAGGGAGAAGATAATTTTATCATTTATCAGTGGATAAAATCGGGGGATAAAACTTTTATCTCCTCCCCATGCTAAATCCCCTGCTGGATAAAACGTAGTCTATGTCACTCTCCCGGTCCTCAACTATACACATGCAAAAAATCATGTCGATCCGTTGCTTTGTTGGGGCGTGATTGTAGGACAAACCAACACACTTTCGCATTTATAAAATTATAGTAACGATTACCTCAAAGACACATCAATTTTCCACTGCAACTCTACAACACCTGGTTTGACTCTCAGATGTTTTTGCAAATTTTTATATATTTGATCTGCACAGAGCAACGTCATAAGCTCTGTGATGCAATCGGGAGAAAACCTGAAACAGGATAAGAAATAGTATTCAAATTAAAAAAACCACTATCTGCAACACTCTCCAATGTACCATAAACCTACATCTAGCCTATAACTTTCCTCAAGAATTGGGCTATCGGATACAAAAATAGTTTTTCAAATCCGACCGCTAGTTCCAGAGATTAGCGCGTTCAAACGAACAAACTCTTCCACTTTATTATATTAGTACAGATATGAAAATTTGTGAGGATGGATATTTATAATATTAGTAGGATAGTAGGAGTTCAAAATGTGTTTGCGGGTCAGTGTGACAAAAGATAGCTGCAAACTTAGATGCTTATAGTTATTTATACAAACCTGAGGCTCTCCAAAAACAATCTCATGTCACTTTCACTCCAGGGCTCCTTGGTCGCCGAACGGAGTCTCGCCACATGTCTCACCACCAGTCTGACCGCAGAGAACTTGTTGCCGTTCAGTAGACTAGAAGTACGGCTGTCTGGAGTACCTTCTAACTCTTTAAGGGCCACTGTAATAATCCAAAAGTTTTATCCTGATTTTCAGTGAAAATGTTTGTGCAGTTTCTGTCTGTCGTATACCTGAGTTCAAACCGTGAAACCCGCGAATAGGAGGCAGGTCTATATCACTAACCTATGCTATTACCTCATAATATAACTTATAAAATATTATCAAAAACTTACGTAAAACAAATGGTTTAATTTCCTTTTTCTGGATCTCCGGAGTAACAAAAGCCACTGCATTCCATTGTGAAGGACTCTCCGTTAACAATTCCAATTGTTGGGACATTTTCTCTTTTTTTTTACATCCAATAAATTAACGAAATGCAACAAAATCAAAAAACAATATTCTGTGTTGTTTCTAGTTTGACGTTTAGTTTGTTGACCCCACTTGAATTTGACCCATCCAAAGAGTATAAACTATGGATCCATCAGTCGACAGTACTGTGGACAGTAGGTATAATACCTACACTTTTTTTGTCTATTCTGATTTCTGATTATTCGTCCGTGACCGTTGAAAAAAAAGACTAAAAATAATTGTCTATGGTGACGCGAAGTTTTTTGAACGTGTTCATGTTAAATTACTTTTAAGTAAAAAATATATATTTTCCGTACATTTCGCTTATTATACGTGTATATACAGTTATTAAGTGCTTAATTTTAAATAATTAAGTGTAAGAACTCCAAAAAGTGGTATTAAAATGGCGACAGTGCCTGGTAACAAACCCCAATGGCCGACCCGGCCCGGCCTGCAGCATCAAAACAGTCATACGCCAAATTTAACGCTAAACAGGACAATAAATCTGTATCCGTTGACTAACTATACATTTGGAACGAAGGAACCGCTGTTTGAAAAGGATGCATCGGTTCCAGCGCGGTTTCAGAGGATGCGGGAAGAGTTTGTTAAAATTGGAATGAGAAGGTTAGTAGTTAAATCCTTATTTAATTTATGTCCGAGCATATTTGTGTCTCGTTTTAACCTCTATCTTAAGTCTGATCTGAATCAGAGCACGCTCTATAGGTCTAAGCATCAGAGATAAGCCATTGCGCGGGAGATATTATAGTGCACATGTTTCTGCACAATACAATACACAAGTGCACTATTCCCTCACTCGTCCTCATGGGATGGAAATTCGTCACGACGACGATGTTTAGTTAAAGTTTTATATATGCTTCTTGCTTGTGGCTTCGCTCACAATGTGTTTGATTTTCCAAACTCCTAATTCCCGCGGGAACTCTCTTGTCTCCTGGGATAAATAAATAGTCTATGTCCTATTCCAGACTGTAATCTATACCAAATTTCAGTGAAATCGGTTCAGTCGTTGCAACACGATTGAGTAACAAACATACAAACTTTCGCATTATAAAATTAATAGGATAGAACTGTGCTTCTATTTTCTTGCGGGCCAATCTCCACTTGAAATGATATATATCTCCAGGTCAGTGGAAGGAGTGTTGCTTGTGCATGAACATGGGCTACCTCATGTGTTGCTGCTGCAGCTGGGTACAGCATTCTTCAAGCTGCCCGGTGGAGAGCTGAACCCTGGGGAGGTAAAAGACTCTTTACTAACCAAATTCCAATAAAAGGAGGAAGTTCCCAATTCATTGAAATTTTTTTTTTTTATGTATGTTCCCTGATTACTGGAAGACTCCTGGACTGATTTGGAAAATTCTTTTTTTGTTTGAAAGGGTATACTTCCCAGGTGTTCCCATTGTCATCAGGTCAGGATCTGATGATGGGATCCTGGAAAAATGGAACTCTTCAAATTTTTATGGGCACAATTGATATACTTTGTAGTGGCGTTTGAAATAAGTTTTTCAAGAAAAACTGACTTCAAAGGAAGGGTTCCTGTGGGGGTATTAAAAACCTAACTCCATGCCGACAAAGTTATCAGACATCAGCTTATCTGTACATAGTTTTTCGAATTTGAAAAATTGTATTTTTCATTTTTGAAATTTTCAGGATGAAATTGAAGGCCTGAAGAGATTGCTGACTGAAACACTCGGCAGACAGGACGGAGTCAAGCAGGAGTGGCTTATTGAAGACACTATAGGTTAGTACTTTTTGCTACTTTGACCAAGATCACTGAAAATATAAGATTTACTATGCAAAATCATTTAATAAATAGTGACTCTTGCTCCCCACACAATAAAGTACAATTCAGTTCGCACATCACTCACCTAATATCTAGGGCAGAACCCCTCAAGAGCAAATTGCTCACAATGTGAGAAGCTACACTAAAAAGCTTAAAACAACAATTCAGAAATTATAAATTCCCAAATTGTCTCCACCGGGTATCGAATCCCAGACCTCCCAGTGCTAAGCACTATGCCACAGAAAGCCTAAAGTACAGTAGATTCAAAATGAATTAAATGAATAGCAACTCTTACCACAATAAAGTGCAATTCAGGTTGACACAGTGCTACTTACCTTCTCTCTTTCTATCACTTAACTCTTATTACTTCACACTCTGAATTTAGGCTCTTAAAGTAGATTAGAATAGAATAATTTTTTATTAAGCTATTGCATAGCTTCTATCACGGACCTTGAGCGTGGAGACAGAATCCAGAAATTCCGTAACGAAAATAACCTGACACGGGACTCCTCTCACCGCTAGATGGTGTTGATAAAAAATGCTTTGCAATAGCTTTACCGCGGCAGTCCCCGAGTGCCACACGTCTTTTTCAAATAAACTTACAAAGTGTATGTGTACTTAAAAGAGGTACGCCATGTACTTGTAGCTTCGCAGTTTACTGCGGAGTGTGCCTGACTACGCCAGGGAGGTCGTCAAAATTAATAATTTTCTCACTACAGGTAACTGGTGGCGACCGAACTTCGAGCCACCCCAGTATCCGTACATACCACCGCACATCACCAAACCCAAAGAGCATAAGCGTCTATTCCTCGTCCAACTGCAAGATAGAGCGCTGTTCGCCGTCCCCAAGAACTATAAACTAGTGGCAGCCCCGCTCTTTGAACTCTATGACAACGCTCAGGGATACGGGCCTATTATATCCTCTTTGTCGCAGAGTCTATGTCGATTCAACTTTGTCTACATGTAAAAAACCTACTCATAATGATAGCGTAAGGTCGTCTTAAGATTTCTTGACACCTTCAAGTTTAAAATTAAGATTTGAGGCCGATACAGTGAACTAAAGCGCCCATTAAAAATGCTGTCCTCAAGGATTTCTTAAAATTTAAGTGGTCACATTTTGGGATTTGTTGTCCCCAAGAGCTATAAACTGGCGGCCGCCGCCCTCCTCTATGAACTCTATGACAACACTCAGAGATACAAATCTATCATATCCTCTTTGTCGCAGAGTCTACGCGGGTTCAACTTTGTCTACATGTAAAAAACTTACTTGTATAAAGGAGCATAAGGTCATCTTGACACCTTCAAATTTGAAATTAAGATTTGAGGCCGATACAGCAAACTAAAGTGACCATTAAAAATACTATATCCTTAAGGATTTCTTAAAATTGGGTAAAGAACAAGGACAAACTAAACTTTATGGGGTTGGCGTGCCTGCGGGTAAAAAAACCCCAAAAAAAAAAAATAGATTAAAAAAAAAACTAAACTTTAACTAATTTCGTACATTTAAAAAAAAAACAGTAGCATAATTACATATTCTTATTTTAAAAGTGACTTTCAAAGTGAACTTGGTGTGTAGAAAATCTGTCAAAACAACATTGTAATTTTAACCTTAATGTTTAAGAGAGGAGGTTTAAATTACGTTAGTAATTTTCTTCTAAAACACCTTTATGTTTATATAAGAAATTCGGACCATGTTTTTTGTCATTAGATTTAAGTAATTGACTAAAGAAACGATGAAGATCTTGGACAAATGTGGTTTTATTTATTGTACCTGGAAGAAAGAAGACTGTTTTTATTAGAATTAAGCGTTAATTAATTTTATTTATTTAATTGTTTACTAGTGAAAATTTTATAAAATTTAAAAAAATACTTAAATTAATACGGGTCTGTATGTTTATAAAAAATGATTCGAAAGTTTATGTAAATTAACAATACATATAAAGGCTCAAAGCACATTGCGGGAATGTCAAAGCGAAATGTCGCGTCCTTTAAACAATGTTGCATAGTAAACTGAACTTAATCTCAACTATCTAATGTATTACATACATACTTGTGAGTAAAATTCTTGTTAATGAATGTTTTTTATTCAATTTTAATATTGATATTATTTGCTCTTTATTTTTTTAAGCTATTGCATAGCTTCGCGGGCCGGCGTGGAGACCGAATCCAGAAATTCCGTAACGAAAATAACCTGACACGGAACTCCTCTACGGTGAGCCGCTAGATGGCGTTGATAAAAAATGCTATGCAATAGCTTTACCGCGGCAGTCCCCGAGTGCCACACGTCTTTTTTAATGTTGTTTGTAGAATATATTTTTTACTAATATAATATGTTAGAGTCTGTAACTGTAAACTATTGTGACAATGGTGCGTGTGTGCGTGCGTGCGTGTATTAGTTGATAAAATTAGCTTGGCACAAATTATAACATTAAGCATCTACTTAAAGTATAGTGGAGAAACAAGTCCAGTTTAATAAGCAACATGGACAACAATAACTGACGCGTTGAAATTCTTCGGACTCTCCAGCAATGTGTATTTGGCCTAAGTGTATTTAAAAATGTCTATTACATATTATATTATCTATTTATATAATGTTATACAAAACAATACAGGGAGTATTTTTGTGATATTTACAAAAAGGAGACGAAAAAGATAACTTTTTTGCTTGATTAAAAAAAAATCAAGAGGTTAAAATCAGGGCAAAATCACAGTGTATGAAAAAATCAGTAGAGCATAGCTTTTGATTTTGTATTACGGTTGGGTCATATCCTATCCATAAACCCCTCTACATTTGACGTCATGTTTGACAACTATACCAAAGTAAGTACCTAAGCTAACATATTTTAATGTCAAGGTAAGCAAAATGTAAAAATTCACAATTTTTTTTTAAATAATCATTGTTGTCGAAATGTATCTTTTGAGGGTATTTAACAAACATATGACGATTTCACGAAAAAAATATGTTAAACGAACATGTGACGTCACAAAATTATATGTTGTTGACGTTATGACATTGCATCGATTTGACATCTAACAAGGTGGATTAAGACTGAAATATAACTTAAAAACTTACCTAGTCTCTAGCATACAATTTAAAAATCGTATTTATTTGTATAATTCCAGAATATAATTAAAAATAAATAGAGTGCTATTTGTATAAATCTAATTAACTCTGCAAAGCGAATTTGATCTGAAACGCAACTTGCAAGCGTCAACGCAAATATGTTCACATTCGGAAGTCTCACATCGCCGAGTAACATTTAACCGAGGAATAAATTTGTCAGTCTGACAGTGACAGTTTTTCTAGATATTATATTTCAATTTATTCTACGGTTAATGAAACAGGGCTACAATTTGCATCGCTGTTTTTGTGGCCAAACTCTGGAAAATTACAAAAAAAAATACATTTCCAACATCTATGTTGTCAACATAATATCAAAAAAACATGCGAAAGTTTGTTTTTGAACTGTATCATCATTGTTAAGCTGCAATTGAATAGACAATCTGTAATGTATTTTAAAGCAGCATTTTCAAAGTCTGTGTTAATCTATACTAATATAATATTTAAATAGATATTATATCGGAAAACAGAAATTTGTTATTGAATCATTTCTAAGATGCAATTTAATAGAATCTCTTTAAAAATAAATGCAGTTTCAAAATCTGTGATATTAAATATAGTGTAAACTATAACAGTGAACGAGTAATTTTTCCCAACTGTATGATTTCTTGATTGTGACATCAGAAACTCAATAAAAATCTTTATTGCTCGATGCAATGGTTTTCAATTTGCGAAGTTTCTAATAAAAAAAAAACACCAACGTAAAATTACCTTGTATGTACTTAGAAAAATACAATGTTTTACATTTACTTATTATTTTGTGTAAACTTGGTACAATGTATGCTTTGGAAGAATGGGATTATTCATTATGCTATAAATTCTAAGGATTATGGTAAGTATTGCACTTCCATCTCAAGTTGGCAGTCATCGGCCGTTACAAAATGACGTCATGCCGTACCGTTGACAAGAAAATAATTTTTTCATCATACCTATTCGAAAAACGAATATTGGCTTCAGAGAATAGCGGGAGCAAAATTTAATTTTTAGTCCCATGGGAGTTTTCATTTCTCTCTTCTGATTGGTCCGCGTTCGTGCTTTAGTATGTGTTTATTACTACTGCGATCGTTGCAGAAATTCAAAAAACTCTAAATTCAAAAATGTTTGAGCAGTTGTCTTCGATAAGTCACGTGATCATAGAAGGTTGATACTCCTAGCTTTTTCTCATAGGTAATGATGAAAAATAGTGTGTGTCACTCGGGGCTAAATTTTTTGTTCTCGGGCGGCGTATATTGAATTCCTCGCTACGTTCAGGATTCTACTTTAGAATCCTTCACTTCGCTCTGAATTCAAAATAGCGCCCTCGGGGAACAAAAATTTTCTTTGGCCCCATATAACACAAATAACTATTCTGTTGCCGCTATAACAACAACAAATAATAAAAGTAATAATTAAAAGTGGCTCCCCTACTAGAAACGTGTCTTTTGCTACGGAACCCTTCGATTGCAGGGTCGACTCGCATTTGACCTGGTTATATTTTAACTTTATTATAGTTCTTTTAATTCACGAGGGCGCGTGACTCATGGTTGTGTGTGTCGTATCTGTATAAGTGTGAGCGAGAGCTTGCTCGCGCCTGACCGCTCCCACCTAGGCTCCTGACAGGCACACACAATGTGCATGTACACGACGTAACCACAAGTAAAGCTCACGCGCCCTCGTGAATTAAAAGAACTATACTAACACTTCTGTTTTAAATATTGGATAGAATCAGGCGTTCCTTGCGGAAGTTCATAATTAGCAAGAAAATGTTAAGAGTTATTTTGGTATAATCCGTCAACAGAAAAAATCTGTATGGTCAAAGATGCAGTTAAAAACTAAGCACCGCTTACCTCCCCAACCAAGCAAAAAAGCCGAGTTCCCAAGCAAGCAATGCCGCCACCACTCACATGCACCACCACACAAGTCGATATCTCCTGAGGATGCTCCGGTGTCGGGGCGAAACGTGCGTCGAGAGTAGTATAAAAGCCTTGTGTGGTGGTGCATGTGAGTGGTGGTGGCATTGCTTGCTTGGGAACTTGGCTTTCTTGCTTGGTTGGGGGCAAGGAACATATATACTCTAACGAGGTTGGGGGGTAAGCGGTGCTTAGCTTTTAACTGCATTTTTGACCATACAGATTTTTTCTGTTGGCGGATTATAGCAAAATAACTCACTTTTCTTGTTACTTCTGTTTTAGATGCACATTCGCAAGACATAATAATATCGACACTGTCACAGCTTCAGGACAAAATATGCATCAAGTTCTTTCAAACATCGCCCGATTTTAATGCTACAGAAAATGATAAGATTCTGTACATAAATAATGCAGATAAAAGGAAAACTTGTTCGCCGAATGTTTTCGACTTCAGTAGAACTGTCGTGGTAAGTAGATGAGGGTAGTTACCCTAGCAACCACTACCGCCCGGTTTTTACCCGAGTACGGAAAAAGGAGGGTATAGTGTTTATCAGTCTATGTATGTATGTATGTGGCGCTCTGGAGACAAACGCGTGGACCGATTTTGATGATTCTCACGTTAATCTTGGACATGAGAGTAATCAAAATTCAATATGGCGACCACCAGACGCCATATTGTGAAAAAGAAAAAATGAAAGTCTACGATCTATGGTAAGTGGGGTATCATTGAATAGGTATTTGAAAATCATTGTTAGGTTTCTTTTATCATTTTGAATGACTATTTACGATCTATGTCAATTTAAAGTTGTATATTTTCAGATTTCCTTAAAAGCAGTTGGGTTTTTTAATCTCTTTTAATTGCTTGTATCAATTGTGTCGATAAATTATTTCACTAACTAGGTAGGTACTGATGATTTAAATGCCAAGTTCTAGCAGAAGTTTTCTTTTCTTTTTTTTTAATATTTTTAGCGAGCAAACGAACAGACGGGTTACCTGCCCTGGTAGCATGGGCGGGAGAAATTTTATCCCCGGGAAAAGGATAAAACGTTTATCCCCTCGCTTAGCTTTATCCACCCGTCGAGCATGGGCACAGCGGTGGAAATAGCACTCAGTGGATATACTTATAGAAATATACATCGCCTTCTCCTCTGTCGCCATGCTTTAGCATAGGGAAAAGATAATTTTATCCCCTGTCAGTGGATAAAATCGGGGGATAAAACTTTTATCTCCTGCCCATGCTACCAGTGCTAATGTTAAGTGATTACCGCCGCCCATGAACACTTGTAGCACCCGAGGCGCCACCAGGCGTTGCCTGCTTTTCAGGAATTTGTTGGTCCGCCCCTTGAATAACCCAATGTTGTAATTTAGTGGGAACACCGTCGCAGGAAGTTTCTGCTAAAACTTTGTCTGCCCGTCTTAACATGTATTGAATTGTATGTGCCTACGTTTGCATTTTTGAAACTTCATTGCGGAAACACTGTATACATAGCATAGTTTTGTTACCTATTTTAAAAAAAAAAATTTTCAAAGTCAAAGTCAAAAGTCATTTATTGCATTATACAATATACATTGCCTCTTTTTGAGTTTTTTTTGAGTTTGCTGCTGAGTTTCTTGCCGGCTCTTCTCAGCAGAATCTGCATTCCAAACCGGTGGTAAATTTATGACGTGACAAGAGCTACAAGTTGGCCAACATGAAATAAATAAATTTTGACTTTGCCATGCAAGTACTTATATCCATTAATGTTTGTATTCCAGGATATGCCAATAGGCTACAAGTGTTTGAATCCAAGAGATATAGCGAGGATTGTCGTAGAGATGCTACGAGCCAGTATTGGTTCTGCTGGTGAGATAATTTTTATAAGGGTTCCTTACCCAATGGATGCCTCCGTTGTCAGTTCCTTCGTCTGTTCGTCTGTTTGTCAGCGGGTTGTATCTCTTGAACGCTAATAGGTAGATAATGACTTATTATTTTCAGTGTTGAAATAATAATTTCTTACACTATTTTCTGTTTATAGGGACTTCACTTAATAGCTACGACTTAGTTAATCAATTTGAAGAAAAAGTAAGTTTGTTTCCTACTTAACTACCTACTTACAATATACAACGTGTATTGAAACTCCGAAATAATAATGAAGGAGGTGAATGTGCTCATATGAAACTGAACAACTTTCCCCAAGGAACATAGGTCGAAATGTGAAAAAAAAAATGTGGACCTCCCATACAAAATCGACGATCAGCTGATTGATTTACTATGGGAGGTAAAAATTTTTTTTTCATATTTCGACCCATGTTTCTTGGGGAAAGTTGTTCAGTTTCATGAGCACATTCACCTCCTTCAGTATTATTTCGGAGTTTCAATACACGTTGTATATTTTTCAAGTACCTACACAAAGTAAAACTATACGCTTACCATGTGCATACATCGAAGCATTATTATGAGTGCGTAACTTGTTTACGTGTGTAACCATTTATACCACTAGGGTATAAGTTACTATACATTTTCAGGATCCGGATATAATAAAATCATCGCTAATATCATCGTGGGAGCGTAATTTTATAAACTCGCATTACAAGTCTGAATGTGGCCTTATAACGCCTCCATTGCTGCCAACCGCACGACGACGGTCTCGGAAGGAATCTATGGACTCGCAGCAACTCAGTGATGCCAACCTAAACTATTACAATGACAAGTTGTGGCCTTTTGGCGTTGTATTGTATGGAGTTGATGAGAAATTGGGTAGGTTTAGACGTGAAAGTACTTAGTACTTAAGCATGAAACCCTGACTAAAATATAAACAGATAATGCCTATATTTTAACCGACGAAAAAAAGGAGGTTCTCAAATAGTCGCGTATATTTTTAGGGTTCCGAAAAAAAACTTCGGAACCCTTATAGGATCACTCCGTTGTCCGTCTGTCTGTCAGTGTGTCACCACCGTTTTTCTCGAAAACGGCTTATGATACTAAGTCGAAATTTATACTGAATATAAAGTTCAATGGTCTCGTAGTGTTTTAAGAATATCAAGCTTATAGCTTAACTCAGTGAAAAGTTACAGCTTTAAAACCACGGCTTTCTCACTATTAAAACAAATTAAGGGACATCTTCCAAAAATCGTTTCTTTCCACACCTAATTCTTAGTTTCATAGTAAGTCCCGTTATATTTTACAAACACCAGTATTAAAATCTTGCAAATTACGGAGATTTTGATACCTTTAAACCATTAATAGTACCTAAAACAGTAAAAAAAACAAAAAAAAAACGATAACTTACTATAGCTTTTAAATTAATTGCAACGCTAAGGCTAAAACAAACTATCGGATGCCGCGACTATAGCTGCGACTGATAAGTGTGCACAGTCGTTTGAGATCAGCAGGCCCATATTTCTATCGGACATCCGAACGCTCAAGGGTCGCCAAAGGTTACGTTCGCGACTACGCCCGATATAGTGTCTAAAGTTCAATGGAATTTACTATCCAGCCGCGGCTTACGTGTCCGTTAGTTTGTTCAAAGCTTAACTTTTTAACGCGTCACGTCCACATGTCACTTGTCACAACTACAGATTCACAGAACACTAATAGAATTTTTTTTCTACTACAGATTATTATTACAACTTTTTTACACTGACCTCTAGAATTAATCTATGATTAACAGTGGACAGGCTGCTGTCTGTGCTGTGCTGTATGTCATTTAGTAAATTCTAGTAAGCTATTAGTACAGTAGTACATACACGCATTCCCTACCCATAAACTTTGATTTTACTTTTTATGTTACAGATTTAAGTATGTCATTCTAATAAATAAAATATTACTCACTACTACTAAAATCAAAATAAAATCCTACTCAAAAATTATAAAATTTCAAGTTGAAAGTATTGATTTGTTGCTAACTTTTGTATAGGTATAACAAAGTTAGCGACACTGCATTGATAAATGCAATTACTTTTAATTTATTTCTCCACTATTACTTATTCACTATTTATATTAGTTAATAAAATTATGGCGGTCGGTGCACCATTTGCAATATTATTAGTTCCAGAGACACTCGTATGTCAAATGTGGTGCTTTAAATTGATTCATAACTATTAAGGTATCTAATCATTGGTAGGTAGGTCTAGGTAGGTAGGTCTAGGTAGGTAGGTACCTGCAGAGACAGCCAGTCCAGTAGGTATTAATCATAGCATAGATTTCATAGAGGGGTAGACAGCTGTCTACGGTGTTCAAAGTTGGTTCAAAATTCAAACTTTCAAAGCCAAATTCAAACAAACAAAAGTTCAATAGTAGTTTGCACAAATAAGCATACTAAATGGTTTATATTCTCTTGGAGACAAATAACATTTGATTTCTTGTTTTATATGTGGGATAGTTATATTACATTTTACAATATTAGTACTGAATCAGTGTTTTCTTTTAACTTTGTATGGAGGTGAACTTCGTATTCGAGACAGAGACTTAATGCATATACCTAACTTTGTGAATTAAACACATTATCAAAATGGACAATACTCCATCGCCAATGGATAATACGTCATCACCAATGTCGGTGAGTACCTATATACTTATTTATTTTAATCTCTCGCAAAGAAGCATTAGAAAGGGAAACTCAAACTACAACTCCCAAATTCATGCAGTCATCTAACTATAGAAATGCCTATCTATAGAAGACAGTCTCAGACTTAAGACCGAGTTAAAACTAGCTTGTTATT
This sequence comes from Hipparchia semele, assembly GCA_933228805.2. NCBI lineage: Eukaryota > Metazoa > Arthropoda > Insecta > Lepidoptera > Nymphalidae > Hipparchia > Hipparchia semele. Next base: position 3,583,278 of record OW121735.1, on the reverse strand, counting down.
GTTACTGTTTTAATTAGTAATAATGCTACCTAAATTTTGTCCCATACCATTATAATAATTCTTTCAACAAGTTTATTTAAATAGGTATTCTTCATGTCAATATTATATAGAAGTATAGATAATTTATGTGTTGTACAACAATATATCATAATATAATCAGAGATAAGCCTAATTTATGCAAAGGCATTTGTTAAGTAACTTGCAAAACTGGCGTGCATTATAATTTTTTGGACAGGCCAGTTAAATAATCATTTGACAATAGAAAAAATAGAAGCACATTCTACTTTTGCTGCCAGCTAATTGCAAGTGCACTCCCCACCATTATAGGAGACTTTAGTACGATGACAAGTTAACATGTCCTGACTTGTCTCGTTGAAAAGTTTGATGTAGGATTTGTTAAGAGTTTAATCTTAGCTTGTCAATTTACCAGTTACTTATATTATTTTAACAATAATTATTTTTATTTCAGGTTACCAGAATACCAGACTATTACTAGAGTTTGCACTGCATGTTGGATTGCTGCTAGAAGAGATAATATATTCAGAAGTAAATGCAGCACAATGTCAATTTTTTGTTGTTGATATTTGGTTCCTTGAGTATGGATAATATTGATTATGAAGAATCCATACATATATCTGTACCTCCACACAACCCAGAGAACCTACAACTTTTAGGATTGTGTCACAAGCTCATATACATTCTGTGTTTACCTTGAGACATTATATATTTTTAGGATAAAATGTTGAATGCCTATTGGTGCCAATTGCAGTCAAAGAAATGTTATTAAACTGATATGCTGAGGCATTATTTTCAAATCACTGTGTGGCAAGCTCAATGTCAACCTTTGCTATGTTTATATATCACCTTTAGAATTAATGTGATTTAACTCAAAATTCCTGTAACTTCTGTTGTTGTAAAATGTATTTAACATTTAATATAATATGTATTACCAATCCATACGTATAAGATGATTAAGTATTAAGATAATTAACTTTTTTAATAGTTTTATTGGCAGAGATACATTCAATTTTACTCAACACTACTTTTTTGAAGTCTTGCTCATTTCCCACAAATTGCAATTTTTGAGTTAGGTCACTTTAATTCCAAAGTTTGTATCTCCTACTCACATTTTTTATAGGTAAGATAAACTTAATGAATAAATTAAATTGTTTTTATAATTTTGTATTATCAAAATACTGTGTCAACCCCAAAATAATATAGTAGTAATAGGCAATTCATAGTTCAATGATACGGAAATCAGAGAGAGATTAGGTGTAAAGCCAACGTCTTTATATGCTCTCTGAGGTACAGATATAATGGAACCTTGTCATCTGCAGTAGAACATCCACTAGACCAACGAGACAAATAATGTGATGAAAGATGGATCGGGGACTCTGTGAGAAAACTACACAACCCCATCGAGTTTGGGCTTTTTAATTCGTCTTGACAAGTTCTCTAGTCCTAAATGATGTGCAGGTTCTGATGATGAAGCCGAAAGGCGTTTATGGGAACTCTGTAATGAAACGACGTAACCCCATCGAGTTTCGACTCGTTTGATTCTTTTTGACGTTTAAGGTCATTAGTAGGTACCTAATTAATACATTGGTCAATAGTTTCGGAACCCTCAGTGCGCGAGTATGACTCGCACTTGACCGGTTATTTTATGTATGACCACTCATAACTTTTCACAGAGTTGTCTGATTTTGATGATTCTTTTTTTAATGGATAGCGGCTACCTCGAAGTTGGTCCTATTTAAATTTGAAAAAAAAAAAATTCTACGTCTAAGGGTAGCTACCCTTAGACGTAGAATTTTTTTTTTAATCACACAGTTTAAATGTTAGCCGAAGTTGTTGATGGTGTGCGCCGGAAGTTGTTGGTAGTGTGCGCAGGAAGTTGTTGATAGTGTGCGCAGTGTGCCCCGGGGCATTGTTTTTCCGGGTAAAAGGTCACTTTCCTTGCCATAAAAAACCCGTTCAATACAAAATGTATGAGAAAATGATTTTTTTTTTAAGTTATTCTGTTATTCGGGACGGAGACAAATACAACACACCAAAATCCATGAAAATCAGTCTAGCCGTTTAGAATTATAAGTGTTCGAACAAACCCGACTTTTTTATAGTATACGGGATCTTTTTATAGTATATCGGTTCAGCCGTTCTTGAGTTATAAATAGTGTAACTAACACGACTTTCTTTTATATTACCTAATAACTAGAACTAGGACTAATTAGAAATATGTATACTAATTAGTTGTCTTAAAAGGTCATAAATAAAACTTTTTCAGTTAATACAGCCGATTATAAAACTTTAAAACAGGCGATGACCACTATAGAGATGTCGACGTGCGTAGTGTTTCAAGAAATCGGTCAGGACAATGTTTTGTCGCCGAAAAGCTTGATATGGTTTGACGAGAACGGCGAAGATATGCCGCGATTCGGATTTGTTGAAGGAAATCAGGTAAAATCATTTAAGTGCTTTAATAGCTATAGAAGAGCCCGTCCGAACAAAAATATTAACGGTTTTAATTTTTAACGGTTCTGTTAAAAATTAAATGACAGCCGTCGCTCAGCAATCTGAAAAAAAATCTTTGATCCTAGGCAAGTCGATGCCATTTTGCTTGTATGCAAGGGCCATTCCATATTCGAACTTATGTACTTACTCAACGAATCACTGGTTAACTCCAGACTCCAAGGCGTTTACCGCAAAAATTTGGAATGCCCTTCCGGCTTCCGTTTTTCCACTAACTATAACATGGGTGTCTTTAAATCAAGAGTGAATAGGCAGTTTCTAGACAAGCGCGTAGTCGTCTTAGGCTACATCTTCACTTACCATCAGGCGAGATCGCTACTATTTATTTTAAAAAAAAATTAACATAGAATAGAATAACTTTTTATTTAAGCTTTCTGCGTGATTTCACTTGTTTACCGTTTAAGACAGCTAAGAAAAATATATTATGACCTTACAGACGATAAAAATGTCGTCAATGATCAACGGAGCCCCGGGGCACACTGCGCACACTATCAACAACTTGCTGCGCACACTTGGCGTACCGATGATGTCCAATCGCTTTGATAGAGACAACCATCTCATCATCGATTGGAGTAACGTGGACATGGGTAAAACTGATTTTTTTTCATCATCATGTGACGACCTCCCTGGCGCAGTGGTGAGCGCTGTGGTCTTATAACTTAGAGGTCTCGGGTTCGATTCCCAGCAGGGGCAATTTGGGAATTTATAATTTCTAAATTGTCTCTGGTCTGGTCTGGTGGGAGACTTTGGCCGTAAATAGTTACTACCCTACCGTCAAAGACGTGCCGACAAGCGATTTAGCGTACCGGCACGATGGCGTGTTGAAACCGATTAGGGGTATGAGTACACTGGCATACCTCTTCCAAGTTAGCCCGCTACCATCTTAGACTGCATCGTTACTTACCATCAGGTGAGATTGCAGTCAAGGACTGTCTTGTCATCGAATAAAAAAAACTATTCTTCTTTTTTAAGCGATAGACGTTCACTAGACAAGTCTTTTGCATGGACTTCCACATGTCTGGGTCTTGAGCCGCCTGTATCCAGTGGCTCCGTTGTACTCGAATGTACAGTGACATTCAACCCATACCCCTAATCGGTTTCTACACGCCATTGTGCCGGAACGCTAAATCGCTTGGCGGCACGTCTTTGGCGGTAGGGTGGTAACTAGCCACGGCCAAAGCCTCCCACCAGACCAAAAGTCTTTTAAAAGTTCTATTTACCTGACCCATGTTTGAGCAAATATACCTACATTAGTTCTTGCTATGTTCTAGGTAAAGAGCAATATCTAGAAAAATCACCAGAGGAAGCTTGGATAGTCCAAATACCGTATGACTTCGACAGCGTAACCCACGCTCCGGCCAACTACATGTGCAGCAAGTGCGACCTGGGGGCCGCCACTGTACAGCCTATACAGGTATTATACAGCTGCTATATAGCCGATAAGTATTATACAGCTACTATATTGACGTGGCAAGGCGCTGTTGTGCAGCAAATGTGACCTAGGGGCCGCCACTGCACAGTCTATACAGGTATTATACAGCTGCTATATAGCCAATAAGTATTATACAGCTACTATACTGACGTGGTATGGCGACCTAGGGGCCGCCACTGCATAGCCTATACAGGTATTATACAGCCACTATACCCAATAAGTACCAAATAATAAGTACCTACCCAATGAGTATTATAAACTTACTAAACTTATGTGGTAAGGTGTAATTCTGCAGCATATGTGACCACTGTGCAGTTTATACCTACAAAAAATATAGGTATTATACAGCTAGTAGCTGTATACACCCAATAAGTACTATACAGCTACTATAAGCCACTAGTGTTATACAGTTATATAGTGTAATATAGGACACCATAGACAACGAAGTTACAGTTTTTATTTTTTTCCTCTTTATAGGATAAACTGTGGCAGCGCACGCTATCTATGGGACATACGGAGGAACTGAGTGAATCTGATATTAAACTTGTTAATTTATTGTATAGTAACGAGTGCAGCAAAACATTAGAAAAATAAATTATTTCATCATCAATATGGCGACATTTTATTATTTACCTTCTAGCCGATCCAATCAGACTTCTTACGGAATTCGAATAAATTTTCAAAAACTAATCGAGGCCGTCGGGATTCGAACCCACATCTCTCGGGAATCGCGCCCTGAGTATGTTGACCCTAAAAATTGTCTTTGGTCTGGTGGGAGGCTTTGGCCGTGGCTAGTTACTAGGGTTGCCAGATTTTTTTTATATTATCAGCCTATAAGGGACAAATGGTTAAATGGGCAAAAAAATACGGGGTTTCAGTTTTTTACCCGGGACAAATGAAAAACAAAATTATTTAGTGTCATTTTTTATTATTTTTTATATTTTTCCGAGGATCGATTCAGTTTTAACATTGTCATTCTGACACTAACACTGTCATTGGTCGATGCGGGCTGCAAGTTAGTAGCGAGACAAGTACGTTTTACGAACGTTGCGTGTGTGAATACTTAGATAGATTTCATAATCAAAAACGACGCACGGTTCAAATACGGGACAGAGTCAGTCCCGCCGGGACATTTTAAACTATGCCTAAAATACGTGATGTCGCTACTAGTTACCACCCTACCGCCAAACGATTTAGCGTTCCGGCACGATGGCGCTTAGAAACCGATTAGGGGGTATAAGTTGAATGTACGCTGCCATACCCCTTCCAAGTTAACCAGCTACCATCATAGACTGCATCGTCACTTACCATCAGGTGAGATCGCAGTCAAGGACTATCTTGTCATCGAATAAAAAATAATGCGGTAACAAAACGAAATTCAGCCAATCACTACTATTTAAGACTTCTTGAATAAAAAGCCTAGATAAAGTCAGAGATTAAAAAAAAATATCATAGTATATAGTTTATTTAATATAGACGAGGAAGTAACTTTATATACATACATAAAAAAATCCAATTGCAAGAGTTCCTGAGAAATAAGTTCTACTGTCTTTTTTCCTCTAGAGGCCTATAAATATACGTCGGTAACTTTGCGCAAACAACATGAAATGAGAATAGAACTGTCAAACGGCCATTTTATATTTCTGTCCTGCTCATATGAGGTTTACACTGAGTGAGATAGAAACAGAAAATGGCGGCTTCTCATTCCTATTGTCATTTGAAACGCATTATAAACCGACTTGAATTTGTTGAAAAAAAAAAATTAAAGGCAGCGGAATCGTGAGCGAGGTAAAATCGGTTTTCTTAATAGCTTCGCAATCGTAGATGAGAACTTATTTTTAGATTTTTTTTGACAATTATTGATAACATAATATCTAGTACGCTATTGATCGTAGTCTAAACAAAATCAGTTAATAATATATTCTGGTTTTAATGGTAGGTACCTATAGTTCTTGCACTATTCACGAGGGCGCGTAGGTCATGGTTGTGTGTGTGTCGTATCTGTATAAGTGTGAGTGAGAGCTTGCACCTAGGCTCCTGACAGGCACGCACACTTACGCAGTGTGTACACGACGTAACCACAAGTAAAGCTCACGCGCCCTCGTGAGTTGCAAGAACTAAACCATGAATACTTTTTAATACTTTGAAACCCCATAACAGCCACAGAGATCACCTAGTTATAAGCATATAATACCTAAGTTTAACAGCTATAGAATACATGTTATATACATACAATATACATGTATATTTTTTATGTATTTTTCATTTATTCTTTACAACAGCATAGAAAATGTAAAAACTTTGGACTTTTAAAACGCCGCCATCTTGCTGACGTCACGCATCAGAATCCAAATTATAATTGGCTGACAACAGTGACAACTGTCGCTTACATGCTTTTTGACGTCATAATTCGTTGTAATCCATAGAACGAAATATGACATACATATATGAAATTATGCTGTTTATGCATGATTTGGGCTTTAATCTATACTTATAATAAAACTGTAACGGGACGAATTCTGTACATTAAATGTATTTTGAACATTTTAATCGGAGGATGCTTTATTATCGATATCGAGCAAAAAACAATTTTTTTTTAAATTTTTGTCTGTCTGTCTGTGCGCCCATCACACGTAAAAACTACTGAACGGATTTGAATGAAATTCTTTTGTAAGTTCACTTTTCAACTGATGTAGTTTTTATAGAGTAGGTATCATAGGACGATTTTTTTAAGCTATTGCATAGCTTCTATCGCGGGCCAGCGTGGAGACCGAATCCAGAAATTCCGTAACGAAAATAACCTGACACGGGACTCCTCTACGGTGAGCCGCTAGATGGCGTTGATAAAAAATGTTATGCAATAGCTTTACCCGGCATTCCCCGAGTGCCACACATCTTTTTTTCTACATAATTATTAGTTAAAATTCCAACTTTTTCGAGATAAAAGAGTTCTTGCAGTATGTAAGTATAATAAATATCTCAAATCATATTAACTTCTTAAACGAATTAACTTCATTTTAATCCATTACTGCAGTATTTGTAAAGAAAAATTCTCTAACGCCATCTTAATAGTGCAATAATACGCCACATTATGGGGCTGTGTGTGAATCCATTTTACAATTCTTTAAGTGCTCTATAATAGCTTCTTTATCACATACTTTAATATTGCATTTATCGCATTCATATTCTAAGTCTAAATTTTTACACGAACACTCTTTTTTGGATCTTTTTATACAATATTTACAATTATCTGTGTCATATATAGACGAACATACTAAGCAATATTTAACTGTATCATTTTCTGATATCAAAATCGATTTGTTTTTAAAACTGCACGATTTGCAATCGATTTTCTTGTCATTTTCTTGATTTTCTTTATTGAATGTGTTGTCAGGAATAATTTTGATTTTTCTTATATCTTTTCGGTGTTTATAATAATTGTTTAGTTTATTAATAGCATCATTTGTTTTTGATGAATCGGCGGTATTTAAATTAACTGGATTCTTAAAAGTATTATCTGATACTTCACTAATTCTGGTTAAATCATTTATATTATCCCTTGCATTTTCTGCATTAACTTTGATTACATTTCCATGATTAAGTATATTATGGGTAACAACCTCATTAATTCCATTAAATCTGTTCTCACTTGTATTTAGTGCAGAATCTCTGATTTCACCGATTTTAATAAAATTTCCATCATTATTATCATTCCCTATAATTTCTATTTCATCAAATTCCGTCAAATACTCTTCTTCATATGTAATAAATTCATTAACATCATTAGATTCCACTACACTTGTTTCATTACTTTTATTCATTGCAGATTTTTCAATTTTTGTTAAATTTACTTCATTGATTTCATTTAGTTTACCAGTGTTAACTCCATTTGTTTTTAATAAATTACTTTCATTATCGGAATCGCTATTTATGATTTTATAAACTTCAACATATTCCGGTTCTTTAGTTTCAATAGGATTTGCTTTTTCTTGGTTTGGACTTGATGATTTCAAGTTATCGTTCAAAGTTCTTATATCTGTAATAACTATTTCTTTTTCAGCATCTATATCTTTTTGATTATCTCTGATATATTTAATTATGTCATTATTACATGATTCGTTGATTTGGTCATACATATTTGAGTCAGTCATATCTAAATCTGATTTGAAATCTATATGATTGTTTTTATTGCAACTTTGGCTGTCAGATTGGGATTGAAAATCATCACTTTCATAGTTGAATTCATTATTCTGACTGTCTAGTTCAATTTTAGGTTCATCTTCGTCTAATAGACTCATATCTAGATATTCTACGGACATATTTTTATCGCTTGTAGCAGAATCTACAGAACATCTTCTCGCTTTATTAACACATACAATGTGAATATTTTTATTTTGTCCGTGACTATCCGTTATTTTATTTTTAATTTGAATAGAAGTATTATTCTGCATTAGTTTATCATCTATAAATTTATTATATATAGGCGAATTATTGATATTATCATCACAATCAACATCTTCTATTATAATACAAGGTTCTTCGTTAGTATTTCTAGCGAAGTCACTTGAAATCACACGATCCCTAGAAATATTATCGTCAACCAGAAATGGTGTACTTATTTCACTGAAGTGAGTATTCATATTTTTAAGAGATTCAATTTCGCTTAAGTTATTATTTGCCAATGCAGTACCAATATTGCGTACATCTTTTCTTTCGTTTACAAGCTTTGAAGTTTCTGAATTAACAGGTCTAACATTGCAAGGAATATAAGACCGTAGTACGTCGCTTGTGAAGTTTGACGTTCCTACAGTTTGAACAGGTTCGATATCATTTAAGCGAATATTATCTTTACAACCAGCTGAAAATAACTCCTCATTGCTCAGGACACCGTTTTTGGTATTATCGTCGTTATTAGACAAATTATTCTGTAAAATATTAATTTTACCGTTGCTATTAAAATTAAATAAAGTTTCAGGTTTTCTTACGCGTATATACGAGATTCGGGATTTGTCTATTTTATTGATTTCTTTAATTTGATTATTCGTGTTTTGATGTTTAATTGTAGGATTAGTAGGGTTAATATGTACATGTTTTTTTACTTCGTTCGATACAAATTTATTATCAGTAACAATTTTACCAGTACAATGCACTTCTTTTTCAGTAGAATTAGCTTTGTTTCCTAAGCCATTATCTAACATGAAAGAACAAGTTTTAGTAGTTCGTTTGTGGGTTTCGATTGTTTGTTTATCGGTTAATTCATTAATTTTGACAGGAACTTCGCTGATTTCGACTGGTTTTGTTGCGTTATTAGAAGCGATGGGGATTTGTATGTTTTCTAAACTAAGTATTTCATGGTCTTCTAAATCTAAGAGCGGATCGTCTTCAAATGAATCAGAACTTCTCTGTTCTTTATAACCTGTTGTTATATCTTCTTGATTCATATTATTTTTATCGCAATTATTATTACTTTTCGATGTATATTCTTCATTAAGATTTTTAATAATGTTTCTATCACGATTTTCATCGACCTTTACATCTTTCTTCAATTTGAACATTGCCGCTTTTCCTTTTTTATCAATATAAATATTCTTATGTTTATTTTTTTTCGCTTTAAATGATGCACTTAATTTGTTAATTTTATCTTCAATCTTTTTATGTCTATTTCCAATATTTTTCGGTTTCAGTTCAACTTTTTGTTTTTCACGTGTGTGATATTCAATTTTTTTATCACATTTTTCAATACTTTGTATTTTTGCAATATCTTCAACTGTTTTCTGTTTCAATTCCACAGTTTGATTTTCATTTTTATCATTTCCTCGAGTATTCACATTCAACTCTGCATTTAAACCATCATCAGAGACTTTATTGTCTACATTTTTAAAGCCATTGCTGTCCTTTTTTACATTATTTCTAAGATTACCCAATAACGATTCTAACTTGCAACGTCTGTTCATAAAATTAACACCACGATTTTCGATACTTATACCTAGTTTTGATACATCCAAGTTTTCTGCGTCCTTGGCTTTGAAAGATGATTCTTCGTCTCTTTGTTTCCTTCTCTCTGCCTCCTTTTTCTGTTCTTCAAGAAGTTGGTTCTTAACGCTTATCTGTTCTTCTGGTTTCGGTCTTGCGAATATTGGATCTGAAATAAGAAAACAGTTTGTGATACAATAAGTTTTTTGTTCAAGTCAAATCCTTACATCCTTTCGTATATTATATGAAAGTACATATGCTTTTTGGTTTGTCCTTCAATTAAGCAATATTGGAGCAATTGATCGACGTGATTTTTTTGCATAGGATGGATAGTCGAGTAGGTACTTGGAGAGTGACATATGTCAAGCAGAGCTCCCGCAGGATTTTTAAAAACATTTTAAGACAAGTTTCCAACCTACTCGAACGAAACACTAGAACCGCTAAGGTGTGGAACACTCTTCCAGCATCCGTGTTTCCTGCCGCCTATAATTTGAGTACCTTCAAGGCAAGAGTGAATAGGCATCTTCTAGCGAAGCGCGCTCCAAGCTAGACCTCATCAGTGCTATCCAGTACTGATTGTCGTCAAGGGCAAGCCTATTTTGGATTAAAAAAATTTGTTTAATTTCAAGGTTACCTTCTATATATCCATTAGGCGGGTCCTCCCACCACACAGGACTTGGGCAGGTCAGTATCTCCAGCAGATCCTCACCACTGAGACCCCCCTCTTCCTCAATCAACAGCACCATGTCCTTGATCGTCAACTCTGGCGCTTGATCCTTATGTTTAGGGGACTTAGGCTCAATTTCACTTAACGTTGACGTATTGGAGTTATGCCTGGAGCGTTTTATTTCTGTAAGAAATTTAATAGAAAATATTATTTTATTTTTTTTTAATTTTTATACAGGGTGACCCCTATCGTAGACAGGGATTTTGTTTTTCAATTTTTAATTTTCATTTTATTTAAGTTTTTTACCATTAAATAATATTTATTTTGAGCAATTTTATAATTTTAAGTCCAACTGATGCAACCCAGCTAGCTTCTCCACGACTCAGGTGCACTCTCTATTCCCTCACTCTCGTAATCTGATGAGGAAGGAAATACAACAGGGCTAGATCAGGCACAGAACTGATTGCCCCCTTATGACTGTTCTATACCCTGTGAGGATTATATTAATTACTAATTGATACCGCGACTTCGTCACGTGGATTTAATTTATAAAATCCTACGAGAACTCTTTGATTTTCCAGGATAAAAAGTAGCCTATGTCACTCTCCAGGTCGTCAACTATACCCATGCAAAAAATCATGTCGATCCGTAGCTCTGTTACAGCGTTATTGAAGGACAAATCAAGAAACAAACACACTTTTGCATTTATAATATTAAATAAGAACTAGATAACCAGTAATAATACATTACTGGAGATTGACGTCACTCAAATCAAATCAAAATCCATTTATTTCATGTAGGCCAACTTGTAGCTCTTATGACACGTCATAAATCTACCACCGGTTCGGAATGCAGATTCTGCTGAGAAGAGCCGGCAAGAAACTCAGCAGTTGCTCTTTTCAAAAAATTTTACAATGGTTAACAAAACTATGCTATGCACACAGTGTTTCCACAAAGAATTTTCAAAAATGCACACCAACCACAACCTAACACATGTTAAGATGGCTACAGCTTTTGGAAGCATATTTTCACTCAAACTTTTGTATGAAAATATGCTTCAAAAAGCTGTAACTTTTTATTGAATTAGAAACTTAAATTTTTAACAGCATTAAAGCTGAGATCTATCATCAGGTGAGATAGCATTCAAGGACTATAGTGTCATCCAATAAAAAAAAAAAAAAAGTTACAAAGAGTAGTTTAAGTTTTTTTTTTATTTCCAAGAGAACTCTATAACTTTCTGGGGTAAGGTAGCCTATGCCATCTAGCCCTCTTACCATGTGTTAGGTTGTGGTAGGTGTGCATTTTTGAAACTTCTTTGTGGAAACACTGTGTGCATAGCATAGTCTTGTTAACCATTGTAAAAAAATTTTTTTTTGAAAAGAGCAACTGCTGAGTTTCTTGCTGGGCCTTCTCAGCAGAATCTGCATTCTGAACCGGTGGTGGATTTATGACGTGTCATAAGAGCTACAAGTTGGCCTATATGAAATAAATAAATTTTCATTTTGATTTTTTTTTGATTATGTGTTAGACCTGGGTATAAGCTATCTCCATTCCAAATTTCAGCCAAATCGGTTCAGTCGTTGCAGCGTGATTGACTAACAAACATCCATTCAAAACTTTGCAATACTAGGATAATAGGATTATTATTTTTTCATTCAATGACAAGATAGCCCTTGACTGCTATCTCACCTGGTGGTAAGTGACGATGCAGTCTAAGATGGTAGCGGCTTAACTTGGAAGGGGTATAGCAGTGTAAATTCAACCCATACCCCTAATCCGTTTCTACACGCCATCGTGCCAGAAGGCTAAATCGCTTGGCGGCACGTCTTTGACGGTAGGGTGGTAACTAGCCACGGCCAAAGGCTCCCACCAGACCAGACCAGAGACAATTTAGAAATTATAAATTCCTAAATTGCCACCGCCGGGAATTGAACCCGAGACCTCCCAGTTATAAGTCGTTATAAATAATAAATTAATACAATAGGTAAACGTACCTTTACGTGGCATATGTAACTTCCTTTTATTACAGCTGTTTGTCCCGCCGATCATTTTCATAGAGTGTTTCGGCAACAGAACAACTTTCTTATACTCAATCTTCCGTTTCGGTTTATCAGGATAAAACTCACGAGCACTAACATCATTAGTTTTAATGTAACTCTTCTGAAAATCCTTTGAAGGTTTCATTTTTGGTTTCCTGACATACTGTTTCAATGGTTGTGGTTTCGTTATCTGTGATTTGGGTTTGGTGTCATTTTTGCGACGCTCGTTATCAAATTGTTGATGTCGTGATTTGAAACGAGTTATTATTGTTTCCACTGGCATGGCTCTTGGTGATCTTTTCGATGACATTTTGATGATTCTGTATAAGCTGAAAATAATAAAGAAAAAGATAAAGATAATTTAATCCTCAATAGCTTAACAGTTAAAAGGTGCGGATTGAAAACTGAATGGTTGCACGTTCGAACCCCACCCGTTGCACTCCCACCTCCACTCCTAGCACAAGCTTTACGTTTATTTGGAGGGGATAGGAGGATATTAGTCAACTTCAGCTTCTGCATTCTTTTAAATAAAATAAAAAAAATTATGCACCACACTGGCCCAATGCAAATTGGAGGACTTCACACACCTCCGAGAACAATTTGTCTGCTGGGAGGCTTTGGCCGTGGCTAGTTACAACGTGGCATCAAGCCCCTTAGGGATTGAATTTCCAAAAATCCTTTCTTAGCGGATGCCTACGTCATAATAACTATCTGTATGCCAAATTTCAGCTAAATATGTCCAGTGGTTTGAGCTGTGTGTTGATAGATCAGTCAGTCAGTCACCTTTTCCTTTTGTATATTTAGATTAAAGATTGATTAATATAAATTCACCGTTCAGACATAGACCTACAATAAGTAGTTATATATCAAACTTATTTACCTACTTAAAATTGATTATCATGTAAACCAATTTAACTTAGGTTACCAAGAGGAGTACCTAAGTAATAAAAGTTGTTTTAAGTTCCTCATTACATTAGTACATTGTACTATCAATATTGAACCACAAATATATACCTATAACTATTAGTCACTATCTACCTACCTACCTAGTATATAACACAACACAAGTCAGGGTTAAAACTTAGTTATTGGCATAAAAAGTGATTGTTATGTGTCAAATAGATGAAATTACTTTTACTATTAATTACTATTACTATTGCGTTTAGATAAACGAACCATATTGCAGACACATACATTGAGATTTTCACGTAAAATTATTGTTAGGTAATTTTTATTATTAACATTGAATCCAAATAGCAATAGATAATAATAGAATTTCAATAGCCTTCGTAGTCTTTCGGAAAATTCCTTAACAATCTAATCTGAGAATAAATAATCTAAATTCTAAACTACGATATTAAAGAATTGCCATTGAGTTTACCTGAGAGAAATCCGTATTATAGTTTAATCTTCAAATATGAATGCCTCATTGATCTTCTGCGGCAATAAATTTACTACTTATTTACCAATATTAATGGTCGTTACAGCGTGGTACAATACATTCTCCTTTTTAACAAAAAGGTTTTTGTTGCTTTTGATCACCTTTTGATTCGAAACTGGAAAATCAAGAATTTCTACGAAGTAAAATATTTTTAATTAATGGCAACACATTAGCATGTGTCAATCGATTTTAAGTTGGAACCTTGTCACAGTAAAATTATTTTTTTATTGTACAAATCGATTTTTAAACGTTTTATACCATCAAATATTTATTCATAAAAAAAAACAGTTTTTCTTATTATTTATAACAGAAATCATTTGTGTCAATATTATTGCAGAAAATCCAGAGATTTTCTAAGGTCTGCACTGTATGTTTTGTTGATGGAAACACTATAATAATTTGGAACTTTGTCACACTAAGATTGGTACCTACCTATTATGCATTTATAGAGTAGGGCCCAGGAATTGGGTACTTCCTAATTCCATGTGATCACTTCATTGATTATCGGGTAACCACAAATAGCAATAGGGTATTTAGGGTACCTACCTACGCTTAATTTGGATTTATTGCCGTAGTCTGAATCATACGTAATCTAATTATGGAATTATGACGTAGTAGTCTAATTAATAGTTGAAGCGGACAATGGGCGGACACGAGATTTTATGAGACTTGTTATCTACATTGCCAACATTTAGAACGCCAAAATAAAGGTTTAGGACTTTAGGTATAGTTTTAGCATCGTGTCTCTCATTCCGAGATTTTGTTCATTAAACAGCAGATTTGTTAAAATGAGTCAAGTTTTAAAAATATTAGCCGAGACTTACGTTGTCACATTTTCGTCTTTATAAGGTCTTAGATACCTACTTTAGTTGCTTGCAATTGTTTTCAAGTGTGATTTTACGTTAGATTAGAATGATGTACTCAGTTTCAATGGAATCCTATTATTATATCTAAATATATAAAAGGCAAAGGTGACTGATTGACTGACTGACTGACTGACTGATCTATCAACGCACAGCCCTAACCACTGGACGGATCGGGCTGAAATTTGACATACAGACAGCTATTATGACGTAGGCATCCGCTAAGAAAGGATTTTTGAAAATTCAATCCCTAAAGGGGTAAAATAGGGGTTTAAATATCGAATTTAGCATGAGCGAAGCCGCGAGCAAAAGCTAGTAATATTATAAATGCGAAAGATTGGATATTTGTCAATCACGAAGCAACGATTGAACCCATTTGGCTGAAATTTGGCCCAGGGATAGATTATCTTTAATAGCACATAGGCTACTTTTTATCCCGGAAAATTAAAGAGTTCCCGCGGGAATTAAAAACCTTAATCCACGCGGACGAAGTCGCGGGCATCGTCTAGTGATTAAATATGATTTTACGAAGGTAAAGACCGCAAAGATTCGTAGCTTATTAGCTAACTAGCGGACGCCCGCGATTTCGTCCGCGTTCCTAAATCACCACAGTTTAGGTTGGCAGAACCCCTTCAGCATCAGGATTGAAGAGTTGGGTCCTGGAATTTAACGATGTAGTCTTTACTTGGTCCCTACAATAACTATTCATCATCAACAGTTCCTAAATCCCCACAGTTTTGGGGGAGCCCGGAGCAGTACCCCTGCAGCATTAGGATTGAAGAGTTAGAACCCGAAGTTTTTATGGGACTATCTCGCAAAGTTTTTGTGTCAATTAAAAAAACATTCACGCAAATCGGTAAAGAAATCACGGAGATATCGATATACAGAGGAAGAAAAACACAACTCCTTCTCCTGCTTTTTTGAAAGTCGGTTAAAAAAGTAGCCTATATTTTGCCCGATAATATCAGCTATCTACCAGTGAAAGTCCCGTCAAAATAGGTCCAGCCGTTCCCGAGATTAGCGGCAACAAACAGACAGATAGACAGACAATTTTAAAAATTGTTTTCTTGTTATAAGTACCGTATTTACTTTCGTATGCAGCTAGTTAAAAGCTGTTCTTTGATATTACAAACAGACACTTCAATTTTATTTATTTGTATAGATTTATTAATTACATTCTTAGTAGAAAAGTCTGTACACCAACGCGTAGTTCTAGTAAAATAAGTTTGCTATTTTTTTGCATACTTACTTGTGTAACTAGATTATGGTAGAGAGGGAAGAGAACTTGGCGATAAGGTACCTACACTGCTGTACGCTGAGACAACTAATAGCTACAATTTAAACACAGATGCACACAGTGTTACATAATTCATCATAATGGAAAGACGTCTGCAAAGCTTACAGTGGATATTTCTAACTTTGATTTTGGGGCACGTAGCTTGTGATGAGTGAGTTTAATTTTTTTATTCGACTTCCAGAAAAGGAGTCTCCCGATCAAATTTTTTTTTCCTACTACTAGAAGTTAATTATTTATATCACCATGCCATAACAATGTTTAAAATAAATAAAAACATAATATTATTATAATTTTGACGACCTCCCTGGCGCAGAGGTGAGCACTGTGGTCTTATAACTGGAAGGTCTCGTGTTCGATTCCCGGCGTGGGCAATTTAGGAATTTATAATTTCTAAATTGTCTCTGGTCTGGTCTGGTGGGAGGCTTTGGCCGTGGCTAGTTACCACCTTACCGTCAAAGACGTGCCGCCAAGCGATTTAGCGTTCCGGCACGATGGCGTGTAGAAACCGATTAGGGGCATGGGTTGAATTTACACTGCTATACCCCTTCCAAGTTAGCCCGCTACCATCTTAGATTGCATCGTCACTTACCATCAGGTGAGATAGCAGTCAAGGGCTATCTTGTCATTGAATAAAAAAAAAATATTATCACTAGTTTTTGTCTGCGGCTTCGCGGCTTAAGTTCGATTATTCAAAACCCTATTTTATCCTCTTAGGTGTTGAATTTTCAAAAATCCTTTCTTAGCGGATGCATCCGTAATATATAGCTAACTCTATCTGTATGCCAAATAGCCCGATCCGGTTTGAACTGTGCATTTATAGACCTGAGCTGTGCATCTACAGTCAGTCAGTCCATCAGTCAGTCAGTCAATTTGGACGATTGAACCGCCGCGCCGCCGCCATAATGCCGCGTTTTCAAAACGTTTTTGCTGACGTCACGTCAAGACCCCGCTCTGAGAGACCCATAGATAAATTATAATATTGTGGAGAGACCGTGTTGGTTGACTCCCTACTAGGTGGACGTACGATTTCAAGATTTCAAGCGAGTCGCTGGCAGCTGTTGGATACATGCGGCACACGATCGTGTTCTGTGAGGATCATTTCAAGAGACCTATGGAAGTGGATATGCGTCCAGCAGTCCTCAGTGAACACAGAGGACTTATTTACTTTTATAATAGGTCTAGATGTCAACAGCTATCTAATAGCTACCTAAACATTGCATAATTTATTTATACTTAGTGATAATTTCACCCCGAGGTTCACTGCCAATTTTTTGATAAGAAATTAGAGTCGACCGTGAGGTCAACATTATTATCTGTTGTGTTCATTTAGATTTAATTAGGTACTAACCTTAGCTTATCTTAAACTATTTTTTAATTGATGTGTTTCCACTTGGATACAATCTCATACATACATAAATCAAATAATAAACAAACTTGTTGCTTGCAATTTAATAAAATTCTGTAGAATTTTTGACTTCCTTGAAATTTTCTATTTGTGGATGCTACCGTAGCAGTGCACAAGCACTAACAACTTCATGCATAAACAATTATTTCTAAACGTAAACGTTATGTCAACATGACGTGACATTGTTGAATGTCAAATGCGAAATTCGAGTTTGACATTTATGACATTTACAAAGTAAATAAACCATTGTGCGGTATTTTTTTTTACATTATTTTTTACAAATTGCTTAGATTAAAATTGTTAATTTTGCTAAATAAATTCTTGTGATAAAATTCAGTTAAGTAACACAACTACGACAAAAGGATATTTAAGTTAAGGTGCGTAGCAATTTGTTTTCGTAAATATTTTTATAATGTTATCACTTATCAAGTTTTTAGTAAAGTTATGCAAGAAGCTATCCTTATTAAATATAGTATATGTATCTTATCAGTACATTGGTCAGTAGGTAATAATTATGAGTTGAAACAAACAGCTGATCATGGCCGCCCATATAATATGTCCCAAGCGATATTCGATGAAAAAATAAAAACCGGTCAAGCACAAGTCTATTTGAGTCACCAAGGGTTCCGTATCTTAGATTTTGGAAGGAAACGTATTAATATAATCTTCTACATTTATAAAAAATAAAAATTAATTGCTGTTCGTTAGTCTGGCTAAAAACAATCTCGCCGCCATGCTTAAAAAAAATTAAGCTTGTAGTAAACCTTTTAAAAAGTTTGTCGCCGTCGTAACTCAAAATTAGTTAGTTACTAACTAGTTTAGGAGCTTAGTTATCTAAATATATAAAATTAAACAGTGACTGATTGACTGACTAACTGATCTATCAACGCACAGCTTAAACCATTGGATGGATCAAGCTGAAATTTTAGCTATTATTTTTTTATTCAATGACAAGATAGTCCTTGACTGCAATCTCACCTGATGGTAAGTGACGATGCAGTCTAAGATGGTAGCAGAATAACTTAAAAGGGATATGGCAGTGTTCAACCTATACCCCTAATCTTCTACACACCATCATGTTTTTGAAAATTTTTGAAAATTCAACCCCTAATAAATATACAGGGTATAGGGGATAAAATAGGGGTTTGGAAAATAACCGAGGCCGTGAGCAAAAGCTAGTTAACAGTTAGTTTAGCCAGCGCTTTTGCTTTTTTTTTTGAGGTTTATGTAATTTATTATTTGTCCCTTTTTAGTTACTTCTATCGTCGCGGTCGGTCTAATTTTTTTGTTACACAATGAATATATAAGAACAAAATGTGACATCCATTATTTTCCATAGTCCGGCTACAGTTCTTCTTTTACCATTTTGTTAGGGAACCCTAATAACTGGTAGATAAACAACCGGTTTGTAGACTCAGCAAGAGTCTAATTTTAACCTCCCATTACTCAGACCTCAGTTAGGCCTAGCGTGCAGTACGACTTTTCGTCGCGCGATTATTTTGTCGCAATAATCCTTAATAGAATATAATATAATACTACATGATGCTCGCGACTTCGTCCGCATGGATTAAGGTTTTTTGATTCCCGTAGGAACTCTTTAATTTATGCAGATAAAATGTAGTTATTTGTTAATCTTGGGTATGAACTATGAGCCAAATTAGTTCATTCGTTGTGGCGTGAAGAAGTAACAAACATGTACACACGCAAACGCACGTACTTGTACACGTGCACGCGTACGCGCCCGCACACACATACACACACACATTTTTCTGGTACTAAATCTATACTTAATATAATAAAGTGCATGTTTGTTTGAACGCGCTAATCATTGGAACTACCAGTCGGATTTGAAAAATTCTTTTTGTATCTAATAGCCCAATTATTGAGGAAGGTTATAGGCTATTCAAAATCACGGTGCGATCCTTAGAAGCCGAGCAAAAAGAAAGAATAGCGCGGGATAACAATGCAATGTGGTGAGTCGGTGGTCGAGGGCGGTCTCTAAAACTAAATCCACGCGGACGAAGTCGCGGGCAACAGCTAGTAAATAAATAAACAAACACACTTTAAAGAAGTAAGGATAAAAAGTAGCTTCCAACGAGCGTTAACCTTGCGTTAACTCTGTTTATGCCTTCATCGTGGAATTAATAAATTACGAAATTTTTACGCGCGTCCGTAATTTCCTACGCGTGTATGCCATTGGCGACGTGAAGCCGTCCCGAAGCGTTGCAACGAGTAGTTCTATATTGTATCAAAATAAACAATGAATACTGTGGAATTATAACAGTTTAGTGTGTGTATTTGTGCATAAAAACCAAAAGAAAATGCAATCCGTCGCGAACAGTAGCTTGTTTTATTTTGTAAACAGAATAAATGAAATTAAAACAATTTAGTGTCAGTATTTGTGTATAAAACTTAGAGCCAGTAGGTAGATTTGACATTATTCATTCATAATTATGCTAAGTAAAACAGATTTAAATTAAGATATACATATTAGAAAAGATGCAATTTTTGAAAACTAGAAAAAATATCTATAAAGAGAGGTTCAAGCAAGAGGCTGGTTGCAGAGGTTTTAGTAAAATACTGTCATTGTACAGTGTTTTAGATACCGGTCGATAGATGGCGTAATAATGCGGTGGACTCGCGGGTCCATCAACATTTCACATCTGAGAATCTACCAACCGGAAGTTCGATGCGGATACATCGCTATCGTCGGTGTTGCAAGCCGATATTGTGGACGGTATTTCCCACAATTTAGGGAAAAAAGTGACTGTGCCAGGGCGATAAAAACTAGGCGAAGATCTGCGAGTTTAATTAGTCAAAGTCCCCTGATTAGTTTGCCCCGAATAAGCCGTAGTTCAGATCTATTAGGCAATTTTACGTTTAACATCAGGTGAGTTATCAAGGGTTTTTAGAGTTATTAAAAGCTTTTACTTAACTTCCAATGTATGTATCTGTCGTCCCAAAGCTGTCGTCGCTAAAAATGTCGTTAACTACCAAAACGCAGGAATCCAAAAAGCGGGATTTATAAATTTATAAAAAAAACTAGCCGATTCCTGCGACTTCGTCCGCGTGGAAAAAGTTTAGAGTGACTACTATCCGCGAGAAGTTATGTCCTCTATCTTCGATATCATTTAGTAGATCTCCACCAAAATTGGACAAAATATTTCTAATAATACACAATCTATATTAAAAAAAGAATTATCAAATTCGGTTTAGATTTGACGAAGTTATGGAGCAAAATCAACAAAAACTTTCATCCCCTATCCCGGATAAACCTTATTGTTTATCAGAATAAAGAGTATCCTATATATTGACCTGGAGTCTCAGCTACCACTATACCAAATCAAATCCGTTCAATAGTTTTCGCGCGCACAGACAGACAGTAGACAGACAAAAAATTCAAAAAAATTTGTTTGTCGATAATAAAGCATCTGATTAAAATTTTCAAAATATTTTTAATGTACAGATGTAATAGACGTTTAACGTCAAAACCAACGGCCGTGTGCACCGACACAGCTCCATCCGTGTTTTTTCCACTCCAGGTCTACCATGCCACAGTCCTATGACAGCATAGTGATCGGGCTGGGGTCGGCGGGCAGCACGGCGGCGTCCGAGCTGGCGCGCGCGGGGCGGCGCGTGCTGGCCTTGGAGGCGCAGGGCAGAGTTGGCGGCAGAGTGTGGACCGTGCCCTTTGGAGATGGGGTGGTGGAGGTTGGAGCTGAATGGTGACTATTTTTTTTTAAATCCTCGACGCAATAACGACGGGGTGTTATAAGTTTGACGTATAGTGTATGCATGTGTACGTGTGTGCGTGCGTGCGTGGCATCTTAGCAGCCGAACGTATGAACCGATTTTTTTTTGTTTTATGAAAGGTGAATTAGTCGGTAGTTTTCTTAGCTATGTTTGATGAAAATCTGTGCAAGATGGCCGCCGCCACAAAATGGCGGATTGCATATTTTTTCACTACTCCCTCAATATGGGTATCAAACGAAAGGGCTTGACTAGTAGAATACTACGATAAATTTCAAATCCAAGATGGCCGCCACCACAAAATAGCGAATTGGGGTCTATAGATTTCAGCCTTAGATTGCATCTTCACTTACCATCAGGTGAGATCGCAGTCAAGGACTATCTTAACATCGAATGAAAAAAAAGTATTACACTTTTTTTTCATTCGATGTTAGTTTCACGCGTCAAAATATGTTTGGGCAAAAAAACCTTCAGAGGTGACAACACTGGTTGCCATTGTCACGTCGCTGTCGGGTGACTTGTCTGTGGTCAATCACTTACAAAGTAGTGTTGCAGAACTATCGAGAGTTGCTCTATCGATAGTTGACTTCGAAAATCAGTCATACAATTGATAGTTATATCGATATTATTTGCACGTGATAATACTATCGATTCTATCGATACTAGCGATAGTAAAAAATCAATGATAGTATCGATACTATCGATTGTATTCGATATTATAAGACACTAGCTTTTACCCGCGGCTTCGCTCACGTTAGGTTCGATTTTTTAAAACCCCTATTTTACCTCTTTCAGGGTTGAATTTTGAAAAATCCTTTCTTAGTGGACTACATCCTAATAGCTACCTGTATGCCAAATTTCAGCTCGATCGGTCCAGTGGTTAGAGCTGTGCGTTGATAGATCAGTCAGTCAGTCAGTCACCTTTGCCTTTTATATATATAGATATCTGTTACAGGATCCACGGTACAGAGCACAGCAGAGTTTACGAGACAGCGATCAAGAACAACATATCTGTTGTACCGCAGGATCTAACTTTCAACGTCTACAAGTCAGATGGTAATAACGATGACAGCCAGCTGATCAACGAGCTCTTGTATTTCTGTCTAGAGGTTGTTGAACACCCACCAGAGGAACCTGAAGCTTTGGGGAAGTTTATTACTAGAAAGTAAGTTTATAATCATAAAAAAAGACGTGTGGCACTCGGGGACTGCCGCGGTAAAGCACTTTTATCAACGCCATCTAGCGGCTCACCGTAGAGGAGTCCCGTGTCAGGTTATTTTCGTTACGGAATTTCTGGATTCGGTCTCCACGCTGACCCGCGATAGAAGCTATGCAGTAGCTTAAAAAGCTGCCATGCTACTCTGCCGTCCACAAGCTATAACGCAGCTAACTACCAAGACCATATTTCCTAATATAAACCTCAATTTAAATGCTTTTGGGTTTATATTGTTACGTTCCCTCAAATATGGTTGAGCGAAGCAACGGCTGGATCATGCGTCATGCTCGTAAACGGGTGCCACCAACGGGAATGGGTCTGCTTTGACTGCCCGTCTTGACATGCGTTGGATTGGTGTACCTACGTATGCATTTTTGCATTTTTGAAGCTTTATTGCGGAAGCACTGTATACATAGCATAGCTTTGTAAAAAAAAAAAAATTTTTTGAAAAGAGCAACTGCTGAGTTTGTTACCGGCTCTTCTCAGCAGAATCTGCATTACGAACCGGTGGTAGATTTATGACGTGTCATAAGAGCTACAAGTTAGCCTACATGAAATAAATTAATTTTGAATTTGAATTTTTGAAATTTGAATTAGGAAATATGGTCTTGGTAGTTAACGACATTATAGCTTGTGGACGGCAGTACTTCCAAGTCAGACCGCTACCATTTTTTTTATTCGATGACAAGATAGTCCTTGACTGCGATCTCACCTGATGGTAAGTGACGATGCAGTCTAAGATGGTAGCGGGCTAACTTGGAACGGGTATGGCAGTGTAGATTCAACCCATACCCCCTAATCGGTTTCTACACGCCATCGTGCCGGAACGCTAAATCGCTTGGTGGTAACAAGCCACGGCTAAAGCCTCCCACCAGTCTAAGTAATATTTTTAACCGACATCAAAGAAAGCAGACGCCTGCATCTACTTTTTTTTTAAAGAATGTTAGCCAAGCTGAACTCGACCTATATTCTCCTCTCCCCTCCAAATAAGCGAAATGCTTGTGCTAGGAGTGGGTACGACAATAGTGCAACGGGTGGGGCTCGAACCTGCGACCTTTTAGTTTTCAGTCCGCACCTTTAACAGTTGGGCTACTGAGGCCTCAAAAAATTTGAAAAGATTTGAAAAATTCTTTTTGTTTGAAAGGGTATACTTTCCAGGTGGTCCCATTGTTATCAGGTCAGGATCTGATGATGGGATCCTGGACAAATCGGGAGAATTCTTCAAATTTTCTAGGCACAATATAAAGTATATTGTGCCTAGAAAATTGTAGTGTCGTTTGAAGTCGGTTTGGCAGAAAGAATTTTTAAATTTATATTATTCCTATTATTCCTAGCCCGGGCATTAGCCCGCAACTTCGTCCGCGTGGATTTAGTTTTTAAAATCCCGCGGGAACCCTTTGATTACGTCACTATGTCTATGCCACTCTCCAGGTCCCCAACTATACCCATGCAAAAAATCACGTCGATCCGTAGCTCTGTTGCAGCGTTATTGAAGGACAAACCAACAAACAAACACCCTTTCGCATTTATAATATTGGTAAGAATTGTAGGATCCATTACTTACACCATTGGTTGCCTGGAAGTGATCGCTATGTAGCGATAAGACCGCCAAATTGTATACTATTTATTAAGATCACACACACCACACATAATATTAGAATAGACACACATAAGTGTCTATTCTAATATTGTGTGGTGTACAATAAAAGTATATTCATTAATTCATACTTATTACATACATAATATTTTCCAGATTGATGGATCATTTAAAGGAGAAGCATCCAGAAGTGCTCCAAGACAAGGATTTCCTGGACGAATTCCTGGAACTGATGAACTTGGTCATGGACAATTACGAGGCTTCCAGCGACTGGAATGACGTCAGCGCGCAGACCAGCTTCGAGGAGTTGGGTGGACATCAGCACATGAGCTGGCACCGATATGGATACAAGACCTTCTTTGACATACTGCTGGTAAGATGTTTTTTTTTTCACTAACAAGATAACTAGTGGTTCGCCCCGAACTGAGACCTCGCGATATCCCATAATTCCCAAAAGTTTTAATTATATATTGTAATAATTACATTTTAACATTAGACACAATAAAAAAAAAATAGTTGACATAAAACTGTTTTACTGACACAGCGCCATCTATTAGCATTATTGTGAAGCTATTAGCATTTAAAATTAAATAATTTCGTTTCTTTATAATATTTATCTAATTTTAGTATTTGTTGTTCAAGTACAGGATATAACTGAATTTTCAACCAAGTTTCACGTTCTAATATTCAGTAATTCAGAAGTTACAGGGCTCTGACAGACATTTAGACGGACACACTTCTCTGTCCAGTACAGACAAGCGCCCTAGTTGACTCAGAGAACTCGCTTCGCTCGTTCAATAATAATAATATCGCTCATTTGCGATAAGAGTGACCTAATCCAAAATCGACGATGAGAGAATTCTCTCGTTAGAGAGTAATGTTTTGTGGATGCTGCGGTCTCGAAACAACACAGCGGCCAACAAAGCGACAGAGCATTAAGTCACAATCTCTCTCGCTCTTATTTTTTTGTGCTTAACGTAATGTTGTTTTTATAGCAAAAAGTATAAATGTTCGACACTAAAATTTGTGAATTTTGAGTTATGTCACCCTTGTCGCAAATGAGCGATATGTGTAATATTTTGGTATCATATTGTAATACATAATATATTGGTTTAGTTTAGTTAAATATTAGCATGTAAGTTTATCTTTTATTATTGCAACACCTCCTGCTGTCTTCTTATTTTTTGTCTTTCTTAGCCTTAGATTTTTATTGGATAGAATATTGGATAGAATCAGGCGTTACTTTGCGAAACTTTTGTCTAGACAATACAGCATTGTAAAGTCGATATCGCCTAAGGATGCTCCGGTGTCGGGGCGAAACGTGCGTCGAGAGTAGTATACAAGTCTTGTGTGGTGGTGCATGTGAGTGGTGGTGGCATTGCTTGCTTGGGAACTTGGCTTTTTTGCTTAGTCGGGAAGGTAAGCCGTGCTTAGCTTGTAACTGCATGTTTGACCATACAGATTTTTCTGTTGGCGGATTATAGCAAAATAACTAACCTTTTCTTGCTAATTATGATTTTTGTCCATAGAACACGTACAACAACGGTCCAGGCTGGCCAACGTTAGAAATCAAACTGAACACGGAAGTGACGCAAATAAAATGGCCGAAGGACGCCACGGGTAAAGTGGAGGTAGTTTGCAAAGATGGCGCCGCGTACACAGCTGACAACGTCATAGTTACAGTGTCTCTTGGAGTGCTGAAGGAAAGGTATGCTTGGGAAACGTTCCTTATTTAAGAACTAGCGGACGCCCGCGACTTCGTCCGCGTTCCTAAATCCCCGCAGTTTAGGAGGGCAGTACCCCTGCAGCATCAGGATTGAAGAGTTGGAACCCGAAATTTTTATGTGAGCATCTTGCAAAGTTTTTGTTTCAATTAAAAAAAGATTCACGCAAATCGGTTAAGAAATCATGGAGATATTGATGTACAGAGGTAGAAAAACACAACTCCTTCTCCTTTTTCGAAAGTCGGTTAAAAAAGTAGCCTATACTATGCCCGATAATATCAGCTATCTACCAGTGAAAGTCCCGTCAAAATCGGTCCAGCCGTTCCCGAGATTAGAGGCAACAAACAGACAGACAGACAAAAATTTTAAAAATTGTTTTCTTCTTATAAGTACCGCGGTACTTATAAGAAGAAAACTTTATAGCTTTTTACTAACTGCAAATGAAAGTAAATACGCGTATTTACTTTCATTTGCAGTTAGTAAAAAGCTGTTCTTTTGATATTACAAAAAGACACTTCAATTTTATTTATTTGTATAGACAAGTTGTCACAAGTGATCATCGCACTATTAACGCTTAGAAGCGCAATAGCCGACGCGTTGGTCGCGTTAGTGTGAAGAGCTCACAAATTATCAAAAAATGAGTTAAAATCATTGTCACTTTTTTACGTAACTAGTTAAAATCACTGTCACTTTTCTACGTAACTAGTTAAAATCACTGTCACTTTTTTACGTAACTAGTTAAAATCACTGTCACTTTTTACGTAACTAGTTATAATCACTGTCACTTTTACGTAACTATTTAAAATCGCTGACACTTTTTTACGTAACTAATTAAAATCACTGTCACTTTTTTACGTAACTAGTTAAAATCACTGTCACTTTTTACGTAACTAGTTAAAATCACTGTCACTTTTTACGTAACTAGTTAAAATCACTGTCACTTTTTACGTAAATACTTAAAATCACTGTCACTTCTTTACGTAACTACTTAAAATCACTGTCACTTTTTACGTAACTAGTTAAAATCACTGTCACTTTTCTACGTAACTAGTTAAAATAGCTGTCGTTAAATTGTATTTTCTTTCTATCCTTACCATCCTTATATTATAAATGCGAAAGTATGTTTTGTTTGTTGGTTTGTTCGTCAATCACGCCCCAACAAAGCAACGGATCGATGTGATTTTTTGCATGGGTATATTTGACGACCGGAAGAGTGACCTAGGCGACTTTTTATCCTGGAAAATTAAAGAGTTCCCGCGGGATTTTAAAAACGAAATCCACGCGAGCGAAGCCGCAGCATCAACTAGTTGTTGATATATTTCTGTTTGCAGATGATTAAAAATATTAATATTTAATTTACAGACACGCAAATCTGTTCTTCCCACCTCTTCCACAAGAAAAAATACACTCCATAGACACAATTCCAATGGGCGTTATGGATAAAATAATTTTAAATTTCGACAGTCTTGCGATACCGAACGGTACATTTTTCGGGTTTTTGTGGAGGGGGGAGGAAAAGAGGGGGGTTAGTAAGGAGGATTATTGGACGACCAGGATTTTTGGGTGCAGCACTCCAATGGGTTCGAAGAATACACTCACTTTTTGGACGAGCGGCGAAGTCGGTAAACTGGTGCGTTCTAAATTCAAATTTCCGCACAAAAGTTCCACTACCCGTTCACTTCGAGTTGGCCGTCGTCGACCATTTCAAAATGACGTCATACCGTACCGTTGACCAGAAATAGTTATTTGTTCAACAAGATAGCAAATTTCATTTTTGTAGCGAGTGCCTAGTTTGAACCCCGAGCGGGCGAAGGATTCTAAGTTAGAATCCTGAGTGTAGTGAGGGATTGAAAGGCAAAAGAAACAAAAACTTCGCTATCGTGTGATACATACAACTTTTCACCTCACTGGTTCAAAAAGGGCGCCTATGCTGTCTAAAACCAGTGAGCAAAAGTAGTTTTTGCTCACTATTTTTAGACAGCAAAGGCGCCCTTTTTGAGCATGTGAGTTTGTATCTATCGGTTGATAAAGAAAAAGATGTCTCAGATGTCTTTTTCTTCGACAGATTTCCATTTCTGGACATAGGCCTCTTGCGTGGACTTCCACAGGCCTGGATCTTACGCCGCCTGAATCCAGCGGCTCCCTGTGTTAAATATTGATTGTAGTTTGTACTCTGTGTGTCTGTGACTCTGTAGAAAATGTAAGATGTCAATTATTAAAGAGGGTAGGTTTGATCAAATAAAAGCCTACCATTAACAGGTTATGGGCCCAGCACGCTTCCACCAATGACACTTTGCGACTCGCCTGATATCGTCAATCCACCTAGTGGGGAGTGGACACAAACATACATACATACATGAACCCTGAAAAAAATACACTCCTTTTTTCAGGCATTCATATAAATAGTAAGATAACTTTCAGGTGGAGACTTTACCAGAAGACATAGTAAAGAGGAAAGTGATGGAACTTCTGAGAAGGTTCATGGGAAGAAGTATGACAATACCAGAGCCTACCGGGATGATAAGGTAAGTTTTTAGGGTTCCGTATCCAAGGGGTCCCCCTATTACTAATGAAGAATGACCACACCTTATTTTGATTATATCTATACATATAATAAAATTGTAGTAAAGTGGTGTCTGTACAATGGAAATATATAAAAAAAGAAGCAGGGGCTGTTATTATATCGATGCCGAACCCGAAATTGTAATTATTATTTTTTTTTGTCTGTTTGTCTGTGTGTTTGTGCACGCTAATATCAGAAACGGCTTATTCGATTTAGATACGGTTTTCACTAATATAGTATTGTAGTAAGCTTCACTTAGCATTTAGTGTTTATTTCATGTCAATCGGTTCATAAATAAAAAAGTTATGTCAATTTAAAGCATCACGGCGAACATTTTTAACGTACAGAGTACGTACTACACGCCTCGCGCCTGAGCGTCGACGGTATATGTAATTCAAAATATGCTGCCCGAAAAGTCACTACTCCACGCGAACGAAGTCGCGGGCACAGCTAGTTGTTAATAAAAATTGATTATGTTGTATGACGACCTCCCTGGCGCAGTGGTGAGCGCTGTGATCTTATAACTGGGAGGTCTCGGGTTCGATTCCCGGCGGGGGCAATTAAGACATTTATAATTTCTAAATTGTCTCTGGTCTGGTCTGGTGGGAGGCTTTGGCCGTGGCTAGTTACCACCCTACCGTCAAAGACGTGCCGCCAAGTGATTTAGCGTTCCGGCATGATGGCGTGTAGAAACCGTTCAGGGTTGAATTTACACTGCTATACCCCTTCCAAGTTAGCCCGCTACCATCTTAGACTGCATCGTCACTTACCATCAGGTTTACGCAGTCAAGGGCTATCTTGTCATCGAATAAAATAAAAAAAAATGTTGTTCCCGCGGGAATTAAAAACTTCAGTCCAGGCGAACGAAGTCGTGGGCAACAACTAGTAATAAAAACAAATTAAATGGGCTCCCCTAATAAAATATAATAATTTGTCGCCAGATCGACGTGGTATTCGAACCCGTTCACCCGGGGCAGCTACACCTACGACAACCTGCAGGTCACGGAGCACCCGGGCGTGCGGGCGAACCTCGCGGAGCCTCTGCGAGACGCCGCCGGGAGCCCTAAGGTATCACTACACTCTCTCTCGCTCTTGATAATTTTAGCAGAGTTGTTCAATTGTTCACATCACAAATTGTATATCGCCTCGCCCTCGTTTCCTCCTCTCGCTCTTTCCTTCTCTCCCTCGCTCTCGCTTTCTCTTCTAGCACTCGCGCTCTCTTCCTCTTTCTGTGGCTCGTGCTCTCTCTTTCACCCTTTCTTTCTCTCTCTGTCGCTCTCTCGCTTTCGCTTTGTAAATTATATTAAATGTGATATATAATAATTTTTTCTTTTATATGTAACTTTTAATAGATTTATAATAGATCTCAAAACTTCCGAAACCGGCGGGATTCGGGTGATGTGGGTTCGAATCCCGCCGGCCTCGGAAGTTTTGAGATGAATTTATAAATCTATTAAGATATTTCCTTTAAGTGTAGGTTAACACTTCAATAAAAAATAAAAAATGTAACTTTTGTCTGAATTAAATGATTATTTATTTATTTATTTTGTTCTTCCTCTATCTCGCTCAATCTCTCGCACTCTCCATCTCTTTCTCCTCTCTCTCTCTCTCTCTCTCTCTCTCTCATTATAGCATCAGTTTTTCGAACTATGCGCCCGCCTACAGCTATACACTTATTTTGCTTTATTGCTTAATTCTCTCTTCTTAAGGTGCTGTTCGCGGGCGAGGCGACGAATCCAACTCACTTCTCAACTGTTCACGGCGCGAGTGACTCCGGCCTCAGGGAAGCTAAGAGACTACTGCCTAGCAGTAAAGTGTAACTTGTAACCAAAAAACACATAATTACACAACGTGACCTAACTCCAAACTAACTTTACACAACGTAACCTAACTCAAAACCAACTATACACAGCGATACGTAACTCCAAACTAACTTTACACTGCGTTACGTAACTCCAAACTAACTTTACACAACGTTACCTAACTCCAAACTAACTTTACACAGCGTTACGTAACTCCAAACTAACTTTACACAACGTAACCTAACTCAAAACTAACTTTACACAACGTTACCTAACTCAAAAATAATGTTAAACAATGTAACCTAATCCAAAAAAAAAGGTGAAGTTAGTTTTAACTTTACCCAATATTTTATTAATTTTTTTAATTATTCATTCTGTATATAATAAACTTAAAAACTAAACTTAAATATCCTACTCACTTCTCGACGGTTCAGGGCGCGAGTGACTCGGGCTTCAGGGAAGCTAAGAGACTACTGCCTAGCAGTAAAGTGTAACTTGCATCATTTATACCAAAAAAAACATATTTGCCACGTAATTTTACACAACGTGACCTAACTCTAAACTAACTTTACACAACGTAACCTATACGTAACGTATCTCACTTATATAATTTATTTTAAGTTTATTTTTATTTTTTATGTTTCTGTCTAATGTGGTGTAGAATAAAGTGTATCCATTTCATTTCAATGTAACCTAACTCAAAACTAACTACAAAACGTAACTTGTAGCATTTATACCAATAAAAAAACCACACGCATTTCCCATATAATTGTACACAACGTGACCTAACTCACAACTAACTTTACACAACGTTACCTAACTCAAAACTAACTGTAAAATGTAACTTATAGCATTTATACCAAAAAACACATATTTCTCACATCATTTTACACAAAGTGACCTAACTCCAAACGAACTTTACACAACGTAACCTAACTTTACACAACCTAACCTATGGGTGAACGGTGAATTCCCTTTTAATGTAAATGATAATTATAAGTAATATAATTTAATATGTAAAAAATTTTTTGTTGTAGCTAATCTAATTTTAATTTTTTTTAAGATGTCAACATTTTATTTTATTAAATCCCAGTAAGTGCGGATTTATCTTACATAAATCAATCTATGAAATCATAGACTCCAGATTCCATAGACACTCTTAAATGTGTCATGTTGAGCTTCAAATTGACCCAGTGTTAATCTTTTTTTTTTCTTCAAATAAAACAGTCTCTGCAGCTGCAGAATGCACATCGCCTTCGTTGTCTTATACTAGCGGTTATCGATCGACAGAACCCTCAGTACATGAGGATCCAAAAACCTCTACAACAGATATACCACAAATTGTTTGGACGGAACAACTGCAAAAGATTTTGCGACTTCACAAAAACGGTTCACGCATTTTGATACTCATGAGAGGATTGCCAGGAAGTGGAAAAACTTATCTGGCTAAAAAAATCGTCGATGCAATTTATCATACCCAAAACAAACACTACCAAAATCATATACTGAGCACTGATGATTATTTTTTATGCAATGGCGTGTATATATACGATAAATCGAAAATCCCGGCGGCCCATAAATGGAATCAGGATAGAGCAAGACATGCCATAGAAGAAGGTCTCACTCCTATAATCATAGACAATACAAATGTCGATATACGGGAAATGAAGTCCTACGTTGTGGAAGGAGTTAAAAATGGCTACATCATCCAAGTTGTAGAACCTAATACGACGTGGGCAAGAAATGCGAGCGAACTGTCCAGAAAGAACTCTCATAATGTGTCTGAAACATATATTAGTGGGAAATTGGAAAATTTCCAAAGCGGTATAACTGGTATATATTTGATAAAACAATTCTTCAGCAAGATAAGAACAACACCTCAGCCTGTCGATTCTGTAAAAATGATTGCATGAGGGTTACGATCGCAATGGTCTCTGATTGGCTGAATTAATGGCGTTCTTGCTGCATCTGTTGAAATCGCATAGTCTGTTATCGACTTAAATTGTATCGTCCCGTCTGAACAAGGTTTAAACCAAAGCCAATATGCATTCTCTAGATTTGGTGACAACCATAGAACAAGTATCCTCTAGAATCCTACCAACGTGTCGCCGAAAGGGATAGGTTATAAAGTACATGCAATATTAAAACGCTGCAACGCACCATTGTTTATATTCTAGATCAGTTTTAATAATTTAAAGCACTCTTTATTTCGGGTTAAAGACTTTAATTAACACGAAAATTATCATAACACTGTGAAATACCCATTC
This sequence comes from Hipparchia semele, assembly GCA_933228805.2. Lineage (NCBI taxonomy): Eukaryota > Metazoa > Arthropoda > Insecta > Lepidoptera > Nymphalidae > Hipparchia > Hipparchia semele. Next base: position 3,550,713 of record OW121735.1, on the reverse strand, counting down.
TTGTACGTCTTGTTGCTCACAATCACCTCACAATGTATTGTGAGCAACAACTCGAAACGTGGCACGCAGTGAGGGACGGATATAGACATAGCTGTGTCTCATTCTATCTTATTTGACATCGCTATACTGCATCTCTTTCGTTTGGGAGTGAAAAGGTAACAGACAGGCAGAGCTATACTTTCGCATTTATAATATCAGTAAGGATTAATTTATTCACAAGTGTTTAATTGGACTGCTCGTATTAAATAATGAATGAATTAATAATTAATCAAAAAATATTGTAAATAATTAAGTCGCGCCTGCAATTGAAATACAGTGTAATTTTTTTAATGTAATAATTATACATATTATACAGATGAAATGTAACGTAGTGTGTAAAAATATTTATATAATATGTACTTTTTTAATTTTTAATTTTATTTTATAAATAATATACTTATACATAACAAGTCTTTTTATAAGTAGGTATAGATGTATCAAAAACATATTATGAGATTATGAAGTTTGTAATTTTTTATACCTTTTAATAAAGCGATATCATTTAAAATGTCGTTTCTTTGTTTTTAACCCTTGCTTAATCAACTAATATTATAAAGCTGAAGAGTTTGTTTGTTTGAACGCGCTAATCTCAGGAACTACTGGTTCGAATTGAAAAATTCTTTTTGTGTTGGATAGTCCGTTTATCGAGGAAGGCTTTAGGCTATATAACATCACGCTGCGACCAATAGGAGCGAAGCATCAGTGAAAAATGTTGCAAAAACGGGGAAAATTATCCGTATTTAAAATATATTCTTGTAAGAGGATCTCCAAAAATTGCGCGTAGCAACAGCGCCTTCGACCGTTACCATGGCAACGGTAGGCGATTCCCCGCGCGTCCGCCTCTCCCCTCTGTCACCCGCCGCCCGCCGCGCGCACGGCGCTCGCGCCTCGCGCGTCGGCAGTCCGCTAGAGTCCGCGTCTAGTGGCGTGCATGCGCACACGCAGCGCATTATTGATATCATAGTCTCTCGGTTGAACCCATTTTTTGTTTCTTTTATTGTATTATGTTACGTGTGTGTTTTTTTTAGAATTATACCTATTCATCTACAAGGTTCTTTAATTTTTCACACCGCGTATCTTACATTCTTTTAAAAACTTCTTAATCGCGATCATAATAACAAAAATTGACGCGGACGAAGTCGCAGGCAACAGCTAGTAATAGAATAATTTTCCGAACCAGTGGTACTTAGATTCATTTGACGATTCGAAAGCAATTTGTAAAAGTTTATTTGAATAAAAAATATTCTATTCTATTCTTCACCGCTGAAGGATGTGATATTTTAATTGCTTAACTAAACGCATATTATAACTCCATAGACTCCACAGTTGAATCGTCAATTTATGTTCTACTATACACAGATGAATAATATATATACTATATCATAGCTATACTATATGACCAATGAAGAGATTCTACGTAATTTATATTAGAATTTCAATTATTTTTTTTACGACTTTTTGTTAATTAAATGAACAAGTAAATCCGTTTTAAAATAAAAATGATGTACCTATACACCTAGGTGTTTGACTTGCGTGTAGTAGATAAATAAACCAAAACAAACATATTTCCTATAGAATAGAAAAAGTTTATTAATGAATAAACTTTTGCAAAGTGTCTTGAATTGTTAAGTGAATCTACCACATAAGTACGCTCACGAAGTTACGGGCGCTTTACTTGTGGTTACGTCGTGTACATGCACATTGCGTAAGTGTGTGTGCCTGTCAGGAGCCTAGGTGCGAGCGGTCAGGCGCGAGCAAGCTCTCGCTCACACTTATACAGATACGACACGCACACAACCTTGAGCCACGCGCCCTCGTGAATAGCAAGATTTTTAAATCACCATGAGGAATTTAAAATTCCAACATAAAATACTTGTTATTTACTTAATAACAGTAAAAATCGTGTGTTCACACAAAAATACAACCAAGATAGATTCTAATGAAAAAGGTTTGCATTTAAAATACGAACATGTGCAAAAAGTTTGCTCAAATAGAGTTCAGGTTTGCAAAAGCAACGATACAATGGTGTGTACAAAGAGGGTGATTGGCGGAAAAACGGAATATATGGACTTTGAAAACTCGTGTTTTCTATTTCTGAACAATATGTGCAATGACTTTGAAAACGGTAAAAAATTTTTTTTTTTTTTAATATATAGACTAGTGCCTGGCTGCGAACACACCTGATGGTAAGTAAAGATGCAGCCTAAAATGGAGCGCGCTTGCCTAGAAAAACTATTGTTATTAAATTATTTCTTTCATTTACTACTTATAATAAATTTATTGTAATGTATTAGTTTTTTCCCGCCACTCTGAGGTTTTGAAAATCCAGCGGGAACCTTATGTTTTTCCGAAATAGAAAGTACCTAGCTAGCTAGCTAGCATCCTCACTAATATTATAAATGCGAAAGTGTGTTTGTTTGTTGGTTTGTCCTTCAATAACGCTGCAACAGAGCTACGGATCGACGTGATTTTATGCATGGGTATATTTGAGGACCGGGAGAGTGACATAGGCTATATTTATCCCGGAAAATCAATGAGATCCCGCGGGATTTTGAAAATTAAATCCACGCGGACGAAGCCGCGGGCATCAGCTAGTAGGTATATTATGAACTAGCTATTGCGCGCGACTTCGTCCGCGTCAATTTCCGTTATTATGATCGCGATTAAGAAGTTTTTAAAAGAATATATTTTAAATATGTATAATTTTCCCCGTTTTTTGTAACATTTTTCACTGATGCTTCGCTCCTATTGGTCGCAGCGTGATGTTATACAGCCTAAAGCCTTCCTCGATAAATGGACTATCCAACACAAAAAGAATTTTTCAATTCGAACCAGTAGTTCCTGAGATTAGCGCGTTCAAACAAACAAACTCTTCAGCTTTATATATTAGTATAGATGTATGGTAAACGTACCTATGTATAAACTTTCCAGAATATTCTATAGTGTCGTCAGGAACTTGTAAAGAATACTTCAATTCAAGGAGGCATAATAATCCTATTCCGAATGATAAGACTACTGCAGTAAAGTTTACCGTTACAAAGAAAGGTAAGTATATCTAAATATATAAAAGGCAAAGGTGACTGACTGACTGACTGATCTATCAACGCACAGCTCAAACCACTGGTCCGATAGAGCTGAAATTTGGCATGCAGGTAGCTATGATGACGTAGTCATCCGCTAAGAAAGGATTTTTCAAATTTCAACCCCGAAGGAGGTAAAATAGGAGTTTAAAAAATCGAACCTAACGTGAGCGAAGCCGCGGGTTAAAGCTAGTAGATTATAGTTTTATTTTATTCGTCAGAATATAATAGAATAATTTTTTATTCAAATAAACTTTTACAAAGTGCTTTCGAATCGTCAAATGAATCTACCACTGGTTCGGAATGCCATTCCAACAACGTTGACAAGATAGTCCTTTGTCGCAATGGTAAGTGACGATGCAGTCTAAAATGGTAGCGGGGTAATTTGGAACGGATATGGCAGTGTAACATACATTCAGGGGCCCAAGTCTGCTATTTTACATGTCATTGTCATTGAACCGCAATACAATTGCAATTCAATTATCATTGGTCCAAAATTTTAAATTCACAATGGTCGTTCGATTTCTTATAATTGGATTGTAATTCAATGATACCTCGGTATTGCCATTAGCTTAAAAAGCGTTTGCCGAAATGAGTTTCAAAAAAAACTACATATTAAAAACGTTTATTTAAGCTAGATTCAAAGCTAGATGTGTCAGTTGCAAATCATCGGAAAACAATTGTGACGCCATTGAATTAGTAGACTACCAAAATTGCTAAAAGTAGCAATTGGGATGTCATTGATAGACAATTGAACTACAATTGCAATAGCAGACTTGGGCCCCTGTACATTATTAATCTTGTAACAGCTGCTCGGACGGAGAAATACAACTTCAGCTCTCTATACGAAGTGGATACGGCCTTCGATTATCACACGTGCCCATTATCCTGTCCCTCCGTTTACAGGTATTTAAACCCTCTTTTTTTATAGACAGGAAGTGCCTAACGAATATCCCTCCGTCAGGGGAAACGATGGGTATGAGTTACAACTCATTTTACGAAATGAGTTATAACTCATTAATTGTCTGTCGGTCTGTGCAGTCTGGTGAGTGTGAACGTGAACCGGGGGCACGGGGTTTACTTCAAGCTGTTCAGGCACTAGTATGAGTTACAACTCATTATTACGAAATAAATTACTACTCATTAATTGTCTGTGTCTGTGTAGTCCGGTGTGCGTGAACGTGAACCGGGGGCACGGGTTTTACTTCAAGATGTTCAGGCACGAGTATGAGTTACAACTCATTAATTGTCTGTCTGTCTGTGCAGTCCAGTGTGTCTGAACGTGAAACGAGGGCATGGGTTTTTCTAAAAGATGTTCAGGCACGAGTATGAGTTACAACTCATTATTATGAAATGAGTTACAACTCATTGATTGTCTGTCTATCTGTGCAGTTCGGTGTGCGTGAACGTGAAACGGGGGCACGGGTTTTTCTTCAAGATGTTCAGGCACGTGCATGAGTTAACTACAACTTATTATTACGAAATGAGTTACAACTCATTAATCGTCTGTCCGTCTGTGCAGTCCGGTGTGCGTGAACGTGAACCGGGGGCACGGGTTTTACTTCAAGATGTTCAGGCACGAGTATGAGTTACAATTCATAATTACGAAATGAGTTATAACTCATTAATTGTCTGTCTGTCTGTGCAGTCCGGTGTGTCTGAACGTGAAACGGGGGCATGGGTTTTTCTAGAAGATGTTCAGGCACGAGTATGAGTTACAACTCATTATTATGAAATGAGTTAAAACTCATTAATTGTTTGTCCGTCTGTGCAGTCCGGTGTGCGTGAACGTGAACCGGGGGTACGGGTTATACTTCAAGATGTTCACATTCGTCAACCACTGCGTCGCCGACCTCTATTACTGCAAGCACTGGCAAGGTACTTTTAATACATATACAACGTGTAATGAAACTCCGAAATAATACTGAAGGAGGTGAATGTGCTCATGAAACTGAACAACTTTCTCCAAGGAACATAGGTCGAAATGTGAAATGATTTTTTTTCACTTCAAATGTCTTCCATTGAATGGCCATTTCATTACTAAGATGCAAAGTGCCAACGCTCTAATATTATAATTTTGGTGATTTTTCATAGATGGCGTTTTAGGCAAATGCCATACGTTATTTCTTTACAAAAGACAGTTTTATTTGATTTCTCACAAATCAGTGTTTTGGCAATTAGCCCATTTGTTAATTCCACGCCTCAATTGTATATTTATGAAAAATTTAGTCAAATTCACAATTATTTTAATTTATACCTACTTGTTTAAACTTTTATCCATGTTTCAGAATTCAGTCCACCGCCAGATGAGGATGAGACCGTGAGGAGTTCTCAGCTGAGCTGGTCTCTGTGTGCAGCGAATAGGTGAGTTAATGTTCTGCTGGAGCCGATAGCCCAGTCCACTGGACTATCAAACTCAAAATTATTTACAAAGGCCAACTTGTGAGAACTCAAAAAACAACACTTTGTTCCGGGTTAAAGACTTTAATTACCACTAAAATTATCATAACACTGTGAAATACCTAGTGAAATTTCGAGAGCGTATTTATAGCTTTTTAAAAAAAGATTGAAAATTATAAAATTTATTAAAATTAATATTATGTGTTCCGTTTGACTTCCGAAGTCCATTATATGAAGAGTACATCGCCTTTTCCACGTCTCGTCGCGCTAGATGTCGCTAAATTCCGTCACGTTTCCGGTGCCACCCGCGCCGCCAACGGCCGTTCTGTGAACTAAACAACACAAGCCGCGAAAGCCACCACATTTCGTCATTGTTGCGTTGTCTTTCGACCACGCAGGTCCGTTAGATTTAAAAAAAAAAAAAAAACTTTTGAGATAGAAGTAAAAAGTTTTATAAAAAAAATAGTAAAATAGTAGATATCTATTTTTGTTTTTTACAAAGTGATTATTCCGTGTGTTCGCGATTCCGGTGCCCTAGGAGAACCCTCTTGGAGATCGGCAGTTGGACCCAAAAAACGGCGCAATGCCTTTTAGGGTATTCCAATTTTGCAACCTTCATCACCCTCCGGGGAAGGTTGCACTGCCAGGTACCGCGTCGCTCCGGTCAGCCGGAGCGCACGCGAGTCGCTTCATCTCCGTCGTGTGCGCGAAACGTGCGTGGCGTGTACACGCAGGACGACGCGCTGCCGCCTCCGTGACGGCGGGGCAGATTCCAAGGAAGTGCACACGGAGGGGCGATTAAGATTCGTCAGAGGAGGGTTGACCCTGGAGGGTCGACACGCAGCGATTTGGAACAAAGGTTTGAGACTTCAGCCATCGGTGAGTCATTTTAACTATTTTATGTGCTCAGTTGCCAGTCCCAGAACTGAATTTATAAAACTGAGGAAGCTATTAGTTTTCGGTTCCTTTTCGTAAAAGTCAGTCTAAATTAAATGTATTAATAAAAATAAAAGAACTATTCGTACATAACCGTGCACGAAATGCCTTAGACAGCGTTTCTGAAACGAACCGCTAAGGTGTGGAGCGCCCTTTCGGCGTCCGGATTTCCTGCCACGTGTAATTCGGGTGCCTTCACAACAGCCGTGCATAGCCGTCTACTGCGCGGAGGCGCTCCAACATTATCCTCATCGGTTCTTTTCAATATTGATTGGCATCAAGCGCAAGCCTATTTACATCAGTTCATGTTAATAAAATCTTTGGTTTTCACCGAGTTAAAAGAATGAGAAGTAAAAGCGTTTCGTAAAATAACCATTCCCAGTCCCGTGGTCACATAGTCGGCATATGAAGCAACAAGGATGCAGCTGCGAGTGACCTACAAACGAATCTCCCTATTTCCCTTTAATCCAGTTAGTTTGTTCCAAATGTAATGATGTTGTTTATTTGTTAAAACTTTCCGGGCTCAACACGTGTTGCTAAATGAATGTTTAGAAAAATACCCTCTTTTCAATATTTATTTTCTGTCCTTAGAATTTGTCATAATACTTATAAATAAATATACCTACCTCCAAGGTATTGCATTTAGCAGGCATTCCAGCCTTCTAAAATCCCTGGAGATCGAATTTTGGGAAAGCAACTTTTGTTCTCAACGAACTAAGATTATTTCTCCTCTGATAAAAAGGGGGGTGCAAAAAGGAAACCGTGTTTCGTTATTTTAGAAATATTTCGGTCACAAACGATTTAAGCTAAATATCATGTGACTTAATTGCTCTCAGTCAATCTCCATAAGTTCTTTCGATGCTCTAACAGAGTATCAAACGCCGAACGCATTTCGGCGGATGATTCAAAATCAGGTTTTAGGATCGGCTCAGCCATCCGTATAGTTTATTTCCCCAATTTTCATAACACCTAACACGGGAAAATTCTAAGTTCGGAACGAATTTTTTGTCACTTCCAAGGCTATTGCAGCCTCACAACTGGATGATCAAACTTCACTTAATTTTACATGTCAGTTATAAAGTTCAGACTACAAATAACTTGACTAGCATCTTCTGGAGCCGCAGTAAGAATCTTGATGACAAATCCAAGAGCTATTGTATTAGGATGACTTTCACCACTACCCATCCGTCTATCAGCCCAGTCTAATAAAATTGTAAGAGCTCACGTTTTACTGGCTTATAAATTCTTAACTAGCCTAGGTTGGTGGCTCATTTTCGGGCATTCGATCACACAGCCAAGGGATCACTACGCTCGAGTATTTGGGAGTGAAAAGGGATATACACCACAACATCAAGTCTCTACCTACTCCCATATACAAAATAAGAAAAGTTCGTCAGACTGTGTCTCGCCTAGCAACCGGCAGTTGAACCCTTAATTACGGCGCAACGCCTTTTAGGGTATTTCGATTTTGCAAACTTTGTCACCCTCCGGGGAAGTCTACATTGCCGGCATTGGCGAAAGATTACCAGTCTGTTGTTCCTCATGGAGATCGGCAGTTGGACCCTAAAACGGCGCAACGCCTTTTAGGGTGTTCCAATTTTGCAACCTTCATCACCCTCCGGGGAAGGTTGCATTGCCAGGCACCACGTCGCTCCGGTCAGCCGGAGCGCACGCGAGTGGCTTCGATCTCCGTCGTGTGCGCGTACCGTGCGTGAGCGTGCACACGCGGGACGACGCGCTGCCGCCACCGCACGCGTCGAAAGATTACTAGTTTGTTGTTTTTTCATAGAGAGAACAGTTGGCCCCTAAAACAGGTGCAAAGACCGTTGGGGTATCAAAGTTTTTCATCCTTCATGACCCATCGGGGAAGGTTGCATTGCCGGACTATTCAGTTTCTCAGCAATAGTCTTCGTCAATATCGCACCGAACTTCTGTCAAAAGAGGTGTGTGACTAACTAAACAAGAGAATGATGGTAAGAAGAACCATGACACGGATAGTATCGGTTTTTCAGTGTTCATCAGATGCAATGGAAAGCTCCAATGAATATAACAGTTGAGTAAATTATACTGCATCATAAAAGATACACTGTGATTGCCACCATCTCAACTAAGGCCTAATATTAAGAACCGAACAGTGGTCTTGTAGAGCGAAGAAAGTGTTAAATTTTTTTTAGGGAAAGGAACTTTGGTCGGACAGCCAAAATATTGTACTCCTTTTCACCTTTTTCCGAGAGTGAACAATACCGAAGCCAAGATCCTATTGTGCATCGTAGCATCTACTAGAAGGATTTATGTTCATGTTCAAGTTAACAAGGAACACAGGATAGATATACCCAAGTTCTGTTTGCATTTCAAAGGGTTCATCTGGTTCCGAGTTATTCTTCCTCGACTTGCCCATCTTGAAGGAATGTTTTTACGAGCTCAGCAAACGTGTAAATATACGTATGAATATGTCGGGGAGTTCACCACCGTGACCACCTGGTCTGTCTTCCCGAGCCCTGCAAAACCTAAGCTCAGCAGTAGAAATGTACATAATATAAGCATCCGAATGAATGAAACCTTTTTGGCGCCTGTATCTGAAGAGCTTATGCGCGCATAACGCGTCATGTCAAGTTACGAGATATTGTCAATATACAAACTCGACGCGCGTCCACAAACTTGCGTTCGGGTGTTCAATAATCCATGCTATTGAAAGCTTTACTCTTTGACAGGGATCTTTTCACATATCCTTTGTCTGTTTCAGGTTGGATGGCATGGCTATCCTAAGCTTTTTAGTCTTTAGACATTTCTCCCTACTTTGGAGAAAGTGGCGCTTAAGTAACATAGATTTTTGCCCTCTTTTACTTGATAATCTAGCTAAAAATAGTGTAATTTTTAGCAGCATGTAAAAAATGAAAAGCTTCATATGGCTAAATTTACTATACCATACATACTTACACTTATATACTAGCTATCAGTGTAGTTTTTAATAAGTGTGAACAAAATTTCGATTATTACTAGAATTTCATCAAATTATAAATAAAATGTCCTGAGCGGTCTCGTTAGACAAGTTTTGCAGTATATCGTAGGACCGCGATATAAGTCTTGAATCTAAAAGCAGTGCCTTTAGCTAGACTGTTGCTTCCTAAATATTCTTGAAATGCAACTTGCATTTCAAGTTCTCATTAAGTACTCCTTTATAACTATGGAAAGTATTTTTAATTCTCAAGTGACCTCAAAATTTGCGATACCTTATTCATATTAGTGTAGTATATTCATTAGCGGATGAAGAGCTCCTGAGTTAGATTATTAAAAATCTCAGCGCCAGCTCGAAATCGGGAGGTTGATATTGGGTCGTCCCGTGCTGCGTGACACGCGAGCGCGTGAAGATCGCAGATGATTTAATCGTTGTAGATGTAGGATACCGTGGCCGAATATGGTCAAATATTATGTTCACCGTTCAGAATTCCTGTTCTGAATTGTTTCGGTACCAACTCATTGACTTATAGTATACTTTGCTGATTATGGGCCACCCCTTCCATTCTAACAAAATAGCGTCGACTCATTGTTATGATTTTTTCTTAAAAACACTTTTCTTTTCCAGAAATAATGAAAGGTTTCTGGGAGGTTGCTAAGCTATGGCTGCCATTGGATTTTTGGGAGATCTGTGAACATGTAGTTCGGGCGCGCTTTTTTTTCTAGCTATTTACTACAATTTACCTGCCCACATTAATTGATTGCCCAATCGATAAACTAAATTTTTTAATTATTTCTATTATTAGTAATAGACCTATCCACCACCCTATCGTATGGTTATAGTTGATTTAATTAGATATTTCTATTAATTAAATTTCACAATTTACTATTCAAATCAAGTAAAATGTATCTATCACATTGTTGCATTTTCTTGTCTACAAGCCACAAGCCACCAGGAGATAACAAACAGATCTCTTCATATAATGGACTTCGGAAGTCAAACGGAACACATAATATAAAAATTTTACCTTGAAATAAAATTTGTATTATGTTTCCTAAGACTTCCGAAGTCCAGATAATGTCTTCCTGGTGCTACTACTTTCATTAACATTATTATGAATCGAACAATGACGAAATGTGGTGGCTTTCGCGGCTTGTGTTGTTTAGTTCACAGAACGGCCGTTGGCGGCGCGGGTGGCACCGGAAACGTGACGGAATTTAGCGACATCTAGCGCGACGAGACGTGGAAAAGGCGATGTACTCTTCATATAATGGACTTCGGAAGTCTTAGAAACATAATACAAATTTTATTTCTAGGTAAAATTTTTATATTAAATTAAACTAATGTTTAACCTATAATATGGAGTTGAGTTTGGGACTGAGTTTCCCTTATTTCAACTATCCCGCCGCTCGGCAGTGCAACGCCAGCAAGTCTCTTTGCTGAACGCAGCGTCAGCTCTTGCGCAACCTACCGCGTGAACACCGCTTGTTGTGTGGAGCCCTTAGGATCGTTACACCTACCTAAAGCCGTCTCCACCGTCCCCTTATAACGACCCCTGACCTCACATCTAATAAATTTAACAACAACACGTCAGACAAACCACCATCTGAACGTGTGGGTAACTATCAAACATATCCAAGCATTATTTAATCAGTTACACTCATCTAAACCTTCGGCCAATATTTATTCGATTAGGGCGCAATTGCTATCGCAATCCCTTAATCAAATATAACGACCTAAACACGGGAGCATAGTTTATGACGGTGTCTAGGTAATGGATCAGCTATACTAATATAATATCCCGCGCAGATGTTCGTACGTTCCCTCAAATATGGTTGAGCGAAGCAACGGCTGGATCATGCGTCATGCTCGTGAACGGGTGCCACCAACGGGAATGGGTCTGCTTTGTCTGCCCGTCTTGACATGCTTTGGATTGTGTGTACCTATGTATGCATTTATGAAGCTTCATTGTGGAAGCACTGTATACATATTTTTTTACCTATTGTAAAGAAATATTTTTTTTGAAAAGAGCAACTGCCGAGTTTCTTACCGGCTCTTCTCAGCAGAATCTGCATTCCAAACGGGTGGTAGATTTATGACGTGTCATAAGAGCTACATGAAATAAATAAATTTTGAATTTGAATTTGATGGCTAATCTCTTTGGAGGTTGTCCGCCGTGGCCGGATTTGGTCGGGAGAACATAAATATTCTTTTTACTTGTTTATTTTTAGATACATCCAATTTGCGCGGTTCACGGAGTTGACGTCATCGATGGGACACTATGGCTGGCTGGCAGGCGACTACAGGTATACCATATTTACAAATCTCTATAATATCTATATATATAAAATTCAGTGTCCTGACTGACTGACTGACTGAGATATCAACGCACAGCCTAAACTACTGAAGTTAGAAACTTGAAATTTTTACAGTTTGTTCCTTTTATGACGTAGGCGCACACTAAGAAAGGATTATTGGAAATTCCACCCCTAAGGGGTTTAAATAGGGGATGGAAGTTTATATCAAACTCCGTCATTTTTCAAGCTGTTTCCATCAAAATTGGTATTTGAGCTTTCAGTTAAAAATAAAGAAGTACGTGTGTCACAGTTTTTGAAAATTCCACCCCAAAATCTAATTCCACACTGACGAAGTCGCGGGGGCAAAAGCTAGTTTTTATATATAAGTTCTTTCCAATCGAATCCGGTCAATAGTAGTGTTAATTTTTTTTTTTACAGGCCGTCGTATATCCTGAAACCTCACGAAAGGAAGCCGGGATATGGTTAACTTGTAGCAATATACACAATGAAAAACACAAAAAAAAGACGTGTGGCACTCGGGGACTGCCGCGGTAAAGCTATTGCATAGCATTTTTTATCAACGCCATCTAGCGGCTCACCGTAGAGGAGTCCCGTGTCAGGTTATTTTCGTTACGGAATTTCTGGATTCGGTCTCCACGCTGGCCCGCGATAGAAGCTATGCAATAGCTTAAAAACTAATAAAAATAAGATTATTTTAATAAAATAGTTATTTCATTTGGAAATTATTTTATTTAGTATTCACTTCTCATATTATTATTATTTGTTAGGCTAAATGCATGTATTTCTATCATAATATTATTATCATCACAGGATTCTTTATAGAATAATATATATCCTTACTAATATTATAAATGCAAAAGTGTTTGTTCGTTGGTTTTTCCTTCAATCACGCCGCAACAAAGCAACGGATTTTTTACATGGGTATAGTTGAGGACTGGGAAAGTGACATAGCCTCTTATTATCCCGGAAAATTAAAGACCGGAAACCGCAGGATTTTAAAAACTAAATCCACGCGAGCGAAGCCGCGGGCATTAACGGGGTTCATCATCATCGTGGGATTCTTTAAAAGAGAATCACATCATAATCCATCCATTTTAACTCTACAATCACACCACGATTCTTCCCGGCGCGGTAGGTGTATTGGGGGTACGGGTAACTCGGAAACGGGGACCCGTAACAACAATCACCAGCTGGCGAAGCATCCTCATGCTACCGGGCGGGTCGGCAGGTTGTGGATAGCCGTGATCTGTCGGCAGCCGGACGGCGGCCTGCCAGCGGGCTGCTGTCCGGCTGCGGACACCCGAACAAGAGGTCCGGCCATGCGACACCCCCAACGCTGGACGGAGTTCCCTGATATCCCCCCATCCCGTGATCCCTCCACCTATAATCCCACTGCGCCCATCATTTACAAAACACATACACACACACAAGTACACCCATCAACACTCCACAACATATTCATTACTCGGAAACCATGCAAGCGGATGTTAAAAAGTTATTACCCCAGAGGGGTACCGCCACCCACGTTGGTGTCGGAGAATCCCCACCTGTGGCTCTGCCTCCGGCAAAGAACGGAGACAGGGCCACAGGCAGCCCCTCGTACTCTGGGGGGGGCCAAACACCGCTCAGTGCTAAGCACTGCCAAACGACCATAGCAAAAGATACACGGACACCGACGGACGAACCCACTCTCATGACCCCTGCTTTAGCTACCCGGTTTCCGAATGACCCGCCCCTCACGTACACCACAGCGAATAGACAGACAGGACCGATAAGCCCCCTAAACCTGACCTCCCTTGCGGACGCCATCCCAGGGACACATGTTGCCCAAAATCCGTGGGTGCAAGTGGAGGCCAGGACCAAGCGTAAAAAGAATAAAAAACGCAAAACGAACCGACACAAACGGACGGACAACCCCCCTACGGGAAGAAGCGGCGGCAGGCCGAGGCAGGAGCCCGGACGCAGTGCGGCCACGAAAACTTCCACCGAGGCAAGGGGCTCGAATGGTCAAAGCGGCGGTGGGCGGCCACCCAAACAGGGCAGCTGCCCGCCCGCGGAGACTGTCGCCTCAGGCCAAAGTGAGAGCACAGTGGGTGCAAAGCAGCCGGACACCAGCCGAGGCCCGCCCGCAGAAACCCGAGCAACAACGACCACCAATAGTGACAACACCAAGGCCCAACACCGGCCGCGCCCTGCCGCCCACCGACCTAGCATGAGTTGGAGAGGGCGAGGTGGTGGTGCGACTGGTGGGGGGCCTAACAACCCCGGCCCGTCGTCGAGCCAGTCTGGCAATAAGCGAGACAGGCCCGACGACACTACTCCTCCCCGGGCAGAATACAAGAGGAGAAAAACAGACCGACCGACGCACACAGCAGGCTCCTACGCCCGCGCGACAAAACCACATCTCAATGTCGCGGTCACGCTGGTGCCTCGAGTAAACATGACGCAACAGGAGGCAAGCAGCATTCAAGGCCTAATACAGGCTGAGATCTTTGCTGCTTGCCTCAAACCACCAACGCCGGGTACCGCACCTTACGCACCAGCCTTCGAGGGGAGAGCTTTCCTCAGCGAGGGCGTGCTTAAGCTGTGGTGCCATGACGAACGAGCTCTCTCGTGGCTTCAGGAAGTCATCACACGACTGAAGTCGCCGCGAGAGGGAACTAGGATCGCGCTGATAAACCAGGCCGAAATACCAGTGCGGGTAAGGTCGGCACTCTTTGTGCCGAACTTCGAGGAGGACGTAGGAAAACTCCATCAAATCCTCGCCCTCCAAAACCCCTGGTATGAGGTCTCAACGTGGACCCTATATACATTCCAACGGGTACAGGGCAGAACTCCTGGAGTATTCCTTGTATTGGGAATACCCAAGGAGCAAATCTGCAACATCCTGGCAAGGGGAAGAAAAGTGGCATACTCCACCGGTACCATATACATCCGCTTCTTCACGAAAGAAGGAGTGAGTGATGTACCCCCCAAGGAGGCCCCCCAGCCAGAGATGCCAACTAACATGGACACTGACGCGCCAGTTAAAGAAACAGACACGAAAGAGGACTCCAACACAGACGGACAGACCAAACAGACAGACGAGCTCGCCGTCAGTTCACCAGCACCATCCGTCAGCACTGTACTTGATGACATTGAGGCAGTGTTGACGGATACACCACCGACTCCTCCATCAAACACCGCATGGAGAGAGACGGCAGTGATAAACTCGCCGGACATCACGGACACAACAGCTCTCACAATAGAAGAGCTGTTGAATAAAATGGTCCCTCAGACCGAATAACATAAGCAGACTAAATTCAAAATTCAAAATTTTTACTTTTTAAAATATTATTTGGAACAATTTTTCTTTTTAAAATGGATAATCTGGCTAAATACATAAAAAATACAAAATATATAAAAATAATACAAACCAACCTTCAGCACAAATATCTTGCTACGGTTACGTTACGGAAGCATCTGGAGGTTGAGGCTGAGACAATCGCCCTGATTCAAGAACCGTGGGTCAGGGCCAATCGAATATGTGGTTTCGGCAGCTGCGATGGTAAGATTTACTACAACAGCTCGCAGGAGCCACCTAGAACATGCATATACATACCACGCTGTATCACAGCGACACTACTAACACAGTTCTGTTCCAGAGATCTCACGGCAGTAAAAATACAGAACGGAATACAACAGGGACATGGGTTAGTGCCGAGACCATTAGTCCTGGCATCACTATATCTACCCATTGAAGGCCAGATCCCTACCAAAGAAGTCATGGACTTATGTAACCACTGTGAAGAACATAATACGGACCTAGTCATCTCGGTCGACAGCAACGCGCACCACACTCTCTGGGGAAGCGCGACAAACAACAAAAGAGGTGAGGACCTAGTATCCTACCTACTAACCACTAACCTTAACATTCTAAACAAGGGTGCAGAACCAACTTTTGTCTCGAGTCGATTCCAGACAATCATTGATCTGACCCTAGCATCACACAACATAACAGATCAAATAAAAAATTGGCATGTGAGCAACGAACCGTCGCTCTCAGACCACAGAAGGATCTGTTTTGAACTGGACCTGACCAAAACACAAGAGGTACCCCGAAGGAACCCGAGAAAGACAAACAGGAAACAGTATAAATCACTGATAACAACACACATAGGGTTAAAAGACAACTCCAACATCACCAATGTGTCTCACATAGAAAACAATGTCAATGACTTGACAAACAGCATTAGGACTTGCTATGAGAAAGCATGCCCTTTGCAAACACGAAGAACTAAACAAACACCGCGACACAGTTGGTGGGGCCCCGACCTAGAAAAGAAAAGACAAAGGTTAAGGCACCTATTCAACAGAGCTATGAACACCCGGCGGGAAGAAGACTGGGATAACTATAAGTCAGCACAATCCCAATACAAAAAACTCGTCCGGAAAAAAGACAACCAATCATGGCAACGTTTCTGTTCAAACATAGAAACCTATGATACAGCTACCAGGATCCGCAAGGTCCTAGCTGAGGATAACAGTCGCACACTCGGCTCACTCAAGAAAGCCGATGGCAGTTACACTAAGAACGACAGAGAAGTCAGCGAAATACTCATAGAGACACATTTCCCAGGATGTAAGATTCTAGGCACGCACACATCAGCGTGGACAGATGAACCTCAAATTACACCTACTGAGGTCGACTGGGAGACAGCTAACAAAGTAGTTACATTTGAGAGGGTGCAGTGGGCCATTGACACCTTCCAACCCTTTAAATCAGCTGGAGCAGACAATATCTTCCCTGCTCTCCTACAATGGGGAGCAGCAGAAATAGTACCTAGGCTAGTAAAGATATATTCAGCGTGCATAGCCTTTGGATACATACCCCTAATATGGAGAGAAGTCAGAGTAGTATTCCTACCGAAACCAGGTAAGAGTGACTACACACAGCCAAAATCGTTTAGACCAATCAGCCTAACATCCTTTTTGCTGAAAACTCTAGAAAGACTCGGCGACCGTTTCCTCAGAGACGGAACGCTAAGACATATACCAATACATCAAAACCAGCATGCGTACAGTACCGGTAAATCTACAGAGACCGCGCTCCATTCGGTAGTATGCAAAGTGGAACACGACCTGAGCAACAAATTGTCAATCCTAGGAGCCTTTATAGACATCGAAGGAGCCTTTGACAAAACAACATTCAAGAGTATAGACAATGCTCTCAAAACATACAGAGCACCTGTAACACTACGCAGATGGATAGGAGCCCTGCTTGAAAAAAGGGCCATCCAACTGAACATAAACGGCACGACAAGAGGATTAGTAGCCAGAGGCTGCCCACAGGGTGGAGTACTATCCCCCATCCTATGGAACCTAGTAGTTGATGACCTGATAACAAAGTTAAACAATTGTGGTTTTCTCACAATAGGATACGCAGACGACCTAACAATTCTCATAAGTGGTAAATATGAGAACACACTTAGTGCCATAATGCAAAATGCACTGAAACTCATAGAGAAATGGTGCACAGAAAACGAACTAACGGTAAACCCCAAGAAGACGGAGTTAGTTCTGTTTACAAACAAAAAGAAACCTGACATATCTAAGATGCCAACACTTTTTAGCACTAGTCTGGCGTTAACAAAAGAGGTAACGTACCTAGGAGTAACCCTAGACAGCAAGCTAAACTGGAAATAACCGGTCAAGTGCGAGTCATACTCGCGCACTGAGGGTTCCGAAACTATTGACCAATGTATTAATTAGGTACCTACTAATGACCTTCTAAACTTCAAAAAGAATCAAACGAGTCGAAACTCGATGGGGTTACGTCGTTTCATTACAGAGTTCCCATAAACGCCTTTCGGCTTCATCATCAGAACCTGCATATCATTTAGGACTAGAGAACTTGTCAAGACGAATTAAAAAGCCCAAACTCGATGGGGTTGTGTAGTTTTCTCACAGAGTCCCCAATCCATCTTTCATCACATTATTTGTCTCGTTGGTCTAGTGGATGTTCTACTGCAGATGACAAGGTTCCATGATATCTGTATCCTCAGAGAGCATATAAAGACGTTGGCTTTACACCTAATCTCTCTCTCTGATTTCCGTATCATTGAACTATGAATTGCCTATTACTACTATATTATTTTGGGGTTGACACAGTATTTTGATAATACAAAATTATAAAAACAATTTAATTTATTCATTAAGTTTATCTTACCTATAAAAAATGTGAGTAGGAGATACAAACTTTGGAATTAAAGTGACCTAACTCAAAAATTGCAATTTGTGGGAAATGAGCAAGACTTCAAAAAAGTAGTGTTGAGTAAAATTGAATGTATCTCTGCCAATAAAACTATTAAAAAAGTTAATTATCTTAATACTTAATCATCTTATATGTATGGATTGGTAATACATATTATATTAAATGTTAAATACATTTTACAACAACAGAAGTTACAGGAATTTTGAGTTAAATCACATTAATTCTAAAGGTGATATATAAACATAGCAAAGGTTGACATTGAGCTTACCACACAGTGATTTGAAAATAATGCCTCAGCATATCAGTTTAATAACATTTCTTTGACTGCAATTGGCACCAATAGGCATTCAACATTTTATCCTAAAAATATATAATGTCTCAAGGTAAACACAGAATGTATATGAGCTTGTGACACAATCCTAAAAGTTGTAGGTTCTCTGGGTTGTGTGGAGGTACAGATATATGTATGGATTCTTCATAATCAATATTATCCATACTCAAGGAACCAAATATCAACAACAAAAAATTGACATTGTGCTGCATTTACTTCTGAATATATTATCTCTTCTAGCAGCAATCCAACATGCAGTGCAAACTCTAGTAATAGTCTGGTATTCTGGTAACCTGAAATAAAAATAATTATTGTTAAAATAATATAAGTAACTGGTAAATTGGCAAGCTAAGATTAAACTCTTAACAAATCCTACATCAAACTTTTCAACGAGACAAGTCAGGACATGTTAACTTGTCATCGTACTAAAGTCTCCTATAAGTGTGGGGAGTGCACTTGCAATTAGCTGGCAGCAAAAGTAGAATGTGCTTCTATTTTTTCTATTGTCAAATGATTATTTAACTGGCCTGTCCAAAAAATTATAATGCACGCCAGTTTTGCAAGTTACTTAACAAATGCCTTTGCATAAATTAGGCTTATCTCTGATTATATTATGATATATTGTTGTACAACACATAAATTATCTATACTTCTATATAATATTGACATGAAGAATACCTATTTAAATAAACTTGTTGAAAGAATTATTATAATGGTATGGGACAAAATTTAGGTAGCATTATTACTAATTAAAACAGTAACAATAACAAGCTAGTTTTAACTCGGTCTTAAGTCTGAGACTGTCTTCTATAGATAGGCATTTCTATAGTTAGATGACTGCATGAATTTGGGAGTTGTAGTTTGAGTTTCCCTTTCTAATGCTTCCTTGCGAGAGATTAAAATAAATAAGTAGGTAGGTACTCACCGACATTGGTGATGACGTATTATCCATTGGCGATGGAGTATTGTCCATTTTGATAATGGGTTTAATTCACAAAGTTAGGTATATGCATTAAGTCTCTGTCTCGAATACGAAGTTCACCTCCATACCAAGTTAAAAGAAAACACGTGGATTCAGTACTAATATTGTAAAATGTAATATAACTATCCCACTTATAAAACAAGAAATCAAATGTTATTTGTCTCCAAGAGAATATAAACCATTTAGTATGCTTATTTGTGCAAACTAAAACTGTTGAACTTTTGTTTGTTTGAATTTGGCTTTGATAGTTTGAATTTTGAACCAACTTTGAACACCGTAGACAGCTGTCTACGCCTCTATGAAATCTATGCTATGATTAATACCTACTGGACTGGCTGTCTCTGCAGGTACCTACCTACCTAGACCTACCTACCAATGATTAGATACCTTAATAGTTATGAATCAATTTGAAGCACCACATTTGACATACGAGTGTCTCTGGAACTAATAATATTGCAAATGGTGCACCGACCGCCATAATTTTATTAACTAATATAAATAGTGAATAAGTAATAGTGGAGAAATAAATTAAAAGTAATTGCATTTATCAATGCAGTGTCGCTAACTTTGTTATACCTATACAAAAGTTAGCAACAAATCAGTACTTTCAACTTGAAATTTTATAATTTTTGAGTAGGATTTTATTTTGATTTTAGTAGTAGTGAGTAATATTTTATTTATTAGAATGACATACTTAAATCTGTAACATAAAAAGTAAAATCAAAGTTTATGGGTAGGGAATGCGTGTATGTACTACTGTACTAATAGTACTAGAATTTACTAAATGACATACAGCACAGCACAGACAGCAGCCTGTCCACTGTTAATCATAGATTAATTCTAGAGGTCAGTGTAAAAAAGTTGTAATAATAATCTGTAGTAGAAAAAAAATTCTATTAGTGTTCTGTGAATCTGTAGTTGTGACAAGTGACATGTGGACGTGACGCGTTAAAAAGTTAAGCTTTGAACAAACTAACGGACACGTGAGCCGCGGCTGGATAGTAAATTCCATTGAACTTTAGACACTATATCGGGCGTAGTCGCGAACGTAACCTTTGGCGATCCTTGAGCGTTCGGATGTCCGATAGAAATATGGGCCTGGGGCCCAAGTCTGCTATTGCAATTGTAGTTACATTGTCTATCAATGACATGACAATTGTTATTTTTAGCAATTGTCATGTCATTGATAGACAATTGAACCCCTGGGCCCCAAGTCAAATTGCTAAAAGTAGCAATTGGGATGTCATTGATAGGCAATGTAATTGTAATGTAACTACAATTGTAATAGCAGACTTGGGCCCCTGCTGATCTCAAACGACTGTGCACACTTATCAGTCGCAGCTATAGTCGCGGCATCCGATAGTTTGTTTTAGCCTTAGCGTTGCAATTAATTTAAAAGCCATAGTAAGTTATCGTTTCTTTTTTTGTTTTTTTTACTGTTTTAGGTACTATTAATGGTTTAGAGGTATCAAAATCTCCGTAATTTGCAAGATTTTAATACTGGTGTTTGTAAAATATAACGGGACTTACTATGAAACTAAGAATTAGGTGTGGAATGAAACGATTTTTGGAAGATGTCCCTTAATTTGTTTTAATAGTGAGAAAGCCGTGGTTTTAAAGCTGTAACTTTTCACTGAGTTAAGCTATAAGCTTGATATTCTTAAAACACTACGAGACCATTGAACTTTATATTCAGTATAAATTTCGACTTAATATCATAAGCCGTTTTCGAGAAAAACGGTGGTGACACACTGACAGACAGACGGACAACGGAGTGATCCTATAAGGGTTCCGAAGTTTTTTTTCGGAACCCTAAAAAACACATAGATACAAAAATACATAAAGCAACAATTGTCCTAAATCAATGCAAACGCATGATTGGGAAAACCTGGGGTCTTAAGCCACAAATAATGAAATGGCTTTATCTATCTGTTGTAAGAAGCTCTTTGACATATGCGGCTGTAGTCTGGTGGCCCAGAACGCTTCTTACAACAACCCAACAGGAGCTACAAAAATTCCAAAGACAAGCGTGCCTGGCGATCACAAGCTGTATGAGCACCACACCAACAAGTGCTTTAGAGGTAATACTTGGGATACCTCCACTACATCTACATATAAGGGAAGAAGCTACCCTTGCGGCCCTTAGAATAAAAACCTATGGACTGTGGAAGGAAACAATCACAACACACACCCGGATACTAACACTTGAACAAGCAAAGTGTCCAAAATTGGGGTGGATTTGTGACAAAACACAAAAGGTACATGTAATAGAAAAGAATTACAAGATCAACATGGATGACACAACAACCCCTCCGTCTACCATCAACACAATTGACGTTTACACGGACGGGTCTAAAACAAGCATGGGTACAGGAGCTGGAGTCTACTGTCCCGAGCTAAACATAAACATCGCCCACGCCCTCGGTAAGAACAACTCAGTTTTTCAAGCGGAGTGCGTCGGCATCACGGTGGCGGCCGTAGCAATGGCCAACAGACAGGTAACAGACTTCAACATTAACATAAACACGGATAGTCAAGCAGTACTGAGGGCCCTAGCGAAAAATACGACCTCCTCAAAACTTATACTGGACTGTCACAATGCCTTACAGTTGCTTACAAAGTCAAACAACATTACACTGCGCTGGGTAAGAGGTCACAGTGATAACACAGGAAACGACGCAGCCGATGAACTAGCGCGGCGAGCCTCAACGCTGAAGGTGGTGGGTCCGGAACCTATCGCTCCCATACCCTTCTGCGAATACAAAACTTGGTTGCACAACAGAACAGTAAGTACACATGCTGAGCTGTGGGCCAGCACCACAGATTGTAGACAAACAAAAGAGGCTTTTCCCTGCCTAAATCAACGACTAACAGAAAAACTAATACAACTGACCCGTGTTAAACTAAAGGTAGTTGTAGGTACAATAACAGGACACTGTCCACTTAACAAACACCTTTATATTCTAGGTATTACCGACAGTCCTCTGTGCAGAGCATGCATGGAGGACGACGAGACACCGGAACACGTACTGCTTAAATGCAGGGGTGTATCCAACCAACGGCACGATTACATTGGCTCTCCAGCTACCCTTCCTGAAGTCCTCGCCGACCTGGGTGGCCTGCTCGGATTTTGGAGGGAGCTCGGCTGGCTGAAGTGATCCGGCGGGGAGCTGCACCAGTGGAACCACGCAAAACGGGCGAATCGACGCCTACTTGCGGAAAAGATTCCCAGGAAACGAAGACGAAGACGAAGACCACGATTCTAACTCAAGAATCACACTATAATTCAACGTTTCTAAATCTAGAATCACACCATTCAATTCAATTCCCAATCAGTGGTATTCAGGCGTGCCAACTGGGCACAGAAATCACACCATAATTCAACGATTCTAACTCTAGAATCACACCATAATCCCGTGTTTTCTCAAAACAGACACATCGATCACCCTCTCGTCTACCTTCTGATTGGGGTGATGTATCAAGTGCAGTAAGATCGAGGTTTTTTTATTAGACGACCATTCGCAGATGCTGCATGTGAACAAACCCCTCCTCATTTTTCTGTCTATAGCCTGACCATGCTCGGCTTCCTTATGCAACTTCAACCTATGAGTCGAACAAGTAATAAAATTGCACCTGTCCGTAACGCTGTCAGAGTTATCGTCTAACAACACGTTGCAGGCTTTAATCTGTGTTGTGTGCATCACGAGTGAGTTTTCATCGGGGAATTTCTTATCGCACCAGCTGCATGTGAGATTTAGCTCAAAATTCATTGGGTGGTATTTCTTTGCGTGGCTGCTATAGCTTATCTGGTTTCTAGCTATGTGGTCGCAGTGGCGACACTTCAGCGGGTTGTCTGGACGGTGGATTTTCTCGTGTCGCTTCAGGTTTTTCTTCGAGACGTTCCGATGGGGGCAGAACGCGCATTTGAACGGCTTGATGCCCTTGTGGATTCTTACATGCTCCTCGAATAAACTCTTGTTGTATGTGCTGTAACAAAGAATAATAATATTAATTCCTCTAATTATTTCCTCTTAGTTCTCCATAGCATTATGGAGAACTAAGAGGAAATAATGAGAGCATTCTCAAAGGTGCGTGAAGTCATGCCATCCGCACTTGGTCAATGTAGTGGACTATAACCTAACTAAACCCTCTCATTCTGAGTGCAGGGAGATGGGTAGATCAACTTTGTGAGTACCTGTAATCACACATCACTCATTTGCGACAAGGGTGACATAATTCAAAATCGACAATGAGAGAATTCTCTCATTAGAGAGTAATGTTTTGTGGATGCTGCAGTCTCGAAACAACACAACGACCAACAAAGCGACAGAGCATTAAATCACAATCTCTCTCGCTCTTATTTTTTTGTGCTTAGCGTAATGTTGTTTTTTTAGCAAAAAGTATAAATTTTCGACACTGAAATTGGTGAATTTTGAATTATGCCACCCTTGTCGCAAATGAGCGACATAAAGCACTGGAATAGGTTCTCTCCGCGATGCCGCTTCCTGATGTCGCGTTAGCTGGTCAGCGTCACCCGCCGTGTAGCGCTGGCACTTGCGGCTCCCTCAGTAAAGACCCTCGTGGATGAGGGTCGTCATCCCTTCCACTAAACATAGTGGTATGGGATTTGATCCCATGGGATTAGATTGAGAGATATTATAAGCACGGAAACCTGTATGCTTGAGTTCTCCATAATGTGTGAAGTCTGCCAATATGCACTTGGCCATTCTGAGTGGAGGGAGATGGGCTGATCAACTTCGTGGGTACCTGTAGTCACACATGAAGCATTGGAACGGGTTTTCTCCGCGATGCACCTTCCTGATGTGCCTCGTCAGCTGGTCCGCATCACCCGCCGTGTAGCGATGACACTCGGGACACTTCAATCGTTTAGCTTCCCGAGATGGGGGGGTTCCATCTTGTTGCTGCTCTTGTTTCATTCCCAATAGGACACCGTTTTCAATCGTTAAGGTTAATTTTGGCAGTCTGAAAAAACAAGTTTTTTTTTTATACAACTACTGCAAAGCAAGAAGAAGTGTTATGATTTCAGCAGTGTATGAATGTATGTGACTCAGTGATTTAACACATTATAGTACCAGAACCCTAAATTGGCGACACATCAGGCACAATTGGCGACAGGTGGGAGCTAGCTGTGGCCTAAGCTAATCAACAGACCAGACCAGAGACAATTCAGAGATAATAAATTCTTGACACTGCTGGGAATCGAACCGTAGACCTTCAAAAACGCCAATACCACCGCACCAGGAAGGTCTTCAAGGGTGTCATATAGTATACTTACTCTTTAACTTGTTCATTTGTATTAGACACATCCTGAGCCAACTCTTCAAGTAAATTGTCAGTAGATACGTCTACGAAGGTGGTGGCCTCACTTGAACTGACTTCCATCTCTTAGATCTTATAGATGTTAGTAAACCTAGAAAAATTGAAGATTTCTATTTTAAAAACCTTAGTTTTTCCTTTTAGTGCCAATTCCTTAAATGAGTTACCTTAGTTTTTATTGAGAAAACTTGTAAAAACTATCTATTTTATGACAAACACATAAAAATTACGTTTTCCTATATATAAGAATTTTATTGCAAAAACAATAAATAAATAAACAAACCAACATTAATAAAAAACTCTACTCCAAACTCTACTCTGTGATCACAGAATACAGATTACTAATAGGTACAATGTCTGTGATTATTTTGATTATTTATCAAAGAATATAATAATCATGGTAGAGGTTAGAGATTTAAGTAGAGGTAATGGTAGGTAGGAAATAATGAAATAATACCTTCATGATAGAGGTACTCCGTGAACTCTCTCAAAAATACAGCAGAAAATGCACAATGCACACTGCCTGTCGTATCCACAGACATGTCGTATCGTCGCGAAAAGTAAAAATCAAATTATACCCCATAAAGTGACACGAGTAGAATTAATTTAAGATTTAATTCGATTAATCGTATTTGTATTCGATGACATTAGGGCTTATTAAAATTAACCTTATATTTATAAAGTTAAAGTCACAAATTCAGTACAACCGATTTTAATTTGGAGTGTATCCGTTTAAGAATGCATACACGAAATTATACATTTTATGCCTTTATATTTTTATTTTTTATCGATAATATACCACATAGTTGCAATATACCATATAAAATATATTATACTAGTCGTTTGTGTCAGTTTCCAAATGAAGTCAAGCCTATCGACTAGTAAATATTTATAGTTAAAGCATGATTGAATAATCATAAAAATATAAAGGCATAAAATAATCTCATTTAAACTTATGCTCTGTAGGTGTATCGAATGTGCAAAATAAAATACGATATTTTTATGAAGAACAACATATTGTTATTGAATAAATATAAAAATGTTATACTTATTGTTATGTAAGTGCAGTTGAACATATTATATTATCTATATATTAAAAAAACTCAGCTAATCTCAAACATAGGTACAACTGGTAGGTTATTCGTAAAAATTAAATTGTACCAACATAACATAATGTTTTACTTATTAAGTATAATCATATTTTGATTAAATATTCTCTGCAGCGTTAATTACAATACTTTTTGCCAAAGAAACTAAAAGCTCAAATAATTGGAACTTTGAATATATCTTAGAAAAATTGCTTGCATCTGAAAATTTTGATAAATTTACGGATATTATAGCTGAAAAAGCTGCAAAAAAAATTAATGCGCTGAATCGAAAGAAGGGAAACTTTAATCAGGAACGCAACAACATTGATGCACGCAAAGATGGTCATGAATTCGAAAGTAATATAAATGTTGCTGTAATAAATGATGTTATTTCAAGCAAAGGTCCTGTGAAAAGTAAATTGTCACTAAAGTATAAACTATTTACTAAACGACCGATCGAAAAATCAGATACTGAATATAAAAACATAAAAGTTGAAAAATTTACAAAATACAATGCATCTCACTATAGTATCGAAGATGATGTAACAGTAATCAACAGTTCTAGTAAAAGAATGAAATTAAGCCGAGAAGTAGTTGACTACGATGAAAAAAAGCAAGTCACACAAAATAAAATAAAGCTTAGTGAAAAAACAGTCGGTTATCATGAAATGGATGATAAAATGGATAAATACGATCAAAACAATGAAATTCGTAAGTCTGTGAAAGGGAATAAACCAATAACTGTCGAAAAACAAATCTTACCTAAAAAAATCGTGAATGAAAGTTCAGAAAATCATGTTAGTCTGGAGAGAATCTCCAATGATTTGAAGGGGAAAACTAATGGTACTTCAGCAAAACACGTTTACAAGGAAGGAAATAGAGTATATGCACTACAAACGTCTTCAGAATATGAAGAGTATCATAAGGAATTTAATAGAACGATGATGGGTGATGAAACCAGTCTAGAACTTCCTTAAGCATATTGTGGATTTTTAATAAAAAAATTTTTTCAATAATAATAGTAAATTTTAGATAGAGAAAATTTGCAATACAATTTTATTGTGGTTCCTAAAATAGAAAGAAGTTGATACAGCTGTAGGCTGTGCGTTAATAGATCAGTCCGTAAGGTGAAGAATAAGTTTTTTATTTAAGTACAATTGTTACCATTGTTTATGAATTAAAATAGCTATAAATTAAATTCAACACTAAAAGAAAATAAATAATTATTCGCGTCAACTTGGCCCATTAGCAAAAAGGCCATGAAATTGGTTAAAATTAAATCGATTTACCTAACTCTAAGTATATGAATGTAACGAATGTAACACGCCAATACTGACATCAAATATGATAAAGGTATTAAAATAAACCTCAACTGTATTAATTTAAAGCATGGTAGGTAGAAAATATATTTAAAATCACAAATTCAGTAGGTACGACCGATTTTAATTTGGAACGTATCCGTATACGTTATCGTATAAAAATGCATGCACGAAAAGAAGCTCTAACTGTGTTAAGTTATGGTTCATTTTACTTTGACGCTAATGTCATCGAATACGATCAATCGAATTAAATCTATACTAACCCTACTGCACTCACATATAAACTTAACGAAGTAAATTACTGTGAATTACATACTCTTTGGTTTTATCAAGTATTGAGTTGTCACTTGTCAGTTGTCACTTGTCAAAATTGATAAAAATACGATAAAAATAAATGGAAGGGAAGCCTACCCTCGAATCTCGGAAAAATGCGGGCTTTTATGATTTTAACTTAAGTCTTTCTTGTTCAATTTGACTTAGCACTAAAAACAGCCTATTTGAATGCCGAAAAGTGAATTGAACTGATAAAAACTTACAGTGCGTTAGTTAAAACCGTTGAAAATGTCTTTCCCAATATTGAGACAACCCAAAACTCATGCTCCCGAACCGGGAAAACGGAGAAAAATACAAAACGATGAACAATTCATAATATTAACGCTAAACAATTCGGTGAAACTAGTTGTTACATCGGATTCTTTCCACTGTATAAGGAATGTAGAGTACAACTATATTTGTGTTCTATGTAATATTAATATTGGATCTGACATGAAGTTGAAAGAAAATCACAAGAATTTACCGGAACATCAACGGCTACTGAAAATACATCCGTATTTGGAGGCGCTGGTTGAAAATTTAATAAGACAGGTATCTAATCCTTCCTTCTTCTTCTTCAACTTATGGACGTCCACTGCTGGACATAAGTCTCTTGCAAGGACCTCCACAGATCTCGGTCTTGCGCCGCCTGAATCCAGCGACTCCCTGCGACTCGTTTGATGTCGTCGGTCCACCTCGTGGGGGGTCTGCCAACACTGCGCTTCCCGGTGCGGGGTCGCCACTCCAGCACCTTGGGATCCTTACTTACTAATACTAAAAGTGTTTCAGAATTCAAAAAAATTCAAAATTATTTCACGTAGGCCAACTTTGTGTCCTTATGACTAGTCGAGAATCTACCACCGGTTCGGAATGCTGATTCTGTTGAGAAGAGCCGGCAAGACACCCAGCAGTTGCTCTTTTCAAAACAAAAATGTTACAATATGTAGCTTATCTATCTTGTGGACAGCTGAAGTAAAGCAAATTGGTTCCAAGCAACTTTGTCACTAAGAAATTTAATAACTAGCTAGTTACAATTCTCTCATCACCATCAGATTTTTTTGGGTTGACTTTGGATTTGAACCCAATACCTTTAAATACAAGCTAACTGCTATACCAATGAGGTAATATAAAGGTATACATGGTCCATAAATACCTTTATATTACCTCATAAATCATAAATTATGGATTACACTTTACAAGCTAGTAAGTATAGACCAGTAATGCAATTTGTGGGTAGATTTAAACCAATTTTTTTTTCAGATAGACAACTCCAATTGCTACTGTACGATATGCAGCATCGTGACATCCGTGCAATCCGTTACCTGTCACGTGCAATCTGACGAACACAAGCACGAGCTGGACAAGGCCATACTACGCGCAGACAGTTACAAACCTTGTGATTTGAACAACAATAAATGATTCCTTCTCTTCACATTTTTTTTTAAAAGAATATTTGCCATGTCACCTTTCCCTTGATAATATCTGTCTGTAAACTGTTAAGGTAGTTCTTGTTAACGTGTTAGTCAAAATTTTTAAGCTATTGCATAGCTTCTATCGCGGGCCTTGAGCGTGGAGACCGAATCCAGAAATTCCGTAACGAAAATAACCTGACACGGGACTCCTCTCACCGCTAGATGGCATTGATAAAAAATGCTATGTAATAGCTTTACCGTGGCAGTCCCTGAGTGCCACAGATCTTTTTTTTTTGACAAGTAATGATGTAGCTTATGAACAGACTAGCTTTTGCCTCCGCAACATTGTACATGTGCATTTGTTTTGGAGTGAATTTTTCAAAAACTGAAATGCATTCTTTATTTTTAACTAGCTGTTGCCTGCGACTTTGTCCGCGTCAATTTCTGTTATTATGATCAGCGTGATATTATATAGCCTAAAGCCTTCCTCGATTAATGGACTATCCAACACAAGAATTTTTCAATTCGAATCAGTTCCTGAGATTAGTGCGTTCAAAGAAACAAACTCTTCAGCTTTATAATATTAGTATAGATGTAAAGCTATACCATAAACCTATGTATAGATGGATGGAGGTTTGTTACTCAATCATGCTGCAATGACTGAACATAGTAATCTATGGTCTATCAATTTGGCTGAAATATGGCACAGAGATAGCTTATCTGTCAATTCATTGCAAACATTCAATCCAGATTTTTGACACCCCATTGTACATCATTTCTGTTGTATCTACCTACATACCTATTGCCTTACATCAGAAATATTAAAGGCTAACAGATATGCTACGAGTGTAGTATGCAAGTTATGTTGAGAAAAGGTGCATAACTAAAACAGAACTTATTTGCGAAATAATATAATAAAATCTCAGGCTGAGAAAGTTAACATTGGCGAAAACAGTACAATGCAGAATTTGCACGCTCATGTTGATACATAAACTTAGAACTAAATAACGTCAAATTAAGTTATCTTCGTCGTTTTTTCGACTTTTTCTTCATGTTCTTTTTATTGCCGGCCAATTTTGCGATCTTTCGTTTGTGGAGCCAAACTGGGTATTGACCATTTTGGTCTTTTAACGTTTTAGAGCTGAACACCCGTTTTTTGCCGTTCTCTCCGTCAACCTCGACTTTTTCGTCGTCCGAACTCATTTGTACATCTTCGTCTTCGTCCGGTGCAGGTTTGGGTGCCTGTTTTCTCTTCTTTTTTTTATTTATCTGGCCAGCATCCAGAAAAATAACTTGGTCAGACTCCATAACCTCACTTTCCGTGACTTTTTCCTCCTCTTTTACTCCCAACATTTTCTTCAGCCTGGCTAGTTCCTTTACAGCATAGCGTTCCCGTTTTACAGCTCTGCATTTTCGCTTCCATTTACTCCTGATAGATTTCGCCATTTCATACAATTTTATTTATTTTGTTGAATTTTACTTCTGTTCTGTCAACAAAAACACGTGAAAGAAAAACACAGCCATAGACAATGCCCAAGGTATCGAACACAGCTGTCAAAAGCAAAACCATAGAGAAAAAATATAGGTTATACTTTGGTATAGCTTCTGAATAGGTAGGTACCGTAAGGGCGGGTTACTTTAGCTCTAAGGGGTAACTTTAGCTCAAAATAAAAAAAAGATTAAAATTCCCACCTCTTTGCAGCCATCGCAGTTATCGATTTAATTTAAGCTGGAATTGTTAGAAGACATAACTGGCACTTAGTTTTGTTTGGTTGCCCAAACTATTTCAAGGTAAAAAGGCGCCATTTGCAAGGCTAAAACCATTATAACCCTTAGGCGCCAATCACAGTCCTTACACCAGAGGGATTTCTAATAATACACGGAAAAAAAAGTCAAAGTAACCCACCCTAAAAAATAAAGCTGAGGTACAAAAAATAAAGCTGAGAGCACATCCATTTTTCGTTTTTTTAATAATAATCGGTATGAATCGGTAAAAAAAAGAATTAATCGATCTTTCAAATATGCGCGCGTCGCTTCACTATGCGCAACAAATATTGACAAATCAATTTCTTCATCCTGTCCTGTCAAATTTTTCTTATTTTCTTGGGGTTTTTGGACTTTGGCGGTGAATTTCCTTCAATGAATTGGAACGGTTCCAATTTTAGGATATAAATTGTTTACATCTTGTTCTTAGCCACGCTTAGTCAGCGTTTCGTCGACATGATTTCTTATTCCTTTGTGGTAGATGTATTTTCGTATTGAGTGCATCGGAGTTTTATTAAAAAAAACTTTTTTCTGCTGAAGGTGGTCAACATTTCGCTTGAAAATGTGTTCTACAGAAAGTATTTGTGAAAACAAAAAGGAAATGGATGACAGCGGCTTTGTTCCAGACCTTTGTGCGCAAGACGGTAGGTCAAAATAATTACTAACGATTTTAGAGACTACCTACCTTTTACAGGCGTATTCTCCATTCCTGAGGTGGGTGACCCTGTTTCTTCATGCAGGGTAGTTCTCTACACATAAAACGATAAGTCTGTTGTGTGTCACCACCATCCAAGCTCACTTGAGAAGCCGAGCAGACTGCTCAGGTGGCCGAAGACTTCCTGAAAGGCTGTGGATCTCTGGCTTGTGGATAAAGAATGTTAGCGAGGGGATAGGAGGATATTAGTCAACTGCAGTTGACTAATATCCTCCTATCCCCTCCGCTTGTGCTAAGAGTGGGTACAACAATAGTGCAACGGGTGGGATTCGAACCTGCGACCATTCAGTTTTCAGTCCGCACCTTTAACCTTTCGTTTGCCGCGACTGGCGCAGCGGCGATACCGCTGTATGCCGAGAAATATCGACTGTTGCGCAGCCGCGCAACATACGGTTTTAAAAATCAAATTCCGCCAAGAATATAAAACTTAGGTAAGTTTTATATTCTTGGCGGAATTATCTGATTTATGATTTTTAATGACAATGAAATCAAGTTTATATTAGTGCATAATTTAGTGGAATATAATAAGTCGAGTATTTACTACAACTCATTCTTATCTTATGAGACGGGAAAAGTTGGTATATAGAAAAACACAGATAATATAAAAATATTTATTTTAATTTGAGATTTTCTTGTTTTATTTTATACTTAGATATATGGTGTACCCGATTACAGAATATATTATAATACCCTAATGAAATATTTTAGAAATACACAAGTTTATTTATTGAGAAAAAATGTAGCATTTCCAAGCGCGGATCTGCGTTACGGCATTGTTACGTTTGACGGCTTGATACGGAATGGTTTGATAACTTCATTCAATAGGAACCTATATATAGGACTTTCGACCTTATTTGTCAGTAAATAACTCAGTATCACGCAAAAAACCGCGTGAAGTCGTTTCAGCGTGGATCCACGTTCCGGCACTATAACGGGATTGCGTGGATCCACGTTTCGGCAAACGAAAGGTTAACCGTTGAGCTATTGAGGCTTCAATATCTCAGATGATTCCTGTTCTATACCCTACTATGCCAAAGTCAAAAGGAAGGGACATGATTTTAGCAGTCTATGTTTGTATTTATGTATGTTCCACTGTAGTGCCTAACCTACAGACAATTTTGATGAATGAGGTGTCAATCGATTCATTATATCGTCATGATTCTAGAACAAGACAGATCTGCATCTGATCAACTTTAGCTATTTGAAATAATTTCTGTCTAATACCAATATAATATGATGTACTACATCACTACATAGTATAAAACAAGGTCGCTTTCTCTGTCCCTATGTATGCTTAAATCTTTAAAACTACGCAACAGATTTTGATGCAGTTCTTTTAATAGATAAAGTGATTGAAGAGGAAGATTTATATGTATAATAACATCCATCAACAGTGAATGACATAGGCTATATATTTTATACACATGCAAGGCCGGAGCGGGCCGCTAGTTATATACATTTTAGATCTGGATAGCTAATGCAGAATCTCTCGTAATTAAACAGAATATTCTAAATAGAATTAGTTGTAAAATTTAACTATGTCAGCTTATCTACTCATAGCCAGACGGCTGATTGCATGATATTCCCTAGATCTCTGCCTAACTGCCTCGCTGGTCTAGTGGTTAGCAAGTTCGACTACGGATGACGAGGACCTAGGTTCGATTCCTGGGTTGGGCCAAAAATGTATTGGGTTTTCTGTTAAGAAATTTTCAGTACTAGCCCGGAGTTAGGAAGTCGGTGGTGAGTCACCCCCGTGCCTCGGAGAGCACGTAAAGCCGATGGTCCTGCGCCGGATCTCTTTCCGGTCGTGTCAGATTTTCCGTCCTATTGGTCTATGACAGTGAGGGAATAGAGAGTGCATCTGTGTTACACACTTGTGCACTATAATATCTCCCGCACAGATGGCTAATCTCTGTGGAGATTGGCCACCAGATGTGGTCGAGAGGACATTATTTTTTTATTATTATTCCCTAGATATAAAAATTAAAATCCTGCTACTTATAGGTACAATGTCAAGATTACAAGCCGGAATCTCAATATATACATTTCCAATTCTCACCAGCGATTTTCATAAACGTATCCCCCCATTTCACGCATCACTGGCGAAGTTAACTGCCCCCTCTGGCTGCAGTTAATTGCCATAATTATAAATTAAACTGAAAAGAAAAAATCTTTTTTCAGTATTCCAGTGTTCGCAGCACGTCAATTTGCTGGACTTATCGGATGATGTGCTGCTGTATATCCTGCGACATTGTGCCCCCAGAGATCTGAAGGCATTAGGATTGTAAGTACCGTATTTTCTAGACAATAATAGTGTTGTGTGGTGGTGCTTGTGAGTGGTGATGGCATTGCTTGCTTGGGAACTTTGCTCTCTTGCTTGGTTGGGGAGGTAAGCGGTGCTTAGCTTGTAACTGCATGTTTGACCATACAGATTTTTTTCTGTTGGTGGAGTATAGTAAAATAATTTTAACTCTCTTTGCATCGTCTATTGGCTATATAACGGGGAGTGTTCTGAAGAGCTGTTAGACCTTATTCTGCTTTCTAACTTCTGCAACTGCACGCATGTCACCGAACACAATTTCATCCCCATCACCTGGGTGCCTGGAGCACTTCGACCATCCGTTGCTCCAGATCTTTTTTTTCACATACTACCAAATTGTGGAATCATCTCCCTTCGACTGTGTTCCCACTTATTTACAACATGGGGTTACTCAAGGGGCGAACCAATAAGTTCCTGAAAAGCCGGCAACGCATTGGTGGTGGCTCTGGTACTACAAGTGTTCATGG
Organism: Hipparchia semele; assembly: GCA_933228805.2. NCBI lineage: Eukaryota > Metazoa > Arthropoda > Insecta > Lepidoptera > Nymphalidae > Hipparchia > Hipparchia semele. Next base: position 3,516,684 of record OW121735.1, on the reverse strand, counting down.
GCTGTGTAGTATACTCAAACACCCACACATATAGTTGTCAAGTATATAATCCGTATACGCACAGTCCAGGCACACATAATATGTGTTACATAACCGACGTGCTGTCTGACCCGTGGTCCTAGCACGACTAACTAATTACTCTAATGGCGCCTGTATAGGCGGCGGTAATCACTTTACATCAGGGGACCCGCCAGCTCGTTTGCCCGCTATTCAATTAAAAAAAAAAACCTTTTCTTGCTAATCATGAACTTCCGCAAAGGAACGCCTGATTCTATCCAATACATTATGGTTTCCTGTCAACAGTTCTTGTTCCCGGCTCGGGCGCTTGGTGCGCGAGCGCGCGCTGTGGCGCCGCGTGGACGCGCGCTCCGAGTCCTGCTCCAAGGCGCGGTTCAAGTGGCTGCTGGACAATGTCCTGCACGCGGACACGAAGCTCCTGCTGCTGACGGGGTACGCGCGCGATGCGGACGGGTGAGTGGACTTCTTTTTGTTTTTGTTCAACTCGGTAATCTGTTTGAAATAAGATGGACGTGTGGCTCCCGGAAAATTCAATTTAGAAGCGTAATATGCCATAGCCTAAGTATGTCATGCTCTCTATAAACATTTCTGTGGCGGTGTCGTGTGGTGCGGGTTGTTACGTTCCCTCAAATATGGTTGAGCGAAGCAACGGCTGGATCATGCGCCATGCTCGTGAACGGGCGCCACCAACTGGTGCCATTTGTATTGTATTAGCCTTAGGAAACTTCATCGTGGAAGCACTGTATACATAGCATAGTTTTGTTACCTATTGTAAAAAAATTTTTTTTGGAAAAGACCAACCGCCGAGTTTATTGCTGGCTCTTCTCGGCTGGAAGGGCATTCCGAACCAGTGGTAGATTCATCAACGATTGAAAAGCACTTGTAAAAGTTTATTTGAATAAAAACTATTTCTATTCTATTCTATTCTATTCGATTTAGAAGGGTTATATGCCATAGTCCCCCACACTGACCCAATGTGAATTGGTAGAGTACACACACCTTTGAGCTCTCAATGAAGAACTCTGAGGTGTGCAGGTTCCCTCACAATATACATGTTTTGACAAGATAATCCTGGACTGCGATCTCACCTAATGGTAAGTGACGATGCTGTCTAAGATGGTGGCGGGCTAACTTGGAATGGATATGGCAGTGTACTTCAACCCATATCCCTAATCGCTATCGTGCCGCTACGCCAAATTGCTTGGCGGCACGTCTTTGACGGTAGGGTGGTAACTACGGATAAAGCCTCCCACCAGACCAGACCAGAGACAATACAGAAATTATAAATTACCCCCACCGGGAATCGAACCCGAGACCTCCCAGTTATAAGACCACAGCGCTCACCACTGTCCCAGGGAGGTTTTGTGATATCTATTTAACTCTGAAAAGTCAGAGATCCTGTTAATCGAACTGTGTTCGCCCAAATAGGCTGTCTCCTAGTTCTAACCATTAGCCTATCATTATTATTTGATTTGAAGTTTTTTTTTTTAAATTTAAACATCTCAAATGTTAATTTTGTCCACAGCTGCATCGGTCTCATAAATGTGACACGGAAAGAGGCAGAGACGGAAATAAAGGCGCGTAGTCACGACGAGAACAGCCTCAACGGACATGCCACTATAGGTACGTCATAGTGTGAAACATACAAACATATATATGTGCAAATAGATTATTTTTTAAATTTATTGATCAAGATCTATTAAAAAATACATTTTTAATTATTTTATCCACCATCCTCTAAGAAACTTTACGTTTATGTTGAGGATGGCGAGTCCGCATTAATATAATTAAAAAAAAAAAAAAAACAATATATACATATATAATAAAAAATATATACATAAAAATTGTAGAAAAGTGGTGTCTGTACAATGGAAATATATAAAAAAAAAGTAGCAGGGGTTGTTATTATATCGATGCCGAACCCGAAATTGTAATTAATTTTTTTTTGTCTGTTTGTCTGTTTGTCTGTGTGTTTGTGCACGCTAATATCAGAAACGGCTTATTCGATTTAGATACGGTTTTCACTAATATATTGTAGTAAGCTTCACTTAACATTTAGTGTTTATTTCATGTCACGATTGACATGAAATAAACACGACAAATGAACCGATGTTCATAAATAAAAAAGTTATGTCAATTTAAAGAATCACGGCGAACATTTTTAACGTACAGAGTACGTACTACACGCCTCGCGCCTTAGCGTCCGTGGCTATATAAAGCGCGCTGAGAGCCGCGCCCCGAAAAGTCACTATTCCACGCGAACGAAGTCGCGGGCACAGCTAGTACTATAATAATATTATAATACTCTGTTTGTTCTACGTTCCACACTTACAGATGCTCTAAGGCTGAAATCCATAGACCACACTCACTCAAGACAGAGTTAAAACACACACACTCCCACTACTAACTGTAATAGTTCCATGTTTGCATTACAGAGGCAATCCGCACTAACTTGCCCACACTAAATATGGGCGGCATGGAGCGGCGCCCGGCCAGACTCGTTATAAGCGCGCAGCGCACGCAGCTGCCCAGGTAAGCCCCTTGCTGTCCAGGTAAGCCCCTTGCTGCCCAGGTAAGCCCCTTGCTGCCCAAGTAAGCCCCTTGCTGCCCAGGTAAGCCCATTGCTGCCCAGGTAAGCCCCTTGCTGCCCAGCTAAGCCCCTTGCTGCCCAGGTAAGACCGTTGCATTCCTCTGCTAAGACTTATTATTGGGAAAATTTGAACCGATCTAGATTGTTAATGGGTCCCGACTGTTAAGTCATATTATTTAACAATATCCTAGATTACTGGACTTGTTTTTTCCGTTTTCAGTGTTTATTTACGCAGTCGGGGCTTTTTTAAATGGCGTCCGATGGTCGCCATATTGAATTTTGATGACTGTAATGTCTTTAGTGACATTCCCAAGATTAACACGAATCGATGGATAAGACTCATCAAAATCGGCCCACGGATTTGGTCTCCAGAGCGCCATATATGTACATACATACATAGACACAAACACATTACCCTCCATTGCACGTCGCAGTCTGGTAAAAAAAAACTTGTATGTTTGGTATGGCAGACACCGGTGCTTCCCATCGTGGCCTGAGGATGGGGAGGTCGGGCGAGCGGGGCCACAGCGCTGCAGCGGGCCCCAGTTCACCCTATCGCAGGCGCTCCTGCAGCAACTGTGTACCAAGTGCCCCCAGCTCAGCACCCTGGGGCTCGAGTACTGCAACATCGACTGCAGCAATGTGAGTACTTTCATCAATTTATCTGTGCAGGTATTTTATTTATTTATTTTATTTTATCACACGCTGTGTGTGTGTGCGCGAGCGCGTGTGTATGTATGTGTGTCTGTCTGTCTATCTGTCTCTGTGTGTGTGTCTGTGTGTGTCTGTCTGTCTGTCTGTGTGTGACTGTGTGTGTCTGTGTCTGTCTGTATCTGTCTGTGTGTCTGTGTCTGTGTCAGTGTCTGTGTATGTGTGTGTGTTAGCGTCAGTGTCTGTGTCAGTGTCTGAGTCTGTGTCAGTGTCAGTGTCTGAGTCTGTGTCAGTGTCAGTGTGTGTGTGTGTCAGTGTCACTGTTAGTGTCTGTGTCAGTGTCTATGCCAGTGTCTGTATCTGTGTCTGTCTGCCTGTCTGTCTGCCTGTCTGCCTGTGTGTGTCAGTGTCTCTGTCAGTGTCAGTGTCTCTGTCAGTATCTCTGCCAGTGTGTGTATGTGTGTGTGTGTGTGTACTATCCTCCTATCCTCCTATCCTCCTATCCTCCTATCCTCCTATCCTCTACAAATAAGCGGAAAACTTGTGCTAAAAGAACCACCGCGGTACGATTCGCCGCGTGTTCGCGTCTAGTTTGACATGTTCGCCTCGGTTCGCTTTCGCTACGCATTCGGTTCGTGTTCGGTTCGCCGTGTTTTGACAAAGAGTATAACGATACTGAGCTAATTTCTTTTTGTTTTTAGACTTGTCTCGGCACGTTCCCGAGAACATTGAAGAAACTCTCCTTGAGGGGCACCAAGTGTTACAACATGACCTTCGATAAGTCCTTCCTTTTCAAGATACAGGACTATTTGCCGATTTTGGAGGTAATTTTTTTTGACATCAGTATAATATTACAAGAGAATTAGTACATATTTTTTCATTACTCCCTCAATATGGGTGTCAAATTAAAAAGTTTTAATATTAGAATACTTACACTATGATAAATTTCAAATCCAAGATGGCCGCCACCACAAAATGGCGAATTACATATTTTTTTTAATTTCACGTGTGGGGGTGTTTTAAATTTTCAATTTAACTGCCTCGCTGGTCTAGTGCTTAGCAAGGTCGACTAGGGATGACGAGTTCCCGGGTTCGACTCCCAGGTCGGGCCAAAAATGTATTGGGTTTTCTGTTAAGAAATCAGTACTAGCCCGGAGTTAGGAAGTCGGTGGTTAGTCACCCCCGTGCGTCGGAGAGCACGTAAAGCCGATGGTCCTGCGCCTGATCTCTCTCCGATCGTGTCGGACTTGCCGTCCCATCGGACTATGAGAGTGAGGGAATAGAAAGTACACCTGTGGTTGCGCACACACTTATGTACTATAATAACTCCCGCGCAGATGGCTAATCTCTGTTGAGATTTTTTTTTTTACAAAAGAATATTAGCCAGGTTGAAGTTACCTAATATCCTCCTTTCCCCTCCAAATAAGCGGAAAGCATGTGCTAGGAGTGGGCACGACAATAGTGCACCGGGCGGGATTCGAATCTGCGACTTTTCAGTTTTCAGTCCACACCTTTAACCGTTGGGCTATAGAGGCTTAATTAGATTAATTAACATTGGCCGCCGTGGCCGGATCCGGTTGAGAGGACACTTGTTTGATGGTTGTTAGATCTGTCCTCGTTGCCGTTACTCAAAAAAAGACCTAATCTGAACTGAATAAGGCTCTAAATAGCTCAACTGTGTGTGACAATCAGACTCTGGATATGTTTACAATCTCGTTTAATAATTAGCTTGTCCAATTTTTAATTTTTTTATTGAAGTGTTAACCTACACTTAAAGGAAATAACCCAATAGATTTATAAATACATATCAAAAATTCCGGGGCCGGCGGGATTCGAACCCACATCTCTCTGGGAATCGCGCCCGAGTGTGTTATCCGTTACACCACGGCGAACCACACGTCAGCCACGAAATTAGTGATATGTATCTACTTTTTCAATCAGTTTTATAGCAACTGTTAGCGACATCTAGTAGCGACACATTACAGTTGTCGATCTACTTTTTTCCCAAGACACCATATTACAATGGAGCTCTTAAGAAATTATAGATGCCACATTGCTTGTTACAATTGTTACAGTTGCTATAAAACTGATTGAAAAAGTAGATACATATCACTAATTTCGTGGCTGACGTGTGGTTCGCCGTGGTGTAACGGATAACACACTCGGGCGCGATTCCCAGAGAGATGTGGGTTCGAATCCCGCCGGCCCCGGAATTTTTGATATGTATTTATAAATCTATTAGCTTGTCCAGTTATTAATTCACATCACTTAGAATTACAACGCAACATCAGTATAAAACAAGGTTCACAATTGTGCATTAACCCGCACGTAACACAGACCACTATTGCTTCGCACCAACCGTCGCCATGATTGTGCAGACCCGCTGGCGCCATTTATCCGCTCCCCGCGCCCGCGAGCCATCGCCCGTAGCGACATCTATTTCCTTCAGCGCGTAACATGTGTTTTAGAGTTTGGACGTATCGGAATGCGAGTGGATGGACCCCGCCACCCTTCTTCCCCTCAGCAAGATGGCGGCGTTGGAAGAGCTGATAATGCAAGACTGTTACAAGCTCGCGGAATTCGTTGCATACGCGTCTCTAACTGCGAGATACGGGTTCAGAGTTTTGAAGGTGAGCAAAGAACCACTACGATCCACTGACCTCTATAATCAATCTCTGATTAACACTGGATTTGCTGAGCTAATACAAATGATAGCATAATTATGGATGACTAGACGATGCCCGCGACTTCGGCCGCGTGGATCAAGGCTTTTCAATTCCCAGGGGAACTCTGTAATTTTCCGGGATAAAATGTAGCCTATGTTTTAATCTCCATTCCAAATTTCAGCCAAATCGGTACATTCGTTGTGGCGTGAAGGAGTAACAAACACACACACACACACACACACACACACACACACATACACACACACACACACACACACACACACATACACATACACACTTTCGCCTTTATAATATTAGTGTGATGTGATAGTGTGAAAATAGAAGTCCACGCTACTTATGAGAAAATGGCGAATATATGCAAATACATAATATACTTCTTAATACATCCGGGATAAAATCTAGCCTATGCTTTAATCCTGGGTGTGAGTTATCTACATTTCAAATTTCAGCCAAATCGGTTCATTCTTTGTGGTGTGAAGGAGTAACAAACATACACACACATATAAACTTTCGCTTTTATAATATTAGTGTGATAAGCCCCAAAAAGTAAAAAAAATGTACTTAGAATGGCTTAGGATCATTTCATTTGGTACAAAAAATACAGATTATAGAACTCAAATGAAACCAACGTTAGTAGTCCTACAGCTTGAGTGTCATAATAAGAAATGTTTAGGCGGTCAAGTTCTAACGGTATACAGCAAAAATTTTTTGGCCGGCACTTTCAGATTTGGATCAAAATGAATGTCCTTTTAGGGTCACCTCTTTATAAAATCCATCTATAAAGACGAAATCTAAAACTAAATAAACACTGTTCCTCGATCTTCCACAGAGTCTAGACCTACGGGGTTCCCCGGTCGGTGATTCGGAGGTGTCAGCGCTCGGATGGCTGCCACAACTGGAGAAGCTGTGGCTGAGTGCGCGACGCCACAAACGCGCCAATTTCCACGCGCATTACGCGGACGACGAGCGCGCAAAGCACACGCAGCTACACGAATGGGAGTCCCAAGTGAGTTATGCTGTGATAATGGAACCTTTTTCTCGACCCTCCCTGGTGCGGTGGTGAGCGCTGTGGTTTTATAGCTGGGAGGTCTCGGGTTCAATTCCCGGCCGCTTGGATGGCTACCTCAACTAGAAAAGCTGTGGCTGAGTGCGCGACGCCACAAACGCGCCAATTTCCACGCGCATTACGCGGACGACGAGCGCGCAAAACATGCGCAGTTGTACGATTGGGAGTCCCAAGTGAGTTATGCTGTGATAATGGAACCTTATTCACGACCCTCCCTGGCGCGGTGGTGAGAGCTGTGGTCTTAAATCTGGGAGGTCTCGGGTTCGATTCCCGGCCGCTCGGATGGCTGCCTCAACTGGAGAAGCTGTGGCTGAGTGCACGACGCCACAAACGAGCGAATTTCCACGCGCATTACGCGGACGACGAGTGCGTAAAACATACGCAGCTACACGAATGGGAGTCCCAAGTGAGTTATGCTGTGATAATGGAACCTTTTTCACGACCCTCCCTGGTGCGGTGGTGAGCGCTGTGGTCTTATAACTGCAAAGTCTCGGGGTAGCATACTATACACTATAATAAATTTCAAATCCAAGATGGCCGCCACCACAAAATGGCGAATTAATATATTAATATATATTTTTTTAAATTTCACATATAGGAGGTGTTTTAAATTTTCAATTTACACTTGTGATATTTAGTCAACGTTTTAACCATTGTTTTAGGAGCCAGATTATTTCAAGCACAAATCAAACCCTGACACAAGCGTGGAAGATATGGAAGATCCAGATAATGAAAGGTACATTAAATAGATATAGAAATAAACGTAAACATTCTTTTTACAAAACCGACTTCAAGTATATCCATTGTGGCTATAAATTTTGAAGAGTTCCCTCGATTTCTCCAGGATCCCTTCATCAGATCATGGGATCACCTGGGAAGTATATCCTTTCAAACAAAAGAATTTTCCAAATTGGTCCAGGCGTCTTAGTGATCGTGGAACATACATAAAAAAAAAGACTGACGATTTGAGAACGCCGTCCTTTTTTTGATGTCGATTAATAAATAACTAATTTTGTTGTTTCAGATCTCAGTCAACTGATAAGAATGGAAACGAAGGCAGTAAAGAAGAAAATGATAAGAAAGGTAGCAAAAGAAAACCCGATAAAGGTGCAGGGGATGACGCAGACAACAATGGTGGGCCGTCAAGCAAACGCAGGCGCACAGGCGTGAAGATATCATTCGAAAATAATACTGTTACAAAAAGAGTATTACCCGTTATAGAAAATGAAGACGGTTATTGCGTATTCGACGAAAGCGATGAGGCGTATGACAGGAACGCTGAAAATATCGTTATCAGAAATAGGAGCAACGAAAATAACGCCAACAATAATAACGAACTTAGAAACGATCAAAATAACATTGCGCCACCGAATTTCGAATTCAATTTGATAAACCCGATGGGAAGTATTAATGTTGGGAACGTTGAAATAGATTTCAGCGTTGTCAATGTCGATGATTTGAGAGAGAACTTACGAAATGTTAATAATCGCAATGGTGATAATGCTAATAATCGTAATGGTGATAATGCTAATAATCGTAATGGTGATAATGCTAATAATCATAATGGAAATGATAACGGCGATGGGGAACGTCGGCACAGGCGCAGGAGTGACGAAAATTCTGAAAATCAACAAAATGATCGACCGAACCAAGAAAACCAAAGAGATAGACCAGAGGCACGTTTAGTTGATTGCATCAAAATCGATCAATTAATCGATGTAAGCGATGTAACTTGTGGTAGACAGAATGAGGTCATAGTTATAGCAAGCTCGTCTAGACCTAAAAATGAGCCGTCGACGTCGAAAGAAAAACCAGAAGAAAATCAAAAAGATCCAAACTTTAAAAAGCCTGAATCTAAAGGTTATGTTCACTTTAGGAGGAATCAAAACCCCGTATACGTAAATATAAACGGTGAGGAATCTAAGAAGGATAGTGAAAACAGGAAGGGGGAAAAGAATGATGACAACCAACCTGTTAGCAATGATGTTATAGAAAATGATGGATTAGATGAAAATAAAATGGATACTGAAGATGCTACTGTTGATAGTGAAAAAATCGATGATTCTAAACCGGGACCTAGTGATAAACCAGTAAACGAAGGTGCTTCTACCTCCAAAGATAGCGAAAATGTTGATAAACAAAATCATGCTGAAACTAAAAACAGAAAAGTTCCAGTAAATTGTCCTGCAGACAACGTGCAGAGAAGAGAACCATTACCCCCTGTGCAATATCAAATAGAACCTAGACATCACGTCTTGTATGTGGGTGTGGGACCTCAATTAAACACCTATAGGTTCCCGCGAGATTCATCAGATTTGTTGCGGCATTTAAACTTCAGACCTTCACACGTAGACGCGAGTGGTTTAGTCACAGATTTCGCTATGCGCCGATTTGGTAGAGCCGATGGTGAAGACGTGAACATTATACACATAGGTCCGGACGGGCCTATGTTAGTCGGACAAGCGGCCGGTTCGAGACCGGACCGGTCTAGCCTCCGGTTTCTGTCCGTGACCGGTTATAGAAACATCACGGATCGGAGTCTAGTACACTTAGCGACGGCCGCTCCGAATCTGTCGTTTATAGATTTTTCTGGAACAAGCGTCACGGAAAACGGTGTAGTGAATTTCAGGATGCTGCGCCGTGATTGTGATATCGTATTTAGTCAATTTCACGACAATGAGGATAAATAAATAGCTAAATTCGAAATACCTGCATTAGCACGAAACAAGTGATTTTTTTTAATATGTGTGAATTATTGCACTTGCAACATTTGCAACATGCCATTTTGAAATATACAGTAATAGGTTGAGTGTCTTAAGTTCAGACAATTAGAGCAATTGGCACGATGACCTATTTTGAAAAAATGTTGGATAATGTTCGGAAGTATCTACTATTTCGAAAAAATTCTTGCAGCCATATGTAATGTAAGTAATGTTAATTGTTAATTGATTTTTGTTTGACATACTTACCAACTATGTATTTTGAATTATAAAATAATAAGTTAATGTATATTTGTACGCCATACTGTGGCAGAATACAAGAGACTATATTAATTTGTAATATCTTCATAATTAATAATTGAATTATAAAAAAAATGTTTGGTAGATAAAAATGCTCTTTCAATTTTAAGTTTAAAAATCCGCGCAAAAACGCTCGACGGTGTCATGGCGTCGTTCGTGACGTCACTTCTATGTTTTTTCAGATGTGACGTATCGCTCTGATTTGTGTCCAAGCCAATATGGCGGATTTTATTTTTTTTTTGTTGCTGTGGAAGCTGTTTTAATTTAATTTTTCTTCAAAATCGTTGATTTTGTCTGTCGATTCATAAATTATTACGTGCCAGATAGATCTCAGAGAATTAAAAAATAGTTTTGTAACTGTAACATTAACAAAGGTGCTAATTCGGTCGTGTATAAGCCTTTGAACTCAATTACGAAGTATAATAATAATTGAAGAAATGCTAACTCTAAATATTGGCTGCGGAAAAGGGTAGCACTATTTTAAGAGCTGTCAAATAAGTTGTGCACTACCGAATTAGCACCGAATGGTTGTACACTAAACTTTCGTGAAAGTGAAATTTCATTTTAATTTTTTTTTTAATTTAAAAAAGTACAGGTACCTACAAAAGATTCAATTGGAAGGGAAATAGAAATATAGCTGATGATGGCTTCATTAACTCTTTGAATTGATGAAAATTTAGTGTGCAATTTATTAGATATTTAATGTATATCTACTATTTGCCTCTTTTAACTGAGACCGTAAAAGAGATAGCGACAGTGTGCGAGGCGAGACAAGTGACGGATTTAAGGCAGATTTAGATTTGGCAAGTGATTGCGATGTCAGTTCTTCGATAATTCCACAACTACACTAACACTACAACACGGGGTTATTCAAGGGGCGGACCAACAAATTCCTGAAAAGCCGGCAACGCATTGGTGGTGCCTCTGGTACTACAAGTGTTCATGGGCGGCGGCGATCACTGAACATCAGGTGACCCGCCTGCTCGTTTGCTCGCTAAAAATATTAAAAAAAAAAATCCGAGTCAAGGCATTTGGGACAATTTAACCAACTTCTACACGTTAGAAGACTTGATTGTTAAATTAGGTTGGGAAGTTTCTAAATTATTAAAGTATAACTAATTAACTCTTGCAATAAGAACGGGTGACGATAGGTGCGTGTGGGGGGGGATAGTTGATGTGAGAGGGGGGACTGTTGTTGTGGGAGGGGGACTGTTAATGAGAGAGTTAGACTGTTGTTAGGGGAGCGGATTGGTTGATCCGTGAGTTAGACTTGATGCGGGAGAGGGGTGGGGGGGGGGGGGCGGTTTTGATGTAGTGACGTCACAGAGCATACAGTATAGGAACGGTCTCAGTTAACTCATAGGCATATAGTAACTCTAAATAAGACCCAATTCGTACTACGATGCGACTATGAGTTTTCACGAGAGCGCGTGGCTCATGGTTATGTGTGTGTCGTATCTGTATAAGTGTGAGCGAGAACTTGCTCGCGCCTGCCCGCTCCCACCTAGGCTCCTGACAGGCACGCACACTTACGCAATGTGCATGTACACGGCGTAACCACAAGTAAAACTCACGCGCCCTCGTGAACTGACTTGGATGAATGTTCGCTGAAAACTTTTTTTTTGTGTTATAGTACGAATGGAGTATTAGCTTTTCGAAAACTTTGTATGTTAGTTTTATAAGTAATAATTGTAATATAATTAAAATATTTAATTATTTATATACATACCTTAAATTGGAAGGTCAGATTTACATTATGCTAGTGACTTGACACTAGTCCTGGCGTAAAAATGCAGGTCAGTGACAGGCGTATCTAAATATATAAAAGACAAAGGTGACTGACTGACTGACTGACTGATCTATCAACGCACAGCTCTAACCACTGGACCGATCGAGCTGAAAGGAGGTAGGTTGATAAGGCCCAAAATCCGCCCCTCATACACTCGAAAAAAAAAGTTCCAGATTCCGACAAATTGTAAATGTATTTATATACTTGAAGATATAAACTTTATTTTAATATAAAGTTTAGGTGATAAAAAAAATAGTAAGTTACAGAAAATATTACCCAAAAAGAGAGTGTTTCTTTTACTTTTCATACATTTTCATACATTTTAGTCGTTTTTTAAGCTTTGATTTAATATTTTAGAATGAAGCGCTCCATGAACCAAAATAAATTAATACTCGTATGAAAGCTTATAAAAAGGAGCATCATTATCAGTTACGTTTACCATGGTTCATGGAGCGCTTCATTCTAAAATATTAAATCAAAGCTTAAAAAACGACTAAAATGTATGAAAATGTATGAAAAGTAAAAGAAACACTCTCTTTTTGGGTAATATTTTCTGTAACTTACTATTTTTTTTATCACCTAAACTTTATATTAAAATAAAGTTTATATCTTCAAGTATATAAATACATTTACAATTTGTCGAAATCTGGAACTTTTTTTTTCGAGTGTATGAGGGGCGGATTTTGTTGCCTTATCAACCCACCTCCTTTGGCATACAGGTAGCTGTTAGGACGTAGACATCCGCTAAGAAAGGATTTTGGAAAATTTCAACCCCAAGAGGGTTAAATAGGGGGTTAAAAAATCGAACCTAACGTGAGCGAAGCCGCGGGTTAAAGCTAGTGTACTATACAATCCGTTTCAATGTATGTATTTTCTATTTTTAATTTGTGTCTTACATCACAATTGCACGTAAAAAATGTATCACTCGTGAAATTGTATATATTTATTACACATATAAATAATTATTTAAAACTGTTATCCGATGCGAAAGATTTAAATGCCGCCATTTTTTCGCACCTTCTCAAAATGTCAATTGACGTAAACAGTCGATGTTTAAAATTCATCGATTTTTTGTCGTATTAATAAAATATTATTTGAAGCTAACGATAGCTATTTCGGTATCGTTATCGTTAGCTATTTGGGTGCCAGGATTAGCAAGCGACTAGCGCAACGCTCGCCACTGTGTAAATGTGAACCGGGCTTTATTAAAATAAATTCAGTAATATGCCTTTTTACATTTATACCTTAAATTTTCGATTGCCATTTAAAGTTATATTATTTTTCCTTATAGCCTTTTCCAAAACTATATTATTTGTGTTAAAAAGTAACTATTAAAAGTAGTATTACCACTTTTATAAGTTACATCGACAATCGACGACAAAAGCGAAGGCTGACAAAATGACTGCAATTCAAAGTAACACCTGCACTGGTAGCATGGGCGGGAGAAATTTTATCCCCGGGAAAAGGATAAACTGTTTATCCCCTCGCTTAGCTTTATCCACCCGTCGAGCATGTGCACAGCGGTGGAAATAACACTCAGTGGATATACTTATAGAAATATACATTGCCTTCTCCTCTGTCGCCATGTTTTAGCATAGGGAAAAGATAATTTTATCCCCTGTCAGTGGATAAATCGGGGGATAAAACTTTTATCTCCTGCCCATGCTACCGGTGCTGTATTTGCAATCCTCTGCATTCTATAGATAAAACCTATAAAAGTGGTAGTAAAATATGATTTGCTATACCTTAAGATAGTATTTTCTTACAATTCACGAGGGCGCGTGAGCTTTACTTGTGGTTACATCGTGTACATGCACATTGCGTAAGTGTGCGTGCCTGTCAGGAGCCTAGGTGGGAGCGGTCAGGCGCGAGCAAGCTCTCGCTCACACTTATACAGATACGACACGCACACAACCATGACCCACGCGCCCTTGTGAGTTGCAAGAACTTATACCCTTTAGTATTTACGTAATTTGGTTCACACTTTCATTTAATAAATTATTTATATATTATACAATAAGTACTTAAGAAAATGAAAAATAAACAATTTATATATGTCAATATCGATGTAATAGATAAAGATAAAAATGTATTTCTTTCGAAATGGACAAGAAATTCAGGATAATTTCTATATAATTTAATATTAAAATTAAATCTCAACAATTTATGCTGTGTATTAATACAAGATATGTATAGTAATTAATATGAATGTCAGTTATCCATTTTCGAAAAAGTTTAGATTTTTTTTTCACTTTTTCCCCATTTTTATTGGACATATCTAATACAAGCAATGCGTTATTTATTGAAGTAAGATTCGAGGAATTTAATTGTTTTTTTTTTCCAATAAATAATAATAATTTATGTTTATAGCTTTAATGTTTTTTTATTTAATTAAATGATTAATAAAGTGATATTGAATTATAACTGTGTTTTTATTGCATTTTTGAAGCTTTATTGTGGAAGCACTGTATACATAGCATAGCTTTGTAAAAAAAAAAAATTTTTTTTGAAAAGAGCAACTGCTGAGTTTCTTGCCGGCTCTTCTCAGCAGAATATGCATTTCGAACCGGTGGTAGATTTATGACGTGTCATAAGAGCTACAAGTTAGCCTACATGAAATAAATAAAATTTGAATTTGAATTAGGTGTTTACTTCAAAAGCCGAATGAAGCGGATATGATTTTAACATTCTATGTATGCATGTTTGTATTCAAGTATGTTCCACCACAACGCCTAAACTAATGAGCCGAAACTTTTTTTATATTTAGCGAGCAAACGAGCAGGCGGGTCACCTGATGTTAAGTGATTACCGCCGCCCATGAACATTTGTAGCACCTGAGGCACCACCAATGCGTTGCCGGCTTTTCAGGAATTTGTTGGTTAGCCCCTTGAATAACCCCATGTTGTAATTTAGCGGGAACACCGTCGCAGGAAGTTGGTTCCACAGTTTCAAAATACGTGGAAAGAAAGAAAACTTTTTTCTTGTTATTAAATAGAAATAGAAATATTTTTTATTCAAATAAACTTTTACAAGCACTTTTGAATTGTCAATGAATCTACCACTGGTTCAGAATGCCTTTCCTGCCGAGAAGAGCCAGCAATAAACTCGGCGGTTGCTCTTTGCAAAAAAAAAAAAAATTTACAATCGTTAATGAAACTATGCTATGTATTCAAATTCAAAATCCATTTAGTTCATGTAGGCAAACTTGTAGCTCTTATGACACGTCATAAATCTACCACCGGTTCGGAATGCAGATTCTGCTGAGAAGAGCCGGTGAGAAACTCAGCAGTTGCTCTTTTCAAAAAAAAATTTACAATAGGTAACAAAACTATGCTATGTATACAACGCTTCCACAATGAAATCTATATACTTATATAAAATTCAAAGTCCTGACTGACTGAGATATCAACGCACAGCCTAAACTACTGAAGTTAGAAACTTGAAATTTTTACAGTTGGTTCCTTTTATGACGTAGGCGCACACTAAGAAAGGATTATTGGAAATTCCATCCCTAAGGGGTTTAAATAGGGGATGGAAGTTTATATGAAACTCCGTCATTTTTCGAGCTGTTTCCATCAAAGTTGGTATTTGAGCTTTCAGTTAAAAATAAAAAAGTACGTGTGTCACAGTTTTTGAAAATTCCACCCCAAAATCTAATTCCACGCGGACGAATTCGCGGGGGCAAAAGCTAGTTACATTATAAAAATAATGCCCAGTTGTTAAGAAATGCACGATAACAATTGATTAGCATTTCTAACAAACCAATTAAGCTAGTTTTGATAAAGTTACATTCGAATTAACTTTAGTTTTTATTATTTTCCATTGAGAATAACATGGTGCGGCGTATTTTATTGTTTTTGGAATTTTTTGGTGTCGTACTATGTGGATACCAACCGGTTAGTAATTTTTGACTTTGTCTGGTGGGAGGTTTTGGCCGTGGCTAGTTACCACCCTACCGTCAAAGACGTGCCGCCAAGAGATTTAGCGTTCCGGCACGATGGCGTGTAGAAACCGATTAGTGGTTTGGGTTGAATGTACACTTAACACTGCCATACCCCTTCCAAGTTAGCCCGCTACCATCTTAGACTGCATCGTCACTTACCATCAGGTGAGATCGCAGTCATAGATTAACTTGTCATTGAATAAAAAATATATATTAAATTACTTATATAAAATTTTTAAGTTTCCCCGCACCGAAAAGCGCAGTATTAGTAGACCCCTGTTTAGGTCGACATCAAATGGCGCAAGACCGAGGCCTGTGAAAGTATATGATTTTGCTCAGTATTGGATGTTTCACACTCTTATGCTGAGATCTATAGAGCGAGCTCAGACTTAAGATAGAGTTAAAACGAGACAGACAAACTCGCTAGGTGGATCGACTACATCACACGAGTCGCAGGGAGCTGCTGGGTACAGGCGGCGCGAGACCGAGACCTGTGGAAATTCATACAAGGGACCTTTTTACCTCACTAGCTCAAAAAGGGCGCCTTTGCTGTCTAAAACCAGTGAACAAAAGTTGTTTTTGCTCACTCGGTGAGAAAAAGTGTTCAACTTTTCTTGAGACAACACTTTTTCTAACAGTGAGCAAAAACGATTTTTGCTCACTGGTTTTAGACAGAAAGGCGCCCTTTTTGAACTAGTGAGGTTAAAAGTTGTATGTATAACACGATAGCGAAGTTTGTTTCTTGTGCCTTTGAATCCCTCACTACACTCAGGATTCTAACTTAGAATCCTTCGCCCGCTCGGGGTTCAAACTAGGCACTCGCAACAAAAATGAACTTTGCTAACTTGTTGAACAAATAACTCTTGTCCAGCAGTGGATATCTATCGGTTGATAAAAGAGGTTGATAAAATTGTTCATCAACATATAGACAGGTGATGAGGTGATGCCAGGCAGCGTGCTACTCCCGGCCACCAGGCGGGGAAGGTACCTGGCTAACATCGTCCGGAGGCAGGCGGTGGTGAGTGATCACTTCTATACAACTACAATAATAATCTATCTATATACCTACTTACAATAAAACTGTAACGTGACGAATTCTGCACATTAAATATCTATATTTTGAAAATTTTAATCGGAGGATGCTTTATTATCGATACAAACAATTTTTTTTTGAATATTTTGTCTGTCTGTCGGCCTGTTTGCGCGCATCACGCGAAAACTACTGAACGAGAATCCGAAAATCCAAAAATCCGAAAATTATGAATGCGAAATTGTGTTGGTTTATCCTCCAATCACGCCGCAACAAAGCTATGGATCGACGTGATTTTATACGGCCAGCAACCAAGTTTAATTGCGCCGAAATCCACTGAATTAATTGTTTTCTTTCTTAAGGATGGAACGAGAATAAAATTCAACAAAGACGCAGATAGGGTGAGTGATTTACTGCAAATTAAAAAAAAAAAGTCAAAGGCGCGATACAAAATAATGCAGCGCCACCTAGTATGCGAAGGTAACAACTCAAAGTTACTTTTATTGTGTCTATTACTTCATATCGTTCACGATACACATCAGTATCGGACCCAAGATTCGAACCACACATCCCTGACTATTGACTGAAGCTAAGTTATATTTGATTTAACAGTGAATTTACATAGATACATAGTGAGGAAACCTGTAAGTCTAAGAGTTTTCAAAGGTGCGTAAAGTCTGTTGAATGAAAGTGCATTTCACTTTCATATCACTTTCATTTTACTATCATTTCACTTTAATTTCACTTTCACATCATTTTCATTTCATTTACTTTCACTTTTATTTCATTTCAGATGAACGCAGAAGCGAAAAAGAAGGTGGACGTGCTGTCAGAGGAGCTACTGCCCTACATAATAGCGGAGCAGGAGCGACGCACCACGCTGTACCGACGCGTCATGACGGCCATCCAGAACGCGGAGAAAGGCGTCACTGTCGCCGAGATCCGCGGCAAGCCGCCGCTCATTATACGGAAAGGTAACTAATTTGAAAAAAAAATAGTAAAAAAAATGTAATAGTATAGTAAAAAATAGTAGTAATAAAATATTAAATAGTAAAAAAACGAATATAGGTTTCAGAGGATTTCAGGAGGAGCGGAGCAAAATTTAATTTTTAGCCCCATGGGAGTTTTCATTTCTCTCTTCTGATTGGTCCGCGTTCCTCTCAAGAA
The DNA here is from genome assembly GCA_933228805.2 of Hipparchia semele. Lineage (NCBI taxonomy): Eukaryota > Metazoa > Arthropoda > Insecta > Lepidoptera > Nymphalidae > Hipparchia > Hipparchia semele. The sequence goes on along the minus strand of OW121735.1, from coordinate 3,498,723 downwards.
AAGTTCAACACTTTTTCTCACTGAGTGAGCAAAAACGACTTTTGCTCACTGGTTTCAGACAGCAAAGGCACCCGTTTTGAACTAGTGAGGTGAGATTATTCTCACCTCACTAGTTCAATAGTTATCTATTGGCTTGTCCGCAGGGCTCTTCTACCGCTGCCCAGCCAACCGCGCACCCAAGGAGCCGGACGGCTCGGGCTCGCTGGCCTGCGAGGAGGACGTGGAGCCCAGCCAGGTGATGTATGACTCCTGCCTCAGCGCTGAGGACAAGGAGCTCTACGTGGCCGAGAACAAGTACTTCTTTTGTAACCGTGAGTGTCAGCTGCTTGCTTGTCTTCTTTAACTGATTCGTGACAACTCAAAACGCTGAAACCCTACCTAAAGCCATCTCCACCATCCCCTTATAACTGCCCCTCACCTCAAATCTAATCAATTTAACCACAACACGTCAGACAAACCACCATTTGAACGCGAGGGTAATTATCAAACATATCCAAGTATTATTTAATCAATTACACTCATTTAAACCTCCTGGCAATATTTATTCGATTAGGGCGCGATTGCTATCGCAATCCCTCAATCAAATACAATGACCTAGACGCGGGAGCATCTAATAGCCGAATGAGTCTCTGGAAGAGACTGAATTCGTATCATCAAACCCACCTATTTATACCCGGTTCAATACGGCGCCAGTCGGGCGCCTACGTCGTTAACAAAGTCAGGCCAACTTATGGCTCTTATGACAAATCAAAAATCTGCCACTGGTTTGTCCATATCTGTCTGCTTGTGTAGGCATCACGCAAAACTACTGAACGGATTTAAATGTTTGGTACAGTGGTAGCTGATACTCCGGGTCAATATAGGATACTTTTTATTCTGATAAACAATAACGTTTATCCGGGATAGGGAATGAAAGTTTTGGTTGATTTTGCTCCATAAATTCGTCAAATCTAAACTGAATTTGATAATTCTTTTTTTGTTATAAATTGTGTACTATTAGAAATATTTTGTCCAATTTTGGTGAAGATCTACTAAATAATATCGGAGATAGAAGACGTAACTTCTCGCGGATAGTAGCAAGTCACTCTTACCTTTTTCCACGCAGACGAAATGAATCTCTGGTGCTCCGTCGGTTTCAGGACACAAAGTGGAGGGGCCCGACCTGCCTCGGAACGGCACCACTGTGATTGGATGCGCGCCCATCGAGAGGACCTCTCTCAACTATACCGCCAACAAGTGCGCGCTCGAGGACACAGATGACGTGGTGGTGCACTACCGGTACTACCCCGACAGGGTGAGTGTATTACTCCAAGAAAGCCCCTACCATAACCGTTCACAAATGCAATACTATGCAGAGAGGGAGAATGGCTACCAATAAAATGAATTACCAACTGACTACCATAATGACAGTAAACCGGCACTACCGGTACTATCCCGACAGGGTGAGTGTATTACCCGTTACCGCTCAGCAATGAGGAATATAGCATAGAGGGCGAATGGCTTACAATAATATGAATTACGAACTGACGGCCTTGATCACAGTAAACATCATACGGGACTCCCATTCTCGTTTAAATGAGATACGGCTTATAGGTCACTGATCATCATCGTCATCATAAATGAGATTCATCATCATTGACCATCTCATCATCAGCCTACTACTGGGCACAGATCTTCTCTCATCAAGAGGACATCCCTGAAATACACAGTTAATAAGTGCACGCTTGAGGACACGGACGACGTGGTGGTGCATCACCATCACAATCCATCACCATTTATTATCCCACGAAAATCGCTACCAGTACCGCTCAACAATGAGAATATGATGAAGATGATGAACACATAGGATCCTTTTTATCCCGGAAAATTGTAGAGTTCCTGCAAGAATTAAAAATCATGTGGGATTCCCATTGGTATAATATTCTTATCTTTTATTATTCTAGAACTACAAGTTCGTAACAGAGCTGGATCCAGACCGGGAGGTCTGTGAGCACTGGAACCCGTGCCAGATCGGCTACATCTTCAGCTTGCCGTCGCCAGACCAAGCGCTTATGGCTAATGAACTCTGGCGTGAGTATAACTTTTTAACAGACTTCCAAAAAAGGAGGAGAGGTTCTCAATTTGTTGGAATCGTTCTTTTTTAGAATGGAATTAAGGATGTCAAATATTCATTTATTAGTTGCATTCACAGTAATATTAAAAAAAATTAACTTAAATACTTACTTACTACTAATTTCAATTTCTTTTTTTTTTGTTCCACGATTATTCGAAGACGACTGGACCGATTTGATTTTTTTTTTGTTTGATAGGGTATACTTCCCATTGTCATCAGGTCAGGATCTGATGATGGGATCCTGGAGAAATCGAGGGAACTCTTTTTTTATAGGCACAATTGATATACTTTGTAGTGGCGTTTGAAGTCTGTTTTGTAAAAAGAATTTTTACGTTTTATTTAATTAATTTAATTAAATATTTAATATATTATTAGTCTGCTTCAAGAGATTGTTATTGAAAAGTTATTTGTAACTTTAAAAATACTTAGAATGTATTAGTTGATGCCGGCGACTTCGTTCGCGTGGATTGAGTTTTTTAGGATTCCCGCGGGAACTTTCTTATTTAAACATTTCATAAGAGCTACAAGTTAGCCTACATGAAATAAATAAATTTTGAATTTTTTAAACTGAAATATAAATAACTTAATTCTAAAATAAAAACTAAATTGTATAATTTGAAACCAAAATAACAACTAAATAATTAATTATTAAGCTTAAATCTAAATTAACACTTATTTCGTGTTAATTATTATTTAGATTTAATTACTTTTAAAATGAAAATTAAACCTTAGTACTTAAATATTTTATATTTACTGTTGCAGATAATTATGGTAAGATGAAAAAAAATTACTTACATTAAAATATTTACCCTTACGGGGAACCAGTGAGCAAAAACGAATTTTATTTTATTTTATTTTATTTTATTTATTTTGGAAAACCAACAGCTTATACTACTACATAGACTTAAATTTAAACAACTAATAGCTAATAAAAGGTTTTCACAAATAGAAACTAAATGAATAACCCCGAGTGCACAGTAAAAATTCTAAGCCATCTAAACGTAGAAAGTTTAGGATGCACTTGGCTGAAATAACTGAATTGCTCACTGGTTTTAGATAGCAAAGGCGCCATTTTTGAACTAGTGAGGTGAAAAGTTGTATGTATCACACGATAGCAAAGTTTTTGTTTCTTGTGCCTTTGAATCCCTCACTACACTCGGGATTCTAACTTAGAATCCTTCGCCCGCTCGGGGTTCAAACTAGACACTCGCTACAAAAATGAACTTTGCTATCTTGTTGAACAAATAACTATTGTAATTATAATAACTAAGTTCATTTTCTGAGCTCTTTATTTGATATTCTATTGCAGTTGAACGTAAGTTAATTTTTTTTGTTAATTAACAAATTGACCCTGCGATCTCACATGATGCAGTCTAAGATGGTAGCTGGCTAACTTGGAAGGGGTGTGGCAGTGTAAATTAAACCTCCTAAACGGCTACACATCGTACCGGAAGGCTAAATCGCTTGGTGGCATGTTTATGATTATGACAGATAGTCACGGCCAATGCCAGACCAGACTTGAGATTTTTCAAAATAAATATCCTTTTTTTTTGGAAAATAAATTTAAAGAAATTGCCTCTGCCGGGAATCGAACCTGAGACCTCCCACAACCACGGCACTTAGGCATTAATGCACCATGGAGGTTATTACCTTTACTGTAGAAAAGTTTTTTTTTTTTTTTGAAAAATTCCAATATCCTAAGTCAATTTTCGTGGCTGAATTTTACTACAAAAGTTTAATATTATTTATCTTTTATTTTTTTCTAGGTGAAGATGGTAAGTATGTCTAAAAATATTTTAGATAAGTTTTTTTTTTTCAATTTTGGCGAAGCTTTTGTTCAATATTTTTTAACACACAATTTTTTTTTTCTTCTAGAGTACGAACGTATGTATTTTTTAAATAATAAATAATTATATTGATTTTTTTGTTTAATATTCCTAGTTATCTAATGATTTGGTATAATAATATACTCTATTTTAATTTTTTAGGAGACGGTAAGTTTAGTATAAAATATATTTTAATATTTTTATTTAACACCTAAATAACTGGAACGAGGAAATGTGCCCAGAACGCTGGCTGCGTTACCCCGTTGAATGTACCAAACTTAAATTATCTACATTTATTTAGCATTTAAATGATACTTTGTATATTTAGCTTTTATTTTTGACTAGTTGATGGGCGGGGCTTCGTCCGCGTGGATTTAGTTTTTAAAAATCCCACGCGAACTCTTTAATTTTCCGGGATAAAAAGTAGCCTATGTCACTCTATCGTTCCTCAACTATACCCATGCAAAAAATCAAGTCGATCCGTGGCTTTGTTGTGGCGTGATTGAAGGATAAACCAACAGACAAACACACTTTCGTATTTATAATATTAGTAAGGATTTAGAATTTAGTTAAGTATGTATTATTTTATGTTATAAGTATTGAATAAAAAGACTACATCATACATTTTTAACATAATTTTTGTAGATATAAGTTTCTATTAGTATTTAAGTAAGAATTTCATTTTTTTACTTTTTTAAATGAATTATTTTTTATTTTTCATTTTAGAAATAGTACCTCGTAAGCATTTTTTTTTTTTCAATTTTATTAGATAGGGTACAAAGAGTCGTTATAAGCTGTTATTCCGGGATAAAAATAAGCTTTTATCACTCTTCCAGCTACTCAACTATATCCATGCTTTTATCAAGCGAATCCATAGCCCAGTAGCGGCGTGATTGAAGGACAAACCAGCAAAAACTAATGCAATTTTCAAATAATTTTATGATATTAGTTAAGTGCTTAATTTTTGCGAACAAATTGAATTAAATTGAATTAATTAGTAATTAGATATTATGACTGTATGTAAAATAATAAATTCAATTTTTTTCATGTTGCAGCGATACCAAGTAAGTAAAAATATTTTAAATAAATTATTTTTAACATACTTAATTATATTTGTGCCAATATAAATGATGGGCTACCGATATTGTGAACAGGCAATGTATCGTTTATATTTATGTATGTGTAGGTGTTATAAATCATCGTGTTTTTTTATTTAGTTTTTGTGTAAGTTTTGAATTATTATTTTTTAACGCCGCGGCGACTAAATGGCGGATTAGGTACATATCTTTTCACAACTCCCTTAATATGGGTATCAAATGAAAGGTCTTGACTAGTAGAATGCTATACACTATGATAAATTTCAAATCCAAGATGGCCGCCGCCACAAAATGGCGGATTACATATTTTTTCACAACTCCCTCAATACGGGTAGTGAAAGGGCTTCACTAGTAGAATACTATACACTGTGATAAAATTCACATCCAAGATGGCCGCCACCACAAAATGGCGAATTACATATTTTTTTGGGGGTGTTTTCAATTTTCAATTTACACTTGTCTCTCCACATCGCAAATTTACTGTTATGTAATCTATTTTAAGTTAATTTTTTTATGGGTGTACGTTCATTCATTAATTCATTGAAATCAAGCTGGGTGTGTTTCCCTCAGAGGATTCCAGCGAGGAGTTCGTCCCGCCAACCGCTACAAACTACACAAGCAGCTCGCGGCGCCTGGCCATCCCGGAGGGCTACAATTTCACTCACGTCGAGTACTTTAACGTGACGGATGCCAAACTGCTTGTTAGTATAGTACCTACTACCTACGTTTGTCTCACGAAATTATTGGCGTTTTACTTGTGGTTACGTCGTGTACACACACATTGCGGAAGTGTGCTTGCCTGTCAGGAGCCTAGGTGGGGGCGGTCAGGCGCGAGCAAGCCCTCGCTCACACTTATACAGATACGACAGACTCACTTTCCAAGAACTATACAAACATAGCACACCTAATTAAAGTCAGAATCCTTACTAATATTATAAATGCGAAAGTGTGTTTGTTTGTTGGTTTGTCCTTCAATAACGCCGGGACAAAGCAACAGATCGACGTGACTTGCATGGGTAGGTACAGTTGAGGACCGGGAGAGTGACATAGGCTACTTTTTATCGCGGAAAATTAAAGAGTTTGCGCGGGATTTTAAAAACTAAATCGCGGGCATCAGTAAGGAGTAAAAACATATTTTAAGTTTTTTTATATACTTACTTGTTTTTATGTTTGATTTTAGACGTCCAAGAGGCCTGGGAGACTAGTGGTAAGTTTCTGTTCAAGTTCGTATTTAGTTTAAATGTAATTAGTCTATTTAGTTTAATATGGGGTGTGAGAGACATGTTAACGAAAACTTTGTGAAGAGGTCACACTCTGTCAGGAATCTAATTTTTGTTTGAAAGGTGAATTAGTCCGGAGTGTTCTTAGCTATGTTTGAGGAAAATCGGTCCAAGATGGCCGCCGCCACAAAATGGCGGTTTACATATTTTTTCACAACTCCCTCAATATATAGGTAACAAATGAAAGGGCTTGACTAATAATGAACAGTGATAAAATAATGTTTTCCCTACCGAATCCGGTCACAGCGGTCATTCCCCACAGAAATTATCCATAATTGCTCAGGAGATATTATTGTGCAGAAGTGTGTGCGTTTTTCACAACTCCCTCAATATGGATATCAATTTAAAGGGCTTCACTATGATAAATTTCAAGATGGCCGCCGCCACAAAATGGCGAAATATTTTTTTTTTAATTTCACATACGTAGGGGAACCCCCTCCCCCCAAATCTATTAATCGGTTGAATTACGGAACAATAATTTTAGCGTATTTCTTTTTTAATCCTCGACGCAAAAACGACGGAGTATAATTTTGACATGTGTGCGCCGATTTTAATTTTGGTTTTTTTTTTGTTTGAAAAGTGAATTAGTCGCGAGCGTTCTTAGCTATGTTTGAGGAAAATCGGTCAAAGATGGCCGCCGCCACAAAATGGCGGATTGCATATTTATATTTTAACGATTAATGACTAGCGTTTAGGATGTTGTAACATGTTGGGGGAGTTTAAATTTTTAATTAAACCCTTGTTCACAGGGCAGAGTACTGAACGCGAATTATTACACGCAGAAATGGAGTAATGACGGCAGATTCTTGACCATTGCATTGGTTTTTCCGCATTGGCACAAAGATTACTACGGCGTTTACGCGGTGAGGATGCAGAAGAAAAATGTCACCGACAGATGGGACATCCTGTTTACTTGGACATTATGTAAGAATTCTTTTTCCACAAGATAGATAAGCTACATATCGCTCATTTGCGACAAGAGTGACATTATTCAAAATCGACGATGAGAGAATTCTCTCGTTAGAGAGTAATGTTTTGTGGATGCTGCGGTCTCGAAACAACACAGCGGCCAACAAAGCGACAGAGCATTAAGTCACAATCTCTCTCGCTCTTATTTTTTTGTGCTTAGCGTAATGTTGTTTTTAAAGCAAAAAGTATAAATGTTCGACACTAAAATTGGTGAATTTTGAGTTATGTCACCCTTGTCGCAAATGAGCGATATTGTAACACTTATGACATAGCTGATTTCAGCGACTTCGTCCGCGTGGAAAAAGTTTAAAAGTGACTTGCTACTATCCGCGAGAAGTTATGTCCTCTATCTCCAATAATATTTAGTAGATCTTCAACAAAATTAGACAAAGTATTTCTAATAGTACACAAATATAATAAAAAAAGAATTATTAAATTTGGTTTAGATTTGACGAAGTTATGGAGCAAAATAAGTAATATAATAAATAAGTAATATACAGGGCGTCCCACGGCTATGCCACATGGAGGGGAAGTACCTTAAATATTGTAGATGGAACATTTTACTCTTCATTTTAATTTAAAAAACAATTTAAACTGCATTCATAGATTTTTAAATAATTGCCTGGTTGAACCGGGACTCGAACCCGCTATACGAAAAAAAAAATTAACCTGTATCTTTATCATACCGATCGGAAGGCTTCATCATAAGGATTATTTTTTGTTAAATAACATAGCATGAGAAATAAAAGGAAGACCATCAATTTTAGCCTTTGATGTAAAATTTTGTTCAGAAAAATGATTTGAAATGGTGTATACTAGCTATTGCCCGCAACTTCGCTCACGTAAAGTTGTAGTTAGCTTTCAAACAGAAAAAATCGATTCATTCGTTGGGGAGCTACGAGGGAACAGACAGACACACATATACTTACATCAAACTTATAAGACCCCTCATGTGTTTTTCAGCGAGAAGCAAAGCAGCCTTATCAATCCGCTCTCTCCAGTTGGTTCCCGGGCAGAAGATGAACAGGACCAGCCTGTCGTACCGGTGCGATCGCTGTCGGCTGCTCAGCGTTATGGTACGCACCACTGACGGCAACATCTATAATCTCGACTCGTCCAAATACAGAATCCGAGAATATACCGACGAGTAAGTATAACATACTTTTTTATTTTTTTTAAGCTATTGCATAGCTTCTATCGCTGGCCAGCGTGGAGACCGAATCCAGAAATTCCGTAACGAAAATAACCTGACACGGGACTCCTCTACGGTGAGCCGCTAGATGGCGTTGATAAAAAATGCTATGCAATAGCTTTACCGCGGCAGTCCCCGAGTGCCACACGTCTTTTTTTTTTCTTCCTCGTTGGTGTAGTGTTTAGTATGTTCGACTGGGGAATACAAGGTCCTGGGTTCGATTCCCTAGTCGAGACAAATTTGGTTTTTCTGTCAAGACGTTTTGAGTACTAGTCCGGAGTTAGGAAGTTGGCGGTGAATTACCCCCGTGACTATAAGGACACTGTATTATCTGTCCACGTCAAGTTGGCCGCTACCTCGCCCCGCGCTTCCCCGCACCGCGCCTCAAGTCAGACCCGCTTAGTACAGATAGCAACGTACCGCTCGCAATATTGTCACTACCGATATTTTTAAAGTTTTTATACACGTACATCATCTTGTTAAACAAATTCTTTTTATTTCAGTAACGGTAAAAGGTAAGTTAAGTAAGTTTAGGTAAATAAATTAAGGTAAGTACGTTAAGTTAATAAGCAGTAATAGTCTCTCAGGAGGCCTGTAAGTGTTAGACTTGTGTTAGAGGTTGACGACCTCCCGGGCGCAGTGGTGAGCGCTGTGGTCTTATAACTGGGAGGTCTCGGGTTCGATTCCCGGCGGGGGCAATTTAGGAATTTATTATTTCTAAATTGTCTCTGGTCTGGTCTGGTGGGAGGCTTTGGCCGTGGCTAGTTACCACCCTACCGTCAAAAACGTGTCGCCAAGCGATTTAGCGTTCCGGCACGATGGCGTGTAGAAACCGATTAGGGGTATGGGTTGAATTTACACTGCTATACCCCTTCCAAGTTAGCCCGCTACCATCTTAGACTGCATCGTCACTTACCTTCAGGTGAGATCGCAGTCAAGGGCTATCTTGTAATAGAATAAAAATAAATAAGCAGTAATAGTCTCTCAGGAGGCCTGTAAGTGTTAGACTTGTGTTAGAGATTGACGACCTCCCGGGCGCAGTGGTGAGCGCTGTGGTCTTATAACTGGGAGGTCTCGGGTTCGATTCCCGGCGGGGGCAATTTAGTAATTTATTATTTCTAAATTGTCTCTGGTCTGGTCTGGTGGGAGGCTTTGGCCGTGGCTAGTTACCACCCTACCGTCAAAAACGTGTCGCCAAGCGATTTAGCGTTCCGGCACGATGGCGTGTAGAAACCGATTAGGGGTATGGGTTGAATTTACGCTGCTATACCCCTTCCAAGTGAGCCCGCTACCATCTTAGACTGCATCGTCACTTACCATCAGGTGAGATCGCAGTCAAGGGCTATCTTGTAATAGAATAAAAAAAAAAAAGAGTTATGCCCCCGCGCATAGCCTTGTTCCAATAGAGTACCTATATATTTTTTTTACAATTATACGAATCAAAGCAAACAAGAGTCACCTTATGTTAAGTGATTAACTGATTACCGTCTTGTCTTAAAATAAAATACATAAATAATTATCAAAAAAAATCAATAGACCAATGAGCCTCAATAGCCCAACGGTTAAAGACGCGGACTGAAAACTGAATAGTCGCAGGTTCGAATCCCACCCGTTGCACTATTGTTGTACCCACTCCTAGCACAAGTTTTTGGCTTATTGGAAGGGGATAGGAGGATATTAGTCAACTTCAGCTTGGCTAATATTCTTTAAAAAAAAAATGATCACAATGAAAATAAATTAAAAAACGTGCAAATAAAATCTCTTTCTATGAAAAGGGACACCCTGTATAAAAAAGTGATTACCGCCGCCCATGAACATTTGTAACATCAAAACAATATCAGTAGGGCTGATGAATGTCCTCAGGCAGCAGTTCCTGGAGCTGGAAGTGGAAGGCACGACTCCTCAGGACTACGGAGACTATTTCGCGATCATACAGAACAAGGATGGCGTCGAGGAAAGGCTCAAGATGTTGACAGTTCTGTGTGAGTGCTCTTCTTTTTTTCTAACTCCCACGCAAAAACGACGGGTGTTAAGAGTTTGACGTGTCTGTGTATGTGTGTGTGTGTATGTGTGCGTGCGTGCGTGCGTGATTTTGTTTTTTTGTTTTGTTTGTAAGGTGAATTAGTCGCGAGTGTTCTTAGCTATGTTTGATGAAAATCAGTCCAAGATGGCCGCCGCCACAAAATGGCGGATTACATATTCTTTCACAACTCCCTCAATATGGGTATCAAATGAAAGGGTTTGACATGACACTATGATTTTCAAATCCAAGATGGCCTCACCACAAAATGGCGAATTACATTTTAGATGGGATTATTGTGCACAAGTGTGTGCTCTAACACAGGTATAGAATATAAATAAATAATCGAAATATTTTGCTACTTACAGCTCCAGGTATTATTTAACTTTACTTTTTAAATAATTCTTCGATTATAATTAAATTACATTCTACCTAACTCGACTACAATTTGAATATTACATTCTTCAATGGTGAAAGAAAGAATCGTGAGACAGCTGAAGCAAAGCAGATTGGTTCCAAGCAACTTTGTCATAAGGAATTAATTAGCTGTGTAATAACTTCTAATTATTAAATGTGTCTTTAACATTTTTATAAAACTAGCTTTTGCCCCCGCGACTTCGTCCGCGTGGAATTAGATTTTGGGGTGGAATTTTCAAAAACTGTGACACACGTAGGTACTTTTTTATTTTTAACTGAAAGCTCAACTTTGATGGAAATAGCTTGACAAATGACGGAGTTTCATATAAACTTTCATCCCCTATTTAAACCCCTTAGGGGTGGAATTTCCAATAATCCCTTCTTAGTATGCGCCTACGTCATAAAAGGAACCAACTGTAAAAATTTCAAGTTTCTTCAGTACTTTAGGCTGTGCGTTGATATTTCAGTCAGTCAGTCAGTCAGGACTTTGAATTTTATATATATATAGATAGATCAAAGTATTTTTTCACCAGGAAAATTCATTAAAAAGTTTCCCATCTACTTACTTTCTAATTAACTTTAATTATAATAACAACAAATAAATTGTTGATTTCTTTTGAATTTCAGAACAAGGTGATTTTTTGATTTCGCTTCTGTAAAATTGCTATTTCAATTAATATCAGAAACTGAGTGTTTAAACTTTTCCTCTTATATGTTCGTTTTAGATAATGGTAAGTGAAAATATAATTTATTACTTTTTAACCAAAATTCCTCAGTGCCTGAAGATTAAACAGTGCGTGTTGCCAGTGATGATTTATGGATCCGAAACATGGTCGCTAACTATGGGCCTCATAAGAAGGCTCAGGATCACTCAGCGGGCGACGATGGAGAGAGAATATCTATGCTTGTGAGATTATTCATCTTCTAATCTATGCAAATTGATATTTTTGTTAGTATAATATTTCTCAATAGCTTGTTTTGTATACCTAATATAATAAAATTGTATAAAAGTGGTGTCTGTACAATGGAAATATATAAAAAAAAGTAGCAGGGGTTGTTTTTATATCGATGCCGAACCCGAAATTGTAATTAATTTTTTTTGCCTTTTTGGCTGTTTCTCTGTTTGTCTGTTTGTCTGTGTGTTTGTGCATGCTAATATCAGAAACGGCTTATTCGATTTAGATACGGTTTTCACTAATATATTGTAGTATGTTCATAAATAAAAAAGTTATGTCAATTTAAAGAATCACGGCGAACATTTTTAACGTACAGAGTACGTACTACACGCCTCGCGCCTGAGCGTCGACGGTATATGTAATTCAAAATATGCTGCCCGAAAAGTCACTATTCCACGCGAACGAAGTCGCGGGCACAGCTAGTACCTAATATAATTATGTATTTTCTGTTTTAATTTTTCAGAAAACGGTAAGTTTCTTTCATATACCTACCTATCTAAAATTAAACGAAGCAATCCTAATATCTACAATGATAAATATAATACGTTTGTATAATACAGCAATCTATACAAATAAATAAAATTGAAGTGTCTGTTTCTAATATCAAAAGAACAGCTTTTTACTAACTGCATACGAAAGTAAATACGGTACTTATAACGAGAAAACAATTTTTAAAATTTTTGTCTGTCTGTCTGTCTGTCTGTCTGTTTGTTGCCGCTAATCTCGGGAACGGCTGGACCGATTTTGACGGGACTTTCACTGGTAGATAGCTGATATTATCGGGCAACGTATAGGCTACTTTTTAACCGACTTTATTTACCGAAAAACTAGTTTATTATAAACTGTTTCAGTAATAAAAGCGAGCCGCCTCACGGCATCAGTGGACGTGGGGTCCAGCTTCGAGCAAACGCTCACTTACTCGTGTGTGGACTGCTCGTTCAACGACGTGCTCTGCCGTGGGGAAAGCGCCCTCGCGTGGGGCAAGCTCGCCGCCATCCCCGTCACCAAAATGCTGAATTTCAACTTCCCCAGGTGACCGGGGATCCTTCAAAATCCTTCTTTAAAAAAAATTGGAAAGGCTTCTTTTTTATACGACTAGTATATTGTGTACAGGGTTCATGTATATATGCATGAACCGATTTTGATGAATGAGGTATCGTTAGAATCCTTAGCTTATTCCGGGTGACATGAGCTAATAAAATTAAAAAAAAAATCGAAAATAAGACTAAGTATATAATCATCATCTAGGAAATGATGAGAAGATTCCAAAAATATATAATATACAATAAATATACAATTCACTGATTCACAAAAAAATATCATTTAAAAATGTGAATAAGATTCTAAAGGTATATATATATGCCTGTGGTATTTAACTTTTTAGTTAGTTTTTTGGCTGGGCAGTTGTGTTTTTGAATTTTTTTTAATTATAGTTTTTTTTAATTATAGCTTTTTATTCGATGACAAGATAGTCTTTGACAGCTCACCGATTGTCGATCACATCTGAAGGTAAGTGACGATGCAGTTTAAGATGGTAGTGGGCTAACTTAAAAGGGATATGGTAGTGTACATTCGACCATAGAATACCTAATAGTATTTGCAATTCACCAGGACGCGTGGCTCATGGTTGTGTGTGTCGTATCTGTATAAGTGTGAGCGAGAGCTTGCTCGCGCCTGACCGCTCCCACCTAGGCTCCTGACAGGCACGCACACTTACGCAATGCGCATGTACACGACGTAACCACACGTAAAGTGCCCGTAACTTCGTGAGGTAAACGTACTATAGTAGTAGTATTATATACATGACTGAGTTTTACTAAGCCTTTTATGATGATCCACAGGTTTGAAGATCAATTCTCGTGCGTCTACGTGGGGGTGTTCGTGAAGAACCAAAAAACCTACAGGAAGGTCTTAGCTGTCATCGAAAGTGAGTTTTGAGTGGTTAATTTATACTTTGAAACTAAATAACTAAAAAAGTTAAAGAACTTTCAATAATATAAACGAAAAAATTCTTTTAACAAAACCGACTTCAAACGCCACTACAAAGTATATCAATTGTGCCTATAATATTTGAAGAGTTCCCTCGATTTCTCCAGGATCCCATCATCAGATCCTGACCTGATGACAATGGGACCACCTGGGAAGTATACCCTTTCAAACAAAAAAAGAATTTTCCAAATCGCTCCAGGTGTCTTCGAGTAATCGGAGAACATACATAAAACTAGTGGTTCGCCCCGAACTGAGACCTCGCGATATCCCATAATTCCCAAAAGTTTTAATTATAAATTGTAATAATTAACTTTTAACATTAGACGCAATAAAAAAAATAATAGTTGACATAAAACTGTTTTACTGACACAGCGCCAGATGGCGCATTAAAATTAAATAATTTCGTTTCTTTATAACATTTATCTAATTTTAGTATTTGTTGTTCAAGTACAGGATATAACTGAATTTTCAACCAAGTTTCACGTTCTAATATTCAGTAATTCAGAAGTTATAGGGCTCTGACAGACATTTAGACGGACACACTTCTCTGTCTAGTAGGCAAGCGCCCTAGTTGACTCAGAGAACTCGCTTCGCTCGTTCAAAAAGATTCCGACGAACTGAGAAACTCCTCCTTTTTTGGAGGTCGTTAACAAGGGTCATCACTCAGCCAGTCAACCGGGGATCCAAGAGCTGGTACAGCTACCCTGGCCAAAGAATTAGTTTGGCCATCCAAAGGGGTAATGCTGCCAGCATCTTGGGTACAATGCGGTGACATCTGGTGACTTCGATGAGGTACCTATTAGATTTATATTAGTTTCAATTTTAAAAGTAGCTAATTTAATACCAAACGTTATTCATAAAACATTCTGTGTCACAAAAAAATTTGATCATTTTGGAAAACTTTTACAATATTTTTCGTTTCTTTTTTTCAGATAATTGTAAGTATACTATTTTTTTTTTAAATATGTAAATCATCTCTATTTATTTAATTTTTAATAATTTACTTAACTAGGCACCCTAGATTATAATAATACAATTACATTAATAGTACTAATTAGCTACATACGTAGTTAACTACCTATATAATTAAGTACTTTAACTACGTTAAAAATAAAAAAATATGGAAATTTTCAGCTCCTTGTAAGTACTATCATTATTTATTATTATAGTAGATAATTAAAGTAGTTATACACGGTGAAATTTCATTGGTTGTACTCCCTGAAAGAGGTGAATGTGCTCATGAAACTGAACAACTTTCCCCAAGGAACATAGGTCGAAATATGAAAAAAAAATTTGGACCTCCCATAGTAAATCAATCAGCTGATCGTCAAGTTTGTATGGAGGGTCCAATTTTTTTTTTCATATTTTGACCTATGTTCCCTGGGGAAAGTTGTTCAGTTTCATGAGCACATTCACCTCTTTCAGGGAGTACAACCATTAAAATTTCAACCGGTATAATAAACCTAGTTATTTTATTTCACAAGGGCTCATGGCTCATGGTTGTATGTGTATAAGTGTGAGCGAGAGCTTGCTCGCGCCTGCCCGTTCCCACCCAGGCTCCTGACAGGCACGCACACTTACGCAATGTGCGTGTGCACGACGTAACCACAAGTAAAGCGCCCGTAACTTCGTTCGTTCGCTCTAAATTAAAATCGTTTGTACTGCATTTGTGACTTTAAATCACTACAGTTAAGGTTCATTTTACTTCTGTTGCAGCGGTGAGCATCAACCAGGTGGAGCTGATCCCGGCGCCGAAGGAAGGCGAACCTTTCCAGCACGAAGTGGAATTCAGCTGCGATTCTTGTTCAGTTGAAAAGGTTACTTTTTCAATAATTTTGCAGGAATACCTCTAGATAAACCGTAACTTTTCAGTAATTTTGCTGGAATACCTCTAGATAAACCGTAACTTTTCAGTAATTTTGCTGGAATACATCTAGATAAACCGTAACTTTTCAGTAATTTTGCAGGAATACCTCTAGATAAACCGTAACTTTTCAATAATTTTGAAGGAATACCTCTAGATAAATCGTAACTTTTCAATATTTGCAGGAATACCTCTAGATAAATCGTAACTTTTCAATAATTTTGAAGGAATACCTCTAGATAAATCGTAACTTTTCAATAATTTTGCAGGAATACCTCTAGATAAATCGTAATTTTTCAATAATTTTGCAGGAATACCTCTAGATAAATCGTAACTTTTCAATAATTTTGCAGGAATACCTCTAGATAAACCGTAACTTTTCAACAATTTTGCAGGAATACCTCTAGATAAATAGTAACTTTTCAATAATTTTGCAGGAATACCTCTAGATAAATCGTAACTTTTCAGTAATTTTGTAGGAATACCTCTAGATAAACCGTAACTTTTCAATAATTTTGCAGGAATACCTCTAGATAAACCGTAACTTTTCAATAATTTTGCAGGAATACCTCTAGATAAACCGTAACTTTTCAGTAATTTTGTAGGTGTTCGTTAACGGAATACCTTTAGATAAACCGTAACTTTTCAGTAATTTTGTAGGTGTTTGTTAAGGGAATACCTCTAGATAAACCGTAACTTTACAATAATTTTGTAGGTGTTCGTTAACGGAATACCTCTAGACACATCTCTGCGAAGAAACACCGTTGGCTCATTTGGTTATTATTTGGTAAGTTTCTATTTATAAAATAACGGTTTTTCAAATATCATTTGTAGATATTTTGTAGAACCTTGATTTCCAATCAAATTAAAGGCATACTTATAGAATAGGTACAGATACTTACACAGCGCATATCAAACGATCATGCTGGTTAAGCAACGTTGACTCCGGTCGGTAACTAGATGGATGATCGCGGTTGGGTGTCCTTTGGCCTTTTTACTCCCTCCGTGCCTCGGAGAGCACGTTAAGCCGCCGGTTCCGGTCGTTTTCACTAGCATCTAAACCTAAAAGTCAAAATATATATCGAATTAAAAAAAAAGACGTGTGGCACTCGGGGACTGCCGCGGTAAAGCTATTGCATAGCATTTTTTATCAACGCCATCTAGCGGCTCACTGCAGGATGGCGTTGATAAAAAATGCGCCATCTAGCGGCTCACCGTAGAGGAGTCTCGTGTCAGGTTATTTTTATTACGGAATTTCTGGATTCGGTCTCTACGCTGGCGCGCGATAGAAGCTTATAAAAATATGCAATAGCTTAAAAATCTTTAGATAAACTTTTCAATAATTTTTCAGGTGTTCGTTAATGGAATTCTAGTTAAACCGTAACTTTTCAATAATTTCAAATCAAGGACTGTTTTTTTGTTGTTTTTTTTTTCGTGAAAAAAATCTTGTATTCCAGTCCACACCATCGAGTGTCACGGTGCGTATCACGGAATACTCCCCCACTTACGAGGGGGTGTTCCAAGCGCAGTTCACGGCAGAGGGGGAGACCATAACGAAAACCATCTTCGAAATCGGGTAAGGCTAACACAAAAGGGCTTAAAATATGGCATAATATGAGCTAGATGGGAGGTTAATTTTACTAAATCCTATTAATAATAGTACAAATGCGAAAGTTTGTATGTTTGTTACTCAATCACGTCGCAACGACTAAACCGATTTGGCTGAAATTTGACCCAGAGATAGACTGTAGTCTGGAATAGGACAGAGGCTACTGTTTATCCCGGGAAATGAGAGAGTTCCCGCAGGAATTAAAAAACCTCAGTCCACGCGAACGAAGTCGCGGGTATCATCTAGTTTTTTTATATACTTATTACTTTAAAAAAAAGTTTTTGATACACAATGTCATTTTTAACTGACTTCAAAAAAAGAGGTTCTCAATTCAACGCGTATTTTTTTTGGCGATGTTACTCCATAACTTTGTCAAATTAGATTTCAACTAAGGATTTCAATATATTTTTTTTAATATTAGGAGTCACCATTTTTATTTTTTCACATAATTGTACTTTTTATAATAATTTTATAGTCCTAAGATCTTTGTAAGTGAACAAACTGTTCTTCGAGAATAAATTCTTTAAACCTAGCCTAATATTTTTTTTAAGGAGCAAAACAGATGATCTAATGAATTGGTATAATTTTTTTTTTAATTTCTTAACTATTCTCGGATTCTGATGATTTTTTTTATTTTTTTTCTAGTCCAGCAGATCAACCTGAAGATATTGCTACTACTACTGCAGCTGCTACCATTTCTACAACTACCAGGGCAGAAGCAACTACAGGTAGGTATTTATATAATAAAAATCAATTACTGTTCGTTACATTGGCTAAAACGCAAAAACGGCTTGACCGATTTGAATTTTTTTTTTGTTTCATTCGCCTTCATACAGGGGTGGTGGAAATAAAAAAAATAGTGTCAGCCCAAAAGAGCAGCTGAAAAATCGAAAAAATCAGGAGTATCAGCTACCACTATACCAAATTTCATTCAAAAAATTCAAAAAAAATTGTTTTGAGCTCTACTATACTAAAGCATCCTCCGATTAAAATTTCCAAAATATATTTAATGTACAGAATTCTTCCCGTTACAGGTTTATTATAAGTATAGATATAGATAGATTAATAAATAATTAATACTTAATTTTACAGGTACGGAAAAAGCTGATTCAAAAACCGAAGCATCAACGGAACCAACAATAGAAGAATCAACAACAGTAGAATCACAACCAACAACAGAAGAATCCACCAGTACAGTTGCTGAATAACAAAATGATTATAAACAAAAAATAAAAGCGTTTAAAAAGGGAAACTTTGTGTTAATCATTTTTAACCGACTTCGAAAAAAAGGAGGAAGTTATCAATTCCTCGGAATCTTTTTTTTTTATTTTTTTATGTATGTTCCCCGATTACTCGAGTTTCTTACCGGCTCTTCTCAGCAGAATCTGCATTCCGAACCGGTGGTAGATTTATGACGTGTCATAAGAGCTACAAGTTGGCCTACATGAAATAAATAAATTTTGAATTTGAATTTATGTCTTGCAGTGCAGATAAAATGAAATGAGGAGATCCGTAGGTGAACCAAAGTCACCGACATAGCTCTGCGAGTCGCGAAACTGAAGTGGAAATGGGCGGGGCATATAGTTCGAAGAGCTGATGGTCGATGGGGTCCCAAGGTGCTGGAGTGGCGACCCCGCACCGGGAAGCGCAGTGTTGGCAGACCCCCCACTAGGTGGACAGTTGACATCAAACGAGTCGCAGGGAGCCGCTGGATTCAGGCGGCGCAAGACCGAGGCTTGTGGAGGTCCATGCAGGAGACTTATGTCCAGCAGTGGACGTCAATTAGTTGATAAAGAAGAAGATAGATGCTTTGACGTAAATCTGTCTCGTTTTAACTGTCTTGAGTCTAAGCTGAGTGAGAGTACGGGTCTAAGATAGATCTCAGCCTACGCTCAGCTAAAAAGTAGGTCTCTGACTTGCGAATTCGGTATCACGCGTACGTAGGTGTAAGTGTGACCGGTAACGGTATGTCTGTTAGCGTGTTACGGCTAATCTGCGTAACCTACATGCAAGATGGGACCGGTATGAAAGGCGCCTGCGGAGTTCTACACACACAAGTAGAAATAGTTCTACAACTATACAATGTGTAACAAAAGTGTGAAATAACCCTGAAGGAGGTGAATGTGCTCATGACACTGAACAACTTTCCCCAAGGTACATAGCTCGAAATGTGAAAAAAATAGTAAGAAAATTTTTGTTCCCCGAGGGCGCTATTTTGAATTCAGAGCGAAGAATTCTAAAGTAGAATTCTGAGCGTAGCGAGGAATTCAATATACGCCGCCCGAGAACAAAAAATTTGGCCCCAAGTGACACACACTATTTTTCATCATTACCTATGAGAAAAAGCTAGGAGTATCAACCTTCTATGATCACGTGACTTATCGAAGACAACAGCTGCTCAAAC
Source organism: Hipparchia semele (assembly GCA_933228805.2). NCBI lineage: Eukaryota > Metazoa > Arthropoda > Insecta > Lepidoptera > Nymphalidae > Hipparchia > Hipparchia semele. The sequence goes on along the minus strand of OW121735.1, from coordinate 3,478,987 downwards.
ATTTTTGAATTTCGAGTTTTTTGAATTTCTGCAACGATCGCAGTAGTAATAAACACATATGTACTAAAGCACGAACGCGGACCAATCAGAAGAGGGAAATGAAAACTCCCATGGGACTATAAATTAAATTTTGCTCCCACTATCCTCTGAAGCCAATATTCGTTTTTCGAATAGGTATGATGAAAAAATTGTTACCTCCCATAGTAAATCAATCAGCTGATCGTCAATTTTGTATGGGAGGTCCACATTTTTTTTTCACATTTCGACCTATGTTCTTTGGGGAAAGTTGTTCAGTTTCATGAGCACATTCACCTCCTTCAGGGTTATTTCACACTTTTGTTACACTTTGTATATTAAAAAAAGTTGATTCGTTCTTTTATATTAGTAGAAATACTATTTGTATTTGTAGTATTTTGACGACCTCCCTGGCGCAGTGTTAAACGTGGTCTTATGTCTAGGAGGTCTCGGGTTCGATTCCTGGCGGGGGATATAATTTCTGAATTGTCTCTGGTCTGGTCTGGTGGGAGACTTAGCCAAGCGATTTAGCGTTCCGGCACGATGGCGTGTAGAAACCGGTTAGGGGTATGGGTTGAATTTACACTGCTATTCTCCTTCCAAGTTAGCCCGCTACCATCTTAGACTGCATCGTCACTTAAGCATCAGGTGAGATCGCAGTCAACTATCATGTCTAAAAAAATAATTTGTACACTTTATAATAATATCCTATCGACCGAATCCATCTGCGCGGGAGATATTATAGTGCGCATGTGTGGGAACAAACACAGGTGCACTCTCTATTCCCTCACTCTCATAATCTCTAGGTGAAAACACTTAATTAATCATAAAAAACATTACAAATTAATGTTTGTTTACTATTTATAGGCTTCTCCTTTACATCTCGACTTTCACGAATTATTCTTACGCGGTATAACTTGGTCTGTGATACATCGAACGCTTGTTAGTCTTTACTTAGTCTTATAAAAAGACTTGTACTGACTGACTGATTTATCAACGCACAGCCTAAACTACTGAAGTTAGAAACTTGAAATTTTGACAGTAGGTATTTCATGTTTAAATTAATTGACTTTAAAACTTTCATCCACTATCCCGGATTAAGCTATTGCATAGCTTCTATCGCGGGCCAGCGTGGAGACCGAATCCAGAAATTCCGTAACGAAAATAACCTGACACGGGACTCCTCTACGGTGAGCCGCTAGATGGCGTTGATAAAAAATGCTATGCAATAGCTTTACCGCGGCAGTCCCCGAATGCCACATGTCTTTTTATTGTTTAACAGAATAAAAAGCATCCTATATATTGACCCGGACTATCAGCTACCACTATGAGAAATTTCATTCAGATCCGTTCAGTAGTTTTCGCGAGATGCGCGCACAACAGACAGATAGACAGACAGACAAAAAATTCAAAAAAATTGTTTTGGGCTCAGTATCGATAATTAAGCATCCTTCAACTAAAATTTTCAAAATACATTTAAAGTACAGAATTCGTCCCATTACAGTTTTATTATAAGTATAGAAGACAAGTTCACGCGCAAAGCAAGTTACAATAAAAGTGGTCCCCACGCAAACAACTGTACATTTTCGTAATTCGTTAGTCAAGCAAAAACTGCATCGCGGACGCACGCGCCTTTATCCTTATAGATATTAAAAGATAAATGACTAACTCATAAAAGAAAAGAAAAGATAAAACTAGCAAAAAAACTTCTAAAATATAACTAAGAACTATAGTTATGAAAATTAAATTAGACAAGTGATTGTGCGGATTTTCGTTGTTTTTTTTTCGAATCGGTAAGTTTTGTTTTTTTTAATAAATAGACTAGGATTTGTTGTTTATTTTTTCGAATCGGTAAGTTTTGTTTTTTTTTTTTTAATAAGTAGACTAGGATTTTTGTTGGTTATTTTTTCGAATCGGTGAGGTTTTTTTTTTAATAAATAGACTAGTGCTTGGCTGCGATCTATGATGGTAAGTGAAGATGCAGCCTTAGATGGAGCGAGAAATCCGAATCGATGGAACAGGTGTGATTCCAGCCTTAGTATGCTCTTCGATTTAGTTGTCAAACTTAAAATATGACTATATTCTTTATTTATCTAATTAAAATTAAGATATGTAATAATAATACTTAAAACTAAAACGTAAATATCAAAAAGAAAAGCTAAATATAAAAAATATCATCTAAACCCCTGGAACGAGGAAAAGTGCCCAGAACGCTGGCTGCGTTACCCCGCTGAATGGCCAAACTTATATGCTGGCCGAGGTAACTTCCAGCCTTCCGGTCACCAGTGGACTCTATGAGACGGGATGACAGATCCTTAAAATGGGGCGAGGATGCTAGATCCTTATCTAGCATCCTCGCCCCATGACCCCAGGGTTTCACTTTCAACACCAAACGGCAGAAAAATGAAACCGTTTAAACTTGAAATTGTAAGTCTGCGAGATTGTAACCTACTCTTAGTCGATTCGTATACGCGAGGATCTGTGAACCCATCGCATTATTGTCACAAAAAAACTCCTACCATTATAATGAATGAATGGTAATATTTTGGTAGATCTTTTTCTTCAAGCTTTGTCTGGTGGGAGACTTTGGCCGACCACCCTACCGTCAAAGACGTGCCGCCAAGCGATTTAGCGTTCCGCCACGATGGCGCGTAGAAACCGATTTTAGAGGTATGAGTTGAATTTATACTGCTATACTCCAAGTTAGCTGCATCGTCACTTACCATCAGGTTAGATTGCAGTCAAGGACAATATTGTCACTGAATAAAAAAAAAGCGCTTTTGGACGAGAAGACATCAATTCCTGAACGTTATTAATATAACCTAAATACTTCAAAAAGTAAACAATGGAAGTCGATCGATGGCCGGTCGCATAATTACGTGATATTTGTAATTATAATTAACTTTAAAATAGTTAACAGTAGATAGGTATAACATGATTATTCAAATGATTTTTATAGGTTCAGGTAAATTATTTATTTCAGCCTATGATATAGTAGGGGAAGCCGGGGTTCAAAGTGCTAGAGGTAGATCTTTGCGATGAAAATATCTCCGCGAAGAAAAAAAAAGACGTGTGGCACTCGGGGACTGCCGCGGTAAAGCTATTGCATAGCATTTTTTATCAACGCCATCTAGCGGCTCACCGTAAAGGAGCCCCGTGTCAGGTTATTTTCGTTACGGAATTTCTGGATTCGGTCTCCACGCTGGCCCGCGATAGAAGCTATGCAATAGCTTAAAAGGATATCAGCAATACAAATTCAGCAAAGATTTCTTGGTTATTCTTATGTTATCAACAATAATTCTATTCTGAAATTCAAATACACAGTTACCATCAATATCATAATCATACAAGATTATTCTATTTTTGGAATGCATCCAAAAATAATCGATAAAAGTCAAGACTGTCGATAGACGATAGGTCACCGTGGGTTAAGGAGCATCCCTATCTATACTTATAATCTATACTTGTATCTATACTTCATATTATAAAGCTGAAGAGTTTGTTTGTTTGAACGCGCTAATCTCAGGAACTACTGGTTCGAATTAAAAAATTCTTTTTGTGTTGGATATTCCATTTATCGAGGAAGGCTTTAGGCTATATAACATCACGCTGCGATCAATAGGAGCGAAGCATCAGTGAAAAAGTTGCAAAAACGGGGAAAATTATCTATATTTAAAATATATTCTTTTAAAAACTTCTTAATCGCGATCATAATAACAGAAATTGACGCGGACGAAGTCGCAGGTAACAACTAGTGATCTAATAAAACTGTAACGGGACGAATTCTGTACATTAAATATATTTTGAAAATTTTAATCGGAGGATGCTTTATTTTCGACACTGAGGCCTGAGCCCAAAACAATTTTTTTTTTTTTTTTTTTGTCTGTCTATCTGTCTCTCTTATAGTCCAGTCAAAAAACCTCAAAAAATGACCCAACCTCTGGATAATTGCGAAAGTTTTGAAACTTTGCACATCGAATTATGGGTACCTAGGGATGAATATACCAAAAGTCCTCATGCGTACGAGGCGAGCTCTAGCGGCAATTAGCGGAAACAGGACCTTTTTTTTGGTTTTTTGTAAATATCTCGAGAATCTTTGGTCAGAGGTAAAAGTTTACTACTACATAATTGAAGCTTATTAAATTTGCAACAATAATGATTATATACATTTTTCTTGAATTCCTAATAATTACCGAGTTTTAGGCCATTAAAAGATAGATCTTTTGAAAAATCACGCTAGCGGCGCCCGGTACAATATGGCATTTGTAATAATATTTGACAATCATGGTTTATCATTTTTTTTTTGGGTACCAAGGGTGATTCAGAAAATAAACTTCACAGTTATGTACAAAAAAAAGACATATTGTTTATTAAACAACTAGCTTTTGCCCGCGGCTTCGCTCACGTTAAGTTAAATTTTTCAAACCCCTATTTTACCTGTTGTACCCCCTTAGGGGTCGAATTTTCAAAAATCCTTTCGTAGAGGATAACTACGGCCTAATAGCTATCTGTATGCCAAATTTCAGCCTGATCCGTCCAGTGGTTTAAGCTGTGCGTGGATAGATCAGTCAGTAAGTCTGTCACCTTTGCGTTTTAAATATTCAGATGAAATACAGTAACACTAAAAAATGCTATCAACGCACAGCTTAAACCACTGGACGGATCAGGCTGAAATTTGGCATCTAGGTAGCTATTAGGCTGCAGTTATCCTCTACGAAAGGATTTTTGAAAATTCGACCCCTAAGGGGGTACAACGGGTAAAATAGGGGTTTGAAAAATTTAACTTAACGTGAGCGAAGCCGCGGGCAAAAGCTAGTTGTTTAATAAACAATATGTCTTTTTTTTGTACATAACTGTGAAGTTTATTTTCTGAATCATCCTTGGTACCCAAAAAAAAATGATAAACCATGATTGGCAAATATTATTACAAATGCCATATTGTACCGGGCGCCGCTAGCGTGATTTTTCGAAAAAGCTATCTTTTAGTGGCCTAAAACTCGGTAATTATTAGGAATTCAAGAAAAATGTATATAATCATTATTGTTGCAAATTTAATAAGCTTTAATTATGTAGTAGTAAACTTTTACCTCTGACCAAAGGTTCTCGAGATATTTACAAAAAACCAAAAAAAAGGTCCTGTTTCCGCTAATTGCCGCTAGAGCTCGCCTCGTACGCATGAGGACTTTTGGTATATTCATCCCTAGGTACCCATAATTCGATGTGCAAAGTTTCAAAACTTTCGCAATTTTCCAGAGGTTAAACCTTGTTTTGACTGGACTATTATTACTATTTTGATACACAGATAGCCAATATGTAAAAATTTTGCTGGGCATCCCGTCACACACCATTTTGAGGATGCTGTTATGAGATTTACGGAGTCTAGCCCAGTTTTGTATGGATGGAAGGCGTGCGAGAGAAAATCCTTAATTATACCTTCCATACCCGGATGTAAGAGTAGATATATATCTAGTTATCTAAACTGAACTGACAACTAGAGCGCGACAGTTCGCGCGACATACCTGTCGACCTACTGGCGGCTAGTAGTACTTAGGCGCTAGTAAACTATATCCATGTGAAATGGAACATAGTTTGTCATGCGTGGGTACAGAAACTATCATTGATATTAGTGGAACAGCGTATCCGTGAAATAAGAGATTTATTCATAACTCTAGACGATGCCCGCGACTTCGTCCGCGTGGATGAAGGTTTTGCAATTCCAATGGGAACTCTGTAATTTTCCGGGATAAAATGTAGCCTTTGTTTTAGTCCTAGGTATGAGCTTTCTCCATTCCAAATTTCAGCCAAATCGGTTCATCGGTTCATTCGTTGTGGCATGAAGGAGTAACAAACATACACACACACATACACATACAAACTTTTGGCTTTATAATATTAGTGTGATTAGTGTGAAGTGTCAAGTGTGATAGTGTGATGTGAAGTGTGATGTGATGTGATAGTGTGATGTGATTAGGATTAGGACTAGCTGATCCCGCGACTTCTGCCGCGTGGAAAAAGTTTAGCGTGACTTGCTACTATCCGCAAGAAGTTACTCGTATGTCCTCTGTCTCCGATAATATTTAGTAGATCTTCACCAATATTGGACAAAATATTTGTAATAGTACACAAATTATAATAAAAAAAGAATTAAGTATTAAATTTGGTTTAGATTTGACGAAGTTATGTAACAAAATCAATAAAAACTTTCATAAGTATTTTTTTTTATTTCTTTTAAGTTCTTTTAAGACGAGAGATTCTATTGTCTTTTAGAGCGCGTTTCTTTTCTTCTAGAGGCCTATCCATATACATCGATGACATCATAACTGCCCAAATGCTCATATCTTCTTCACTCTATTTTCTACTGCTACTATTTATTTCATCCACAGGTTGAAAATGTTTCAATACGAGTACGAGAAGCGTCCGCAATCGCGCGACAGTCGTGCGACCGGACGCGACAGTCGTGCGACAGGACGCGACAGTCGCATGACAGCACGCGACTGGCATTCGCGTCCACTGCCGCCGAGGCCCGAAGACAGATTACCTACAAAAACTAGTGTAAGTTTGGCGGCCATTGTTATTACACTAGTTTTTTTTTCACAATACTTCAACATAATATTATCTATTGAATTTAAATTTAAATTATTATGTGTTCAAGCTAAAATTATTTTACTAAAAGAAAGTCACATTTTTCTGCCCATTTATTGGAAAGATTTAAACCGATCTAGATTTTTCATGGGTCCCGTTAACTGTTTTTAAGTAAGACTTGTTTTTTCTTTTTCAGTTTTTATTTAAAATTCAATTTATACGCAGTCGGGTTTTTGATTTTTTAAATTTAATATTTTCTTAGGATAAGGAAAAGTGTTAAATAATAGTTTTAAAAAATTGCGCATCACGCGAAAGCAACTGAACGGATTTGAATGTTTGGTATAGTGGTAGCTGATACTTCGGGTCAATATCTAAGATACTTTTTATCCTGATAAACAATAAGGTTTATCCGGGATAGGGGTGAAAGTTTTTGTTGACTTTGCTCCATAACCGTCAAATCTAAACCGAATTTGATATTTTTTTTATTAAGTATAAGTTGTGTACTATTAGGAATATTTTGTCCAATTTTGGTGAATATCTACTAAATATTATCGGAGATAGAGGACTTATAACTTGTCGCGGATAGTAGCAAGTCACTCTAAACTTTTCCATGCGGACGAAGTCGCGGGAATTAACTTGTCGATAACAAATCATCTTCTGATTAAATTTTTCTTAATATAATTAATGTACTGAATTCGTCCCGTTACATTTTTATTATAAGTATACATATAATATGCGTCGAAATATTGTTTAATAATCGTCCCTACCATACCGCGAGTTAATAGACGTGTGGCGCCATCTAGTTCGCGGGTTGGGTTAGAGTCGATGTTACAACATTTAATTTGTCAAACTCTCAGGTGCCGCTGAAGGTGTGGGTGATAGCGAGCGCGTCGTGTTTCGCGGTGTGCGGCGCGCTCGTGCTGGCCACCATTGTTATCACGCGGTCGGCCGCCAGCGACAACTACACTTCTAGAGAACTCTACGCTGTCAACAGGGTAACAGTACACCCCTATTTCCATGTCGATTCGTAGACCTCCCTGGTGCAGTGGTGGACGCTGTGGTCTTATAAATGCTGCTCCAGCTGTGGACGCATGTCCAGAATAGAATAGAAATATTTTTTATTCAAATAAACTTTTACAAGTGCTTTTGAATCGTCGATGAATCTATCACTGGTTCGGAATGTAGAATAGAAATAAGTATTTTTTATTCAAATAAACTTTTACAAGTGCTTTTGAATCGTCGATGAATCTACCACTGGTTCGGAATGCCCTTCCAGCCGAGAAGAGCCAGCAATAAACTCGGCGGTTGCTCTTTTACAAAAAAATATTTTTTTACAATAGGTAATGAAACTATGCTATGTATACAGTGCTTCCGCGATGAAGTTTCTTAAGTCCAATTCAAAACAAATACAAACTAATACGATACAAATACAAATAAATACAATCCAATACATGTTAAGACGGGCAGACAGAAAGCAGACCCATTCCCGTTGGTGACACCCGTTCACGAGCATGACGCATGATCCAGCCGTTGCTTCGCTCAACCATATTTGGGGGAACGTAACAACCCGCACCACACGACACTACCACAGAAATGTTTAAAGAGAGCATGAAATGGGTTTAACTCCAGCTGTGGGTATATGTCCAGAAGTGGACATATATCAACTAGCACCAGCAGTAAGGTTTCTTTATTTGACGCAGTCTTTGAGAAACAAAATATTCAGCAGTTCACATCACATCATAATATTATAATTAACTATCAAATTCCCCTTTTTCAGGAACCATTATATCCAATGGCGTACCCACAACCAAGGCTACCATCTTCTACCGAAGGAGATATCACAACAACCCAGGAAAATGATGACCTAAACTACCCAATCCTAGAGAAACTCTCCATTTTCAAAAACGTAGTCGCAAACAGAGACAATAAAAAGAAAACAGATGAGAAAAACCTGGTCTCGAAACCACAAATCCATCCCATTCATGATATAATTCATCATCCCGAAAGAAAAATTGAAAAGAAAGATCAGGCAAAACTACCTGAGCATCTAAATCTTAAAACTGGTATAAATAATCCAATCAGAACCCCAAACCATGATTTCACAAATCATAATTATCAAAGTTTAAATAGAATAGGTAATTTTAAATTAGAACATGGTATAAGAAGTGATGATTATAAAATAAATAAAGCTGAAGAAGATAAAGTATTCAGCAATGACTTGAGTCAAGTTCCCGAATTCAAACCAACTTTACCGGATGTTTTTGTACGGGATAATACTAAACTATCACAGGGATATGATATAGAAGGTTTTAATAAAAACGGACAAGATTTCGGTAGGAAGATGAAATTATCCGATGGATATATAGCAGGTTTAAAAAAGGTACAGGATGAAAATTACGAAGAATACTACGACGATAATAATCTGTACGATGATTACATACAGAGCAATTCAATGACCAGTTATTTAATAGAAAAGGTGCAGGAATTACACGATTGGATAGTCACCGATCCGGATTTCGACGCTAAAGCGATAGAAAAACGTAATTCTAATAACTCTACTGGCAATAACGAATTCGGTCAGCTACTTAAGGCGTTAAACGAGAGTTTGATAGAAGGAAATGTAACAATAGTGATGAGTAAACTCAGGGAGTTGTATTTTGGCGAGAATTTCACTCATGTGAATCAGAGTAGGAAAGTGATTTTGAGTAATAGCACGAATTTACTATCGTTCGGGATTCTGACGTTGGATGTAATGTTGTTACATAATATACAGCTGATGGCGTGGGAGAATCAGGTTGGTACATCACTAGTTACGCTAAGTTACTTTTTTTGACGTGATTAAGCTATTGCATAGCTTCTATCGCGGGCCAGCGTGGAGATCGAATCCAGAAATTCCGTAACGAAAATAACCTGACACGGGACTCCTCTACGGTGAGCCGCTAGATGGCGCATTTTTTATCAACGTCATCTAGCGGTGAGCCGCTAGATGGCGTTGATAAAAAATGCTATGCAATAGCTTTACCGCGGCTGACCCCGAGTGCCACACGACTTTTTTGACGTAAAACGTCTTTAAAACATACGGTTACCAGTCAGAAAAATGTACTGTAACGAAAAGGTCTACATCGTCTTACCTTAATAACTACAAAGCTATAAGTCTTAGAAACATGAATCCAATGTCATTATTTAGAGTATATAGTCATCTCGCTGCTAAGAGCTTGAGTTTGCATCGGGGCCGGGCGGGGCGGCGGGGAGGGGCACTGCGTAGAATAACCGAAACCGGCGCTGCAGCTGGTTTCTTTCTATTCAGTATAACTCACGACTCACACGTGATATCGCGGTGATTCTTTCGTGGATTTATAGACTTCATAGACTAATCGATTTAAATAATAATAATAATTAATGTGACTTGAACGATATTTGTATTCTAAAACGATATTTTGTATGGACAGGGTATGGAGCTACTGAATTTGTGACGCCACATGTCAGTAAAGCTCTCTCTGTCTAACAGGATACTTTAAAGCTCTATATTTTCGAGACTAGTTAACATATTAAAAAACCAAAAATGACATTGTGTTTTAATATTTAAAAAAAATTCTGCAGGAGACAGCGAGAAGCAAAATGCTGAGAGACCCGGACGTGTTCGCGTTCAACGCGCTGTTCATGGAACCGTCCAAAGTGGAAGCGAAGCGGATCGAAGTGTACCACCAACACGACGGATTCACGTGAGTTACGAAATCCTCTTCCTACTTACTCTTCTTTTTCGTTATATGCCACTAATTGGGATTCGTTTTCTGGCATATTTAAGTACTTTCTGGCATAACTAGGTGCTTTATGGTATACCAAGGTCTTTCTAGCATTCCAAAGTACTTTCTGGCATATCTAGGCACTTTCTGGCATACCTAGGCATTTTCTGGCATATTTAGATGCTTTCTGGCATACCTAGGTGCTTTATGATATACCAAGTACTTTCTGGAACATAGGCACTTTCTGGCATACCTAGGTATTTTCTGGCATACATATAGGCACTTTCGTACATACCTAGGTACTTTCAGGCATACTTAGATGCTTTCTGGCATACATAGGTACTTTCTGGCATGCTTTGGTGCTTTCTGGCATACCTAGGTACTTTTTACCCGAATTTGGCAAACCAAAAGGAAAGGTTGCGATTTCAACAGTATACTATTTAATTAGCGAATAAAATACTGAGCCGATTTTGATGAATGAGGTGTCAAAATGGGTGACATCACATGGTTACATTTTACAAAACCAATATGACGAATGGTATATATCTACATATATTTATTTTTAGTGCAGGTAGTTACATTTTTTTTTTAAGAAAACGCCAAAATGTCCGTCAAGAGACAGAAGAATTGGACTTCGGCAAGAATCTTCTTGAGAACGTTCTGGAGATAGGGATGAGTACAGCTCGAGCGGCCATCCACTTGGGTAGAGCCTTTAAGAACACCAAGTAAGTTTTCTGTAGCCTAAAGGAAGGCTAAGGCGCCAGGCCAAGCGAGAAAAGCGCATAGAATGTTTATTATCTATGCTTATAATAAAACTGTAACGGGACGAGTTCTTTACATTAAATATATTTTGAAAATTTTAATCGGAGGATGCTTTATTATCGATACTGAGCTCAAAACAATTTTTTTTGAATTTTTTTTGTTTGCCTGTCTGTCTATGTGTGCGCGTATCACGCAAAAACTACTGAACGGATTTAAATGAAATTTGGTATAGTGGTAGCTGATACTCCGGGTCAATATATCGGATACTTTTTATCCCAATAAACAGTAAGGTTTATCCGGCATAGGTGATGAAAGTTTTTGTTGATTTTGCTCCATAACTTCGTCAAATCTAAACCGAATTTGATAATTCTTTATAAATTGTGTGCTATTAGAAATATTTTGTCCAATTTTAGTGAAGTTCTACTGAATATTATCGGAGATAGAGGACATAACTTCTCGCGGATAGTAGCAAGTCACACTAAACTTTTTTCCACGCAGACGAAGTCGCGGGAATCAGCTAGTCTAATTAAGTTATTTAAAAGGTAAGTACCCCTTTGTTTCAGAATGGTCCTAACACAGTTATCCAATCGCGATACATTAAATGCCAACATACAGAATCAAATCTCGCGCAACATGGATGCCAACACTCACGCGTTGAACCATCTCCAAACGTCATACAACAAGAATGACACATCAGATGCCAGTGTTGCCAATACAACGAATGCAATTTATACCGATTTGGATTGTATTTGGTTGCTGTATTGCAAGAATTTGGTTGCTACGGCGAAACTGAATGCTCCGTACGGTACTATGGCTAGAATTAACGGGTAAGCTTGTAAAAAATCATTTTACTATAACTGAACTGAAAACTTAAAGGTTGCGGGTTCGATCCCCACCCGTTGCATTATTGTCGTACCCACTCCTAACACAAGTTTTCACTTATTTGGAGGGGAGAGGAGAACATCAGTCAAATTCAGCTTGGTTGATTTTCTTTATAAAAAAACCCCCCTCAATTGGCTAAGCCAAAAGAATGTGATAATTTAATGGTTAAGATAGTTTTGTCGTAGTATTATGTAAGTAAGTTACAGCCTTAAACACAAACCTCAGCCCGCCTCAGCCCGTATATTTACTACTCGTGCCCCAAACACACATTTTTTTTGTCTTCAGAATGGCTGAACCGATTTTGACCCGATTTGAATTTATTCCGGCAAATAGTGGTTTTTACAAGAAAAGTTTTATGTCCCTTTTTGTTACGAACATATTAAGGATACTTGCATTCAAAAAAAGCAAAAACACGATGTAAGGGACAATATAATGTGCTAGTATAGTAAGTCATTTTTATGGCCTAACTGTTGAACTGATTTTGAAGAAATTTAGCACAGAGATAGGTTGCATCACGGACAAGGGTTACTTTCATCGAAGAGTTCACAGTTGATTTATCCCTGCGGAGTAACTTGCGAAAATTACATGTAAACTAATAATGTTCCCAGACTGGCGCTGCGTATGTTGACAGGCGAGGTACCAGCTGATCGGGCATTAGATGTCATGTTGTATGAAGTATTAACCGGATGGACGGAATTGAGATGTACGGACATGTTTCCAAGGTAAGAAATCTTAGTTAAGACCACGGTTCACGAGCAAAAACCGGATCTTAAGCTTGCGTGGGATCATCAGAAAGGTCTAACACACGCTTCTTGAAAAAGGTGATCTAAATTGGGTGATGAATACAACTGGATTTTATCCTGCAATACAGCAATAATTATAAGTAGGGTTAGTATAAGATTTTTTTTTAATTCGATTGATCGTATTCGTTTTCAATGACATTAACGTCAAAGTAAAATGAACCGTAACTGTATTAAATTAGAGCTCAATTTCGTGTATGCGTTCTTATACTTTTACGTATACGGATACGCTCCAAAATAAAATCGGTTGTACTGAATTTAAGACTTTAAGCTAATAAAGTTAAGATTCATTTTACTTTGACGCAAAAGTCATCGAATACCGATACGATCAACCGAATTAGATTTTATACTAACCCTACTGAACGATAATCCCCGTGGGTGCAAGATTGGAATAGGAATAGATATTAAACTACTCAATTGGGCTATAGCATGGGGTGCTATGGACATGAGATCTAGGCTATGGACTGAAATAACTGACGTCTACCACTAAGTCCATTACCTCGCCAATTTAATTGATAACTAGACATCCACACAAAAATAAAATATTATTTTTTCACGTTTATAGATGCAGTAAAGCTAATCCAGCAAATGTGGTGCTCGAGTCAATCCTTCAATCAATGAAAAAGTCACAAAGTTCTTCTAACAGGTTGTAAATAATTTAAAAATTAAATTAAATTTAGAGGGATTTATGAAGTGCGTCGGCTATTAATGCGGAAAAGGAAATTGAACGGTGTAATTTGATTGTTTAAGTTCAATTTTGGAAATCCTCGCAGCTGCTCAATCCGCGTTGGCATTTATTTAATTAATTTAACTACCATTTTAGTAGTTTTTGGGCAAGGAAGTAGAGGACATGGTAGAAATTTTTTCACCTTGGCAACATTATGAGTTGGTTTTGACTTTTAATAATCTGTGAATATTATACCTACCTATTTCAAACCAATGCTTGATAATACTCTGAAGCAAATAAATCCAAACATCTTTTTTTACAAAATTAATTCAAAAATACTAGTTTCATACAGATTTCCTGCAAAATAATAGTCTCAATAGACTTTAATGGTGTTAATTTGAACCTTATGTTTGTAGCAATATGGTACAAAATACATTACATTGAAAATATAACTTATTGCATGGAATAGTGAAGTAGTGAACTGTGACTGTGACGTCATAGATCACTGAATAATTTTGTATGAAAAAATTATGTCTATGTATTAATTGGATATACAAAATGTTGTAAGTATTAGTTAAATAAGTTTATTGTTGTTAATTAAGTACAAAAAGAGAAAAATTTATTTTTAAATTTGACCGTTATCTAGTACACTATATTTTTGCATTAACTGTGTAACTAACAAATAATTATGTTACAAAAATATTCATTTTAGTAAGGTATCTAGTATAGTAATATAAAAAAGTACGTACTTAGCTTTAATATAATTATATGGAAATAAAAAACGTTATAGTTCTTTAGAACCCAAATAAAAATAAAAACAAAAAACTTTTAAATACTTTATTTCAAACGGGGCTAAAAATGAATTTTAACGTTTTTTGTTCAAAATAGAACAAGTGTTTGTTGTTGGTAGTTTTTTTATTCCGAAGCAAGATAGACCTTGCCTGCGATCTCGCCTGATGGTAAGTGACGATGCAGTCTTAGATGGTAACGGGGTAACTTGGACGGGGTATGGCAGTGTAAATTTAACCCTATTTCGTTAGATCTATGGTCATATTTTTTTTTGTTTTATGAATTATATTATCATAGATTAAGTATTGTTATACAGACTGAATAAAATAAAATACTTTAAAAACGTTTCATATTAGTTTTATTAATTTTATTTAGTACAAAGACGGTGTCAATTTTTTTTTATTTAAGAGGATAAAACAGGTAGAACAAAGAGACAACTGTGGTGTTAGTATAAGATTGAAGGTGATCGATCGATTGACGATGACATTAGTATCAAAATAAAATGAATCTTAAAAACATTGATTTAAAGTCACAAATTCAGTACTACCGATTTTAATTTGGAGCGTTTCCGTTTACGTAAACTTATAAGAATGCATGCACGAAATTGAGCTCTAATGTAATGGAATTATGGTTCATTTTACTTTGACGCTAATGTCATAGTATACTATTACGATAGATCGAATTAAATCTTATATTTACCCCACAGTCGTAGCCACTCAATGAACTAATGCTGTTTATTATTATAATGCCCACTAAACAAAAAAAAAGACGTGGCACTCGGGGACTGCCGCGTTAAAGCTATTGCATAGCATTTTTTATCAACGCCATCTAGCGGCTCACCGTAGAGGAGTCCCGTGTCAGGTTATTTTCGTTACGGAATTTCTGGATTCGGTCTCCACGCTGGCCCGCGATAGAAGCTATGCAATAGCAAAAAAGGCAAGCACAGAAACGCCCTCCAATCTCACGACTAACGGTTCTCTTTTTGAGCAGATTCTCTACCTATTACCCGTCCACGTCAAGTTGGCCGTCTTGGACCGTTACAATATTATGACGTCATACCGTACCGTTGACAAGAAAATAATAATTGTATTTCTTACTGTAACCACAACTATGACGCAAGTTTTCTTCTCTGGCAATGCTTTTCATGGCAATGACATCTTGAAAGTCTAGAGGCGTAATTTTTAATTCCTTATATTTTTCTGTTTGAAAAAAAAAAATCATTAATTAAAGTAATTAATAGTCTGCGCTATGCAAGACTTTTCCTTTTTTACTCATCGTAGAAGACGATTCGCTAAAAATAGTAACCAAACAAAGAAAAATAATTTAAAGTTAACAAAAATATTTAAAACGTAACAATAAGAAAATTTTGAAAAAATAAGGTAGTGACAATCGCGAGCAGTACGTTGCTATCTGTACTAAGCGGGTCTGACTTGAGGTGCGGTGCGGGGAAGCGCGGGGCGAGGTAGCGGCTAACTTGACGTGGACGGATAGTACTTATTATACATCTAAATTAAACTTTTTTCGACATAACTCTTCAGTATTTCCAACAAATCTGCAATAGCTTGATTGGAAACTTTCACCGTATCGTAGAGATTCAAAATCTTTCGGTCGTCCCAAATGTATTTGTTTCTTTCCATATCCCTTTTCATGTTTCTCATATTTACCTCCAGTGTATCGATATTCGATATTATGTAGCCTATTTTATAGTGGACGTCGTTCAAAAACATTTGTTTAAATTGTTTGAGATAATCGATTTTATTCACTATCTCTGTGAACGCTTCGTCTATGTATTTGAATAATCGATTTTTCAATTCGTCGTGAGTGGCTTGTGTTGGTAACATTGTGCGTCTGCCAGTTTTAGAGATTTCTGCATCATCTGTGACTTCATTTTTCTCAGTACCATTTCGTTTGACTGCGACTTTTTCGACTTCCAATTTTTCTCTTTTCTCAGTAACTGGTTTTTTTATGTCTACGGCATGCCTTTTTATTCTTTTCTTTTGTATATTTTCACTTTGATTATTTGCTTTATTTAATTTCTGGCCTTCGACTTTGGTAGTGACATCTTTTGAATCGTGTACCAGCCGCTTGGCTAAGTTACTACTACTAACTTCTATTGGTATTTTAGTTATGGGCAGTTTTTTATTTTCCTCTTTCCTATGTTCCGCATTGCCGGATTTATTTAAATTAATTTCAGTTTCACTCTCGTGATTCATAATAACGCTGCTACCAATTTTAGGTAAAATATCGATTGAATCATTTACGCCTTTATTATTTATACTTTCTTGAACGTTACTAAGATTTACTTTCGTAGGTACAATATCATCTCTATTCAAATCCCTTGCAAACCGAACGTCACGTTTGTTCCTAGATTTCGTTGTTGAGCTCTCGCCAAAATTATGAAAATGTGCATGGTTAACGTGTTTAACGATATTAAGTATTTCTTTTAGAACATGAAAGAGTTTAGTTAATGTATTTGTTAAGTTTGCTTCTATATGCTTAAATTTTAAGCTTTCTTCTGAAACTTGTTTATGGGAAGTTTTCCGTTTGGAATCTTTTTTTCTTAAACTTCTTTTAACCCCATCGAAGTATCTTCTTTTTTCGTTACTTAGTTCTGACGAATTCTCTTTGAATAGGTTTTCAGCTGGTTCTTCATGTAATTCGACATCATCAAGGTTTGTGTTCCCTAACTGAGTTTCTTTATCAAGTTTGTTTTTAATCCAATTGAAATATCTCCTTGACTCACTACTTAGGTCTGTCAATTCTTCTTTAAGGTTTTTAGGTGGTTTTTCGTTAATTTGATTGCCATTAATAATTTTATTATTTCTCAACTGAATACCTTTATCATGTTTGTTTTTAGCCCAATTAAAAAATCTTCTTGAGTCAGTGCTTAGATCTGTCGAATCTTCTTTGAGGTTTCTAGGTGGTTTTTCGTTAATTTCAATAGCATGAGGTTCATTGTTTCTCAACTGAACATCTTTATCATGTGGAATGGGTGATGCATTTTGTATGATACCTGTAAGGACTGTGAAAATTAATCCTCTTTTTTTTTTTAGATAGCCCTTGACTGCGATCCCACCTGATGGTAAGTGACGATGCAGTCTAAGATGGTAGCGGGCTAACTTGGAAGGGGTATAGCAGTGTAATTCAACCCATACCCCTAATCGGTTTCTACACGCCATCGTGCCGGAACGCTAAATCGCTTGGCGGCACGTCTTTAACGGTAGGGTGGTAACTAGCCACGGCCAAAGCCTCCCACCAGACCAGACCACAAACAATTTAGAAATTATAAATTCCTAAATTGCCTCCGCCGGGAATCGAACCCGAGACCTCCGTCCTCCGACCTCGAGTTATAAGACCACAGTGGTTAGCAAGTTCGACTACGGATGACGAGGTCCCGGGTTCGATTCCCGGGTCGGGCCAAAAATGTATTGGGTTTTCTGTTAAGAAATTTTCAGTACTAGCCCGGAGTTAGGAAGTCGGTGGTGAGTCACCCCCGTGCCTCGGAGAGCACGTAAAGCTGTCGGTCCTGCGCCTGATCTCTTTCCGGTCGTGTCGGATTTTCCGTCCCATCGGGCTATGAGAGTGAGTGCACCTGTGTTTGCGCACACACTTGTGCACTATAATATCTCCCGCGCAGATGGCTGATCTCTATGGAGATTGGCCGCCGTGGCCGGATTCGGTCGGGAGGACATTATAAGACCACAGCGCTCACCACTGCGCTAGGGAGGTCGTCATATTATTATTAATATTTAATATTATAAGCGATAGTTTGGATGTATGTTTGTTATTCAATCACGCCGCAACGCAACGACTGAATCGAAATATTAACAACATATTATTATATTTTTTTTTATTTTTAAAAGAGCAACCGCCGAGTTTCTTGCTGGTCCTTCTCGGTTGAAACTATGATATAGTATATGTATATTGGAACGGTATTCCGAACCAGTGGTAGATTCATTTGACGATTCGGAAGCAAAAAAAAATTTTATTCAAATAAACTTTGAAAAAGTTTATTTGAATAAGAATAAATTTTTATTCAAATAAACTTTGAAAAAGTTTATTTGAATAAAAATTTATTATATTCTATAGTTCGGATTACCTACCAGATAATGAACTTTTTAATTTTCCGGGAATGCCTTATTTATGGGTCAAATTTCAACCAAAATCGGTTCAGTCGTTGTGACGTGAAGGAGTAACTCTACAGTTATAATTTCAGCAAGATTTTATGAAGTTATTATAAAAAAAATATACATACAAAATATCAACAAAAATAAGTAAATAAACATTTCCACAACACCTCCAGACGACTAGTTACTTTTCAAATGAAATTATCGACTAAGTATATTGTACCGAATTTAACTGAAAAATCGATTTTCTAACACGGAAGATATTAAAGAAAACATTTTTCCAATTATTGTTGGTTTGATAAAGGAAATTAAGTATGCATTATTGAGGTATTATTATTTCTCACATTAGAATTGGTTGGAATTTATATATATTAAACTTAATATATGTTTTATAGCAAAGCTAATTGTGAAGCTTAGAATCTCTAGTTTGAATCTATGCTTATATTTTTTTATCAAATTTTGGTGAATATCTACTAAATATTATCGGAGATAGAGGATATAACTTCTTTGTTAGTTTTCGCGTGATGCGCGCACAGACAAAAAATTCAAAAAATTTGTATTGGGCTCAGTATCGATAATAAAAGCATCCTCCGATTAAAATTTTCAAAATATATTTAATGTACAAAATTCGTCCCGTTGCAGTTTTATTGTACGTATAGATTATGTCTTGTATTTTTCACACTTAACTATGTCGCTCTCAAAGTCCTCCACTATACTCATGCGAAAAAATCACGTCTCCATTACGTGCATGATTGAAAGACAAACCAACAAACATAATTTCGTATTTAGCTTAATAATTTTAAGGATGTAGACATCGCCAGTTGTTTTTAAACTTGAACCGAATATAGTTCTTGCAATTCACGAGGACGCGTGGCTCATGGTTGTGTGTGTGTGTGTCATATCTGTATAATTGTGAGCGAGAGCTTGCTCGCGCCTGCCCGCTCCCACCTAGGCTCCTGACAGGCACACACGCAATGTGCATGTACACGACGTAACCACAATTAAAGCACCCGTAACTACGTGAAATAAACATATTATACGGGGAAAAAATAAAACAAGCATATGCAAAATAGTAAACTATATATTTGAATATTTACATTTTATATGTAGTTACTAAGTTAACTTAACTAGATAAATGAACTTAATTGTGTATTTTTTAACTTAAAATTTACTCTTAATTTCCGTTAAAAAAATTTAAAATTTTGTAACTATATATATATATTTTTTTTTTGGTGCACTAAATATATATTTAAAAAAAATGATTTTCGTTTAAAGATTTAGTTCAAATAACAACTTCAACTATAAAGAAAAACAGCGTGAGGAAATCTGCACGTCTTCTCCATTATGTTCTCAAGAAGTCTGCCAACAGTTGCCGCATTGGGCCAACGTTGGACTACTGACCTCTATAATTAATCTATGATTAACACTAGACGGGCTGCTGTGATTTTTTTTTTGACGTTTTTGATTGACGTCATTTTGGCGCTGTAAGCCAAAACTTGGCAGATACGCACCGACCTCTATAATTAGTCTATGAACTCATAGATTAATTATAGAGATCGGTACGCCATTAGCAATAAATTTTTTTTTTTATTTGTGTTCCTCCGATAAGGTAATCGGAAACAGTTGTAGGTATGCAAAATGGTTGGAAATTGAATAATCTTTCCAAATCACTAATGTTATAAGTAAAATTTTGGTTCTAATTGACAGAATCTGCTAGAAAATCTTAGCTGTATGTCAAATCTGACGTTTCATATTTATCCTTAATTAAAATGTTATTCGTATAGGGACAGCTAATCATAGATTAATTATAGAGATCAGTGTTTATAACCCTTCTCTGAGAGAACCTGCGCTCAGTAGCGAGGTTGACGGGTTACTGTTTTTTTTATACTTATTAACAGCTCTACAGAAATGCACAAATTCTTTTAACCATATACATAAAAAAGTTATCATACTTGATTCTAAATATTACAAACCAAGCTTCAGAAAGAGACACTGGCCAGCCAGCAGGCAAATTCTGTAAACGCTGTCAATCATCTTTTTTTAATTCGATGACAAGATAGCCCTTGACTGCGATCTCACTTGATGGTAAGTGCCAATGGGTATAGAGTATAACCAATACCCCTAATCGGTTTCTACACGCCGTCGTGCCGGAACGCTAAATCGCTTGGCGGCACGTCTTTGACGGTAGGGTGGTAACTAGCCACGGCCACAGCCTCCCACCAGACCAGACCAGAGACAATTCAGAAATTATAAATTCCAAAATTGCCCCCGCCGGGAATCGAACCCGAGACCTCCCAGTTATAAGACCACAGCGCTCACCACTGCGCCAGGGAGGTCGTCAAACACTCAACTGTGTTATTGGCTGAATTTATCGCGTTCTTTCTGCAACAATGCATTTTAAGCCAATAGCGAGTGAGTATCGGCCAATCAAAGGCGATTGCAATTCGGCATTTGACAAAAAAAAACTTAAAATAAAGGTTTTTAATATTATAACACAGAGCCGTTTTTCTTTTTTAACATCTCAACTAGCCTCGAAAATATAGAGCTTTTAAATTTCCTGTTAGAAAAAGAGCGCTAGTGCAATATGACGTCACGATTCAGTTCGCGATACACTCTCTATACAAAATATTGTTTTAGAAAGAGACAGATACATTCGCAGTAAAACAGCTCACAACTTATCGCCCATTTGCGACAAGGGTGACACAACTCAAAATTCACCAATTTTAGTGTCGAAAATGTATACTTTTTACTATAAAAACAACATTACGCTAAGCACAAAAAATAAGAGCGAGAGAGATTGTGACTTAATGCTCTGTCGCTTTGTTGGCCGCTGTGTTGTTTCGAGACCGCAGCATCCACAAAACATTACTCTCTAACGAGAGAATTCTCTCATCGTCGATTTTGAATTATGTCACTCTTGTCGCAAATAAGCGTTGTGTTTTTGATCGATTTATTTATTGTTTTTAAAAGTGTTATTCTTAAATGTTCGATTGTAATGAATGAATATTCACATTTTAACAACATTTAAATACCCAATTATCACACTGTAGCAATCACCACAGCGCAGCAAGTTTTCGTAACGCGTCGTCCCTGTCACGTTTTCGCGTTTCGTGTGACAGACGTGACGCACTACGAAGCCGAAGCCAGCCAAAATAACGCTTTCCAAAGCGTTTTTGTCTTTACAACTTTTTGTAGGGTAGAACTTAAAATTACTTAACTAGAAAATATTTAAAATAAACTCAATTGAAAAAAAAAATGCGTGATTTTGATGCCTAACGTATAAGACCGATTAAAATTGGTCGAAAATCAACGAATATAATATATTTATCTAGTTTTAGGATGCTGTATCATACAAATTTTCGCTCCACTTCCACAAATTATAGAAAATGAATTTTAGCTTTTCAGAATGGAATTCCGCAAAGTAACACGTGTTTTGAAACTCTATAACGTCAAACTAAAATGGACTTAAACACGCTAGATTTAAGGCTCAATTTCGTCTAAACGCGAAATAAAAAGGTAAGATATAACAATCTATTGTACTCGATAAACGACTTTAAAACAAGGGGGCTCAAGTCCATTTTACTTTGACAGTATTGTGTTATGTATAAAATCTTACTTAACATACAGAATTAGCACAGCGTCGCAGAATAAGGTATTTTACTCTTTTTTGAAAAGTGGCTCAATTTAATCCTATTGTGATACTTTACTACTAGGAAATTTATTAAAATTTTATTCAATCGATAAGAACCAAAACTTAAATTTTTCTTTTTAAATTTTCGCGCGTAAATTGACATAAACGCTAGATGACGTCATCTCGACAGTAAACACACTTATTAGGTAGTTTAAGTACCAATCACAGTGACAGATGACAATAGCTAATAACATTAACTGATGGGGGCTAAATGAAACATTCTTTATTTACAGACATTATGACGTAGTGTCATGGCGGGTGCCGTTTCGCATATATGTAGCACAGAAAAAAAAAGGTGAAAACTTTGAAATAAAATATAAAATTTATTTTAATATTTTGTGTACTGAAACTAACACTTCCCGATTTGTAATTACCTAAACTATCTATAGTCTGATTTTTAATTCGGTGGAATTCTGACAGCTGTCATTTTGTAAATAGAACGAGTTGTTTGTATGAAAAACAGTATTACCACCTGTAGTTCGATTTTACCCCAAACTATCTGTCAGGCATTTGTCATATTATATCTATGTGCGGCAATTGATTTTTATTTTTATAAGTTTTTTATTATCTTTTTTTGTGGGATTTTTTTAATCTCTGGTAACATTAAGATACGTCAGAATTCCACGCAATTAAAAATCAGACTATAATTTATATATTTTTAGATTATTGCTTAGGAGTAAAATACCCTATTAACGCCAAAACGCACCATGTGACATGACTCTTATTTTGACCCCAAAATCCAAAAGTTAACATCTAAGATTCACTCAAACTCGCCATCAGAAATACTCTCTAAATCCGCAGATTTCACTGACGCTACCACTGAATCGTCATTAAGTGTTGTGTCTCTTTCACTCGCGTCGGTTTTCGCATTCGCCGTCCCTTTCTCATCAATTTGTGCGTTTATAGCGTTCATCAGCGAAGTTTCCTCCATTTCTGAATCACTCACGTCTTCCAAATCGTCCATATTGAACTCTTCCGCCAAATCTGTCTGTCCGTTCACGTGTGTTTCGTCATTATTGATTTCTCCTTTGTCTTTATCTGTTTCTAGTGTTGAATCTTTTGCTTCAGAACTATTATCTTTAATACCTTTATCATCATTTACCAAGGAGTTTTTATCACTGTTTTCTTTATCATCCGTAGATAACTTGTCCCCTTTGTCACTGCTTGAACTATTTTCATCTGTGACAGCTTTGTTAGTTTCCTTTTCTCCATCGATTACATTGTCTTTACTTGATATGTCCGAATCTTCTTTAGATACATTTTTGTCAAGTTCATTACTAGTTGTTTTTACTGAATCAATGTCATCTTGTCTATTCTTAGCATCGGAAATGTTTTCTTCATTAATACTATCATCGGATTTATTAAATTCCTTACTCTCTAACGTATTAGAATCTTGTACTTTATTCGAATTACTTTTATCAACTGCTTTATCAGTGTCTTCAGTGAAGTCCATAGAGAAATTAGTTGTATTGCTATCTTCACTTTTGTTATCTGCTTTATTTTTGTCATCAGTTCTGGTCGCATCGCTGCTAAACAACGAATCGAAATCGTCGTTAGTTATAGCTATAGCTGGCGAGTTATCGTCACCGAATAGAGAATCGTTATCGTCATTCTTACCGAATTTAGCTGTTACCGTGCTCTCACCGTCCAATATACTTTTGTCTTTATCATCGCCTAAGCTGTTTATGATATTATCGATTCCCAGGCGCATATCTGTATCAAAATCGTTGCTCGCATTTAATATTGAGTCGAAAGCTTTTTCAACTTTGACCTTTCTCCGTTTTTTAGGGACTTTGCCTAGGACTTTTTGGGAGAATAGCGTTTTAAGGGATATAGACGTTAGAGTGTCTACAGCTTTGTTGTCAGAGAGTTCTAGATCGCTGTCAGTCTCGTCCGAATCCCAGTGGACGTAATTCTCGTCACGGTCCAGCGCGGATTTGATTTCGTCCTGAATGTTGACCATGTAGAGTGGCTCGCTCTTGATCCGCATATGCCTGAACGTGTAGATGTACGGGTACACGCATGTCTTGTCCAAGCCGTAGTCCTGTGGAAGAATTAAGAGTTAATTATTCGATAGCACATGTGTAACTTATCTAGTCTAATTTGGAATGCCCTTCCGGCTTCCGTTTTTCCAACTAACTATAATATTTAAATCAAGAGTAATAGGCATCTTCTAGGCAAGCGCGTACCATCTTAGGCTGCATCTTCACTTACCATCAGGTGAGATCGCAGTCAAGCGCTAGTCTATACATTAAAAAAAAAGTTTTTGCCAACAAATCCTATTATCTTATTTCCTATTAATATTATAAGTGCGAATGTTTGTATGTTTGTTACTCAATCACACCGCAACCGCTGAACCGATTTGGGTAAAATCTGGCACAGAGATAGATTATAGTCTGGAATAGCACCAAATCGGTGTAGTCGTTGTGACATGATTGAGTAACAAGCATATATCAAATCTTTCACATTTATATCCTACTAATATTATAAAGGCGAAAATTTGTATGTTTGTTACTCAGTCACGTCGCAACGACTGAACCGATTTGGCTTAAATTTGGCACAGAGACAGATTATGGTCTGGAATAGGACATAGGCTACTTTTTATCCTGGGAAATAAGAGTGTTCCCGCGGGAATAAAAAACATTAATCCACGCGGACGAAGTCGCGGGTATCAGCTAGCTATTTAATAAATAGGATAAATTCCCAAATTGCCCTCGCCGGGAATCGAACCCGAGACCTTCCAGTTATAAGACCACAGCGCTCATCACCACGCCAGGGAGGTCGTCAATTAGATACATAGGTCGCTATCCACAGGCCTAGTAGAGGACCAGCGATGGGTCGAGATGAATGAATGAATGAATGAATGAATGGACTCACATAGTCAACGTCGGACGCGTCGTAGTGGTCGCCCAGCTTGTTCTCGAGGAGGGGGTCGCACTTGGAGATCCTCACTTGCAGGGGTCGAAGCTGTTTTAACAGCTCAGGGTCTATGGGCACTGAAACAATTTATTTATTTATTTTTATTTTTTATCTAAATATATAAAAGGCAAAGGTGACTGACTGACTGACTGACTGACTGATCTATCAACGCACAGCTCTAACCACTGGACCGATCGAGCTGAAATTTGGTATACAGGTAGCTGTTAGGACGTAGACATCCGCTAAGAAAGGATTTTGGAAAATTTCAACCCCAAGAGGGTTAAATAGGGGGTTAAAAAATCTAACCTAACGTGAGCGAAGCCGCGGGTTAAAGCTAGTGTACATATATGGATTTACAAGACAACATATATTAGAAGAAGTAGACATAGGTGAAGCTTATCTCTAATTCAAATCTTATTTATTTCATGTAGGCTAAATTGTAGCTCTTATGACACGTCATAAATCTACCACCGGTTCGGAATGCAGATTCTGCTGAGAAGAGCCGGTAAGAAACTCAGCAGTTGCTCTTTTCAAAAAAATTTTTTTTAAAAAGCTATGCTATGTATTAGGGCATGCAATTATCGGAATTTTCCGATAATCGATAATCGGATTTTTATCACTTTTTTCGATAAAAACCGATAATTACCGGTTTTTAATTAAAAAGACTAATTTCTTTTTTCTTTTTTTTTTTGACTAAAATTGCTCGCTTTGTGCATTGACCATTCTAGCAACTACCGTTTCGACCGAACGGAGCACACTATAATCTATCTCTATGCCAAATTTCAGCCAAATCGGTTCAGTAGTTTTTACGTAAAAAAGTAACAAATATCCATCCATCCATCCATACTATAGTCTGATTTTTAATTCGGTGGAATTCTGACAGATGTCATTTTATAAATAGAGCGAGTTATTTGTATGAAAAACAGTATTACCACCTGTAGTTCGATTTTACCCCAAACTATCTGTCAGGCATTTGTCATATATCTATGTCAGGCCATTGATTTTTTTTTGTATAAGTTTTTATTATCTTTTTTGTGGGATTTTTTAAATCTCTGGTAACATTAAGATACGTCAGAATTCCACGGAATTAAAAATCAGACTATAACTACTATAACTACTACTAGTGAGGTGAAAAGTTGTATGTATCACACGATAGCAAAGTTTTTGCTTCTTGTGCCTTTGAATCCCTCACTACACTCAGGGTTCTAACTTAGAATCCTTCGCCCGCTCGAGGTTCTCGCAACAAAAATGAACTTTGCTAACTTGTTGAGCAAATAACTATTGTTTTTCATAGTGAATTAAATTCATATTACCTGGATCCTTTTTCTTCAACGAAGACAATCTCTGAGGTTTGGAGACAGGTTTTTCCACTTTCTCTGGCTTGTCTTCCGTCACCTGCTTGCTGGCTTTAACTGCAATGGTATACATATTTACACTTTAAACCATTATAGAAATAGAAATGGAAGTATTTTTTATTCAAATTTTTTTTTTTCTTTTATATATCACTCTGCCATCGGCGTCTCCTGCCATTATCAGATATTGGGGTGTGTCAGCTGTAGGTGATTAAAGGGGGAATTTCAATAAATATCCCTATCTTTGAGAGCTATGTTGGAGCTCATCTCCCATCGAGCTCCAGTATGTGCCATCTTTTGAGGCGTTTTGCATCTCCTTCCTTATCAAGCAATCTCTGTGCCAGCGTATTAGGATTTTTCTCCAATCTAAGCTTGTATCTTTTTTATTCAAATTAACTTTTATAAGTGCTTTTGAATCGTCGATGAATCTACCACTGGTTCGGAATGCCCTTCCTGCCGAGAAGAGCCAGCAATAAACTCGGCGGTTGCTCTTTTAAAAAAAAAAAATTTTACAACAAGTAATAAAACTATGCTATGTATACAATGTTTCCACAATGAAGTTTCCTAAGTCCTACATACAATCCAATACATGTTAAGATGGGCAGACAAAGCAGACCCATTCCCGTTGGTGGCACCCGTTCACGAGCATGACGCATGATCCAGCCGTTGCTTCGCTCAACCATATTTATTATAAACAACCCATAACTGTCTTGTTGGTCTAGTAGTTAGCAAGTTCAACTACGGATGACGATGTCACGGGTTCGATTCCCGTGTCGGGCCGATTTTTTTTTTTTTTTTTTAAAAAGAATATTAGCCAAGCTGAACTTGACTTATACTGTCCTATCCCCTCCAAATAAGCGAAAAGCTTGTGCTAGGAGTGGGTACGACAATAGTGCAACGGGTGGGGCTCGAACCTGCGACCTTTCAGTTCGCAGTCCGCACCTTTAACCGTTGGGCTAGTGAGGCTTCAAAATGTATTGGGTTTTCTGAAAAGAAATTCACAGTACTAGCCCGGAGTTAGGAAGTCGGCGGTGAGTCACCCCCGTGCCTCGGAGAGCACGTAAAGCTGTCGGTCCTGCGCTTAATCTCTCTCCGGTCGTGTCGGACTTTCCGTCCCATCGGACTATGAGAGTGAGGGAATAGAGAGTGTACCTGTGTTTGCGCACTCACTTGTGCACTATAATATCTCCCGCTGGAAACCCGGACGCATTGTGGAAGCACAATATGTGTATACATTCAGTGATACCATCATACCATCTTAGACTGCATCGTCACTTACCATCAGGTGAGATCGCAGTCAAGGGCTATCTTGTCATCAAATAAAATAAAAAAAATACATAGCATAGTACTGTACAAAATTTTTTTTGAAAAGAGCAACTGCTGAGTTTCTTACCGGCTCTTCTCAGCAGAATCTGCATTCCGAACCGGTGGTAGATTTATGACGTGTCATAAGAGCTACAATTTAGCCTACATGAAACAAATGGATATCTATCTGTGAAAACTTGTAATTAGCTATAATTCTTCTTTTGTATTTATTAACTAGTTTTTTTGTTTTTTATAATAAGCTGTAAGTTTTCTTGTAAAATAAAAAAATAAAAATAAAATAAAAAATTTTAATTTTGCATGGCAGCCTTAAACAGAGACGCGGTTCTCTAACCGGGAATCCCATGATGTGAGGGTGCTCACCA
This sequence comes from Hipparchia semele, assembly GCA_933228805.2. NCBI lineage: Eukaryota > Metazoa > Arthropoda > Insecta > Lepidoptera > Nymphalidae > Hipparchia > Hipparchia semele. Next base: position 3,450,970 of record OW121735.1, on the reverse strand, counting down.
GGTCTGCCGCTGCATTGGTGCATGGCCATCAGGTTCCTGCTGGGGAACTGCTTGAAGCAGCGCCCGCACTCCTGTCTCTTGGACACTTTCTTGGGCGCAGGGGACGGAGTTCGTTCCAATGACCTGGAATCAGGTAAACGATAATTTTTTTTTTTCAAACTACTGATGCTCACGACCTCTTTCGGAATCCAATCCCGCAACTGCGAATCCCGCGTGAATTTTGCGGGATCAGTGATGCGGGACTATCCCGCAAGTCGCGCGGATCCGCGGGTTTAATGATTTCAGTCCCGCGGGTCTGCGGGGTGGAGGTTTCAATGCGGGATTGGACTCCCTGGCCAGGATATACTTACTTCTGCCGTGCATGGGTTCTCATATGGTTGCTCAAGCTGAGCCCTCTCGAAGGTGCTTTCGCAGACCTTGCATTTGGATAGAGGTTGAAATTCTCTTGCACGTCACGCGCATTCCCACAAACGACTTTCGGACTTTCTTCAGGCGTAGTTTTTTTGATGACAAGATAGATAAGGGACTTGAAGTTCTCTTATGCTTATCTCAAGGGAAAAGGGGCAATAAGATAGTAAAAGTTAAAAAAAAACCGTTGAAGATCAGAGTTAAGGAATCCAATCCCGCAACTGCGAATCCCGCATAAATTTTGCGGGATTATCCCGCAAGTCGCGCGGATCCGCGGGGCTAATCATTTCAGTCCCGCGGCTCTGCGGGGTCGAGGTTTCAATGCGGGATTGGAGTCCCTGGGCGGGGTATACTCACTTCTGCCGTGCATGGCTTCTCATATGGTTGCTCAGGCTGCGCCCTCCCTCGAAGGAGCTTCCGCAGACCTCGCAACGGTATTCGGGTGGGAAGGGCGACCTTTCCCGGGGCTTTGGACTCGACGCTCTGAGTGAAGACTTGAAGTCCTCCTTCTTCACCATAATCCTGTAAGAATAGAATAGAAATATTTTTTATTCAAATAAACTTTTACAAGTGCTTTTGGTTCGTCGATGAATCTACCACTGGTTCGGAATGCCCTTCCTGCCGAGAAGAGCCAGCAAATAAATAAATAAAATATACTCACTTGACAACTTTCTTAGTGTTGGCTTTCTCGTTAGCGATCTTTTCATTTTCCTTTTCTCGTAACCTTGTTATCTTTGTACTGGTACGTTCCTCGGACTGTAACAATTAATAGTACATTACTGATGAAAGTGCACACATACGTTAGTCCATCTATGCCCAGTTGTGGCCAAGGCTTGTATAGTATTTTTCTCAAATAATGCGCGGAATTTAAAACAGCTTTCTATATTTGCAACAAGATTTGCAAGCTAGTTCGAAACTTAAATAAAACCTTTCACAAGTTACCTCCTCGGTTGCCATGGTTGCCATGCCAATTTTAAATAACACGACAGATATATTACATAGTAAACATCTATACCCTACTACTATGGCCTACTGATCCTACTTCCTAGTCCTACTTTTATATAATACTAGCTGTTGCGCGCGACTTTGTCCGCGTCAATTTCTGTTATTATGATCGCGATTAAGAAGTTTTTAAAAGAATATATTTTAAATATGGATAATTTTCCCCGTTTAAGCAACATTTTTCACTGATGCTTCGCTTCTATTGGTCACAGCGTGATGTTATATAGCCTAAAGCCTTTCTCGATAAATGGACTATCCGACACAAAAAGATTCTTTCAATTCGAACCAGTAGTTCCTGAGATTAGCGCGTTCAAACAAACAAACTCTTCAGCTTTATATATTAGTATAGAAGTATAGATTAATCCTTATTAATATATGCGAAAGTGTGTTTGTTTGTTGGTTTGTCCTTCAATAACGCTGAACTACGGATCGACGTGATTTTTTGCATGGGTATAGTTGAGGACCTGGAGAGTGACATAGGATACTTTTTATCCCGGAAAATCAAAGAATTCCCGCGGAATTTTAGAAACTAAATCCACGCCGACGAAGTCGCGGGCTAGTCTTAGAATAAGTTTTAATTTAATGTGTACTAATGTAAGGCCAACAGGAAATCACACATGAATTACATAAAATTATACTACATCTATTGAAACATTTGATGTGTGCACCCAATGACAGACAAACCGACATGCGTATAAGCAAAAGTGCAAATGTGGGTTTGCCAGTTAACAATTAAAATTTGAAGAGTTAACTTGATTTCTCCAGGATCCCATCATCAGATCCTGACCTGATGACTATGGGACCACCTGGGAAGTATACCATTTTAAAAACAAAAAAAGAATTTTCTAAGAAGTTTTAACTCTGTCTTGAGTCTAAGCCTGTGCTTACCTTTGAGTCTCTTTCTCTCTTCAATATGGATTTAGGCTTGGTCCAAGGCGATTCATCAGATTTTCTCGATTTCTGCAAAAAAAAATGACTTAGGTATACCTGCGATTTTCTAAAAGTAAAATTTAAAACAAACTATAATTTAAGAAAAATTAAACCGACTTCAATTTACCGAAATAAAGACTATTGAACTGAAAATAGAAAAATGTCCATATCTTGAAAACTACTGACCCGATATTGGGAAGATTGACAATCTAGATTTTCCGAAAGCTTACCTGTAGCAGACTACAGGTAAGTTTTCGGAACATCTAGACTTAGGGAGAAATCGTCTTTGTGGACTCTCTTGGTGCCACACAAAGAGCGCGGGGGACTCAAGGCCCTTCGCCGAAAAGTCCTAGATTCGTACCTATTTCTGCCATTTTCATTTCTTAAGATGACGAAAGACTATTGGACGAGTCTAAGAATTTCTAAAAGCTTACCTGTAGACTGCTGAGGGAGAAGTCATCTTCGTGGGCCCTCTTGGAGCCATACAAAGAGCGCGGGGGACTCAAGGCCCTTCGCCGAAAAGTCCTAGATTCGTACCTATCTCTGCCACCTTTTTTCTTAAGATGATGAATAACTGTTGGATGAGTCTAAGAATTTCTAAAAGCTTACCTGTAGACTGCTGAGGGAAAAGTCGTCTTCGTGGACCCTCTTGGTGCCACACATAGAGCGCGGGGGACTCGAGGCCCTCCACCAAAAATCCTAGATTCGTGCCTATCTTTGCCACCTTCATTTCTTAAGATGACGAAAGACTGCTTAACGAGTCTAAGAATTTCTAAAAGCTTACCTGTAGACTGCTGGGGGAAAATTCATCTTCGTGAGCCCTCTTGGTGCCCCACAAAGAGCGCAGGGGACTCAAGGCCCTCCACCGAAAAGTCCTAGATTCGTGCCTATCTTTGCCACCTTTTTTCTTAAGATGATGAATAACTGTTGGATGAGTCTAAGAATTTCTAAAAGCTTACCTGTAGACTGCTGAGGGAGAAGTCATCTTCGTGGGTCCTCTTGGTGCCCCGCAGGGAGCGCGTGGGGCTGGGGGACGGCGAGTTCAGGGCCCCCCGACGGAGACTCCTGGATTCGTGCCTGCTTTTGCTATCTTCTTTCTTGAGTTTTATTTTTAAATATTAGTCAAACTGTCAAGTATTTTTTTCCTGTCCCCTCCATATAAGCAGAAAGCTTGTGAGAGTGGGTACAATATAGTGCGACAGATGGGGGTCGAACCTGCGACCTTGCAATTTTCACCTTTCGCACCCTTAATTAAGGCTATTAAAATGAAGGAAACCTGTTGAAAACCAGTCTAATGCCCATTTCAACCATCGTTCCCTAACTTTCATGGGTTACCTAAGCAAAGTTAGGTGACGCTTTCTGACAACAGGGATGTTAACAATTTTTCGGAATTGCTTTTATTTTGAAGATTGACTCTTGTTTACCATAAAAAAATATATATTATTTAAAAATATTAGTATTTTTTATGAAAAAATATACAAAAATAGAGTAATTTTGAATTTTCCCGCTAAAATACTCTACAACTGTCACTTGACTGACATGACGTCATCGGTCCTCCGCGCCACGAAAGAAGTCCCATAGAGGCGGCGCTAGTAGTCGTATGTCTAGGCAATTATTGTATGTAAAATCTATTAGTTCCACCTGATGGCCGCGGGACTTCTTTCGTGGCGCGTTCTATACCTATAATCACTCCGTTTGTTTCGCGGTTCGTCTAGTGACGTCACAAGCTCTTCTTGGCGTTTGCAGTCACGTGATATCAGATTATAAATATAGCATTTAAAATCATTTTCAATAAATTTATTAAGTTATATTAAATTACACAAATGTGATTTTCGATATTCTAATCCTACAAACTATCATAAAATTAACGCTTAACATTAATTTGTGATTAGTGTTAACATCCCCATTTTGTTTTCACGAACCGTTTTTCGAAAGCACTTTGTAAAAGCTTATGTGAATAAAAAAGTTATTCTATTCTATTTTAGGGAACACCTAAAGGTGGCCTTGGCTAAGGATAGTATTTAGGGGCTACCTACGTAATTAATTTACGAGTCCCTTGATGGAATTGAAGTCGAGATGATTTAAGTTTAGTAAGTGCTAACGGGTATTAGATTTTCCGAAAGCTTACCTGTAGTCTGCTGAGGGAGACGTCATCATCGTGGGTCCTCCTGGTCCCCCGCAGCGACCGCGGGGGACTGGGGGACGGGGGACTCGAGGCCCTCCGCCGAAGAGTCCTAGATTCATGCCTGTCTTTGCCACTTTCTTTCATTGTGTCTTTCTTCAGAATGACCTGAGAAAAATACTTTTATTAAATGTCATTTTTTCAGCTATTGCATAGCTTCTATCGCGGGCCAGCGTGGAGACCGAATCCAGAAATTCCGTAACGAAAATAACCTGACACGGGACTCCTCTACGGTGAGCCGCTAGATGGCGTTGATAAAAAATGCTATGCAATAGCTTTACCGCGGCAGTCCCCGAGTGCCACACGTCTTTTTTTTAATTCACTTTATTGCACAACATGGTACAAGTTCGAAAGTACTTTGTAAAAGTTTATTTACTACTAGAGGCTTTAGATTTATTCTTAACGCATTTTCTGCTTTAGCAATAAATCTAAGGATATTTATATATTTAGATTTAGGAAAAGGTGACTGACTGATCTATCAATGGTCAGCACAACCAATCAACCACTAGACGGATCAGGCTGAAATTAGGCATACAGATAGCTATTATGACATGGGCATCCTGCTAAAGGATTTTTGAAAATTCAACCCCTAAGAAGGTAAAATAGGGGGTTGAAAAATCGAACAAACGTGATTGGTTAGAGATTAGAATGTTTACTAACCTTGTCTCTTCCACTTTTGTATGATTTTTCCTCCTTAATCTTCCGGAAGCATGTTAAAAGACATTTAAGTATTTTTTTATTATGAGAGGCTTGCACTTGACATCAATCAATGATGGAAAACGTTGATGAGGTCTAGGTTAGAGCGCGCATGCCTAGAAAATGGCTATTCACTCTTGCCTTGAAGGTACTCAGATTATATGTGGCGGGAAACACAGAAGCTGGAAGTGCGTTCCATACCTTAGCCGTTCGTTTCAGAAACGTTGAACTGAAGCGTTTCGTACGAGTTATTTCTACCACGTATTCTCGAATTTCTATGGTAAAACGGTGAGGGGGGCAAAAGGTTGTGAAGTTCCTGAGCGCACTCTCCAAAGTATATCCTATAGAAGACCGATAGACAGGCGACATTCTTTAAACATTTCTGTGGTGGTGTCGTGTGGTGCGGGTTGTTACGTTCCCTCAAATATGGTTGAGCGAAGCAACGGCTGGATCATGCGTCATGCTCGTGAACAGGTGCCACCAACGGGAATGGGTCTGCTTTATGACTGCCCGTCTTAAGATGGATTGTAACATACAAATGTAGGCATTTTTGAAACTTCACTGTGGAAGCACTGTGTACATAACATAGTTTTGTTACCTATTGTAAAAACATTTTTTTTAAAAGAGCAACCGCCGAGTTTATTGCTGGCTCTTCTCGGCAGGAACGGCATTCCGAACCAGTGGTAGATTCATTGACGATTCAAAAGCACTTGTAAAAGTTTATTTGAATAAAAAAATATTTCTATTCTATTCTACATTGTGGTGCTGTAGAATGAGCATTTTCGCCTGCATTAGCGACTGATCACCGTTGCCATCGTACAATACGGCGGGCGCGGCGATCTAACGAGCCTAATGCATCAAGTTGGTACTTGGCAGAGCCATCCCAAAGGTGGCAGCAGTACTCCATGGCTGAGCGAACCTGAGCCTGGTAGAGAGTCAGGCGTTGCTCAGGCATGAATCACCGCTTCACCGTGTTCAGGATACCAAGTTTTTTGGCTGCTGTTTTGGCCTTTGACTTGATGCATTTCCCGAAATTAAGATTGGACGAGATGTAAATGCCCAAAAGCTCAATATGGTCACTAATCGGAATGGATACACTTTGGAAAGTTGGAGCCAAGGTAAAGGCGCTCCTTTTGGCGGTGAACAATGAATTAATTAAGGTGGGCTGATGTTGTGTTGAAATATTTAATGCTAACCTTGTCTCTTCCACTTTTGTGTTCTTTTTCCTCCTTGATCTTCCGGAAGCATGGAAAAAGACGGTTAAGTCGTCTATGAAATTTGGTATTTCGCTATTTTAAATTAATCATTAATAGCGTTTGGATACGTGTTTTCGAAAAGCTTAAGTATTTAGTTTGAGAGTAGAAATCCTTGCTTCTGAAATGCTGTCTAATTTCTGTTACATAATAAATAAATAAAATAATGTCCTCCAGACCGAATCTGTTCACAAAGCGCCAAAAGAACGATTAGCTGTCTGCGCGGGAGGTATTATAGTGCACAAGCGGGTGTACTCTATTCCCTCACTCTCATAATCCGACGGGACGGAAAATCCGACACCACCGGAGAGATCAGGCGCACGGCCGACATCTTTACGTGTTCTCCGAGGCACGGGAGTGACTCACCGCCAACCCTAACTCTGGGCTAGTACGTACTGAGTATTTCTTGACAGTAAAACCTAATATGGGTCCAACCCGGGAATTGAAGCCTGGACCTCGTCATCCACAGTGAACATGCTTTGGCTTGAGCTTGGAGCAAATTGAAACGTCAATGGACAATTTGCTCCAAGCTCAAGCCAAAATCAGATCGCTATCAGCCACCAGAACGGCTTATTGTTTTCAATAAAACAGATCGCCGCGTCGCAGGAATGATAAAAGAAAAAAAAAAAAGTGAACATGCTAAGCACTAGACCAATGAAGCAGTTATTCCGTTACATACCTTTGGTCTGGAGTCCCGATTCTCCGATTCCTTCTTCACCTTGACAGTTTTGCTGGTCTTTCCTTTCGACCTTGCAATTGGCTCGTTGGAGTCTTCGTCGTTGACGAAGATTGGCTCCGTCACTCCAAGGATGCAGTCACCGGCATCAGGCTAGAATTAATGCATTCTCCTATTATAAAAGTTTGGATGTATGTGTTACTCAATCACACAGCAATGACTGAACCAATTTGGTTGAAATTTACCACAGAGATAGATTATAGACCGGAATAACACAAAGGCTACTTTTTATCCCTGAAAATTAAAGTTCTCGCGGGATTAAAAAAAACCTCAATCCAAGCAAACGAAGTCACGGACATCAACTGGTTAATTAATATAAGAAAATAAATGGCCAAGTGCGAGTCATACTCTCGCACTGTCTTGGAATTTTATATATCAAGCCCTTGACATACGAACAGACAGACAGACGTTGGAGCGAGCCTATAAGGGTTCAGTTTTTTTTCTAGAACCCTAAAAAGTATGTATATTTTTCCATCTCCATAATGGCCCTGTGAAGATGGCAGCTTGATGTGGCACAGGCAGCTTAAAATTTCATATGTGCAAGTGGTTTGGGGCTATTCCCCCTGAGATGAGCCCAATGGCGTCGCGCAAGGAAGGCCCCGGTACGTGTTCTCAGGAGATCCCGGAGCCCTCCAATATGCGCTGAGGGTGGCCACCGAGGGGGTTTTAGTAGGTAAAAATCCTGCATAACCCGACTTCTCCTCCTGGAGGTCGGGTATCTTAAGAAGATTTCCCCCCCGTTAACAAAAAAAAAAGAACCCTAAAAAAGAGAAAAAAGAAGTGTGACAATGGGGTTTTTTACTTTTTCGTTTGATGACAAAATAACCCTTGGCTGTGATCTCATCTGATAGTGAGTCGGCTGACTTGGCCTACAGAGATGGCCACTTTTTGTGGAAAATTTCCCAGACCAGAGACAATTCAGAAATTATGAATAAACAAAGTGCCCCTGACGGGAATGGAACCTTATAAGACCTCTCACCACTGCGTCAGGGAGGTTTTCAGGAAGGTGATGCTATAAATTGTTAGTCCAACTTCTGTTCGTGGGGGACGGAGTCGCTCGCGTCCGTAGGATTCTCCACCTTTTCCTCAAAAAGGCACACCCTACACGTGTCCCCTGGGTGGTGCAAAACGAGCGACAACGCCGAGCAACAGGCGGCGGTTAATTAACCTGTCCACGGCTACCACAAGCCCTGAGGCATTAAATACCCTCTAAAACTGTGGCAGTAGTACCTTAGGAAAGTGCTGCTTGTATTTTTTCCTAACCCCCCTTTTAATAATGGAAAAGTTGATAAATGAGTGCGATTTGCCATGCAATCCGGCCAGCCCCCGGCGCTATCGGGTACCCGGGCCTGATAGTGGGAAATATGTTACCGAAGACTCCACAGGAGTGAGTGACCAGGCTCCTGTGCCAGTTAATACTACTGGAAAGAAGACTATGGTACAGCAAGCATTCCATCCAAGCTTATTTATTACCCGGCCAAGAAGCTCATCTCTGGGTAGTACACCATCAAAAACTAGTATGGAGACAAACATCTGTGATAAACAAATACCTGCAAATCTGGAGAACTCAGATAACCCAGAAGAAACTACACCCAAAGCGCCACCAGAATGGCAAAGAATTCCTACCTTGAGAAACCCTAAGAGGAAAAAATCAACAACCAGCCCTTCTCCTGAAAGAATATCGACTGCTAATAGATACAGCAATCTTCCAGTAGATGAAAATGAAGAGCAAAAACAACCCCAAAAACCTACTAAACCCCCACCAATCATTCTTTATGGCATAGACAACGTCAATAAGTTAACTGAGCTTTTATGTAGTGTTGTTGACAAAAGTATGTTCTATTACAAAATCATCAATAAAAACCAGCTGCGAGTAAATTCAAATGATGTTGATGTCTATAAAAAGCTAATGTCAATTATTAGGGAACAAGGACTAATTGGCCACACATTCAACACTAAGGATAACAGATGTTGCAGACTGGTGATAAGGAATCTGCACCACACCACACCTACTGAGGTCATTAAAGAGGAAATTGAAAGAACTGGCAACACAGTGTCTGGTGAAATAATTAATGCTAGATATGGTCCTGAAAAGAAACCAACATCTACATTTTTCGTTAATCTTCTTCCTCATACAAACAACAAACTTGCTAAAGAAATCAAGTATATATATCACCAATCTGTAATCATCGAAGACCCCAGGAAAAAGAAAACTGTAGTACAATGCCAACGATGCCAGCAGTATGGCCACTCTAAAAATTACTGCATGAGGCCTTACCGTTGTGTTAAATGTGCGCAGTCACATAAAACTTCTGAATGCCCTAAAAAAGATCGAAATACTCCGGCGAAATGTGCACTGTGTCTGGGTCCACATCCAGCCAACTATAAAGGCTGTGAAGTCTATGCAGAAATATTGGCAAGGAAAATCACTAAACCATTTAGAAACCCACCTCAAACCACGAGAAAACCGCGTGAACCTACTTCTGAACACTCAACAGCTAAGCATAAAATGGAGTATGCAGAGGCCCTCAAATCGAATAAACCACGATCTAAAGAACCTCAAACAAATAATAACTCCTTAAATTTAGAAGAACTACTATTAAAACAAAGCGAGAAATTCGATTTAATCTTACAACAGATGAGTACTCTAATGAGCCTCATTACAACCCTCGTTGATAAGTTAGTTAAAAAATAGGTTTACGAGTGGCTACGTGGAACATAAATGGCTTATCTCCTAATAAGGCTGAGGCCGAGCTACTTTTAAAAGAACATAAAATTGACGCTCTACTTGTCACAGAAACCCATTGTACAAGTAATAGTTTTATAAAATTTGATGGATTCAGCACCTATTTGACCAATCACCCCGATGGAAGGGCCCATGGTGGAACATGTATTTTAATAAGAAACCAGATAAAACATCATTTACTTCCCGATTTTCAAACTAGTCATATTCAAGCCACTATAATAGCTGTAAAAGATAAATGCGGATACTTCAATATGGCTTCAGTCTATTGTCCACCAAAACATAATATTAATGAAGCCATGTTCACGGAGCTTTTTAAAAAACTTGGCAACCGCTTTGTAGCAGGTGGGGACTGGAATTCGAAACACACGTATTGGGGCTCAAGACTTACTACAACAAGGGGCAGGCAATTGAATCTATCTATAATTTCTAACCACCTTATGCCTATCTCGACTGCTGAACCAACATACTGGCCAACAGACAGGAACAAAATCCCTGACCTCTTGGATTTCTTTATTGTGAAGGGACTGTCCCAACATTACTTCAAAGCTGAATCGTGCTATGATAGCTCTTCCGACCACACACCAGTCTTATTAACTGTAAGCACGACCATCATACATAACGAGAAACCAGAAATCTTGTACAGCAAATACACAGATTGGAACTCATTCAGAGAGTTATTGGAAGCAAATATCAAACTAAATATAGCTTTGAAAACACCAGAAGATATTGACAATGCGACGCATCATATAACTACGCTTATACAAGAGGCGTGTTGGAGAAGTACACCTAGTCAGCGAAATGATGTCACCTGTGAAAATATTCCTATGCAAGTAAAGCTTCAAATCCTAGAAAAACGACGCTTGCGACGAATATGGCATACCAGCAGACATCATTCTGATAAAACAGCCTTTAATAAAGCGTGTAAAGAGTTAAAGAGGAAGTTAAAAGAGATACAAGACAGCACAATAGAGCACAAACTTGCAACAGCCACACCAACGGTTGCTACAAATTATTCACTGTGGAAGCTGACAAACTCTGTTAATAGACCCATTCAAGCAAAACCGCCTATAAAGTTAATGAATGGTACCTGGGCAAGAAGTAGCCAAGAGAAGGTTAATGCTTTTGCTGAACACCTAGCTACAGTATTCACACCCAATGAAGCAGGGAATAACAACTTTGAGGACTCTTGTGATGCGACCATCAATGCTGCATATCAATTAGACATCCCACCAAAATCGACATCTCCTCGTGAAATAGCAAAATTAATTAGAGATCTTGACAACAAAAAAGCACCTGGATTTGACTTAATAACTAAAGAAATTCTGAAAGAGTTACCAAAAAGGGCACTAGTTTTCTTGTCACTCCTGTTCAATGGAATATTAAGAACACAATACTTCCCTAGCCTTTGGAAAGTATCTCAAATACTAATGGTACATAAAGCAGGGAAACCACCACAAGATATTAAATCTTACAGGCCTATCAGCCTGTTACCAACTTTGTCCAAGCTGTTCGAGAAAGCGCTGCTACATAGAATAACACCAATACTAAGTAGAAATAACATCATACCCTCACACCAATTTGGTTTCAGACCATATCACTCTACGGTTGAACAAGTCCATAGAGTTTATGATAAAATCAGGAAATCTTTAGAGCAAAGAGAATATTGTGCCTCAGCCTTCTTAGACATACAGCAGGCATTCGACAAGGTCTGGCACAAAGGCCTTCTCTGCAAACTAAAATCAGTCCTACCGCATAGTTATGTACCACTTTTAGCTTCTTATCTGTCTGATAGAATCTTCCAGATTAAAGATGGTGATACTACTTCCCAGTTCTACAGTGTACATGCTGGGGTCCCTCAAGGATCCGTTCTTGGGCCTACACTGTATACTGTATACACATCAGACCTGCCAACAACAAGTCCTGGCATCACTACTGCAACGTTTGCTGATGACACAGCAATATTAGCAAGTCACAAGAATGCTGTAACAGCCTCTGAACTTCTGCAACAAGGACTTGATCAGATTGCTCTCTGGCTACAAAACTGGAGGATCAAGGCAAGCGCAAACAAATCAGTGCAAGTGACATTCGCACTAAGACAAGGAAACTGTCCACCAGTTAGTCTGGGTAGTAACACTTTGCCGCACTGTGACCATGTGAAATATCTTGGGCTACATCTTGACCGCAGGCTGACATGGAAGAAGCATATCAAAACGAAAAGGGACGAACTCAACATCCGGTATAAGAGTTTCCACTGGCTGCTGGGTAGAAACTCTAAATTATCGGTGGACAATAAGCTACTAATATATAAAACAGTACTAAAGCCAACTTGGGCCTATGGCGCACAGCTGTGGGGTAGCGCGTGCGACTCCAGTTTAAACATCCTGCAAAGAATGCAAAATATAATATTGCGTTCTATTGCTAACACGCCATGGTACATAACCAACGAAGAACTCCACCAGAACCTGAATATGCTCACAGTCAAGGAGGAAGTTCGGGGGCTAGCACAAACATACAAGAAAAGGCTCCAAATACATCCGAACGCACTCGCAAGCCAGCTCTTGATCGATGACTGTCCCAGGCGCCTGAAAAAGAAACGAATACTAGACCTGGACAAGCCAAATTGATCTAGGCTATTACATATGAGTGCCGACTCCTACAGAGGATAGGCCTCTACACAAGATGCTACTGCCCAACTCATTTGTTTAAAGTCCCGCGACTGATTGCAGATCATCATTTCAAAAAAAAAAAAAAAAACTTCTGTTCTTTTTAATGTTAGTTGTCAGGTCTGCCAAGGCTTTGCCACACCAGCCTGGCTTCCAGAACGCCATCCCTTCACACACACAACAACACAAACATGCATGAGACAGCCTTACCGCGCCTCGAGGCAGCGTCTGTGGCGGGAGGCCGAGGCGCAACCTGGTCTGCTTGTTCGTCAGTCTACACATCTCCAGGAACTCAAAGAAATCGTTGACTTTGTCCACGCACAACTCGCAAATGAGCGGAGGCATTTTGTCATCTTGATGGACCTGTACACACAAATTTTGTTTTTATTCAAATGTCAACGCACACTTAAAGTTTACTGAGGCGAGGTCTGAAGGTTTTGGACACAAACCCATATCCCGTTGCCCAATAGTGGACTCAGGATACGCGTTTTGGTTGATTTCTTAGAGGTTGCATGAAAATAAAATATTCAATGGTGGTTTGTTTCCACAGAAGCGTTATGACGACCTGCCTGGCGCAGTGGTGAGCGCTGTGGTCTTATAACTGGGAGGTCTCGGGTTCGATTCCCGGCGGGGGAAGTTTAGGAATTTATAATTTCTAAATTGTCTCTGGTCTGGTCTGGTGGGAGGCTTTGGCCGTGGCTAGTTACCACCCTACCGTCAAAGACGTGCCGCCAAGCGATTTAGCGTTCCGGCACGATGGCGTGTAGAAACCGATAAGGGGTATGGATTGAATTTACAATGCTATACCCCTTCCAAGTTAGCCCGCTACCATCTTAGACTGCATCGTCACTTACCATCAGGTGAGATCGCAGTCAAGGGCTATCTTATCTCCGAATAAAAAAAAAAAAAAAAAAAAAAGAAGCGTCCAAGTTTGTACAGCTAAGAGTGCTACATAACGTCAATGCCACCCTGGGTGCGGTGTTATCGGTCATCAGTCGTCGCTGCTTGGTGCGTCAGCTCAAGAGGTTAAAGTAGGACGCTTCCAATCACCATAACAAGTGACTTGTTTACCATCTCACAACAAGGTTTGCAACTACATCTGGGGTAACTTCTTGGATTTAAGCATTTATCAAGTTAACGGAGTCATCTAAATGCTATAATTACCTCAATTTGAACACATTCGCGGATTTTTTGTTTCAATTCCACTTCCCCGCTATCCAAGTCCACGACGTTTTGTATTATTGGCATTTTGTAGCCGGCACCCGCGCCGCACAGGCGACATGCTCGATAAATCTCGTATATCGACTGTTTCTCTATTTTAGAATTGGCTAAGCCTTCCATTTTCTCATTTCTTTCCGAAAATTAGTCAATAATACAGACGAGTTGCCGCTCAGACGCCATTGATAATGTTGCCAATAAAAAAGAAAACGCACGGCAAATCGCAAAAGCCACATTGATAGAAATGGAATTAGGGATCCGCAAAAAGTATCGATACTTGAGTAGTATCGATACTTGCGATGCGATACCTAGTATTTTCGTACTCGATACTTTTGTTCCGATACTTTACTAGGTATCGATACTTTCTGATGTACTCGATACTTTTTCCTTCACTATTTGATCCTGAATTTATATTACGGGAATCCCCGAATCTCCTAATCAGCGATTATGTGTGAGTGTGGCCAGTTGAGTACTTTAATTGGATCTTGGTATTTCGAAATGGGATGATTTCTTGAATGATATCTTATTATTATTTTTTGAAAAAGTTGCATATTATTCACTGTTTGAACGTAGCTATATTATGTATGACAATAACTTGTACGAGAAATTAAATTTATTATCATTATTTTCTTTATTGATTTCAACTGTGTTGGTACTAGTGTGAAAGTCTAGAGTCTAGACTGTGTTGGTGCTAGTGAAAGTCAAGAAACCAAAATGCCGCCTCCTGGTGGGAGCAGCGATGTCTGGCTAAGTTTCAGAAAGGTTGACAAAACTACTGCTACCTGTAAAATCTGTTTTAAAGTGCTTAAAACGAGTGGGAACACGTCAAATTTGAAGAAACATTTAAACACTCACAGCCGACAGAGGTAAGTACCAACAATCATTCACTGTGTACCTTTACTAGTACCTAACAGCCCGGCCACACTGCGTTTTTCAGCCGCGCGTTTTCGCGTTTATATTACCTTTTGCGTATTTGCGTCTGCTGCGAGTTTTGGCGTTTCTAAAACGCGAAAACGCGCGTTTTCGTGTTTTTATTACCTTTTGCGTATTTGCGTCTGATGCGCGTTTTGGCGTTTCGAAAACGTGAAAACGCGCGTTTTCGCATTTTTATAGCCTTTTGTTCTTTATATTTTCCGTATAGTGAATAAGAATACGCTAGTGTATCTGTCTGTTCCCACGTAGCTCCCTAACGACTACACCGATTTTGATGCAGTTTTTTTCTATTTCAAACACGTGATCGAGATGGATCTTATCTATGATTTACGAATATTTGCTTAGGCGTTTGAAGATCATCAGCTTATTTTCTACTTGTCCCCGCCATATTGAAATTCCTTGTTATTGGACCGATTTCGTTCAAAATCGATATTTAGTCTTCTTGTTCACATCACTAGCACGTTAGTTCTGAGTTATTGCCACGTTGCGTATGCATTAAAAATCCCCGTCCGTGTTTACTAACCACGTTCGGCCCCGTCCCGTCCACGTCCCGTCCCGTCCCGTGCACGTTACGTATGCAGCGGCCTTTTAACACGTTTCCCGAGGCAAAGAAAAAGTACTCGATACTGAGTAGTATCGATACTTTTGATCCGATACTTTCATCGGTATCGATACTTTTGATACGATACTTGGCATCGAGTAGGTATCGATACTTTAAAAAATTTGCGGAACCCTAAATGGAATATATTATTCCATTTCTATCAATGTTGCCAGTTGCGAGTGGGATTTCCCCCGTATATTTTTGTATATTATTTTTCCGTTTTCTATTTTTTATTAACTAACAAATAATTACAGTAATTTACTAATAATAGGTACTTAAATAAACCAAACTTCATGGTGGAAACACTCTATATACCTATACATTACATTCCAAAATAATAATAATTATATTATTATTATTTTGGGTACCTCGCCTACACATATGTTATTTTTTTACTTGTCTTCTATTGGGTCGGGAATCACTGAAAAAGTCTTTCGAAAGTATTTACTTTCCGGAGTTTTATGATAATGAAGAACAAACTACATTTGATATACCTACTATATGAAACGCTGCACGAGGCCTGATATGCAATGGGTTTTTTAATTGGGCAATCTCGCTCTCTATCTAAATATATAAAAGGCAAAGGTGACTGACTGACTGACTGACTGACTGACTGACTGATCTATCAACGCACAGCTTAAACTACTGGACGGATCGAGCTGAAATTTGGCATACAGATAGCTGTTATGACGTATGCATCCGCTAAGAAAGGATTTTTGAAAATTCAACCCCTAAGGGGATAAAATAGGGGTTGGAAAAATCGAATTTAACGTGAGCGAAGCCGCGGGAAAAAGCTAGTCGATTAATAAAATACACATATCATTCATTCATTCATTTTAGGAATCTCGATGACATCGAACTTGAATAATCATATGCGTTTAATGAGAACTGAGAAGCAGTTCTGAACAATTAACAAATGTTAGCTTGTTGACATCACACACAGACACTTCATTTATTTATATTTTATTAAATTAAATACATTTTGTACCAAAATTTTAATTAGTTTATAAATATTTACATTTACAAAATTTCATGATATGGATTCCTTGTTCCTAGCCTCGCAAACTTATCCGAAGAACTTAAAGGCTTGAAAAGAATTTTCATGTTTTCATTTACTTGTTTGGTTGTATTAGAATCCATTTTATCCAATTTCGTTTTAATTTGTTTAATTAATGTTTCAAACAAATTTAAAATGTCGGCTCGGAAACCATCTTTCCATTCTACGAATCGCCTTTTAATTTCTTCCCATTCTGTACTATTTGCAGATTTAATGATGTTTTTATTTAAAATATCTATTAAATTATGAAATGCTGTGGTCTTAGCCGCCAATTTCTCATCGACAGGATCCATTACAACTATAGGATGATTTTTATTCCTTATAGCATTTCTAAGAATTAAAAACATTCCTTTAATTAAATATGTATCTGATACCTCGATATTTTTCATAAATTTTCTTAGTTTACTTTGATTGTCATTATCGATTGCTTTAGTAAAATCAGTTGTTTTTGTAACTTCAGTCAAAGCATCTGCAGCTTGCTTTACTTTACTGTCATTAGCTTGTATTATTGTATCTATTATTTCTGTTATAAAATCACTATATTCTTCCCTATTGCGACATACTCTGAACTTTTTACAAGCATGTATATCTTCTATAACTTTTTGCCTATCAACATTGCGTTGGAAAATTTTGATAGGATTACTTCTAACAAAATTTTCGCCATCCATAGATTCAGATAATTGATGTACAAGTTTTTGTAGTATCTTATTAGATGTATCAATTGTATTTAAAATGACCTTCTGATTTCCTAACACAGTTTTGATTTTATAGTTTTTGTTTTCTGAAAGAAAGTTTTTGAATTGCTCAATGTAACTTTTTTTAAGTGATTTAAATTTGCGCTTTATCCTATCTAGTTGGACTGCTTTCATTATATTATCAAAAATTTTGAGATTTTGATTAAAAATGTGCAGTGTGAAACCGAAAATTTTTGAATCATCCTTTACTTTGTGATCTCTATCAGTAATATTTGTAGGAACTTGACCACGTACTTTATTTTTATGCTTTTTTTGGTAATATTTATTTTTCGCATCTAGTAAACCTGATGTCCCAACATTATTTGCAATAATTTCATGATCTCTTGAATTCTCTTCTACTTTTGTTCTTAATTCTTTGGGATTATTTTCGTCATTTACTTGAATGTTAAACGTAAACTGAGTACTCTGATATTTCAGTTTATTGGGTGGATTATTATTTTCACTTCCAACCGTCAATTTAAATTTTTCAATATTTTCATTTTCTTTGCTTATACCAAACTCGTATACTTTAGTAAACGTTTTCTCTCCTCTTTTGTATGTTTTGAATTGGTCACTACTTTGATTTTCCAGTGAACTTGCTGATTTAGTTTTTGTTTCATGCAATTCACTAATTTTTGATTTCTGTACCTTTTCGTTTTCAAATTCATTTTCTTTTCTAAACATGTCTTGTAAGTTATTGAAGAATTTTGATACATGTTGTGTTTTCACAGTAGTTTCTTCGTAAGAAATTGGTGAAAATTTATATTCATAATTCCATTTTGGACCCAAATCTATCAGACCTTCAATTTCAATACCGAAACCACAGGCGTAAAAAGGGAAGCCTAAAAAAACACAATCTGTACAATATTAATTATTCTTAAAATGTATTTAAATAGCGACTATAGATAGATAGAGTTTCAATTTCAATTTCATGAGACAGTGATAACTATCCTATGTAACATGAATTTATTGTATTCTGTTCTACGGTGTTTCCACTTTATTTGTGTCTCAGTCATGTCTCAAAGTGAATAGTTTAATATTGATACTCAATTCGATGCCTCAACATGGGTAGCCTGAGTAGTCATGCTCTCTTTAAACATTTCTGTGGTGGTGTCGTGTGATGCGGGTTGTTACGTTCCCTCAAATATGGTTGAGCGAAGCAATGGCTGGATCATGCGTCATGCTCGTGAACGGGTGCCACCAACGGGAATGGGTCTGCTTTTGCCTGCCTGTGTTGACATGTATTGAATTGTATTTATTTGTATTTTTATTGTATTTATTTTTACTTGTATTGTACTCAGGAAAATTCATCGTGGAAGCACTGAATACATAGCATAGTTTCAATAACAATTGTAAAATTTTTTTTTTTTTTGAAAAGAGCAACCGCCGAGTTTCTTGCTGGCTCTTCTCGGCAGGAAAGGCATTCCGAACCAGTGGTAGATTCATTGACGATTCAAAAGTGCTTGTAAAAAGTTTATTTGAATAAAAAATATTTCTATTCTATT
The DNA here is from genome assembly GCA_933228805.2 of Hipparchia semele. Taxonomy (NCBI): domain Eukaryota; kingdom Metazoa; phylum Arthropoda; class Insecta; order Lepidoptera; family Nymphalidae; genus Hipparchia; species Hipparchia semele. Next base: position 3,432,306 of record OW121735.1, on the reverse strand, counting down.
CTATTCTATTCTATTTATAAAACATTTTCTGTTTGAACAATTTTGAATTTCAATCAGTAAACGTTGTTATTCCTGAGTTTGGTTATTTCCTTTTTAGAATTCTGTTTTTAGTAAGCTAGCATCGTATATTTTTGTCATCTATGTTTGTCTATCCATCAATTTGTGACAGTAATTTTATTCAAAAACTATTTTATCCAGCATTAACTTCTTTTTATTTTGTAAATACTTTTGTAACTCACCCGTATGCCTATGAACATGTATAAAAATTTATAATATTAAATTTTACATACCTAGTATGTATGAAAATATTATTTTTAAAGTCATTCCTATGCCCGTTAAATAAAAATAATAAAACTGCTTTATGTGAATTTTACGAGTAGATTAAATTTTATTTTCATCAAGACTGAATTTGATTATTTATTTGATCGAAAGAAAAAAATCAGTTTGTGAAATGCTTTGTACGAAGTATGCTGAATGGTATACATACCGTTAGTCAATAATTCAATATTAAAAATTTATTTTCATCCTTTCTTTCTTAATTACTTTTGAACAAGACCAGTAAAATCGGGTAATTTTTCGTGTTTAACGGGCAACACTGGATCTTCGTGCCTCGTGGTCTGTGTCCTACTTTTTTTAGTTTGTACGTGCTCTGCCGTAGACAGAGAAGGCAATAGACCAAGGTACTGTGTAACCGCGACTGAAATAGAGATAACATGACGTAACGATGACGTCACATGACAAGTTCGAGTTTAATGTTGCCACAATAACTGCACTCCCCTAGTACCCCAAATTAGATGGAAAATTCTTCCCAGGATTTTTGAATAAAACGACAAAACAGATGCTGAACTGTTTTATTTTTTAAATAACATACCTACACATATAAGGTTGTCTGGGAGAGACATACCTATTAGGGTAAGCTTCTTAATATTGTGTGCAATAAAGAATTTATTATTCTTTATTGCACACAATATTAACTTCAACCACCATTTAAAAGTATAAAATAATTTTAGTTTGTACACGTAAGTCGGTTTTTTAAAAATATTTTTTTTTTACTAAAGTTTTTTAATGTAGTTTCATAGGACCAATTCACTAGATAATTATTTGCTCCTTAAAAAAAATATTGAAATGCCGAATAGAAATTTAGCATATGTGAGTCACTTTGAAAAAAGATGTATGTAACACAAAGGAAAATTTTTTTTCGTTACTAGTAAGAATGTTACACAAAATAATTTTTAATGAACAGTTAAAATTTTCCTTCGATCGAGTAATGCTATTGAATTGCAACAAAAATTGTATATTTAGACATCAAAATCATCATTAATGAAATTAACAGTATATTCCTTTTTTCAGGCAGTCGTATAAAACTGCAACTCTTCATAGTTTAAGTTAATAATTATTTAAAAAAAACATTAAAAATCTGCCTCGAGCTATTTAAAAATGGCTTTAAAAATTAAGAACTTTGTAAATAAAATAATTCTTAAGATCGCCAACAGTTCTCGACTGGTCGTTGGACATTCGAACGAAACTTCAGGATGATTCAGAACAGTAACCGACACTATCTAACTGAATACACTTTAATCATCGCCGACATATATTATATTCTAGTATCCATCATCTTTCTTTTCTTTTCTCATAATATTCATTTCTTCCATCACGACTTTATTTTGTTTCAACAAAAATTAAAAAAAAAATTGAAAAAGTAGCCAAAGTAACCCGCCGTTACGGTATGTCAGAGGACATTACTAAAAAAAACCTATCTCCGTGCCAAATTTCAGCCATATCGGTTTAGTGTGGCGTATTGAGTAACAAACATCCATATGTTTGTTACTCAATCACGCCACACTAAACCGATATGGCTGAAATTTGGATGTATGTATGGATGGCCATACATACATTCAAACTTTCACATTTATAATATAAGTAGGATAGGGAAAATCGGGACATTGTATAGGTACCTAAAGCTGGCAACACACATAGATACTAAATTTTCTTATTAACTGTCAGTTTGTTTCGCACAAAAGTGTGTCGACCTTGAAAAAAATTGGTTACACGATGAGGGACAAAAAATTGGGTAGCTGCGTCTCTGTTTATCACATTAATAACTTTATTTCTGCTCTCTTTTTAGTGTGAGTGAGAAAGAAATCGTCACTGACTCTATGTCTTCTCTCTCTACGTGCTCTGCACTCTAGGGATACCCTATAGTGCCAAAGTGTCGATGTATATCATATCGATAATTAAAGAGAAAAAAAAACTTCGATTTAACCATGATTTAACGGTGCTTTTTGAGTAACATCTTTTGTACTTTATTAAATTATATTGTGTCTGTTTTTGGTAGTGAAGTTGAATAAATATTGATGTATTATATTTTACGCATTTTAATTATCAAGCACGTACCCACGACCTGTTTTTTTGTGTCTGGAAACAGCAAGCAGCCAATTTAGAAAGTTTATTGCGAGTTCTTGAATCAGTCCGATTCGAAAGGTTTTTGGAACAATTTGTCGAATCGATCCAGATTTCGATCTGAAAAATCGATTATTTTGCTCTAAATAATCGATTTCAAATTGCATGCCTAGCTTCGGTCTTGCTTAGGTCTGTGGACTCTTTGGATTTGTCGTCTGTGTTCATTGAATTTGTTTGCGTTGTTATATTTTGCAAAAGAAAGAAAATTAAATTTATAAGATTTCTGTGAATCTAAATCATTACCAATACCGTAAGTTAGTAAAGTATTTTTGTTGTACTTTGTTTTTAAACTTTAAGGAACTTGAACGGAAATTTCTCACCCGTAAATCATAACCATATCTGTTTAACCACCTAATTTTTATTCTCCAAAAAGTTAAAAGTACGCTGAAAATTAACAAATTCAGCATAATTAATGGAGCACATGGTGTTTTTTTTTCATTTTTAAAAGTAAATACTTAATTTAACAGATATTATTAAACTACCTTCTATAAGTGTAATACATAATTGCGTCACATTTAGCAAAGGCTTATTGCGAAGCTTATTGCTGAAAAAGATAAGCCTCACGCCGATTCCAAGTTGAGTATGTCATTAAAATACCCTCATAATTAGTATTCGAAAAATTTGGGTAAGAATATTTAGAACGAAAAAAAAAAACGTTGCAAAAACCGGCTAAGTGCGAGTCGGACTCTGACCCGAAGGGTTTAGTACATACCACAGTAACAGCGATTGATAAAATCGAGCTTAAAAAATCACGCAAATATCAGATGAACAACTGTCAAAATGTTAAACATATGGGTGAAGGCATATGCCAGGACAAAATTATGAGCACATCATCCAGCGTGACAAGAGATATCATGCGATTCAAATGAAAGTAGGACTGTCAAACAGCCATTTTATATTTCTGTCCTGCTCATATAAGGTTTACACTGAGTGAGATAGAAACAGAAAATGGCAGCTTCTCATTCCTATTGTCATTTGAATCACATACGTGATCCCAGCCATTCCACATGGGCATTAAAGTCCCCGAGGATCACCACCTTGCAGAAGGAACATGCTCCAGCACATAGTCCACCGACCTTTGTACGAAAAGGTCATGGTGCCATTTGCATTTATTAGTTCCAGAGACACTCTTATGCCAAAAGTGGTGGTTCAAATTGTCATCAACTATAGTTCTTGCAATTCACGAGGGTGCGTCTGTCTTGAAATGAAGTTTTAATATTAGTTTTCAATTCGATGCCTTAACATGGGTAGCCTAAGTATGTCATGCTCGCTTTAAACATTTCTGTGGCAGTGTCGCGTGGTGCGGGTTGTTATGTTCCCTCAAATATGGTTGAGCGAAGCAATGGCTGGATCATGCATCATGCTCGTGAATGGGTGCTACCAACAGGAATGGGTCTGCTTTGACTGCCCATCTTAACATGCGTTGGATTGGTGTACCTATGTATGCATTTTTGCATTTTTGAAGCTTTATTATGGAAGCACTGTATACATAGCATAGCTTTGTAAAAAAAAAATTTTTTTTGAAAAGAGCAACTGCTGAGTTTCTATCCGGCTCTTCTCAGCAGAATCTGCATTCCGAACCGGTGGCAGATTTATGACGTGTCATGAGAGCTACAAGTTAGCCTACATGAAATAAATTAAATTTGAATTTGCGTGGCTCATGGTTGTGTGTGTGTGTCGTATCTATATAGATGGGAGCGAGAGTTTGCTCAAGCCTGCCCGCTCCCACCTAGGTTCCAGACAGGCACGCATACTTACACAATGTACATGTACACGACGTAACCACAAGTAAAGCTCACGTGCCTTCATGAGTTGAAAGAACCATACATGAAAGAAAGTTTTTTTATGTTGTTTCAGGTTGCACCATGGTGCTGTGACATCTTACATGAGAAAAGGAAGTATAATTAAAAAAAAGAAAAGTGCAAGGATACGCTGACATCATGTTCAAAAACCAGACATTCGGAGCTGCCTCTACTGGGTTTGGTGAGTCTATTATTTTTAAGTTGTGATTCAAATTCAAATTTTATTTATTTCATATAGGCTAACTTGTAGCTCTTATGACACGTCATAAATCGACCACCGATTCGGAATGCAGATTCTGCTGAGAAGAGCCGGCAAGAAACTCAGCAGTTGCTCTTTTCAAAAAAAAAAATTTTTTTACAAAGCTATGCTATGTATACAGTGATTCCACAATAAAGCTTCAAAAATGCAAAAATGCATACACCAATCCAACGCATGTCAAGACTTTTTTATTTCTTTACTAGCGGACACCCGTGACTTTGTCCACTGCTTCAATTCACAATCGAGAGTTCCTAGATCCCCACAGTTTAGGTGGGCAGAACCGAATCATCAGGATTGAGCAGTTGGAACCCGAAATTTTTATAGGAGCATCTCGCAAAGTTTTTGTATTGATTAAAAAAGATCCACGCAAATAAGTTTAGAAACGCAATTCCTTCTCCTCCTTTTTCAACAGTCGGTTAAAAAAGTAGCATGTTACTTCCGATAACATCAGCTGTCTACCAGTGAATGTCCAGTCAAAATCGGTCCAGCCGTTTTCGAGATTAGCGGTTACAAACAAACCCTTCAATTTTAATAGATGTAATACTGCCCTTCGCAATGTCTACGCCTTTTTTATCAAAAAAAAAATCAATAACCCAGCTGCATAGCTAGCATGGGCAGGAGATAAAAATTCTATCCCCCGATTTTATCCACTGACAGGGGATAAAATTATCTTCTCCCTATGCTAAAGCATGGCAACAGTGAAGGCGAAGTTAATTCTATAAGTATGTCCACTGAGTGTTATTTCCACCGCTGTGCCCATGCTCGACGGGTGGATAAAACTAAGCGAGGGGATAAACATTTTATCCTTTTCCCGGGGATAAAATTTCTCCCGCCCATGCTACCAGTGCTGGACAGTGCACGCAGGTCTTCTCTCGAAAGAACGGTAGCCCGGTTAAATCGAAAACGTTTTCGATTGTTCAATTGGGTATTTGACCTTTTTTATAGTATATGTAGGTACTTAACCCATATATGCCCCATATATAGGTTCTTTCAACGCCAGCGCGAGTACGGCGTCGCCGTTCAGCGGGTTCAAGCCGACGGCAAGCACCAGCGCGTTCGGCGCGCCGCCGGCTTTCGGCGCCAACGCGACCCCCCAAGCCACCACTGGAGGGGGTAAGTCGTATTTTTCATCACTTCTCCAAGCTAAATCCATTTAGCTTTCTGGCTGCGCTGCGGATTCTATTCTATAGAAATACTTTATTAGTCAGGTTTTTAAAAATTCTGTTTTTCTGTAGATAGAGATTCATTTCTTTATATTTCTTTATATTATATTATTTTTTATTCTATCATTCTATGATAAATGAATGAACGAATATATGTTTATTCATTCATTCATTTATCATAGAATGATAGAGATAGCAATATGGTCTAATAGATTTTAAGTGTAGGTTAACACTTCAATAAAAAATAAAAAAAAAAATAAAAATAGCAATATGGTCTTCTCGAAGCAAAAGTTATATGTATATTAGCTAGCTTATCTATTTTGTGGACAACTGAAACAAAGCCGATCGCTTTCAAGCAACTTTGTCATTAACTGTGTAATAGCGTCTACTTAATTATTCTACCGTAGGACTATTCGGCTCAACGAATACTACAGGCGGACTATTCGGTAACACCAACACGCCATCCAGCTTCGGCCAAAGTAGCGGGTTCGGGTTTGGAGCTAACACTTCAGGCGGGGGTCTCTTCAGCAACAATGCCGGCACCGGACTATTCGCCGGTAACCAGAACACAAGCAGCTTTGGCGCCAAACCCTCGGGTAAGTGGAACCTTACGGCTATTTAGCTTAACAATTACCACAGGTGGACTATTCGGTAACACGAACACATCATCCAGCTTGGGCCAAAGTTGAATGTCTCTCCAGTTCAAGTGGAGGTGTCTTCAGTAACAATACTAGCACCAGACTAAATCATCTAGTTAATGGAATAAGTCAATACCCTTCCTTCTGCTAATAAGTCTTAGGACTATTCTGCTCAATAAAGTGTGACCGTCAACAGACACTCGGCAGATGTGAAACATCAAAAAATGATAATTAAAGAAAACAAATATGGAATAATAAAATGAATAAACTAGCTTTTGCCCCCGCGACTTCGCGTGGAATTAGATTTTGGGGTGGAATTTTCAAAAACTGTGACACACGTACTTCTTTATTTTTAACTGATAGCTCAAATACCAACTTTGATGGAAACAGCTTGAAAAATGACGGAGTTTCATATAAACTTCCATCCCCTATTTAAACCCCTTAGGGGTGGAATTTCCAAAAATCCTTCCTTAGTGTGCGCCTACGTCATAAAAGGAACCAACTGTAAACATTTCAAGTTTCTAACTTCAGTAGTTTAGGCTGTGCGTTGATATCTCAGTCAGTCAGTCAGGACTTTGAATTTTATATATATAGATGAAAACAGAGTTTCGGTGGTAATCTGCGTTGAAGTTGAAAAGTTTGCAGTATTTTTATATAATTCATTTGCCCTCAGGCTTTGGCTTCGGCAGCACCACCACCACTGGCACAACCGGCGGACTATTCGGCTCCGCGCCTTCCACATCCACTGGACTATTCGGACAACAGAACAACACCCTTGGCGGCACTGGACTATTCGGAAATACTACAGGTGACAATTACATACAATTACAGGTTTTTAAGATAGCTGGATACTATGATTTTAAGATAGGAGTGCCTCGTTGGTTCTGGGTTTGATTCCCGGGTCGGGTCAATGAATGTATTGAGTTTGTCAAGAAATTCTCAGTACTAGACCGGAGTTAGGAAGTCGGCGGTGATCTGCGGTTTCCAGTCCGCACCTTTAACCGTTAGGCTATTGAGGCTCTAAAAGGATCTCTATTAAGGCCCAAGAGACGGGTCTGCCCGCGAAATTCAAATTTAATTTGGTTTTTCGCAATTTGTAAACCAATACGACAAAGTAGGCTTATGGTATTCAAATTGCGATAATGGCAGTATCATCTTCACAGGTTTATATACTAATCTTAACGTAGAAATTAGTCAAAATAATGAGTTTGACGTGAGCTACTCACAAAGTAGTCATTATTTTGATTAATTTCTTAAACTGGATACTTTTACGTAAAGATTAGTATATAAACCTGTGAAGATGATACTGCCATTGGCGCAATTTGAATACCATAAGCCTACTTTGTCGTATTAGTTTACAAATTGCGAAAAACCAAATTAAATTTGAATTTCGCGGGCAGACCCGTGTCTTGGGCCTTAAAGGGATTAAGGATATTAGTAAGGATTAGTGAGGGTAGTAAGGATTTATATATGTACTTGTTAAGCCATCGAATTGAGTATTAATATTAAACTATTAATGTCTTAAAATGAATAGTTTAATATTAATACTCAATTCGCTGCCTTAACATGGGTAGCCTGAGTAGTCATGCTCTCTTTAAACATTTCTGTGGTGGTGTCGTGTGGTGCGGGTTGTTACGTTCCCTCAAATATGGTTGAGCGAAGCAACGGCTGGATCACGCGTCATGCTCGTGAACGGGTGCCACCAACGGGAACGGGTCTGCTTTGACTGCCCATTTTGACATGCGTTGGATTGGTGTACCTACGTATGCATTTTTGCATTTTTGAAGCTTTATTGTGGAATCACTGTATGGGTAGTTCTACGATAAGAGGTAACTTGTGCGGCAATCAGTTTAAAATAAAAATTTTACTTTATATGTTGTTATTTTTTGCAATGAAACACATCACCTAAATGTACTTTATTAAATAACATCACGATTCAATGCCTAATTAAAGTATATTTTTCTGAAATTCCTTATAAAGCCTAAAAAAGTCTCTAACCTGGCCTGTCCCTCTGTCGTTTTCAGTTTAATTTGAAACGATACATATTTTTTTTGTATCAGTTATTAAACTAAAGTATGTTAAACACAAATTTCAATAAATGTATTTAAGTATTGTTAAGGAAAAATAGAAAAATATTTATTTATTTGCAATATATTTTACACTTTACTTTTGTCCCACTGTTTTTGGGCATCTACTCTAGAAAATTTCATTCCGCTACTACAAACACTAATATAAAACGGCTATATTCCAAAAATTGCTCAAAGTCATCTACGGACGTGAAGTTAGTAATGCAAAACACGTGAGCCGTTAAGAGCGCCGTCATTTATTAGTTGTTGCGACCGTTGATTCGAAGTAGTCGTTTCGCGAGGTCATTGTGTCTCTCACCTGGCAAGTCATAAAAGTTATATTATTCATTCAATTTATTTGCATTTACTGGTCTAATTTAATAATGATGGACTAGTGAAAGTGTGATACATAATGTACCGAAAAACTTCTTATGTCAATTAAAACAATACAATTTATCATGAAAACGTCTCTCACCTGCCATATTTCACCTGGCAAGATAAATGTCAGGAGAGAAACTTGTTGACCAGGGGAGATAAGGTTAGTGCAAACAAACAAAGTCAATAAAGTCAACAAAGTCAACAAAGACAAAAAGTCAAAAAAAGTCAAAAAAGTAAAAAAAAAAAGTCAAAAAAAGTCAAAAAGTCAAAAACCGTCAAAAATGTCAAAAAAGTCTTTTTTGACTTTTTTTGAATTTTTTGAATTTTTTGACTTTTTTGATTTTTTAATAAAATATGCATAAAGTGACTTGCCCTTACGTGAAAAGATAAATAAATAGGACAAAAATCGTAATATAAGTGTTTAATGAAAAAACAGCTACTTTTCTCCGTAGCCGTATTCTCTATGGACTTAGGACCTCTTATCGTAGAATCACCCGTATACATAGCATAGCTTTGTAAAAAAAAAATTTTTTTTGAAAAGAGCAACCGTTGAGTTTCTTGCCGGCTCTTCTCAGCAGAATCGACCTGACGACCTCCCTGGCTCAGTGGTGAGCGCTGTGGTCTTATAACTGGGAGGTCTCGGATTCGATTCCCGGCGGGGACAATTTAGGAATTTATAATTTCTAAATTGTCTCTGGTCTGGTCTGGTGGGAGGCTTTGGCCGTGGCTAGTTACCACCCTACCGTCAAAGACGTGCCGCCAAGCGATTTAGCGTTCCGGCACGATGGCGTGTAGAAACCAATTAGGGGTATGGGTTGAATTTACACTGCTATATCCCTTCCAAGTTAGCCCGCTACCATCTTAGACTGCATCGTCACTTACCATCAGGTGAGATCGCAGTCAAAGGCTAGCTTGTCATCGAATAAAAAAAAAAAAAAAAAAAGAATCTGCATTCCGAACCGGTGGTAGATTTATGACGTGTCATAAATTTTGATTTTGATTAGTGAGGGTAGTAAGGATTTATTTACGTACTTGTTTCAGGTGGCTTCGGCCAGCAGGCGGCTTCGGGCACCGCCCACGTCAAGTACAACCCCGTGGTGGGCACCGACGTGGTGGTCAAGTCAGGCACCTCACAGAATGTCAACATCAAACACCACTGCATCACTTGCATGAAGGTAACATCTATTTGACCATGTTGGAACCAGCGTGTGTACCGCAAGACTGAAGCCTGTGGAAGTCCATGCAAGAAGCCTTTCAAAATTATTTATTTCATGTTTTTTTTTCAAAATTTTTTTTTTTTTTTTTTATTTTTTATTTTTATTCTATGACAAGATAGCCCTTGACTGCGATCTCACCTGATGGTAAGTGACGATGCAGTCTAAGATGGTAGCGGGCTAACGTGGAAGGGGTATAGCACTGTAAATTCAACCCATACCCCTAATCGGTTTCTACACGCCATCGTGCCGGAACGCTAATCGCTTGGCGGCACGTTTTTGACGATATGGTGGTAACTAGCCTCGGCCAAAGCCTTCCACCAGACCAGACCAGAGACAATTTAGAAATAATAAATTACTAAATTGCCCCCGCCAGGAATCGAACCCGAGACCTCCCAGTTATAAGACCACAGAGCTCACCACTGCGCCAGGGAGGTCGTCAGGTAACATCTATTTGTTGGAACCAGCATGTGTACCGCAAGACTGAAGCCTGTGGAAGTCCATGCAAGAAGCCTTTCAAAATTCCAAATTATTTATTTGTGGCTTTTTAAGCTATTGCATAGCTTCTATCGCGGGCCCTGAGCGTGGAGACCGAATGCAGAAATTCCGTAACGAAAATAACCTGACACGGGACCCCTCTCACCGCTAGATGGCGTTGATAAAAAACGCTATGCAATAGCTTTACCGCGGCAGTCCCCGAGTGCCACACGTCTTTTTTTTTTTCAGTGTTGACCTACACTTAAAGGAAATATCTTAATACATTTATAATATAGATATCTATACTCTATACTAATATGTAAAGCTGAAGAGTTTGTTTGTTAGAACGCGCTAATCTCAGGAACTACTGGTTCGAATTGTAAAACTATTTTTGTGTTGGATATTTCATTTATCGAGGAAGGTTTTAGGCTGTATAACATCACGCTGTGACCAATAGGAGCGAAGCATCAGTGAAAAATCGCGATCATAATAACAGAAATTGACGCGGACGAAGTCGCGGGCAACAGCTAGTATATAATAACATATCAAAATTCCGAAGCCGGCGGGATTCGAACCCACGTCTCTCTGGGAATCGCGCCCGAGTGTGTTAACCGTTACACCACGGCCGAACCACACGTCAGCCACGAAATTAGTGATATGTATCTACTTTTTCAATCAGTTTTATAGCAACTGTTAGCGACATCTAGTAGCGACACATTACAGTCGATACCAATTCCTTCAGAATCAAGTTATAAGCGCGTATACTCAACCCCACAAAGGACTTTTTGCATTTTACGCAGACGATAGTATGGTGTTACATAAAAAGAAGCTTGAAGAAGTTCGCCTAGAGGATTACTTTTTCATTTAAGAGGGTATACGTTATTTTCTATAATGAGGGTACTCCCTGATTTTTGCTATAAAAGTGATAAATCCGCCAATCAAATATAATATCTATTGTGCTAGGAATATGAATCCAAATCGCTTGAGGAGCTTCGACTGGAGGACTACGCAGCGGGTCGCAAAGGAGCCCAAGGGGGCATGTTCGGAGGCTTCCAGCAGACGGAGAACAAACCTTTATTTGGAGGATCCAGTAAGTATGCCTAATAAATATGGTTGAGCGAAGCAACGGCTGGATCATGCGTCATGCTCGTGAACGGGTGCCACCAACGGGAATGGGTCTGCTTTGTGTCTACCCATCTTAACATGTGTTAGGTTGTGGTAGGTGTGCATTTTTGAAACTTCATTGTGGAAACACTGTATGCATAGCATAGTTTTGTTACCTATTGTAAAAAAAAATTTTTTTTGAAAAGAGCAACCACCGAGTTTATTGCTGGCTCTTCTCGGCAGGAAGGGCATTCCGAATCAGTGGTAGATACATCGACGATTCAAAAGCACTTGTAAAAGTTTATTTGAATAAAAAATATTTCTATTCTATTCTATCTAATGTTTGCTATCACCAACCATACCTTAATCATCCCCTAAGGATGGGTCTCTTTTTTTTCAATGACAAGTTACAAGAGACTGTCTAAGATGGTAGCGGGCTAACTCGGAAGGGGTATGGCAGTGTACATTCAACCCATACCCCTAATCGGTTTCTACACACCATGGTGCCGGAACGCTAAATCGCTTGGCGGCACGTCTTTGACGATAGGGTGGTAACCAGCTACGGCCAAAGCCTCCCACCAGACCGCAAATTAAAAAATAGGCATATTTTTTTTTTATTCGATGACAAGATAGCCCTTGACTGCAATCTCACCTGATGGTAAGTGACGATGCAGTCTAAGATGGTAGCGGGCTAACTTGGAAAGGGTATGGCAGTGAAAATTCAACCCATACCCCTAATCGGTTTCTACACGCCATCGTGCCGGAACGCTAAATCGCTTGGCGGCACGTCTTTGACGATAGGGTGGTAACCAGCTACGGCCAAAGCCTCTCACCAGACCACAAATAAAAAAATAGGCATAATTCTACTTTATAGTATTAGTAATTTTTTTTAATCCAGGTTAAAGTTCTTTTTAAAAAAAAAACAACTAGGTCAAATCAAACACATTGACATCTGTGTGTGTTTCAGCGTTCGGCCAACCGGCGACTACCAGCGCGCCTAGCCTCTTCGGTGGCGGCATCGGATCGACTTCGGGCTTCGGACAGACCAGTCAGTATCCCTGCCAAAACATGCGCAAACATGCATGCATGCCTGCGCATCCGTGCACGCATCCATGCATACCACAGTGTAGATTTAATCTAAATTGTAACGCCCCGACGTTTTGTTCAGCGCATGCATGCATGCTAGCGGGTAACATGCACGTATGTACTTGCCCATGCCGTAGCAAATCTGTTGATACGGAAAAATGCCTGACAAGCGGCACAAAATTTCACACGTGCATGTTACCCCACCAAATGTTTTCCAACAATTTTTGTAATGGAACGGACCGTTTCAACGAAGGAATCTTAAGTTTAGTCCACAACTCGCTTCTGGGTGCCAAAATGTCGTTAGAACTAACGAATTCCACGTTTGACGCCACCCTGAAAACGTTCAACAATTTCTCTGGTAAAATATTGTACGCCCAGGAATATATGGTGCTCAGAGTTCTATTCGATAACTCGAGAAAGGCTTTGGATCATGCTAAGAAAAGTTTTGCCATGGCATCAAAAGCTTATGATTTTTCTATCTGCCAAAGAAGCAATGGCACAGCTAGATCAGGAGTAGCTTCTTTCATGTTTATAAACGCTAATAGGACCCTCAATGATGTGGACGTTTATATCAAAAATTTTAATAACAAATTTGAGCCTCGTCTCTTTTACAACGTGCCTACCTTAATGTCGATAAGAACTGAGTTTAATTCTGTGGTAAGCGCTTTAAATAATGCCAAAAGCGCTTTAGAAATGGCCATTCGGGATCTTGGTGTTGATAAGATGTTCCCACTTGATTTTACCGCGAATAGTAGAAACAAGTACACTTTCGGTATACCGTCTAATTCGTACGCCTTGAATAATTCGAGTGCCGGCTTTACTTATTTTGGTACCGGGGCTAACTCTCATGGTCCCAAGTTTCCAACACATGGTACGGTGTCTGGTTCTGCCTTGAGTAGCTGTAATTCTTTTGGTGCTGCATTCAATTCTTCTGGTGGGGAGGTTAAATCTTCTGATTCTGCGTTAGATTCTACTAACACCAAATTGAATGCTTTTGGTACTTCATTTGATTCTACTAATGCTGAATTCAATTCTCTTGCTACACCATTTAATTCTTCTGATTCTGCGTTTGGTTCTACTAACACCAAATCGAATGCTTTTGGTACTGCATTTGATTCTGCTAATGCTGAATTCCACTCTCTTGGTACAGCATTTAATTCTTCTGATTCTGCGTTTGGTTCTACTAACACCAAATCGAATGCTTTTGGTACTGCGTTTAATTCTGAATTCCACTCTGTTGGTACAGCTTATAATTCTTCAAATGCTGGTACGAAGGACGATTCTTCTAGTAAAAATTGGTTTAATTCGGCTGATACCGGGTTCAAAGGTACAAGTTTCAATTTGAGTACGAGATCTGATCAGAAATTTAGTGATACCGCTGTGAAGTTTGGTAATACTGACAAGAAAGCTAGTGGTATAAAGTTTGGTGGTACTGGTATGAAGTTTTCTGATACAGACAAGAAATGCATTGACACTGATATGAAGCTATGTAATGCCGCCAGGAAACCTAGTGATACCGGTATGAATTTTGATGACAAGAATACTAGCAATATGAAGTTTGGTAATACCGGCAACGTATCTAGTAATAGTGGTTTGTTTTGTAATGCGAACAAGAAATCTAGCGATAGTGGCATGACGTTTTTTGATAAAGACAACTTAAATAAACAAGAATTCATTGATACTGATATGAAGCTGAGTAATGCCGCCGAGAAAACTAGTGACACTGGTATGAATTTTGGTGATAACGATATAAAAACTAAAGATATGAAGTTCGGTGATACTTTGAAAAACTCTAACGGTAACGGTAGACAGTTTAGTGGTTTCATGAACTTTGGTGATGCTGCCAAGATATCTAGTTATAACGCTATGAAGTTTGGTAATACGAACAAGCAATCTAGCAATACTAGTATTAAGTTTGGTGGTACTGGCATGAAGTTTTGTGATACGGACAAGAAATACATTGATACTGATATGGAGTTATGTAATGCCGCTAAGAAACCAAGTGATACAGATATGAATTTTGATGGTAGTACCAAAAAAACTAGCAATATGAAGTTTGGTGAAACTAACAAGATTTCTAGTAATACCAGTATGAAATTTGGTATTACGAACAACCAATCTAGCGATAGTGGTATGCATTTTGGTGTTCCAGATAAGAAATGCATTGATACTAGTTTCAAGTTTGGTATTGGTGAATGGAAAAACACTAGTCCCATTGATGCGCCTAAATCTGATGAAACCGGTAAAGATTTTGATATTAGTGGATTAGCAAATATAGGTTCACAGTTTATCAATGCTGGAGCTAGTTCTACTGACAAAACCGAGCTGATTAATAATTTTACTGGTACTAATACAACCGGGCCTGTAATAGACATTGTACTACTTACATTAAAAGATACTCTTATAGAGATCAGTGATACTGATATAAAATTAGATGATATCAACAAGAAATTTCGTGATACCGATGTTAAATTTGCTCGTGGTATCGATATAAAGTTTGGTTCAAGTGGAGTTACAAATACCAGTTCTAAGAATGACAATGCTGGAGCTGGTTCTACTAATAACGAATTTTCTGCAGACGAAAGTAAGATTGACAAAGATGATTTTAAATCATCACCTGAAGATGACAGTTTGGGATTTGAAAAAGGATCTAAATCTGAAGTTACTGACCCCAAATTAAATGGGGCAGATATTAAAGATTCAAAATTTGAAAATAATATAAGTGACTCTAATGTTCTAAGTCAAATTCTTGCCGATATCAACAATAGGCCTGACTCTGTTCGATCAGCTAAAGTTTTAATAATAGATCATGGTAAAATCGTGTATAAAAAGACTGTGGTGTTGTTGCCGAATCATGAAATTGATAAAAATGGGACTCATTCTAAAGATACTAATTTTGAAATTGATAAAGGTGAGCCTAATTCTCAAAATGAGAGTCTTGAAATTGAAAAAGGCGATCTCGCATCTGGAGATAAAAGTCTTGAGATTAATAGAAATGGAACTGGTTCCAATGATAGTAGTAGTCTTAAAATTGATAAAGGTGCCCCTAATTCTGGAGAAGACATTCGTAATATTGGAGAAAATGGCCGCACACCTGACGATGAATATCTTAAGAATGATAGACCTGGGACGGGTTCACACGATTGTAGTCTTGAAATGGATAAAGGTTGCTCTAATTCTGGGGAGGACAGTCGTAACATTGAAAATTATTGCACTCCATCTGGAGATGAATGTCTTGAGATTAATAGAAATGGAACTGGTTCCAATGATAGCAGTAGTCTTAAAATTGATAAAGGTGCCCCTAATTCTGGAGAAGACATTCGTGATATTGGAAAAGATGGTCGCACACCTGACGGTGAATATCTTAAGAATGATAGACCTGGGACGGGTTCACACGATTGTAGTCTTGAAATGGATAAAGGTTGCTCTAATTCTGGGGAGGACAGTCGTAACATTGAAAATTATTGCACTCCATCTGGAGATGAATGTCTTAAGATAGATAAAGATGGGGCAAGTTCTAATGTTAGTCTTAAAACTGATGAAATTGACTCTAATAATCTAAAGGAAAGTCTTACTGCTAAAGACGACACCGAATTTGGGAGTAAACGTCTTGAGATCGACAACGATGACACGGGTTCCGACGTTGGTAGTTTTAAAGTTTTTGTTTAGGGGCCCCAATTCTGAGGACAGTCCTAACATGGAAAAATATGGTTGCCCTCCCAGCTTCCGTTTTTCCAACTAACTATAACGTGGGTAGAAACAGATTATGGGTCTGGGTTGAATGTACACTCCCATACCCCTTCCCAAGTTATCCCGCTACCATCTTAGACAGCATCGTCACTTACCATCAGGTGAGATCGCAGTCAATGACTTACTTATCATAAAATAAAATAAACGTAATTTTGAATTTTTTTATTCGCAAAATTTATTCCAGTAGAAAAATCATAAGTTAGAATTTTATACATCTAAAAAATTGACAATTTGTCTTTGTTTTTTTTTTCTGAAATATTTTAATTCCTCTTCTTCTTGTACGATAATTATTTTTATTTTTAATTTTCTTTGTATACTATATTGATATTTTCATTCGTGGATTTAACTAACTATACTGTGTATTTTTAAAATAATTAAAGAAATAGAAGTAAAGTAAATGAATAAACTTTGTAATAACTTTATATTATTATATTTCACGGGTGGCCAACCGGTCTATAGCGGCATTTATTCGAGTCAATCGCGGCATGACTGCAAATCTAGCGAAAGATACTCAGACGCAATGCTCACACTGATGTTACGAACAAGTAGTTAGTAACTAGTTACTAAGGGCGCGAACAAGCCAAGGATGCCTCACTGCGATACCTCGCGGTCGCGGTTTAGCTCGCTACCTCGATGTCACCTCCATGTAAAACAAATGTATGCAAACAGACGAGCGCGAACATGCCGAGAAACATCGATGTGAACCGCGATGTATCGCAGTGAGGTATCCTTCGGCATGTTCGCGCTCGTCTGTTTGCATACATTTGTTTTACATGGAGGTGGCATCGAGGTAGCGAGCTAAACCGCGACCGCGAGGTATCGCAGTGAGGCATCCTTGGCTTGTTCGCGCCCTAAGGGTAAAAACATGCCAAAGATGCCTCACTGCGATACCTCGCGGTCGCGGTTTAGCTCGCTACCTCGATGCCACCTCCATTTAAAACAAATGTATGCAAACAGACGAGCACGAACATGCCGAAGGATACCTCACTGCGATACATCGCGGTACAGCGAGGTATCTTCGACATGTTCGTGCTCGTCTGTTTGCATACATTTGTTTTAAATTGAGCCTCAATAGCCCAACGATTAAAGGTGCGGACTGAAAACTGAAAGGTTGCAGGTTCGAATCCCACCCGTTGCACTATTGTCGTACCCCACTCCTAACACAAGTTTTCACTTATTTGGAGGGGAGAGGAGAACATCAGTCAAGTTCAGCTTGGCTGATATTCTTTAAAAAAAGAAATGGAGGTGACACCGAGGTAGCGAGCTAAACCGCGACCGCGAGGTATCGCAGTGAGGCATCTTTGGCATGTTTTTAACCTAAAAATTCAATTTTATCTTTTCCCTTTTAATCAAATAAAACATACTTCATAAGTAACTTGTACTGTTTCATTTATCAAGAAGTATGTAATCGGTAGATCTTACAGGGTTTGGTCAGTAGATCTTAGCTCTAATAAAGTTGGCCACCTTTGTTATATTGTTATAATTATAATAAATTATTTATAATTTATAATAAATTATAATTTACTAACTGATGCCCGCGATTTCGTCCGCGTGCAAATAATTTTTGAAAATCACTCGGGATCCCTTTGATTTTTCGGTATATAAAAAGTAGCCGATGCAATAACTATAACCATGTAAAAAAACACGTCGATCCGTGGCACCGTTGCTGCGTGATTGAAGAACAAACCAACAAAACAATAAACACTTTCGCGTTTATAATATCTGGAAGGATATTATAATTTATAACTACCTTAAACGAATGTAAACAAGATTTTCACAATAAAAAGTTTGAAAAAACTGTTTGTTACTAATACCTTTCCCAAAGTTTTTAGTTTCTTTCATTATCAGAAACTCAAACTCAAAATCAAAATTAATTATTTCATGTAGGCCAACTTGTGGCTCTTACGACAAGTCGAGATTCTACCACCGGTTCGGAATGCTGATTTTGCTGAGAAGAGCCGGCAAGAAACTCAGCAGTTGCTCTTTTCAAAACAAAAAATGTTACAATATGTAGCTTATCTATCTTGTGGACAGCTTAAGCAAACCAGATTGCTTCCAAGCCACTTTGTCATTAAGGAATTCATTAACTGTGTAATGACTTCTACTTATTAAATGTGTCTCTCACTGTTTAAATTTATGTATTTACTAGCTTTTGCCCCCGTGACTTCGTCCGCGTGGAATTAGATTTTGGGGTGGAATTTTCAAAAACTGTGACACACGTACTTTTTTATTTTTAACTGAAAGCTCAAATACCAACTTTGATGGAAACAGCTTGAAAAATGACGGAGTTTCATATAAACTTCCATCCCCTATTTAAACCCCTTAGGGGTGGAATTTCCAATAATCCTTTCTTAGTGTGCGCCTACGTCATAAAAGGAACCAACTGTAAAAATTTCAAGTTTCTAGCTTCAGTAGTTTAGGCTGTGCGTTGATATCTCAGTCAGTCAGTCAGTCAGTCAGTCAGAACTTTGAATTTTATATATATAGATTTATTTTACTCTTTATTAAAACAACAACAACAAAGAAAAAATATATATTATAAAAGAGACAAAAGGTATGACACCAAAAGGCGGCCTTATCGTATGTAATGGTAAATCTAGCAATTCTTTCGGAATCTAGTTTATAAAAGTGTTTACTCGATCCCATCATAGACCAGCATGTTGGCATGTTTTTTATCTTGTTTTGGACCATTAATAAGTATAGCCAGAGATTAGTAAGAAGTAGTTAGAAGTAAGATGAAATAGATCGCTTTATGTTACGCTTATAGATAGATAGCTTTAAACATTTCTGTGGTGGTGTCGTGTGGTGCGGGTTTTTACGTTCCCTCAAATATGGTTGAGCGAAGCAACGGCTGGATCATGCGTCATGCTCGTGAACGGGTGCCACCAACAGGAATGGGTCTGCTTTGACTGCCCATCTTGACATACGTTGGATTGGTGTACCTAAATATGCATTTTTGCATTTTTGAAGCTTTATTGTGTACTTTGTAAAAAAAATTTTTTTTTTTGAAAAGAGCAACTGCTGAGTTTCTTACCGGCTCTTCTCAGCAGAATCTGCATTCCGATTCGGTGGTAGATTTATGACGTGTCATAAGAGCTACAAGTTAGCCTACATGAAGTAAATAAATTTTGAATTGATTTGATTTGATAGATCATTTATTCACCAAAATACAGGTACAATGTTATGTATTATGGAAAATCGAGCCTAATACATTTTACCAGGACTGGTGTGTGAATATTATACAATGAAATATGACCGACAACGCTCATTGAGCGAAGAAATAGAACAGAACCCGTTGCGAGCTATTTTTAACCGATTTCCAAAAAAGCCCTCAATTCGTCGGAATCTTTTTTTTTATATGTACGCTCCCCGATTACTCGAAGACGCCTGGACCGATTTGGTAAATTCGTTTTTTGTTTGAAAGGGTATACTTTTTAGGAGGTCCCATTGTCATCAGGTCAGGATCTGATGGAATCCCGGAGAAATCAAGGGAACTCTTCAAAATTTATAGGCACAATTGATATACTTTGTAGTGGCGTTTGAAGTCGGTTTTGTAGAAAGGATTGTTAAGTTTGTATTATTACTGGAGAGTGCACTTTAAGAGCTTCAGAATCTTGTGCCTCCTCCGTTCTACGTATAGCAACATATTACAGCATGCTATCTTTCCATAGCACACAGCAAGTGCTACATACGTAGGCGCGGTGGTGCTACGGTGCTATAAATATCACGCGCTGTAGGCGGTGTAGCACACTGCGCGTAGCAGCGGCGCTGAGGCGGCCGGGCAGTTAGCAGATGCATTTATCGCAACTCGCAATAAACATGCTATATGATTTAGCATGTTGCAAGACAGCGCGCGCGTCGGCCGCCCACAAGCTTCCTAATTAAAGTTGCTATAGCATAGCATTTTTTATAGCATGCTAAAATTTTATAGTTTATAGTCAGTAGCATGATATTGATTTATAGCATTTTTGAACAACTCTAGTTCTACGACTGCTATTTTCTCTATCAACCTATTAGATGTCCACTGCTGGACAAAGGTCTCTTGCATGGACTTCAAAAGGCGTCGATTTTGCGCCGCACGTATCCAGCGTCTCCCTGCGACTTGTGTGATGACATCGGTCCGCCTAACGAGGAGTCTGCCAACACTGCGCTTCCCGGTGCGGGGTCGCCACTCCAGCACCTTGGGTCCCCATCGACCATCAGCTCTTCAAACTATGTGCCCCGCCCATTTCCACTTCAGTTTCGCCACTCGCTGAGCCATGTCAGTGACTCTGGTTCTTGTCACCTGTTTCGACGACCTCCCTGGCGCAGTGGTGAGCGCTGTAATCTTGTAACTGGGAGGTCTCGGGTTCGATACCCGACGGGAGCAATTTGGGAATTTATAATTTCTGAATTGTCTCTGGTCTGCTCTGGTGGGTGTGGAATGGCTACGATAATAGTGCAACGGGTGAGGTTCGAACCTGCAACCTTTAAGTTTCTAGCCCGCACCTTTAACCACTGAGCTATTGAGGCTTCAGTATTTGTATTTGCGCACACTAGTGCACTATAGTATCTCACATGCAGATAGCTAATCCCAGTGGAGATTTCACTCTTGCCCTGAGCACTGGTGAAGTCTAGATTGGAGCGCGCTTGCTTAGAACTTGCCTATTCACTCTTGCTTTAGGTAAGTACTGGAACTTATAGGTTTTTTTATTCGATGAAAAGATAGTCCTTGATTGCGACCTCACCTGATGGTAAGTGACGATGCAGACTAAGATGGTAGCGGGCTATCTTGGAAGGGGCGTGGCAGTGTACATTTAACCCATACCCCTGTTTCTACACTCGTGCCGGAACGCTAAATCGCTTGGCGGCACGTCTTTGACGGTAGGGTGGTAACTAGCCGCGGCCAAAGTCTCCCACCAGACCAGAGACAGTTCAGAAATGATAAATTCCCAAATGAACCCCGCCACAAATCGAACCCGATACTTCCTAGTTATAAGACCACTGGGCCAGGGAGGTCGTCAAACGTGAAGTTAGGTTTTTCAATACCCTTGGAGAAAACCTTTTTAAAAAGTAGATTTAAAGTAGTCTATGATACACGTTGCTTTGTTACAGCATGATTGAAGGACAAACCAACAAATGAACACACTTTTGCATTTGTAATATTATTAAGGATAGTAAGGATAACAACTACTGGACGAATTATTATGAAAACTCACAACGTAGTAAACTGCGGAGTGCGCCAAGCTACAAGTACATGACGTACCTCTTCCAAGGGCCTAAATTCAGAGAGCGCGAAAGGATAAGAGTTACGTGATAGAAAGAGAAAAGTTTTTATTTGAAATCTTTTACTCTATCGATTAGAACAAAACCGACTTCTAACGCCACTACAAAGTACATACATCAATTGTGCCTATAAAATTCGGAGAGTTCCCTCGATTTCTCCAGGATCCCATCATCAGATCCTGACCTGATGACCATGGGGCCACCTGGGAAGTATACCCTTTCGAACAAAAAAAAAAAAAGAATTTACCAAATCGGTGCAGGCGTCTTTGAATAATCGGGGAACATACAAAAAAAAAAGATTCCGACGAATTGAGAACCTCCTCCTTTTTTTGGAAGTCGGTTAAAGATAAAATAAAATGATGCAGTTTTTTTTAATTCTCATTATTTAATACGGGACTTTTAAAGATGACTTTTATGTCAGCCCCATCGGTAGACACAAAATATTACAATTAACTGTATACAAAATCAACTACCTATATATAAATGATGCAGTTATTCTTATAAAAAAAACTCAAAACCCACAGCTGGTACTCGACGGCACGTATGCAAAAAATAACGTTGACGCGTTGCTCCTTGTCGTGTGATTGAAGGACAAACCATTGTTTTATTACAGATACCTTCTCGTTCGGAAGCAATGCGCAAGCGAACACTAACACCACGGGCCTGTTTGGAGCGAACAAACCCGCTTTCGGAGCGACTTCCACCACTGGTAAGCTTGTCTCCCCCCGCCCCCTGCTCCCCACCCCCTCGCCACCTGTGTCACGCCCCCTGTCCCCACGCTCCACCCCCACGCCCCCTCTCCACCCAAACCCCCTTCTCCCCCCACTCCACCTTCCCCCTCGTAACCTCCTCCCTCTCCCCTCACGCCCCCCTCTCCCCACGATTTATTGACTGGGCTTTTCCGTGGTTGCAGGCACCGGTTTGTTCGGCGCGACGACGACGCAAGCGCCCGCTTTCGGCACCAACACGTCGACTTTCGGCTTCGGGAGTAACACGCAGAATCAGGTAAATTACATATATCATACACAATTTAATGACGACCTCCCTGGCACAGTGGTGAGCGCTGTGGTCTTATAACTGGGAGGTCTCGGGTTCGATTCCCGGCGGGGGCAATTAATAATTTCTTTATTCTCTCCAGTCTGGTCTGGTGGGAGGTTTTGACTGTGGTTAGTTACCACCCTACCGTCAAAGACGTGCCGCCAAGCGATTTAGCGTTCCGCACGTTGGCGTGTAGAAACCGATTAGGGGTATGGGTTGAGTTTACACTGCTATACCCCTTCCAAGTTAGCCCGCTACCATTTTAGACTGCATCGTCCCTTACCATCAGGTGAGATCGCAGAAATGGGCTATCTTGTCATCAAATTAAAAAAAAAAATATTTACATTATTTATTTACATACAACAATTACAACAGGGCCCCAAGTCTGCTATTTTACATGTCATTGTCATTGAACCGCAATACAATTACAATTCAATTATCATTGTTCCAAAATTTCGTAGTCTACTAATTCACAATGGTCGTTCGATTTCTTATAATTGGATTGTAATTCAATGATACCTCGGTATTGGCATTAGCTTAAAAAGCGTTTGCCGAAATGAGTTTCAAAAAAAAACTACAAATTAAAAACGTTTATTTAAGCTAGATTCAAAGCTAGATGTGTCAGTGGCAAACCATCGGAAAACAATTGTGACGCCATTGAATTAGTAGACTACCAAAATTGCTAAAAGTAGCAATTGGGATGTCATTGATAGACAAATGAACTACAATTGCAAAAGCAGACTTGGGCCCCGGGAGTGATGTCATGGGTTATCTTGTCATGAATTTACGACTACTATTTTTATTATTTATTATGTTAACTATTTGCTAAATAGTACTATTTATCGTGACTAACAGTCATCCGAAACCTTTGGATCCACGGAAGACCAGCGCTATGCCCGTGCTTTTCCCACAGGGATAGCGTATGCTGAGTGGAGTCCATTTTGGGGCCACATATATATTTTTTTGTTTTTTTTTGTTCTGTATCTCTCTCTGTCGTTAATTGTGCTGTGTTCTCAAATAAACTAATATACCGTTCCGTAGAACAAAGTCTCATCCGCTAAATTCACAACTTGAAATTTGAGCCTTAAAAGTTACATCTGCAAATTCAAATTCGAAATTAATTTATTTCATGTAGGCTAACTTGTAGCTCTTATGACACGTCATAAATCTACCACCGGTTCGGAATACAGATTCTGCTAAGAAGAGCCGGTAAGAAACTCAGCAGTTGCTCTTTTCAAAAAAAAAATTTTTACAATTGGTAACAAAACTATGCTATGTATACAGTGCTTCCTCAATAAAGCTTCAAAAATTCAAAAATGCATACGTAGGTACACCAATCCAACGCATGTCAAGACGGGCAGTCAAAGCAGACCCATTCCCGTTGGCGGCACCCGTTCACGAGCATGACGCATGATCCAGCCGTTGCTTCGCTCGACCATATTTGAGGGAACGTAACAACCCGCACCACACGACACCACCACAGAAATGTTTAAAGCGAGCATGACATACTTAGGCTACCCATGTTAAGGCACCGAATCTGCAAGGCTCAAATCTCAAGTTATGAATTTAGCAGATGAGACTTTGTTCTACGGAACGGTCGAAATGTTTTTTCTTTCTTTCTTTCTTGATTAAAAAAAAGCTTTCTTTACAGAGTGGGGGTCTGTTTGGTGCTAAGCCGGCGACGACAGGCTTCGGCGCGGCGCCCGCTAGCACGGGCTTTGGCGCGTTCGGCGCTGGTGGCTTGTTCGGCGCCAAGCCGCAGCAGACCACCGCGCCCACCTTCGGCTCTGCTGCGCCCGGTACGTATCTCACCGCACGGCTTCGGCGCGTTCGGCCTCAGGGGCTTCTAAGCCTCCGCTGTCCGTCCGTTAAAAATGACTAATAAAAAAATAATAGTAAAATGCATTATGTAATTTTAGGGATCAGAAGCGGGATTTATTATGATTTTAGCAAGTCAGAAGTGGAAAAGGATAATAACAGTCAGGATCCATTCAGTCAGCACGGGTGAAGAGAGAATGCCCACGCGAGCGACTGTGTACTCGCTTTTATACATTAAATTTCATTGTTCTACCCACATTATTGTGGGTAGTTAGGACTAAAATTGAGAATACACAAGTGAGTCTCCTAATAGTAATATTAACTATAACTAAAACCCACGTAGGCAACACACAAAAACTGAAAACCAACTAAAGAAAAAAAATTTGCTTTTTTCTGCACAGCTTTCGGCACATCAACGGGTTTCGGCACCAACACAACGGGTTCAAGCCTCTTCGGCGCCAACACGTTCGGGAAACCCGCCACCACGCAACCCTCCTTCGGGTTCTCGCAACCTACTATGGGTAAGTGCTGCCTTCTAAGTACAACAGGGTGTCTTCTATCTTCTAATTACGTTAAGCTTCTTAGAATGGGAAGCACTGACCTCTATCATCTATGATTATGATTATGATTGATTATGACTTGCTGATGTGATTTCGTTTTTGAACCTACTTAATTGACGCCATTTTGGCGTTGTTTTTTTTTATTTTTATTCGAGGACAAGAAAGCCCTTGATTGCGATCCTACCTGATGGTAAGTGACGATGCAGTCTAAGATGGTAGCGGGCTAACTTGGAAGGGGTATAGCAGTGTAAATTCAACCCATACCCCTGATCGGTTTCTACACGCCATCGTGCCGGAACGCTAAATCGCTTGGCGGCACGTCTTTGACGGTAGGGTGGTAACTAGCCACGGCCAAAGCCACCAGATCAGACCAGAGACAATTTAGAAATTATAAATTCCTAAATTGCCCCCCCGGGAATTGAACCCGAGACCTCCCAGTTATAAGACCACAGCGCTCACCACTGCGCCAGGGAGGTCGTCTAAAAAGCGTTGTAAGTATAGATACGAGTGTCTCGGGAACTAATAATATTAATATGAAATCATAGATATAGAGGTCATCATAGATTATGACGGGACAAGCTTTTATCACTAAATAGTATAAAACAAAGTCGTTTTCTCTGTCCCTATGTATGCTTAAATCTTTAAAACTACGCAACGGATTTTGATGCGGTTTTTTTTAACAGGTAGAGTGATTGAAGAGGAAGGTTTATATGTATAATAACATCCATTAACAGTGAATAACATAGGCTATATATTTTATACCCGTGCGAAGCCGGAGCGGGTCGCTAGTATATCATATAAATTGTGTAATGACGATACGAGTTGATAATAAAAGTTTTAAAAGAAAAGTTTATTTTATTCTTTCATTCGTGTATAAAAAAACAATATTTTTAGTGCATTTAAATAAAAGCTTGTTTTAAAAAAGTTTTTTTACTTTTAATTTATTTTTACAAATGTAATTACATATTACAAGTTACATTTCCGATTGTAATTAATGAATATCCACATTTTGAGGATATTTTGTCTGGTGGGAGGCTTTGGCCGTGGCTAGTTACCACCCTACCGTGAAAGACGTGCCGCCAAGCGGTTTTGTTTGCCAGCTACCATCTTAAACTCCATCGTCATTTACCATCAGGTGAGATCGCAGACAAGGACAATCTTGTCATAAAATAAAAAAAAATTCACAGGTCTCGGCACGGGCCTGAACACGTCTTTCCAGAACAAGCCGGCGGCGCCCGCCTTCGGGACCCTGGGCGGCGGCTCGCTGTTCTCGCAGAACACCGCGCCCGCCAACAACACTTTCAGGACTGGTAATTTAAAAAATAAGGATTTAATTTAATTTCTCATTCACAATAATGCCCCAGATTCATTTATTTTATTTTTAACCGCGCAGTTTCTTGCTGGTTCTTCTCGGTCGGAACGGCAAAAAAAAAGATATTCATATTCATATTCATTTATTTTTGCATTCCAATGTCATAGGTACAATGATTCTTAAAACTAGAGACCACCCTTTAGATTAGAACCCCGTTGGGGCACAGCAAAATATTGGCTTAGTAGAGAGACGGACGCCAAGTTACTCGTTAAGGAAGTCATTTATTTTATAATAGGCTTTATCTATAAGAAATTTTTTTAGGGAATTGATAAACGCCGTATCATTCTTAGTTTCTTTTATTTTACTAGGGATTTTATTATATATTTTAACGTACATCGGGATTCCGACGAATTGAGAACCTCTTCCTTTTTCAGAAGGTTAACAGCTGTTTAATTTTGATACAGACACTTCAATTTTATGTATTTGTATAAATATACATAAAAAAAGTCCATCCATCACCAGTGGTGGATTCATTTGACGATTCGAAAGCACTTTGTAAAAGTTTATTTGGATAAAAAATGATTCTATTCTATTCTAAATAATTTACCGAATTTGATAATTCTTTTTTTGTTATAAATTGTGTACTATTAGAAATATTTTGTCCAATTTTGGTGAAGATCTGCTAAATATTATCGGAGATAGAGGACATAACTTCTCGCGGATAGTAGCAAGTCACTCTAAACTTTTTCCACGCAGACGAAGTCGCGGAAATCCGCTAGTATGATTAATATGATTGTTACCCACAGGTCTGGACTCTGGTCTGGGCGGCGGCGGTCTGTTCGGCAACACCTCTACTTTAGGCGGTTCCAGTTTAGGCGGCATTGGTCAATTCAACACCAACAATAGCTTGACTGGGTAAGTCTTATCTGGTGGGAGCCTTTGACTAGTTACCACCCTACCGCCAAAGACGTGCCGCTAAGCGATTTAGCGTTCCGGCACAACGGCGTGTAGAAACAGATTAGGGGTATGGGTTGAATTTACACTGCCATTCCCTTATAGTTAGTCCACTACTATCTTAGACTGCATCGTCACTTACCATCAGGTGCGATTGCAGACAAGGACTATCTTGTCATTGAATAACAAAGAATCCATTTATGTTTTATTATCTCTGCATCGCATTACTCGTTGTTGCTTATCGTAAAACTACATGTTGAAATTTTATTGGTTGTACTCCCTGAAGGAGGTGAATGTGCTCATGAAACTGAACAACTTTCCCCAGGGAACATAGGTCGAAATATGAAAAAAAAAATTGGACCCTACAAAATTGTCGATCAGCTGATTGATTTACTATGGGAGTTCCAAATTTTTTTTTCACATTTCGACCTATGTTCCTTGGGGAAAGTTGTTCAGTTTCATGAGCACATTCACCTCTTTCAGGGAGTACAACCAATGAAATTTCACCGTGTATATACTAACCGTCCACGTTAAGTTGGCCGCCATCGACCGTAACAAAATGATATCATACCGTACCGTTGACAAGAAAATAATAATTGTATTTTTTACTGTAACCACGACTGTGACGGAATTTATCTTCTCTGGCAACGCTTTTCATGGCAGTGACTGACAATGAACTTAAATGTCGAAAGGCGTAATTTTTATTTTCTTATTTTTGCCGCTTGAAAGAAGTCATTAATTAAAGTGATTAATAATCTGCGCTGTGCAAAACTTTTCCTTTTTTACTCATCGTTGTAAAAAATACAATGATTATTTTCTTGTCAACGGTACGGTATGACGTCATTTTGTAACGGTCGACGACGGCCAACTTGAGATGGAAAGCTATGACTGCTGATCTATCATGTTTTGTTTGCTAACAGCGGCGGTCTGTCGGGCGCGTCCGCGGCGGGCAACGTCCACGAGCACATGCTAGCGCTGGCCGCTCGCCCCTACGGCAACACCGGCCTGTTCAAGGACCTGTTACCCGACACCTGTGAGTGTAACGTCCTACCGACTGCGCCACACACCTTAATCACCTTATCATATGTCAAAACGAGCATAGTAATGTCCCCGTCCCTATGGCAACACCGGCCTGTCCAACGGCTGCCCTATATTTGTGAATGCAACGTCCTCCCGACTGCGCCACTCCGGCTATAGCTATGTTACTAACTAATCAGATCGGCAAACCTTATCAAACGTCAAAACGTGCACAGTAAAAAAAATTGTATTGCAGCTTGTATAATTCCGCCGTCCCTATGGCAACACCGGCCTGTTCAAGGACCTGTTACCCGATACATGTGAGTGTGACGTCCTGCCGACTGCGCCACTCCGGCTATAGCGATATTACCAATAAATCACACTCAAAAAATGGCAACTTGTATATCGTCCGTGCCTATGCAACACCGGCCAGTTCAAGAACCTGTTACCCGACACCTGTGAGTGTTTGGGGGTTTCTTGTAAGGTATTAATTAAAACCCACGATTAGGAATGAGAATAGAATAGAACATTTATTTACAAATCTTAGCCTACGATATACAATTATGGACTTAACCTACTACATACATCAAATGAGTAAACGAATTACATAAACCAATAGAATCACTTATTGACTAGCGCACGCGTGAAGCGAAAGGTCCGTTGACCGTTCGGAGGATATAAATTTAGCCCGCACGCCGGCGCGCACTCAGTCATCGGACAGCAGCGGCGGCGTGCGGACGCGGAAGAGAAGAAGCTCCGCACCCTGATTACGTAAAAATTTGCAACAGCAACAGCAATAGCAACGCGACAGCGATCGGTCGCAAAACGTCACTAAAAATCGTATTACGGAAGCCAATCGCACGTCTATTGCTCACGTGTTGATACTAGCGCCACTCGCGATAGGACGGCAATAGATGTAAACAAAATACACAGTTTTTATCGTCGTCAGTGGTTGAATTGTTATATTTTTTATTTGTTTTGTGTTGTGGTCTGTGGTAAAACCCTCTCGAAGTATTTGGACTTCCTTTCTTCTCCATCAAGCATCTCTAAAGAAGAAAAGTACATTTTGCAATAGGCGAGCAATAGACGTGCGATTGGCTTACGTAATACGAATTTTAGTGACATTTTGCAACCGATCGCGTAGTGATTGCTGTCGTGTTGCTACTGCTGTCACTACTGAAATTTGACGTTTGAAAAGTGACGTTTGACAGCAGAAGTGACGTTTGACAGCAACGATTGTGCAATTTACGCCTGTCGCGAACCTGTCGCGAGATACGTAATAACCCCGCCGGTATGCGTACCTATTTTGTTTCCAGCGTCAACAGCAGAGGACGCGCTGAAGCCGACGAACCCTCGCGCGGTGAAGGCGGTGCTGGACGGCGCGGCCTACCGCGTCACCTCCCCCCCTCCCACCGCCACGCGCCTCAAGATATTCCCGCGCCCCGTCGCCTGCGCCAGGGACAAGGTACACCCACTGTTGGGTATTTGCAGCGTCAACAGCAGAGGACGCGCTGAAGCCGACGAACCCTCGCGCGGTGAAGACGGTGCTGGACGGCGCGGCCTACCGCGTCACCTCCCCCCCTCCCACCGCCACGCGCCTCAAGATATTCCCGCGCCCCGTCGCCTGCGCCAGGGACAAGGTACACCCACTGTTGGGTATTTGCAGCGTCAACAGCAGAGGACGCGCTGAAGCCGACGAACCCTCGCGCGGTGAAGGCGGTGCTGGACGGCGCGGCCTACCGCGTCACCTCCCCCCCTCCCACCGCCACGCGCCTCAAGATATTCCCGCGCCCCGTCGCCTGCGCCAGGGACAAGGTACACCCACTGTTGGGTATTTGCAGCGTCAACAGCAGAGGACGCGCTGAAGCCGACGAACCCTCGCGCGGTGAAGGCGGTGCTGGACGGCGCGGCCTACCGCGTCACCTCCCCCCCTCCCACCGCCACGCGCCTCAAGATATTCCCGCGCCCCGTCGCCTGCGCCAGGGACAAGGTACACCCACTGTTGGGTATTTGCAGCGTCAACAGCAGAGGACGCGCTGAAGCCGACGAACCCTCGCGCGGTGAAGGCGGTGCTGGACGGCGCGGCCTACCGCGTCACCTCCCCCCCTCCCACCGCCACGCGCCTCAAGATATTCCCGCGCCCCGTCGCCTGCGCCAGGGACAAGGTACACCCACTGTTGGGTATTTGCAGCGTCAACAGCAGAGGACGCGCTGAAGCCGACGAACCCTCGCGCGGTGAAGGCGGTGCTGGACGGCGCGGCCTACCGCGTCATCTCCCCCCCTCCCACCGCCACGCGCCTCAAGATATTCCCGCGCCCCGTCGCCTGCGCCAGGGACAAGGTACACCCACTGTTGGGTATTTGCAGCGTCAACAGCAGAGGACGCGCTGAAGCCGACGAACCCTCGCGCGGTGAAGGCGGTGCTGGACGGCGCGGCCTACCGCGTCACCTCCCCCCCTCCCACCGCCACGCGCCTCAAGATATTCCCGCGCCCCGTCGCCTGCGCCAGGGACAAGGTACACCCACTGTTGGGTATTTGCAGCGTCAACAGCAGAGGACGCGCTGAAGCCGACGAACCCTCGCGCGGTGAAGGCGGTGCTGGACGGCGCGGCCTACCGCGTCACCTCCCCCCCTCCCACCGCCACGCGCCTCAAGATATTCCCGCGCCCCGTCGCCTGCGCCAGGGACAAGGTACACCCACTGTTGGGTATTTGCAGCGTCAACAGCAGAGGACGCGCTGAAGCCGACGAACCCTCGCGCGGTGAAGGCGGTGCTGGACGGCGCGGCCTACCGCGTCACCTCCCCCCCTCCCACCGCCACGCGCCTCAAGATATTCCCGCGCCCCGTCGCCTGCGCCAGGGACAAGGTACACCCACTGTTGGGTATTTGCAGCGTCAACAGCAGAGGACGCGCTGAAGCCGACGAACCCTCGCGCGGTGAAGGCGGTGCTGGACGGCGCGGCCTACCGCGTCACCTCCCCCCCTCCCACCGCCACGCGCCTCAAGATATTCCCGCGCCCCGTCGCCTGCGCCAGGGACAAGGTACACCCACTGTTGGGTATTTGCAGCGTCAACAGCAGAGGACGCGCTGAAGCCGACGAACCCTCGCGCGGTGAAGACGGTGCTGGACGGCGCGGCCTACCGCGTCACCTCCCCCCCGCCCACCGCCACGCGCCTCAAGATATTCCCGCGCCCCGTCGCCTGCGCCAGGGACAAGGTACACCCACTTACCCACTACTTGGTATTTGACAGCTGTCAAAGTGCGGATATTCATTGATTACAATCGAAAATGTGACATGAGAATGACATTTGTGAAAACAGAAAATAAATCGGTCTTTCTTGATGATATCTCGAGTATGGATTGACTGATTTCGATGAACTTTTTGTATATGTCAAAGCATAGTTGAGGGCAAGAAGAGCCTTTTACCCCAGAAAAACAGTTACCTAAGCCACGCGGACGAAGACGCGGGCAAAAGCTAGTACCTATATATACCTCTTACATGGATTTTTTTTTTTCAGAAATCTCTTTTCGACGGCTTGGAAGAGTCGGACCCTAGTATAGAAGATAAATTAACTCTAAAGCCGAGCAGGAAACGCCTGGTGCTGCGTCCTAAACCAAGGAGCGAAGAGAACGAGCACACAGACACCAACAGGTAATAGACAACTTTATTTTTCTTCTAATCCTACTAATACGGGTGCCACCAACGGAAATGGGTCTGCTTTGTCTTCCCATGTTGACATGTGTTGGATTATATGTATTGCATTTTTGAAGCTTTACTGTGGAAGCACTGTATACATAGCTTAGTCTGGTTACTTATTGTAAAATTATTTTATTTTTTGAAAAGAGCAACTGCTGAGTTTCTTGCCGGTTATTCTCAGCAGAATCTGCATTCCGAACCGGTGGTAGATTTATGACGTGTCATAAGCGCTACAAGGTAGCCTACATGTAATAAATAAATTTTGAATTTGAATTTAATATTATATATGTTGAAATACTCCTAATAGATTGAAATAGGGGTTAAAATAAATAAAAATAACTTTATTACCAATAAACTATTAAATACAAATTTTTGCCATTGGTCCTCACACTAGGAGGACCTGTATCGTGAAGACCTTATATGATAAATGGCCTTATATGACCTTATATGGTTAGAATGTTATATGAAAATCCTGTGTGGTCATATGATTGGAAGGCGAGACCTTCCGGTCATAAGACCACAAGAAGTTCAATTCCCAATGGAGACAATTTGAGAATTTATAATTTCTGAATTGGTCTGGTCTAGTGGGAGGCTTTGGCCGTGGCTAGTTACCACCCTAACGTCAAAGACATGCCGCCAAGCGATTTAGCGTTCCGGCATGCAGGCGATAGAAATAGATTAGGAGTATGGGTGAATTTACCATACCCCTTTCAAGTTAGTCCGCTTCTATCTTAGACTGCATCGTCACTTACCATGAGGTGAGATCACAGTCAAAAATACAAATCCTTCAAAAAATTCCTGTTAACTAAAAAAAAAAAACTTTATTAGTATGATATTATATGTATGTATTTTGTATATTTATGATATTATTATATGTACATATATAGTTTGTATGTTATATTATTTGCACCACCTACCTCTAGTATCTGTAGTTATGTCCTTTAACACCATTGGTTGGCTGGAAGAGATCGCTATGTAGCGATAATGCTGCCAAATTATATACTTACTATTTATTAAGCTAATTGTGTCTATTTTTATATTATGTATGGTGTACAATTCATTAATTCATTCATCTTTTAATTTGGTTTTAGATCTTTAGAAGAAACGAGACGGGAACCAAACGAAACCTCACAGAACCACAACCAACCGGTTCCGCAACCGCAAGAAACGCACGGCATCAGTAGAGACGATATTACCGCACGCAGCGAGAAAGACCGCACGGCTGAGAGGGACAGCGATAATAATAGTAAGTTTCACTCATGAGAGTTCACCATAATGTTCTCGAAGGTTTGGAAGTCTGGTAACTCGCATTGGGCCAGCGTGGTGGACTATAGCCCTTCTCTGTTTATATTTGTGTGTATGTGTGTGTTGTGTAAGTGCGTGCGTGCGTGCGTGCGTGCGTGCGTTCGTCCATGAGTTCGTGCGTGCGTGCGTGCTTTCATGAGTTCGTGCGTGCGTACGTGCGTGTGTGCGTTCATGAGTTCGTGCGTGCGTACGTGCGTGCGTGCGTCCATGAGTTCGTGCGTGCGTGCGTGCGTCCATGAGTTTGTGCGTGCGTGCGTCCGTGCGTGTATGATTATGTTTGTTACTCTTTCACGCAAAAACTACTATACATGTTTGGCTGAAATTTGGGATGGAGATAGATTATACCTTGGATTGACACATAGGCTACAGTTTATCCCGGAAATTAAGAGAATTCCCGCGGAAATCAAAACGCCTTAATCGTCGTAGACATCGTCATCTTTCAATTCACGAGGGCGCGTGGCTCATGGTTGTGTGCGTGTCGTATCTGTATAAGTGTGAGCGAGAGCTTGCTCGCGCCTGCCCGCTCCCACCTAGGCTCCTGACAGGCACGCACACTTACGCAATGTGCATGTACACGGCGTAACCACAAGTAAAGCGCCCGTAACTTCGTGAGATGAACGTATAGTACGTTTAACTATATTA
Organism: Hipparchia semele; assembly: GCA_933228805.2. NCBI lineage: Eukaryota > Metazoa > Arthropoda > Insecta > Lepidoptera > Nymphalidae > Hipparchia > Hipparchia semele. The sequence continues at coordinate 3,398,302 of OW121735.1, read as the reverse complement.
TGTTTACTATATCTAAATATATAAAAGTCAAAGATGACTGACTGACTGACTGACTGATCTATCAACGCACAGCCCAAATCACTGGACGGATCAGGCTGAAATTTTGCATGTAGATAGCTATTGTAACGTAGGTTTCCGCTAAGAAAGGATTTTTGAAAATTCAACCCCTAAAGGGATAAAATAGGGGTTTGAAAAATCGAACTTAACGTGAGCGAAGCCGCGGGGAAAAGCTAGTTGCGTATAATTTGTAATTATTTTGTTCCAGACTCCGAGACAGCTTTCGACAGACACAATAGCTGGTGAGAAATGAAACCATAACATTTATTTGATAACTGTAAACTGTAACAAAATGAAATGTGAAAAAATTAGTAAAACAATAATAAATAAAATTATAAATATGTCGGAATAAAAAGTGTTTCATAGTAAATAGTGCATATTAGACAGTTTGTTAGATTCGCGCTGTAAAATTTAAGAATTTTTTGCAGCTTAAAAGGTATAATTCTAAAAAAAAAAACGTGTGGCACTCGGGGACTGCCGCGGTAAAGCTATTGCATAGCGTTTTTTATCAACGCCATCTAGCGGCTCACCGTAGAGGAGTCCCGTGTCAGGTTATTTTCGTTACGGAATTTCTGGATTCGGTCTCCACGCTCAAGGCCCGCGATAGAAGCTATGCAATAGTTTAAAAAACAAACACGTAACACAATAAAAAAAACAATGGGTTCAACCATTGACATATAAATACTATGGACCTTGGGTGTAAAGCAAAATTAACGAAAAAAGTGTCCCGAGAAAACCTATATATACAAGTGTACATGTGTATTTTTATAGATTATAGTCTGGGAAATAAGAGTTCCAGCGGGAGCAAAAAACCTCAATCCACGCGAACGAAGTCGCGGGTATCAGTCAGTACTATATAATCTACTCGTATATATACATACTAAAAGCTTGTTTTTAAGCTATTGCATAGCTTCTATCGCGGGCCTTGAGCGTGGAGACCGGATCCAGAAATTCCGTAACGAAAATAACCTGACGCGGGACTCCTCTACGGTGAGCCGCTAGATGGCGTTGATAAAAAATGCTATGCAATAGCTTTACCGCGGCAGTCCCCGAGTGCCACACGTCTTTTTTTTTTTTTTTTAACTTGGCAACATCTCATTTTATTGTACAGGTTGGGCCCAAAACAAGGTTGGAGCGAGAAAGAGAAACCGGCCGAAAACGAATCTACGCCCAGATTGTATCCCAATTTAGGTGAGTGGCAACATTATATAGCATAGCATAGTTTTGTTACCTATTGTAAAAATTTTTTTTTTTTTGAAAAGAGCAACTGCTGAGTTTCTTGCCGGCTCTTCTCAGCAGAATCTGCATTCCGAACCGGTGGTAGATTTATGACGTGTCATAAGAGCTACAAGTTGGCTTACATGAAATAAATAAATTTTGATTTTATCTACATCATAGATACTACCCGTCAAACAATTACAAAATGACGTCATACCGTACCGTTGACAAGAAAATAATGATTGTAATTTTCACTGTAAACTACAACTATGAAAAGTTATGTCGATTAAATAGAAATAGAAATAGAAATATTTTTTATTCAAATAAGCTTTTACAAGCGCTTTTGAATAGTCAATGAATCTACCACTGGTTCGGAATGCCTTTCCTGCCGAGAAGAGCCAGCAATAAACTCGGCGGTTGCTCTTTTAAAAAAAAATTACAATACGTAGGTAATGAAACTATGATTACTTTTTTATTATTTTTTTTATTTCAGACAAAGAGTTGCCGATGCAAATTTCTCAAAAGCGTGCCAGCTGGTAAGCTTTGTAATCTAATTCGATGTTAATGTTATTCGATCTTTCAAAAAAAAAAAAAAGAATTTTCCAAATCGGTCCAGGCGTCTTCGAGTAATCGGGGAACATACATAAAATTTTAAAAAAAAGATTAAATTAAAAGAAAAGACGCGATCGAGAATCTCGTCCTTTTTTGGAAGTCGGTTAAAAAACGTAAAAAGCTTAGGATAAAAACGTATAAAGCTTAGGATCTTATTTTCCTGGATAAAAAGCCCATGTGTTATTCCAGACTATAATCTATCTCTGTGCCAAATTTCAAACAAATCGGTTCAGTCGTTGCGGCGTGATTGAGTAACAAATATCCATCCATTCATACATCCAAACTTTCGCATGTATAATATTAATAGGATTACAAACAGACACTTCAATTATTTATTTGTATAGATTAGTGAAACCATGAAACTCCTGTTTTACTAAAAAGTAATAAAGAGTATACAGAGAAACCAAGAAACAAATTAAATCACAGAATTAAATTGAGCAAAAAAATAGATCACATATTAGATATTAGATGATGCCCGCGACTTCGTCCGCGTGGATAAAGGTTTTTTGATTCCCGCGGGAACTTTTTAATTTTCCGGGATAAAAAGTAGCCTATGTTTTAATCCTGGGAATGAGCTATCTCCTTTCCAAATTTCAGCCAAATTGGTTCATGCGTTGTGGCGTAAAGGAGCAATAAACATACACACACACATACACATACAAACTTTCGCCTTTATAATAGTAGTGTGAACAACAACACAACAGACTTTGACATTGTGAACGAGTTGGGGTTTTCACTCCACACTCCATAGACAATTTTTTTTTTTAATTGGATTTGACACCTTCATTGTTAAAGGCTAACAACAAAGACCCTCCGCAAACCGCCGACAATGAACCCGGACTCCGCCGAAAACTCCGTGCGCGAACTGGGGCTGACGTCAGAGAGGAGCATCGAGGACAAGGAGAACATCGACACCTTCTCCGGTAAGTCGGTTAAGCTGTCGATTCTCTAATAACGATCTGTTACATCCCTAAATTCACTTCATGCTGAGGCACTAGTATTTCAAAAAGTGTAATTCAGCGATATACTCTAATGCATAGCCTCAATAGCCCAACGGTTAAAGTTGCAAACTGAAAACTGAAAGGTCGCAGGTTCAAGCCCCACCCGTTGCACTATTGTCGTACCCACTCTTAGCACAAGCTTCCCTCTTATTTGGAGGGGATAGGAGGATATTAGTCAACTTCAGCTTGGCTAATATTAAAAAAAAAAATGCATGGATTGCTGAGGTGCTATTATTGAGGAAAGTGATATTCAGCAAAATAAATCTCTATAAAAACGTTTGATTGAGAGAATTAAAACCAGTCGTTCTGGTAATTAGCCTAATCGCTGCCCAGCTATGGACCTGGTTTCTGCCCGCAGGTCTGGCCAGCAAGTAAAGCTAAGACCCTGAAATAGTCGCCGTAAGACCTTATTGAGGCCCCGCGAGTCGCGTAATCCAAATTCGCCAAGTGATTTATGTAATAACCGTGATTGTCAGTAAACAGTGCGAAATAAACTTAAGTTCCAGTACTCGCCCGTGTTTTTCTTATGAAACCGCCGAGCCTAGGGACTAAAAGATCGCATCAGTGTAGCGGTCGCAATGACAGCTGATTGGCTGGTATCCAATAGAATAGAATAGAATATAAATATTTTTTATTCAAATAAACTTTTACAAGTACTTTTGAATCATCGATCAATCTACCACTGGTTCGGAATGCCCTTCCTGCCGAGAAGAGCCAGCAATAAACTCGGCGGTTGCTCTTTAAAAAAAAAAAATTTTTACAATAGGTAACAAAACTATGCTATGTATACGGTGTTTCCACAATGAAGTTTCAAAAATGCAAAACAATCCAATACATGTTAAGACAGGCAGGCAAAAGCAGACCCATTCCCGTTGGTGGCACCCGTTCACGAGCATGACGTATGAACGGGTGCCACCAATTGGAATGGGGCTGCTTTTGTCTACCTGTCTTAACATGTATTGGATGGCTTGTCAATGGCGGTTCTGGCAACATTTTTTTTGACGTCTTTAAAATCACACCAAAACATTCGGATACCAGTCAGAAAAATGTACCGTAACGAAAAGGTCTACATCGTCTTACCTTAATAACTACAAAACTATAAGTCTTAGAAACATGAAGCCAATGTCATTATTTAGAGTATATAGTCATCTCGCTGCTAAGAGCTTGAGTTTGAGTTTGCATCGGGGCCGGGCGGGGCGGCGGGGGAGGGGCGCTGCGTAGAATAACCGAAACTGCTTGGCATCAGGGTGTCTGCATTTCGTTTTTGACCCGAATCCCAATTTAATTTTATGAAATCAAACGTGAAATAAATAGTTAAACATTTCTGTGGTGGTGTCGTGTGGTGCGGGTTGTTACGTTCCCTCAAATATGGTTGAGCGAAGCAACGGCTGGATCATGCGTCGTGCTCGAGAACGGGTGCCGCCAACGGGAATGGGTCTGCTTTGTCTTCCCATGCTGACATGTGTTAGATTATATGTACTGTATTTTTGAAGCTTCACTGTGGAAGCACTGTATACTTAGCTTAGTTTTATTACTTATTGTAAAATTAGTTTATTTTATTTTTTGAAAAGAGCAACTGCTGAGTTTCTTGCCGGTTCTTCTCAGCAGAATCTGCATTCCGAACCGGTGGTAAATTTGTGACGTATCATAAGTGCTACAGGGTAGCCTACATGAAATAAATAAATTTTGAATTTCGTTTTGAATTTGGAACAACATCCTTTACCCCTCCGCGTACTCCAACACTGTCTAAAGCCCCTAAAACCCCCCTTTTCTGTCCCCTCCCCAAGGTGCGGGTGAGCTGATGTTCTGCTGTCACTGGACGGGACAGATGTCTCTCACGGCGAAATGTGAGAAGGTCGTACATCATATACACGGTTACCATGGTTACTACTGTTCCTTGTTATATCCTCTCCCTCTGCGTCGTATCCCTCACTGCTGAGGGTCGTGACCCCTCCTCGATAGTCACAAATTACAAGTTATTTCAATATGAAGTATATATATAGTAGTAAGAAGCGAGTGCGAATTTTTTTATTTATTTAACAATTCAAAAATTTTTAAAATAGTTTTTTTCCTTATAAAAACGTATTTACTTGCATATGCATTTAGTAAAAAGCTGTTATTCTGATATTACTAACAGACACTTCAATTTTATTTATTTGTGTAGATTTTGCGGAGGGAATCTTCTGTGCCTGTACACAGTACAGGTACAGAAGATACTGTGTATACTATGTTTAGTGTCTATGGTTGTGTTGATTAGTGTACATATGTGTTCGCAGTGTCGGAAGGGGAGCACGTGCCCGCCCGGGACGCGCCGCCGCACCCGGCCGGGGTGAAGCTGACCCGGGCGGGATACTATACTATCCCGTCTTTGGAGGAGATGATTAGTAAGTGTTTCATGTATATATTAGTTCTTAAATGCTAGATTTCTTTCATATATTTTCTCTAAATATTATTTATCTATTTTTAGGAATCAGAAGCGGAATATGATTAAAATTTTAGCAAGTCAGGATATTAACACTTTGGCCTTATTTACTTTCAATTTACACTCAAATTCACATAATTCAAACAATAATTCAATAGAGAGGTTACATCATGCACAACCGTTACATAATAACACAAATAACACAAATATGAATTAACAAAGGAACAGTCTTACTCCAAGTAGCGACCAACAAGTTTCCCGTTCAACGGATGCAGATAGAATGAGCCTCGTGCACGATTGTGCACTCGCATTTATAGATGCAACCATGCTGCGTCACCCACATTATTTTGGGTAGTTATGACTTAAATAGAACCCTCTCCTAATACTATCTATTTCTTCTTTTTTATCAACCGACAAACCAGACTCCCACTGCTGGACATAGGTCTCTCGCATGGACCTCCACAGGCCTCGGTCTTGCGCCGCCTGAATCCAGCGGCTCCCTGCGACTCGTTTGATGTCGTCGGTCCACCTAGTGGGGGGTCTGCCAACACTACGCTTCCCGGTGCGGGGTCGCCACTCCAGCACCTTGGGACCCCATCGACCATCAGCTCTTCGAACTATGTGCCTCGCCCAATTCCACTTCAGTTTCGCGACTCGCTGAGTTCTATCTATCTATTTACTTATATTATAATCAAATGCTGTTTGTTAGTCTGGCTTAAACGCAAAAACGGCTAGAACGATTTGATTTTTTTAATACTTAATTACATACTGAATAAGCAGCTTAATCCTAGATTCTTAGTGGCGCCATTTATTTTTATTTTTTTCGGTTTTTGTTCCCCCTGTATTTCTTTTTATTTTTCCTTCTTACAGTTGAGTGTTTTTTTTTTTCTTTCTCATATTTTTTTTTTCTTTCTCATATGTGATTTCTATCTGTGAAAACTTGTAATTAGCTTTAATTGTTCTTTTGTATTTATTAACTAGTTCTTAATTTTCTAATAAGCTGTAAGTTTTCCTGTAAAATAAAATAAAATAAAATAAAATTTACTTTGACGAAACTAACTAAAAATTGGGTCACGAACTTATTCTCGTGGAGGGCGTTAGATGGCGCTGCGTTACAAAATTAGCTTTGAAATTAGCTGAAAATTGGGTAACCAACTTATTCTCACGAAGGGCGCTAGATGACGCTACGCCACACTTTCCCCTCTCTTGACTTCCGAAGTCCATTATATGAAGAGTACATCGCCTTTTCCACGTCTTTTCCGCTAGATGTCGCTAAATTCCGTCACTATTCCCGTGCCATCAGCGCCGCTAACGGCCGTTCTGTGAACTAAACAACACTTTCTTTTTTTTTTTTTTTCAGATTACATTCGCCCGGACGGCAGGTGCGTGGTTCCGCACCTCACGATCGGGCGCAAGAACTACGGCAACGTGTACTACGACTGCGAGATTGACGTCACGGGGTTGGACCTCGATTCCCTGGGTGAGTTTGACGACCTCCCTGCCGCAGTGGTGAGCGCTGTGGTCTCACAACTGGGAGCAGTGGCGTAGCTACCTCGGGTGGCACCCGGTGCGGAAGTTGGTGGTGCCACCCCGTCGAAAGTAAAAAGCAATAAATTTGATATGATAAAGGACATGGATCATTTATTATTTGTATGGGACGGGGAATCCCCGACGACAGCGTCAGGTTCTTTTGCGGGAATCCCCGAATCATAAATAGAGCTGAGCTAGTGCTAGTGGAGGAATCCCCGAAAAAGAAATTTTTGTGCTAGCGATTTTTTTTTTTTGTTTGTACATTGTTCTTATAGTCGAGAGACCGGGTGGATGTCACCCCCAGTGGTCTCGAACCTACCGATTTTTCGGTATTTCTACCGATATGAGCTCTGTTTTACCGAAATACCGAAATAAAACGATTTTTCTACGATTTCAGAGTATACATGGAAATTCTCCCGATTTTTCTACCGATTTTACACTTTTCAATAGGTAGTTCTTATGAGTAGGCTCTTTCCCAATATTGTTCAGAGCAATGATTTACAGGAAATTGATACAGAGTGGCGCATTTTAAGAAATTGTGAACAAATCAAAACATTTCCTGTTGATGTAGAACTATTTTGGGATGAAGTAAGTTTACTAAAGCGTGGCGACGAAACTCAAATGTTCCCTTTGTTGTTTAATTTCATCTTTAATATTTTATCACTTCCCCATTCATCCGCTAACGTTGAACGCATATTTTCACATATTAATCTTTTGAAAACAAAACAGCGAAATAGGCTGTCTACTGAATCGTGATTGATTCTATGGTCTACGAGTATTACAAGCAAAACGACTCTTTAATACAGCTAATTGTTATGATTTTAAAATTAATTCGAAGATGGCCAAAGAATATTGGTATAAAAAAATAATCATACTTAAGTATGATTATTATAAATTAGTCTGTAAGTTTTTTTTTTTAATAAATAAACGAATTTGATTGAATATTGTATTTTTTTGTCAAATACCTACCGATTTTGGGTTCAAATATACCGATTTTAGCTGGCAACTCTACCGATCTCGCTCTATGACGTTCGAGACCACTGGTCACCCCAAAAAAGGTGACACCCGGTGCGGGCTGCCCCCGTCCCCCCCCCCCCCCCCCCTTTGCTACGTAAGTGCCATACTACACGGGCGGTTCTCCCGCTGCGGGAATCCGCTCGACAAAGCTGCCGCAGACCATCAAACTACACGGGACGCGGTTAACCGCTGTCTTTTACGCGGTTTACCGCTGTCTTTTACGCGGTAAACCGCGCCAAGATCCCGCGCAGAATGACGTAATAGCGGGAAACCGCCCGTGTAGTTTAAAACGGCGGTTATCCGCGGCGGTTTGACGCTGCATGCGGCGGTCGTATTTCTCCCGCCTGCAAACCGCGGCGGGAAACCGCGCCGTGTAGTATGCACCTAACTGACTGGGAGGTCTCGGAGCCGATTCCCGGCGGGCGCAATTTGGCAGTTTATAATTTCTGAATATTACTCCTACTAAGAAATAATCTAAAAATACATAAATTAGATAGTTTAGGTAATTACAAATCGGGAAGTGTCAGTTTCAGCACACAAAATTCTAAAATAAATTTTATATTTTATTTCGAAGTTTTCGCTTTTTTTATCTGTGCTACAAATATGCGGAACGGCACCCGCTATAACACTACGTCATAATGTCTGTTCCTCGCCAGTTTATGTTATTAGCTATTGTCATCTGTCACTGTGATAGGTACTTAAACTACCTACTCAGTGTGTTTACTGTCGAGATGACGTCATCTAGACGATGAGCACGTGCGCCGGTGCTAAATTTGACCGGTTATTTATCTTTTTTTTGTTAACAGTCCACTTCCTGAACAAGGAGATAATAATCTACCCGGAGGACGGCGAGAAGCCGCCCGTGGGGCAGGGCCTGAACCGGCGCGCCATCGTCACGCTGGAGCGGGTCTGGCCCCGGGACAAGACCGAGAAGAGGCCCATCACCGAGCCTGACAGGTAATCTATATTACAATCAAATCTCTCCCCCCTCCATCCCTTCACTCCCCCCTCAATCCCCTCACTCCCCTGTCCATCCCCTCACTCCCCCGTCAATCCCCACACTCCCCCCTCCATCCCCTCACTGCCCCCTCCATCGCCTCACTTACACCTACATCCCCTCTTTGCCCCCTCCATCACTTATACCTACATTCCCTCACTCCCCCCTCCATCCCCCCACTCCCCCTCCATCCCCCCACTCCCCCTCTCAAGTTAGGTGACACTCACTCGATTTTGTTTTCATGAATGTTTGGGGGACACCCAAAGATGAAAATTACATTGAATAAAGGGTAGCCCCCTTATTCAATGTAATTTTCATTACGTTACGTTAAAATACTCCTACTTATAGGATTACATATTTATAGGTATGGTGTATGATTGGTGGTCGTGGTTTTATTATTATTTTTGTTTAAAAATAAGCACGCAAGTGTGCGTTGTGATGGGTATGTCTATGTGTCGTGCGGGCGTGTTTGCGTACTTGCGTGCGTGCGTGCGTGCGTTCGTGCGTGCGTGTGGAAATTAAAAAAAATAATAATCTATTTAATCTTGTCACCAGACTGTTGAAGATGGACTACGAAGCGAAGCTGCGCCGCGTGTGCGACAAACACGACACCAAGTTCATCGAGTACCGCCCGCAGACCGGCAGCTGGGTGTTCAGGGTGAGTGATCGACGGTAGATCCCTTACCGACGGATGCAAGTCCTTAGGCCGGATAGCTTGAAGCAGTGAGTATGGTCTGCTTCGAGCTGCAGTTCAAGCACTTGACAACGTCCCTAGTGCAGTGGTGAGGGCTGTGGTTTTATAGCTGGGAGGTCTCGGGTTCGATTCGGGAATTTATAATTTCTTAACTGTCTCTGGTCTGATCTGGTGGGAGGCTCTGGCCATGGTTAGTTACCTACTGACAAGGACGTGCCGCCAAGCGATTTAGCGTTCCGGCACGATGGCGTGTAGAAACCGATTCGAGGTGGGCTGAATGTACACTGCCATACCCCTTCCAAGTTACATGCATAGACCGTATCGTCACTTACCATCACGTGAGATCGCAATCAAGAACTATTTTGTCAACGAATAAAAAAAATCCCACGTGGACAAAGTAGCGAGCATCAGCTAGTAATAGGTAAGTAGAATTAGTAGGATTTACCCGATGCCCTGTTACCACCTTTTCTGTTCCATCATCAGATATTAACCAAGTACTAGTCAACAGCAATCCAACGAGTACAAATTCGGCGATCCAACGTTTAACTTGTTCCCATGCTGTAGTCTTTATTTCGCGTGTGCACACGTGTATACGATACAGTGGCGGATAACTTACTCTACTCGTAATATAATAATCCCTATTTAACAAAACCGAGTGGAATCATGTTGCGCTATTCATGTGTCCTTACATGTACACTGCCATACGCCTTCCAAGTTGGCAAGTGAAGTTGTCAAAATCAAAATCAAAATTTATTTATTTCATGTAGGCCAACTTGTAGCTCTTATGACACGTCATAAATCTACCACCGGTTCGGAATGCAGATTCTGCTGAGAAGAGCCGGCAAGAAACTCAGCAGTTGCTCTTTTTAAAAAAAAATATTTTTTTTACAAAGCTATGCTATGTGTACAGTGCTTCCACAATAAAGCTTCAAAAATACAAAAATGCATACGTAGGCACACCAATCCAACGCATGTCAAGACGGGCAGCCAAAGCAGACCCATTCCCGTTGGTGGCACCCGTTCACGTTTCTAAAGAAAGTCTTCAGTTAAATCTCACACCTTCGTTCGCAGGTGGAACACTTCAGCAAGTACGGGCTGACGGATTCTGATGAGGAGGAGGACGACGTGACCCCGGACGTGCTGAGGCGTCAGCTCGTCACCCAGAACTTGCAGACCTCCGCCGCACCCAGTGAGTTGAACCGTGGAACCGACTTCCTGCGACGGTGTTCCCACTAAATAACATTTTTTTTAAATATATAGAAAGAAGAAAGAAAGAAAATACAGTGTTACTGTTTGTAATACTAAACAAGAATAATAATGTCCTCCCGACCGAATCCGGCCACGGCGGCCAATCTCCACAGAGATCAGCCACCTGCGCGGGAGATATTATAATGCATAAGCGTGTGCGCAAACACAGGCGCACTCACTATTCCCTCACTCATAGTCCGATGGGACGGAAAATCCGACACGACCGGAAAGAGATCAGGCGCAGGACCGACGGCTTCACATGCTCTCCGAGGCACGGGGGTGACTCACCACCGACTTCCTTACTCCGGGCTAGTACTGAAAATTTCTTAACAGAAAATCCAATCCATTTTTGGCCCGACCCAGGAATCGAACCCGGGACCTCGTCATCCGTAGTCGAACTTGCTAACCACTAGACCAACGGGGCAGTTACAAACAGTAATTCGCATGTGTTTCCTCCAGCTCAAGCCCCACCAGTCGCGACCTCAACAGCGGGCCCCATTCCTGGCCCCAGCGGAGGCCTCGGCGGTTTAGGGGGCCTGGGGGAGTTGAGCGCATTGGGGGGCCTGGGGGGCCTGGCCAGTCTGAGCAACCTCACTGGCGCGAGTGGACTGGCGCCAGAGTTCTTCGCGATGCAACAGTCATCCCTCAACCTGATGGACGGGGGGGCGAGGGGTGAGTACTGATGGTTTTATAAAAGAAAAGTAATCAAAATTCAATATGGCAACCAGCAGACGCCATATTGCGCAAGAGAAAATATGATATATTTTTTGAAGTTGGTCCCATTTAAATTTGAAAAAGAAATTCCACCTCTAAAAGTTGTCGCACAGGGTTTTTTCCTTTTTAGTTGCTTCTATCGTTAGTTCAATTTTTTGTAAAAAGTAATTGTTGATTTTTTAATATATTTACTATTTTACCCCTTACTTGTAAGCGTCAAGATGACTGACCAAAGTGACCGACCAGCGTCAAATTTTTCCAGCATTTAGTACCTATTTAGTACTATTTAATACCTTTGTTTAAATATTTAGTACCATTACTCATCATTTCAGCATTCGACGTGGAAACTGTCGAAGACAACTCTGAAGCCCAGAGTCTCTACGACGATAACAGAGGTGAGGGATCTAATCTATGAAGCTTCAATAGCCCAACGGTTAAAGGTGCGGACTGAAAACTGAAAGGTTGTAGGTTCGAACCCCACCCTTTGCACTATTGTCGTACCTACTCATAGCACAAGCTTTCCGCTTATTTGGAGGGGATAGGAGGATATTAGTCAAGTTCAGCTTGGCTAATATTCTTATTTCTAAAAAAAAAAAAAGATTCTTCTTTGCAAGTTTTTTTTTATTCGATGACAAGATAGTCCTTGACTGCGATCTCACCAGATGGTAAGTGTCGATGCAGTCTAAGATGTTAGCGGGCTAACTTGCGCCACCTATATCCAGCGGCTCCCTGCGACTCGTTTGATGTCGTCGGTCAACCTAGTGGGGGGTCTGCATCACTGCGCTTCCCGGTGCGGGATAGTACGGGATAGTGCGGGTAGTAGAACAATTATCATCATTTTTGTTTTGATAAACTAAGAAAAAAATTGGTATTTTTTTTTTCAGCATAAAAAAATAAGTGTTTTGACTTGAAACGTCTTTAAAATCACACCAAAACATACAGGGGCCCAAGTCTGCTATTGCAATTGTAGTTACATTGCCTATCAATGACATCCCAATTGCTACTTTTAGCAATTTTGGTAGTCTACTAATTCAATGGCGTCACAATTGTTTACCGATGGTTTGCCACTGACACATCTAGCTTTAAATCTAGCTTAAATAAACGTTTTTAATATGTAGTTTTTTTTGAAACTCATTTCGGGAAACGCTTTTTAAGCTAATTCCAATACCGAGGTATCATTAAATTACAATCTAATTATAAGAAATCGAACGACCATTGTGAATTTAGTAGACTACGAAATTTTGGACCAATGATAATTGTATTGTAATTGTATGGCGGATCAATGACAATGACATGTAAAATAGCAGACTTGGGGCCCAGGTACCAGTCAGAAAAACGTACCGTAACGAAAAGGTCTATATCGTCTTACCTTAATAACTACAAAACTATAAGTGTTAGAAACATGAATCCAATGTCATTATTTAGAGTATATAGTCATCTCGCTGCTAAGTCCTTGAGTTAGCATCGGGGCCGGGCGGGGCGGCGGGGGAGGGGCGCTGCGTAGAATAACCGACACTCGTAGATATAGACGTTTCACGTTGAAACCAACGGCCGTGTGCACCGACACAGCTCCACCCGTTTTTTTTTTTTTTTTTTTCAGCATTCGGTGTTAAGAGTCCGACGAGCGAGTTGGCGCGTCTGGAACACCGTCAGAGCCACCATGTTCAGCTCATGAAGGCGTCGCTATACGCGGACACAGGTGAGCGTCGATATTAATGTACTACGTGCTATTTTTTTTTTAAGCTATTGCATAGCTTCTATCGCGGGCCTTGAACGTGGAGACCGAATCCAGAAATTCCGTAGCGAAAATAATCTGACACGGGACTCCTCTCACCGCTAGATGGCGTTGATAAAAAATGCTATGCAATAGCTTTACCGCGGCAGTCCCCGAGTGCCACACGTCTTTTTTTTTTTTTTTTAATTTATTGATTAAGATCTATACAGCATACATTTTTAATTATTTTATATGCTAGGAAACTTTGCTAAAGCTAATCCATGTCTTTAATCCATGCTAAAAATGAAACGGCTTTCTGTAAATAAATTTTAATAGGCGCCTTAATTTAGCCTGTAAGTCAATCAACCTAAATCTAGATAATGCACATAAGTGTTTCACCTATGTTTAAATGTTTAAGCGAATAAAGAATTTATAAAATCAAATCAAATCAATCAACAGAAATGGAAGACGACACGTCCGTGTCGACCGGCGAACAACTGGTTCCGCACCCTAAGACGAGCGTCGTAAGGTCGACAGTCAAACAACCCGCGCCGACGACCATGCGCGACACGAGCTACGAGGATATATCTACTTCCTTACTTGCACAGAGCGAAGGTAAATGAAATTCATTTTTTTTTCTAAGATAGTAGCGGCTAACTTGGCGGGCTATTTTTGGAACGAAGTTCCTTATCGCGCGTTGTGAAAGGGGGCTAGACGGAAAAAATTCTTACGAAAAGTTGTCACGACACTTTTTGCTATAGGCGTCGCATGTTTCTCTGTCTGTCTCTCTCTCTCATATAGAAAGCAAGCCAGATATTTTCATTTCTATTTCGCATTGAACTTCGTTCCATCCGGGTGTCCCTTGACACCTCTCAAGTTTTTATTTTTTTATTCGTCTCACCTGATGGTAAGTAACGATGCAGTCTACGATGGTAATGGGCTAACTTGGAAGGGGTATATCAGTGTACATTCCACCCATACCCCTAATCGGTTTCTACACGCCATCGTGCCGGAACACTAAATCGCTTGGCGGCACGTCTTTGACGGTACTGCACGAACAAAGCCTTCCACCAGTCGAAAAATCAATTAAAATTATTAATTTAAACAGATTGGTATACTTACGGTAGCTTCACAGTATATTTATACTAATATATTATCTTTGTAAGACATAAGTGTAAATTGAAAATTTAAAACACAAGTGAAATAAAAAAAAATGTAATTCGCCATTTTGTGGTGGCGGCCATCTTGGAACGATTTTCATCAAACGTAGCAAAGAACACTCCCGACTAATTCGCTACACACACACACACACACACACACACACACACACACACACACACACACACACACACACACACACACACACACACACACACATACATACACACATACACACACTTTTGGCTAGCTTGAGCCAAGCTGAACTTGACTTTTATTCTCCGCTAGATGGCGTTGATATAAAATGCTATGCAATAGCTTTACCGCGGCAGTCCCCGAGTGCCACACGTCTTTTTTATTTTTTTTATTTAAATAAGAATATTAGCCAAGCTGAAGTTGACTAATATCCTCCTATCCCCTCCGAATAAGCGAAAAGCTTGTGCTAGGAGTGGGTACGAAAATAGTGCAACGGGTGGGCGAACCTGCGACCTGTCAGTTTTCAGTGCGCACCTTTAACCGTTGGGCTGTTGAGGTTATTGTATTGTAAATGTTATAATATTATATAACCAATAAACAAATTAAATATTTTTATTGTTGTTTATCATTTCAGATGTGATAATGCGTCCTCTGATAGTTCAACCGCACACTATCGTCCTGCAGTACCACAGGAAAGTGCCGCCGTTCAGACAAACCATCGCGGGTGTGTGACACGCTTTATTTTTATTTTTTTACTAGCGGACGTCCGCGACTTCGTCCGCTTCTTCAATTCTCAATCGACAGTTCCTAAATCCCCACAGTTTAGGAGGGCAGTACCCCTGCAGCATCAGGATTGAAGAGTTGGAACCCGAAATTTTTATGGGAGCATCTTGCAAAGTTTTTGTTTCAATTAAAAAAAGATTCACGCAATCGTTAAGAAATCACGGAGATATCGATATACAGAGGTAGAAAAACAAAACTCCTTCTCCTCCTAGCCTATACTATGCCCGATAATATCAGCTATCTACCAGTGAAAGTCCTGTCAAAATCGGTCCAGCCGTTCCCGAGATTAGCGGCAACAAACAGACAGACAGACAGATGCCCTTCCGGCTTCCGTCTTTCCCTCTAACTACAATTTGGATACCTTCATATTCATTGGGACATATCTTATAGCTTTTGTTTAAAAATATATAACCTATCGTTTTTTGTTTTCTCTTTTCTGCTACACCCGATTGTTCCGTTGTCGGATAATAATGTAATTAATAAGTGCTAAGTTTCATTGAAAACAATTTAGGTTTAAGCATTATGTACCAGTTTTAGCTTTATTATATTTAAAACACTGTACGTTTCCACAAAATACATAAATAAATAAATATTATGTACGTCGATGTTTTGCTGATATTCCCTGTTCTGTTTATTGATCAATCAGGTCGTGTGGACGCGGCGTACTTCACTGACATGTCGGTCTGCCGCTCTCGCCACAGCCGCATCGGTTTCGGGCCAGCCGGCACGCTCGCTTACGTCACCACCTACGACTCTATCAACGACTTGCCTAAAAGTAAGTTACCAGTGTTTTATTTTTATTCTTTTGCCCGTGACTTCGCGTGGATTTAGGTTCAATCCTTTTAATCCTATTTCCTATTAATTAATATTAATATATGAATTTTATTATTAACTAGCTTTTGCCCGCGGCTTCGCTCACGTTCGCTCCTATTTTACCCCCTTGGGGGTTGAATTCTCAAAACTCCTTTTTTAGCGGATGCTTACGTCATAATAGCTATCTGTATGTTGAATTTCAGCCCGATCCGTCCAGTGGTTTGAGCTGTGCGTTGATAGATCAGTCAGTCAGTCACCTTTGCCTTTTATATATTTAGATCTATTTTTATGTTTTTAGGTGCAGACCTCGGTGAGTTAGGTAGCTACGTGCAAGGTCGGGCCGACAATGATTGGAGCGAACCTGTCGTCGCCAGGTTGGCGGTCGGGCGACCACAGTCCGGTGTTGTGTCGGTAAGTGTGAAACCGACATTACGTTTACTAAACATCGTCTCTATGAAACTTTGCTATTACTATCCCGATAAATAGCCTCAATAGCCCAACGGTTAAAGGTGCGGACTGAAAACTGAATGGTCGCAGGTTCGAGCCCCACCCGTTGCACTTTCAAGCACAAGCTTTCCGCTTATTCGGAGGGGAGAGGAGATTATAAGTCAAGTTCAGCTTGGGTCATATTCTCTTTAAAAAAAAATGTCTTGTTGGTCTAGAGTTTGGAATATTCCACTGCGGATGACGAAGTCTAAAGTTCGATTCCCGGGTCCAGCCTAAAAATGTATGGCGTTTTTCTGTCTAGAAATTCTCAATACTATCCTAGAGTTAGGAAGTAGGAGGTGAGTCAATCCCGTGCCTCGGAGAACACGTAAAATCTTCTGCCCTACGCCTCATCTCTCTCGGTTGTATTGGATAACAAATACAATATGGTACTCTGTGGAGCTGTCACCTGTCAGCTGTGGTCTGTCACCTGTCAGCTGTGATCTGTCACCTGTCATCTGTGATCTGTCACCTGTCACTCTTTCCTCATACTTGTCTTGTGTAAGCTGGGGCCCAAGTCTGCTATTGCAATTGTAGTTCATGTGTCTATCAATGACATCCCAATTGCTACTTTTAGCTATTTGACTTGGGGCCCAGGGGTTCAATTGTCTATCAATGACATGGCAATTGCTAAAAATGACATGACAATTGCTAAAAATAACAATTGTCATGTCATTGATAGACAATGTAACTACAATTGCAATAGCAGACTTGGGCCCCTGCTCTGTTACTGTTCTGTTCACCGATATTGTTGTAAACTGTAATTAATTATAAATAAAAACTGAAAATAAGAGTATTAATATCAAGTTTTTTTTTATTCGATGACAAGATAGCCCTTGACTGCGATCTCACCTGATGGTAAGTGACGATGCAGTCTAAGATGGTAGCGGGTTAACTTGGAAGGGGTATAGCAGTGTAAATTCAACCCATACCCCTAATCGGTCTCTATACGCCATCGTGTATCGTTTATTTATAATTAATTTTTAGAACTCAATGATTAATTTTCTTTTTCTTAGTAAATGCATGTTTTTTTTTTGTTTTTGTTAGCTGAAACTCAGAAACTAGAGCTGATAAAAATATTCTTATTATATTTTTGTAAATAACATATCAGCAACAGCTGTAACAACAGTGTAGTCAGCAACAGCTAAAATTTTTTCGGCAACAGATGTACTGTAAACTAGTGTTATTTATTATAATCATAAATAATTCCATTAGGTTATGGGCCCAGCACGCTTCCACTGCGCCATTCCTTCGGAATATTATAAGAGAGTAAAAATATAAAAAAACAACCTATCACCTCACAATAGGAAACGCTGGCCCGTCAACTATCCAGCCTGCTGGAGCTGTCGACAGTGTCGGACGCCGACCCGACACGGCCGGACGTGTGTCCCCAACTTGTCGTGCGCGACTCGCCTCAGGACAGACGCGAGCTGTTGAAGAGATTGCTCAACGACGCGAGCAAAGCCAGGGAATACAGTGCTAGTGTAAGTTGTTTAAAATTTATTCCTCGTACTAGATGATTCCCGCGACTTGGTTCGCGTGGATTAAGGTTTTGTAGATTAGCTGTGATCTCATCTGATGGCAAGTAAAGATGCAGCCTAAGATCGCGCGCGCTTGCCTAGAAAATGCCTATTCACTTCTAATAGATTTATAAATACATATCATAAATTCCGAGGCCGGCGAGATTCGAACTCGCATCTCTCGGGAATCGCGCCCTGAGTGTGTCAACCGTTACACTACGGCCAAACCCAAATTGAACCACACGTCAGCCAAGAAATTTATTTATTTTATTTATAAATAAATAAATTAGTGATATGTATGGGTAGTTCTACGATAAGAGGTAACTTGTGCGGCAATCAGTTTAAAATAAAAATTTTACTTTTGTTGGCGCCAAAACTATCAACGATCAACGCCAAGCGTCCATGGGGCCCATAGCATGGAGGCACAGGCCGTTGAGAGAAATGGCCGGTGGAGATTCGATCCACCGAGAGACACAAAGAGTCCCTACCGGCTGTCTTTAGGGTGACGCACCAGCAGAAGCTGACTTCCAGGGTACAAAATGAAACCTAACCTTACAAGCACACAATTAATCCTACACTCACCTTTTCTTCCAAGGTTCTTGCTTGGGGCTTCGACGAATGTGTAAGTGTGTGTGTACTGAGTGTAGTGTCTGTATGGGATTACGAAGCCACGCCGAGGGCTGGTTCCAGGAGACGCCTCCACGTGTTGGAGGCCAATTTCACAAGTCACAAATGTTCAACAACCACTTAAAGCTAATAACAATTACTACAAACAGTACAGAGTTCCGCCAATACAAAAAGTTCAACACAAAACAAAAATATAGTCCCGCGTGGCAAATATGGCGCACACGCATCAAAGGGACGCAAATACAAGCAAAACGACCGCCTCTTTCCACCGCGGCTTGACGACTCTGGTTCAAAGACAAAAACGGAATGACAAGTGACATTAATCGGAAATCGAATAAATTTGTCAATGTCAAATGTCATGGAATTACCTACAGGTAGGTTAGAGGTAGGTACGCCCGGTAGCTACCCGAGATACGGGCGCGAACACTCCCGGCCGTGGACTCCTGGATTGGAGTCCACCAACAAATGGTAACTGGCTATGGTAGACACGGCCTGTGGCAAAACCGAATCTCCAATCATAACCTCGGTGACTCTGGGAACCCTGCCGGACCCATATAGCAATTTAACAATGCGTCCTTGACGCCAATATCAAAGTACAAATCAAATCTCAAACTACAAGATCAGCCAACTTGGGCGGTTGGGTCGGACAAGGGCAGAGAAGCCGAGAATGGAGGATCGCCTCCATTCCACAAACACGGCGGCGCATCAATTCAAAAATACAATAATTTCGCCAATAAACGCGACGGAGATGCGCCTTCGCCACTTACAAATAAACGCACTTAAATTATGCTTATTACTAAACAAATACAAAAGGTAAGCAAATCAATTAAAAGCTAAACAAACATAAAATCAAAATTAGTACAAATAAAAACAAATCAATGTTAATTCTAAACAAACTCAAATCTACAATATCTACAAACAACAAATCAGTTCGAAATCTTAAATCTGTTGGTTCTCTCGCAACTGGTGCCACAGTACGTTAGGTACGTCCGGACTAGGTCGGGCGATCCTCTCTGAGAGGATGAACAGACATTCAGTCCTTGCAAGGTTCAAGTGGCCAGGATACGTCCGGGAGAAGGCACTTATAATCGATAGCGTAGTGGTGGCCTTCCAATATTAACAAGCAACAATGTAGCTGCGAAGCTTACGGCGGCCTGTCGAATCCAAGTTGACGCTACGCAACATGGTGTCGATCACCAACATCGACAAGGTCAACCTCGTTAAGAAGCAACCCCGGTGACAAGCCTCACAGGGCGACAGGGAGCCCCACTATCAAAATTCAATTCACAGTCTCAACATCAGACCCAAGATTGTATATTTAAACAAAAGCGCCATGCGCTTATATACCTCTCCGCGTTCGAGCGGTAGACAAACTAAGGTATATCCAAATTGCATTCAAGTTCCGTTGCGTGTAGCACGCCGGAGAAACAAGCGCCGTAAGCGCAGCCAGGCCTACTCACATCCGAGAGGCAATAAGGGATTAGCAAGAAGCGAAACTCCCGTTCATATGACGGTCAATATTATTTACACGGGGAGGTCGCATCCCAGGGTGGAGGAGACTTCTCCTCGGCCCACAAAAGATCGTCGGACCATATCCGAGAATGATATACTCAATGCTTAGGTCTATTCCACCATCGATGTGGAAGTTGGGTACAAGTCGGATCCAACCAAACTCCGACATAGTAGCCGTAGTCGATAGCCCATTCGACTTCAAAGCCTAAAAGCATTAATCATCCAACAAGCACCCGACATTGTCGGGCCCGACATGTCGGGACCCAACACCAACAAAGTGCGGGTGCGGACCGATTGATCAGCAAGTCAAACCGATCCACAATTAGAACCGCAGTGTCACTGGACCTGCGGGGGGTGACTCAAATATCAACAAGCATGGTCACCCTAGGCAAAACCAAGATTTACCTCAAATGGGTAAAACATCAACAAACTCTTCTCTGCGAGTCAAAGATCCAAATGGACTCCCAGAGGCCCGAGGCTTCCCACCAAACAACAAACAATGCAACACAGCACTGCTAACCCGAATGCAATTAGGCTCAAAGTAACACAACTTCGGGTAGCACATCCTCACCGCGGCAGTCGGCCAAAATCTATTTGCCTGCGGACTGATCAAGGCAGGTGAGGTGACTGTGGTGGGAGCCGGGGCGGCGACTACTTAGTACTGACCGCCACCCTCATCCCGCCGGTCATCTGACCGGAGGGTCTCAAATCGGGACTGCAGTGTGGCTACCATAACCGGGGGGGACGTAACCCCATACCGATGGCCACAAGTGTCGCACCTCGGGGGCAAAACGGGTCGAAAGCGGGGTACCCCATAATACCCCCGTCGACCCCTCCGAGGTCGGAGTCCATACCGTGGTCGCTTCCGGAGCGGCGACGGTTCGCGAGTAAGCCGGGCAGAGGCCAGCCTCGCATCCAAACTTTTATCAGATTGACGTGAGGGGGAGGAAACCCGCTCACGCGTGGGCGGACAATCAAGTCGCGGCCGCTTACAGAGCGGCGGCGTACTGCGAGCAGGCCGGGTAGGTACCTGCGTCGCGGCCAAGCCCCTATCGAACTGGTGTGAGGGGGTAGGAACCCGCTCACGAGGGGGTGAGGCACCAAAACGGGGGGGCGAACCCCGGTCAATCTCAAATGTGGAAGATTCCACAGACGACCTTTCAATGGTTACTGTGGTGTGGTCAGGACGAGCGCTCCCGGCCGTGCGGGAAGTGCGCTCCTGCAATTCAAGATCCTGACGGCCAACACCAATTTCGTTGGGGCACAAAACATCCCAATCGTTGCCCGGAGAAGGTGGGCGAGGCAGATGAAACTGGGAGTCCTGCCCTACAGTTTCTCTGACTCTGTGCAATTCAGTTGCGAGCAATTCAGTTGCTGGCAACTCAGTTGTTGGCAACTCAGTTGTTGGCAACGTTTCCAACAACGCCGGCACTGGAGGGGGTTGGTGAAGAGACGTCGTGGGCGGAATCAATCGAGCCTCTGTCTTAAACCTATAGACCGCCTCCACAATAGCGTCGGTCAATTCAAATACCTGGTCGTATTTCTTATCAACAGAACTCAACAATTCAGGCGGCAATTCCAATTTGAGCAGCTCCAAATAAAGGTGCTCGAAGGCGGCCTGTCTGGTCACGACCTGGTCAGCTAGCTGCTGCCGGACGGCAACCCTCAGGTCGCGGCCTATCAATGCGGCAGCGGTCGTAGCCCAGCGGAGCTCTGTTTGCATTTGTTTCAAAAGCGTTTTCAAATTCGCCATTTTACAAGTGCCAAACAAATCAAATCTATCGCACGCTCAAAACCCAATTAATAACAGTACCGCACAACAAACAATACAAACAATACAACATAATTAATAATATCAACAACAAGGTGGATACAATAATTACAATAATTAAATTTAAACTAAGTCACTTAACTTAGCATGCAGGAGTACTTGTTCCAATTAAATTTAGTTATTAAGCAAACAAACAAATCAATATACAAATATAAGTATGCGGTCAATCAAAATTCAAGGGTGTGCGATCACCTTTACAGTTCAGGCAAAAGAATCAAGTTTATCTATTTTACAAAACTCAAGTAATTCAAACCAACACAAAATAGATTAGAATCTGAACTTAATGGGTAATATCTACCAATTGGCCAAGTTTTATAAGTTTTAATATAATGTAAAGCTCAATTGTTCAAATGATATTCAATTTTCAAATTGATAAGTACATCAGACACAAACTGAATCTTCAAATGGGTATGTCTATGTGTATATGACCTGATTCAACTAAATTCAAACAATTACAACCGATTATTAACAAGAACAAACAAATTAGCATTTAGGTACGGCTAAACAAAACTCAAAATCAGCGGCACCATATTCCACTCAACTAATTAATCAAATTACAATAAATTCTCTCATCTATTATCCACCGTGCTCAACAAAATAGCTTGACCCTTTGCAATTGAATACAATTATACAGACAAGAATTAACCAATATGAGTCAGAACTATGAACACAACATAGGTAGATTATAAATTTAATTGAGAAAACTATGGTCCAATGCTATCAACTAACTTAAATAATTAAGTTTAAATTCAACTTACTCTAGCCTGCAGAAGTACCCATAGACAATCAATCAATATGATAATACAAAGTTGCATAGTTTGTTACCGCCTTAAGGGACAACAAAAACTTTCAACAAAATGTTGTTCAACAAAGCATCACAACAGAACTTTCAACAAAATGTTGCTCAACAAAGTATGCAACTACCCTTAACAAACCATAGAGTTTTCTGGATTTCAACTGGAACCAAAACTAAATTATCAAAAGTTCAATTATCAAACAAAATGAGTCCACAAAATGGATAGACTACTTCTCCATGACTCAATCAATTGGTTCCAATCAAAATTAAGCAATTAATCTTTACAAGGGACGGCCAAACAGAATAGACTGTCAGCGGTACCGTTCAAACCAAAGTTAGTTTACAATTAGCAAGGTAATACAAAATGTCAGCGTCAGGCTAGCGGCCACGCTATTTCAATCTATGACAACCACGCTCTGCTACCAAAAATGTTGACGCCAAGCCTATCAGCGTTCAAGGCCGTCCATGGGGCCCATCAGCATGGAGTTGAAGGCCGCTGAGAAGAATGGCCGGTGGAGAGATTTGATCCACCGAGGGACCCAAACTGTCCCTGCCGGTCGTCCTTAGGGTGACACACTAGTTGACGCTGACTTCACGGTCACAAAATAACACCTAACCTACAAGTACACACTTAATTCTAACCTTACCTTTAGTTCCAAGGGTTTCGCTTGGGGCTCTGACTTGTGTGTAAATGTGTGAGTAATGTATGTTATGTAGGTATGTATGGTCTGCAGGAGCCACGTTGAGGGTACGTTCAGGGCGGCGTTTCCACAGCGGCGTTTCTCGGTTACAAGCCGTTCATACTGGCCATCAGCAACCAGATTCCGTTCCTGAACTCGATAATCCAAGCTCGGGAGCGATTCGTCTCCGCGGCGGCGACGCGAGCGCGGACGCTCAGCACCAGCTCGCTCACGGAACCCAAGCAAACTCCTCAAGAACCCAGGTTGCCGGCACCGCAAAAGGCTCAGGAGGTTTCAAAACAGTCTGTAAGAAAGGATTCACCTATAACCATGCCGGAAGTTCAGTCGGAAGTTTTAACCGTCAGACCTTCTTTGCCACCTAGAGAGGAAACCACGCTCTGCTACCAAAATGTTGGCGCCAAAACTATCAACGATCAACGCCAAGCGTCCATGGGGCCCATAGCATGGAGGCACAGGCCGTTGAGAGAAATGGCCGGTGGAGATTCGATCCACCGAGAGACACAAAGAGTCCCTACCGGCTGTCTTTAGGGTGACGCACCAGCAGAAGCTGACTTCCAGGGTACAAAATGAAACCTAACCTTACAAGCACACAATTAATCCTACACTCACCTTTTCTTCCAAGGTTCTTGCTTGGGGCTTCGACGAATGTGTAAGTGTGTGTGTACTGAGTGTAGTGTCTGTATGGGATTACGAAGCCACGCCGAGGGCTGGTTCCAGGAGACGCCTCCACGTGTTGGAGGCCAATTTCACAAGTCACAAATGTTCAACAACCACTTAAAGCTAATAACAATTACTACAAACAGTACAGAGTTCCGCCAATACAAAAAGTTCAACACAAAACAAAAATATAGTCCCGCGTGGCAAATATGGCGCACACGCATCAAAGGGACGCAAATACAAGCAAAACGACCGCCTCTTTCCACCGCGGCTTGACGACTCTGGTTCAAAGACAAAAACGGAATGACAAGTGACATTAATCGGAAATCGAATAAATTTGTCAATGTCAAATGTCATGGAATTACCTACAGGTAGGTTAGAGGTAGGTACGCCCGGTAGCTACCCGAGATACGGGCGCGAACAACTTTATATGTTGTTATTTTTGCAATGAAACACATCACCTAAATGTACTTTATTAAATAACATCACGATTCAATGCCTAATTAAAGTATATTTTTCTGAAATTCCTTATAAAGCCTAAAAAAGTCTCTAACCTGGCCTGTCCCTCTGTCGTTTTCAGTTTAATTTTAAACGATACATATTTTTTTTGTATCAGTTATTAAACTAAAGTATGTTAAACACAAATTTCAATAAATGTATTTAAGTATTGTTAAGGAAAAATAGAAAAATATTTATTTATTTGCAATATATTTTACTCTTTACTTTTGTCCCACTGTTTTTGGGTATCTACTCTAGAAAATTTCATTCCGCTACTACAAACACTAATATAAAACGGCCATATTCCAAAAATTGCTCAAAGTCATCTACGGACGTGAAGTTAGTAATGCAAAACACTTGAGCCGTTAAGAGCGCCGTCATTTGTTAGTTGTTGCGACCGTTGATTCGAAGTAGTCGTTTCGCGAGGTCATTGTGTCTCTCACCTGGCAAGTCATAAAAGTTATATTATTCATTCAATTTATTTGCATTTACTGGTCTAATTTAATAATGATGGATTAGTGAAAGTGTGATACATAATGTACCGAAAAACTTCTTATGTCAATTAAAACAATACAATTTATCATGAAAACGTCTCTCACCTGCCATATTTCACCTGGCAAGATAAACGTCAGGAGAGAAACTTGTTGACCAGGGGAGATAAGGTTAGTGCAAACAAACAAAGTCAATAAAGTCAACAAAGTCAACAAAGACAAAAAAGTCAAAAAAAGTCAAAAAAGTAAAAAAAAAGTCAAAAAAAGTCAAAAAGTCAAAAACCGTCAAAGATGTCAAAAAAGTCTTTTTTGACTTTTTTTGAATTTTTTGAATTTTTTGACTTTTTTGATTTTTTTGATTTTTTAATAAAATATGCATAAAGTGACTTGCCCTTACGTGAAAAGATAAATAAATAGGACAAAAATCGTAATATAAGTGTTTAATGAAAAAACAGCTACTTTTCTCCGTAGCCGTATTCTCTATGGACTTAGAACCTCTTATCGTAGAATTACCCGTATCTACTTTTTCAATCAGTTATATAGCAACTGTTCACTTCACATTTTTATTATTATTAACTTACAGTTCGGCGTTTCAAGCGATTACTGTCTGCAAGTGTGGAGGCTCTGCGAAGCGCTTTGGGGCGCTGATTTGGATAACGATGGTAAGTCGTAGAGTTTTGATTGCATTTATTTTTAAGCTATTACATAGCTTCTATCGCAGGCCAGCGTGGAGACCGAATCCAGAAATTCCGTAACGAAAATAACCTGACACGGGACTCCTCTACGGTGAGCCGCTAGATGGCGTTGATAAAAAATGCTATGCAATAGCTTTACCGCGGCAGTCCCCGAGTGCCACACGTCTTTTTTTTTAAACAGGGTGTCTCCTTTCATTGAAAGAGATCTTGGTTTGCTTGTTTAGTTATTTTCATGGGGTACTAATATTGCAGGTGTCCCCGGAACAGACATCCAGTCCAAGGTTCACCGCCACAATTGTCTACTGCAGTGGCTTAAAGAGGCTGTCTCGGACATCACTGACAAGGAACTGGCTGAGACCAAACTCGGGGAGCCGGAAGATGGTAAGACTTATGTCCATTTTTAACCGACTTCCAAAAAAGGAGGAGGTTCTCAATTCCTCGGAATCTCCTTTTTTATGTGGGTATGTTCCCCGATTACTCGAAGACGCCTGGACCGCTTTGGAAAATTCTTTATTTGAAAGAGATACGTGTCAGCTTGTAAGTGTGACAGCTTTTGAGTTAGTGTGCTTTCATAGAGACATTAAGTTTTTTACAAGAGTGTGCGGAAGTGAGTAAATGTGTGCTGTACGTGATTACCTCACCTCACCGCAGAAAGTGGCAGAATATATTCAGTACTAAATCTGCGTAAAGGCTCGTCCCGGCTAAATGGTCGAAGATACTTGTTAAAGAAAAAGTGCACACACTGGTTTCAGAACTGGACGGTCACAGCGCACAAGTGTGGACGCTCATCCTTGGCGGGAGGGTGCTGGAGGCCTGCAAGCTGTCCAAGGAGTGCGGAGACTTCAACATGGCCACCCTCATCGCGCAGGCCACAGGTAAAACTATCTGCCAACACTGCACTTCCCACAATGCCCAATGGATGGCAATGGCCTCTGATTCTTCTTTATCAACTCTCTTGCATGAACCTCCACAGGCCTCGGTCTTGCGCCGCCTGAATCCAGCGGCTCCCTGCCACTCGTTTGATGTCGTCGGTCCACCTAGTGGGGGGTCTGCCAGCACTGCGCTTCCCGGTGCGGGGTCGCCACTCCAGCACCTTGGGACCCCATCGACCATCAGCTCTTCGAACTATGTGCCCCGCCCATTTCCACTTCAGCTTCGCGACTCGCTGAGCTATGTCGGTGACTTTGGTTCTCCTACAGATCTCCTCATTTCTGATTTGATCTCGCAGGGATACTCCGAGCATAGCTCTCTCCATCGCCCGCTGAGTGATCCTGAGCCTTCTTATGAGGCCCATAGTTAGCGACCATGTTTCGGGTCGGGTATTGGCTATTTATTATCGTTAATATCCTGCGACTTCAATGCGTTTTACCCCACTGTGGTACGCAAAGGAGGGTAATGTGTTTATCAGTCTATATATCGCTCATTTGTGACAAGGGTGACATAACTCAAAATTCACCAATTTTAGTGTCTTTTTGCTATAAAAACAACATTACGCTAAGCACAAAAAAATAAGAGCGAGAGAGATTGTGACTTAATGCTCTGTCGCTTTGTTGGCCGCTGTGTTGTTTCGAGACCGCAGCATTCACAAAACAGTACTCTCTGACGAGAGAATTCTCTCATCGTCGATTTTGAATTATGTCACCCTTGTCGCAAATGAGCGAAATGTTACATTTTGTGCAATAAAGTTTTTTTTTTTTTGTTGATTCTGGGCACCAAAGTGGTGCTCAATACAATTACAATCTAGCCTAACTAGATTAATGGACTAATTAGCAATATTAATTTAACCTAAACTTCTAAATTACGATATCTTATATACTAAGAGATAGTCCAATGACGCATCTTAGTCTTTCTTTATAATAGTCTTTAGAGACACTTTGTTCATGTGTTCTTTGTGCAATAAAGTGAATTAAAAAAATGTTCTCTGCAGGAGACCCAGCGTTCAAGTCTCTGCTGGGCCGGCAGCTGCACACGTGGCGCGAGTGCGGCGCCGAGCCGCTAATCGCCAGCAGCCGCCTCGCCGCGCTGTACCTGCTGGCCGGCCAGCGCCCCGCCGCGCGCCTCGAGACCCTCGACTGGATCCGCGCCCTGCGGGCCACCGCCTGGTGAGACTTGGACATTTGGTCTGCAGATTTGATTTGAAGCCTCAATAGCCTCAAGTCGCTGCTGGGCCGGCAGCTGCACACGTGGCGCGAGTGCGGTGCCGAGCCGCTGGTGGCTAGCAGCCGCCTTGCCGCGCTGTACCTGCTGGCCGACTGGACCCTCGACTGGATCCGCGCACTGCGGGCCACCGCCTGGTGAGACTTGGACATTTGATCTGCAGGGTTGGACATTTGGACTGATGGGAGGCTTTTGGCTAGTTATCACCGTACCGTTAAAGCCGCAAAGCGATTTAGCTTTCCGGCACGATGGCGTGTAGAAATCGATTAGTGGTATTGGTTGCCTGCTACTATCTTGACTGCACCATCAGGTGAGATCGCAGTCAAGAACTATCTTGTCATCAAATTAAAAAGAAAAGGAGAGAACGTCACGCCCATTCCCACTAACGACTAACAGGCTTGTCGAGGCGTAGTTGAGGAATCACGAGCCTAATTGGATTTTTCCGGGCCTGCGCCCCGCCGCGAGTCGAAACCCTAGACTGGATCCGCGCCTTGCGGGCCACCACCTGGTGAGGGTTGGACATTTGGTCTGGGACTTTTTACCGTTCCGGCACGATGGCGTGCAGAAATCGATTAGTGGTATTGCTTGCTGGCTACTATCTTGACTGCACCGTCGCTTACCATCAGGTGAGATCGCAGACAAGTACTATCTTGTCATTCAATAAAAAAAAATGAGCGTCACGCTCATTCCCACTAACGACTAACTTGTCAAGATGTAGTTGAGGAACCTGTTTTGCGTAACTTTTTTTTTTTTTTTTATTCGATGACAAGATAGCCCTTGACTGCGATCTCACCTGATGGTAAGTGACGATGCAGTCTAAGATGGTAGCGAGCTAACTTGGAAGGGGTATATCAGTGTACATTCAACCCATACCCCTAATCGGTTTCTACACGCCATCGTGCCGGAACGCTAAATCGCTTGGCGGCACGTCTTTGACGGTAGGGTGGTAACTAGCCATGGCCAAAGCCTCCCACCAGACCAGACCAGAGGCAATTTAGAAATTATAAATTCCTAAATTGCCACCGCCGGGAATCGAACCCGAGACCTCCCAGTTATAAGACCACAGCGCTCACCACTGCGCCAGGGAGGTCGTCGGAGACTTGGACATTTCGCTCATTTGCGACAAGGGTGACATAATTCTAAAATCAACGATGAGAGAATTCTCTCGTCAGAGAGTAATGTTTTGTGGATGCTGCGGTCTCCACTGCGCCAGGGAGGTCGTCAAAACTTGGCAGGCTGCGCCCCGCCGCGCGCCTCGAAATCCTCGACTGGATCGGTGGCCATCAAGGCTCGTCTCGTCCATGTTTTCCCGGCTATCGCTTCTATTTCATCTTGCCATCTCTTGGTTTCTTGGTTTGACGCCCTTGTCAGTGTTCCTAAACTTATTAATTTTTATTAATATTTAATTCGATGCCTTAACATGGGTAGCCTAAGTATGTCATGCTCACTTAAACATTTCTGTGGTGGTGTCGCGTGGTGCGGGTTGTTACGTTCCCTCAAATATGGTTGAGCGAAGCAACGGCTGGATCATGCGTCATGCTCGTGAACGGGTGCCACCAACGGGAATGTCTTGGACGTCTGGGATCTTGGATGTCTGGGACGGTCTGCTTTGTGTCTACCCATGTTAACATGTGTTTGGTTGCGGTAGGTGTGCATTTTTGAAACTTCTGTGTGGAAACATTGTGTGCATAGCCTAGTTCTTTTTAACAATTGTAAAAAAAATTTTTTTTTTTTTTGAAAAGAGCAACTGCTGAGTTTCTTGCCGGCTCTTCTCAGCAGAATCTGCATTCCGAACCGGTGGTAGATTTTTGACGTTTCATAAGAGCTACAAGTTGGCCTACATGAAATAAATAAATTTTGATTTTGATTTTTTGATTTTTTTAATTCAATCTTACTTCCAGCTACCTCTGCCCCCAAATCCCGACCCTGGAGCAGGTGGTCCGAACCTACGAGAGTTACTTCAGCAGCAGCAGTTCCGAAGACTTGGATATGACCAGCCTGCCGGAAGACGAAATGGGCATGCAGTTCCCTTCCCCGCCCTATGACGCCGCCTACAACTTGTTCACCAGCGTGAGTGTGACGTCACAATGTGCCGAATAGGCATGGTGACCGATTTTGAGAAACTATTATAATTGTTAGCTGTACGTAAATGGATCGTTCCTTAACATGGGGTTAGATCGATAGATAGATAGTTTATTCACCAAAATGCAGGTACAATATGATGTAATATAAGAAAAACGAGCCTAATACATTTTACCAGGACTGGTGTGTGAATATTATACAATAAAATGTTATTCAAGGGGCGGACCAACAAATTCGTAAAAAGCCGGCAACGCATTGGTGGTGCCTCAGGTGCTACAAATGTTCATGGGCGGCTTGCGCGTTCGTTCATCTCTTGAATTTGTATGAGATTTCACGATGATAGACAAAATTTTTTCGTGGTCCCCTTCTGGTAGCAATCTTACAGCTTGGCTGTAATAATAAAATATGTTTAGAATAATACGATCTATCCAAGGAATTACTTAATTTTTTTGGCCGGCACTTTCAATTTTTGGTATTTTTTGTATGGGCCGTGAGTGGTCTCATTTTTTTTTTTTAATGTGCTAATGCTGAGATCTATAGAGCGTGCTCTGACTCAAGATAAGAGTTAAAACGAGACACAAGTATGCTCCGACATAAATCTGTCTCGTTTTATCTCTGTCTTGAGTCTGAACAGTGCGGTCTATAGATTTCAGCCTTATAACCGATTGTGATTGAATTATTTTCCTACCCGCAGAACGGCGCGACGCGGCGCGTGCTGGACCTGCGCTACGAGTTGATACGTGCGCGCGCGTTCAACGCCCGCCCCAAACTGAGCCCCGCCACCTACACACCGGACCCCTTTGACTATAGCCTGAGGTGAGCTCTCTTCACCGACCTCTATATTTAATCTATGGTTAAGGCCCAAGACACGGGTCTGTCCGCGAAATTCAAATTTAATTTGGTTTTTCGCAATTTGTAAACTAATACGGCAAAGTAGGCTTATGGTATTCAAACTGCGCCAATGGCAGTATCATCTTCACAGGTTTATATATACTAATCTTAACGTGAAAGTATCCAGTTTAAGAAATTAGTCAAAATAATGAGTTTGACGTGAGCTACTCACAAATTAGTCATTATTTTGATTAATTTCTTAAACTGGATACTTATACGTAAAGATTAGTATATAAACCTGTGAAGATGATACTGCCATTGGCGCAATTTGAATACCATAAGCCTACTTTGTCGTATTCGTTTATAAATGACGAAAAACCAAATTAAATTTGAATTTCGCGGGCAGCTCCGTGTCTTGGGCCTTAAAAAATCTTTATCCATTTAGGATAAGGATTTTTTTATTCCCGCGGTAACTCTTTCATGTTCCAGGATAAAAAGTAGCCCATATTAGCTATCTTCAAATTATTTCAGCCTGTTCATGCGTTGTCGCGTGAAGGAGTAACAAACATACACTAAGCAGAAACGAGTGTCTCTTTATCCAATAGGTAATACTTTCCAAAATGGCGTCTACCAAATCCAAGATGGCGTCAATCAAATCCAAGATGGCGTGAATCAAATCCAAGCTAGCGTCAATCAAATCCAAGATGGCGTCAATCAAATCCAAGATGGCGTCAACCAAATCCAAGATGGCGCCAATCAAATCCAAGATGTCGTCAATCAAATCCAAGATGGCGTCAACCAAATCCAAGATGGCGTCAATCAAATCCAAGATGGCGTCAATCGAGTAGAGTCAAGAATAAGTCTGCTCGTACTGCATTGTCATTTACCACCAGATGAAACAGTCATTGAGAGTAACCGTATTGTCGTCAGCTTCCTGCTGGGCGCGTGGTTCGGCAACCCGCCCGCGGTCAGCATCGCCGGCGCGGCCGAGCAGCTGGAGGCGCAGGGCGGCTGGCACCTCGCCGTGCAGGTGCTGGCTTACCACCCGGACGATGTCGCGTGAGTTATTATTGGCAGTGTAGGGGATAGACTAGGGGAATAAAAAAGAACACAAGGATCCTGTGAGCGTGGCTGAGCGCAAGCGCGCGTCAAATGCCACCTCGTCCGCGTTCGCTGGCCAACTAACTTTCTAATTATTTACGCGGCTATAGACGAGGATGGTTCAACTGCCGCGCGCCTCCTCGGAACACCGTTTATTAGATAAAAGCATCGTCTACAGGTAGACTCGGGACAGACCAACAAACGAACGCACTTTTCAACAACTAACCAACAAATTAGCGCACTTTTCAAGGATAAACTAACAAATAGGCGCACTTTTCAATAACTAACCAACAAATAGGCGCACTTTTCAAGGATAAACTAACAAATAGGCGCACTTTTCAATAACTAACTAACCAACAAACAGGCGCACTTTCCAACAACTAACCAACAAAAAATCGCACTTTTCAATAACTGATCAACAAATAGGCGCACTTTTCAAAGATAACCTAACAAATAGGTGTACTTTTGAAGGACTAGTCTATAACTCTAGACCCTTCAAAAGGAAGCCTAATTCTGAACCACTATGCTATCACCTTTTACATATATACTTCAGGTAAAAATTTTTTTTTTCCAGTCGCGGCCATCTCATTCGAGGCGTGTTATCGCGTCACGCGCCATCGAAAGCTGACACTCCGGAGCTGAAGAGTCGCTTGGAGCTCGTTAGGAAGCTGGGGGTCCCAGAGAAGTGGCTACTGCGGGCACAGGCGTACAGGGCCAAATATGAGGTAAGACAGAACTGGCGACGATGTCCTCTATGTCTGTTTATGACTATATACTATTCACCAACTAGATGGCGCCACGAGGACCTTGCAACTCGCTATTTCCTCCTGGTGCTCGATTTATATAGTGACTTTGTAATTTTCTTAACAAAAGTTGTTTTTTGAAGTGATGTGCAGTGTTTTAATAGTGTGGTGAGTGTACAATATCTATACTAATATTATAACGCTGAAGAGTTTGCTTGTTTGAACGCGCTAATCTCCGGAACTACTGGTTCGAATTGAAAATAGTTATTTGTTCAACAAGATAGCAAAGTTCATTTTTGTTGCGAGTGCCTAGTTTGAATCCCGAGCGAGCGAAGGATTCTAATATAGAATCACGAGCGTAGCGAGTGATTCTAAGTTAGAATCCTGAGAGTAGTGAGGGATTCAAAGGCACAAGAAGCAAAAACTTTGCTATCGTGTGATACATACAACTTTTCACCTCAATAGCGAAAAAATACAAGATGTAAGAAAAATATTTATTAAAACATAAAGGATATTTTAAAATTTAAAAAATTAGGTTTCTTTATTTAAAAACTTTTCAATATCATAAGCGGTGAAAACTTTAGATTTTTTAGATTTGTGCCCCTCCGACTGTCTTTTCAAAAATGCAATAAGTTTAGGATAAGTTTCAATGTGAACGTCGCATTTCGATTTGATTGTAACTTTTAACATGGAGTAAATACTCCATAATGTAGATGGTTGCCTTGTTTTAGACAATTCCATGAAATATTATGATAAAATCACAGTCTCTGAATAGGACTTCGCACCCTTAGAAAGTCTCCAATCATTAAATAATTCATAGGCTTTCAAATATTTTTCACGAGACTTTTCCGGAAGAAAGTTTAATTCAGCGTTAGACACTAATTCTTTTAATTCTGAAGGTGTTATATTATCACTAGATTCACTCATTTTGTTATTTTAAAATTCTTACAACAAATAACTACTAAGAAATTACTACCTAATTAAGATATAGAATAGAGTTAATTTTTTTTTTTGCCGCCATTTTATATTACTCTTTTGTCTGCGTTCGGAATTGTGTCATTCATAAAATAAAATATATTAATTAATTAATTTTAATTTTCTTTTATGTTTCATGTTGTGTTACAGAATTATAAAGTCTAAAACACATTTAAAAAAGTTAATAAGTAGTTTAAATAATAAAATAGACAGTTAAAAAATTTTCTCGAAATAAAATGTATGGGGTATGCAATATTAGATACAAAATTTCTGAACGTTTCTTGAGACGATGAGTTGAAGAAACGCCAATCCAATGCGTTCTATTTTCAAAACACTTTTTCTCACTGAGTGAGCAAAAACGACTTTTGCTCACTGGTTTTGGGCAGCAAAGGCGCCCCTTTTGAGCTAGAGAGGTGAAAACTCTTTTTGTGTTGTATAGTCCATTTATCGAGGAAGGCTTTAGGCTATATAACATCACGCTGCGACCAATAGGAGCGAAGCATCAGTGAAAAATGTTGCAAAAACGGGGAAAATTATCCATATTTAAAATATATTCTTTTAAAAACTTCCTAATCGCGATCATAATAACAGAAATTGACATGCACGAAGTCGCGGGCAACAGCTAGTTTAATCTATAATTAACACTGTACTTGCTGTTGTGATTTCTTTTTCGGAACCCAAATTGTACTGAACTCAAATATTGAAACTCAAATATGGTTGAGCGAAGCAACGGCTGGATCACGCGTCATGCTCGTGAACGGGTGCCACCAACGGGAATGGGTCTGCTTTGTCTACTCGTCTTAACATGTATTGGATTGTATGTAGGACTTAGGAAACTTCATTGTGAAAACACTGTATACATAGTTAGTTCCTAATCATAGTTTTGATGCCTATTATAAAAAAAATTTTTTTTTTTGAAAAGAGCAACCGCCGAGTTTATTGCTGGCTCTTCTCGGCAGGAAGGGCATTCCGAACCAGTGGTAGATTCATCGACGATTCGAAAGCACTTGTAAAAGTTTATTTGAATAAAAAGAAAATATTTCTAGTCTATTCGGCATACGGCAGTATAGAATAGACTAGAAATATTTTCTTTTGCCGAACACTGACTATAACCTGTGGTTGCAGCGCAAGCCGTCCCTGGAGGTGGAGCACCTGGTGGGAGCGGGGGAATGGAGCGCGGCGCACCGCGTGCTGCTCGAGGAGCTGCTGCCCGAAGCCGTGCTGGCTGGTGAGTTGCTGCTTGCTGTTCCCCCTTCTAGGATCTTCTTCTTGCTGTACCGTCTCCATCGGAGGTTGGCAACCATTAGGGCTATCTGCTGCCTGAGACGCTGCTGCATGGAACAAGGATCGGGTACTTTTCCTATACCGCACCTTCTAGTATACAATAACTTAAAAGTTCTTTTCGAACAAGTGTAAATTGAAAATTTAAAACACCCCTTACAGGTGAAATTAAAAAAAAATGTAATTCACCATTCTGTGGTGGCGGCCATCTTGGATTTGAAATTTATCATAGTATTCTACTTGTCAAGCCCTTTCATTTGATACCCGTATTGAGGGAGTTGTGAAAAAATATGTAATCCGCCATTTTGTGCGCACACACGCGCACGCACGTACGCACGTGCGCACGCATGTGGCTGCGGCCATTTTGGAGCGATTTTCATCAAACATAGCTAAGAGCACTCCCGACGAATTCACCTTTGAAACAAAAAAAAAAAACAAAATCGGTTCAACCGTTCGACACACGCACGCACGCACACACACGTGTCAAACATATGCTGAATGGATTGTTATAAAATACTACGAGTACGTACCACGGTAATTATTTTAGTTGGGATTGTCGATATTTCGATCCAATTGCAACCAAACCAGAGAAGCGTCGTACAGCACCTTTAAAAAGTGACGTTGTTAGTGTTTTTTGCCGAACTTTAAAATGACGTTCCTCCGAAAAGAGCAAGAAGGCGGGTAGATAGATTCTAAAGAAAAGAAGAAAAAAAGAAAGATAGATTCTACCCATGACAGCTTCAACTTGACGTCTCGCAACACAGCAGTCTCGTCGTGACCACGGCCCATGCAATTGGATCGAAATATCGACAATCCCAACTAAAGTAATTACCGTGGTACGTACTCGTAGTATTTTATAACAATTATGTCAGTAAACTACGAATCAAGTCTAAAGTCTTTAATATGCTGAATGGAGTCCATTTTGGGCCCACACATATTTATTAATTTTTTGTTTTGTATCTCTTTCTGTCATTAACTGTGCTGTGTGTCTCGAATAAATACTTTTTCTTTCAAACTTATAACACCCCGTCATTTTTGTTAAAATTATTGTTTTTTACAGATAACCTTCAAAGCATAAAGGGTATCCTGGAGAAGATGGCCGCGGCGGCGGCGCGACACGAAGTGGGCGGGTGGGAGAGTGGCGGGATGGCCCTATACCATTACTTGAAAGTTTGCGACGAGGTAAGTAATAATGTTTTTTTTTTGGATGACAAGATAGTCATTTTCTGCTATCTCACCTGATGGTAAGTGACAATGTAGTCTACGGTAGTAGCGGGCTAACTTGGAACGGCAGTGTAGATTCAACCCCTACCCCCAAATCGGTTTCTACCCGCCATCGTGCCGGAACGCTCAATCGCTTGGCGGTACGTCTTTGACGGTAGGGTGGCAACTAGCTACCGCCAAAGCCTCCCACAAGACCTTTTTTTTTCAGTATAAAAAAAAGTCTAATACCCAATTCAATCAACATGTGTAATGCATTTGTATGGTGAAGCAAGTAAGAAGAGGTGGCTTTCCGATGGTCTAAGGCTAAAATCTATAGACAGGACTCCCACTCAGCTCAGACAGAGTTAAACCGAGACAGATTTATGTTAGGTCAGATATATTTGTGTTCGTTTTAACCTCTATCTTAAGCCTAAGCCGAATCAGAGCACGCTCTATAGATCTCAGCATAAGACTGCATCGTCACTTACCATCAGGTGAGATCGCAGTCAAGGGCCATCTTGTCATTGAATAAAAAAAAATTATGTCTGAACATATTAATCGTGTCTCGTTTTACCTCAAAGTCTCACTCGTCATTTTTTTTTTTTTTTTTCAGATCCGCGGCCTGGTGAGCGAGGTGGAGGCCAGCCCCCCCTCGTCGAGCGGGGGGGTCACGGCCCGGCTGGAGGCGCTTCGCCCCGCGCTGGCGGCCGCCTGCCGGGCGCTCAAGGGGCTCAGCCCTAAGTGAGTGTATTACAGATATCCTTAGGTTGATCTACCTTGGTGTGCGATTGGACGGCTGTGAGGGGCGGTTGGAGGCCGTAGCTAAGCTAGACTAGTTAGCATGTTCACAATTTAAATTGTGTTTTTTCAACACACTTGCTCATAAAGTGGCTCCAAGTTCACCGCATTTAGGCACGTAATGACACCTATAATCAAACTGCGACTTTTTCTTTACTATTATTCACGAGTGAGTTATAGTTGTTTTTTTTTTATTGGTTGAGTTGATTTGTTCTTAAAAAAGTTTGTGTTCAATAGTACAAATAAATTAATGTACCTATTGCTTGCTCATTTCATGCAACTTCTTATTTAAATAGATAATGGCGAAAAGCCAAAAAAAGAAACCTCATTCTTTTAGTCTATGGCCGATCGCCATTGAAAGATGCGCGCGCATTCCGGAATACTGATTAATTTTTCCCGCCATTGCAAAAAAAAATTCACAAATCGTTTTCACTGTTTTGTACCATAGTGTACTATTTTAGTATTATTTTCTTCACAAGTGTGTTGAAAAACGTCGTATGATACATGTGTGTATTGATGATTACCGTCTTCGGCTATCTTAAAACCCTCACCTAACGGCCACCTCCTCACCAATGTTCCACACTTGTACCATAATGTACTATAATATGGTTGAGCTAAGCAACGG
The DNA here is from genome assembly GCA_933228805.2 of Hipparchia semele. Taxonomy (NCBI): domain Eukaryota; kingdom Metazoa; phylum Arthropoda; class Insecta; order Lepidoptera; family Nymphalidae; genus Hipparchia; species Hipparchia semele. The sequence goes on along the minus strand of OW121735.1, from coordinate 3,360,738 downwards.
CTGGATCATGCGTCGTGCTCGTGAACGGGTGCCACCAACGGGAATGGGTCTGCTTTGTCTTCCCATGTTGACATGTGTTGGATTATATGTATTGCATTTTTGAAGCTTCACTGTGGAAGCACTGTATAGTATATACATAGCTTAGTTTGGTTACTTATTGTAAAATTATTTTATTTTTTGAAAAGAGCAACTGCTGAGTTTCTTGCCGGTTCTTCTTAGCAGAATCTGCATTCCGAACCGGTGGTAGATTTATGACGTGTCGTAAGAGCTACAAGGTGAGGAGGAGGAGGTATAAATAAATTTTGAATTTGAATTTGAATACCGCCATAGTGTCGCTAACAGTTATGTTAGCGACGCGATTTATTTGAATATCGTTTTGTATTGCCATATTTTATTGCTGCAATAAATACGGCATAAACGGAACGTAGTTCGTACGGAGGCAGGGGTGCGGGGGGCAACTGTCAGTTGGTGACACATAACGTTTGAAAAAGGTCCGTTTTTGAATTCGCCGCCCGTCGCCAACCGTCCAAAATCACAACCTCCTACGAACTACGATTCCGCCAAGACCCTTTTGCTCAAAACCAGTGTTTTACTGTTTCCATCCGCTACAAGTTAGTTGAACGAGCGAAGCGAGTTCTCTGAGTCAACTAGGGCGCTTGCCTACTAGACAGAGAAGTGTATCCGTCTAAATGTCTGTCAGAGCCCTATAACTTCTGAATTACTGAATATTAGAACGTGAAACTTGGTTGAAAATTCAGTTATATCCTGTACTTGAACAACAAATACTAAAATTAGATATTAGATAAATGTTATAAAGAAACGAAATTATTTAATTTTAATGCGCCATCTATTAGCATTATTGTGAAGCTAATAGCATTATTGTGAAGCTAATAGCTTCACTATAATGCTAATAGATGGCGCTGTGTCAGTAAAACAGTTTTATGTCAACTTTTATTTTTTTTATTGTGTCTAATGTTGAAAGTTAATTATTACAATATATAATTAAAACTTTTGGGAATTATGGGATATCGCGAGGTCTCAGTTCGGGGCGAACCACTAGTTTAGTTTGTTCCGTTTCACTTGTCCCCGCAGGACGGCGCGGCACGCGGCGGCGCGCGCGGAGATGGGCGCGCGGCTGGTGCAGCTGGCGCTGGCGGCCGGCGAGCCCCCGCCGCACCTCGCCGCGCTGCTGCGCCAGCTGCGCCTGCCGCCCGACTGCGCCGCGCAGGCCGTGCACAAGGTACGCACTACCGCTTCAGACGTCCACTGCTGGACATACAATAGAAATATTTTAATATTAAATCAAAAAAAAAAAAGTAAAGTAAGTTTTGAAAAAGTAGATACATGTACGGTTCAGGACCGCACAGTAATAAAACTGCTGAGTAGAAGTCTTAAATTTATTACTACTACTCTACTTAGGCTAATTATAACCTAATAGCAATGTGAGCGCGATGCGATGTTATGTGCACTGATTGTATGATTAAATGAATAGCGTATTTATAATAAAGCGTGAATGATGACTGGGCGAATTGTACGGTTTCGACATAGACCGTACAATACATATCACTAATTTCGTGGCTGACGTATGGTTCGGCCGTGGTGTAGCGGTTAACACACTCGGGCGCGATTCCCAGAGAAACGTGGGTTCGAATCCCGCCGGCCTCGGAATTTTTGATATGTATTTATAAATCTATTAGATTAAATCAAAGCTTAAAAAAACGACTAAAATACAAGGTGTTAGTTAATGTCCCTATCCTACCGAAACCTATAAGTTGGGGTCGGTGTATAGATACATGAAAAAATATCATGAGACGTGTAGCTCATATCCTGGCCAAGTTATGAGGACTTCAAAAATTCACCATAAATGTATCGGTGGCAGCCCTTTAAAACAGCTGATTCAATGGCAATGAACTGCCAACGATAAAACTATGAATGAATGTTTGTAGGCCTACACCGTACTACTTGCTATGCTATAACGTTGCGATAAAATATTCCAGATGCGATACCTAACCATTAATCGGCATGTAATTAAACCTGTAACCTGTAGTTTTGTTCAGTAGAGTGAAAACCGATTAGAAATCTCGTATTTTTGCAAGAATATTCCCGACTACTTTCGGACTCCATAAGTTAAAGTCCGTACCTACGTAATCCATAAAGTGACTGCCGCCTCTTTATTTGCAGGTAATTAATATCTCGCGTTGTGGTTTTGATTAACAATGACTGTATGTGAATGAACAATGTGTGTGAAATTTTTAATAATAAATCAATTGCAAAACGATACAATAATTATTATTATCGCTTGTAGTACAGTGCAAACATAGTACCTACTAGCATTGAAGTTGAAAGCGAGCGGTATTCGGCGTAGTGATTTGCACCGGAGAAGTGATTTTTCACCGGAGAATCACCGGTGAGTCTCCGGTGAAAGTAATCGGTGTTTAACCGATTATTATTGAATCATAACTCAAGTAATTTTATTATTTAAATAAAAAGAAGTTTGTTGATCAACATTGTTAATTATTTAATAACATTTATTCAAATACAATTACTTTATCATTATTTCCTACCTCCTTAAATAATAATTATCATAATAAAGTAAAATATTTTTTTCTTAATATTTTTTTTATTTAAAACCTTTACAATACATCTAATATCATTTTGAGTTCACACAATATCGATGCGCTTAAAATTCCATTGCATTGTACTAGAACATTAACAGTTAAAAACATTTTAATTGATGCTAAATCTGTATTCGAATTCACCGGAGATCTCCGGTGAATCTCCGGAGAATGGCAAATCACCGGTGATTTTCACCGCTGCTCGAAATAGCTAGCGGCGGGCGGTGTCTCTTTGGCGGCGTTCTTTGGCGGCGGCGCCCGCCGGTAAGGCCGAGCACACATTGGGGTGCGAAGTCGCAGTATTGTAAAAATCATAGACGTCGCACAACGCACCGTGGAAATGTCCGCTGTGCACCGTAAAAATCTGTACTATTCTATCGGTATCCACACTTCCCAGCGTGTGCATGTCAAGATGATTAATTACGATAACGATTATCTGATTTTCTTGATTCAGGAACGTCCTGTCCTTTGGGAGAAACCAATGGAAGAATACAAAGATAAATTTCTACTAAAGTACTCCATGTCTCATTAGAAACTAAACTAATGGACAGAGTTTTCTCGTACGATGTCTTATGCGATGAAATTTTTCGTTGCGTAAACGCAACCGCAAGTCTTGTTTGTAGCCTCGCCTTTACTTGCACGGCGCGTCAAAGTAATATTGGTGTATCGTAAAATTACGTGGAATACTAGGGCACCATGAAAATAAGGAGACTTAGAAAATAATATTTTTTGATAGTGTTTGTCTTTAGAAATTTTGCCTTTACCTCGGGAAAAACAACACAAAATACTTGTATTATGCAAGATTTTTGCTTAACTATTTTTAAAGGAATTGGTGATAATTGCGAGTGCATTTAATAATTTTGGAATCTAACAGTAAATACCAAATGTTAGGTACGTTCCTGAGATGAAAATGTGGCTTTTCAAATGTAACACTTTTGTTAATAAGTAATTTTTAAATTGCTACCTAAAAAAGTATTCAGTTTTTCATTTTACAAGTTATTTGCCAAAAGAAATATTGTTTTAGGACTAGGGATTCGATGACCTCCCTGGCGCAGTGGTGACCGTTGTGGTCTTATAACTGGGAGGTCTCGGGTTCGATTCCCGGCGGGGGCAATTTAGGAATTTATAATTTCTAAATTGTCTCTGGTCTGGTCTGGTGGGAAGCTTTGGCCGTGGCTAGTTACCACCCTACTGTCAAAGACGTGCCGCCAAGCGATTTAGCGTTCCGGCACGATGGCGTGTAGAAACCGATTAGGGGTATGGGTTGAATTTACACTGCTAAACCCCTTCCAAGTTAGCCCGCTACCATCTTAGACTGCATCGTCACTTACCATCAGGTGAGATCGCAGTCAAGGGCTATCTTGTCATTGAATAAAAAAAAGGGATTTTTTTTAAGAAAAACGGGTAAAATTAAAATCATGACTGGCAACACTCGTCTTGCGGCTTTAATTTTTTGGAATTACAATTTACAACGCAGTTGCACGTGAACGGTTGCGGTATAATCAACTATCGATTGCGTCTCTGTTAAGTGAACTGTGGAATGGAGTATTTATGACATAATCATGTGTGTCAGTTTGTGAGTGTTGTGAGGAGTGTGTGGTTTACATGTTCGGTTGCAAATCTGCTGCGGTCTGAGTTCGAATCCTGCGTAGTCGGTCATAACATTTTTAGAGTTGAGTTTCTGCCAAGAAACCCCCAGTACCGGCCTAGAGTTAGGAAACTAGGGGCGGCTCTGTTTGAGCTTCTTGAGTCTAAACTAAATCAATCTGGAAGGGAGACCTGTGCCACTCGCAAGTTATTTAGAGATGAACCTAATTAGACCCTCCAATCCAAGTACATACATACCTCCAAGCTGCTGCAGCTGCGGTTGGTGGGCTTTAATTAATCTTAAAATTTATCATTGATAACATGTTCTCCGAGGAACGGGAGTGACACAACGCCAACTTTGTAATTTAACTCCAGGCCGATACTTACTGATAATTTCTTGTCAGAAACCCAATAAGGCAAGGCGTGTGTAATTTTGAACCGACCCGGGATTCGAACCTAGACCTCGTTATCCGGTCATCACCACTACTGACGTAGTGTACGTAGTAACGAGGCAAAGTGGTCGACTTGTCAGTCGTCAGCAAAGGTCGTCAGTGATTTCGCGCTTACCTACCTATTCCGAAAAGGCATCACGTGACATCAAGTGCGCGGCACTCGGTAAGAATTTACGACTCTTTCTAAACATCGAACTTGTTTGGTACTAGGGAATCAGGAATTGAAAGGGATTTATGTGGCGTGTTGTTATTATGTCTAGTTAGGGTTTCCAAAATGTTTTTTTCTTAATTAATTAATTATTTTTGTATGAAAGTTTTTGATAATTAATTTTTACTTTTTACCACCGCCATTGTGTTTATAGGGTCAAAGTGCATGGGTGGTTGCTGGTAAGTTATACACATTAACAAACACCTTGTATATGAAAAAGCCGAAACACTCTTTATGGGCAATATTTTCTGTAACTTACTATTTTTTTTATCACCTAAACTTTTTATTAAAATAAAGTTTATATCTTCAAGTATATAATTACATTTACAATTTGTCGGAATCTGGAACTTTTTTTTTTTTTCGAGTGTATGAGGGGCGGAAATTGGGTCTTATCAACCCACTTCCTTTGTTGAAATACGAACTGCACCCATGTGTAGTAAGTAAACCAAAAGGTATAGCAAAAAGAAAATATGACAAAAAAGTCATATTCAGTACCGACCTAGAACAGTCTCCTATTACCTTGTCAGAGGAAAAACGGGAGGAACGCATGAAAAAAAAGAAAAAAAAAAGACGTGTGGCACTCGGGGACTGCCGCGGTAAAGCATTTTTTATCAACGCCATCTAGCGGCTCACCGTAGAGGAGTCCCGTGTCAGGTTATTTTCGTTACGGAATTTCTGGATTCGGTCTCCACGCTGGCCCGCGATAGAAGCTATGCAATAGCTTAAAAAAGAAAAAAAAAATCCGAGTATAATATTTTTTTTCATTTGATTTCATTTGATTACAGATAACAACGGATCTAGCTGAGAAGGCGTCAGAGCTATGTATCGATTCCACGCAGAGTTCGCCGCTCTCCTCGCACCAACGCGCGGCGGTCACTAGTTAGAGAGAGATGCATGTATTTGTACATTACTTTCCTAAGAAACCTTAAATTTTGTAATTCCGAACTAATATTACTTAGTTATAAAGCTTATCATTTTTTTTTCTTTTTATTTAAAAAAAAAAAAAAAGAAAAGTGAAATGTTATTTGTAAGTTCGTTTGTATGGCGCATGCTCGGATTTTAATTATAGTACACTTTTGACATAAACGTTAGTTATGTACATCGAACTATAGCGCTTAGAACAGGAGTTTCTAACAAAGTTCCACTCTAAATGTAGGCTCAAAACAACCAATGAATGTGTGAGTGCTTTATAATTACTTTTGTACTGGTTTTTTATTTTTTTTATTCGATGGCAAGATAGCCCTTGACTGCGATCTCACCTGATGGTAAGTGACGATGCAGTCTAAGATGATAGCGGGCTAACTTGGAAGAGGTATAGCAGTGTAAATTCAACTCATACCCCTTATCGGTTTCTACACGCCATCGTGCCGGAACGCTAAATCACTTGGCGGCACGTTGGGTTCGATTCGCGGCGGGGCAATTTGGGAATTTTATAATTTCTGAACTGACACTGGTCTGGTCTGGTGGGAGGCTTTGGCCGTGGCTAGTTACACCACCCTACCGTCAAAGACGTGCCGTCAAGCGATTTAGCATTCCTGCACGATGACGTTTAGAAACCAATTTGGGGTATGGGTTGAATTTACACTTCCAAGTTAGCCCGCTACCATCTTAGACTGCATCGTCACTTACCATCAGGCGAGTTCTTAGTCAAGGGCTATCTTGTCATCGAATAAAGAAAAACCCTCACAGCACAGTACGTTATTTTAAATAATTTTTGCGAGCTCGTACTAACACGACGGTACTATGTAGTCGGCCTTTGAAGGCTTACTAAAAATGGCTTATCATCCGCGTCGACGGTTGCGCTTCTAAGCGTTATACTTCGATGGTTATATAATAAAATTAATTAATTGAGTAATTTTAAATATATAGTTCCTTTCTATTAAAATATAGAAACAAACTAGCTAAAATAATCAATTTGTAAAGGCGCGTTCATACGAACTATTTTTTTTTTTTTTTTTAATATCAGCCAAGCTGAACTTGACTGATGTTCTCCTCTCCCCTCCAAATAAGTGAAAACTTGTGTAAGGAGTGGGTACGATAATAGTGCAACGGGTGGGATTCGAACCTGCGACCTTTCAGTTTTCAGTCCTTTAAACGTTGGGCTATTGGAGGCTATTGTACTGGTTATATAAACAAATATTTAACTAATGTTCTACGCGGTTTCGTATAGCGTGGTCTATGTCGCATGAAGCGACACAACGACAGGATCGACTCTCTACGATCTCGATGGAAACGTGTCTTTCTCTTGCAATTAGTTTTCACAGCATAGTGTGGGTGACAGAGAAAAATAGAAAGCAACTTATTTTGTACCGTATTGCTATACTTATAAAGTTCAAATTCACTCCATTGAAATTACGCAAAGCGACATTTATACCTACTAAAGTGCGGTCGCGGAATAGGAAGAATTTCGTACATTAACCTGTTACTACCTGTCTCTGTCACACCCGCATTAAAATAATGCGTCACGCTCGCACAGATGCAATGACCGCCGTCCTCGGGGATTGTAAACCTTTTTACCTGCGAACCTAAGGCTTGTTTTTTTTTGCGTGTGAATTGAATTTAGGTAGTCTAGATCATAGTATAGACAAAACTGTAGATTCTTTCGTTATAACTGTGACAGGCGAGACGTCGTCGGAAAGTAGTTACTCCGATACAGAGAAATCGGATTTTGATTTTTGAATTTTAATTTTTTTATTTCTATGTAATAAGTAAATATAACTCGATTATTATAACTGTTTAAAAATAAATAATTTATTTAATAAGCTATTAACTTTTTTCTCCTTCAAATATTTTATATAAACCGCACTTAATAGAAAAATGTTTGTGACCGTCAGATGTGTGACTATCAGTAGGCTAAGAGGTCATTGTACGAAATTCTTTCTGTTCCGCGACTGGAATATACCTTTCTATCTCAAGTTGGCCGCTACCTCGCCCCGCGCTTCCCCGCACCGCGCCTCAAGTCAGACCCGCTTAGTACAGATAGCAACGTACCGTTCGCGATTGTCACTACCTATTTTTTTCAAAGTTTTGTTATTGTAAATTTCATACTCGTTTTAACGCGCCTTAAATGATAATATTATGTAAATTTTAATTAATTATATGATTATTTAGAGAATAAATAATTAAATAAAATTAGCACTCGTTCAAAACCAGTTCAAAAATGTAATTTCTTTGATTATTAATTTTATTATTAAATAATATGTAATAGGTAGTAATGTAATTTTTTCTAAATAAAATTATAATTTAAGTCTGTTTTGGTGTTTTTTTTTTTAACCAATGGGAAGGGTATAAATATCTTTGTATTTACAGTGGAACGTACCTTCTAAAATACTGAGCCTATTTTGATAAATCTCTGAAAGGTTTGAATGGATTTACATTATGATCCAGTTCATTATTACATCTATCTTGTACCTAGTCAGATTAGTAGTTAAACTGTTATCCTTGTTTAAGAATAATTTAGCTATAAACAAAACTACAAAAAAACTATAAACCTATAAAACCTATTAATATTATAAATGTAAAAGTTTTGATGGATATTAATTGATCGATTGAATTTCAGCCAAATCGATCACGCCGCAACGGCTGAATCGATTTGGCTGAAATTTGGCACAGAGATAGATAATAGTCTAGAATAACGCATAGGGGTCGTTTTACTTTTCTACCGACAATGAAACGACGTTTTTCTGTTTTTTTGGTTTTTTCAACTATCTATAATTGTGTTTTATGTGTGGGATTTAAAAAAAACTGCATCTGTGTTTTCATTAGTACCGTAGACAGAGAAGGCAATAGACGAAGGTACTGTGTAACCGCGACTGAAATAGAGATAACATGACGTAACATGACAAGTTTGAGTTTAATGTTGCCACAATAACTGCACTCCCCTGTTACCCCAAATTAGATGGAAAATTCTTCCCAGGATTTTTAAATAAAACGACAAAATAGATGCTGAACTGTTTTATTTTTTAAATAACATACCTACACATATAAGGTTGTCTGGGAGAGACATACCTATTAGGGTAAGCTTCTATTTTTTACATATATCTTAACCACCACTTAAAAGTATAAAATAATTTTAGTTTGTACACGTAAGTCGGTTTTTTAAAAATATTTTTTTTTTATATTAAAGTTTTTTAATGTAGTTTCATAGGACCAATTCACTAGATAATTATTTGCTCCTTAAAAAAAATATTGAAATGCCGAATAGAAATTTAGCATATGTGAGTCATTTTGAAAAAAGATGTATGTAACACAAAGGAAAATTTTTTTTCGTTACTAGTAAGAATGTTACACAAAATAATTTGTAAAGAACAGTTAAAATTTTCCTTCGATCGAGTAATGCTATTGAATTAAAAGCAACAAAAATTGTATATTTAGTCATCAAAATCATCATGAATGAAATTAACAGTATATTCTTTTTTTCAGGCAGTCGTATAAAACTGCAACTCTTCATAGTTTAAGTTAATAATTATTAAAAAAAACATAAAAAGTCTGCCTCTAGCTATTTAAAAATGGCTTTAAAAATTAAGAACTTTGCAAATAAAATAATTCTTAAGATCGCCAACAGTTCTCGACTGGTCATTGGACATTCGAACGAAACTTCAGGATGATTCAGAACAGTAACCGACACTATCTAACTGAATACACTTTAATCATCGCCGACATATATTATATTCTAGTAACCATCATCGTCTTTCTTTTCTTTTCTCATAATATTCATTTCTTCCATCACGACCTTATTTTGTTTCAACAAAAATTAAAAAAAAAATTGAAAAAGTAGCTAAAGTAACCCGCCGTTACGGTATGTCAGAGGACATTACTAAAAAAACCTATCTCCGTGCCAAATTTCAGCCATATCGGTTTAGTGTGGCGTGATTGCCACACGCCACACTAAACCGATATGGCTGAAATTTGGATGTATGTATGGATGGCCATACATACATTCAAACTTTCACATTTATAATATTAGTTGGATAGGGAAAATCGGGACATTGTATAGGTACCTAAAGCTGGCAACATACATAGATACTAAATTTTATTATTAACTGTCAGTTTGTTTCGCACAAAAGTGTGGCGACCTTGAAAAAAACTGGTTACACGATGAGGGACAAAAAATTGGGTAGCTGCGTCTCTGTTTATCACATTAATAACTTTATTTCTGCTCTCTTTTTAGTGTGAGTGAGAAAGAAATCGTCACTGGGTCTATGTCTTCTCTGTCTACGATTAGTACTAATTAAAGTTTCCTTCCTAGCTAATATTGATTCTTTTTTAATGTTGGTTTTTGAAAAAATAATGTGACAAAGTGGTCTTTTTCTGTAGAGACCACATTTCAGTTTACCACTCTGTCACGGCATTATACGGAAAACGAACGTATAAAATATGCTGGTTAGAGAACATGAAAAATGACATAATATTAATAGATAAGAAAAATATGGACGTTTATTCGAACCGAATAAAAAACCGTTTATATTAATACTCCAACGAGATGCCATAATAAGAAAGACAGACTATTGTCGGTAGAAAAGTAGAACGACCCATAGCTATGTACTTCTATCTCGGAAAATAATAAGTGTTTCTGCAGGAATTAAAATACAATCCACGCGTACGAAGTCGCGGGCATCCTGATAATAGTATAAAATGGTTGGTGGGTATTGTAACAAAAAACAATATTTGAAAAAAAAAAAATAATTTATTTGTAATAGAATAATAATGAGTTTTAATAAAATATTAAATATATGTGATAACTCATTGGTTTTCTACACATTGGCCAAGGGGATAAAGTGAACCGACCAATCTATAATATAAGTATAAATTATGTATTTGACACACTTTTTATACACTTCAAATATAAAGGTTTTTAATATTATAACACAATCCATTCACCAAAGGAAAGAAGAAGATTATAACACAATGTCATATTTCTTTTTTTAACATCTTTACTAGTCTCAAAAATATGAAGATTTTAAAAAAGTTTCTTGTTGGAAAAAGAGCGCTATTGCAACATGACATGACAATTCAGTAGCTCCATACTCTTTTATCCCGGAAAATCAGAGTTCCCGCGGGATTAAAAAAAAAAGACGTGTGGCACTCGGGGACTGCCGCGGTAAAGCTATTGCATAACATTTTTTATCAACACCATCTAGCGGCTCACCGTAGAGGAGTCCCGTGTCAGGTTATTTTCGTTGCGGAATTTCTAGATTCGGTCTCCACGCTGGCCCGCGATAGAAGCTATGCAATAGCTTAAAAACTAAATCCACGCGAGCAAAGCCGCGGGCATCAACTAATCATTTATAACCCTTCTCTTGAGACCTGGACTCAGTACTGAGTTATTGTAGAGTTGCTGATTTGTGATGATTATTTTTTCCTTGTTTTGAGGGTAGGTGTTTGTTCTAATCTCTCTAAAGCCGTCTTTATCGCTTCAGCCACGTTGCTGATCCTGGGTTTATAGTATGTACCCTTTTTTTTAGTGTTTTTCAATTGTTCAATCATATTTTTATTGAGTAAGTGTTCGTAAGGGTTTACGGTGACCAACATTTTACCGCTTGGTAGAGTTAAACCTTTCGGAGCATCTTGTTTTTCGATTACGTCTTTATCCCTATCAGGAGCGAGTGTGAATGATTTTTCATTTTCCAAGTTTATTTTAGAGATTTTGAAATAAGGCGCCTCCGGTGCTAAATGTGCTATTTGAACATTGTGCCATTTTGGAACGTACTTTAAATTGTGGACAATACCGCTTTTAGTTTCTGTACCTTCCGTAACAATTTCTTCGGCAACTTCTGGTATTGCTTCCTTAGTCTCCACTATTTCTTCGCTGGCGTCATATGTGTCGAAGTCGTCGTAAGCGTTCACATGATCTTCATCTGTAAAATTTAAACTGTTGTCAATTTCGCTGTTAAATTTCATGGCTGGAGGTTGGTGTTCCGATACTAATTTGATGCGAACGTCGAATTTTTCTTTTAAACTGTCTGTGAATTTGACAGGCATTTTTAAATTGACTTGTTGAGTTTCTCCAAAATTCTCTGGGGTGAATTTGGTCAGTTTTATCAATGGTTTTGGTTTCTTCACTCTAGCATCAAGAGACAATGGATTTTTTATCATGGTTATTTTAACTTCATTGTTGTCTTGCATGAAATTTTCTAAATATTTTTTAACTGATGTTTGGTCTTTATTCACCAACTTCATTGTTACTTTCGTGGTTATATTTTTATCTGTTTTAAACTTTTTGATTGTATTGCGAAACTTTTCAGTTTTTGATAAAGACATTGCTTCTTGATTTATTTCATCTGAATTTGCGATTTCTTTTGATTTTGCGATCTCCTCTGATTTTGTGATTTCTTTCAATTTAGTTGCTTCTTTGGCTTTCGTTTCAGCAATTTTACGTTTTTCGAGCAATTTCTTTAATGTTTCTGTGAGTTGTGAACTAGAATGTTCTTTTTTTATATGTTCATTAAGTTTCTTCACTGAATCAAATTTTCCGTAACATTTGATACATACTTTGGTTTCGTGTTTAAAGTGCAACGCTCTGTGACGGTGATAATTTTGATACGTATAACAGTTTCTGTCACATTTGTCACAGATGAACTTCTTATTTTTCGGATTTTTACTAAATAGCTTTTTAGATTTTCTCATTTTCTTAATCATCATCTTTTGGGATTTCAACCTATTGGAGACAACTCCTAAGGGCATGTCAGAATCATCTGATGAAAGAGTAACATCCTCGCTTTCTTGTTCTGTATTTTTGTTTACTATATTTAATTTGCGTTTTCGTCCACTAATATTAACATCCTTACTTGCTTCTTCTGTATGTTTTTTGACTATGTTTAATTTGCGTATTCGTCCACTACGTCTTTCAACTAGTAGGCAATCAGTGGTCTCATTAACTTTTTTATTTTCTTTTTTATTTTCCCTGACTACATTGTCTCCCTTAGTTTTGACTTGCACTCCACTAATTTTACTTTCTTTATCATTTGATTCTGCGTCATCTTTAGGATTAAACTCAATTTCTAGTTCAAATAACTCGTTTTTCGATTGTTCCAACATGTGGTCATCACTGTGATCATTTTTTACTTCTTCAGTTTTAGTATGTTTGTCTTCAATCAAGGCTTCATCATTTTGATCATCATCAGCGTTAACAATTGCTTTTTTAACTTTAATCAAGTCTTCACCATTTTGATCAGCGTTAGCAATTGCTTTTTGCGTTTTCGCTTTCTTATCAGTGAAATATACATGGAAATTGTCATCAAATTCGACAAAACCCACACTTTCATGAGTCAATTTGATGTGCAGCGAAAAACCCTTGCGCACCCTGAATTTCTTATCGCAAATCTTACATGTGTACGGATGTAAATTCTTATGCTTCGAGAAGAAATGTGCGAACAATAATTTTGGATGCTTAAAAAGTCGTTTGCAGTCTGTACAATGATATTTGTATAGATGCTTTTCATGCTCGTGCACTCGATTGACATGTTTCGTCATACTATCCTTGCCGAACAGTTGTCGTTGGCAATAGATACACACTTGTAACGCGGGTAACTTTGCACTATGCTTATCCAATCTGTGCTTGCTGTATTCATCTACAGTTTTAAAAGTCAAATCGCATACTGTACAGCTCATTCCTGTACATGTTTTTGAATGTAACTTGAGTTTCGCTGCCTTAAAAGTTAGTTTACATTTACTGCATTGTATTTCAAAGTCTGGTGCGTCCGTTTTGGAATGGGAATGCCACTTCAAGTGGTATATAAGTCTGGATTTGTACGTGAATACGTTGCAGCATTCATCGCAAGCGAGCGAGTGGCATTTGTTATTGACTAGGTGTTGAATGTATTTCTCAACGTCAGCGGTTGTTTCGTCACACTTAATACATATGTATGGAAGGCTACTGGACAATGCGGTTAGGAAGTCATGCACGTTCATACAAAGTAATGACGACAGTATTGGCAGACACTCCTGTGACAGTAATCCTTCCTCTGAATCGCTATGTTCATTCAATTCATGACTTTTTAACTCGTTCTTACTATCAAAAACACTTTTACAATGCGAACACGACACTTTTGGATACAAAACTGCCGCATTGTGTCTCTTTTCGTGTTCATGCACTTCTGACGTCGATTTGAATAGCCTAGAGCAGTATTTACAGCACTTTAAACTGTCTAAATGCGTATTCCTCAGATGCAATGTGTACTCTTCGATATCGTTAAAAATATGCGTGCACAGCTGACAAAACCTGGTTTTGTTGATACTATTGAGATGTAGCTGCCTTATATGCACCTCTAAGTCTTCTTTATCGAGGAATTCGGCGCAGCAAACACTGCATACCATATCATCTTGTAAGTAATTCGTTTCATCTATTTCTATCGGTGCTTCTGCATCCATTGTTTAAGTAGATTGATTTTTATGCGTCTCTTCAGTATGTTCTGATGTTATGTTGTAACTACTAAATTATTCACAACGAATTCATTTTATTTAGACATGATTTATTTGTATAAACTACACAAAATCGCAACTCTCTTTTACCATTTTGATTCTACCTATATTTTTTTTTTGGCTGCTCTAGAGTCTAGTTGTCGCTGTCATTCATGACTGTCATAGAGTAGACTGTCATGCACTGACAGCATTGACAGACAACGCTGTACCGTAAAACGGGGGGAATAGGGACAAATTCCAACTTCATGAAGAATTTTAAGGTACCTATTACCTAGGTACCTAATTCCTGGTCTATGCTACCTATCATTCGTACCTTGGAAGTAGGACTCACGTAGGACTCAACCCACACTAAACCTTACCATGATTATAGACATCTCTAATTAATCTATGATTAACACTGGACTTGTCACTTACTGTCCCTAACAAATGAGTGTTAGGGCCTTTGCACACCACGTTTTTTAAACGCGCCGTTGACGCGCGTTTTTAGCGATACAAACGCGATGCTAACGCGCGTGTGTATCGATATAAAGGTCTACAAACTGCTCTTTACGATAAAAAAGCGCGCCGTCGATGCGCGTTTCTAAAACGCGCGTCAACGGCGCGTTTAATAAACGCGGTGTGCAAAGGCCCTTAGTACTGAATATATTCTGCCACTTTCTGCGGGAGATAAGGTAGGTAATCACGTACAGCCTACGTACAGCACACATTTACTCACTTTCGCACACTCTTGTAAAAAACTTAATGTCTCTATGAAGGCACACTATTTTTTTTCTGTGATCGAAGACACTAACTCAAAAGCTGTCACAATTACAAGCTGACACGTACGTATGTACATGTACTTCGACAGAGGGGAATGCGTGCGCTTGCAAAGTCCTGGCTAAATGGTCGAAGTTTCCACGTCAATTATTTTAATTTCTTGGACACTCGTAACTATTTACAGGCGTCAATATATTTTAAGCTACTGCATAGCTTCTATCGCGGGCCTTGAGCGTGGAGACCGAATCCAGAAATTCCGTAACGAAAATAACCTGACACGGGACTCCTCTCACCGCTAGATGGCGTTGAAAAAAAATGCTACGCAATAGTTTTACCGCGGCAGTCTCGGAGTGCCACACGTCTTTTTTTTAGTAGGTATTTTATATAAAAAGTACTTAAATAAAAAAAGAGTTAGTAGCTCGTTATTTATTTCTGTAAAAAAGATAAAACTTACTACTATTAAACGCCCTTCATCATCCGAAATCAGTTTTTGGCAACTATTTTCAATGTAGACACGACGATTCTATAGTTCTATGTACATAATTATATTCAAAACTTACAGTCGCAATGCTTACGACTGTTTTTTTTTTTTTTTAAAAAGAACATTAGCCAAGCTGAAGTTGACTAATATCCTCCTCTCCCCTCCAAATAAGCGGAAGGCTTGTGCTAGGAGTGGGTACGACAATAGTTCAACGGGTGGGGTTCGAACCTGCGACCTTTCAGTTTTCAGTCCGCACCTTTAACCGTTGGGCTATTGAGGCTTAAACCTTTCTTACCAATGTGACTGGTTTTTAGTATCGGTCGATGGAACATTTCAAACAATCAAGGTTTTTCTCTAGCGTGAGTCTTTTTGTGATATTTCAGAGCATTAGCAGACGCACATTTACGATCGCAAACCACACAACAATAAGGTTTCTCACCCGTGTGAGTTCTCACATGCTCCTTCAGCGTGTTGAGTCGCGAGCATTTATAGTCGCATTGGTCGCAGGCGTGAGTTTTCTCACCAGTGTGTAATCTCATATGTCGTTTTAGGGTGTCAATTCTGGAGAACCTATTGTTGCAATGCTCACAAACGTAGGGCTTTTCACCAGTGTGAGTCTTTAAATGAGACTTTAGATTGGATAAACGCAAAAATTTTAATTCACAATATTTGCAGGCGTAAGTTTTCTCACTAGTGTGTGTCATTACGTGGGTTCTTAGAGTGCCTTTGGTCGAGGATTTAAAGTCGCAATGGTCACAAAAGTAGGGCCTTTCACCAGTGTGTGTACTCATATGGGCTTTTAAGTTACATTTCGTAGGATTTTTATAGTCACAGTAATTACACGTGTGATACTTCCTTCCCTGAATCCTCACGTGTTTCACTGAAGTATATTTGTTTGCACGTTTGATGTTGTGCTTGAGATGTGGCTTTGTACTCAAGTGCTGGATTTGTGAACGCTTTGTCAAGTTAATTTTCTTGATAGCTGTGGTGTTATTGTGATGCAAAAGTTGTTCTAATTTTGTGTGGTTGTTTGAAAGGTTGGACTTCTTCCCTCCATCTTGTGGAGTGTGTTTAATTGAAGATGTTACTTCTCCTATGCAGGGTTGACAGTTGTCCAAAGTTTCATCAGTTTGAGAAGGCTCGCACTGCAAGTAAAATATTGTACAATATTAGCATTTTTTTTCTTAGATGACAAGATAGTCTTCGACTGCGATCTCACCTGATGTTAAGTGACGATGCTGTCTAAGATGGTAGCGGGCTAATTATAAATTCCCAAATTGCCCCAGCTGGGAACTGAACCCAAGACTTCCCAGTTATAAGACCACAGCGCTCACCACTGCGCCAGGGAAGTTGTCGTAGCTTATTTTGTACCGTATTATTGCAAACATCTTAGACTGCATCGTCACTTACCATCAGGTGAGATCGCAGTCAAGGGCTATCTTATCATTGAATAAAAAAAAAACAATTAAACTGTAGAAATATAAAAAAGAATCAACACACTTTTATGCTTGTCTTCAAAAATCCAGTACACATATCTGTGTTGTAAACAAATGGTTTTATATCCCCAAGTAACTCTACTGCATTTTGTAATTCATTTATTTCTTTAGTTACAATTGTTTCTGTTTTAATCGGTACCATCAAATCAACAGCTTTTTGGTCTAAATCTGTAGTGTATATACTGGATAACTCTTTTTTAGGTATAGTGTCCTTTCCAATGTCATAGTTTATATCTAGGTTATCTGACACTTCCTCTTTAGTTTCTTTTTTAGTTAAAATTGTTTCTGTTTTAATTGGTACTATTACATCAACAGTATATTTATCTAAATCTGCAGTATTTAAGTGTATACTATTAGATAGCTCTTCTTTAGGTATTATAAAGTTTTTCCCAATATCATAGGTCATCTCTAGGTCATCTAACACTTCCTTTTTAGGTTCTATGAGATTTGTTTTAGTGCAGTCTTGAGAATGTTTCATCTCGGGTTTTGTTCAACTTATATTCCTGGTTCTTAGTTTATTTGCTTGTGTGATGGTTCTGTAAGGATAAATGAATATTTAAGTACACAAGTTTGACAACTATTTTTTTTTCATGTAATCTCACTTGGTGGTAAGTGATGATGTCTCCTAAGAATTAAGATGGTAGCAGGCTAGCTCGGAAGGGGTGTGCAGTGTAAGTTACCATTCTCCTAATCAGATTCTATACCCCATTGAACTCTAATTCTTGGCAGCACATCTTTGACAAAGTTTCCCACCAGATCCATTATAAATTCCCAAAATTACCTCTGCTGGGAACAGAACATGAGACTTTCTTATAAGACTACAGCGCTCACTATAACGCCAGGACAGCTGTCATATATGTTATACACAATGAAAATACTTGGTATGTTGAGCAAGCTAGTATAACTCATTGAGATTCCACTCAAGAGCACCAAAAACTAAATAACACTACTTTTAGGCTTTGCCGTATCGGATAACAAGGAGTGAAAATGGCCCGATCATGCCATATGGCATTTATATTCTGTCTTCAACCAGATGATCAGCGCTAGGTAGTAAGAACTTTAAATATAGAATTTACTTAAAAGTTACAAATGAAGAAGTAAGCACCTAGCTTGCACATTTAAACGTATCTAAGATAACTTTTGTTGTTGTTTTAGCTTTTTGGTTTTATTTAGTGCTAGTTCAGCACAATATACTTCGCCAGTCACGTTTTTAAACTTTTTTCTTCGAATTTCACTGGACTTTCTCCTCTTTTTCCTTGTGTGCGCTTTGTTTGTTTTGACGGTTTTGACACATTTTTGACATTTTTGACTGATGACCCAAGAGTATGTAATTAATAATTACTACGTTTTAGTGATGTGCAAAATGATTAATCTCTGATGACAACAACCATAC
The DNA here is from genome assembly GCA_933228805.2 of Hipparchia semele. NCBI lineage: Eukaryota > Metazoa > Arthropoda > Insecta > Lepidoptera > Nymphalidae > Hipparchia > Hipparchia semele. The sequence continues at coordinate 3,342,330 of OW121735.1, read as the reverse complement.
AACAACAAGAAAACAAGTAAAAAGTTTAAAAACTGTATTCTCTCGAAAAATTATAATCAATAGAAGTCAGTTTAAGAAGTCCCGAAGTCCATAACGACTTCAAGAAGCCTATGAGTACATTTTCTTTTGTTTTGGAAATATGGATTTCAGTTCAAAAAATTCCTCAGTTAGATGTAACTACATCCGTTAAGTAACTATGAGTAACTATATTGATTTTACCCGGGTATGAATAATCAATCTATTGACAACTCATTCATCAAAATCGTTTTTGTAGTTCCTAAACTACCTACCTTCCAGTGCAAGGAACATAATACTCTGACGAGCTACAGTGGAACATACATACTCGTAAATAGACACAAACATACATACATAGTTACATATGATATAGACTGTTAAAATCAAGATACAACCCTTCTTTTTGGTTTCGCCGATTCGGCTATAAATGGCGAAATTCAAAAATCAATATGGTAGGCAACTTGTAGGTAATTAAAACTCCAACACCCGCAAATGACTCATAAAGCTAAAATAATGCAGCTTGTAAAGTATATCTGGTTTGTATTTGTACTCTTTTGTGTTGGGATCAATATTGGTTGGCAACTTTTAATTGGCTACTAATTTAGTTTTACAAATCAAGATACAACCAAATACAAGTTTTAGGTTTATATTAGTTTTAATTTTAGAAATAATTATTATTATTAATAGTTTTAATTTTAGAAATAGTTGTAGTATAATATTATTATAATTTAGATTTTAATTTTATATTATTTTAAGTTTGTTTTACAATAATTAAGAATTTAATAATTGAAGCCAAATAATTACATACACGAAAAATATTAATTAATACCTAATAACTTCCTCCCGACCAATTTTGGCATCGCAGCCTATCTCCAAAGAAATTAGCCATCTGCGCGGGAGATGTTATATAGTGCATAAGTGTGTGCGCTAATATCACACTCAAAAACCAATAGGAGTTGGGATGAAAATCGGACACGACCGGAAAGAAATCAGGCGTACGACCGACAGCTTTACATTCTCTCCGAGGCACTGAGGTGAAACACCGCCAACTTCCTAATTCCGGGTCAGTACTGAGAGTTTCTTTTACAAAAAACCCAATACATGTTTTAGGGCGAACCGGGAATCGAACCCAGGGCTTCGTCATCCGCAGTTGAATATCCTAACCACTAGACCAAAGAGGTAGTTAACAACTTTAAATATGTAGACGTACGTGTTTAATGTTAGTCATTATACTAACTAGGAACACTGAAATTGTTAATAAAATAAGGCCAACCTAAAAACCTATAAAAAAAAAGACGTGTGGCACTCGGGGACTGCCGCGGTAAAGCTATTGCACAGTATTTTTTATCAACGCCATCTAGCGGCTCATCGCTAGATGGCGTTGATTAAAAAATGCGCCATCTAGCGGCTCACCGTAGAGGAGTCCCGTGTCAGGTTATTTTCGTTACGGAATTTCTGGATTCGGTCTCCACGCTCAAGGCCCGCGATAGAAGCTATGCAATAGCTTAAAAATTCGGCTTTTGAATTGACGTTTAAATACGACTTCAGCATGTCGATTCCGTAAAAATGATTACATCAGTGTAACGATCACAGAGTACTTTTGTAACGATCACCTCTGATTGGCTGGTTGACCCTCACTGACATTGATGCAGCAAGAATGCAATAATTTCAGCCAATCAGAGGCCATTGCACTGTTATGCAATCATTTTCACGGAATCGACGCGCAGTTCAGATGAGTCGTGTTAAACGTCAATTTAGCTCATCCCAACACCTTCGACACTTCGATAGCTACTAAGATAGAGAGTAAATGGAGAATATGTGGAGAATACTTTATGGCTGGGATTTGAAGTTTCATAGCTTTCTGCTTTACCTTTTTAGGGCGGCCTGAATTTGTTGCACGCTAGTTTATAAACTGTATAGTAAACAAGTTAGTAATAAAAAATAATAGTTCACAAAAAGACATTATTGGAACAGAATTTATGTTAAAATACATTTAATTAGCTAGGTATCCTTTTAAAATGGTGCCTACATTTTTCAACACGTTGTCAGAAGCGTGAAAAAGATGAGTAAACAATACATTATACATGCAAAAAGCAAACTGATTAAATAAACTGACTCAAGGTGACACTATTCAAATAAATGTTGATTTTTATTGCATGCTTATTTACGAGTACGGAGACTTCATTTTATGCGATCGATAGTTCATGGGAACCGAGGTTAGGCGTAAAATTTTATTTATTTCAAAATATATTTAGTATACGATTGAACCCACAAAAAGTAAAGTCATAAATCGAATTAATATAATGTATATGGAATATATAAATTTAAAGAATGACAAAATATAGCATTTTTTAAGTTTGTAGTAATTAAAAGAATATAATTAAAATAAATTTATACAGTTTAGAATCGTTGAAATTATACAATATTTTTAAACTGTAATTTTATGTTTGTGTTCCGCTCTATAATCTATTGCCATCATGTCATCACAGGACTGTCACCGAGTGCCCGTACAAAAAATATAGGCGGTTTTACCTGCCATGCACAAAATCAAGATTTACAGGTAATTATTATCCATTTCTAATTAAATAACAAACGTTTTTAGTATAAAAACATAGTATTGTGATATTTTTTGCCAAAATGCACCATCATCATAACCTAACTTTTTCCCTTTTTTTTTGTCAGTAAATTCCGTAAATACCACGTATTATTAAGAAATTTCTATGTTTTAATCGTTTTAGAGTAATCTTTGAAAGTCTCTTTTATGCGTTACTTTCGTATAAGTGCTGAGTAAATCTTTTAGATTAGATGATAACTATATTATGATTGGTTATAGGTCCATCATATACTATGAAAATAATATACAATAGGTAATTAAATATGTGGACTTAGCCGTCATTCTTCGGTTGCGGAAATCATTACATAGCAATAGTTATTAGTTACAAGAAAAATTATGCCCAATGAAAGGCTGTTACTGTAATTTTGTTTAGTGAATAAAGTTTGTACAACAATTCTCTCAGGGTTCAGTGTATTTTGTTTTTTCATTTTGATTGTTACAATTCTGTAGTGTTTTACTGTCTAGTAGGGTTGCCAGATTTTTTTTTCAGCCTATAAGGGACAAATGGTTAAATGGGCGAAAAAATAAGGGATTTCTGTTTTTTACCCGGGACAAATAAGAAACAAAATTATTTAGTGCAATTTTTTTATTATTTTTTATATTTTTCCGCGGATTCCGTGGAGTTTTAACATTGTCATTCTGACACTAACACTGTCATTGGTTGATGCGGGCTGCGAGTGCAAGTTACTTTACACTACACTGTCACTCGAGACGAGCCGATTCAGACAATGTAAACCGTACGTTTTACGAACGTTGCGTGTGTGAATACTTAGATCGATTTCATAATGAAAAACCAAGTACGATTCAAATACGGGACAGAGTCAGTCCCGCCGGGACATTTTAAACTATGCCTAAAATACGGGATGTCTTGGGAAATACGGGACATCTGGCAATGCTACTGTCTAGTTCCCACTGAAATCGGGTAAAAAATGCAGAAATCCTATCACTAATTAGAGTTAATGATTCATTATGAAGACAATATACAATAATATAAACATAATTCTCTTTATGAAAAAAAGTATATCAAGTTTGCTTATAAAATTTGAAGAGTTCGCTCGATTTCTCCAGGATCCCACTGTCAGATCCTGACCTGATGACAATAGGACCACTTGGAAAGTATGTTGTTTCAAATAAAAAAAGAATTTTCCAAATCGGTCCAGGCGTCTTCGAGTAATCGGGGAAAATACATAAAAAAATGAGATTCAGACACATTGAGAACCTCATCCTTTTTCGGAAGTCGGTTAAAAATAAATAATTTATGGTATTAGATGTACAGTACGAAAATAAACAAATTACTTTGATAAGAACATTAACAATTTGTAACCTAAATATGGATATACACAGAGGTCACTGAACCACGTAACACAGATAAATACAAATTAATCACTTAATAGCTATTTAAAGATAAATAGCTGGTAGATAAAGTGACTAATTCTGTTGATCACAAGGGCTTTGAAAGAAATATACAAAATTTTGTAGGTGTATGTATGTATGTGTCTGGTGGGAGGCTTTGGCAGTGGCTAGTTCCCACCCTACCGTCAAAGACGTGCCGCCAAGCGATTTAGTGTTCCGGCACGATGGCGTGTAGAAACCGATTAGGGGTATAAGTACACTTCCATATCTACCCCTTCCAAGTTAGCCCTCTACCATTTTAGACTGCATCGTCACTTACCATCAGGTGAGATTGCAGTCAAGGACTACCTTGTCATTGAATAAAAAAATGTATGTTTGCATTTACTTTAACTAAAGGAACAGTTGTTCCCTAAATTGGGGTTGGGAATGTTTTCATCAAAATCAGTTCAGTAGTTTTCAGAATATGAACATTTGTCCCTTTTCAGTTATTCTTTAATTCAGTATATTGAAGTCTGATTTTTTTTTTTCGTTAATTATAATATAGCTTGTTTATTTTGGTATATTGAAGTCTTATTTTTCATAATCCTGTTATTATTATATTATATTTTTTATATTATAAATGCGAACGTTAGGATGTATGTTTGTTACTCAATTACTCTGCAGCGACTGAACCGATCTGGCTGAAATTTGGCACAGAGATAGATTATAGTCTGGAATAACACATAGGCATAGGCTTTTTATCCCGAAAAATAAGAGAGTTCCCGCGGGAATTAAAAAATATCAATCCACGCGAACGACGTCGCGGTCATCATCTAGTGTTATATAACTTGTATAGGATGAAATTAATCGTGTTCTTTTCTTTTATTTCAGATCTTGATATGCGGTGATAGTCTTCAGATCAGAACTAGCTTAATTCAAAAATTTTCCGAAAAATCAACCTTCTTCCAGGCAATTTCTAAATAAAAACGCACAATTTTGGACAACATCGTACGGGCATCCATTCATCACAACAAAATTAGACATCAAACTATTACGTCACATGTACCTATTAAGATCGCGATCGGTGACGTCATCATTTCTACGTCACACACAAAAAATCGTGGCGTGAGCGACTGCTATAGTCTCGGTCGAAAAAACCGAGATAGGTCTTTTTCTATTGATATAAGATTATATAAATCAGTGTACATAAATAATCATTATTTTATTGTTTTATGCATATTTTTTTTTAAAATAAAATTACCGATTCAAAATGTCCGATTCGAGGGACGCGGGTAGTCGGAAAATCGATGAAATATGTGACGGCGTTTCCGAACTGACGGTATTGTCGTTCAGGAAACTGGATGAAGTTAAACGATTGGCAGAGCATTTTCGCTATGTCATGAACCACCCTGTGACACAGCAGAGTAAGGTTATCCTGCGCTATCTGAAGAATCTGGACGAGACACACAAAAAGATTTTCTTGCAACAGCGCGATGGTGTGGAAGTGGAGTTCATTTTTACTACAGAGAAGAAGTCTAGCCTCCAACGGCAACGCTTCAACAGTCTTCCAGTGAGCGAAGTGCCTGAATTACTCAAAACTGAGTTCTTTATTTCCGAGAGCGCGAAACAAGTCCACATTTGTACTGATTGCAACGTCGAAATTGAACTGAATGAAGAGGAACCCCTGATGGAATCGTTGCAGAAACATTTTAGCCTAGAAGTGCATTTACCCAAGTTGAAAAGGGAGAGTATTGACGTAGCCGAGCCGATTCCGCTTCCGAAAATGTCGCGGCGACTGTCCGCGATGGAGGGCGGTGAGAATGCGGGCCAGAGCATCGAACAAATCATACAACTGGTCAAGCCTATGGAGAAATTAGATAAAATGTTTATTGGAAAGCTTGAGACTGCTTTAATAAGACACTTACCAGATAACTCCGAAGCCAGCATCGATGCGGCAATACGTTTCTACCAGCAGTCGTACGATAAACTGTGCAAAGAGATCTCTGGCATAGACTTCACAGCCCTCACGAGCTCGGTTGCGCCAATTATAATGAGCATAAAAGACAACGTGAACCAAAACTTTTCGGTTGACGCGAACAAGAATTTTGAAAACGACGAAAACGAGCAAACTCCCGAAAGGCCGATCAAAAATCAAGTGAAGAAATATAGATACTACGGACCAATCGAGAACTTAATTATTAAACTACTGATGAATCACAAGTTGTTAACACTAGTTGACGATCGTACGGGGAAGTTGGCATTCTTTTGCATGGCGTGCGAATACTACACCTTAAGATTTCGCTATGACAGTGTGTTGAACCACGTGTTCAGCGAAACGCATATACACAACCTCTCTTGTATCCTGCAATCGGATAAACACATCCCTTTCACGAAGGAAGATTCTCCGATCGAAAAAATTAAGGATATCAATCACAAGTTCCTATTAAATCATGGTATAACTGACTCCAATGGATTAAACTGCGGCCTGTGCAAGAGTTACATCGAGTCAACTGACAGTATAATAATGCATATACTCGACGAAAACCATTTGGGGAGGCTATCTGATAAAGTGTACCGTAAAATGAAGGCTAATAACCCAGATGGTCCAGTACCAGACGAGTGGGGTCCCAAAAGTTTGGATTGGGCGAAATTCTTGGCAAGCGTTGGCAAACCTTTAAACAATCGCGATCACGTCGTTATCGAGAACTTTATCCGACCCTCCACGAAGATCGCCAACTATTGCACCTGCTGCGATATGACTTTAAAAGGTCCCAGACAGGTCCTCTTCAACCATATTCGGCAGAAGAAGCATTTGAGGAACGCGGCGCCGCACAAACTTTCCTTGCTCTACAAAAACCTTTGCCGTCCCGCGGAATACTTTGCGAGCTTTGGCAACTTTTACGTTTGCTCCATTTGTCCGGAGTACATCGCTTTACCATCCTTTGCAGCGATTGTCGACCACTTTGACAGCGTCCAACACATCGAGACAATTGCCAAACTGATCCGAGCGGCGTTGTACTGCGACGACTCGTGTAATATTCTGGAATTTAACAAAATCTCCATAACCGATGTGTTTAAGTGCGACCTGTGCGACCAAAGTTTCTCGGAAGCAACCGACACCGTCAAACACATCCTGAACGACGTGAATCACCAGAATTTGATTGTCGAACACAAAACCAAGGAGAATAGAGGTGACGTAATCGCTGTGTACATGAAGGGGAATTACGTGCTACACAAAGACGGTGCTATCTTCAATTGCGTGCCTTGCAAAAGCGTTTTCAACTCCATCCGAGCGCTTCTGGCACATCTGGTGTACGCTGAGCATTTCGAGCAGAAACCGTCGGCGGAAAACGTTTTCCGGTTCTATTTGGAGTTGAAACACAACGTGAACATGTTGGCGCGGAATAAGTACGACTATTATGAGTTCGGGAGACTGAAGTGTGGAGTTTGCGAGGGGGATCTGGAGGAGGGGGAGAATGCCAAGCGTCACGTGGTATCGGCGCGACACAGAGAGAACATGGGGGCCAGTTATGTTAATGTTAGCTTGGACGCGTCTGTTGTTGAGTGAATGAGGTGAGATTTTTTTTTAACTTTTTTTTTTAAGAAAATTAGCCACGCTGAACTTGACGTATATTTTCCTCTCCCCCCTAAACAAGTGAAAAGCTTGTGCTAGGAGTGGGTTCGACAGTAGACGCATATAGTCGTCCTTCCATTTCAAGTTGGCCGTCGTCGACTGTTACAAAATGACGTCATACTCTACCATTAACCTTACCTAGGTCACAAGAACATAGTAAACTCATAGTGCACTCATTAGAAAATACTAAGGACAGTTATTGGACTGTAAATTAGATACAGAAAGTAATAATAAGTAGAAGTTTAAGTTAGAATAATATTACTTATTAGCCTACAGGCTAGATGGTAGTGTAAAATAAAGCCACCATCACATAATAGTGATTTATAGTAAGGAAAAAAAACTACCATTGACAAGAAAATAGTAATTGTATTTTTTGTTATATATTATATTGTCGGTCCACCTACTAGTGGGGGATCTCTTCCTGGTGAGAGGTCACCGCTCCAGCACCTTGGGACCCAAACGACCATCAGCTCTTCGAACTAGGATAATAGAGTTTAAATCAAAATCTGATAATTATTTTAATGTAAATGATTTTTTTTTCTGTCTTTCCAGTTTTGAATGCCTTTGAAGCCTGCGTACCTGCGTGCCGGTACGACCGTGCTACTACGACTTTCCATATTGCTATAGTGTTGGACGACAGTTTACAGAATATGAGTAAAATTTTATTAAAATGAATTAATTTTTTTAATTTTATCATTGTTTTATTTCATCCCCCACTTTAGACAATTCTATTGTACACAATCACAATTAAATTGACAGGTCTATGTAGTGCTGTCCTTATCTGCAAGGAGTATTATGAAAGGGATAGCAGAGATTTAGACCTGTCAATGTCAGCTTGCAGTGGAATTGTCTAAAAAATGTTTGCTAGTATCTATGACGATGTAACCATCTCTCTGATTGGCTGTTATCAGGCCTGTCGCACTCCGCAGTAAGCTGCGGAGCTACAAGTACACGGCATACCTCTTCGGGCCTAAATTGAGAGAGTGCGAAGGGATAAGAGTTACGTGATAGAAAGAGAAGTCTAGGTGAATAAGACTGAGTAGCGCTGTGTCAACCTGAATGACACTTTATTGTGTGGTAACAAGAGTCTCTATTTATTTAAATCATTTTGCGGAGTGAATCGTCTGTACCTTTAGATACTATTTGGTATTCTGTGCGGTTATTCTCTTGCTATTCGTAATTATGCATCGATGTAAGAACGCCATAAATTCAACCAATCAGAAGCATGAAGGAATCAAGTTTTTTGTTTGTGATCAGAAGTGATCACGATCGTGACACTAACAATCATTTTTAGACAACTTTCACAACAGTAGTCTATTTAAAATAAAAAGAGACCCGTTGTGATCAAACAGTGAACTAACTTTCTCTATTCAAATATTTGGTATGGGGTTGGCGTGCCTGCGGGTAAAAAACCCCAAAAAAAATAGATTAAAAAAAAATATATATTTGGTCTATGGAAATAAGACTTGATTATTATAATATAGACTTCGAGTTTACGCCATCTACCGGAGTTCAATGCAACTACGTGAAGAACGCTCGAATTTAATGAGTGTTTGAAATCTTCTTCACGTAGTTGTATTGAACTCCACTAGATGGCGTAACATCTGAAAAATCCCACGACGCTTTTCTTTTTGAACGGATGGCAAATTCTAATAAACACAAGTTTTTCATGTTTTTGTCTAATGTAGGACTTTAGCAATTTATACCTAAGTACCTACCTACATTATTTTAGTAGGGAATAAACTATATAAAACTTTGTAGTTGGTCAGTTTTCTTATTAAACAAAAAACAAGTTTCAGCTTTTCCATTAAAGTATCATCAACCCATATCCACGTCTCACTACTGAGCGCAGTTCTCCCCTCAGCATAGCTAGCATGGGCAGGAGATAAAAATTGTATCCACTGACAGGGGATAAAATTACCTTCTCCCCATGCTAAAGCATATGGCGACAGAGGAGCCACTCCACACAAATAACACTCATATTTCCACCGCTTTGCCCATACTCGACAGGTGGATAAAACTATGCGAGGGTATAAACATTTTATCCTTTTCCCGGGGATAAAATTTGTCCCGCCCTGCAGAGAAGGGTTATAGGTTTCTATAGGCCATAAGTCCACCACGCTGCAGGGCCAATGCGAGTTGGCAGACTTCACACACCGCGGGAAGAGAAGTGTCCTCTATCTCCGATAATATTTAGTAGATTTTCACCAAAATTGGACAAAATATTTTTAATAGTAAACAATTTATAATAAAGAAAGAATTATCAAATTCGGTTTAGATTTGACGAAGTTATGGAGCAAAATCAACAAAAACTTTCATCCCTTAAACCCGGTTAAATCTTATTGTTCCTAAAGTATCCTATACAGGGTGTCCCACGGCTATGCCACATGGAGGGGAAGTACCTTAAATATTGTAGATGGAACATTTTACTGAAAGAAGACTTCATTTTAATTTAAAAAACAATTTAAACTGCATTCATAGATTTTTAAATAATTGCCTGGTTGTACCGGGACTCGAACCCGCTATACGAGAAAAAAAATTAACCTGTATCTTTATCATACCGATCGGAAGGCTTCATCATAAGGATTATTTTTTGTTAAATAACATAGCATGAGAAATAAAAGGAAGACCATGAACTGACATGAACTATTACTAATGAGTACCCACTTGAGAAGTACGCATCATTTCCCGATCCTTACTATCCTTACTAATCCTTACTTATATTACCTATAAATGCGAAAGTGTGTTTGTTTGTTGATTTATTGGTTTGTCCTTCAATCCCGCTGCAACAGTTTGCAGCGGGATTGAAGGACATGTCGATACGCCAATGTCAGCTTTTCATTTTTCTGAACAAAATTTTACATCAAAGGCTAAAATTCATGGTCTTCCTTTTATTTCTCATGCTATGTTATTTAACAAAAAATAATCCTTACGATGAAGCCTTCCGATCGGTATGATAAAGATACAGGTTAATTTTTTTTTCTCGTATAGCGGGTTCGAGTCCCGGTTCAACCAGGCAATTATTTAAAAATCTATGAATGCAGTTTAAATTGTTTTTTAAATTAAAATGAAGTCTTCTTTCAGTAAAATGTTCCATCTACAATATTTAAGGTACTTCCTCTCCATGTGGCATAGCCGTGGGACACCCTGTATATTGACCCGGAGTATCAGCTACCACAGATCACTAGATGTACCAAATTTCATTCAAAACCGTTTAGTGGTTTTCACGTGATGTGCGCACAGACGAACAGACATACAGACAAAAAATTCAAAAAAAATTGTTTTGGGCTCAGTATCGATAATAAAGCATCTCCCGATTAAAATTTTCAAAATATATAATTCGTCCCGTTAGTTTTGTTATAAGTAGGTACCTATAGATTAGGAAGGTACCTTTATCAAAATAAGGACGGATATGAGGTCTGTATCGTAAATTATTATAGGTAGGTACTTATTTACGTTCACGGTTCACGTAGTAGGGGTTGGTACGTGATAGGCTCCGCCCTCTCAACGTATACTGCATCCTGATTGGCTAATAGACACCACTAACTGGAGTCGACTTCCGGAACTAAGTTTTCATGCTATGACCATAGATTAGGTAGAAAATATGCGTTGTTTTTTTTTTTTATTTGATGACAAAATAGTCCTTGACTACGATCGCACCTGTAAGTGACGATATAGTCTAAGGTGGTAGGTAGCAGGTTAACTTGGAAGGGGTATGGCAGTGTAGATTCAACCCATACTCCTAATCGGTTTCTATACGCCATCGTGCCGGAACGCTAAATCGCTTGGCGGCCCGTCTTTGACGGTAGGGTGGTAACTAGCTACGGCCAAAGCCTCCCACCAGTCCAGACCAGAGACAATTTAGAAATTATAAATTCCAAATGCACATTGCACAGTTAAAGACAAACAGACAGTTTGTTGGTTTGTCTTTCAATCACGCCGCAACAAAGCAACGGATTGACGTGATTTTTTGCACGGGTATAGTGGAGGACCGGGAGAGTGACATACGCTACTTTTCATCCCGGAAAATCAAAGATCCCGCGGGATTTTAAAAACTAATTCCACGCGAGCGAAGCCGCGGGTATCAACTAGTCAAGAATAATTATTAGGTACCTATCTACTAGATGATGCCCGCGACTTCGTCTGCGTGAACTAAGGTTTTTGATTCCCGCGGAAACCCTTTAATTTTCCGGGATAACATGTGGCCTATGTGTTAATCCAGGGTATAATCTATCTCCATTCCAAGTTTCAGCCAAATCCGCCCAGTAGTTTTTGCGTGAAAGAGTAACAAACACACACACACACACACACAAACACACACATACACATAGAAACTTACAAAATTCAAATTCAAAATTAATTTATTTCGTGTAGGCTAACTTGTAGCTCTTATGACACGTCATAAATCTACCACCGGTTCGGAATGCAGATTCTGCTGAGAAGAGCCGGTAAGAAACTCAAAAAAATTTTTTTTTTACAAAGCTATGCTATGTATACAGTGCTTCCACAATAAAGCTTCAAAAATGCATACGTAGGTACACCAATCCAACGCATGTCAAGATGGGCAGCCAAAGCAGACCCATTCCCGTTGGTGGCACCCGTTCATGAGCACGACGCATGATCCAGCCGTTGCTTCGCTCAACCATATTTGAGGGATTTCACCAATTTAAGGGATTTCACCTTTATAATATTAGTGTGATTAACGCAATACGCATTTAACCATAAAATCACTTAACAATGAAACTCGCCCCTCTTGATAAGATATCTCAATTGTCACATTTCATCCCGATAATATAATTATTCACATTATTCTGTCATGACATTATTATCTTAATGTATTTGTGGGATCGACTCGCCCCTCTTATTTCTGAAAATGGTGAACCGCCCCGCGGATATTTGAACGTTTGTATTTGTAATAGATAGGATAAAATGAATGAGATTAAAGAGACAGGTGGCCATTTTTAACCCCCGCCGCAAAAAAGTATATCAATTTTGCTTATAAAGAAGAGTTACCTCGATTTCTCCAGCACCTCGTTATCAGACCACTTGGGAAGTATACATTTTCAAATAAAAAAAGACGTGTGGCACTCGGGGACTGCCGCGGTAAAGCTATTGCATAGCATTTTTTATCAACGCCATCTAGCGGCTCACCGTAGAGGAGTACCGTGTCAGGTTATTTTCGTTACGGAATTTCTGGATTCGGTCTCCACGCTGGCCCGCGATAGAAGCTATGCAATAGCTTAAAAAAGAATTTTCCAAATCGGTCCAGGCGTATTTGAGTAATCGGGGAACACACATAAAAAATTTAAAAAAAAGAATCCGACGAATTGAGAACATCCTCCTTTTTGAAAGTCGGTTAAAAAACACAAAACAAAAAAAAAGCCTTTTTTACTTTAAAGGCTAAAAGTTAGCACTGACGTGATCATACAACACAGAAATCAGCGTTCAAAAATCGAAAAAGCGCGATGCTGACTACCAAAAGCCATAAAAACGTCGATCGCTGCGGTTAAAAGTAGCCAGTCTGCCGTCTTCTTAGCTGCTCTGATGGTTTTTCCCAATCTCTTCACACCGCCCGTTCTTGTAGTAGGAGTGGCTTATTTCCAGTACAACCAACAGCAGAGATCGCACTTGGCTGTTTTGACAGTTTTTAATCTGTGACCGAATCGAAGGGACGCGTTCACCCTTTTTTGTTCAAAAAAAAAGAAGTGAAAATGACGTTTTGATTTTTTTTACGTTTTTACGCTTTGGGTACCTGTGAATTTGTTTACAATTTTGTGAAAAAAAAAATTGGTGATTTTCGTAAAATATAAAAATATGGATTATGTATATTTTGTGGTTTGAAATAAGTGAGATTTACCTAAGTTGAATTCAGAGAGTGTTTCAATAATAAAGGTACGTCTTAAGAGCTTATTTCTTTCTATTAGGTAGGTACTAATTTAAAAAATTTCATATAGGACCATTTCGCAAGCTTCCAAAAAAATCACTTGATGGTAAGTAACGATGCAGTCTAAGATGGTAACGGGCTATCTCGGAAGGGATATGGCAGTGTACATTCAACCCATACCCCTAATCGGTTTCTACACGCCATCGTGCCGGAACGCTAAATCGCTTGGCGGCACGTCTTTGACGGTAGGGTGGTAACTAGCCACGGCCAAACCCTCCCACCAGACTAGACCAGAGACAATTCAAAAATTATAATCTCCCAAATTGACCCCTCCAGGAATCGAACCCGAGACCTTCTAGTTATAAAACCACTGCGCCAGGGAGTAAAAAATATTATGATAAAATAATACATAAAATGCGAAAGTGTGTTTGTTTGTTGGTTTGTCCTTCAATCACGCTGTAACAGAGCTACGGATCGACGTGATTTTTTGCATGGGTAGATATAGTTGGGGACCTGGAGATTGACATAGCCTACTTTTTATCCCAGAAAATCAATGAGATCCCGCGGGATTTTAATAGGATTAATAGGATATATAATATACTAGCTTTTGCTCGCGGCTTTGCTCACGTTAAGTTCGATTCTTCAAACCCCTATCTTACCCCCTTAGGGGTTGAATTTTCAAAAATCCTTCCTTAGTGTGCGCCTACGTCATAAAAGGAACCAACTGTAAAAATTTCAAGTTTCTTACTTCAGTAGTTTAGGCTGTGCGTTGATATCTCAGTCAGTCAGTCAGTCAGTCAGTCAGTCAGGACTTTGAATTTTATATATATAGGTAATAGGATTAAAAATATTATGGATACAAGTGTAATAACTAATAAGTATTTGATTTGTATTTTGTATTACACATTGTAACCTTCCGTCGCCTGTAACATAAACAATTATCAGGTTTAGACAATGTGTCCCGCATGTGTGGACAGTTCCAACGATTTACGTGTGACTCGTCTGATAACGGGGATAGCGGGGTGAAACGACACGATAATACGTACCAATACGTACCTACTTAGCAACCTACTAATCTATACTTAATATAATAAAGCGGAAGAGTTCGTTTGTTTGAACGCGCTCTGGAACTACCCGACGGATTTGAAAAATTCTTTCTGCATTTGTTAACCTAATTCTTGAGGAAGGTTATAGTCTATTTAACATCACGGTACGACCCTAAGAAGCCGAGCAAAAAGAGGGAAAGTAAGAAAAACGCTAAGCGAAAACGAATTATAAAAAGGAAATGAGAGGCGGTGGCCGAGAGCGGTCAACCGACGAGAGCCGAACCGAAGGCTAGTTTTCATTCTGGACAATCACAGATTTTTTAATAAACGTAGGATTGTTAAAAACTAGATCTTAATTACAACATGGGGTTATTCAAGGGGCGGACCAACAAATTCCTGAAAAGCCGGCAACGCATCGGTGGTGCCTCTGGTACTACAGTGTTCATGGACGGTAGTAATCACTTAACATCAGGTGATCCGCCTGCTCGTTTGCCCGCTATTTATATTAAAAAAAACTCCAAAAAGTTAGAGGTGGCTGGGTGGTTCGAACCCCCGAACAGAATGCCAAATTCCAACCACTGACCTATCACGTCTCACTAAGCACACATAACAGTAAAGAAATCTGTTACTCATAAAGCGCATCAACTAATTGACTCTCAAGTGGCTGTAGCCAGATAAAGGCTGATTCATTGCACTGAAATAACTACCGCTGTATAGATACAGTGTCAGTGAAACACCGAGTCAAGTGCTTGAGAAAACGCTCCGTACGTGAAAGGTTTGAAGAGATTCCTTTTTTTTGACGTGAAACGTCTTTAAAATCACACCAAAACATACGGGTACCAGTCAGAAAAATGTACCGTAACGAAAAGGTCTATATCGTCTCACCTTAATAACTACAAAACTATAAGTCTTAGAAACATGAATCCAATGTCATTATTTAGAGTATATAGTCATCTCGCTGCTAAGAGCTTGAGTTTGCATCGGGGCCGGGCGGGGCGGCGGGGGAGGGGCGCTGCGTAGAATAACCAAAACTCGCAGATTTAGATGTTTTACGTTAAAATCAACGGCCGTGTGCACGACACAGCTCCACCCGTTTTTTTTAAGCTATTGCATAGCTTCTATCGCGAGCCTTGAGCGTGGAGACCGAATCCAGAAATTCCGTAACGAAAATAACCTGACACGGGACTCCTCTACGGTGAGCCGCTAGATGGCGTTGATAAAAAATGCTATGCAATAGCTTTACCGCGGCAGTCCCCGAGTGCCACACGTCTTTTTTATTTTTTTAATTTAAATAAGAATATTAGCCAAGCTGAAGTTGACTAATATCCTCCTATCCCCTCCAAATAAGCGGAAAGCCTGTGCTAGGAGTGGGTACGACAATAGTGCAACGGGTGGGGTTCGAACCTGCAACCTTTCAGTTTTCAGTCCGCACCTTTAACCGTTGGGCTATTGAGGCTTACTGAGAATAGACATCTTCCTATTATTTATTCCTACTATGTATATGAAAACAAATCCGTTCAGTAGTTTTTGCGTGACGCGCGCACAGACAGACAGACAAACAAAAAATTCAAAAAAAATTGTTTTGAGCTCAGTATCGATAATAAAGCGTCCTCCAATTTAAATTTTCAAAATATATTTCATGTACAGAATTCGTCCCGTTACAGTTTTATTATAAGAATAGATAGATATAGATAAAATAGATGTGAACATCCTTTACACTGAATGTCAGCAAGTTGACATTTTCGGGTGTTTTGTGAATGACAAGTCAACTGGAACGTACTGTGACGAACGTTAAGAATTTGAACGCTACAAAATGGCGAATTACATATTTGTTCCCATATCGGAGTGATTACATTCTCTTGGAGACGCTGTTGCAATGGGAAAACTTCTAGAAAGAAAGAATTCAGTTTAAAATAACTAATTTTATTTCAACTAGTTGTAATTGTGATTAAAAATGAATAAATACTAGACTCATATTGATCCTTGTTTTATTTACGCTACATTTTGAACTTAACCTATGAACAATAGATATGGTGGTGCATCCCTGTTTTTTATCGATATCGATAAAACCTAAATATCTATAAGGTTTTATCGATAAGACGTATCTATCGATACATCACATCCTTAGCTTTGAAAATTCTTTCTTCTTTACATTGGTTGGTAGTATTGTTTTTCTTTTAGGAAGTTGGCAAAAATAAGGGATATACCTAAAGCCACAGAAAATTTTTGTTTGAAGTTCCGCCTCTTAAAACGGAGTGATTACATTCTCTTGGATATCCCTCAGTATGGGTATCAACTGAAAAGGCCGAATTCACCATAAATTCGGTCCTAAAAGAAGTTAATTACTTCTACATGCTTCTATCTTTTGTTGCAGGCAATGTCAAGTTACGGGAGCACTTCGCCCTCTGACGAAGGCTTTGACAGATACGAGCCGCCCTTCTACTGTCCACCCTCACACCAAGGTAATATCATCATCACAAGATCGCAGTCTCTTCTGATTGGCTGGCAATCTCTCGCTATTGTCATGATTTTCACAAATATTAATTAGGTCAGTTACGTGCCGCTAAGCGATTTAGCGTTCCGGCACGATGGTCCGCAGTAGAACTTGCAAACCACTAGACTAACGAGGCAGTTACAATGTTTAACTATGATATTCTACTAGGTATGAGTTGTATACTCACAAAACAAGTGAAAAAATTGTTCCGAACGACGAAGAGTATAAAAGAGTACTTTATTGTTAAATGACATGACAAATTACGACAAATATCTGCCATTACGCGCTTCATTTACCGCACGCTTGTAAAATATCCACCTCTTTTTACACATAAACATATTATACTACGAAAATATCGCTCATTTGCGACAAGGGTAACATTTAATTCAAAATTCACCAATTTTAGTGTCGAAAATGTATACTTTTTGCTATAAAAACAACATTACACTAAGCACAAAAAAATATTCAGAGCGAGAGAGATTGCTCTGTCGCTTTAGTCCAGTCAAAACAAGGTTTAACCTCTGGAAAATTGCGAAAGTTTTGAAACTTTGCACATCGAATTATGGGTACCTAGGGATGAATATACCAAAAGTCCTCATGCGTACGAGGCGAGCTCTAGCGGCAATTAGTGGAAACAGGACCCTTTTTTTGGTTTTTTGATAATATCTCGAGAACCTTTGGTCAGAGGTAAAAGTATACTTCTACATAATTGAAGCTTATTAAATTTGCAACAATAATGATTATATACATTTTTCTTGAATTCCTAATAATTACTGAGTTTTAGGTCACTAAAAGATAGCTTTTTCGAAAAATCACGCTAGTAGCGCCCGGTACAATATGGCATTTGTAATAATATTTGACAACCATGGTGTATCATTTTTTTTGGGTACCAAGGGTGATTCAGAAAATAAACTTCACAGTTATGTACAAAAAAAAAGACATATTGTTTATTAAACAACTAGCTTTTGCCCGCTACTTCGCTCACGTTAAGTTAAATTTTTCAAACCCCTATTTCACCCGTTGTAACCCCTTAGGGGTCGAATTTTCAAAAATCCTTTCTTAGATGATGTCTACGGCCTAATAGCTACCTGTATGTCAAATTTCAACCTGATCGGTCCAGTGGTTTAAGCTGTGCGTTGTCGGAGCCGACTTTGTTGGCCGCTGTGTTGTTTCGAGACCGGAGCATCCACAAAACATTACTCTAACGAGAGAATTCTCTCGTCGTCGATTTTGAATTATGTCACCCTTGTCGCAAATGAGCGATATCATAGGTGTTTAGCAATTACTTCTTGACTGTGCCAGGTAGCCCAATGGACGGCGGGGTGTACTGGGCGGCGGCGGGCGCGGAGGGTCACGAGTTCGATCCCCAGGACGTTTACCACGACACTAGCAACTACATAGGCAGGAATTATGGTAAGTTATTATATCTATACTAGCTTTAACCTGCGGCTTCGCTCACGTTAGACTGACTGATAGATCAATCAGTCAGTCAGACAGTCACCTTTGCCTTTTATATATTTAGATTTAGATGATGCCTTTTGTGGTAGATTTTTCAAAACCTGTGACACATGTATTTTATTTATTTTTAATCGAAAGCCCAAATACAAAGTTTATACAACTTTAATAACTTTCATATTAACATTCATCCCTTATTAGATGGCCTTTGGAGGTGGATTTTTCAAAATCTGTGAAACATGTATTTCTTTATATTAAACGAAAGCCCAAATATAAAGTTTATACAACTTTTAAAATGAAAAACTTTCATACTAACATTCATCCCCTATTTGATGCCTTTGGGGGTGGATTTTTCAAAATCCGTGAAAAAAGTATTTCTTGTAAATGCCTAACAGCTACCCGTATGCCAAATTTCAGCTCGATCGGTCCAGTAGTTAGAGCTGTGCGTTGATAGATCAGTCAGTCAGTTAGTCAGTCACCTTTGCCTTTTATATATTTAGATATATATAACATCACGCTGTGACCAATAGGAGCGAAGCATCAGTGAAAAATGTTGCAAAAACGGGGAAAATCATCCATATTTAAAACGTATTCTTTTAAAAACTTCTTAATCGCGATTGACGCGGACGAAGTCGCGCGCAACGGCTAGTAAATAAGTATTTTTCGCTGGTGCAGGTTACGAGGACATGCAGATTTCGTGCAACGAGCCCTACGATGCTTACGGCGGTATGATGCACCACACGTACACACAAAATAACACAGGTACGCGAATATTTTACACCGGGGACTAATACTGCCCTCGTAATTGAAAACACAGTAAGTTAAATAGAAGTTACTTTTAAGTTACTGTCTTTTCAATTACGAGGGCAGAATAGTCCAGTCGACAGAGAGTTTCAGGTAGAAAATAAGATCGGAAGTTGATGAAAATTTGGTATGTCGTTCAGGGATGGTTAATTAACATTTTCTCAAGTTTTGGACCTCGAGGACCCTGTGCGAAAAGAGGGTGGGGGGTGGGGAACTGTACCTGTAACTGTAACTTTCTTTTCCCTTACATCCTATCGCAAAAGCACCTACAAAAAATTGGCATTTTTTAGCGAATTTTGAAAAATTACTTTTTTTTCGAATCACCATAATATCTCGGTAACGAATTGACACACAAAAATGTTTGAATAGTCAATATTGTAGGAAATATAACGCTCTACAAAAATAACAAAAAATAAAAATTGGAAATAAAAAAAAATGTATTAAGTATGTCAATTTGAAACGCGAACGAACTCGCGGGCATCAACTAGTACCTTTTACATAAAGTGAACAAAGCCTCAATAGCCCAACGGTTAAAGGTGCAGACCGAAAACTGAAAAGTCGCAGGTTCGATCCCAACCCGTTGCACTATTGCCGTACCCACTCCTAACACAAGCTTTCACTTATTTGGAGGGGAGAGGAGAATATCAGTCAAGTTCAGCTTGGCTGATAATCTTTAAAAAAAAAAAGACGTGTGGCACTCGGGTACTGCCGCGGTAAAGCTATTGCATAGCATTTTGTATCAACGCCATCTAGCGGTGAGAGGAGTCCCGTTGTCAGGTTATTTTCATTACGGAATTTCTGGATTCGGTCTCCACGCTCAAGGCTCGCGATAGAAGCTATGCAATAGCTTAAAAAGCGTTACCTTTTGATGCTTGAACCCTTCCTTGTCCCCAGGTTTAGAGTGTGACATGCAATCTCTACCCCGATACGACAGACCGCCTCCCTCCTTCGTGCGCGTCGTGAAAAGGAGAACCACAGCCAATAAGAAAGAGAGGAGGCGAACACAGAGCATCAACACCGCCTTTACTGACCTGCGAGAGTGTATACCCAACGTGCCGCCCGATACCAAACTATCTAAGGTATTTATATCTTTATATTTCACTAATCCTAACTTTGGCCCACTTTAGAGCACGGACCACTTCTCCAAAGGGAAAGGTTTAGGCCACAAGTAAGGAAACAAAATTCTTTTGCTATAATTCGGCGAGCAGTGATAGCGTCGTTAAAAGGAGAACTACAGCCAATAAGAAGGAAGATGAACCCAGAGCATTAACACTGCCTTTACTGACTTACGAGAGTGTATACCCAACGTGCCTCCCGATACCAAACTCTCTAAGGTATTTATATCTTTATATTTCATTCATCCTAACTTTGGCCCACTGTAGAGCACGGGCCACTTCTCCAAAGGGAAAGGTTTAGACCACAAGTAAGGAAACAAAAAAGGAAACAAAATTCTTTTGCTATGATTCACCAAGCAGTGACAGCGTCGTTAAAAGGAGAACTACAGCCAATAAGAAGGAAGATGAACCCAGAGCATTAACTCTGCCTTTACTGACTTGCGAGAGTGTATACCCAACGTGCCTCCTGATACCAAACTATCTAAGTTATTTTTAATTTACACATGTTTAAATATTGGATAGCAGCGGGCGAGCTTCTGTCTAATATTTTTAAAAGTTAAGATATTTATTTATCTTGTAATATTCTTCGAAACAGAGCACGTGTCAATATAATTTTGTTCATCACAGAGCAAGTATTTATAAGTCAACAAAATTACTTCCACTAAAGCTTCCACTATGTTTAATTTCACCTTTTAAATAAGTACTTACAGAAGAATATTTTTTTATAATTTCGCATTCTAAGTTACTATAATTGTCTTGAAATTTTACGTAACTTGAAATAATACTATAGCTTTTATATGTTTATGATAGGTTCAAATCTAATAACCCTATTTAAACAATCTTATTATCTTATAATATTTAAAAAAAAATCTTTTGCCGCCTTTTTGCCGAATACACCTATGAAAAGTCATTGATCATTGCTTTAGAGGCTCGACCGATTTGGCCAACTTTTTTTGTTATGTTCGTTATTGTCAGTACAAAGTTTGGACCAAAGAAAATTTTTAGAAAATTCACCGGGAAAGTCTAAAATTATTTGTTATTTATGTACGAAAATCTGATTAGTAAAGTCGCTAGTAGTTTTTACATCCTTATGTTGCTATACCTGTCTCACTCTAACTTATACGTTTGTCAGATGGTGCGAGCGAGATCGCAGAGCATCAATATCGCGTTCTCTAAACTCAGAGACCGAATACCGAGCGTTCTGCCCGACACTAAGATGACAAAGGTTAGATTTTTTTAATTTAATTAAAAGTTTAAGTAAAATAATTAAAATTTAATTAAAGTAAATTTGATTCTATTAATTATATTATATACCTAGTTTCCTAATACCAAAGAATATTTTTCATAAAACCTAATAATCAAAATAAAAAAAAAAACTTGCGTTGTGATTTGAAAATTTACGTGCTCTGTGGTGAAATAAAAATTGAGGTATTTTTCTGTATTATTTAAAATATATCTAGGGTGACCAACCCAATTGCTAGCACTGCACCAGTTTATTCGCACCTTGGCAAAAAACATTAAAATATAAGTTTCTGATTGTGGTTTTTAAATTTTCAGATTAAAAATATTTAGGGGAATTCATATTTTTCACAATCGCAACCTTTCTAATCTGGAATGTTTTAAAATGACGTCAGTATCGTAGTTGAAAGATATCGTTCTGGAGTTCCCGAAGATTTTCGGCCATTTTGACTGATCGACGTTAAGGGTCAGTACTTACTTAATTATGATTTAACTGTAGTTTTATCTGAGTTTTAATAATATAATAGTTTTCAATTGATTTTCTAAGTATTATTAGTTACTAATTCAAAAAGTAAATGAAACTTTCCCGTTATTTCATTGCAAAACAAGGGGTGTCAGTATCTGGTTACAAAATTTGGAGATTTTCCTGTTTATTAACACTCCGAAGCGATTCGATTCCCTAGCAGACTGGGAGTCTGTAGACGATCTTAAAAAGTGTATGTAAACTGTCCATATTGTGGAGTCTAAATTCTTTAAGACTCATCACACGAAAAGGACCAAGAAGTTCTCTGACCATACTCTCAAACTGATGAAAGACAGACAAGAGACGAGACTTCAGTCGTCAGCAGACGCGGATGCCTACTGGTAGGTTAATAGGCAGATCTCTAAGAACTCGCGACCTGCGGGCCTTAAATACCAAGTGTATTAAAGATACCATCTAGTGGAACAGAAGTTCCATTCCGAAGTGTCCGTGAGAGATCTATCTATCGGACAGAGCCAGCTGACGCGGCTGAAAACTGACGAATGCTGTCACGTTTCTTCTCCACCTGAGGTATGGAGAGAGATTGAGAAGTTCTATGGGCAGTTATATATCACGAAACAAAAATCATTCGGCGGACGATGGAGAGAGCTATGCTCGGAGTATCCCTGCGACTTGCGAGATCGTATCAGAAATGAGGATATCCGTAAGAGAACCAAAGTCACGGACATAGCTCAGCGAAACTGAAGTGGAAATGGGCGGGCATATAGTTCGAAGAGCTGATGGTCGATGGGATCCCATGGTGTTGGAGTAGCGATCCCGTACCGGGAAGCTAGGTGGACCGACGATATCAAACGAGTCGCAGGGAGCCGCTGGATTCAGGTGGCGTAAGAGCGAGGCCTGTGGAAGTCCATGCAAGAGACCTTTGTCCAGCAGTGGACGTCTATCGTTTGATAAAGACTATATATTTTTTTTCTTATTAAATATGTAAGTGTGTTTGTTTTAAATATAATAAATATAAAAAAATTAAGTCACCTACAGTTACTATAATACTTTCCTTATATTTAGATTTAGATTTAGATTTAGATTTAGATTTATTTATTCATTTCAATAGATTTTTTACAGATTTACTCCTTAATTATTACTACAAAAAATTCACTTTATAAAATTTTAGTACAAAGGAGTGCTTAGACACTCGTACTAAGTAAACTTGTGTTACGAGTGTCGTCACCTTCCTCCGGACCATTACAAACATAAATTACAAATAGATTTTAATTAAAGAAAATAGATTATAAGTTACGTACAAAATTAATATGGTTAACAATTTCATTATGTATATATAAATATTTATTTATTAATGAGTGAGTATTAGTGAGTTTGTGTGTGTGTGTGTAATATTATTTCGTAATAAAATCTATATTCTAAAAGACTTAGGTAGGTAGCCTAGCCTTTTATTTCCCTTAAACCCTATTAAAATCTTAGTGTTGATAATTGGATAATTTTGTGCCCATAACTGGTAACAAATGTGCGAATAATTGGAGACTGGGTCATTTTTCAATCTTATTTAAAATTCTAGTTGATTTAAACAAAAATATTTCAATATCTTCTTTAATTATATATTTTATTAAACAAGTAACCTTATGACTACAGTGATTTATAGGATTTGGTTAAATTTTTATTTAAAAAACATATTTGAAGTTAGATAAACTCTTAAAGTGCCCATAATTGGGTCTACCACCCTATTTAAACTAGATTCAAATATTTAATGAATTATTCATTATACAATTTGTTAAGTAAAGGTTACAACGAGTTATTTCTAGAAAAAAAAAAATTGCGTGGAAACAACGGTTTTGCTTCCCATAATATTATTATCGATTCGAAATTCAAAATTGGTTTTTTTGTGACAAAATCATGGAATTATGAAGTACCTGCGTATATACCTACAATCTACATCTTAGAAAGAAAATAAGAAATGAGCTTGTCAACACTTTTTGGACGTTACTTACCTGTTGGAAACTTTTAACGACCTCCCTGGCGCAGTGGTGAGCGCTGTGGTCTTATAACTGGGAGGTCTCGGGTTCGATTCCCGGCGGGGGCAATTTAGTAATTTATTATTTCTAAATTGTCTCTGGTCTGGTCTGGTGGGAGGCTTTGGCCGTGGCTAGTTACCACCCTACCGTCAAAGACGTGCCGCCAAGCGATTTAGCGTTCCGGCACGATGGCGTGTAGAAACCGATTAGGGGTATGGGTTTAATTTACATTGCTATACCCCTTCCAAGTTAGCCCGCTACCATCTTAGACTGCATCGTCACTTACCATCAGATGAGATCGCCGTCAAGGGCTATCTTGTCATAGAATAAAAAAAAAAACTGTCAACTCGTTTTTTTTATTCGATGAAAAGATAGCTCACCTGACTGCTATCTTATCATTCTCACCCGATGATAAGTGACAATGCAGTCTAAAGCTGAAAACTCTAAACCGCACTCTTATTCTGCTCAGCTCAGACTCAAGATAGAGTTAAAACGAGACAGATTTATGTCAGAGCATATTTCGCTGCTTCAGAACTAAAGGGCCACATCTCATAATTTTCCAAATTCACTTTTATTTCAAAAATATAGGGCCATAACGCGAAGACATTCGTCAAAATCGGCCTTTAAATTACCATAATTTACGCGTACGCCCTTTTAGCATTTATTTATTTATTTATTAAATGGGAAGCTTACGTTGTATACAATGTTAAATTCCTTATTGTAAATTTTACACACTAATTAATTTTACATCGTACACCCCATTTACGGGCTAACTCAACATGCAATTAGGTAATTAGCTTACAAGTAACTACATAATAACATTATTAGAAAAAGACAATTTCCTTGTTTACTTACTATATAAATTACTAAATGGTCGAAAAATTACTTTATAAACTACACAAAAATACATTTTCATGCATTGTAAGTTGGAGAGCCAAAAAATCCAAGTTAACCCGCTACCATCTTAGATTGCATCGTCACTTACCATCAGGTGAGATCACAGTCAAGGGTTACCTTGTCATCGAATAAAAAAAAAAAGTTCAATTTGCTCTCGTGAAAAAAAATTAATTTTGAGATGTGGCTCTTTAGTTCTGAAGCAGCGAATTGTGTCTCGTTTTAACTCTAAGTCCGAGTTTGTCTGGTGGGAGGCTTTGGCCGTGGCTAGTTACCACCCTACCGTCAAAGACGTGCCGCCAAGCGATTTAGCGTTCCGGCACGATGGCGTGTAGAAACCGATTAGGGGTATGGGTTGAATTTACACTGCTATACCCCTTCCAAGTTAGCCCGCTACCATCTTAGACTGCATCGTCACTTACCATCAGGTGAGATCGCCGTCAAAGGCTATCTTGTCATCGAATAAAAAAAAAGTCCGAGCACGCTCTATACCGGTTGAAATTTTAATGGCTGTACTCCCTGAAAGAGGTGAATGTGCTCATGAAACTGAACAACTTTCCCCAGGGAACATAGGTCAAAATATGAAAAAAAAAATTGGACCCTCCACACAAACTTCACGATCAGCTGATTGATTTACTATGGGAGGTCCAAATTTTCTTTTCATATTTCGACCTATGTTCCTTGGGGAAAGTTGTTCAGTTTCATGAGCACATTCACCTCTTTCAGGGAGTACAACCAATGAAATTTCACCGTGTAGATCTCAGCATAAGATTTGTTTCTTTGTCCTCAGATCAAAACTCTTCGTCTAGCAACTTCCTACATCTCTTATCTACTCAAAGTTCTGGAGACGGATGGTGAGCCAGCGGGTGGCTTCCGAGCAGAACTGCACCACACACCGCCTAGGAGGAGAAACGCTGATCACTCACAGGTAAGACGCGTCACAGGTAACATGTGTCAAGTAACCTACATGTAACAAAACAAATTGTAAGCATACAATTTAGGTAGGTAAGCAATATCATGAATTAACCGTCTTAACATGTATTGGATTGTATACAGGTTTTTTTTTTATTCGATGACAAGGTAGCCCTTGACTGCGATCTCACCTGATGGTAAGTGATGATGCAGTCTAAGATGGTAGGCGGGCTAACTTGGAAGGGGTATAGCAGTGTAAATTCAACCGATACCCCTAATCGGTTTCTACACGCCACCATGCCGGAACGCTAAATCGCTTGGCGGCACGTCTTTGACGGTAGGGTGGTAACTAGCCACGGCCAAAGCCTCCCACCAGACCAGACCAGAGACGATTTAGAAATTATAAATTCCTAAATTGCCCCTGCCGGGAATCGAACCCGAGACCTCCCAGTTATAAGACCACAGCGCTCACCACTGCGCCAGGGAGGTCGTCAAAAATAGGTATACATTTTTGAAACTTCAGTGTGGAAACGCTGTATACATAGCATAGTTTTGTTACCTATTGTAAAAATGTTTTTTTTGAGAGCAACCGCCGAGTTTACTGCTGGCTCTTCTCGGCAGGAAGGGCATTCCGAACCAGTGGTAGATTCATCGACGATTCAAAAGCACTTGTAAAAGTTTATTTGAATAAAAAATATTTCTATTCTATTCTACTCGTATTCATGCAAAGACTGTATGTGGCCTCCCTAACAACCTTCACGTTATTGCTAATGTCTCCACTTTCAAAATTTCGGCTTTATAATATTAGTGTGATATACGTCAAGGTTCCTTCACAGGTAAAAAATAATTGCCGTGAGATTTTTATTAAAAAGTTAATGTGTGTTTGTTTGTTGATTTGTTCTTCAATCACGCCGCAACATCCAAGTGCAGCCATTATCAATGTTATCGTATTCTGGCGCCAGACAGTTACTCGAGTAGGCAAGTACCTACGCGCTAGTAGCTTTCCCTTGAGAACCATTTTTCAAGTGGCTTGCTGGTGACTTATGCTTTCACTTGTAAGCAGATAGACTGTGCTTTGGGCTAAATATATCACTGCCATTGTTTTAGAGTTCCGAACTATTATTAATTACTAAGCCTTTGCTGTCCATCCGTCTGTCAGCGGTATCTCATAAACCGTAATATGTAGATACTGGAAATTTTCACAGAATGTACCTATAATACCTACTAGCGGCCCGCTCCGGCTTCGCACGGGTATAAAATATATAGCCTATTTCATTCATTGTTAATGGATGTTTTTATACATATAAACCTTCCTCATCAATCACTCTATCTATTAAAAAAACCGCATCAAAATCCGTTGCGTAGTTTTAAAGATTTAAGCGTACATAGGGACAGAGAAAGCGACTTTGTTTTATACTATGTAGTGATAATTACTGCACGAGAAAGATGGAAATCTAATTGAATTGAAAACCAACGAGTGTAGAAACAATAAAACAAGTATATTTATAGTGTATTTAGATAATAAAAGTTATCTACTTTTATCTCGCCACAAACCAGACGCGCGTGATGATCTTTTATTAGCGCTGGTAATTTAATAACGGGAAAACACATGGCCCCAAAATGGCGCCGTTGCTGGAAAACCTCGGACCAAATTGTTTTATATTTCCGACCGAGGGGCGGGTGGAGTTTATATTATACCTATAATTGTATCAATTTTTTTAGCATAATTATGTCTTTTACACGGTTGACTCACCATAACAATTTTCGTGATTTTCAAAGGTCTAAAACTAAATTTAAAAAATAATTTAAAAATCTAAATTAATATATTTTTTTTCTTTTTAGAGAATATTAGCCAAACTGAACTTGACATATACTCTCCTCTCCCCTCCAAATAATCGGGGGCCCAAGTCTGCTATTGCAATTGTAGTTACATTGCCTATCAATGACATCCCAATTGCTACTTTTAGCAATTTTGGTAGTCTACTAATTCAATGGCGTCACAATTGTTTTCCGATGGTTTGCCACTGACACATCTAGCTTTGAATCTAGCTTAAATAAACGTTTTTAATATGTAGTTTTTTTTGAAACTCATTTCGGCAAACGCTTTTTAAGCTAATGGCAATACCGAGGTATGATTGAATTACAATCCAATTATAAGAAATCGAACGACCATTGTGAATTTAGTAGACTACGAAATTTTGGACCAATGATAATTGTATTGTAATTGTATTGCGGTTCAATGACAATGACATGTAAAATAGCAGACTTGGGGCCCTGGAAGCTTGTGCTAGGAGTGGGTACGACAATAGTGCAACGGGTGGGGTTCGAACCTGCGACCTTTCAGTTCGTTTCAACTTTATCTTAAGTCTGAGCTGAGTCAGAGCACGCTCTATAGATCTCAGCATTAGACTGCATCGCCACTTACCATTAGGTGATATCACAGTCAAGTCAATCGAATAAAAAAGACGTGTGGCACTCGGGGACTGCCGCGGTAAAGCTATTGCATAGCATTTTTTATCAACGCCATCTAGCGGTGACAGGAGTCCCGTGTCAGGTTATTTTCGTTACGGAATTTCTGGATTCGGTCTCCACGCTCAACACCCGCAATAGAAGCTATACAATAGCTTAAAAATTTTTTTGAAAAGAGCAACCGCCGAGTTTATTGCTGGCTCTTCTCGGCAGGAAGGGCATTCCGAACCAGTGGTAGATTCATCGACGATTCAAAAGTACTTGTAAAAGTTTGTTTGAATAAAAAATATTTCTATTCTATTCTATTTTATTCTATATGTAACTCGCGTGCCCCTACAACTAAAATTAACACAAACTTGGTAATTTTAGAAAATATCTAAAACCAGATGCCCACCTATAAACTGCAGGAGTGAATACAGATACAAAATGTAAACAACTAAACTGACAGGTAAAAAATTTGACCCAATTTTACTCGCTATGTTAAAACTTGTAAACAAACACTTCCTTCTGGGCCAGAAGATAATAAAATTGTTACATGTTAATAAATAAAACTGTTTTGGCTACCTTTTTAACCGATTTTTTTTTTATTCGATGACAAGATAGCCCTTGATTGCGATCTCACCTGATGGTAAGTGACGATGCAGTCTAAGATGGTAGCGGCCTAATAGAGTAATAAACGCGAAGAAGGAATAAAATTTGTTGTTTTATTAAGAGAGGTGTTAGCGTTTGAAACCCCTATTTTCATAAATAGGGGTTTGAAAAATCGAATTGGAAAATGAACGAAGCCGCGGGCAAAAGCTAGTTTTTTTTTTTCGATGACAAGATAGCCCTTGACTGCGATCTCACCTGATGGTAAGTGACGATGCAGTCTAAGATGGTAGCGGCCTAACTTGGAAGGGGTATAGCAGTGTAAATTCAACCCATACCCCTAATCGGTTTCTACACGCCATCGTGCCGGAACGCTAAATCGCTTGGCGGCACGTCTTTGACGGTAGGGTGGTAACTAGCCACGGCCAAAGCCTCCCACCAGACCAGACCAGAGACAATTTAGAAATTATAAATTCCTAAACTGCCCCCGCCGGGAATCGAACCCGAGACCTCCCACCCAAGTAACAATTTCTTGTCCTATAGGAGCCCATAGAACGTTTCCTCTAACACCACTTAAGCACTGTAAAAGCAATAAGAAGGTCGTATAACGCTGATTTGGCGCAGTTATATCTCTATTTAGAGACATAGCGAAACTATAGCAGTTGTGCTTGGGACTTTATTTTTCTATAAAGGGGATTGGGTAACTTTGTATGGACCAGTGGCATGATTTTTTTTCTTAGCGGCCACTAATTTAATTGTTGCTAACATATCGGGTATTAACTAGTAATAACAGATCAAAAAAGAATTTTGCCGTAAGTGATATCGGAGCTGAGATATCTGATGTTGAAGTTGTAGAATTATGAGAGTTTTTTCATCAATTTAAAGTAAACTATCATATATTTTATTGTTAAAGCTATTTATAGCGTTCTTTTTCTTCGTCTTTATCAACTTATCGATGTCCAATGCTGGACGTAGGTCTCTTGCATGGACCTCCACAAGCCTCGGTCTTGCGCCGCCTGAATCCAGCGGCTCCCTGCGACTCGTTTGATGTCGTCGGTCCACCTAGTGGGGGGGGTCTGCCAACACTGCACTTCCCGGTGCGGGATCGCCACTCCAGCACCTTCGGATCCCATCGACCATCAGCTCTTCGAACTATGTACCCCACCCATTTTCACTTCAGTTTCGCAATTCGCACAGCTATGTCGGTGACTTTGGTTCTCCTATGGATCTCCTCATTTCTGATTTGATCTCACAGGGTTACTCCGAGCATAGTTTTCTCCATCGCCCGCTGAGTGATCCTGAGCCTTCTTATGAAGCCCATAGTCAGCGACCATGTTTCGGATCCATAAGTCATCACTGGCAGCACGCACTGTTCGAAGACTTAAGTCTTCAGGCACTGAGGAATTTTGGACGAGAAGACATCTCGAAGTTTCCCGAACGCTGCCCAGCTGAGTTGGATTCGGCGGGTGACCCCTTTCTCGAAATTGGATCTACCTAGCTGGACTGTGTGTCCCAGGTCTACAATTTCTCAACAACTACTGGGTGGAGCGGAACATGAGCATTAGACATCATTTTCATCTTGCTCATGTTCATTTTCAGGCCCACCTGTTGAGAGACTCTGCTGAGGTCATTGAGCATTGTATTAAGGTCTCCGAGAGTCTCTGCCATAATGACTATGTCATCGGCAAATCGAAGGTGAGTGATGTACTCGTCGTTTATGTTGATGCCAAGTCCATTCCAATCCAGTAGCTTAAAGACGCAGCAGAAAAGAGCTTCGGGGAGATTACATCTCCCTGTCGCACTCCACGCTGCAATGTATTGGCCTTGTAGTCTGGTCCTGTATAAGTACTGACATAGTGGCGTTTTCGTACACGCACTTCAACTCTTCAATGTACCAATAGTTGATGCGGCATCTCTGCAGCGACCTCAATATAGCCCAAGTTTCCACCGAATCGAAGGCTTTCTCATAGTCCACAAATGCTAAACAAAGTGGCCTGTTATATCCTTCTATCTTCTGTATAACCTGCCGCAGCGTATGATTTGGTCTATGGTGCTAAAGCCTCTTCGAAATCCGGCTTGTTCGGGAGGCTGAAGTCGTCGAACCTACGGGCGAGACGATTCGTATTGACTCTCGAGAAGAACTTATAAACATAGCTCAGCAGCGAGATGGGTCTATAATTCTTCAACAAAGTGTTATCACCTTTTTTGAAGAACAAAACCACCACGCTCCTTTGCCATGCTTTCGGCGTTGTACCCTCGTGAATGACGGAAATGAACAAACTCTGAAAGGTCTTTAGAAACTGTTTTCCACCCGCTTTCAGGAGTTCCGCTGTGATTCCGTCATCACCTGGCGCCTTGTTGTTCTTGAGTTGTTTGAGAGCCATACTAATCTCGTGTAGCCTGACGTCCGGAATACCTTCGGTATAGTGTCGGGTCAGTATGGCTCTGGGGTCTTTGGCCAAATCTTCAACAGGTTTCTGTGTTCTGGTATATAACTGTCCATAGAACTTCTCGAGCTCTACCAAGACCTCAGCTCGAGAAGAAACGAGACGACCGCCGTCAGTTTGCAGTCTGTCCGATCGACAGATCTCTCGCGAACACTTTGGAGCCTCGGTTCCGCTCGATGGTATCTTTAATGCACTCGGTATTAAAGTTCCGAAGGTCGCGAGTTTTTGTCTTAGATATCTGCCTATTATTCTGCCGGTAGCCATTTATAGCGTTATGGATAGAATATTAAAAAATAAACAAAAATATTTAAAATCACTTTTTTATACTTATAGATACCTACTATATGATGAGAGAAACGATAGACTAACGACCAAACAAACCATTAGTCCCAGTGATTACTTTGTAGGAGTGAGAGTACATCGTAATTGTCACTGAACTAACGTGGAAGCCAACATTTCTATGCATAAACTAGACAACCAGGCTAACTAGCCTAGCCTAGCTACGGTGTCCACCTCCCCTTATAGCCGTCCGTCACCAACCACGAAAGAAGACCCTAAAAAATCTCCTTTCTAACTACATAAGCCATACATAGGCAACGACACTAAATACAGAATCCAAACCAATACTGTAAATGACTAATCCTAACACTGACAGCGCTACACGCCACCGTACCGCCTGCGACCAAAGTCCAGTAAGGCAAGCTAAGTCGTGTGATTAAAATACATGGTGGGTTCATCCTCGTGGCGTCGTGGACCGGCGTACCAGACGCGATCGAACGCCTTCTCCATGTCGAGAAATACTACGACTAACTGCTCTCGCGTGTTATAGGCGGAAGCGAGGTATCAGGTATGTGATTAAAAACAATAGAAACAGAAACACTCGACACTAGTCACCAACTAACTCGGAGAGACGAGTGAAGTACGGTGCGCGGTGCGCCGGAGTTGATGCGCGGCTCAGGTAAACAAATCCTGTGCTATGATTGGTCGAGGCGATCACGCTCAGTTTTTGGGCTCATTAGAGGCTCCTTTGTTGTTGTTTATGACTAAAAGAAAAATAACAGGGAACAATCAAATATAATAAATAAAATAGACACAAAGTACCTAAGTGGCAACTTGATTTTATGTATTTTTCATGTTAAAATATCTCAGCTCCGATACATTTTAGAAATAAACTTTAATAGAATAAAATGCATGTATTATTGTGTACTTTCTAATAAAATAATTTTCATAAGTGGCCGCAAGAAAAAAAAATCATGCCACTTTTACCCAAACCCCTTTGATATATTGGTGCCTTGTATGACAATTTGTTGACATACGAGGCACAATAAAGCTTTTATAGTTCTTTTTTATTCTGTAGCAGCGTTCGTAATTCCATTATAGTGCTATTATACTCTATAGAAAAGTACGTGATTCTTTTACTACGCTTTTCATTTTAATTTTTCACGGCAAGGTGGTCTACGTGTGTTTATACAAAAACAAAAAAATAAAAGGGATAAGGATTCCATCTTGCTGAGTTTAATGTCATCTTTTATTTAGACATGGATAAATTCGACCAATACTATAAAAACCACTTGGAACCAAAGTTTTACTGATAGAATAGCATTAGTTTTACTTATTATTTTCAATGCGCCCTAAATTAATTGAGTTTTTTAATTAAAATATTAATAAAAATAAATAAAATTAACCGTAGTTTCTGCTACACAGCCAAAAAGCTAATTTGGTTCTCTTTTAGGTTAACTATAGCACAAGTGACAAAAAATCTGCCGCCATTGACGTAAAATTAGGGTTCCTTATGACTAGTCTTGTCCCACATACTTAATTTTTGAATACATTTTTGTATCCAAGGAAGAAATAAAATAGGTAGGTAGGTAATCGTTGCTCATGATTGGTTTTCTTTCTCAGGTACTTATAATAAATATGCCCCTAGTAATGGATATTGATAAATTTCTAAAATTTGTTCTATAAAGGAAATAAAGGAATTAGCTATATATCGCTGTTGTCTTAAAACAGAACAACCAAAACCATAATAGAAAACTTTGGTCATGTAATAGAGTCATGGTGACTTCTTCTTCAATGAGACTATAATAAACCCAACAAAGATAATTAAAACACTTTTTATTGTTATAAAAATGTCCCGAAAATCGTTTATAAAGCAAAACCGCTCTGTAACAGTGTTGTTATGAGTAATTATGTACCATGTACTATAGCAGTGTTTTGTGGGACCACAATAGCGTCAAATTATTGTATTGTTGTGTCCTTCATCACTGCTAAAACGCCATACTTATAGCAGTTACCAGGAAAACTTTATAGTACTAATGGGGTACATAATAGTGAATTCAAACGCTGTTATACATTAATATAGCGCTATATTGTCTAAATTCGAGGTTTTTATAGAACTTGCCTATAACGGCTCTACAAAACGGTTTTGTAAACCTTTACATCCCCTGCTAAAAGGATAGTTTGGCTATATAAGCTTATAGAGCAAAAAAGTCATAGCAAATGCTTTTATATAACGGGTGGTTATCGCTACAACCTTTACACGATGTTAACTCAACCTTTTCGTGATGAATTCTTAAATTATAGTACCAAAATGTTACTTGGGCAGTTGTAAGACCACAGCGCACACCACTGCGCCAGGGAGGTCGTCAAAAACAGATTTCGAAACGCTTCAGTTCAACGTTTCTGAAACGAACGGCTAAGGTATGGAACGCACTTCCAGCTTCTGTGTTTCCGGCCACGTATAATCTGAATAACTTCAAGACAAGAGTGAATAGGCATTTTCTGGGCAAGCGCGCTCCAACCTAGACCTCATCAATGCTTTACATCATTGATTGTCGTCAAGCGCAAGCCTATCTCGTAATAAAAAAAAAACTTCCAAAAAAGGAGAAGGAGGACTGACTCACTGACTGACTGACTGATCTATCAACGCACAGCTAAAACCACTAGACAGACCAGGCCGAAAGGCATACATATAGCTTATATGATGTACGCGTCCGCTAAGAAAGAATTTTTGAAAATTCCACCCCTAAGGGGATAAAATAGGGGTTGACAAATCGAAATTAACATGAGCGAAGCCGTGGGCAAAAGCTATAGTAATTAATAGACTGCTAAAATCATGATCCTGCCTTTTACCAATAGTTCAATAGAGAATTCTCCCTCTTTTGGGAGTCGGTTAAAAGCCTCAATAGCCCAACGGTTAAAAGGACTGAAAACTGAAAGGTCGCAGGTTCAAACCCCACCCGTTGCACTATTGTCGTACCCACTCCTAGCACAAGCTTTCCGCTTATTTGGAGGGGATAGGAGGATATTAGTCAATTTCAGCTTGGCTATACTTAAAAAAAATAGACAGTAGTATATTAATAGCTTTTAATAGACATCATAATTCACAATGCATCTATTTCAGACGTAAAAAAAGAACAAATCGGGAGCCGATTTTTTGTGCCGTTTTTTTTTTTCAAAAACGTTCCGCCTCATCTGTAAGCAATCATGCTTGTAAACGATACGAGATTTTGTCAAAAAAACGGCTTTTTTTGGAAACTTTTTTTTGCTATATTCTGTGGTTATAACAAACTGTTTGAGAATTGTTTACTGAAACTTGCGACTTTGTTCGTTGTATTTAGGGTTCCGTATCCAAAGGGTGCCAACGGAACCCTATTACTAGGCCTGCGCTGTCTGTTCGTCTGTCAGTGGGTTGTATCTCATAATAGAATAGAATAGAAATATTTTTTATTCAAGTAAACTTTTACAAGTGCTTTTGAACCGTCGATGAATCTACCACTGGTTCGGAATGCCCTTCCTGCCGAGAAGAGCCAGCAATAAACTCGGCGGTTGCTCTTTTAAAAAAAAAAAATTACAATAGGTAATAAAACTATGCTATGTAGCTATGTACGTAGCTATGCTATGATAGGTAGATACTATATACTGTAACAAAATGTACTCACTATTACATACTCGGTCGCCACCGAACACAATTTCACCCACAATTTCACATCCATTTCCATCCATTCCCAGAACATTCCATTCACCATCCATTCTCAAAAAGTGTTATTTTTCACAAAAAGTGTTATTTTCATTAATTGGGGTGGAATTTTAAGGAGGGGAGTGTTCTGAAGAGCTATTCGACCTTATTCCACCCTCTAACTTCTACAACCGCACCGCTCGCCACCGAACACAATTTCACCCTCACCACCTGGGCGCCTGGAGCACTTCGGCCACCCGTTGTGCCAGATCTTTTTTCCACGTACTTTGAAACTGTGGAACCAACTTCCTGCGACGGTGTTCCCACTAAACTACAACATGGGGTTATTCAAGGGTCAGACCAACAAATTCCTGAAAAGCCGGCAACGCATTGGTGGTGCCTTAGGTGCTACAAATGTTATGGGCGGCGGTAATCACTTAACATCAGGTGACCTGCCTGCTCGTTTGCTTGCGTTTTGCTCGATTAAAATATATATAAAAATACACTTTTCCGTATTCGGTATAGTTTTTAAATTTTTATTCTATTTTTAAAACTAGTTTTTTTTTTTCCAGAATAGTGCCTCAGAGAAGAAAGGCAAAGGTCGCACCGGATGGCCTCAGCACGTGTGGGCTTTAGAGCTGAAGAGCGAGCAGAACCTGCAGACTTAGCTTGTATAGAACTACATACTTGTAAACGTCATCATTATTTGTAGGGTTGTAGTACTTTTATCTCACGAAGTTACGGGCGCTTTACTTGTGGTTACGTCGTGTACATGCACGTTGCGTAAGTGTGAGTGCCTGTGAGGAACCTAGGTGGGGGCGGGCAGGCGCGAGCAAGCTCTCGCTCACACTTATACAGATACGACACACACACAACCATGAGCCACGCGCCCTCGTGAATTGCAAGAACTATACACTTGTGTTAAAGTAAATCTGCGCGAGCGTGTCTGCTCCGACAGCCTGTAAAGTCATCAAATTCAAATCCAAAATTTATTTATTTCATGTAGGCCAACTTGTAGCTCTTATGACACGTCATAAATCTACCACCGGTTCCGAATGCAGATTCTGCTGAGAAGAGCCGGCAAGAAACTCAGCAGTTGCTCTTTTCAAAAAAAACATTTTTTTTCTTCCACAATGAAGCTTCAAAAATGCATAAAATCCAACGCATGTCAAGACGGGCAGATAAAGCAGA
Organism: Hipparchia semele; assembly: GCA_933228805.2. Lineage (NCBI taxonomy): Eukaryota > Metazoa > Arthropoda > Insecta > Lepidoptera > Nymphalidae > Hipparchia > Hipparchia semele. The sequence continues at coordinate 3,305,731 of OW121735.1, read as the reverse complement.
CCCATTCCCGTTGGTGGCACCCGTTCCCGAGCATGACGCATGATCCAGCCGTTGCTTCGCTCAACCATATTTGAGGGAACGTAACAACCCGCACCACACGACACCACCACAGAAATGTTTAAAGAGAGCGTGACATACTTAGGCTACCCATGTTAAGGCATCGAATTGCTCATTCACTCTTCTTAAAGCCTCAAATCAATATCGTGAATCCAAATCCGTTGCGCTATTGAAACCTCAATAGCCCAACGGTTAAAGGTGCGGACTGAAAACTGTAAGGTCGCAGGTTCGAATCCCACCCGTTGCACTACTGTCGTACCCACTCCTAGCACAAGCTTTCCGCTTATTTGGAGGGAATAGGAGAATATTAGTTAACTTCAGGTTGGCTAATATTCTTTTTAAAAAAAATCACTGGAAATCTTCGAGATGTCTTCTCGTCCAAAAACCCTAAGTGCTTGAATGCCTACCTACTTTTAACTAGATTAATAATAAATTTTGTAATATATTAAGTAGGTATTATGTAGTTAGTATTAAGTAAATCGATTATTGTAAATAAATATTACTGTATTTACCTATAGTTATTAGCGATTAAGCCAAAAATCTATGCCAAAGAATAAAAATATACTCAATAGGAACCTGCTTTTTATTTCTCTGAACTTTTCTTTCATAAGTGCAATTTTACTTTTAGGGTTCCGTACCAAATTGTGTCAGCGAGACCCTATTTCTAAGCCTGCTGTTCGTCCGTCCTTCCATCTGTATGTCTGTATCTCATGATCCGTAATAAGTAGAGAGTTGAAATTTTCAGAGAATATGTATTTCTGTTGCCGCTATAACAACAAATAATCCTATTAAATATTATTAATTTGAAAGCGTGGATGTTTGGATGTTTGTTACTCAATCACGTCGCAACAACTGAACCGATTTGGCTGAAATTTGACACAGAGATAGGTTATAGTCTGGAATAGCACTAAGGCTACTTTTTATCCCGGAAAATTAAAGAGTTGCCGCGAGAATAAAAATCCCTCAATCCACGCGAACGAAGTCAGGGGCATCCGCTAGTAAAAAATAAATTAAAAATTAAAGGGTTTTTTTTGGTACGGAACCCTTAGTACGCGAGTCCGGCTCGCATCTGACCGGTTATTTATTACGAGATAGGTTTGCGCTTGACGACAATCGATGATGGAAAGCACTGATGAGGACTAGATTGGAGCGCGCTTGCCTAGAAAATTTCTATTCACTCTTGCCTTGAAGGTATTTAAAATATACGTGGCAGGGAACACGGACGCTGAAAGGGCGTTCCACACCTTAGCGGTTCGTTTAAATTGAACTAAAGGTCTTATAACTTTCGAAAAAGGAGGAGAAGTAGTTGTGTTTTTCTACCTCTGTACATCGATATCTCCGTGATTTCTTAACCGATTTGCGTGAATCTTTTTTTAATCGACACAAAAACTTTGCGAGATGCTCTCATAGAAACTTCGGTTTCCAACTCAATTCTGAAGCTGCAGGGGTACTGCCCCCCTAAACTGTGGAGATTTAGGGCGTCCGCTGTAATAGTAGGTAAGTAATAAGTGTAGATATAGGGTTTTAATTTTAATTTAGAATTTAGTTTTGTATTACCTTATGTCATTGTTAATTTAAAGTTCGTTAATGGCGTTGCAAATGTAAAAAAAACTAAAACTAAACCTGATTGGATATTGATTGTCTGTAAACATCAAAGGTGGATGTATCGCGCCTGAAATTGGCCTATAAAACAAATTACCCTGATATTTTTACATTAACAAGGGTGACCATGAGTTGCGCGAAAGGTAAGACCGAAATAACTTGGAATTTTTGACGTGAAACGTCTTTAAAATCGCACCAAAACATACGGGTACCGTGTACCAGTCAGAAAAATGTACCGTAATGAAAAGGTCTATATCTTCTTACCTTCACGTATTCTTCTTCTTCTTTATCAACTAATGGACGTCCACTGCTGGACATAAGTCTCCTGCATGTACCTCCACAAGCCTCGGTCTTGCGCCGCCTGAATCCAGCGGCTCCCTGCGACTCGTTTGATGTCGTCTATCCACCTAGTGGGGGGTCTGCCAACACTGCGCTTCCCGGTGCGGGGTCGCCACTCCAGCACCTTGGGACCCCATCGACCATCAGCTCTTCGAACTATGTGCCCCGCCCATTTCCACTTCAGTTTCGCAACTCGCAGAGCTATGTCGGTGACTTTGGTTCTCCTACGGATCTCCTCATTTCTGATTTGATTCCGCAGGGATACTCCGAGGGATCCTGAGCCTTCTTTTTCACGTTACCTACCTAGAAAACAGCAAAATTTATGAGAGAAAAATGTTTTCAACTTTGGTATTTCCCAAATTTTATTTTTCCGTCCTACAAAATGGTAGGTACCTACAAAACGGATGGTCCCCCCAGCGGGCGCGCGCTCAGAAACACATGGCCCCTAAACGGAAACTGGCGTTGTACTAACAACCTGCTGCCTAAAAATAGGTGGTTTTGATAAAAAACAACCATTTATCTTGTACCTCTTGTACATACATAGATAGATATATCGCTCATTTGCGACAAGGGTGACATAATTCAAAATTCACCAATTTTAGTGTCGAAAATTTATACTTTTTGCTATAAAAACAACATTATAGTCCGGGAGCCACCAATCCTGAAAGCTCCGTGATCACGGATTCTAATATTTTTAATAAAAAATAAAAGTTAACGTTTAGACGAACAAGATTTGCTTGGTCGGCGTGGATTTGATTGGCTGGAAATATTTTAATTAAATTATTTATTATTAAATTTCCATATTTTTTTCCGTCATCACGGATTTTGATCAATCTTATATAGAATTTTGTGTAAATTTAAGTTCAACAAGAAAAAATCCGGCCGACCAATGATTTTTAGCCGGAAAGGTCACGCATACCTATTTGAATGGTGTGATAAGGGGTAAAATTTGTCCATTATCACGGAAACCTTTTTTTTTTTTAATTCACGCGTTTTAATGTCACATTTATAATTATCTTGGTAAGCGTGCTTAAAAACTGCCGAAAGGATTTTGAAACAGGCGTTATGGAGTTACTAGGGAACAGACAGACGCATAGATACACAGACATACCTACTGATAGGAGGGTAAAAGAGTGCATAACAACTGCACAAACTTTAACACTTACGTCAACGGAAATGTTGGTACCTATGCAATCTGACTAAATATTTAAATATGATATTTTATTAAAAACAATATAATTCTCGTATGATTAATGTTCCATATTAATTACTAGCTTTAACCCGCGGCTTCGCTCACGTTAGGTTCGATTTTTTAATCCCCTATTTAACCCTCCTGGGGTTGAAATTTTACAAAATCCTTTCTTAGCGGATGTCTACGTCCTAACAGCTACCTGTATACCAAATTTCAGCTCGATCGGTCCAGTGGTTAGAGCTGTGCGTTGATAGATCAGTCAGTCAGTCAGTCATTCAGTCAGTCAGTCACCTTTGCCTTTTATATATTTAGATTATGATAATAATTATTAACCACTAGCAAACCCGGCGAACTCCGTTTCGCCACCAGATGGCTTCGTTGTGTATGTGAAAAAAGATTTTCCCGCTTTTCTGTTGAAATTTTTCCCGAATTTTCTTTACTATAAACCTCACGGAGCCCGAGACCTTTCCAACGAATGCCAAACCGTGGAAATCGGTTCGTGCGTTCTGGAGTTATAGCGTCAGGAAGGAAAACCCGACTTATTTTTATATAGTAGATAGACCACGGACACACCAAGATGTGATCATAGACCATAGATAGAGACAACTTAATAAAGACCCATACATTCAACCGTTACAAAATGACGTTATCATGATATTTTCAAGTTTCAAGGGAAATAACCCTATGTTGTAAGGAATATATTAGTCTCTATGCCAAGTTGTAAGTTTGTTCCGTAACTTGGTAATGCGTGAAAAAAAAAGACGTGTGGCACTCGGGGACTGCCGCGGTAAAGCCATTGCATAGCATTTTTTATCAACGCCATCTAGCGGTGAGAGGAGTCCCGTGTCAGGTTATTTTCGTTACGGAATTTCTGGATTCGGTCTCCACGCTGGCCCGCGATAGAAGCTATGCAATAGCTTAAAACTTCTGGCACAACGGATGGTCGAAGTACCTTTAAATAACTTGAAGAGAACAAATTGCATCTCCTAGGCAAGCGCGCTTCAGCTGAGGCTGCATCTTCACTTACCATCAAGTGTGATCACAGTCACGCGCTGACCTATATATCAAAAAAACTTTTGTATAAACTCACCCTTATGTAAGTATATAGACTGTAACAAAACACTTAAAAACGAGAGTAAATATATGTCAGACGGTGCAATACAATATGCAGGAATAATGGTGCAAAATTATTTATTGTAGCCAGAGTAAATAAGTGTATTTGAACAGCCTGTCCCGAATCGTCAAAAATGGTATAAAAAGTGAAGAAAAACGCATATCTTCACCATCTTCCTGAGTCGACGCGGCAACGTAACACCATGAAGTACTTCCTCGCAATCTCTTTGACAGTCCTGGTGAGTTTTTTTTAAATATATTTTTATGTTGTGTTGTTGTTCTTCATTCGACTCTCTTCGGGTAGGCAAAGATCCATGACCATACAGCCCACAGATACAGCCTATTCAGATGTAAGATTAAATATTTTATTTAAAAAACAGCCACAGATCCAGCAACTTATCTCTTCTGTATATTTCGCTCATTTGCAACAAAAGTGACATAATTCAAAATCGACGATGAGAGAATTCTCTCGTTATAAAGTAATGTTTTGTGGATGCTGCGGTCTCGAAACAACACAGCGGCCAACAAAGCGACAGAGCATTAAGTCACAATCTCTCTCGCTCTTATTTTTTTGTGCTTAGCGTAATGTTGTTTTTATATCAAAAAGAATAAAATATGTTCGACACTAAAATTGGTGAATTTTGAGTTATGTCACCCTTGTCGCAAATGAGCGATTTGTTAGATCATAAACGGCCAATTGCCTGTCATGCCACGCTTTGTAGGATGTTTGTGTATAACTAGCTATTGGCTTGATCGCGTTTAACTTATCATGATGATATCACATATTTATGTACCTACCTAAATGTACACACTTACACAAATAATAACTAGTTGTTCGCCCCGAACTGAGACCTCGCGATATCCCATAATTCCCAAAATTTTTAATTATATATTGTAATAATTAACTTTTAACATTAGACGCAATAAAAAAAAAATAGTTGACATAAAACTGTTTTACTGACACAGCGCCATCTATTAGCATTATAGTGAAGCTATTAGCTTCACAATAATGCTAATAGATGGCGCATTAAAATTAAATAATTTCGTTTCTTTATAACATTTATCTAATTTTAGTATTTGTTGTTCAAGTACAGGATATAACTGAATTTTCAACCAAGTTTCACGTTCTAATATTCAGTAATTCAGAAGTTATAGGGCTCTGACAGACATTTAGATGGACACACTTCTCTGTCTAGTAGGCAAGCGCCCTAGTTGACTCAGAGAACTCGCTTCGCTCGTTCAATCAGAGAACTCGCTTCGCTCGTTCAAATATTTAATAGTAATTTTGTCCAGTGGGAGGCTTTAGCCGTGACTAGTAAGCGATTTAGCGTTCCGGCACGATGGCGTGTAGAAACCGATTAGGAGGTATGCGTTGAATCTACACTGCCATACCCCTTCCAAGTTAGCCCACTACCATCTTAGACTGCATCGTAACTTACCATCAGGTGAGATCGCAGTCAAGGACTATCTTGTCAACAAACCGATTCAATGAGAACAGCTAATGTACCTAAATGTTTTTTGTTCACAGAGCCTTATGGCTGCAGAGGCATATCCTTATCGTAAGTATACCTAATATCTTCGCCTACCATTCGCCTTTGGTTCTTAGCTTATAAAAGAAGGAAAAAAAAAGACGTGTGGCACTCGGGGACTGCCGCGGTAAAGCTATTGCATAGCATTTTTTATCAACGCCATCTAGCGACTCACCGTAGAGGAGTCCCGTGTCAGGTTATTTTCGTTACGGAATTTCTGGATTCGGTCTCCACGCTGGCCCGCGATAGATGCTATGCAATAGCTTAACTATTCAGCCATCCATGCATCAACCTCATAAATTTTCGCATTTATAATATAAAATATTAGTAGGACTAGGATTAGGATAAGCCAGTAACGATCTACAGTACCTTTCCGTTAATTGTTTTCTCTGGCATAATGCGAACTCTTATTTTTTATAGAAAATACTAGAAATGGAGGAGGGGGTCTCCTTGGCGGTCTCCTTGGCGGGTCTCTGATTGGAATTGATCTCGGTATTCTAAATAGTGGTAAAACCGCCAACACTGGCAACGCGGCTAATTCCGATCGTCACTCAGGTGGCGGTTTACTCGGTCGCCTGCTTGATCTTGATCTTTCTATCGGAGATTTTAATGAAGATGGTAATACTGGCAGTACGCATCCTGGTAGTTACCCAGGTAAGAACCAAGGTGGTAGCCTCGTCAATGCCGATGTTCTAAATACATATGGTAATACTGGCAGTACTGATCCTGGTAGTAGCCCAGCAAGCAAACAAGGTGGTAGCCTCCTCGATGCCAATGTTCTAAATACATATGGTAATACTGGCAGTACTGATCCTGGTAGTAGCCCAGCAAGCAAACAAGGTGGTAGCCTCCTCGATGCCAATGTTCTAAATACATATGGTAATACTGCCAATACGCATCCTGATAGTAACCCAGGTAATAACCAAGGTGGTAGCCTCGTCAATGCCGATGTTCTAAATACATATGGTAATACTGGCAGTACTGATCCTGGTAGTTACCCAGGTAACAACCGAGGTATTAGCCTCGTCGATGCCGATATCCTAAATTCATATGGTAGTACTGCCAGTGCTGCTGCCAGTGCTGCTACCAGTGCTGCTGCCAGTGCTGATAATGGTAGTTACCCAAGTAACAACCAAGGTGGTAGCCCCGTTAATCCCCATGTCATGAACTATTAAACCCTAAATATTAAAAACGCGCTACAAAAAGCAATTAAAAGAAAATAAAAATCCCGACTACTTTTAAAAGAAATCAACTGAAAATTTACAACTTTAAATTGTCATAGACCTAAATGATCATTCAAAATGAAAAATGATCAAAGAAACCTACCAATGATTTTCGAATACTTATTCAGGTTCGTTGACTTTCATTTCTTTCTTTTTCACAATATGGCGTCTGGTGATCGCCATATTGAATTTTGATTACTGTCATGTATTTAATGACACTCCCAAGATTAACGCAAATCGATTGAAGTAAGAATCATCAAAATCCCTACTACTTTAAGTCCCTTGTTTTAAAGTTCAAGTTTGTTCATACATCTACAGCCAACGATTCACCTTAGACTAATATATGATATAATAATATCATTTCTAATAAATTTCTGTGACAGCTAAGGAAAAATAGATGATAAATATTATTTTAATATTATGTAAAGCGAAATAGTTTGTGCACCAGTCAAATTTTATTATCTGTTTTGTCGAATACAGATAATCAAACTGTACTGTAAACATAGATGGAATAGGTCTTGATACATTCTAATTAGTGCTGTGATTGACTAAAAATGATTGGTGCAGCGTGATGATTGCAATGACCTCTGATTGGTCGATCGCTGTTGACCATTTATATTGCGAAAAGAACGTCATAAATCGGGCCGATCATCTTAGTCTAGACTGTAGCAATGATTGCAGCTCTTAACTAATCTGCCAGCAGGTATATTACACCTAAAATTATCAAGTTTCATCCTGCAAACTAGAAAGTATCAAAACTGGTTCATCACAGTTTACGCACGGCACAGTATATTGAATGTCATTAGGAATTCGCTATTGTTACTTTTCTTGTTATTGGCTTTTTACTTTTGTTTTTGTTAAACGGTTAAATATACATAATAATAAATGTTAAATATAATATATATATAAATAAAATGTTCTTATACATGTGTGTCTGGTGTTTTTAATCTACAAATTACATACCTTATCACTCAAAAATCGAAAGATACTAATTGATCCCAAAAAAAAAAACTGGTAGATAACATAGATACCTATCGTATTCGTCGAAATAGAATAGAAATATTTTTTATTCAAATAAACTTTTCCAAGTGCTTTTGAATCGTCGATGAATCTACCACTGGTTCGGAATGCCCTTCCTGCCGAGAAGAGCCAGCAATAGACTCGGCGGTTGCTCTTTTCAAAAAAATTTTTTTTTTACAATAGGATACAAAACTATGCTATGTATACAGTGTTTCCACAATGAAGTTTCAAAAATGCATACCTACATACAATCCAATAAGTACATGTTAAGACGGGCAGACAAAAGTAGACCCATTCCCATTGTTGGCACCCGTTCACGAGCATGACGCATGATCCAGCCGTTGCTTCGCTCAACCATATTATTTGAGTCGAAATTCGTCGATCTGATGATGGGATCCTGGAGAAATTGAGGGAAAAGGAACATTTATTCTCTAGGTAGAGAGGGAAATCATCAAATTTTATAGGCACAATTGATATGCTTTGTAGTGGCGTTTGAAGTCGGTTTTGTAATAAAAAGAATTTTTACGTGTAAGGTCAGGGGGAGTAAGAGAAACGGTGGGGTAAGAGAAACACAAAGCCATATCTAACAAACTATGCAGTTTATCGATATTTGCTCTCAGTCGATAAAAGAGTATTGACGAAATGGTATCAATTTTTTAACATAGATGTTGCTGCGATAATTCTACACGGTAATATTTAGGAAAGAAATTTGACATTTTTCAAAACTCAAAACACGAGTTAGACGCGGTTATATTTATTGCTTGTTTTAAAGTGATTTTATAGAGTTTTCAAAAGTTTTTTGCCGTAAGTACCTTGAATAAGGTATAGATTTAATGTTCCAATTGTATTTTTTGTCTAAAACGTTCAGATTATTAATTTAAGACATGGTAAAGATTCTAGTCACTAAAAGTTTCGAGTGGGAAAGTGAAACAGAGATGAGCGGGGTAAGAGAAACATATGTTTCACATACCCCATGTCAGAGATTACCAACCTTTTTTAAATCCTATCTTATTTAAAAAAACTAATATTTGATTATAGGCCGTCTTGTGTCTGACACACCAGTCATTCTGATTGTTCGAGCGTCATTCAAAAACAACTCGACTGATTTTGATGAAACTTATCACATATATAGAATATATCTGTACATAATATTATATTCTTTGTATAGAATAAATTTATGTTTTTATTGACAGACTTAGTATATTTAATTTTATTCCCATAATTATTTTGATAAAATTTGAGGGAGCTGCTAGTTATAAAAAAGTTATTCTATTAAATATATATAAGGAAAAGGTGACTGACACTGGCTGACTGATCTATCAACGCACAGCTCAAACTACTGTACGGAACGGGTTGAAATTTTGCCTACAGATAGCTATTATGACGTAGGCATCCACTAAGAAAGCAAGAATAGAAGAAGACGTAAAAATATTGTAAACATGGTGTTAGCTAACTAATAAAAATTTATAACGTACCAATTTTATTTTTGGTTTACTACCCCTGACTGCTGGACTATGTTTCTCTTACCCCATTTTCAGTTTTTTCCTTTTATTTAAGAAACTAGACCACATAGCCATGCACTGAGACTCGTATTCGATTGAAGCAATTAAAGATGTCATTTTAGTCCTTGAAATAGTTCTGTAGACCTTATATTAGCAGCATACTGATCATTGTTTCACTTACCCCATTTTGAGGGTAAGTGAAACGAAACCATGGTCTACTTTTACTTAGTAATTTTATCGTCATTTGCACTAATAGAGGACCTAAAGATCATGTCATAGAAAGCCCATTTAAGGAAGAGTACTTTGCATTGATCGTTATTTAAATTGACATTTTTTTTATTGACTTAGAGGTCATTTTGTAGAAAAAACAGAAAAGTATGTTTCACTTACTCCCCCTGACCTTATATTGTTTTATTTATAGTTATTATCTCGTTCATGTGGTAAGTAATACCTTCTATGTTTATGGTAGAATCTGAATTTTATACAAAAAAAAGTAGTAATGACGTAGATGGTAGCATCAGAAATGACGTCACTATCAGGATTCTCGTCAGTTGCCTGGGTATAGGACCGGACCACAGTCCGGACAAGCAGTGGACGTCACAACGTCAACGTCTTGACCAGTAGTGGCGGGGACAGAGTCGTCCGGGTACAGAACCGGACCACAGTCCAGGCACGCAGTGGTTTTCCCAGCGTCAGGACTCGCAGTGACAGTAGATCCGCCAGGTTGGCCAGGTTTATCAGCGCCAGCGCCACTATCACCAGGTGGATCAACATCTTCGGCACATTCGTCAGCGCCATCGTCTTTTCCATTTTCAAGTCTAGCGGCAATACGCTTGGCTAATTCTATTAGTCTACTAATTAGGCCGCCTTTGTCGCCAAGACCGTCGAGGAGACCGCCAATTTCATCAATTTCTTGCTTGCAACCTGAAAACAAGCTATTATTTAAAAAAATTGAAACCCACGACTGCCCAGCCAAAAAACGAATCAATAAGTTAAATACCTTAGTCATTACCTTTGCAATGTATAAAATAAAATTATTGTAGTTTGTATGTTGAAGACGGGCGATATATCCATCTTGTTATGAGCTATGTAACTCCATTCCCAATTTCAGCCAACTAGGTTCATTCGTTGTGGTGTGAAGCAGTAATAAACACACAAACACACACACGTACAAACTTTCACCTTTATAATACAGCCTTTCAAACAAAAAAAAAATCCCAAATCGGTCCAGGCGTCTTCGAGTAATCGGGGAACATAGGTACATAAAAAAAAGAATTCCGACGAATTGAGAGCCTCCCTCCTTTTTGGAAGTCGTTAAAAATTTGAATTGCAATTTTATCTACTAAACCGTTTTTTTTTGCTGTAATAAGATATTATTTCGAGTTTAGAATAATATTTTTAATTTTTTTTTTTTTAATTTATTTATTGAAGTGAAGTGAAGTGAAAGAAGTATTAACCTACACTTAAAGGAAATAACCTAATAGGTTTATAAGTACATATCAAAATTTCCGAGGCCGGCGGGATTCGAACCCACATCTCACTGGGAATCGCGCCCGAGTGTGTTAACCGCTACACCACGGCCGAACCACACGTCAGCCACGAAATTAGTGATAATATGTATCTACTTTTTCAATCAGTTTTATAGCAATTTATAGGAATTTTTGATATGTATATGTATTTATAAAACTATTAGAATAATATGTTTGTAGGTACTTACTTGGCTTTGCTTCTACAGCCAAAAGGCTCTGAAAAAAATACATATTATAAAATAGTTGATTAAACGACATTATTTTTGTATGGAGAGTGAGTGTAGGTATGTAGTACATTGTATAGTTTCATCAAAATCCGTATAGTAGTTTTCTGCAGGAAAGAGTAACAAACATCCATCCCATACATCCTCAGAGACTTTCACATTTATAATTTTTTTTTAAGCTATTGCATAGCTTCTATCGCGGGCCTTGAGCGTGGAGACCGAATCCAGAAATTCCGTAACGAAAATAACCTGACACGGGACTCCTCTCACCGCTAGATGGCGTTGATAAAAAATGCTATGCAATAGCTTTACCGCGGCAGTCCCCGAGTGCCACACGTCTTTTTTTTAATAAAGAATGTTAGCCAAGCTGAATTTTACTTATATTTTCCTCTCCCCTCCAAATAAGCGGAAAGCTTGTGCTAGGAGTGGGTACGACAATAGTGCAACGGGTGGGGCTCGAACCTGCGACCTTTAGTTTTCAGTTTACCTTTAACCGTTGAGCTATTGAGGTTTTTCAAATATTAGTGGGGTTTCAGTGCTTGTGGCATGATCTTAGTTTTCTACTCACCAGAATCGCTAAAGAAGCTGCTAGTAACAATCTCATGGTCTTAGATTCGATTCCGACTGTGACAAAGTTTAAATAATTGTAACAACGTGGTTGGGTAGTGATATAATATAATCAGTTGTCTTAATTTACCTTTTATACCAAAATATGCATAGGTAACTAGTTTGTTAATTATTTAATATTTTTGCTACAATCTGTTCAAATATATGTTTTGCGATAGAGCCCTGGGTAAACACAACGCGTTGCGGCAGGCGGCAACGAAGCGTCGTGTGTACTCTCTTAGGCGTTACCCTAATATAAAGCGAATGCGCGATCATCGCGCGAATAAGCGATGCGAGCGGCCGCGGGTTCCACTGCGCTTCCTTCCATCGCGCGAATGCCTATTAGGACACCTATTCAAGATCAGTATGTTTGATCGCGCGTTCGTACGAGTAAAATTCGCGCGAACTTGCGATGATCGCGCATTCGCGTTGTATTAGGACAATGCCTATGTCTTGTGTACCTAGTATATGTATAGTTCTTGCAAGTTGCAAGTCATGAGAGCGCGTGAGCTTTACTTGTGGTTACGTCGTGTACATGCACATTGCGTAAGTGTGCGTGCCTGTCAGGAGCCCAGGTGGAAGCGGTCAAGCGCAAGCAAGCTTCCGCTCACACTTATACAGATACGAAACACACACAACCATGAGCCACGCGCCCTCGTGAATTAGAATAAAATAGAATAGAATAGAAATATTTTTTATTCAAATAAACTTTTACAAATGCTTTTGAATCGTCGATGAATCTACCAGCGGTTCGGCACCCTTCCTGCCGAGAAGAGCCAGCAATAAACTTGGCGGTTGCTCATTTAAAAAAAAATTTACAAAAGATAACAAAACTATGCTATGTATACAGTGTTTCCACAATGAAGTTTCAAAAATACCTATATACAATCCAGTACATGTTAAGACGGGTAGACATAAAGTAGACCCCTTCCCGTTGGTGGCACCCGTTCACGAGCATGACGCATGATCCAGCCGTTGCTTCGCTCAACCATATTTGAGGGAACATAACAAGTTGAAAGAACTATACCTACCCTACCTTAAAATCACGAGCATACGCTGCCGCCACGCGTTGTATCTGACCAAGGTTTTATCGTCATAATATTTGCTGTACATTTACGTAATTAAGTATTTCTGCAGGATAATGCATGGTTTGACGTTGACATTTTTAACCAACTTGATATAGGAGCAGTACGGTTTATTTGTATTTGTATTGTATTGGACTTAGGAAACTTTATTGTCGAAGCACTGTATACGTAGCATAGGTAATTTTATTATCTAGGTATTGTAAAAAAAAAAATTTAAGCTATTGCATAGCTTCTATCGCGGGCCAGCGTGGAGACCGAATCCAGAAATTCTGTAACGAAAATAAGCTGACACGGGACTCCTCTCACCGCTAGATGGCGTTGATAAAAAATGCTATGCAATAGCTTTACCGCGGCAGTCCCCGAGTGCCACACGTCGTTTTTTTGCCATTTGACTACGGAACCCTAAAAAGAACATTGGCTAAGCTGAAGTTGACTAATATCCTCCTCTCCCCTCCAAATAAGTGGAAAGCTTGTGTTAGGAGTGTTTACGATAATAGTGCAACGGGTGGGGCTCGAACCTGCGACCTTTCAGTTTTCAGTCCGCACCTTAACCGTTGGGCTATTGAGTTTTGAATTTGGAAGCTAACTACTTAGGATGGCATGTGTAAATGATTTGAGGGTGTAAATTGTAAACAAAGGGCGTTATAATTCGATTTACACCCTATTAGCGCCCTCTAGCGACCGCACGTGGCAAACCCCTCATTATGGGGTGATATTGCTCCCTTGAGATTACATTGATCTTATTCGATATTAGCGTCAAAGTAAAATGAACCCTCCCTCCCTGACGACCTCCCTGGCGCAGTGGTGAGCGCTGTGGTCTTATAACTGGGAGGTCTCGGGTCCGATTCCCGCCGGGGGCAGTTTAGGAATTTATAATTTCTAAATTGTCTCTGGTCTGGTCTGGTGGGAGGCTTTGGCCGTGGCTAGTTACCACCCTACCGTCAAAAACGTGCCGCCAAGCGATTTAGCGTTCCGGCACGATGGCGTGTAGAAACCGATTAGGGGTATGGGTTGAATTTACACTGCTATACCCCTTCCAAGTTAGCCCGCTACCATCTTAGACTGCATCGTCACTTACCATCAGGTGAGATCGCAGTCAAGGGCTATCTCGTCATAGAATAGAAAAAAAACCCTAAAAACATGAATATAGAGCTCAATTTCGTGCATGTACAGTACGATTGCAAGTACGGGTTCACTACAAATTAAAATTGGTTGTACTGAATTTGCGACTCTAACCCCATATAATTAAGGTTCAGTTTACTTGGACGTTAATGTCATTGAATATACGATCAAACTTTCGACCATTTAGCCGGGGACGAGCCTTTAGGCAGATTTAGTACTGAATATATTCTGCCACTTTCTGCGGGAGGTGAGGTAATCACGTACAGCACACATTTACTCACTTCCGCACACTCTTGTAAAAAACTTAATGTCTCTATGAACGCACACTAACTCAAAAGCTGTCACACTTACAAGCTGACACGTACGTTTGTACATGTACTTCGGCAGAGGGGAATGCGTGCGCTTGCCAAGTCCTGGCTAAATGGTCGAATGATCAAACGAATTAAATCTTATACTAAACCAGTGCACTAGACTTACCTGTTCAGGAAGGTTAGCATAAGTTTTAAATCGAATGATCGTATTCGTGCTCGATGATATTAGCGTCAAAGTAAATTAAACCATAATTCGATTGAATTAGAGCTCAATTTCGTGTATTGCATTCATTCTTATATTAAAATCGATTGTACTGAATTTGTGACTCTAACTGTATGGAAATAAGGTTCATTTTAATTTGACGCTAACGTCATCGAATACGATCAAATGAATTAAATCTTATACTAACCCTGCAGGTTTAGCTCTTGTTGTTTAGTAATCGAATTGCTATCGACTTTTATTAGTGAGAAACTTAGGGATTTATTATGACAGTTTGTATTCTTTATTTAGAATAGTATAAAATAGAACTGTTTTTTATTCAAATAAACTTTAACAATAAAAAGCTTTTGAATAAATAAAACGCTGATAAAGTAGATACCTATGTTGCCCTCTGATCTAACTAACAAGTTTTTTCCATCTGTTTCGCCCCCAAGAGAATTTTTATCATTATCCCCGTTTGATAAAAAAAAAGCCATGGAACTAAGGTAGAAAAAAGCTGTTACCATAGATGCAAGAAATTTGACACGCGCGGTATCTATTTTTTGTCTATTGTTATACAGAGTTCCGTAAGAATTTTTTTATCTATACTAATTACTAATATTATAAAGAGGAAAGATTTGTATGTTTGTAACGAATTGGCTCAAAAAGTACTGGACCGCTTTGGCTGAAATTTAAAATGGAGATAGACTATACCTTGAATTAAAACATAGGCTACTTTTAATCCCGAAAAAAATTATAGTTCCCGTGGGACTCCAAAAAACCCTCAATCCACGCGTACGAAGTCGCGGATATCAGCTAGTTGATGATAATTGCGTAAGCCGCAGTCCAGAGAGCAATTTTGTGTTGCTTTGCAGACTGCAGTCCAAATGCAGACTGTTAATATTCCCTGACTGCAATGTTAAAGAGTTGGAAAGATTCAAATCGTCAACGATGGCCTATGTTGTAGAGGCAAATTTTTTGTGCTTTTTAAGTATTTATTGGCTTTTACGCCATACAGCCTTCAGCATATCGCGTACTTTTTCACTATTACATTTTCAACCGTGTAAAAACTACCTTCACTTTCATAATTATTATGACAAAGTATTTTGTGGCCTTCACAATATTATTAAATAAATATTAGGAATTCCTATAAAACCCAAACCTACCTATATAGAATTCGCATTTGACTATTTTAAGGGTTCCGTACCACAAAGGTAACCAACGCAACGGGACCCTATTACTAAGCCTCTGCTGTTCGTCCGTCCGTCCATCTGTCAGCGGGCTGTCATGATCCATAATAGGTAGACACTTGAAATCTACATATATATAAGGCAAAGGTGACTGACTGACTGACTGACTGACTGACTGACTGACTGACTGACTGACTGACTGATCTATCAACGCACAGCTCAAACCACTGAACCGATTGAGCTGAAATTTGGCATACAGGTAGCTGTTAGGACGTAGACATCCGGTAAGAAAGGATTTTGGAAAATTTCAACCCCAAGAGGGTTAAATAGGGGGTTAAAAAATCGAATCTAACGTGAGCGAAGCCGCGGGTTAAAGCTAGTTTTCAGATAATGTGTATTTCTGTTGCCGCTATAACAAATAATAAAAATAAATTAAAAATTAAAGAGGGCTCTCCTGGAAATGTTTCATCAGGGTTTTTTAGTACGGAACCCTTCGCATGCGAGTACGACTCGCATCTGACTGTTTTTTTTTTGTTTTTTCCGTCTAATTAACACCTCATGGGCGTCTCGTGGTAATTGTATTCTGTGGTCTCGTGTCGTTTGGGATTTAACGTGAAACGCATGTCGATAATAATTTTTATTGTACCTATATCTTTGGTGTGGATTACAAGATAAGCTAAATTTTAGCCTCCCTAGCTTAGTTTAGCTAATAATAATCATCTTAAATGTACAACGTGATAAAAATAAAATTGAACTTCGACCCCAATGAAACGGACCAACGACAAAAGTTACTTTTTTAGGCATGGCTGTTTGCGTAACATCCACCCCGGTACAACTGGAGGGTCTCGGAGATGTAGCAGTCTATCTCAACTTTTATAAATGAATAGTCGGGGCTATCTCGCTCCACTCACATCTAATCAATTTTTAACACGCACACATATGTAAAAAAAGTGTGTAGTACAGACCTATTGTTATTACAATAGAGCGACATCGTAGGGCTGCCAACCTTACTTATTTTCTAACTTTACGGAACTGTTTTAATACTATTAATTTAACCTATAGCACCTGATATCTGTAAACTAGCCGGCGGCCCAAGCTAACAAGTACCTTTAAAGTACATACTAATACTATACTCAGTCGAACACTGTAAGTTAGGTTTGATGAAGTCGGGTGGCTTAAATAGATACGATGAAACCAATACGCGATGCTCACCCGATTTCAATAAACGTGTCTATCATGTGTTACCAAAAGGTGAGCGTCGCGCAACGATTTCGTCGTTTCTATTTAAGCCCGCCCGACTTCCACAAACGTGTACAAACAAAAATTATTTTTATACCTTGTAGTGGCATTTGAAGTTGAAAATAATTTTTATTTTAAGCTTTTTAGTGTAGCTTGTTCCTGCTCTCTTTATGATGTACTAATGTAGTCTATACTTGGTACCTACAATACTTGTTCACAATACACAATTCCTAAAGAGCTAGGACCTTGAGCTCCATGATGTAGACTATGCTTGATACGAACAATATCAATTTGCAAGTGGCAGTACTTAAATCCTCACAGTTTAGGAGGGCAGTACCCCGCAGCATTAGGATTGAAGAGGAGCTCTATGATATAGACTGCTTAGGCCAAGCATACCAACTATTCGTAATCGACAGTTCCTAAATCCCCATAATTTAGAGGGAAAGTACCCCTGCAGCACTAGAGTTGAAGATAAAAATTATTATGGGACTATTTTGCAAGTTTCTTCTGTCGATTAAAAAAATCGCGTGAATCGGTGCAGAACCCCGAAGGAATCGGTAGACATACACAAAAAATTTGCTGAATTGGGAACCTCCTCCTTTTTGAAAGTCGGTTAAAAATAAGTTATATCGGCAGCCCTGGGATCTTGCACCATACTCTAATTTCTTGGATTCTAATTGGCTAATGCCATCGAAAGATCGAAAGAATTCGAAAAAAAAAACATGGCGAATTTTGGTTAAGTTGCGTTGCTAATTTAATAACTAGATTTTCTACTGAAATTTTGTTTGTTGTGGTATCAGGTCTGCGGAAATTAAGTATTTTGGTGATAAAAAATAGTTTAAGCATTTGTATGATAGGAACTCTTGATCTTGTGCACCTTTACCACGTTTCATAAGTTTAACCTAACCTAACTTTTCGAAATGTCTCGAATTGTGCATTTTACTAAGGATAGTGCTGGATAAATAACTAAACTTCTGGTTGTAAGTTTATTTTCAGCTAAAAGTATCGAGATTAACTAAGTAGGTAAGTAACACCTATCTATAATACCTATTCTTCATTTTTCTTATCGTGAAACATTTTTCATGCCTTCCGTTGATTTATCATAGAAGTTTTCTTAGAATAATAATATGGAGGGATTCGGAGGGTTCCCAGATCCTTCCGGATAGGTAGGAACGAGGTTTCGAATCAAATGTTTTTTTTGTTACTAATAAATGATAATAAGACCTATGACTTAATGTGCTTTCCGAGGCACGGAGGGAGCGAAAAGGCCAAATTTAGATACCTAATGACGGTCACACATCCAGTTACTTGATTGTTTGATATCTGCTGTCACAACTAAGTCACAAGTTCCTATAATGTAATAACATAATTAATAAAATAATCTCAAAAGGAAGAAAACCCACACTCACTCATTAGTCATCATCATCAGTCACCTTTAACTGGTGACATGGTTTTTGTGTTAATAGTTACTTAATAACTGGCGATGAGCAGTCTGAGAGGCCACTGTTGTATCTGGTCTATATGGATTACCTTAGAGTTTTGAGTGTTAAATTACATAATATGAAAGGCTAAATTAAAATGTGTACTTTCCTAAAATATATGTATTTTAACAACTATTTCTTCTTTTGCACACTATTTCCAGAGAGGAGTTTGCTCATTGAAACTCAATGTACTCAGTGGGACTTCATAAATTGTGTCCTTTAAATGGTGCATGGTGGTGAAAGCATGTAAGTATATACCTATATTTAATTTCATTAGAACTGAAATGCTTATGGTAACTAACATATTTAACTTGATAAGAATTAATACTGTATTCGTCTGAATAGATTTCCAATTACCACATTGTATGTGACCATTTTTTAGAAGTTAAAGTGGGTATAGTAACTATCCTTAAAAGATAGATATATGACATCGCAGACTTTTCTGTATAGACCTATCCCAACATACTACCACCATAAATTGTTTTGTTATATCTCAAAAGAGGCAGCGTTTTCAATGAAAGCTCCCACATGGCTTGACTTTTCCCGATATTTTTAAAAATGATTGTCACATTTCAACCAATTTACATGGTATCTATTGGTTTATGGTGTCTTCTTTGTCTATTGATGAAAACTGCATGAAAATCTGTTCAGTAGTTTTGACTTTATCGTGAACAGACATACAGACAGCGGCGGGAGACTTTGTTTTATAATATGTAGTGTTTAACGGAAATAAGTTGTACCACATATTGTACGATATGCCATATTTTTTAAAATATTTTCATAACAATTTCCAGAAGGATTTGCTGATTGGAACTCAACATACACATTGGGGCTTCCCCAAAAAGCTGTATGTTTCAGATGGTACAAAACATGACGCGAGAGCCACGAAACTGACATACAAAAATGTTAATTTCAAACACTTTAACAAGATAAAGGCAAGTAAATATTTGTTTGAATAAATATCCTTACTATCCTTAATAATATTTTTAAAGCGATAGTGTGTTTGTTTGTTTGTTGGTTTGTCCTTCAAATACGACGCAAAAAAAACGGATCGACGAGATTTTTTGCATGGATTATGGGTAAAGTTGAGGACTGGGAGAGTGACATAGGCTACTTTTTATCCTGGAAAATCAAAGAGTTTCCGCTGGATTTTAAAAACTAAACCTACGCGAGCGAAGTCGCTGCGCTGGCATTACCTAGTATTGTATTTTTTCCTGTTTAAAACATACATACTAGCATTCACCCATGGTTTTGCTTCCGCCATGTATCAAAAGTAATCCAAAATGGTGATTTCAATACAAAATTACACTATTTTATTTTTTAGATAGTTCTATTGATTTTATGTTATGTTTTTTTTTTCAATTTTAAACCACCCCTGTATTAGAACAAACAAATCAAAAAATACATTCAAATTGGTTTAGCCATTTTTGAGTTTTAGCCAGACTAACGAACAGCAATTGAGTTTTATCTATACTTATAAAAAGATGTCCTGACTGACTGACTGACTGACTGACCAACCGACCGATGTATCAACATACAAGTCATGCTTTAAATTTTTAATGTGTCTTTGTGTATTTGCGGGCTAATCTTAATAAGAAGGGCTAAACCGTTTAATTAAACGCTAGTGGAGCATTATAAAGAGTGATGATGCAAGTTTGCAAGTAGGACACACATCCGTTATATAATGCATAATATTCAAAAACTATTAAATTATACAAAAGATACCTAACTGTACTCAGTGTGATTAATTTTCAATTTCAGGTCAAATACGCTGCTCAAGTTATCAACAAAACGTGTCCTCATCCAGTGATGAACAAGATGACAACATATTATTAACATCTATAAACATTGATAATAGCTTTTTCACTGCAAAGATGATCTTATTAACAATTTGATTGACAGTCTGAATTGCACTGGTCTTCATGGTTATCATCAGTAAACTATCTAACGCTTTGTCTTTAAACTCAACACATTTAGAGTTGATGCATTGAAAAAGCTACAATCAATAAAAGATGCTACAGACTCAAAGAATTCTAAAAAAATTTGTTCTTGTTATAAAAACGGTAAATCACCTGTCAGATTTGTCAAAAATTGAAGGTGTAAAGTTCTTGAGCCTCAAGCGTCTAAACCAGGATCCTCTAGATTTTATTTCTCTCAAATAATAGGTAATTTTTAATCAATAATATGACCCCTGCATAATATTTGTATACTGGTTGCACTACCGATACCGTATGCTTGGTACTCTCAGTATGTAGTTTAATTAAATAGACCGAAATTAGACATTCAGTTTAATGACTTCAGTTCTGATGTTGAAAATTTAAATTTTATTGAAAATTGTATACCTTCAGATTTTTTTTTGAGCAATGCCGTATATGTTGGTGCAAGTTGCAGATATTTATTTCCATAACTCGATTGTGATAAATGTCAAAATTGTAAAAATTGCACATTTGTCCAATGAAATTGTCAAAAATATGTAGTTTTCGTATGCACAGATTTAATCAAATAATTTAAAAGTCTTGATACATCTCGTATAAAAAATCATAATCAAATCTACATGATTTCTTGAAAGCGTTATGGCTATTTAATTTTTTCAAATGCAAACAATTGTGCATTAACTTCAACAGAAGAATCCACAATGTATATGCTAGCAAAAAGGGAAAAATCAAGAGTCATTAATGTTTTAGTAAAGTCAATTCACTTTTTGTAGCCTAATTTTAATTATTTGAATGCCATATACATAGCTGTTTCCGATGCGCTTCAATCTAGCGGGCCTCCCTAGAATAGATTGATGGGGGCCCGCTAGATTGAAGTACATACAACTGTTTCTGTTCTCAATAGTTTAAGAAACGTGATTCTTTATCAAAATTAGTAAGAGAAATATAGATTGCCAATATCAGACATGAACAAAACTTGCGTGCTTGCGTAAATCTAGAATAATAAATAACTTTCAGATGTTATGCCATCTACCGTAATTAAATAGAACTGCGCGAAGAAATTTAAAACACGTAAGAACTTGCTATTTTTTTTTTTAAATGATTTTATGAAAATTTTCTATTTTTCTCACAAAAATATGAAACTAACGAAAGAACTATGTAATCCAGTTCAATTTAATTAGATATTTTGTCGCTGTAAATAAAAAAATTAAATAATTATGATCATTTTATATGGAGAGCTTGGCAATCTATCCTCCTTAAACTTGATTATCCGTTAGGCCGATCGCACTTTGGACACGTTTTGGATGAATTTTACTCGAATACGTACGAACACATGAATGAACACGCATATATTAGTATAGTCCTGATCTGTATCAGCGAAATTGACATTTTTTATGCAAAATGTTTAAGTTTAATTTTTGATTGTGCACATTATTTTAAATATTTGAAAACTTCGTTCTTTATTTGCCTCATTTTTAACTGAGCTCCAAAAAAGATTTTTTTTTTTTGGAGATTAATTTATTTTATACTAGCTGATGCCCGCGACTTCGTTCGCGTGGATTGAGGGTTTTTTATTCCCGCGGGAACTCTTTCATTTTCCGGGATAAAAAGTAGCCTATGTCCTATTCCAGACTATAATCTATCTCTGTGCCAAATTTCAGCCAAATTGGATCAGTCGTTGCGACGTGATTGAGTAACAAACATCCACACTTTCGAATTTATAATATTATTTATAATTTATAATATTAAATATTAGGAATAGGAATTAGGATTAGGATTAGGATTGTTTGGTTGATTCCGATTTTGTACTGAGTTTCCTAATAAGCTTACAGTGTTTTTATGTCCCATGTGACATGATTGTACAGAGATACTTATAATATGTATGTTTGTACACAACCTCGGGTGTCGCGTTTTTTATTAAAGGGGGTTACAATCATTGGAAATCTGGGGGAACTTTGAAATTTTAAACATATAAGTAAACTATTGATATAATTTTATGTAAAATGAAGGTGTTGCAAGGATTTTTACTTTACTCTTTGGCTTTTCGTGGGTCGTGATATAAAAATGATTGAGAATCAATGTTGTACACAGTTTGCATTTGAGAAATAAATTAATATTAATCATATTAATAATAGTTTAGAGTAAAGGTAAAAAACCGCAAAAAAGCAAGACAAATTCTGAATTGAAGACGCGACTGAAGTCGCGGGCAATCGCTAGTACTAAATATAATGCGTATACCTGAGCAACAGTGTTATATATGTGTCCCTAAATATATATTACCACCTATTTACCGTGTTCAACGCATCTTTCAACGCATTCTTGGACAAAGCTCAATGGGATCCACACGATACGCGGAGAGCATTGAATGAACCTGTTTTATTAATTATTCTGTAATGTTTCTTTTTTGTTTTATCTAGTTAGTTTAAGTGGCACTTACTGTAATAAAAAATAATAAAGTATTTTTTTATATTGTATTTTGTCTTTATTTTCCTATTAAACGAATTTTAGGCAAAGCTTGAAAAACCGGTAATTTATCGAAAACCGATATCGGAACGAAAAAATCGATGAATATAGCACAACACTATTTGCGATTATATTTACGATACAGCCATCTCTAATTTTACTACGTTACCGCCTACTACCACTGCTATATATACCTAGTGTAAGAAAGAGATAGCCCCGGGGATTCATTCATAAAATCCATTGTTCAAACAAAAAAGGTGAGACAAAAAATAAATTTAATGAATGTCATAGATATATACATCATTCTCCTCCCGCCACCCGTTTTTAGTAAGCTATTTTTAGTCTATGGAGATTGTCGTCTGTATCTTTTCTGGTCTGTGGTAACATCCTTTGCCTGGAAAAAAATTGTGTCAAAAGTTTTGACAATGACATTGCCAACTTTCAAAATTCACCAAAATCAAATCAAAACAAAGTTGGTTTCCTCGTTGGATTTATTACACTTTTTTCATCAGAAATTCGATAAAATGAGTGATACAATTTGTTCTAATACGCCCACAACTGAAAGATCTAAGTGTATTTTCTGTAATATCGCTAACAAATTGGAGAATACAGAGATTCTGTTCGAGGACGAAGATGTGTGTGTATTTCGTGATATAAAACCGGCTAGTGATTACCACATATTAACTATACCCAAACGACATATTGAGGATGCCAAGTGCTTGACTTCTGCTGATAGACAATTAGGTATGTTGATTCACCATCGTCACTAAGGCTGAAATCTATAGACAGGACTCTCACATAGCTCACTCAAAGTCATAGGTACTCAAGACAGAGTTAAAACGAGACAGATTTATGTCAGAGCATATTTGTATCTCGTTTTAACCTCTATCTTGAGTCTGAGCTGAGTCAGAGCACGGTCTATAGATCTCAGCATAACAACCCAGCTATGGCTCACTACTAAGCACAGTCTACTCTAAGAGAAGGATTTTAGGCACCATACTGATCTCTCTTCTCATTTGAAAACATTTTGAAAAACTCTCACACGAGCAGGTTTCCACATGGTGCATTCCTTCACTATTGAAGTATGTGATATTTAAATTGAAATTCAAAATTTATTTACTTGTAGCTCTTATGACACGTCATAAATCTACCACTGGTTCGGAATGCAGATTCTGCTGAAAAGAGCCGGTAAGATACTCAGCAGTTGCTCTTTTAAAAAAAAAAAAAAATTTTTTTTACAATAGGTAACAAAACTATGCTATGTATACAGTGCTTCCACAATGAAGCTTCAAAAATGCATACGTAGGTACACACAATCCAATGCATGTCAAGACCTAATTCTTCAAGATTTAATTCCCTCTAATCTGATTCAAAATTGAGTTGCATTCCACCCGAACATAACTTACATTCAAATTACAATTCAAAATTTATTTATTTCATGTAGGCTACCTTGTAGCGCTTATGACACGTCATAAATCTACCACCGGTTCGGAATGCAGATTCTGCTGAGAAGAACCGGCAAGAAAAGGCATTGCAAGTTAAATAAAAGCTTTTAAAAAAATGAAATTAATTTCTCACTTGTTGTTTATGTTTCAGTTGAGAAAATGCTGGCGACTGCCAAAGAGCTGATATCCAAAAACAATTTGTCAGTAGAAGATGCCAGGTTCGGATACCACTGGCCCCCATTCCGTAGCGTGAGACACTTGCACCTTCACGCCATCGCACCGGAATCCAAGATGGGCTTGATTGGCAAAATGGTTTTCATGAAAGACTCGTACTGGTTTGTTTCTGTAAGTATAACTTCAAAAAAATATTTTTTTGTATTGATACTTGTTCTTTCGCTGTCTTAGAGCCAACGTAAAATGAGTCTTTTCTGAGTGCTGCTGTGCCATGACAATATACTGTATTGCACGCACCCACGCACACACCCACGCGCACGCACACACACACACACACACACACACACACACACACACACACACACACCATTTTTGCGTCGGTGATACTAGTATAGTTACACAGTACACTAGTATCACTGACAGTACATATACACTACTAGTAGTATCCCTAACGCAAAAAAATGAGTAGATAAAAAAAATTATCTATAGTGCATGCGTTAACAACTGAGTCGTTGGACAAAAAATCGTTCTAATCAGTCTATCTCGCTCACGATGTGTTATTGTTATTGTCATTTATGGCCCAACGACTCCTTTCTTTGGGGAAGCTTATATGAAAAATTAGTTTACAAATTTTGTACAATAGAATGCTAATTCATTACTATTTTTTTTTCAGCCTGAATATGTCGTGTCAAGACTATGATCCAAATATTAAAGGAACGAAGGCATTATGGCTCAGAATTGTTTAATATAATTATTTATTTTTGTATTACTATTGCTTATAGAACCTTCTCCTGACAATAACAAACACAACAAAAAAAGAATTAGCGAAATCGGTCCAGCCGTTCACGCGTGATGCGATTACCAAGGAAATAGGGATTAATTTTTATATATATAGATAGATAGATTAAAAACTAAACTGAATCTAGTGCCATCCTTTTCCACAGGAAGCATTATGAAAGAGATAGTATGAGCATTAGACCTGCAATGTAGAGATTGTATACAATTTTCTATAGTAGTATGAGGCTAGGGTTATATGGCTATATTTTTAAAGGGCTGGATGCAAAAAAAATATATTTATGAAGTATCTAGTACGCGACAGACATACTGGTAATTATGTCAATATAATTTTTTATAATAAAAAGAAGTTAATGTATATTTTTGTCATTATTTTAACGCTATAATATAAAGAAGCGCGAAACGGAACGTATATCGTAAGAAAGCGCGGGGGCGGGTAAACGTCAGTGACTTTTGGCGCGCTTTCGAAAATGGTTCGTTGATCGCCCGCAACGGCGCCACTCGCGCAAGCCAACTGGTTTATTATGCGGAAAAGCTAGTGATTCGCTAAAATTATGACGTGCTTTCTGCAACAATGCATTTTAGCGAATAGCTAGAAAGGACCAGTCGAAAAGATGTTTACATAATTCCACAGTGCTAAGTGCTAAACATACGATCAACATTCCGCTTAGCTTAGTTCTTCAAGTTTCTTGCATGGGTATAGTTAATTGGGGACCTGAAGAGTAACATAGGCTAACTACTTGTTATCCTGGAAAATTAAAGAGTTCCCGCGGGATTTTAAAAACTAAATCCACGCGGACGAAGTCGCGGGCATCAGCTAGTTTTTTAATTGCCACATTGCGATAATTATTTCTTAATTAGTGCATTGCTATCAATAGATAGTTTGAATTTAGAGATTAGATAAAATACTTACCTATTGGAATCCTATAAGTAAGACGTCACTGCATTGATAGATTTATAATAATAGTATAGGTAGGTAGGTATTTTACCTCTAATAATAGATCATTTTTTTATACGTTGTCCAAGCCTTTATTTTCTTTTTGGCATCTGCCAAATACCCTACGCCTATAAATTACCGCTTTTTTGTTTTCGGAATAATGTACTAAAATAATGTCGTACTTTATTGACGTTTAGTGAAGTGCCCTGTGCATAACAAACAACCACAGAGTATAACACAGTTCTTGAAAGACGATAAATCATTCACGATTATGATAAAAATAATTTGACTTTGTGTAAGTATTGTTTCTGTAAATTTAATAAAAAAAGGAAATAAAAATAGTAACTATGACTCCAATATTGAATATTTGCAAGGAATTAAGTTGAAATCTTGGAATTTAAGTTCAAACCAAGAGTAAAGAAATTTTTCTTTTCATTTATTTATTTTTTGACGGCTGCCTTAAAATGTAACTATGCACGCGTTAGTGAAGTGAGTTAACTTCAAAACGCGTGGTTAATAACGTCTAAACCAAGTTTAAATCAAGAGTTATGAGCAAATATACTTGGAAAATCACATACCTACCTACTTATTTATTTAACAAACTAGCTACGTAATTGGGTATACAAATGAAACAAGTAAAATTATTAAATACTAGCGGCTCGTCCTGGCTTCGCACGGCTGGACATTTATTTTTTAAACATTTTGGCATAAACGTACAGTAAATGCAGGACAACTGACATCAACGCGTAATTTTTAAAAACATTTCACTGAGCAATTTTATTAAACTCGTAATATGTTTCGAATGGAATGTCCGATTTTAA
This sequence comes from Hipparchia semele, assembly GCA_933228805.2. Taxonomy (NCBI): domain Eukaryota; kingdom Metazoa; phylum Arthropoda; class Insecta; order Lepidoptera; family Nymphalidae; genus Hipparchia; species Hipparchia semele. The sequence continues at coordinate 3,278,599 of OW121735.1, read as the reverse complement.
TAAACTAAAAAGTAATTTACAGGTATTTAAACTGCCTTGTTTGAGAAATCATTTATTTAGGTAAGGATTAAGGCAAAGGTATAAATAACTTGATCTGATTTATATACACTATACAATTTAAATTAATATCGCAGTTATCAGAAAATGAATATTTCCGCGTGATAAAATAATAAAATGGTGCCAGCCGGTGCGGCGGGGCACGGTGGCAGGTATCGGCGCGGAAGATTCCTGTGGTTCCTGTGGTGATCTTATTAACAATCGTTTCCTATAAGAAGCTCTGTGCGATCGCAGCCCCGTAAAAACAAATATTTAATATTTCAACCCAGACGAAGTCGGGGCAGGTCGCTAGTTAAACATATTTTGAAAGAAAACCTTAATTATTATTATCGATAAAGAACCCAAATCAACTTATTATTTTTTTCTGTTTGTCTGTACCGCAAATATATGTCAAATTAATTTATCTAAGTGATTAAAAATATATAATAAAATATAAGTACGTTAAATCAAAATTAAAAAGTATTTCATTAAATCGATTGAAAGTTCTTCTTAAATAAAATCGATTATTACTTCAAATCGAATCGGTAACGTGTGAAGGCGTCACTAAAGTCAAAATTTCTTGATCTGCCAAAAAGAAAATAAAGAATTGGACAATCTATAAATTAATACCGACTTGAAATAAGAATAATTTATTAAAGTTCAAATCGAAAGATTATCAATACCTATTAATATCGACTGATCTTTAGTAGGTACGTACCTACCAAGATAGGTAGGTACTGTTTTATCTCTATGGCCTTAAGTGTCTTTTGAATGACATTTGAATTTTCAATTTTGACAGTTTTGTTTTGAAGTTTAACAAGACAACAAGTGGTTTTGATTTAAAATTTTGCAAGCGAAAACCGGAAAAGTTTATAAATTAAATAACAATCCGGTAAAACATCATTTTAACACGCTTAAAACTTACGCACACAATCAGCACAAATTCCGTACGAAATAGTATTGTTTAAAATATGGCGAAAATATCTGAAATACGTATGTTATTTGAAGCGAAAGTGAAAGAAGGAATACCGGACCCACCGGGATCTTTCGATGTCCGCGATCTGGAGAGAGTTAAGAGTGATAAATACTTGTACAGAGTGTTAGAACACTGCGAGAATAGCGTGCAAGCTGCGGTGAATATGCTGTTCGACATCTTGTCGTGGAGGAAAACTATAGGCGCCAACGAAATAACGCACGAAAGTGTTAACACGGAGTATCTGAAGCAGGGAGTGTTCTTCCCGCACGGTAGAGACATAGACAGCTGTCTCCTGTTGATCATGAAGGCGAAGCTTTACGCGAAAAGTCAAAAAAGTGTTGAGGAAGCCAAAAAAGTAATAATCTACTGGTTGGAAAGGATCGAGCGGGAAGAAGACGGTAAGAAAATCAGTCTTTTCTTCGATATGGACGGCTGTGGCTTGGACAACATGGATATAGAAGTTATAATGTTTATGGTTACGTTGCTAAAGAGTTACTACCCCAACATGATAAACTATGTCATCGTATTCCAATTACCTTGGATGTTAACGGCTGGGTTTAAGATCGTTAAAAATATATTACCAAAGGCAGCTGTCGAAAGACTAAGAATGGTGAATAAAGACAAATTGAAAGACCTCGTCGCGCCCGAGCAGTCTTTAGTGAGTTGGGGCGGTAAAGATAACTATGTCTTCGAGTTTATTCCAGAAAACCGAGTCAATACAGACAAACAACTCAAGCACGTGAGCTTCTCGGAAGATTGCCAGTCGCGTGAAATGATACTCATGAATCCGAGCAAATTGTTGGTTTTCAGGAACGATAACGATAGGATTTCTGCGCAGTTCACGATAACAAACATGGTAGACAGCTGTGTCGCTTTCAAAATCAGAACGACCGCGCCCGAAAAGTATGTAGTACGTCCTAGTTCAGGTACAATGATCGCTAAAGCGTCACAAACTGTAAATATCGCTGTTAATTCAGGTTTTCTTATATCGTCCGTCGAGACAGATAGATTTCTAGTCGTCTCCATGAAAATTCCGAATTCAAACATGTCTCAGAAAGATTTGAGTGATCTTTGGAAAAGCGCTGGTGTTAAAGCAGAAGAATATAGACTTAAATGTACATCTGTAGATGAGGGAAAGAATGTAACGAAGACTGATATGAAAATTAACAATAAAAGTTCTATTGAACATGAGCTTGAAAACTTGCAGGGTAGTCATAAAAAACTAGTTAAGAATCTAAATTTAGTGAAAATGTTTCAACTTCTTACGCTATTTTTGAGTTTTGTGGGTTTATTCTTTGGGTATTATGCATATAAGAATAACAAAAGTGGGTATTGTCAACAATAGTTGAAATTTAAGGGCATGGCCACACGGAGCGGTTCTCACCCGCAGCGGTATTTTAAAAATTCACGACACCGCAGGTTTATGCGGTCACGTAGCCGCGCGGTTGATGATCGCAACGTTTAACGTTCCAGTACGATGGCGATTAGGGGTTTGGATTTAATCTACACTGATATAAGTTTGCTCGCTACCATCTTAGACTGCATTGTCACTTACCACCCGGTGAGATCGCGGTCAAGGAATATGTCATTGAACAAAAAAAATCTGTACGACACCGCAGCGCGCGCCGCCGCGTGTGAAAACCGCTCCGTGAGTTCTTAGCCTTAAACACAGTACAAATTGTTTATTTTTTTTTTGTTTAAAAAAAATACCTCAATTATAAAATAAATATAAAATTGGACACACATATGCAATAACGTTTCAACCCACAAACCTTTGTCAAATTAAATACATACATAATGTAAAGCAATAAAGTTAACTTTTCAATTGATAAGTTTTGTGAGTTGACTCTTTAACGGCAGGATCTCCGAAAACAGCCTGTTTTTGATTCAATAGTAAACAATCAAATATTCTTTGTTTTGATAGGTTAAAAATATATGTTGTAGTTTAATACACGTTCTAAATTATTTTACCGTTCAAAAGTCAATTTTTTGAAATTCACTCAATCAAATAATATTCCGAAAACAGTGTAGTTTTTAATTGTTTTTCAGGTTGTATTTATAGTATATCAAAGTTAAACTAAAAAAAAAATGTCAAAAAATAGGCAAAAGCTTTTAGAAGAATATTTTACCGTTAATTTTTCTCTAAAAAGTTATCTTTTTTTTTATCATGACTGTTTTACTTTCTTTATAACAAAGTGGCTCGTGCACCTCACTTCAATAGTTCGCAAGGTACTGCGGCCGAAGATCGTGCCCTTAATGCATATATGTGGGTCCAATTAATACTTAGGTAGGTATAGCATTTTTTCCAAAACTATAATTCAGGTACCTACGAACATCTAGGCAAAAATAAATCCCTATGGTTAATTTTTGTGTTCTATAAGAACAAAAAAACTTTTCTGTTTAGTTACTTATAATTAATTATTAAGTTTATTGAGCCATGTTGAAAACTAAATAGGCACTCTATGGCAGTTATATCTTGATAAAAACTGTTAATAAATCATTTTAAACTGTACCTACCTATTTTGGGGTCAGTTAATCCGTAAGTGTGTTTGTTTATTGGTTTGTCCTTCAATAACGCTGCAACAGAGCGACAGATCGACGTGATTTTATGCATGGGTATATTTGAGGACCTGGAGAGTGACATAGACTACTTTTTACCCCGGAAAATCAGAGTTCCCGTGGAAATTTAAAAAACTAAATCCACGCGGATAAAGTCGCAGGCATCAGCTAGTCTGTTCAGAAACGAAGGTTCTTGACGCTACAATACCTAGTTACTGATAATCTGGAAAGGTAACACTTGATGTACATGGAAATTAATGATTTATTTTTATTATTTACGAGTTATGAGAGTGAGGGAATAGAGAGTGCATAGCTGCACAAACACTAGTGCAAAGTAATATCTCCCGCGCAGATAGCAAATCTCCATGGAGATTGCTTGCTGCTGTGGCCCGATTCGGTTGGGAGGACGAGGTTAGGTAGGTTAGTTAGGTATTTTTTGTCGAAGGGTAATTTTTTATACCATTTTAACATTTATGTAAGTTTTTTAGCGGCCAACTACTTATACCGCTGGTGGTACTGTCTATTTCGACCATGTACCTAAGCTGTGATATTATGGTCGAAATTACGTATGGTGTTGGTTAAATTAAATCAAGCCTATTGGTGGGATTCTGGGATTGTGTAAAAATTATTGTTACTATACTAAATGATTGCAATCAGTTGCGAAAGAATACCATGCAGTTATTTCGCAATCGACCGTCCGTCAAAACTCGTAAGATGACAGTCTGTCATGACTGACACTGACAATCTGATCATCTCACAGCTGTCAACAAAAATTTTACCTACCGACCGCTACCGACCGACCCTAAAAATCATTAGTTTAAAACTAATAAAACAATAAATTAATATTTCCGCCATTTCCGCTTCGAGTATCCATGTAGGTTCAAAGGTCTACTGTTAATTCCGTGAGTGAGTTCTTACAGAAGATAGAAAAATGACCACGGCCGACCTACGCAGCCTGATCCAAGCGAAATTGAAGGAAAATCCGGATCATGGATTCCACGCATTGGATTTGGATCGAATAAAAGACGAGAAATATTTGAAACGGGTGATGAGACAGTGTGAAAATGATCCGAAAGCGGGAGCGGATTATTTATGGAAACTATTTAATTGGCGGAAATCTATTTCCGCTAACGATATAGATGAAAACAACATAAGAATGGATTACGTTAACGAAGGAGGCTTTTTTCCGCGCGGCCGGGACGTAGATGGCTGCTTATTGCTGATAGTCAAGTCGAAGAAACACGTTAAAGGTACGAAAGACTTCGAAGAACTGAAGAAAGTTATTGTATATTGGTTCGATCGTATTGAACGCGAGGAAAACGGTAATAAGGTAACACTGTTCTTCGACCTAGACGATTGCGGTCTTAACAATCTCGATATGGAGCTGATAAAGTACGTGATATTATTGTTTAAATGTTATTACCCGAGTTTCTTGAATTATATACTCATTTATAATATGCCTTGGGTCTTATCTGCTGCATTCAAAATCGTTAAAACGTTACTACCGCCTAGAGCCGTTGAAAAAATGAGGTTCATTACAAAAGAGACGTTAAACGATTTCGTTACACCGGATCAAGCGTTAACGTGCTGGGGCGGGCAGGATGGTTACGAATTTGAATTTGTTCCCGAAGCCAAGAGCACTGCACCGAAGAAAGTGACCTTTGCTGAACAAGGGGACCATTCTCCGGGGGAAATGTTACGTTTGAACCCAAATAATCTAATCATCTTCAAGAATGATAACGAAGAAGTTACAGGTCAGTTCACAATAACGAATATGGATGACGGCGCTGTATCGTTTAAGATTAGGACGACCTCACCCGAAAAATTCCGCGTTCGACCAAGCTCTGGTGTTCTAGCCAAAGGTGCAACCCAGACGATTCTTATCGTTGTTCAACCAGGTTTCCAACTCCGTAATGTGATTAAGGACATGTTTTTAGTCATGTGCGTACAAATTCCAAAAACGGAATTGTCTCAAAAGGAGTTGAGCGACATTTGGGCAAACTCTTCTGGCAGCAAGGTAGACGAGTACAGACTTAAATGTCAATTCCCAGTCAAGGATTTGCCCAAGAACGGTAATTTGGAAGTCACCAATCAAGAAAAACCAGAGTCTATCGCGAATGCATTGAATAACCTGCAAATGAACTATGAAATTTTACATCGACAGGTCGACCGGCTTAAGCTATACCAATTTCTTACGTTACTCGTGACTTTCGTTGCAGTTATCTTGGGATTCCTCGTTTACCAAAATACCACTGATAACGATAGATACTGTGAACGTATCTAGCCTTCAATGCTAGTGGTTTTTGAAACCACTATAGATGTTTATATCATGTTGTACTGCCTCTCTATATTTCTGTTAGCAAGTAACACATTGTTATATGTTAAATGCTGTAGTTTAATGCGTTTAGTAGAAAGGTTGCATATCGCTAAGTAGGTTCTGGCTTTAAAGTTACTTTTAGGTGTCTAAAGCTACTTTTAGGTGTTAAGAGTCCCTGCTAAAGGAGGGCGGATTTTGGGCCTTATCAACCCACCTCCTTTCTGCAGAGCCATAATTTAAATTTAACATAAAAACTACCTGTCTAATTACTCAAATAATGCAAATATAATGGGAAAGACACAAAAATGTAAAAAAAAAGACGTGTGGCACTCGGGAACTGCTGCGGTAAAGCTATTGCATAGCATTTTTTATCAACGCCATCTAGCGGCTCACCGTGGAGGAGTCCTGTGTCAGGTTATTTTAACTAACTATAACGATATTTTTAGCTTTAGAACGGCAGAATAGGGAATATGCATGTATTTTATTTATTTATATAGTTAACCATAGAATAAATATATATATTTTAGGTTAAAGTGTCACTCATAAAAATGATCATAATATTTTATCTTAGGATAAATAAAAGGGGTAAATGTAATAAATGGCTAAGTCATTATGAAAATTTCGCACAAAGATAGCTTTTATACTGTGTGTCGATTCCCTAAAAACGATTACATCAGTGTAACTACATATCACAGTGACCTCTGATTGGCTGAACTGCATTGATGCAGCAAGAACGCCATAAATTCAGCCAATCAGAGGCCATTGCGATCGTTACACTGATGCAACCATAGAGAATCGACACAATGGTGGCTGATTCTGTAACTCAGTGCCTATCAATGACAATAGGCATTTTTTATCCATTGAAGGTTTTAAAGAGAAATGTCATTTACTATTTCATAGTAAACCTTCAATGGATAAAAAATATATGTCAGTGGCTTTCATTTTTTGATAGGCACTGAGTTACAGAATCAGGGGGCTGGAGATGGGACATGGTAATTGTCTATGGAAAAAGAGTTCCTTTCGTTGTAGTATGGTGTGTGTATCAAGTCAATAGAACGTTACTTTGAACCTTAAGGTTGCAGTGATAAGGTTTAAATTTATACCACTAAGATCTATTGAGACAATTTATTCTTTGACAGAAAATCTGTTTTCGTAATTTGAACTTTATGTTTGCAACAATATTACCTATATGTATTGTTGCAAACATAAAGTTATATATGTATGTATGTACTAAAATTCATTATTTAGGCGTAAAAAAGTAACAAACAGACAGCCATAGTTACTTTTGCATTTATATTTGTTTGGATAAGAGATGAATTAAATTAGGCCTATATTCTAAGATTAGGGCATTCCTACAAAGTAGTGGGTAGTAACATATAAGTCAATAAGTGGGTAGTTCTTTTTTCAATTTAGACTGAAATAAATTATAGAAACATATTCCGGATTTGCATTTTTTTTGCATACCGTTAATTAGGTTAATAAAATTTGTATTACATTTAAATTAAGTAATATTATAGGTAACAAAAACGTTTATAAATAAAATAACAAATATGTTAAAATAAGGTCAACCGATTTTTATTTCGAATTTATTTTTGGCTTCCAATTTTAATTTGTTTTTAATAAAAATATATAATAAGTAAAGAGTATAAAGTAAGTATTTAAAAGTTAAAGGACTTTTGTTATTAAAATAATTGTTGTATGAAATAAATTATTTATTTACGCATGTTTACGTTTATTTTTACCTCTGGTACCTATATTAATTTTCAAAATATTTACGCCGGGTTCCTATATTATGCAATTTAACTTTTTACAATTTGAATATGGTAGGTTTATTATTTAATTAATTAAATTGGATAGTTCTGCCATCTCTTTTTGTACTTTGGAACTACACATAATAGAATTTTTTTTCTTGATTTTGAATAAAATAATAATATATTGGGTAAAGTTTTAGTTGTAAATAGGATTGGTAAATTAAAGAGCACCTACCTACTATTATTTTTAATTGACTTTCCTCGATCTAAAAATAGCGAAAAGGGCGTTCAATAAAGTCATAAACACATGCGCTATGGAAATTCAAGTGCATAACGGCGAAATTAAGTTGAGCACTTTTGAAACAGGCACACTTACACTTTTGCTGCCATCTCATTTAGCCGAACTAAGTCAGTTTATAGCTTCCATCTTTTTCTATTTCCTAGAAATGATTATTACTATCTCTTTTCAATAGGGCACATAAAAAAATATGATGGCCCTCTATCGAACACTATCAGCAACAGCGTATTTGACATTTCGATACATTTCCTCGATTTGTAATTTTTTGTGTTGTATTTCAATTTTATGAATAAAATCATTGTGTAAAATGTAGATAATAACTAATTTTAACTAGTTTTACGGCTTTCGATCCACCGTGTGAACAAATACCAAAGATAAAATGCATTTTCTGTAGAAACTAGTCACCTAAATAAATCGCCCTAAAATTTTTATTAATTTTGTTTTTCTTATCCTAATATTGAAGTGTCGCGTATATAAACTGTTTTCTATAGTCGAATATCGCACTATTTGTCTTAAAATAGAGTTTAAATACTATTCGAGTGTACGAGTAATTTACAAAGTGTAAAAAAAAAATTGACCGGAGAAATCTGTGAAAATGTGTAAATAATTTTGATTTTATTTTACCTTAAGCTGGTAATATAATCAATTTCCTTAAAAGTAATTAAACAATGTGTATATACGTATAGAAAGTGCTAATATTACTGATCAATTTCCTAAAAAAATAGTTTAAAAATCATGATGGTGTTAAGATAATTTTTGGATGTTTATTGTTGTTTTGGAGTGAATTTTTAAATTAAAATGGTGACGATGAATTCATCTGAAAAGGCTGCACAGAAAGCCTGTCAGCAAGGCCCATCCAGGTAATAAAACTAGGGCTAAAAGTTTAAAACGGCATTCCGAACCAGTGGTAGATTCAAATGACGATTCAAGCACTTTTTTAAAGTTTATTTGAATAAAAAATTATTCTATTCAAAATCAAAATTTTATTTATTTCATGTAGGCCAACTTGTAGCCCTTATGACACGTCAAAAATCTACCACCGGTTCGGAATGCAGATTCTGCTGAGAAGAGCGGGCAAGAAACTCGGCAGTTGCTCTTTTCAAAAAAATTTTTTTTACAATGGTTAACAAAACACACAGTATTCTATTCTAAAACTAACCTGACTATGTTTTGGGTATGTTTTATTTCATCTATCGTGAGGATTTTTTTCTGTCATTCTGAGCACTGTCAACAAGCTAGCTCACGACTTGATTTTTCGCATAGTTATAGTTGAAGATGGACATGGATAGATAGAAAAGAACAAGAAAATAGCTTAAAAATCCAACTAGGTAAAATTGGATGTAATATCCGTTATATTGATTTTGTTCATATAAATTTAGCCTAGGTCACCTGCGTGTCGATTTTAGCAAGTAAATGAGCAAACAGGTCACCTGATGTCAAGTGATTACCGCCGCCCATGAACATTTGTAGCACCTGAGGCACCACCAATGTGTTGCCGGCTTTTTAGGAATTTGTTGGTCCGCCCCTTGAATAACCCCATGTTGTAATTTAGTGGGAACACCGTCGCAGGAAGTTGGTTCCACGGTTTCAAAGTATGTGTGAAAAAAGATCTAAAAATTTTGATTCGATTTCTATAAATTAGACTTGCAACGAATATTCGGTTACTATTCGGTATTCGGCCTATTCGGCTGCTTTTATTATATTCGGCCGAATACCGAATATCTACATATTATTCGGCCGAATACCGAATACTTAAATAATATATTTTGTCATAGTGAAATAATTGGTAAAATGTAAAATTAAAATCGATTGATTACGCATATATTCATGTTATCATTCACAACATCCTCGAAGTATGCTCATATAGGCGATTTTTTTTTAAAGGCCATAATCGATTTTTTTATTATTAAAGTACGTTCGTAATTATTTAATTGTTTATTTGTTAAATTTCACACTATCACATTTACAAACAGATCAAAACTAAGGGAGCACAATAAACTGTACTTAACGTAATACGATATCCACGAAATGAACTTGTCGAAACATGCAGTGCGTTAGCAATATACCGCGCAGAGCAACAGCGGGCGCGCGGGTGATGAGTACATTAGAACAAAACAAAGGAGCGCGAAACAATCACGTCTGTACAAGTTTTTGGCGCTAAAATCCAGCCGAATACTTTTGCCTAATATTCGGCTATTCGGTCAGGGGCCTCGCCGAATATTCGGTATTCGGTATACTGCCGAATATACTATTCGTTGCAAGTCTACTATAAATGATTGCATCAGTGTTATGATCGCCTTCTATATAAATACAGAAGATTTATATCTTTGTTATTTCAGGGAGTACACAAAATCTGTGAAAGATGACAAAGAAAAAGATAAAGACAAAGACAAGGACAAAGAAAAAGATAAAAAAGATATGATAGCCAGCCTCCCACCCAGTGTCCAGGCTCTGATGTCAACTATACCCTCACCTGAGGAGTCTCCCAACTATCTTGTTTATAAAAAGGTAATCAATTATCTTATCTTTATCTATAATCTCAGTAACAGAAAGATTGTTCTTCTTGACAGCTTGGTATAGTGGTGAGCACCACAATCTGATAAAAGATTCCATCATAGCTAGCATGGGCAGGAGATAAAAATTTTATCCCCCGATTTTATCCACTGACAGGGGATAAAATTATTTTTTCCCTATGCTAAAGCATAGCGACAGAGGAGAAGGCGATGTATATTCCTGTAAGTATATCCACTGAGTGTTATTTCCACGGCTGTGCCCATGCTCGACGGGTGGATAAAACTAAGCGAGCATTTTATCCTTTTCCCGGGGATAAAATTTCTCCCGCCTATGATAGTCCTGCAGGCTCTATTCCAGGCAGGTGTTTCTGTATTGTCCTTGGTTTAGTCTCTTTGGAAACTCCAGCTATAGTTAATTGAATAACAATTGCAAGCAAGCTATGACTGAATATCGCTATCAAACCAGAAAGCTTCATCGTTTTTTCTGGTGGGAGGCTTTGGCCGTGGCTAGTTACCACCCAAAAACGTGCCGTTAAGCGATATAGCGTTCCGGCACAATGGCTTGTGGAAACCGATTAGGGGTATGGGTTGAATGTACACTGCCATACCCCTTCCAAGTTAGTCCGCTACCATCTTAGACTCCATCGTCACTTACCATCAGCCCCCCGATTCCCCTTCCGATAACTTATTTATCGATCGATTCGGTATGTTACCGTACGATAACATATATTTTCAATTCGTAAATGCTCTTGTAATCGAATGTATCTTGTCGATGTCGATAACGTAGTCTATACCGAATCGTATCCTCAAACCAAACGCTCTGAATCACACGACAAAAGTTTTTTATACGAGATCGATATCTAACCGTATCGACACGGTATGTTATCGAACAGGTCTGAATCGCCCCCCTGGTGAGATTGCAGTGAAGGATTATCTTGTCATCAAATAAAAAAAAAAACAAGGCTGCACATCTTTAAAGGTAGGGTGGTAACTAGCAATAGAAACCCTACTAGCACCAGATCCCTGAATCTGTAACTCAGTGCCTATCAACGACGATAGGCATTTTTTATCCATTGAAGGTTTAAAGAGAAATGTCGTTTACTATTTCATAGTAAACCTTCAATGGATAAAAAATATATGTCAGTGACTTTTATAGGCACTGTTACAGAATAATGGGGCTGGTATGACAGCAAAGCCTACAGCATTAATAACTGTTACAGATGGAAGCGATAATTGAGAAGATGCAGGATGAGAACACTGGTGTACCGGTTAGGACGGTCAAGAGTTTCATGACCAAGATACCTTCCGTGAGTTGAAACTTTGTAAAGACAAATGTTTTAATAATAAATAAAAATATATATCGCTCATTTGCGACAAGGGTGACATAATTCAAAATTCACAATTTTAGTGTCGAAAATTTATACTTTTTGCTATAAAAACAACATTACGCTAAGCACAAAAAAATAAGAGCGAGAGAGATTGTGACTTAATGCTCTGTCGCTTTGTTGGCCGCTGTGTTGTTTCGAGACCGCAGCATCCACAAAACATTACTCTCTAACGAGAAATTTCTCGTCGTTGATTTTGAATTATGTCATCCTTGTCGCAAATGAGCGATATGTCGGAGACACTAGCATCATCACGATAAATCACTAATCTTACTCAACAAGTCCTAAATACAACAAAACCATTGTAGAACTACTGCGTACCGCCATAATTGTGATCTGATCACCATGGCACCTTCCAACTCTGAACCATAGACAACGAACTCTATGAAATACTGCAAACGATTCGTTTGAACCCTAAAAATTGTTTTTGGTTAGCACTCGGCCATGGTTTACTCGAGTAACTAAGTAATAAAAATCGACTGTGACATAGGAAGTAACGTGATGAAAATATTTGACTCGCCACAAATACGCACGCAGGCATGCATGAAAGCACGCACACAAGCACGCACGAACACGTATGCACGTGGCCACGCACACAAGCACGCACGAACACGCAGACACGTATTAACGCACACAAGCACGCACACAAACACGCACGAACACGCAGACCTAGGCCTAACTAAACCCTTATTTCGAGAGGAGACCTGTGCTCAATAGTGAGCCGGCAACGAGTTGATGATGATTAAAGTTGAGCGAAGCAATGGCTGGATCATGCGTCATGCTCGTGAACGGGTGCCACCAACGGGAATGGGTCTGCTTTGTGTCTACCCATCTTAACATGTGTTAGGTTGTGGTAGGTGTGCATTTTTGAAACTTCTTTGTGGAAACACTGTATGCATAGCATAGTTTTGTTACCTACTGTAATTTTTTTTTTATTGAAAAGAGCAACTGCTGAGTTTCTTGCCGGCTCTTCTCAGCAGAATCTGCATTCCGAACCGGTGGTAGATTTATGACGTGTCATAAGAGCTACAAGTTGGCCTACATGAAATTAATAAATTTTGATTTGATTTGACATGTCACCAGGTGTTCACCGGCTCGGACCTGGTGGCGTGGCTGAACCGCCACCTCAACCTCGAGGAGAGCTGGGAGGCGCTGCACATCGGGCACCACCTCGCAGCTCACGGCTACCTGTTCCCCATAGACGACCACTGTCTCACCGTGAAGAATGACAACACTTACTACAGGTAACTCGAGGCAGTCTCGCGCCGATGAGTGGATATAACCATGTCACCAGGTGTTCACCGGCTCGGACCTGGTGGCGTGGCTGAACCGCCACCTCAACCTCGAGGAGAGCTGGGAGGCGCTGCACATCGGGCACCACCTCGCAGCTCACGGCTACCTGTTCCCCATAGACGACCACTGTCTCACCGTGAAGAATGACAACACTTACTACAGGTAACTCGAGGCAGTCTCGCGCCGATGAGTGGATATAACCATGTCACCAGGTGTTCACCGGCTCGGACCTGGTGGCGTGGCTGAACCGCCACCTCAACCTCGAGGAGAGCTGGGAGGCGCTGCACATCGGGCACCACCTCGCAGCTCACGGCTACCTGTTCCCCATAGACGACCACTGTCTCACCGTGAAGAATGACAACACTTACTACAGGTAACTCGAGGCAGTCTCGCGCCGATGAGTGGATATAACCATGTCACCAGGTGTTCACCGGCTCGGACCTGGTGGCGTGGCTGAACCGCCACCTCAACCTCGAGGAGAGCTGGGAGGCGCTGCACATCGGGCACCACCTCGCAGCTCACGGCTACCTGTTCCCCATAGACGACCACTGTCTCACCGTGAAGAATGACAACACTTACTACAGGTAACTCGAGGCAGTCTCGCGCCGATGAGTGGATATAACCATGTCACCAGGTGTTCACCGGCTCGGACCTGGTGGCGTGGCTGAACCGCCACCTCAACCTCGAGGAGAGCTGGGAGGCGCTGCACATCGGGCACCACCTCGCAGCTCACGGCTACCTGTTCCCCATAGACGACCACTGTCTCACCGTGAAGAATGACAACACTTACTACAGGTAACTCGAGGCAGTCTCGCGCCGATGAGTGGATATAACCATGTCACCAGGTGTTCACCGGCTCGGACCTGGTGGCGTGGCTGAACCGCCACCTCAACCTCGAGGAGAGCTGGGAGGCGCTGCACATCGGGCACCACCTCGCAGCTCACGGCTACCTGTTCCCCATAGACGACCACTGTCTCACCGTGAAGAATGACAACACTTACTACAGGTAACTCGAGGCAGTCTCGCGCCGATGAGTGGATATAACCATGTCACCAGGTGTTCACCGGCTCGGACCTGGTGGCGTGGCTGAACCGCCACCTCAACCTCGAGGAGAGCTGGGAGGCGCTGCACATCGGGCACCACCTCGCAGCTCACGGCTACCTGTTCCCCATCGACGACCACTGTCTCACCGTGAAGAATGACAACACTTACTACAGGTAACTCGAGGCAGTCTCGCGCGCAGAAAGACGATGAGTGGAAAAATAGTACATTATGGTACAAGTGTGGAACATTGGTGATTACCGCTGAGGCGCTATTGAGACCCGAGCCGTTAGGTGAGGGTCTTAAGATAGCCGAGGACGGTAATCATCAATACACACGTGTATCATACGACGTTTTTCAACACACTTGTGAAGAAAATAATACTAAAATAGTACATTATGGTACAAAACAGTGAAAACTAGTTGTGAAAATTTTTACGCAATGGCGGGAAAAATTAATCAGTTTTCCGGAATGCGCGCGCATCTTTTAATGGCGATCGGCCATAGACTTTAAGAATTAGGTTTCTTTTTTTTTTGGCTTTTCGCGGATAGCGTTTTAGCCACGTATAAAATGGGGAATTGTATTTTTCTTTATTACAGAAAAAACAAAAATTATATTTGAGTGAAAGTTTTATTTATAAAACACGTACAAGTTGAAATTATCTATTTAAATACGAAGTTGCATGAAATGAGCAAGCAATAGGAACACGGTGTCTCCTCCAGGTAATAGATGTCGCTAGTGCAGAGTTAAGAGTGAGTCAGTAACTACTGATAAGGAAAAAAATTAGCGAAGTTTTAAATGTGTTCGCAGCGGTCCTCTTCTAGGAACACTACCATGCCTGGAAACAAGGGAAGTTAACTCATCAGTAACGAACTAGATGGCGCTGTACTGAATTGTATCGCGCTAGGAAAGTTTCCTATGGAAAAGAAATGACGACCTTCCTGGCGCAGTGGTTTTATAATTGGGTCTCGGGTTCGATTCTCGGCGAGGGCAATTGGGATTTTATACTTTCTGAATTGTCTCTGGTCTGGTCTAGTGGGAGGCTTTTGGCCATCCTCCGCCACGTAGTGGTCCTCCCTGGCGCAGTGGTGAGCGCTGTGGTCTTATAATTGGAAGGTCTCGGGTTGGATTCCCGGTGGGGGCAATTTGGGATTTTATACTTTCTGAATTGTCTCCGGTCTGGTCTGGTGGGAAGCTTTGGCCGTGGCTAGTTACTACCCTACCGTCAAAGACGTGCAGCCTAGAGATTAAACGTTCCGGTACGTTGGCGTGTAGAAACCGATTAGGGGTATGGCTCGTTTTAACTCTAGCTTAAGTTTGAGCTAAGTCAGAACACGCTCTATAGATTAAGATAAGTTTTGTTTTTTTTGTTATAGATTTCAAACACCTTACTTCTGGCCTTCGAACCAATGGGAACCAGAGAACACAGATTACGGTAAGATTTTTGAATAAGTTCCTCTTAATATGAAAAATCTTATTTTTGATATTTTTTTACTTTTTATCTCCTAGAGGGGGTTTTTAACGTTTGTATAAGTTTGACTTTTAATTCAAATTCAAAGTTATTTATTTTGTAACGTTTGTATAAGTTTGGCATTTAATTCAAAGTTATTTATTTCATGTAGGCCAACTTGTGGCTCCTATGACAAGTCGTGAATCTACCACCAGTTCGAAATGCTGATTCTGCTGAGAAGAGCCGGCAACAAACTCAGCAGTTGCTCTTTTCAAAAAAAAAAAAAAAAAATTTTTTTACAAAACTATGCTATGTACACACATACAGTGCTTCCACAATGAAGCTTCAAAAATGCATACGTAGGTACACACAATCCAACGCATGTCAACACGGGCAGACAAAGCAGACCCATTCCCATTGGTGGTGAATCTTTTTTTTTAATTGACACAAAAACTTTGCGAGATGCTCTCATAAAAACTTCAGTTTCCAACTCCTCAATCTTGATGCTGCAGGGGTTCTGCCCACCTAAACTGTGGGGATTTAGGAACGCGGATGAAGTCGCGGGCGTCCGCTAGTAAATAAATAAATAACGTGCTGTTTATTTGTAGCGGTGTACCTCTGCAAGCGCACGATGCAGAACAAGGCGCGGCTGGAGCTGGCGGACTACGAGGCGGAGTCGCTGGCGCGGCTGCAGAAGATGTTCAGCCGCAAGTGGGAGTTCATCTTCATGCAGGCCGAAGCGCAGAGCAAGGTTCTGGGTGACACATACACACATACTAAACATACATACTCATAACATAATTCAAAATCCATACGGCATAATCTAAATCTAAATCTAATCTAAATCTAAATATATAAAAGGCAAATGTGACTGACTGACTGTCTGACTGACTGGCTGACTGACTGACTGATCTATCAACGCACAGCTGAAACCACTGGATGGATCAGGCTGAAATTTTGCATGTAGATAGTTATTATAACGTAGGTGTCCGCTAAGAAAGGATTTTTGAAATTTCAACCCCTAAAGGGATGAAATAGGGGTTGGAATAGTCGAACTCAACGTGAGCGAAGCCGCGGGGTAAAGCTAGTAATATATAAAAGGCAAAGGTGACTGACTGACTGACTGATCTATCAACGCACAGCTCTAACCACTGGACCCATCGAGCTGAAAGGCATACAGGTAGCTATTAGGACGTAGGCATCCACTAAGAAAGGATTTTTCAAAATTCAACCCCGAAGGAGGTAAAATAGGGGTTTAAAAAATTGAACCTAATGTGAGCGAAGCCGCGGGTAAAAGCTAGATAGCGGTAAGCGGTCGCGAGGCGTCTTGCATGTCGGACCATAAGGTCATTTTTGTTTTTTAATGTCATACTGACTAGACTTAACTAGATGATAGGTGGACTGAAACCGCTACCAACCTCCTTGGTGCAGTGGTGAGCGCGTGAGTTCGATTCCCGGCGAGGCATTTTAGAATTTATATTTTCTGAATTGTCTCTGGTCTGGTCCGGTGGGAGGCTTTGGTTAGTTACCACCCTATCGTCAAAGACAAGTCGCCAAGCGATTTAGCGTTCCGGCACTATGGCGTGTAGAAACACTTTAGGGATATGATATGGGTACTCTGCCATATACCCCTTATAAAAAAATATATATACTCAATGACATTGACAATTTTAGGTTGACAAAAAACGTGACAAACTCGAGAGGAAAGTGCTGGACAGCCAAGAGCGAGCGTTCTGGGACGTGCACCGACCGATGCCGGGCTGCGTCAACACCACCGAGGTGGACCCCAAGAAGCTGTCCCGCATCAACGCGCTGAAGGCGAGGAGGCTGCGGCAGTGCCAGGAGCTGATACTGCAGCACAACCTGAAGGTCAGTCGCCGCCGGCTGCGTCAACACCACCGAGGTGGACCCCAAGAAGCTGTCCCGCATCAACGCGCTGAAGGCGAGGAGGCTGCGGCAGTGCCAGGAGCTGATACTGCAGCACAACCTGAAGGTCAGTCGCCGCCGGCTGCGTCAACACCACCGAGGTGGACCCCGAGAAGCTGTCCCGCATCAACGCGCTGAAGGCGAGGAGGCTGCGGCAGTGCCAGGAGCTGATACTGCAGCACAACCTGAAGGTCAGTCGCCGCCGGCTGCGTCAACACCACCGAGGTGGACCCCGAGAAGCTGTCCCGCATCAACGCGCTGAAGGCGAGGAGGCTGCGGCAGTGCCAGGAGCTGATACTGCAGCACAACCTGAAGGTCAGTCGCCGCCGGCTGCGTCAACACCACCGAGGTGGACCCCGAGAAGCTGTCCCGCATCAACGCGCTGAAGGCGAGGAGGCTGCGGCAGTGCCAGGAGCTGATACTGCAGCACAACCTGAAGGTCAGTCGCCGCCGGCTGCGTCAACACCACCGAGGTGGACCCCGAGAAGCTGTCCCGCATCAACGCGCTGAAGGCGAGGAGGCTGCGGCAGTGCCAGGAGCTGATACTGCAGCACAACCTGAAGGTCAGTCGCCGCCGGCTGCGTCAACACCACCGAGGTGGACCCCGAGAAGCTGTCCCGCATCAACGCGCTGAAGGCGAGGAGGCTGCGGCAGTGCCAGGAGCTGATACTGCAGCACAACCTGAAGGTCAGTCGCCGCCGGCTGCGTCAACACCACCGAGGTGGACCCCGAGAAGCTGTCCCGCATCAACGCGCTGAAGGCGAGGAGGCTGCGGCAGTGCCAGGAGCTGATACTGCAGCACAACCTGAAGGTCAGTCGCCGCCGGCTGCGTCAACACCACCGAGGTGGACCCCGAGAAGCTGTCCCGCATCAACGCGCTGAAGGCGAGGAGGCTGCGGCAGTGCCAGGAGCTGATACTGCAGCACAACCTGAAGGTCAGTCGCCGCCGGCTGCGTCAACACCACCGAGGTGGACCCCGAGAAGCTGTCCCGCATCAACGCGCTGAAGGCGAGGAGGCTGCGGCAGTGCCAGGAGCTGATACTGCAGCACAACCTGAAGGTCAGTCGCCGCCGGCTGCGTCAACACCACCGAGGTGGACCCCAAGAAGCTGTCCCGCATCAACGCGCTGAAGGCGAGGAGGCTGCGGCAGTGCCAGGAGCTGATACTGCAGCACAACCTGAAGGTCAGTCGCCGCCGGCTGCGTCAACACCACCGAGGTGGACCCCGAGAAGCTGTCCCGCATCAACGCGCTGAAGGCGAGGAGGCTGCGGCAGTGCCAGGAGCTGATACTGCAGCACAACCTGAAGGTCAGTCGCCGCCGGCTGCGTCAACACCACCGAGGTGGACCCCAAGAAGCTGTCCCGCATCAACGCGCTGAAGGCGAGGAGGCTGCGGCAGTGCCAGGAGCTGATACTGCAGCACAACCTGAAGGTCAGTCGCCGCCGGCTGCGGCAACACCACCGAGGTGGACCCCGAGAAGCTGTCCCGCATCAACGCGCTGAAGGCGAGGAGGCTGCGGCAGTGCCAGGAGCTGATACTGCAGCACAACCTGAAGGTCAGTCGCCGCCGGCTGCGTCAACACCACCGAGGTGGACCCCGAGAAGCTGGCCAGGATACCACACATATATATACATACACAAAATTCTAAAATTTTTATATTTTATTTGAAAGTTGTCACTTTTTTTTATCTGTACTACAAATATGCGAAACGGCACCCGCCATGACACTACGTCATAATGTCATCTGTCACTGTGATGGTTACTAAACTTCAACTACCTACTTAGTGTGTTTACTGTCGAGATGGCGTCATCTAGCGTTTTCGTCAATTTACGCGCGAAAATTTAAAATGAAAAATCTAAATGCATTGTTTTGGTACCTATCGATTGAATAAAATTACAATAAATTTTCTAGTAGTAAATTATCATCTTAGGATTAAATTGAGAGATTTAAATACCCTATTGTTCTTTGAGAATAATTTCTTTAAACCTAAACCTACTTCATTGTGGAAGCACTGTGGAAAATTTTTTACAATCGTTAATGAAACTATGAAGCTATGTATAACATAGTTTCATCAACGATTGTAATTTTTTTTTTTTTTTTTTTAAAAGAGCAACCGCCGAGTTTCTTGCTGGCTCTTCTCGGCAGGAAAGGCATTCCGAACCAGTGGTAGATTCATTGACAATTCAAAAGTGCTTGTAAAAGTTTATTTGAATAAAAAATATTTCTATTTTTACTTCAGAACAATCCAATAGTAACGATAACGAACGCGCAAGAGAGCGAAGATATTTCTATTCTATTCTATTCCTGAAATTAATTTCAGAACAACCCAATAGTAACGATAACGAACGCGCAAGAGAGCGAAGAGGCGATCCAAAAGAACGCAGAGGGAAGTGCCGTAAAGGAGAACGGGGAGACCTCCCAAGGGGCGGCGGAGACCATAGACAACAAGGAGAAGAGCATAGAGCAGCAGATAGACGCGGCCAAGCGGCAGATAGCTATTCTGAAGGCGCGCTTGGAACGCCGGAATGTGCGCGTCAGCAAAGTTGCCGAGATGTGAGTTATTTTTTTAACGTTTTTATAATGTGGTGTTTTAAAAACCTTTTCACTTCATTAGATCAAAAAAGGCACCTTTGCTGGCTAAAATCAGTGAGTAAAAGTCGTTTTTCTTCACTCAGTGAGAAAAAGTGTTGTCTCAAGAAAAGTTCACCACTTTTTTTCACTGAGTGAGCAAAAACAACTTTTGCTCGCTGGTTTTAGACAGCAAAGGCGCCCCTTTTGAACTATTTATTTATTTATTCTGTACATTATAATCTTAAAAACTAACTGCTAGTACTAGTGAGGTGAAAAGTTGTATGTATCACACGATAACAAAGTTTTTGTTTCTTGTGCCTTTGAATCTCTCATTACACTCAGGATTATAAATTAGAATCTTTCGCCCGCTCGGGGTTCAAACTAGGCACTCGCAACAAAAATGAACTTTGCTAACTTGTTGAACAAATAACTATTTTTTTTTATAAAGATCGGCAGTTCCTAAATCCCCACAGTTTAGGTAGGCAGTACCCCTGCAGGATCAGGATTGAGGAGTTGGAACCCGAAGTTTTTAGAGGACCATCTCGCAGTTTTTGTATCGATTAAAAAAAGTCGGTTAAAAAAGTAGCATATGTTACTCCCGATAACATCGGCTATTTATCAGTGAAAGTCCCGTCAAAATCGGTGCAGCCCGAGATTAGCGCCAACAAACCAACAGAAAGGCAAACAACAGACATACAGATAGACCGACAGACAGACAGACAAAATTTTTTTTTTTTTAAAGTAATGTTCTTATCTATGCAATAAATTATCTATGCATTTATTAAAAAAGCTGTTATCTAAGTATTAAAAATTGACACTTCAATTTTATTTACTTGTATAGAATAGTAATTATAAAACAATATAAGTCAAATTCAACTTGGATATTCTTTTATATGAAAATAAATAAATAAAAAATCATCATCATCTTAATCAATATACTTTTTTTTTTAAAATTCAATCACCATTTACAAATTTGTTATACACTTTTATGTAATGGATATCGAAAAAACCGCTGAGGTTTATCCTCGACGACATAGGTCTCTAAGAATTGCCACAGAGCCCGATCTTGCATCCCCTGTATAATTTAAAGGGCACAGGAAAAGAAGGAGCTCATTAACATTCTCATTATACAGTATATAATTAACATAATAGATTTTAAAAGATTGGGTTGGTAAATAAATAATGGTACTTATAGTTCATTCAAAAAACGCAAAATTGTCGATGAGCTCCTTTTTTCCCTGTGCCCTTCATTTATTATAATATTTTCAGGTTTATATCGTACTGCGAACAATATGCAGAGTACGACGCGTTCCTAACTCCGCCGGAATGGCCTAATCCCTGGATCAGTGACACCACAGAACTGTGGGATCAGGAGAAACAGTGGTAAGTTTTTTTTTTTTTGACGTGAAATTCAAATTTAAATTCAAAATTAATTTATTTCATGTAGGCTAACTTGTAGCTCTTATGACACGTCATAAATCTACCACCGGTTCGGAATGCAGATTCTGCTGAGAAGTGCCGGTAAGAAACTCAGCAGTTGCTCTTTTCAAAAAAAATTTTTTTTTTTACAAAGCTATGCTATGTATACAGTGCTTCCACAATAAAGCTTCAAAAATGCAAAAATCCACACTTAGGTACACCAATCCAACGCATGTCAAGACGGGCAGTCAAAGCAGACCCATTCCCGTTGGTGGCACCCGTTCACGAGCATGACGCATGATCCAGCCGTTGCTTCGCTCAACCATATATATACTACGTTTATCTCACGAAGTTACGGGCGCTTTACTTCTGGTTATCGATTTGAAATTAATATATCCTTGAAGTATGTATCTCTTTAAACATTTCTGTGGTGGTGTCGTGTGGTGCGGGTTGTTACGTTCCCTCAAATATGGTTGAGCGAAGCAATGGCTGGATCATGCGTCATGCTCGTGAACGGGTGCCACCAACGGGAATGGGTCTGCTTTTGCCTGCCTGTTTTAACATGCATTGGATTGTTTTGCATTTTTGAAACTTTATTGTGGAGACACTGTTTACATAGCATAGTTTTGTTACCTACTGTAAGAAATTTTTTTTTTAATTTTTTTTACAATAGGAAACAAAAGGAAGGTAGGAAAAGATCAACTGCTGAGTTTCTTGCCGGCTCTTCTCAGCAGAATCAGCATTCCGAACCGGTGGTAGATTCACGACGTGTCATAAGAGCCACAAGTTGGCCTACATGAAATATATAATTTTGAATTTTGATTCTACATTACCCTTCCATCACAAGTTGGCCGCATTTTAAAAAAAAATTGAAATTTGCGGGTGCTCTTCTCAATTTTTTTTTTTTTTTTTAATTGTTATCGATTTTAAACTAGTGGTTCGCCCCGAACTGAGACCTCGCGATATCCCATAATTCCCAAAAGTTTTAATTATATATTGTAATAATTAACTTTTAACATTAGACACAATAAAAAAAATAATAGTTGACATAAAACTGTTTTACTGACACAGCGCCATCTATTAGCATTATAGTGAAGCTATTAGCTTCACAATAATGCTAATAGATGGCGCATTAAAATTAAATAATTTCGTTTCTTTATAACATTTATCTAATTTTAGTATTTGTTGTTCAAGTACAGGATATAACTGAATTTTCAACCAAGTTTCACGTTCTAATATTCAGTAATTCTGAAGTTATAGGGCTCTGACAGACATTTATACGGACACACTTCTCTGTCTAGTAGGCAAGCGCCCTAGTTGACTCAGAGAACTCGCTTCGCTCGTTCAATTAATATATGTTAAGCTTCCACACATTTTGTGTACAGCAAGGAGCCATTGCCGCTGCGCCGCGTGCGCCGCTGGTCGTTCGGCCTGCGCGAGCTGCTGCGGGACCCGCCGGGCCGGGAGCACTTCGCCAAGTTCCTGAGCAAGGAGTTCAGCGGGGAGAACCTCAAGTGGGTACCAAATACATCCTAATGGGGATGTTAACACTAATCACAAATTAATGTTAAGTGTTAATTTTATGATAGCTTGTAGGATTAGAATATCGAAAATCACATTTTTGTAATCTATATATATAAAATTCAAAGTCCTAACTGACTGACTGAGATATCACAGCCTAAACTACTGAAGTTAGAAATTTGAAATTTTTACAGTTGGTTCCTTTTATGACGTAGGCGCACACTAAGAAAGGATTATTGGAAATTCCACCCCTAAGGGATTTAAATAGGGGATGGAAGTTTATATGAAACTCCGTCATTTTTCAAGCTGTTTCCATCAAAGTTGGTATTTGAGCTTTCAGTTAAAAATAAAAAAGTACGTGTGTCACAGTTTTTGAAAATTCCACCCCAAAATCTAATTCCACGCGGACGAAGTCGCGGGGGCAAAAGCTAGTTTAATAGAACTTAATAAATTTATTAAAAATGATTTTAAACGCTATATTTATAATCTGATGTCACGTGACTGCAAACGCCAAGAAGAGCTCGTGACGTCACTAGACGAACCGCGAAACAAACGGAGTGATTATAGGTATAGTACGCGCCACGAAAGAAGTCCCGCGGCCATCAGGTGGAACTAATAGATTTTACATACAATAACTGCCTAGACATACGACTACTAGCGCCGCCTCTATGGGACTTCTTTCGTGGCGCGGACGGACCGATGACGTCATGTCAGTCAAGTGACAGTTGTAGTGTTTTAGCGGGAAAATTCAAAATTACTCTATTTTTGTATATTTTCTCATCGAAAATACTAATATTTTTAAATAATATATATTTTTTTATGGTAAACAAGAGTCAATCTTCAAAATAAAAGTACATAATTCCGAAAAATTGTTAACATCCCTATTGAGGACCTGGAGAATGACATAGGCTACTTTTATCCCAGAAAAACAAAGAGTTCCTGCGGGATTTTAAAAACTAAATGCCTTCATAAAAAATATATGTAATATAAAGATGACCTATTATCACTTGTCTATGATTCGTTAGAGTGGTTGAGTTTTTTTTTTTTAATTTTTACTGAAAAAATGTTATATTTCCATAGATTCTGGCTGGCCGTGCAGGAATTGAAGGCGCTACCCATTCGTCGGGTCGCGACCCGCGCCAAGGAGATATGGAAGGAGTATTTGGCTGCTGACGCTCCCTCGCCCATCAACATAGACGCTGCCAGCAGGTACGTTACAACCAAGCGCCTCAAGTAAATCCGACAGTCGTTTGTGGGAATGGGCGTGACGTTCTGACGCCGCTGGACCTTGATCGCGAAGTCAACTACGCCTCAAGTAAGTCCGACAGTCGTTTGTGGAAAGGGGCGTGCCGTTCTGACGCCGCCGGACCTTGATCGCGAAGTCAATTACGCCTCAAGTTAGTCCGATAGTCGTTTGTTGGAAAGGGCGTGACGTTCTGACGGCGCCGGGCCTCGACTCCGAAGTCAACTACGCCTCAAGTAAGTCCGTAAGTCGTTTGTGGGAATGGGTGTGAAATTCTGACGCCGCCGGACCTTGATCGCGAAGTCAATTACGCCTCGAATAAGTAAAAATGTTTGTTGGAATGGGCGTGACCGTGTGACGCCGCTAGCAGGTACATTTCAACCAAGTAAAAAATACAATTATTATTTTCTTGTCAACGGTACGGTATGACGTCATTTTCTAACGGTTAACGTTATTTTTAGTAGTTATTTTTTTCATTTTTTGTTTCAGGGAACTAACGCGAGTGAAAGTGGAATCCGGGACGGCGGATAGATATTGTTTCGACCAAGCGCAGGTAAATAAATACACATGCCATAGTAAGATAGTTATAGGCGTGATATAGTTATAACCCTAGGGATATAGCTATATACCGTAGGATAGTTATATGAAAGCGGTTCGTAACTACTCTTACTTTATTTTATTTTTATTTTGAGTAAGACTTTTTTTAATTCCAATTGTATTTATCAAATAAAATAGTTCTTTCTTACTAGACTATCTTGTCATTGAAAATAAAAAAAATATCTATCAACTAATGAGTACTAATTTCAGCCGAGTTCCTGTGATCGCTTTTCCGCACCGAACAGCCAGGTTGATTCTTCCCGCACTGATTTTATTTGCTCTTTAATTACAGGCGCACGTCTACCATCTAATGAAGTCGGACAGCTACTCCCGATACCTCCGCTCCGAAATGTATAAGGAATACTTGAACGGCTCGAAAAAGAAGGTAATCGGAGAAAAATTAAATCTATTTGATTTTGATCCATGTTTTTTTTGATAATAGTTGCTTTATTTGCTTAATTTCTATAGTTTTATTTGTCGGAGGGTAGTTGTAGGTTGACAACAAATAACAGTGTCTTCTAGTGACGGTAGTTTTAAAATGTTGGTATCATTGTTTGTTGAGCATTACGCCATTGCTCCAATGCTACCAATATTATAATACTTTAAATTTTTACCGTTGTTTTTATTATTAACTGGCTCATTCCCGCGACTTTGTTTGCGTGGATTTAGTTTTTTTTAATTCCCACGGGTACTCTTTGATTTTCCGGGATAAATAGTAGCCTATGTCACACTCAAAGTCTTCAACTACATTCATACAATACAAACAAAAATCCGATCGTCGATCCGTAGCTCTGTTACATCGTGATTGAAGGACAAACCAACAAATTAACACACTTTCGTATTTATAATATTAGTAAGGATGTTAGTAAGGAACTAGGATATATTTTTTTTTTTATTTTTTTTAAATTGCAGAACTTGACTTATATTCTCCTCTCCCCTCTAAATAAGCGGAAAGCTTGTGCTAGGAGTGGGTACGACTATAGTGCAACGGCTGCTCGAACCTGCGACCTTTCAGTTTTCAGTCTCCACCTTTAACCGTTGGGCTATTGAGGTTTTTGTAACCTCTAATTTTCCGGGATAAAATGTAGCCTATGTTTTAATCCTGGGTATGAGCTATCTCCATTCCAAATTTCAGACAAATTGGTTCATTCGTTGTGGCGTGAAGGAGTAACAAACATACACACACACACACACATACAAACTTTCGCCTTTATAATATTAGTGTGATAGTAGTAATATTAGTAAGGATGTAAGTATTTATTAATATCTCAAAATAACATTTATGTTTTTTTTTCCAGACTTCAGTCAAGGGAATTCGATCCATCGTATCGTTCACTGGAAGAAAAGAAACTTCTACAAACTAATAAACAAACAAACACACATAATCTCATATATGCCGTGATGGTAACGCTCTCTACTATAATAGAAGAAAGAAAGAAAGAAAAAGAAAGAAACATCTAATGGAATAGAAGAAAGAAGTATAAAGAGTGAGTTTTTTAATTAGGATCTCGTTCCCAAGACATATTCATAATTCAATTAAAATTTAAAAAAAAAAGTTTTTTTTTGTTGACAAAAAAAATTTTTTTTTAGGTAAGTTTTTATGGCTCTTTTGAATAAGTAAAAAAATCTATTTTAAATTTTTTTTAGGAATCTGCTACAGTTCGAATATTGAGTTTTTTTTTATAAAGGTCTCTCAAGACATTCAAAATTCAGATAAAGTAAAAAAAAATTGTTGACAAAAATAATACCTAACATATTTTTTGAGTTAGAACGTTTTTATGGATTTTTTTTTGCGAATAATTTAATAATAATTAAAATTTTAGGAATCGGCTTATTTAAATAAAAATATTGCTATCTTTAAAATATATTTAGCATAATAATTCCTACTATAGACAGTTTTAAACTCTCGAAGTTGTTAATATACATATATATTATATATGTATGTATTTTTTTGTATATTTTCTATTTTTTTTTATTTAAGCATTTTTATAGGTAGTTTTAAGATATTTTCTGATCAATAAGTAATAATAATTATTATAATTATTATAAACAATACTAATCATTATAAAGAATTTAGTCTGAAAAAAAATTATATTTCTGTTGTCAAAAAATTTAATGATAAGACAAAAATTTTTGAAGATAATTTTGACAAAAAAAAAAAAACAAGCAGTATTATTAAAATTCTGTGGCATAATAAATTCCTAAATAAATAATTATAATTATCTTTAATAAAATCTATATCTTTTTACACTATTTTTATTCTTGAATTAATCCAATTGCATTTATATGATTTTTTTCTTACTTTTATTTTTTTATTTTTAAATATAATCTCAATACAATAAATAGAAGACTTATAATATTAAAATAGGGCACATTGTTTTTTAAATACTTGCCTCAATAGCCCAACGGTTAAAGGTGCGGACTGAAAACTGTAAGGTCGCAGGTTCGAATCCCACCCGTTGCACTATTGTCGTACCCACTCCTAGCACAAGCTTTTCGCTTAATTGGAGGGGAGAGGAGAATATAAGTCAAGTTCAGCTTGGCTAATATTCTTTTATTAAAAAAATATATATACATATTCCTTTGAATAAAATCACTGATATATTATTATAAGGTATATCTCTTGCAATTCACGATGGCGCGTGAGCTTTACTTGTGGTTACGTCGTGTACACATTGTGTTAGTGTGCGTGTCTGTCAGGAGCCTAGGTGGGAGCGGCCAGGCGCGAGCAAGCTCTCGCTCACACTTATACAGATACGACACACACACAACCATCGTGAGTCCTCGTGAGTTGAAAGAATTTATAATTATTAGCTATTTTATTTTTGTTATTAATAAAGAGGTAAAGGTGAATTATTGTAAAATAAAAAAAAACATCCAAAGTCACATATTTAAATAAGAACTTTTTCCATTGACATGTTATTTTATTAAAAAAAAAATATAAGGAATTTTTTAAACTAAGTTTTTAAACGAAAGCCAAAGTTTTTTTTTTCTGTAAAAAAAAAAATAAGACTGTCCATAAGATACTGCCTATTTTAAGTCAAAGTTGATTTTACGGCGAAAGGTTAAGTGAATTGTTATACCATATTTAGAAATTTTATTTTAAGACTAGCTTTTGCTCGCGGCTTTGCTCACGTTAAGTTCGATTTTTCAAACCCCTATTTTACCCCCTTAGGGGTTGAATTTTCAAAAATCCTTCCTTAGTGTGCGCCTACGTCATAAAAGGAACCAACTGTAAAAATTTCAAGTTTCTAACTTCAGTAGTTTAGGCTGTGCGTTGATATCTCAGTCAGTCAGGACTTTGAATTTTATATATATAGATTAGTCTTAAAATAAAATAAAATTAATTTATGGTTATCCTTTTCTCTCAAATAATTTTCTGTTTCATTCACTCGACGAACGTCAGAAAAGGACGTACTGTATTTCTAAAACGGTAAATTGCTGATTATCTCACAATATATTTTTCGTTTGGATTTATTGGTTAGTAATTTTTTATTTATTTAATGTAGTAGGTGAAACAGTTTAAACTTAAGAATAATTTAATTTATTTTTAAAATTTTTATTATTTACGTGATGTGTTAAAAAAGTTTGCATGTTTGATTGTAAAGTGAATATTCTTTTTAAAAAAGAATTAAGAAATAAATTATAGATAATTAATTACATACTTACTGTAGTTACTGTTTGGAATTGATATATAATATATTATAGTTTTTACAATTCACGAGGGCTCGTGAGCTTTACTTGTGGTTACGTCGTGTACGTGCACATTGCGTAAGTGTGCGTGCCTGTCAGGAGCCTAGGTGGGAGCGGGCAGGCGCGAGCAAGCTTTCGCTCACACTTATACAGATACGACACACACACAACCATGAGCCACGCGCCCTCGTGAATTTAAAGAACTATACTTAGACTAATTTTTAAGGCCGATTTTACCATCATAAATAAGTCTTGAGGCTTTGATATTTTGGCAAATTTTCAATACAAAAACTGTCAGAATGTAACATTTATTCCTGGATTAAAAATCACTCGACGTTGGTCAAATCGGCGCATAAATATAAAATAAAAGATATCGCACACTTAGACCAAAAGTCAGAGACGTCCATCCCTAGACGAAAACAAGTCTTTCTTTATCTTTTGTTAGTAAAGTTATGAAACCTAATTTAATTTTCCCAAACATGCTTTGAAATTTGAGAAAATTGACAACCTTCTTCAAGATAAATCGAAATTACTGTACTGGCTAAATACTTGCCGGCAAAAGTTGTTCGAAAATCCATATCTGTCGTGGTTTAGCGGCCAAATATTACATAGTAAACTCTTATGTGTCGTGTAATTTAAAAATGGAACGATCTTTTACTCCGAAACATGGCACCCAAGGAGGTAACTTAACAAAGGTTCTATTTAAATTTCGAACTGGCTTGCAAATAGAAAGCTGTTTATTGAAAAAAAAAACAAATGAACACTTCAAAGTGGGAAAAATTATTGTTGATCGTTGCTCGTCATTGATTTTGAAAAGTAAATTGTATTTGACAAAATGAGTTCAAGTGAAGACAAGTACTATACAAGCCTTGGCCACAACTAGGCATTGATAGACAATATATTTTTGACATCTAGGAAACAGAGACCTTATTTGAGACGTCTGATCTTTGATCTATGCGTGCAATATATTATAAACAAATAGATTATTAATATTAAAATATTATGTATTCTGAATGCGAAAATGTTTGTCTGTAGCATTGTCAAAAACTTCCATTGAAATAGATTTTAATAATGTTTATCTAAGAGTTCCAAAAACAGACACTCTAAAAAGAAATCCAACACCAAAAATAAACAGAGACTGTTTTTAATTGTTTACAATTTTTTTTTACTAATAATTTTTTAATACTTATTCCTATTTTACTAATTTTTTGATATATTTTTTTGAAGTTTAATAGTATTTAATGAAATATTAGTAACTAGACAGGCGGACCACATTTGCACTGCAAGCCGATTGCTAAACTGCAGTTTTCACGCGGTTCTATTGTGCAGTTTGTTATTTAATTTTTCTAAAAGACTAATCGTCGCTATTATTATATTATTGTTACTGTAAGTATTTACATACACATATAAGTTGATATAACTGCAATGCAACTGCACAGACAGTCTACACTGCGTATTAAAACAATGCAGAACCTGCACCCTTACTTAATCATTAGGCAGTTTCGGTGCAGTTATGTCAATGTCTATGCTTTGCAAACTGAGTACGAATGAAGCATTTTTTTTTTTAATTCTATTACAAGATAGCCCTTGACTGCGATCTAACCTGATGGTAAGTGACGATGCAGTCTAAGATGGTAGCGGACTAACTTGGAAGGGGTATACCAGTGTAAATTCAACCCATACCCCTAATCGGTTTCTATACGCCATCGTGCCGGAACGCTAAATCGCTTGGCGGCACGTCTTTGACGGTAGGGTGGTAACTAGCCACGGCCAAAGCCTCTCACCAGACTAAGCATGTAACAAAGAAAGCAACAAAATTTGCGAAGTGTATACGGGGTTCGAAGCCTCGAATTTGCATGCTTAGAACACGTGGACGTAGATACGCAATAATGAGTCAACCCACACAACTTATCAATTGAAAAATTAACTTAGTTCTTTTACATTATACATGTATTTAATTTGACAATGGTTTGTGGGTTTAATTGTTAACACTTGTTCACTTTAGGACAGATTCTGCGTATCTGCGTCCAATTAGTGTAGACGAAGACTAATAAAAGTCGTGAAAACTTAGTTTGCAGTTCAAATGCGGCCCGTCTGTTAAGACCCTAAATATTAAGTAGATAATAGCAATAAATTATAATATTATAAACATTAAATTTAAACTATTAACTATGGACAACTATGTAAACATATATAATATACATATATTACTGTATATTTCCTTTATTTAATTGTTATTTTTACATATTATATTTGAACCCGTGTACATACACGAGATAAGGCCCTTATTACACTTTACTATTTATAGGATCCTATTTCGTACCATAGATTCATCATTAATATATATATAGCTGCTCGCGCTGATTCACTGACTAACTGACTCATTGATCACCTCTCCTGTAAAAATTTTGTATGGAAAAATTTTTTTTCACTCACAGTTTCGTATAGAGGACAAAAATTCATTCGGAACAAAAATATGGAGAGAGCTGATGATTGAGGATTTCGGAGACGGGTGAGGAGCACCGGCCAGAGGGTGTTCAACCAAATGTCACTCGAAACCTCATCCAATTGGCAAAGAGCCGAAAAAAAACTCCAAAATGGCGGATTCAAGATGGCGGCCATACAAATTTCGTCGGTGTCTATCTCGGAGACTATAAGAGATGGAAGAGTGGTTTTTTGGAAAAAGACGATCAGGACCCGAAGTTCTACTTGGTGAACAGAAAACACGCGGTTCTCTTTAACGAGCCGCGCACCCACGCGCCCTACTAGTTATTTATATAGATCATCATATATATTTCTAGGATGATAATCTATGGTACGAAATAGGATCCCATAAATAGTATAGTGTAATATGGGCCTTAAAGATAAATATTCTTATTTATAAAATTCTCCAGCGGTGTGATTGCCTATAAATTATTATAGATTAATTACTAAAGATCGCAATGGCCTCTGATTGGCCGATACTCAATCGCTAGGTATTGGCTAAAATGCATTGATGTAGACAGAATTCGATAAATTCAGCCAATTGAGACTGTAGCAATGATTGACGCAGCGTTTACACAATCGACCAGCTATACTGACCTTATTCTAAAGCACATTGGTCCGCCATTTTGTATTATCATACCGCCCATATAATTTGGATGTTGCCTGTGAAAAAAAAATTATTTCTTACCGATTCTAAAATAGAACATCTTCCAAAATAAGTAAAATACATTTTCGCTGTTAATTTTTATTGTGATAACCATTTTTAATCGACAAAACTACAAATACGTCAAATGTGTATGACGTCACAATTAACTATTTCCTACAAGCTGCCATACTTTTACGTTTTGATGTTTGATTAGTTGGCAACATCCTTATTGTACTATTTAATAAAGAATTGGTGTCGTTATCTCCTCTACTGTATCATATATACCATAGACATGTTGTATATCCATTATCTGTGGTCTAGAACGATTTCCGCATTTCAGAGGTTTTATTCAAAATGGTGGCAATTGTGGGTTACTCAAGAGTAACTCCATATTGTAATTAAGTGGGAACACTGTCGAAGGGAGATGATTCCACAATTTGGTAGTACGTGGAAAAAAAAATCTGGAGCAACGGATGGTCGAAGTGCTCCAGGCGCCCAGGTGGTGAGGGTGAAATTGCGTTCGGTGGCGAGCGGTGCCGTTGTAGAAGTCAGTGGGTGGAATAAGATCAAATAGCTCTTCAGAACACTCCCCGTTCTGTAGCTGCAGTGGTTTAAGTGATATTTTTGATATATAAACCTTACTTTTTTACTTATAAGATTGTATTAATATACCCTTAATATTTCACACACAAAAACATTATACCATTCAGGCATCCCTGGCACAAAAAAAATTGAGTTTAATTTTGACCGAATTGCCGCCATTTTGAATTTTATTTTCTGCGTGTTTTTATCTAACTGTATATCCTAGGATGTGTTTTAGATTATATGTGTATAGAAATTAGTTGTACCAAAGGATTTAAAGTACTCAATAAATTATTTTAAACTGTGCTAAAGTTGTTTTCTTTTAATAAGTCTGTACGCGGCTTCTGCCTTAGCAGGTTGCTTTCTTACTACCTAAGCTTTTTTCATTCGATTACAAGATAGTCCTTTATTGCGATCTCACCTGATGGTAAGTGACGATGCAGTCTAAGATGGTAGCGGGCTACCTTTGAAGGGGTATGGCAGTGTAGATTCCCTTCCTTTAGTTAAATGTAGCGATGACATCGGAAAGTGGCAGGTACCAGGCAAGTCAGTGGCAATAAATAATATTGTTAAATGTATCTTAAGCTCCATGATCATAAGGCTCAATTTTCTTTGTATAATTATTATTGACTAAGTTTCTTTTTTAACTATGACATTTAAATTTATTAACTTTTAATACTGACATTTTGTATCATATTTCATAATATTCATTTTATTGTATAATATTCACACACCAGTACTGGTAAAATGTATTAGGCTGGTTTTTCTTATATTACATCATATTGTACCTGCATTTGGGTGAATAAATGATCTATCTATTTATCTATCGATTGGATGCGAAAGGCTAATTAATCATAGGCAACGTTGGCGCTACCTGAAGTAGATCTATATCCAACAGTGGATGCATTTTGGCTGATGATGGACATTTTGGATAGGTATCCCAGGTTAGAGAAAAATAAATAACACAAAATACTCTTTAAAAGTTTTCCTTTTAATACAAATTGTTCGTTCGCTTATTGAACTAAGTTTTTTCAATTCACACTTATTATATAGCATACCATTTATACTGTACGTATGCCAGTTACATACTCGGGCCATTTCGAAATTACTGAGCGCCTATTTTCCCATTCCCAATTAAACTGTAAACCAACTTTAAGTGACTTGAAGTGAGTCACTTTAAAGTTTATTTAACGACGATGAAATTTTTGAAAAATTTCTAAATGGTCCGAGTTTACAGTTGTATTTTTTGTGTATGAAAATTTGATATTTTTCAATATTAATTATGTAGATATATTATTTTTATTTACTTATTTTCGTAAATTAAGTATGTCACTTAAAAAACTACGTTAACAATTATCTTGTCTTTTTTTTTACCAAAACAAAAGATAATTTTTAATATAAAGAAAAATATCAAAATTTCTACACTAGTTGACTAGTAATAATGATTATTTTAACAAATTTTTGTTGTACACGAAACTAATTTATTTACGTAAAGCCTTCACCAATTTTAAAGTTTAATATTAAAATCTTAGTGCAAGTTTCAAAAGTTAAGAAATAAACTCACTTTAGTTTTTAGTTACGTAGTTTTATGCACAACAAAAATCCGTTTTAGAAATACAGTTTTAAGTCTTATTGAACAATATATTACTTTAGTGCGTATTTCGTGGTACGGCTGATTTTAATTTAACATAAATTTAAGGCCCGAGAGACGGGTCTGCCCGCGAAATTCAAATTTAATTTGGTTTTTCGCAATTTGTAAACTAACACGACAAAGTAGGCTTATGGTATTCAAATTGCGCCAATGGCAGCAATGAGTTTGACGTGAGCTACTCACAAATTAGTCATTATTTTGATTAATTTCTTATACTGGATACTTTAACGTAAAGATTAGTATATAAACCTGTGAAGATGATACTGCCATTGGCACAATTTGAATACCATAAGCCTACTTTGTCGTATTCGTTTATAAATTGCGAAAAACCAAACTAAATTTAAATTTCGCGGGCAGCTCCGTGTCTTGGACCTTAAGGATTATAAACTTTCAAGGCGTATAGTCGAAGCGATAACACGCGTACTTTCTAATGCTGAGATCTATAGAGCGAGCTCTCATTCAGCTCAGACTGAATATAAAAGTTAGAATGAGATACAAATATGCTCTGACATAAATCTGTCTCGTTTTAATTCTGTCTTGAGTCTGAGCTGAGTGAGAATGCGGTCTATAGCTTTCAGCCTAAATGTTTCAAAGAAAACTGATCTTTAACTGCACTGTAATATTTTACTACATTGTACAATACAATATGGTGTTGTTGTTTTAAGTTTATTAATGACATTTGTTTTTAATTGGTGTACAATAAAGTGTATCCATTTCATTTCATCAGATCACTTTTAAATATTATTAAGAAAAATACGCCACACTACGCTTCGAATGCAGTCCGCGCCAATGTGCGATGAGCTTAAAAACTGCATGTTATGTATGACCTAATTTAAAATCCTTTCAAATTAGGATACACACGTTATCGTTTAAGTTTAATTTATTACATTTATGATTATAAAAAAATATTTACTTAAAATTCGATGTTGTATTATTATTATTTGTGAAAATACAATAACTAAGTAATGACGAAAAAATACTGAAATTAAATAAAAAAATCACACGCCTTTTTTCTGCTACTTTTTCATGCTAGATAGTGTTAATTTCACTTAATGTTTCTAATTTTATAAAATTTAAAATTTAAATCGAATTCCGTTTAGATTTTAAATACCTAGAACGAGTTTCATAGTTTTCGAAAATGATTCGATATCGGGCTACAGCCTGTCAAGTGAACAACTTGATACATAAATAAAAATTACCAGTAAATCGTGTCCGGCAATAATTTTGAAAATTTGAAAGTTTGCAAAAGAAAGAAAACTGTCAAAATGTCAAATTTTATTCATCGGTTTTTCAACACCCACGTAGGAATTTAGACTACAAATCAGCATTAGGCCGATATTACTTTTACATCATATCGAACTCACGAAAACTATCAAAGCTTTCGAGATGTCCAAACTCGTACTAGGGACAAATCGAATAAAATAACTTTATTATGCATTCACTAATACTTTAATATACTTTTTTGTGCATTTAATTATAGTTTTGCACGCATATGATATATTTTAAGGGTGTTTGTACACTGGTCTCAATTGAATCGAAAACAATACATACTTTTCGAATTGGCTGTAAATTCGATATACACTGGGGTTAGTATAAGATTTCATTCGATCGAACGATCTCACCTGATGGTAAGTGACAATGCAGTCTAAGTTGGTAGCTTGCTAAATTGGAAAGGGTAAGGCAGTATACTCATACCCCTAATCGGTTTCTGCACGCCATCGTACCGGAACGCTAAATCGCTTGGCGGCACGTCTTTGACGGTAGGGTGGTAACTAGCCACGGCCAAAGCCTCCCACCAGACCAGAGACAATTTAGAAATTATAAATTCCTAAATTGCCCGCGCCGGGAATCGAACCCGAGACCTCCCAGTTATAAGACCACAGCGCTCACCACTGCGCTAAGGAGGTCGTCAAAATACGCGTGCAATAAGCTGTTTATCAAAAGTTCAAAGCCCTCGGCCTAAGTACCTAGGCCATAATTCACTTGGCCTAGTGCGGAATAATTTTTCACTAATATTTTTCTTTAATAAGATATATAAAAGATAAACTGAATTAATATTAGCAATAGGAAATTAATACTAATGTTATTTTAGTAAGTATGTAATGATCAGAGACTAAAGAATATTTTTATTTTATTTTTTTTTTACTATTTTTCTTTAAGTTTTTTTAAACAAAATAACACAGTGCACAAACGCCCTAATGTTTAAGTGTAAAAAAATATTTACATTGCTTTTTTTTATTAAATGGTAGTGATTCATGTAAGTACGTTTTAAAATGGAATGAATTCTGGACGTTTCATTAATAAAAAATAAAAAAAAGATGGTCGGAAAAAAATTAATATGGTAATTAAACTGTGTTATGTATTGATAATAATTATTATTGTTTTTTTGCTAAATATACCATAGAAAAAAGACTTTTAAAGACCTCAAAAATATATTGTATGAAGTTAAAATAAAAAAAAATCGGTAAAATTTCTAATAAATGAATGTATGCAGTACGTATAAATGACAACTTATATCATACTTTTATTGCACTATAATAATATGTAAAAACCTAAAAAAACAATGAGAAAATCAAAATGAAAAAGTCTTTTAAATTATGCAATATTTTTTTTTGTATACCGTACTGTAGTGATTTCAACGATACAGATAAGTTTTAAATAAACCGAGTTAGGATCAGCACACATCGACACGCGACGTGACGGGCCGCGCAGATGCTTGAAAAAGCACGAGAGACCTATACAAAACCTACCTATATAAAAAAAAGAATTTCATATCAAAATTTTGCCGCTCCCTTGATACGTGCACTCGCTATGATATTTGCGCGTAAACTAGGGATATTTGATATACATCGATGCATCGAATTCACTCGATGTTTATAGTACTATGCATCGAATCGATCCGATGTTTAGAAAAATTGTTGATTTACTCGATGTATCGATGTTTTTTTCATAAAAAAAATCGAGTCAATGATAACTTAATGATTATACCTATTTAATACTGTTTCGATTAATCTTGAACAATTAAAAAGTTATAAAATTTAAAACCTTCATCTGTGACCTTTTTTGATGTGATTTTGATTGATGTGTATCATCAGATTAAATATTAAAAAAGTACTCGATGTTGAGAAAACATCGACAAGTTGTGACCTTTTTTTTAGCAACCATGAGACTGATGTATTACCAGATGCAGTGTTAAAAAAGTACTCGATGTTGAGAAAACATCGATGTTTTTAAACGATGCATCGAAAAATATCGATGCATGGCCTCGATGTTTTCGTCGAAATAAAAAACATCGATGTATTTTCTAAGTGGACACCCCGAGCGTAAATTGGACGCAAGTATCTGTACTATGTAGTAAGATCTCTTAACTATGGATACTTTAGAAATCGCGCGCGCGCGTCGTGTCGCGTCTCGATGTGAGTTAGCCTTTATAATATATGACACATTAATGTACTATGCTAGAGGAACCTAAATTGATATCTTCCAGTGGAACTTTTTAAAGCTGACTTTGCACTACATCGCCTTTTGGATCAAAAATATAATACACATTTTGTCTTAACAACATAATGTCATATTTAAACCGAACTCCGAATAGGTTGGTGTAGTTTTTGCAATTCACGAAGGAACTCTAGTTATTTAAGCTATTGCATAGCTTCTATCGCGGGCCTTGAGCGTGGAGACCGAATCCAGAAATTCCGTAACGAAAATAACCTGACACGGGACTCCTCTCACCGCTAGATGGCGTTGATAAAAAATGCTATGCAATAGCTTTACCGCGGCAGACCCCGAGTGCCACATGTCTTTTTATTTATTTTTTCTTTTAAAAAGAAAGATAAATAATTATATACATAGTTTTTTATTCCAAACTGGGATAACAAATATTCTAAATGTTCTTACAGATAATTAGCTATAAATATACCAAATTGCATATAAATCCATTCAGTAGTTTAGGCGTGATGCGTGCACAGACAGACAAAAAGAGAAATATCTCTGAAACCAGTGGAGTTAAAGACAAAATGACATATTATATTTAATGATCTAACATTTTTTTGTTATATTTTTAGGACGAAACGAAAATCGGTCAAAATTATAAGAACACATTTAAGCGACCGTTTTGCCCCCCCTTTTCACCCCGAAAAAAAAAAGAATTCCTCTATAAATAAAGTCGCGTTCATCAGTTAGTATGTAGTTATACGTTTATGCTTATAGATAAATAACATTTTCTGCTTAAACTATTTCGAATAATAACTTAGGTGTTAAAACTATTTTATGAAACATGTACTGGATGGTTTGATTTTTAGTTGTATGGAGTAATTTGACATGACTAGCTTCCTTTTTTTTTTTTATTCGATGACAAGATAGCCCTTGACTGCGATCTCACCTGATGGTAAGTGACGATGCAGTCTAAGATGGTAGCGGGCTAACTTGGAAGGGGTATAGCAGTGTAAATTCAACCCATACCCCTAATCGGTTTCTACACGCCATCGTGCCGGAACGCTAAATCGCTTGCCAACTAGCCACGGTGGTAACCAGCCACGGCCAAAGCCTCCCACAAGACAAAACACAGACATCCTGGGCCCCAAGTCTGCTATTTTACATGTCATTGTCATTGAACCGCAATACAATTACAATTCAATTATCATTAGTCCAAAATTTCGTAGTCTACTAAATTCACAATGGTCGTTCGGTTTCTTATAATTGGATTGTAATTCAATGATACCTCGGTATTGCCATTAGCTTAAAAAGCGTTTGCCGAAATGAGTTTCAAAAAAAACTACATATTAAAAACGTTTATTTAAGCTAGATTCAAAGCTAGATGTGTCAGTGGCAAACCATCGGAAAACAATTGTGACGCCATTGAATTAGTAGACTACCAAAATTGCTAAATGTAGCAATTGGGATGTCATTGATAGGCAATGTAACTACAATTGCAATAGCAGACTTGGGACCCTGATTCTGTAACTCTATTTCTTATCCATTGAAGGTTTACTATGAAATAGTAAATGACATTTCTCTACAAACCTTCAATGGATAAAAATGCCTATCGTCCTAAAAATAAATAATAAGTAAGGAAGTCTAACTTTAAAAAAAATGACCCCAACAAAAATTGCGCCGAAGTGGGTGGAGATTAAAATTAAGCCGTTACAGGCGGGAATTAAAAACAAAAATAGCACGTCAACAGTTGGACATTTTTCTTGCACGTCAAATTTTCATAACATCGTCCAATGACTCAGCTGTCATAGCAAACAGCAGCACGCGCGCGAACCAATCCCTGCTTTCGTTCTGAATTTGAACCAAGCACCAAGCATGTCTATCTGTAACCTCGAAAGTGATTCGTATTTTGAATCATACGTCGTTTTGGTTTGAAGTAGGGCCATTTTTTGAGTGGATTTTGTTCTGAAGTAAACTTCCTTACTTATTATTTATTCGTAGCTATCGTCGATGATAGGCACCGAGTTATAGAATCAGCGGTTTAGGCATGTGAGGTAGTATTTGCATTTAAAAAAAAATGAATTAATTTAATTTTTTACTATGACATTTAAAATTATTAACTTCCTATAAAGACATTTTGTTTAATATGTTATTGCATATTACATGAAATAAATAAATAAATTGATGAAATTTTGTTTAATATTTTATTGCATATTACATGAAATAAATAGAATTAAAACCACAAAAAATAGCAAAGCAAAAATTACAAAATTTCAAAAGATATATTTGGTGTCATTTTACTCCATACAAACATGTAAATGAGAAAATAACAGATATATTGAATGAAGCACCTTTTTGTATGAAAATTAACAACAATTTTACATTGTTACGATAAATTACAATTTATAGTTCGACAGCATTTTGAAATTTTAAGTGAAATTATGTTCTACACACAGACATCAAACGAGTCGCAGGAGCCGTTGGATTCAACCGGCGCAAGACCGAGGACTGTGGAGGTCCATGCAAGAGACCTATTTCCAGCTGTGGACGACTATTGGTTGATAAAGAAGAGAGATGTTCTACACTTAGAACACTTTATTTTATTTTATTTATTCTTCCACTCAATAAATCAAAAGCTGTCAACAATATATATTATCTATTCAACAAATATTTTAGGTAGTTATTTGGTATAGGAAACAGTACGATACGAAGCTTTGATAGTGTACAACTTGTGTTGCGCGTAAAATGCAACTCTGCACGAGTTACATTTTACGCGCAACACGAGTTCTGTGCAACTCTTGCTACGTATAAAATATAACTTGTGTTACGCATAAAATGATGCTAATGTTACGTATAACATTTAACACGTATGACAAATAGTACGTATTTGACGTGCAACGTGTCATGTGAAACATATATCGTGTTACGCGTAAAATTTTACTAGTGTTACATACAACGTGTAACACATATGAAGGACAACATGTAACTCGTGTTACTTGCAACACGTAACTCTTGCTCATGTGATTTACAATTCGTGTTACGAGTAAAATTCAACGAGTATTACATGTATCATGTAACACGTGCTATGTACAACATCACTAACATGATAATATGGTCTATTCAATAAGTTAGTTGAAAAAAATGGGATACTTTTTTTATTTATTCCACCTTTCCATATTAATGTGTACATAGTTTATTTTTGTTTAAACTATTTGATTCATCGGGCTCTTTCACAATGTTGCTACAACCTATTTTTCCATTCACCCAATGTCAACTGACTTATTGAACATACTCTAATAACACGTATGATAAACAACACGTAACTCGTATAACGTGAACGTGAAATGTAACTCGTGTTACACGTAGCATGTGGCTCGAGTTACGCGCAACTCATAATGTGACGTGTAGTGTGCAACTCGAGTTACGCGTAACTGATAAATCGTGTGGCGTGTAGCGTGCAACTGGTGTTACGCGTAATATATGTATTTTCTCATCTGTCTGCCCACTTGCGTCATATTCGTGCACAGTTCTTGATCTCTGTGAACAAAACGATACATTAATGTTACTTAAAATACAACATTAATTAGGGATCCGTATCCAAAGGGTGCCAACGGCCGGACAGCGGAGGCTTAGCAACAGGGTCCCGTTGGCACAGCGTTAGTATGAGCGGTTACTGGTTCTATTTTCTATGGTAGTGTAAGTGGATACTGGTTCTATTTTCTATGGTAGTATAAGCGGTTACTAATTCCTATTTTCTATGGTAGTGTAAGCGGTCACCGGTTCTATTTTCTATGGTAGTATAAGCGGTTACCGGTTCTATTTTCTATGGTAGTATAAGCGGTTACCGGTTCTATTTTCTATGGTAATATAAGCGGTTACTGGTTCTATTTTCTATGGTAGTATAAACGGTTACTGGTTCTATTTTCTATGGTAGTTAGTATAAGCGGTTACTGGTTCTATTTTACATGCTAGTATAAGCGGTTACTGGTTCTATTTTCCATGGTAGTATAAGTGGTTACAGGTTCTATTTTCTATGGTAGTATAAACGGTTACCGGTTCTATTTTCCATGCTAGTATAAGCGGTTACTGGCTCTATGGGGTCTATTTTCTATACTCGTATAAGCGGTTACTGGTTCTATGGGTTCTATTTTCTATAGTAGTGTAAGCGGTTACTGGTCCTATTTTCCAGGGTAGTATAAGCGGTTACTGGTTCTATGGGTTCTATTTCCTCACCTCAAGTCCCCCCACCCCCCGTTCCCCTTGGTCAGCTTCTTGTTGTGCTTGGCGCCGCCCGCGCTGATGGTTGCCGTCACTCGCGAGGGGTAGAAGTTCGACTTGGCGTCCTGCAGCAGCTTCTGCACCTTGCTGATGACGGTCGAGGCGTTGCAATTCGACTTCTTGTGATGGAATCCACTGGAAAAATACATATTTAAGTAAATTTCGTTCCCTCAAATATGGTTGAGCGGAGCAACGGCTGGATCATGCGTCGTGCTCGTGAACGGGTGCCACCAACGGGAATTGTATTGTATTGTTTATTTCTTCGATTTAGACTTACAAAAGCGCTTAAGAATGTCAACAAATTTTACATCAATAAGTACAAAATACTTAATAAAAATAAAAATAAGTAAATTAAATGTCAAAAAAATAAAAAAAATATTATGAATGGGTCTGCTTTGTCTGCCCGTCTTGACATGCGTTGGATTGTGTGTACCTACGTATTTTGAAGCTTCATTGTGGAAGCACTGTATATATAGCATAGTTTTGTTATCTATTGTAATTTTTTTTTTTTGAAAAGAGCAACTGCTGAGTTTCTTACCGGCACTTCTCAGCAGAATCTGCATTCCGAACCGGTGGTAGATTTATGACGTGTCATAAGAGCCACAAGTTGGCCTATACATGAAATAAATAGATTTTAAATTTGAATTTGATTTTTTTTTTTTACTAGTTAATGCCCGCGACTTCATACGCGTGAATTAAGTTTATTAATTCCAGTGGGAACTCTGTTATTTCCCGGGATTAAAAATAGCCTATATCACTCTCTCGGTCTTCAACTATACCCATGCAAAAAATCACGTCGATCTTGCGGAGTGATTTTTTTTTTAAATATTTTTAGCGAGCAAATAAGCAGGCGGGTCACCTGATGTTAAGTGACTACCGTCGCCCATGAACATTGGTAGCACCTGAGGCACCGCCAATGCGTTGCCGGCTTTTTAAAGGACATTTCGACTGTTCCGTAGAACAAAGTCTCATCTGCTAAATTCATAACTTGAGATTTGAGCCTTAGAAATTTTAGTTTTAAGGCTCAAATTTCAAGTTGTGAATTTAGCAGATGTGACTTTGTTCTACGGAACAGTCGATTTTTTTTTTTGAAGAACAACCCAACAATCTAGTAGTAAGAATACTTAAAAAAAATAGAAAACGCACCATTCCCCAATATGGAAGACTCTAGGGCCCTTGCACAGTATAACCTTGAACTTCTCGCGGCCGGGCCGATTTTGAGACAGATGCAGCAGAGAATAGTCCCAGTTGTAATCATCGTAAGCGCAGAACTGGTCTTGCAGTTCTAGAATATTCTCCCACACTGTCCTGTTGAATGCCATTCCCATGTTGTGCATACTGGAGTGCCAGGGCGTTATTTCTACCTGAAATTTAAAAAAAACCGGTCAAACGCAACTCGAAATCGCGTACGATGGGTTCCGTATCATTTTAATATACAACGTGTATTGAAACTCCGAAATAATACTGAAGGAGGTGAATGTGCTCATGAAACTGAACAACTTTCCCCAAGGAACATAGGTCGAAATGTGAAAAAAAAAATGTTTACCTCCCATAGTAAATCAATCAGCTGATCGTCAATTTCGTATGGGAGGTCCACATTTTTTTATAGCTTTGTATTTGTACATACGCTTTCAAACGTGCAGTGCAAGAGTGGAATGCGATTTTATTATTATTGAATAAAGAAAAAAAAATTATAAACAATCTCTTTGGTTGATAAATTCATTAAAAATCAAGTGCTTATTTTAGTTTTTTTTTTTTATTATTATTAAAATAATGTGTATGGAGTAATATGTTTTCTGGTATCTTTTACAGTGAATTAATGAAAAAAATATAATAAAAAAAAGACGTGTGGCACTCGGGGACTGCCGCGGTAAAGCTATTGCATAGCATTTTTTATCAACGCCATCTAGCGGTGAGAGGAGTCCCGTGTCAGGTTATTTTCGTTACGGAATTTCTGGATTCGGTCACCACGTTCAAGGCCCGCGATAGAAGCTATGCAATAGCTTAAAAACAAGTATTGCCGATTATAATCGGCATATTTTGCCGATTAGTAAACTTCCCTAACTATCTAATATCTTTAATTTTTTACAACATTTAATTTATCAACCAAAGAGTATAAACAAGGTGCTAGCGTGCATATTAATATAGAATGTAATTGAAAAATGGGTTTTAATACATGCTCGTAATTTTGATATTATTTCATCGCTAACACTGTGAAGTAAACCACTGAAAGTACACCATTACCACACGCGTGCGATAAAAATATTATCGTACAATTTGCATACACGAGCGAAGTGAGGGCTAAGATTAATATTGGTTCACATGTCCGCCTGTCTGTCTGTCAGAGCCTTATAACTCCTGAATTAATGAACATAATTAAATCAAACTCTCAAATAATATGCAAAAACACAACATAAAAAAACACAAATCATAAAAACTTGATTCGAATATATAAGCTTACATAATTAGCTCACATAATTTGTAAATTAATACTTATGTATAATTTCAGTTTTATCCTGTAGTTAAACAACAATTAATATTAAACAAGAACACAATTAATAGGTACACTTTTTTTTGACATAAACTTCTCTATACCAAAACTTTACACAATTCCAGGTGCCTACA
This sequence comes from Hipparchia semele, assembly GCA_933228805.2. NCBI lineage: Eukaryota > Metazoa > Arthropoda > Insecta > Lepidoptera > Nymphalidae > Hipparchia > Hipparchia semele. The sequence continues at coordinate 3,234,312 of OW121735.1, read as the reverse complement.
AACATCTAGGACGCAAGATCTTCGGTTCAAACCAATAGTACATCGGCGGCCATTTTGGAAAAGATATTACCGCACACGTGCCTTAATATCTAATTCAAAATGGCCACCAAAAACAACAGCTGTCATCTTCTTTTTAACTATTTATATTTATGTGAACCCACGCATCTCTGCTTAAAATGAGAAGAGTATAATTATAGTACTGGCTAAAATTAAAAAAAAATGAAGTGTATTTACAATGGAGTTTTTAGACTATGTGCCAAAGCATACTTACAGCATTCCGAGCAAATGTATTAAAAAAATTAAAAAAAAAAAGCCATTCCAAATGAAATGTAATAAATATGAGTGGAAACACACTTTTAACAGTTAACGCATTATTTTCGATCAGCGTGGCATCGTACAAATGATTTCGAATAGATATAAGACTCAGCATTGAATTTTGGAAATGGCATCATAACGTCAAGAATTAAAAGTATGTTCCCACCTTAAAACATGCTTTAGGTTTTTACTATTTTACAAAATTCTTAATTCAACTATTATAGTCACAAAATAAGTTTTCATGTTTTCTGTTTTTATGTAATGGTAAAAATCTACCAATTCTCTACCAAAGCAGAGCTTATGCCTCGCGGACTGAATTCAGTCACTGTACGTAATGAAAACTAAAAAAAAAAAGATTTTTCTAGATCTACATCTGACATGCAATATTATATAGCTTAGAATAATGCAAAAGAAACTAACAAACATTTTAAAACGTATGGGAACTTATTGTTTTTGACAATTTATAATTCATATTTATTTTTTATAAACATATAATTTTAGAAACTGTTAAGTAGAATCTATCGCACACTTAGCTATTTATAAACACAGTGCGATAATATTATTACTCCACATGTGTCGTAATATTTTTATTTAATTATAACTTGCATAAAACGCAAATATCTAACCTCGAAAAGTTATTACAGTACTAATAAACCTAATATATGTGATAGTTATCAATATTCTTTTTAGATTTACTTTCTTTGTATTGTATCCCTATATTATTTTTAATACATTCATATATTGTATTGAACTTATTTTCTCCATAGAACCACATATATCTCTCCTACGACTATTAAACTTGTGAAAAAATTAAAAAAATTAAACTTTATTTTTAAACGCACAACCACCATTAAAATAGCAAAAAGGGAGGGGGGGTACCATAGCATTCAGGAAAAACGTCTATACAAGATTTTGTTAAAAAAAAAAAAAAGAAAGTCATAGACAACCTTTTGGGTGCTAGAATAGAAATTCGGGTAGACTTGGTAGTTCCACGTTTGACCCTCGTGCTGTCTCTTTCTTCTCTCTTCGCTGACTGCTCGCACTTGTTGTATGTAGCTCAGGGTAAGGTGTTTCTTTCTCTGTTACGTAGGCGGTAAGGTTCAATTTTGCTTGTTCTTTACTTGCTAGGTAGGATGAATGCTTTTTATATATAAAACTAGATGGCGCCAGCTGTAAGTTAGCACACGTTTTGGAAGTCATCAAGACCTTGCATAAGACACTTCAATTGTATTTATTTGATTATAGATAGCAAGCAAACGCGCAGGCGGGTCACCTGATGTTAAGTGATTACCGCCACCCATGAACATTTGGGGCACCAGAGGCACCGTCAATGCGTTGACGGCTTTTCAAGATTTTGTTGATTGATGCCGATTTGAAATATCACCGAAATCGATACAGATTTCATTTTGTATTCGTTCAAAAGTAAAACAAAAAGCGTGTGCATATTTAATTAAAAATACTTTTTATTTTTATGGAATTGTTTATTTTTCGGTACTAATTTTGCTGTTCTTTAAACTAAACTGAGACGAACAGATCTAAAAGTATTCTTGTCACTTTCATAATTTTATTTGTGGATATTATAAGACACCAGAATTAGCACCATATAGATAGTCATGTAAAAAAGTGTATAAAGGCATTGCGTGTGGTGTAAAATATATGATCTTTTACAAAAATAAATAAACACAAAATTGAAGTGTAAAATAAGTGATTTGTGTTACAAAAAATAATGTATTAATTAAGCCCAAAATATTAATAGCTATTCCCAGCGTGTGACGCTAAATTTTCTATCCCGCGAGAACTCTTTTGATTTTCCGGGATAAAATGTAGCCTATGTCACACTCCAGGTCCTCAACTATACCCATGCAAAAAACCACGTCGATCCGTAGCTCTATTTCAGCGTTATTGAAGGACAAACCAACAAACAAACCAACTTTCGTGTTTTTTATCCATACTTATATCAAATAAATATATAAATCTAACGTGTTTAAAATAACTACCTTTTATTAAGCGCATATGATTGCTTTTTAAATACATAATTTATTAATTGATAAAAAGTTGTTTAAAAATTTTTTTCAGAAATTTCTTTCAAGTATACGTAAACTAGTAAAAATATAAAATACTAGCTTTTTCCCGCAAATTCATCCGCGTGGAGTTAGGTGTTTAAAAATCCCGGGGGGACCCTGTTTTTTGAGGATAAAATAAAATACCATATCCATAGAAAGTCACGCCCATTCCCACAAAGGTTTTTTTATTCGAAGACAAGATAGTCCTAGGCTGCGATCTCACCTGATGGTAAGTGAAGATGCAGTCTAAGATGGTAGCGGGCTAATATGGAAGGGATATGGCATTTATTTGCATAAGTATAGCGGAAGACTAACTGTAGAATGACATAGGCCGCTCAAAAAAAAAAAAAAACAGTGATCCCGCGGAATTTTTAAAACCCAAACTCGACACGGATGAAGTCGCAAACAAAATCTAGTCTATCATTTAAGTGTACATGGACTGTATCGATTTTGATTCGCTTCGATTTTGTGATACACACATACCTTATCACTATTGCTATGGTACTGGTAAGTCTTCAAGTAAGTACCCAGGCATAGAATCTCGCACTGTGGACAGGTCCTGTCGGCTGTTGAGCGCAAGAGGTTCAGCATATGGATGAAATCTTCTGCCACGTAGTGGTCTTCCTCTAGAAACACCACCATGCCTGGAAAGAAGGAAATTAACTCGTCAATCACGTACTAGATGGCGCTGTATTGAGTTGTGTCGCGCTAGAAAAGTTTTCTTTGGAAGAGAAATGACGATCTTCCTGGCGCAGTGGTCTTATAACTGGGAGGTTTCGGGTTCGATTCCTGGCGAAGGCAATTTTTTTATGTGAATAGCGGGCAAACGAGCTGGCGGGTCACCTGATGTAAATGATGGAATAAAAGCTTGTAACTAAAGCGTTACCCGTATGGCCGGCAGTGCATTGCAGCTGGTTGAATATCCTGTTAGCCTTCCACCACCAGTGGTGTTTGGTTTGAGTATACTTCGCCTCCCGGTAGTGGCCGTGCAGATCCGGGTGCAGAGCGTTGTTGCACTTCAGCTTAATGGCTCTGAAACAAACAATTCTCTCTATCTCTTTGTCTGAACGTATCAGAGTCTTATATCTCAATTACTTCAAGTTCACAAATCCTAATTCCTATTATTATTATATACTAGATGGCGCTAGCTGTAGGTTGGCTCACGCTGTGGAAGTTCACAGCCTATCTTATACTTGTGTAAATTTAAGAAATATATTATAAGTCTGCTCATGAAAAAGTATTCAAATTCAAAATTTATTTATTTCATGTAGGCCAACTTGTAGCTCTTATGACACGTCATAAATCTACCACCGGTTCGGAATGCAGATTCTGCTGAGAAGAGCCGGCAAGAAACTCAGCAGTTGCTCTTTTCAAAACAAAAAACATTTTTACAATAGGTAACAAAACTATGCTATGTATACAGTGTTTCCACAATGAAGTTTCAAAAATGCAAAACAATCCAATACATGTTAAGATGGGCAGACAAAGCAGATCCATTCCCGTTGGTGGCGCCCGTTCACGAGCATGACGCATGATCTAGCCGTTGCTTCGCTCAACCATATTTGAGGGAACGTAACAACCCGCACCACGCGTAATATTTATTAAATACTTACTGCTCTAACTTGGCATCCCGGGGACAATCGTTCGGATCCATCCCGGGAAACTCCGCGGGGTGAGTTTGTACTGAATAGGGGAAGAAGATTTGCATCACCTGGAAAACATGCGAGTTTCAACTCTATTGCCATTGACATACGGTTGCATTTGCAAAAAAACGAAAAAGTTCAATTAAATGCCTTCAATAATATATGCCCAGCACTTTAAAACCCCAAGGACGACTTTGAGCGATTTGGCTTGGTCCTAGTTGGTATGGCTAGTTATCGCCCTACCCTCAAGTCTTGTATATTACAGAGCACAAAGCTCAGTCGACGGTTGACCGCCGGCGGCGACGGACGTGCTTACCTTAGTGAAATCTATGCTCCTCACTAGACTGTTGATCTCTTCATCGTAGTAGTCGTGCGAGAAGATTAATAGCGTCTTGTCAATGTCCTTAGCTTGAGCTAGAGATACTATCAGATGTCTGAGGTAGGTAAGACGGGTGTGTACCTGGGGACAAGGTAAATTCAAATTCAAAATTAGTTTATTTCATATAGGCTAACTTGTAGCTCTTATGACACGTCATAAATCTACCACCGGTTCGGAATGCAGATTCTGCTGAGAAGAGCCGGCAAGAAACTGAGCAGTTGCTCTTTTCAAAAAAAATTTTTTTTTTACAAAGCTATGCTATGTATACAGTGCTTCCACAATAAAGCTTCAAAAATGCAAAAATGCCTACGTAGGTACACCAATCCAACGCATGTCAAGATGGGCAGCCAAAGCAGACCCATTGGTGGCACCCGTTCACGAGCATGACGCATGATCCAGCCATTGCTTCGCTCAACCATATTATTAGCAAGTTTTTGTGCTACTAAGTAGCATGTGTATTTCACGCTTAAAGCGTGTAATATAATCACTTTGTATTATACTCTGTGCTGTCATACACGGAGTGATTACATTCTCTTGGCTGTCATATTTAACAGTGTCAAATCAGATGTTATTTTACCAAACATTTTTGTTGATTTTTATTTTTCGTATAATTTAATTTCGATATATTAAAAGTTTAGATAAAACCATTTTATTTTGTAATGTCGGAAGAAGATTTTGTAACGGTGAGAACAAATAAACTAAGTATATTATAAAACTAGTTGGTTACCGCGACTTCGTACGCGTGGATTGAGGTTTTGTAATTCGCGGGAACTCTCTTATTTTCCCTTGACCGTGACCCTTACACTCTCTGTAGAAAAAAAAAGTCGTGTGGCACTCGGGGACTGCCGCGGTAAAGCTATTGCATAGCATTTTTTATCAACGCCATCTAGCGGTGAGAGGAGTCCCGTGTCAGGTTATTTTCGTTACGGAATTTCTGGATTCGGTCTCCACGCTCAAGGCCCGCGATAGAAGCTATGCAATAGCTTAAAAATACCAACAAGCAAACACGCTAATATTAGTAAAGATTTCTTTCTAGGCAAAGAAAAAGCCCGAAGAGCCTCCACCTCGCAGACGTCCGAAAAAGATCATACTACCGAGACGAGAGCTCTCTATCGTCGTCCCGGAAAAACTGCCAGTTTACATCACTCCCGACAAAACCACCTGCGCGACGTGCACTTGCTTCCCCAGAGAAGATCCTTATGATAAAAATAAGTACGTATGGAGAAAATAGTCCCGGCGGAAGTCCCGATATTTCTTTGTCCCGCAAAAGTCCCGATTTTTCCATGATACCTCAAAAATCTCAATCTTTCTTTGATCTCTTTCTTTCTTTTAAAATTTTCATATTTATATAAAATTTTAAGCGTGTGGTTATGTAAAAGCAGATTTGTCATTATACTCGTTTATTACTCCCGACAAAATTACCTGCCCGGCGTACCCGTGCTTCCCCAGGGAAGATCAAGTACCAAGAATAATTAAAAAAAAAGAATATTAGCAAGCTGAAGTTGACTAATATCCTCCTATCCCCTCCTAATAGGCGGAAAGCTTGTCTAGGAGTGGGTACGATAATAGCGCAACGGATTGGGTTCGAACCTGCGACCTTTCAGTTTTGAGTCCGCCCTTATAACCGTTGGGCTATTGAGGCTTCAAAATAAATCATGAAGACCCAGTATATTTAATACCGCAAAAGTCCCGATTTTTCGTTGTCCCGATTTTTCATTATACCTGAAGAACTCACTTAAGAGTTCTTCAGGTATAATGAAAAATGTAAAAGATAGTTATTTTGAAGATCAGTGCTTCTCTGCGATTTGATACTTGTTATAGGAAACTCAACCCGTGTCAAAAATCCCCGCTGACATTGTACGAGCTGACAGCTGTCATTGTGGACGGCTTGAAGTATCCGGACGCGTTTAATTGGTCCGAAGACGACGTCGCCCGATGGATGGAAGAAGACGTGGGGTTGCCACAATATACTGTAAGACAGAATGATATCTCCTTTTCACTCCCACACGAAAGAGATGCAGTATAGCGATGTCAAACAAGATAGAATGAGACACAGCTATGTCTATATCCGTCCCTCACTGCGTGCCACGTTTTGAGTTGTTGCTCACAATACATTGTGAGGTGATTGTGAGCAACAAGATGTACAAGAGTGGGTATTTCAGTGTTATGATAATTTTAGTGTTAATTAAAGTCTTTAACCCGAAATAAAGTGTGCTTTAAGTTATTAAAACTGATCTAGAATATAAACAATGGTGCGATGCAGCGTTTTAATATTGTACTAGCTTTAACCCGCGGCTTCGTTCACGTTAGGTTTGATTTTTTAACCTCCTATTTAACCCTCTTGGAGTTGAAATTTTCCAAAATCCTTTCTTAGCGGATGTCTACGTCCTAACAGCTACCTGTATACCAAATTTCAGCTCGATCGGTCCAGTGGTTAGAGCTGTACGTTGATAGATCAGTCAGTAAGTCAGTCAGTCAGTCAGTCAGTCAGTCACCTTTGCCTTTTATTAATATTGTATGTACTTTATTACTTATCCCTTTCGGCGACACGCTTTGTAGGATTCTACAGGATAATCAATTGAAGTCAATTAAAGATCTTTATTATTGTTTGATTACTATTTTTTTTTTTTCGATTTGTGAGTTTAATTTATTTATAAGACCACAGCGCTCGCAATTTTCATTAAGTATATTGTTTTCAGGGTTCATGTATGTATGTGAGTTCCTATATTCCACTATAACTTCTATACGCCTGAACCGATTTTAATGTATGAGCTATCGTTAGAATGCTTAGCTTATTCCAGGTGACATAGGCTAGTAAAATTAAAAAAAAAATGATAGGGTGACCATGGTCCAGCATTAAAGACTAAAGTTGAAAAAAATTTTCGAAAATAAGATTAAGTATATAATCATCATCTAGAAAATGATGAGTTGATTCCAAAAATATATAACATTATAGTTCAATATCCAGTGATTCCCAAAAAAATATCATTTAAAAATGCGAATAAGATTCCAAAGGTAATGACTGTAGTATTTAACTTTTTTAGTTCTTTTTTTGGCTGGGCAGTCGTTTTTTTTAATATTTTTAATTATAGCTTGTTTCCAGGAATGCATTTGGGACAATCACATAAACGGAAGGCGATTGTTGATGCTGGAAGATCCTTCCAAATTGGCTGAAATGAATATAAGAGATTTTGGACACATCAAGGTAATATGTAAGAAACAAGTCAACATCTCTACTAATTATGTGGAAGCGCTGTATACATAGCATAGCTTTGTAAAAAAAAATTTTTTTTTTAAAAAGAGCAACTGCTGAGTTTCTTACCGGCTCTTCTCAGCAGAATCTGCATTCCGAACCAGTGGTAGATTTATGACGTATCATAAGAGCTACAGGTTAGCCTACATGAAATAAATTAATTTTGAATTTGAATTTGAAGGCTCAATAGCCCAACGGTTAATAAAGGTGCGGACTGAAAGCTATAAGGTTGCTGGTTCGAATCCCACCCGTTGCACTATTGCCGTACCCACTCCTAGCACAAGCTTTCCGCTTATTTGGAGGGGATAGGAGAATATTAGTCTACTTCAGGTAGGCTAATATTCTTATTAAAAAAAAAAATTTTTTAAGCTATTGCATAGCTTCTATCGCGGGCCAGCGTGGAGACCAAATCCAGAAATTCCGTAACAAAAATAACCTGACACGGGACTCCTCTACGGTGAGCCGCTAGATGGCGCATTTTTTATCAACGCCAATGCTATGCAATAGCTTTACCGCGGCAGTCCCCAAGTGCCACACGTCTTTTTTTTTCTCTACGTCCTCACAGCGCATGCGTTGTACAGAATGAGACAGCGCTAATGTAGCCAACAAAGTTTGGTGCGTTATTTAACGCGTTAAAATCCTTTGATGTGTCAAAAAAACCGCCAACCGCCATCCGAGTTATCGCTTAGTGTCTAACGTCATTAGCAATGCATTCAATAAAAATTTAAATGTAAATCTCAGAAATGTATACAATAAGTTAGCTCTTCCAGCTCCAAAACGCGCACTAAATAGAAATAGTATATGTTATATGGCTATTTATATATTCAATAAATTTCCAGAAAATATTAGACAGCTAAATTTTGTAATTTTGTAAAAAAATTATTATTTTATCACAGAATATATTGATGAAAAAATTTTTAATGTATGTATCTAGTGATATTTTCTAGTTTTAAGGTAAAATTTTGTACGCCTCACAGTATGAAATAGTGATACATAGCAACACCTACAAGAACTTATACTACCTATTTCAACAAATAAATGGATTTTGATTTTGATTTTTGAACAACACATTTAACGCATTAAAATATTGGCCCCATCTGCGTGATGCCTTTATTATCGTGTTAATTTACGCGTTATGGAACTTTAAACGTTATTTCAGGCAATAACGTCGTCGGTGCGGCGCGTATTTCACGTGGAGTACGTGCGTTTCGCACGCAGTGTGGGTCTGCCGCCGCGGAAGCCGCTGACGCACTGTACATGGTTCAAATCCAGGTCCGGACCCACTTGGGGCATCAGGCAGAATTGGACCAGGTAACATCATAACAGCAACCAACCAACGGCTCACTGCTGAGCGCAGGTCTCTTCTCAGAAAAGGGTTATAGGCTTCAAATAAATAATAAGTAAGGAAGTCTAATTCAGAACAAAATCCATTCAAAAAATGGCCCTACTTCAAACCAAAACGACGTATGATTCAAAATACGAATCACTTCCGAGGTTACAGGTAGACATGCTTGGTGCTTGGTTCAAATTCAGAACGAAAGCAGGGATTGGTTCGCGCGCGTGCTGCTATGTTTGCTATGACAGCTGAGTCATGGGACGAGGTTATGAAAATTTGACGTGCAAGAAAAATGAAGTGTTGACGTGCTCTTTTTGTCTATAATCCCCGTCTCTAACAGTTTAATTTTAATCTCCACCCACTTGGGCGCAATTTTTGTTGGGGTCATTTGTTTAACGCAGTTAGACTTCCTTACTTATTATTTATTCGTAGGTTAAAACAGTATCAAACTACTTGTAGGCCAACTTGTAGCTCTTATGACACATCATGACTCTACCACCGGTTCGGAATGTAGATTCTGCTGAGAAGAGCCGGCAAGAAACTCAGCAGTTGCTCTTTTCAAAACAAAAAAATATATTGTATGCTAGATTGTAGATGGCGTATGAAAGCTATATAATAACTTTTACGCGAGTTTTATTCTAATACTAGATGGTGTCCGTGGTGATTAAGATTTTTTAAATTCCCGTAGGGACTATAAAACTGATTGAAAAAGTAGATACATATCACTAATTTCGTGGCTGACGTGTGCTTCGGCCGTGGTGTAACGGTTAACACACTCGGGCGCGATTCCCAGAGAGATGTGGGTTCGAATGCCACCGGCCTCGGAATTTTTGATATGTATTTATAAAACCTATTAGGTTATTTCCTTTAATTAATTTTCCGGGATAAAATGTGAGCTGCCTCCATTCCAAATTTCAGCCAAATTGGTTAATTCGTTGTAGCATGAAGGAGTAACTATTAATATTATAAAGGCGAAAGTTTGTATGTGTATGTGACACATACAAACTTTCGCCTTTATAATATTAATAGTGTGATAGGATTAGGATTAGTATACTTGTATACTTCTTTAACAGATCTTAGACATCGCAATTGTTTTCTTATTTCAGATGCGACATACTTCGATGGATGAAAATTTTAATGCCAGAACCTCTTAAACTGGACCATTGGGATCTAGTTTGGTAAGTTTTCAATGCCTAAACCTCTTAAAGTGGACCATTGGGATCTAGTTTGGTAAGTTCTAATGCCAGAACTTGTTAAACTGGACCTTTGGGATCACCTTTGGGCTCTAGTTTGGTAAGTTTTCAATGCCTGAACCTCTTAAAGTGGACCATTGGGATCTAGTTTGGTAAGTTTTTAAAGCTAGAACCTTTTAAACTGGACCATTGGGATCTCGTTTGGTAAGTTTTTCATACCAGAACCTCTTAAACTGGACCATTGGGATCTAGTTTGGTAAGTTTTTAATGCTAGAACCTCTTAAACTGGACCTTTGGTATCTAGTTTGGTAAGTTTTTAATACCAGAACCTCTTAAACTGTATCTTTCGTAGATCTAGTTTGGTAAGTTTTCAATGCCAGAACCTCTTAAACTGGACCATTGGGATCTAGTAAGTTTCTAGGGTGATAACACAGGACCGTTGGGATCTAGTTTGGTAAGTTTCTAGTCACATTTCAACCTAACCGGAAGATATAGAGAAATTGCTTCTAATCCATCGATATATATCGCGTGTAGAAACGACTAAGGGTATGGGCTAAATGTACACTGCCATACCCCTTCCAAGCCCGCTACCATCTTAGACTGCATCGTCACTTACCATGTGAGATCGCAGTCAAGGGCTATCTTGGCATCAAATTACCTATTTCCAGGTATCAAAAGCCAGATTTCCCAAGAGTGACCTTGGCGCGTATTCCAGAACGCCCTCTATGGCAACGCGAGCGCATTCCGCACTACATACCGCCTGTGGAGTCCGACACTTGTCTAGAGTATTTGGTGAGACTGCGACATTATATCGGTCATCCAATAGAACAAAGAAATAATTACAATAACTCGAAAACGACTTTTTGATGTATGTACTAATATAATAAAGTGGAAGAGTTTGTTTGTTTGAACGCGCTAATCTCTGGAACTAGCAGTCGGATTTGAAAAATTCTTTTTGTATCTGATAGCACAGTTCTTGAGGAAGGTTATAGGCTATTCAATATCTCGGTACGACGGTAGAAGCCGAGCAAAAAAAAAAAATAGCGCGGGCGAACAATGCGATGCGGTAAGTCGGTGGTCGAGGGCGGTCACCCGACGAGAACCGAACAAGAATCGAACCGAAGGATATTTATTAATCGGGAAGATCAAAGCGTTCCCACGGGATTATTACAAACTTAATCCACGCGGACGAAGTCGCGGGCAACAGCTAGTAGGTAATATAATTGTGGATGTCAGTTATGTCTTAAAATGAGTATCTTAATATTAATATTTAATTCGATGCCTTAACATGGGTAGCCTAAGTATGTCATGCTCTCTTAAACATTTCTGTAGTGGTGTCGTGTGGTGCGGGTTGTTACGTTCCCTCAAATATGGTTGAGCGAGGCAATGGCTGGATCATGCGTCATGCTCGTGAACGGGTGCCGCCAACGGGAATGGGTCTGCTTTGTGTCTACCCATGTTAACATGTCTTTGGTTGCGGTAGGCGTACATTTTTGAAACTTCTGTGTGGAAACATTGTGTGCATAGCCTAGTTCTTTTTAACAATTGTAAAAAATTTTTTTTGAAAAGAGCAACTGCTGAGTTTCTTGCCGGCTCTTCTCAGCAGAATCTGCATTCCGAACCGGTGGTAGATTTTTGACGTTTCATAAGAGCTACAAGTTGGCCTACATGAAATAAATAAATTTTGATTTTGATTTTGATTTTTTGATGTTTTACCCAAGGAGCGGATAAACAGTGGCCATTACCATTTCAGTTGGTTATTTATACTCAAAGTACAAAACCGACTTCAAACGCCACTACAAAGAATATCAATTGTGCGTATAAAATTTGAAGAGTTCCCTCGATTTCTCCAGGATCCCATCATCAGTTCCTGACCTGGGAAGTAATCCCCTTCCAAACAAAAAAAGAATTTTCCAAATCGGTCCAGGCGTCTTCGAGTAATCGGGGAACGTACATTAAAAAAAAAACCGACGAGTTGAGAACCTACTCCTTATTGGAAGTCGGTTAAAAAACACAGGGTTCCCGCGGAATTTTCAAAACCCAACTTCACACAGACGAAGCCATGGATATGAGGGTGTTCAATAAAAAAACATTTTTTCAGGCACCAAGAAAATTCAAACTCCAATCTGGCATACCAGACACGCACCAGTACATTTGGATGTGTAAGCAGATTGAGTTAGAAAAAAAAGAACTAGAAGAAAAGAAACAAAGAGAACGGAAGAAGAAGAAAAGGCTAACAGTGCCAAAAGACACCAGACTAACGCCAAAGAAGATCAGTCTTACGGGGCTTACTGGCAAAGAGTTCATTTTGGCAAAGAGGAAGATGCCCGCACCAAAGTTTCTGCCATCAACAAAACATAAGAAGAATAATTAATTTCTTTGCACAAAGTTTTTTTTTTTAACCACCAATAGGGGTATAGTTGAGGACCTGCACTGGTAGCATGGGCGGGAGAAATTGTATTCCCGGGAAAAGGTTGTCCCCTCGCTTAGTCTTATCCACCCATCAAGCATGGGCACAGCGGTGGAAGAATATTGATAAAATGGGAGAAAATTTATCCCCGCAATTATTGACATTATAAGAAAATCATGGAAGTAGGAGGTACAAATATCACAATACTTCTAAATTTACGTCAATTCGGTCTCAAAAAGTCATTATTTTTATCTATACGTGATTTTGACAGTTAATAGGTGATTCGTAGGTGGTTTTTGTCTGTGGTTTTTGTTTGCGTTTGACCCTTTCAAAAGTCAAAAAAGGACAAGTTTATCTCTTTCATTTGTTCCCATGCTCTAGCCGGGGGAAGTTGCTCTACTTACAATGTCAAATAGGGATATACTTCTCCTTTCCCCTGTCGCCATGCTCTAGCATAGGGAGAAGGCAATTGTATCCCCTGTCAGTGGATAAAATCGGGGGATAAAATGTTTATCTCCTGCCCATGCTGCCAGTGCTGGAGAGTGACATAGGCTACGTTTTATCCCGAAAAATCAAAGAGTTCCCGCGGGAAGTAGTGTAAAATTTTTGAGTAGTGGTGGCATTGCTTGCTTGGCAACTTTGCTTTCTTGCTTGGTTGGGGAAGGTAAGCGGTGCTTAGCTTGTAACCGCATGTTTGACCATACAGATTTTTTCTGTTGGCGGATTATAGCAAAACAATTCTGACCTTTCCGTTCTAGTTTCCGCGGGAATTAAAAAACTTAAAGGTAAAAACAGAAACAGCAGACGACGTGTCGCCGTGACACTACAGGTTTCTATGTATTTCTATGAAATACCTTACGTAGTTAGCGACACGTTGCCTGCATCTCGTACCTTAATCCACGCGGAGGAAGCAGCGATCGTCGGCTAGTAAAAAAAAAAAAAATAACTCACTTGTATAGCGATGATGATGGTGTCGTTCTGCACCGGGCCGAAGATATCCTCGTTGTAGATGGTCTGAGCCTCGTTGACGCGGTGGATGGCTCGCAGGATGTCCGACACGTTCTTTGGGCCGTATCTCTCGGTCGAGTTCGCTGGAAATATTATGGAAAAGTTTCATTTATTTTATCACACTAATATCACACTATCACACTAATATCACACTAATATCATACTAGCTATCACACTTATCACACTTATTAGTGTGATAAGTGTGATATCATACTATCACACTAATATCACACTATCACACTAATATCATACTATCAAACTAATATCACACTATCACACTAATATCATACTATCAAACTAATATCACACTATCACACTAATATCAGACTTTCACACTAATATCATACTATCACAATAATATCACACTATCACACTAATGTCTTACTATCACACTAATATCACACTAACATCATACTAATCACACTAACACACTATCATCACACTAATCACAATATCACACTAATCGCACTATCACACTAATCCTACTAATCCTATATACAGTTACACTTGTACTGCTTTTTTCTAACCTGTAGCATTCCTGGGATGTACCGTGAGGTACTTATGAAGCTCTGGTGGTACCAACGCCAGCACTTGCTCCGATGTGTCGTTGGTGTTCATCAGCTCTTCTGAAATCAAGGGTTTCATCGTTTTAGGTTTAGCTTTTAGCAGCCTTTAAAAAATAGTCTTTTACCACATCTCCAGAGATACACCATTAACAACGTACTATTACCCGACTGTGAAGGGAGGGTAATGGTTTGCATACATATAAAATTTAAAATAGATCACTCATGTTATAAAATAACTGGTCAAATGGGAGTCGGACTCGCATACAAAGGGTTCCGTACCAAAAAAACGCCGAAAATAGCACGTTTTTGTAAGCGCCCTTTAACGGCAGGATCTCCGAAAACAGCCTGTTTTTGATTCAATAGTAAACAATCAAATATTCTTTGTTTTGATACCATATTTTGAACTTCACTCGATCAAATAATATTCCGAAAACAGTGTAGTTTTTAATTGTTTTTCAGGTTGTATTTATAGTATATCAAAGTTAAACTAAAAAAAAATGTCAAAAAATAGGCAAAAGCTTTTAGAAGAATATTTTACCGTTAATTTTTCTCTAAAAAGTTTTCTTTTTTTTAATCATGACTGTTTTACTTTTTTTTATAACAAAGTGGCTCGTGCACCTCACTTCAATTGCTTGCAAGTTACTGCGGCCGAAGATCGTGCCCTTAACTTTTATATTTTTATTATTTGCTTTTATAGCGGCAACAGATTTTAAGGCAGAAAATTTCAAGTATCTATTCAATTACGGTTAATGAGCTACAGCCCGCTGACAGACAGATAGACGGACAGCGGACGCTTAGGATCCCGTTGGCATCCTTTGGATACGGAACCCTAAAAACTGTACTTAAGCCATAATTTATTAAAAAACAAAGGTGCTTATTTACAATTTAAGAACAAACAAGTGTAAATTAATCATTTTACAAGCCTCAATAGCCCAACGGTCAAAGGTGCGGACTGAAAACTGAAAGGCCGCAGGTTCGAATCCCACCCGTTGCACTATTGTCGTACCCACTCCTAGCACAAGTTTTCACTTATTTGGAGGGGAGAGAAGAACATCAGTCAAGTTCAGCTTGGCTGATATTCTTTTTAAAAGAAAAAAAAATTTAAAACATCCCCGATATGTAGCATGTATGGCCGGGCTATCCTTACTAATATTATAAATGCGAAGGTGTGTTTGTTTGTTGGTTTGTCCTTCGATAACGCTGCAACAGAGCTACGTATCGACGTGATTTTTTGCATGGGTATACTTGAGGACCTGCAGAGTGACATAGGCTACTTTTTATCACGGGGAATGAAACAGTTTCCGCGGGATTTTTTTGAAATCCACGCGAACGAATTCGTGGGTATGAGCTAGTGTATCATATACCATCCACATCCTGTTACCCAGGATATATCTCGCTTAGGATGCCAGAACCCTAAAAACCGTAATTATGCCAGAAAATATTAAAATACAAGGGTGCTTATTTACAATTAAAAAAAATTATAATACAAAGTATGAATTTTAAATTACAAAATTTTTAGTGCAGGTCAGGATCTGATGATGGGATCCCGGAGAAATCGAGGGAGCTTTTCGAATTTTATGGGCGCAATTGATATACTTTGTAGTGGCGTTTGAAATCGGTTTTGTAAAAAGAATTTTTACATTTATATTATTAAACCCGGAATATTCATGGTTCTTGTACACCTGTTATTTTCCCTATTATCAGGAATTTATTTTTATACATTTTCACGGCCTAACCGCTCAACCAACCTTGAAGAAATTTGACACGGAGATAGTTTGCATCCCGGAGACGGACGGACGGACTAGGCTTTTTTTTTTATGCCGGGATATAGAAAGATACCCGCAGGATTTTCAAAATCTACGCGAAGTCGCGAATCTAAACGTGTGCATTTCAGACAAAAAGGGAAACAAAAACACTTAAGAAACATGAAAACAACAAAATTGTTTTTTTTTTTTTTTTGAAAATTTTAAAAAAGAACCTGTTTTCGCCATTTTTTTAATAGTATTAGGGATAGCCGCTTTTGTCTTGGTACCTGAAAAAATCGTAAACTTAGCCCCAAATGGCAAATACTGAATTGTATTCTAAAATTAAATTACTTATTATCATTATTAAATACACAAGTTTGTTCTAAGGACCGATTTGGAAATTGTGGACATCTGATCGTCGCAGAGAGCCTCTGGATACAACCACCGCAAAACATAGGCATGTGGAAGTACCGACAAGAGACTTATACAACAACCCTATAGATACACGCGGGATAGCCTTACTCTCATAGACAGAGAAGTACCATAGACTTAATGATATCTCCTTTTCACTCCCACACGAAAGAGATGCAGTATAGCGATGTCAAACAAGATAGAATGAGACACAGCTATGTCTATATCCGTCCCTCACTGCGTGCCACGTTTTAAGTTGTTGCTCACAATACATTGTGGTGGTGAAGGTTGTTAGGTACGTTCCCTCAAATACGGTTCAGCGAAGCCATGGCTGGATCATGCGTCATGCTCGTGAACGGGTGCCACCAACGGGAATAGGTCTGTTTTTGCCTGCCTGTCTTAACATGCATTGGATTGTTTTGCATTTTTGAAACTTTATTGTGGAAACACTGTATACATAGCATAACTAGCTTTTCCCCGCGACTTCGCTCACGTTAAGTTCGAATTTTCAAATCTCTATTTTATCCCTTAAGGGGTTGAATTTTCAAAAATCCTTTCTTAGCGGACACCTACGTTATAATAGCTATCTACATGCAAAATTTCAGCCTGATCCGTCCAGTGGTTTGAGCTGTGCGTTGATAGATCAGTCAGTCAGTCAGTCAGTCAGTCAGTCATCTTTGCCTTTTATATATAGCACAATTTTGTTATTCATTGTAAAAAATTTTTTTTTGAAAAGAGCAACCGCCGAGTTTATTGCTGGCTCTTCTCGGCAGGAATGGCATTCCGAACCAGTGGTAGATTCATTGACGATTCAAAAGTACTTGTAAAAGTTTATTTGAATAAAAAATATTTCTATTTCTATTGTATGGTGATTGTGAGCAACAAGACGTACAAGAGTAGGTATTTCAGTGTTATGCTATCCCTTTCGGGGACACGCTTGGTAGGATTCTAGAGAATACTCATTCTATGCTTATTCCATACGAGTGAAAGGGAGATAGAGGGGTAGTCTGTCTCGCTCGTGACTCAATACGAGTGAAAGTGAGATAGAGGGTTAGTCTGTCTCGCTCGTGCACCCAGTAACTCACCGCTATCCTTCTCCATGGCGCCATTAGTCGCTGACAGCATGATCTGCACCCATAGACAGAACAGCCCCAATATAACCAGTACACGCAGGATAGACGCATATTTTAATCTTGGCATTGCGTCTATAGGGGATTTCCCGGAAGCATTTTAACCACCCTCCTCCGATAGATGGCGTTAGGTGTTGGTCGCTCTTGACGGTAGGTGGCGTTGTTTCATTTTCTTCTGTCTCTTTTTCTTTCTTTTCTTTATTGTGAATTCTGAAACAAGAAGATAAGTGGCTATAGATACTTTTTTTGTTGAACACTTCAAACGCCACTACAGAGTATATCAATTGTGCCTATAAAATTTGAAGAGCTCCTTCGATTTCTCAGGGATCCCATCATCAGATCCTGACCTGATGACAATGGGACTACTTGGGAAGTATACCTGTTCAAACAAAAAAGAATTTTCCAAATCGGTCCAGGCGTCTTCGAATAATCGGGGAACATACATGATTAAAAAAAAGACGTGTGGCACTTGGGAACTGCCGCGGTAAAGCTATTGCATAGCATTTTTTATCAACGCCATCTAGCGGTGAGAGGAGTCCCGTGTCAGGTTATTTTCGTTACGGAATTTCTGGATTCGGTCTCCACGCTGGCCCGCGATAGAAGCTATGCAATAGCTTAAAAAAAAGATTCCGACGAATTGGGAACCTCTTCCTTTTTTGGAAGTCGGTTTATTTCTATAAAGGGGAAATAAAAAAAACAAAGATTTTAGACTTTATTCGTGGTTTAATGACATAATTGTTATAAAATAATACGAGTACTTACTATTTTATAACAATTATACCACGGCAATTATTACACCACACCGGAACACGGCAGTCCCGTCGTCGTGACCACGGTCCATGCAATTGGATCGAAACTTCGACAATCCCAACTAAAGTAATTACCGTGGTACGTACTCGTAATATTTTATAATTAATTAAATAGTAAAACAAGCCTCGTTTGAGGGAAAACTCGACGATAACGATTAAAACTAAAACTAATAAGTACAGAGTCAGTTTAAAACCCATTTGCATTAAGTTTAATTGGAAAGTGGGACATGTATGCACACATTAACAAGCTGTCAACATGTACGTCCTTGTCACGCCTACATTGAATGGTAGCACCTACACACGTCAAGGTTAAAGTTACGGGTATAATTTTGTACCATCCAACCTTACGATAGATAGATAGAATAGAATAGAAATATTTTTTATTCGAATAAACTTTTACAAGTGCTTTTGAATCGTCGATGAATCTACCACTGGTTCGGAATGCCGTTCCTGCCGAGAAAAGCCAGCAATAAACTCGGCGGTTGCTCTTTTCAAAAAAAAATTTTTTTACAATAGGCAACAAAACTATGCTATGTATATTGTACACAGTGTTTCCACAATGAAGTTTCAAAAATGCAAAACAATCCAATACATGTTAAGACAGGCGGACAAAAGCAGACCCATTCCCGTTGGCGGCACCCGTTCCCGAGCACGACGCATGATCCAGCCATTGCTTCGCTCAACCATATTTGAGGGAACGTAACAACCCGCACCACACGACACCACCACAGAAATTTTTAAAGAGAGCGCATGACATACTCAGGCTACCCATGTTAAGGCATCGAATTGATAGATAGACAAATAGATCGAGTATGCGTGGAGTGAAGATATGCGAGCCTCAATGATGATTAATTAGGTATTTAACAATGTTTTTTTTATTATGCTCAAAATAAAGGTTTTGATTTCTTCTTTAAAGAATATTAGCGTTGCTTCGGCGCATACGCCGTGAACGCGTCGTTTGAGTACTTACTGTCAACTTGTAAATGTCAAAGTATTATAAATGTCAGTTGATGTCATTCGTAAACGTAAATTCAAAAATTAAAGTAGCGAATATCCAAAGTAGGTCTATTATTTTTTCGCCCCATTGTCTGCCTAAACAGACAAGCGTATGATTTCACCTTACTGACATTCAAGGGAAGCTGGAAGAAATTTTTTAAGCTATTGCATAGCTTCTATCGCGGGCCAGCGTGGAGACCGAATCCAGAAATTCCGTAACGAAAATAACCTGACACGGGACTCCTCTACGGTGAGCCGCTAGATGGCGTATTTTTTATCAACGACATCTAGCGGTGAGACCGCTAGATGTCGTTGATAAAAAATACTATGCAATAGCTTTACCGCGGCAGTCCCCGAGTGCCACACGTCTTTTTTTTTAGAGATAAGCTTCACCTATGTCTACTTCTTCTAATTTACGTTTTGTCTTGTAATTCCTTATATGTACATAAAAAAAAATAGCAAAGCTGAAGTTGACTAATATCCTCCTATCCCCTCCAAATAAGCAGAAAGCTTGTGTTAGGAGTGGCTTTCTATACATATATACAACTAGTAGGGCGCGTGGGTGCGCGGCTCGCTAAAGCGAACCGCGTGTTTTCTGTTCCCTAAGTAGATCTTCGGATCTTGATCATCTTTTTCCAAAACCACTATTTCATCTTGTACATTCTCTAAGATAGACATCAACGAAATTTGTATGGTCACCATCTTGAATCCGCCATTTTGGTGGTTTTTTTCAGCTCATTGCCAATTGGATAAGGTTTCGAGTGATTTTTGTTTGGGCACCCTCAACCTATCTTCAATACCCTGACCGTGCTCCTCACCCGTCTGCGAAATCCTCAATCATCAGCTCACTCCATATTTTTGTTCCGAATGAATTTTTGTCCTCTATACGAAACCGTGAGTGAAAAAAATTTTTTTCATACAAAATTTTACAGGAGAAGTGAACAATGAGTCAGCTCGCTAAAGCGAACCGCGTGTTTTCTGTTCACCAAGTAAATGTTCGGGTCTTGATCCATCTTGTACACTCTCTAAGTAAATTTGTATGGCCGCCATCTTGAATCCGCCATTTTTGATTTTTTATCAGCTCACTGCCAATTGGATAACATTTCGAGTGACTTTTGCTTGAACACCCTCTATCTATCTTCAATACCCTGGCCGTGCTCCTCACCCGTCTCCGAAATCCTCAACTATCAGCTCTCTTCATATTTTTCCTCTGAATGAAATTTTGTCCTCCATACGAAACTATCAGAAATTTCAAAAAAAGAACCGTATCTACATACATTTTGTATGAAAAAATAAATTTCGCCATCTTGATTTTTTTTCTATTCATCAAGTAGATCTTCGGGTCTTGATCATCTTTTTGCAAGAAACCATTCTGCTATCTTTTATAGTCTTCGAGATAGACACCGATGATATTTGTATGGCCGTCATCTTGAATCCGCCATTTTTGATTTTTTATCAACTCACTGCCAATTGAATAACATTTCGAGTGACTTTTGCTTGAACACCCTCTATCTATCTTCGATATCCTGGCCGTGCTCCTGATCCGTCTCCGAAATCCTCAACTATCAGCTCTCTCCATATTTTTCCTCTAAATGAAATTTTATCCTCCATACGAAACTATCAGAAATTTTGAAAAAGAATCAATTTAAGTCTTGGATATATTTTGTATGGAAAAAAACAAATTCCGCCATCTTGAATTTTTTTTTAATACATCAAGTAGACCTTCGGGTCCTGATCATCTTTTTCCAAGAAACCAATCTTCCATCTCTTATAGTCTCCGAGATAGACACCGACGAAATTTGTATGGCCGCCATCTTGAATCCGCCATTTTGGAATTTTTTTTCGGCTCTCTGCCAATTGGATGAGGTTTCGAGTGACATTTGGTTGAACACCCCCCACCTATCTTCGATACCCTGGCCGGTGCTCCTCACCCGTCTCCGAAATCCTCAATCATCAGCTCTCTCCATATTTTTCCTCCGAATGAATTTTTGTCCTCTATACGAAACCATGCTTGAAAAAATTTTTTTTCATACAAAATTTTACAGGAGAGGTGATCAATGAGTGAGTGAGTGAGTCAGTGAATCAGCACGAGTAGCTATATATATAGTAATATCATACCAATTTATATATATATTCGTCGATATCAATAGTCGATAACACGACATTCTAAAACTAGACATACTAACATCAAGTATGTCGCCATAAACAAACACGCTAACATCAGCAAACAATACGTAGGAATTTCAATAGCATAGTGTATGTATAGCAATCGTACAGTTAGTTAAAGGTGAATCCTACATCTTCTGTCTGGCGGAAGGCTTTGGCCGTGGCTGATTATCACCCTACCGTCAAAAACGTATCGCCCAGCGATTTCGCGTTCCAGCACGATGGCGTGTAGAAACCGACTAGGGGTATGGGTTGAATGTACACTACCATACCCCTTCCGAGTTAGCCCGCTACTATCTTAGACTGCATTGTCCCTGACCATCAGGTGAGATCGCAGTCAAGGGCTCTCTAGTCATCGAATAAAAAAAAATTAAAAAGAATAATATGTAACACAAGGTTTTACTCGTAAACTCACTCTTTTGCTCTTAAACGCCCTCTACAATGTTGAAACTCGGGTAAAATCTTTGGGACACAAGAGCAGTCTCTATTTCTCTCCCACGGTATGATTTTTAAACTGTGTTACAATGTTGCGTAATGCAGATAGGTATTAATTTGAACCTTTTATGCAAAGCGCTACAACAAAATGTCAAATACATAGTTTAGCATAAAATTATCAATATTTGAATGAACTCAAAATGACTAATGTAAGTACTTAGTACTTAATTGTATCGATATCTAAACGTTTATGACTTTATTTATATGTAGTATATTGTACAATTGTACACGTTTGTTGAATAACTAGCTTTTGCCCCCGCGACTTCGTCCGCGTGAAATTAGGTATTGGGGTGGAATTTTCAAAAACTGTGACACACGTACTTCTTTATTTTTAACTGATAGCTCAAATACCAACTTTGATGGAAACAGCTTGAAAAATGACGGAGTTTCATATAAACTTCCATCTCCTATTTAAACCCCTTAGGGGTTGAATTTTCAAAAATCCTTCCTTAGTGTGCGCCTACGTCATAAAAGGAACCAACTGTAAAAATTTCAAGTTTCTAACTTCAGTAGTTTAGGCTGTGCGTTGATATCTCAGTCAGTCAATCAGTCAGTCAGGACTTTGAATTTTATATACAGGGCGTCCCACGCCTATGCCACATGGAGGGGAAGTACCTTAAATATTGTAGATGGAACATTTTACTGAAAGAAGACTTCATTTTAATTTAAAAAACAATTTAAACTGCATTCATAGATTTTTAAATAATTGCCTGGTTGAACCGGGACTCGAACCCGCTATACGAGAAAAAAAATTAATCTGTATCTTTATCATACCGATCGGAAGGCTTCATCATAAGGATTATTTTTTGTTAAATAACATAGCATGAGAAATAAAAGGAAGACCATGAATTTTTAGCCTTTGATGTAAAATTTTGTTCAGAAAAATGAAAAGCTGACATTGGCGTATCGACGTACAACTGACATGAACTATTACTAATGAGTACCCACTTGAGAAGTACGCATCATTTCCCGATACTTACTATCCTTACTAATCCTTACTTATATTACCTATAAATGCGAAAGTGTGTTTGTTTGTTGATTTCTTGGTTTGTCCTTCAATCCCGCAACAGAGCTACGAATTGCATACTCATTAGTAAGGCACGGACAAGGTACGTCAAAGGCTAAAATTCATGGTCTTCCTTTTATTTCTCATGCTATGTTATTTAACAAAAAATAATCCTTATGATGAAGCCTTCCGATCGGTATGATAAAGATACAGGTTAATTTTTTTTCTCGTATAGCGGGTTCGAGTCCCGGTTCAACCAGGCAATTATTTAAAAATCTATGAATGCAGTTTAAATTGTTTTTTAAATTAAAATGAAGTCTTCTTTCAGAAAAATGTTCCATCTACAATATTTAAGGTACTTCCCCTCCATGTGGCATAGCCGTGGGACACCCTGTATATAGATTAGGTAACTTTTTGTTAACCGACTTCAAAAAAGAAGGTTATCAATTCGAAACGTATAATTTATATGCGAACTCAATTTTTTTTTTAAAGAATATTAGCCAAGCTGAAGTTTACTAACATTCTCCTCTCCCCTCTAAATAAGCGGAAAGCTTGTGTTAGGAGTGGGTATGACAATAGTGCAACGGGCGGGGTTCGAACCTGCGACCTTTCAGTTTTCAGTCATATCGATGATAATTTTTATTTAAAATACTAAAAATAAACAAATGGATATTTGTTGTTCAATCCCGCCAAAACGACTGAACCGATTTGGCTGAAGTTTAGCACAGAGCTAGATTATAGTCTGGACTACCACATAGGCTACTTTTGATCCCGTTAAAATATAGACTTCTCACGGGAATCCAAAAAAATCTCAATCCACGCGACCGATGTCGCGGGCATCAACTAGTCTTCTAAATATATAAAAGGCAAAGGTGACTGACTGACTGACTGACTGATCTATCAACGCACAGCTCTAACCACTGGACCGATCGAACTGAAATTTGGCATACAGGTAGCTGTTGGGATGTAGACATCCGCTAAGAAAGGATTTTGGAAAATTTCAACCCCAAGAGGGTTAAATAGGGGGTTAAAAAATCGAACCTAACGTGAGCGAAGCCGCGGGCATAAGCTCGTAATATTTTAAATGCGAAAGTTTGTCAGGATGGATGTATGGATGGATGTAGCATTGCCAGGCGTTCGGATAAAGCCGGACATAGGTAGGCTTTTTGATTGCGTGTCCGGCCAAAATAAACGGTGTCCGTCTTGTCCGGCTTTTGTTAGGCTTTTTTTGCTATCCCAGGACATAACGCAAACGTTGAAAGAGCTTTTTCCTTGATAGGTCAGCAATGGACGAAAGAACGCAACAGATTACAGGTTGATACTGTTGCCAAAATGTTGGTTGTAGAATTTAATTTAAAACATTTGACATGTAAGGATTTTTACAACTACATTTTGAAAGAAACTGAGCTCTTAAAGCAGGTTTCGGCAAATCAAAAATATGAATAATTATTTTTATTGTGTTACACAATTTGTGTATAACTCAAAGAGAAAAAGTTTTTGATTATTTTTTTTTTTTTAGTTAAAAAAGTCTTATTTGTGGCTTTCACTAGTATTTAAGAAAAATTCAAATATGTTGATAAATGTTTAAGTATCTAGAATTTAATTTTGACTGATGGCTATTTGACTGATTAATAATAAAGTACCTATCTAAGACTGATTTGGCATTCGATTTTATTTATTATTTCACTATAAATTAACAAGATTTATTATAATAATCAAAAAAACTTGATTTTACATACAATTTTTTTGTCGTACCTATTAATACTGAGACAAAATCCTCAATAATAAAGGGTGTCCGGCTTTT
Source organism: Hipparchia semele (assembly GCA_933228805.2). NCBI lineage: Eukaryota > Metazoa > Arthropoda > Insecta > Lepidoptera > Nymphalidae > Hipparchia > Hipparchia semele. The sequence goes on along the minus strand of OW121735.1, from coordinate 3,209,584 downwards.
TTACCCAAATGTCCGGCCAAACTGGCTGGTCTGTCCGGCTATTAGGTTTGGCGACCTGGCAACCCTAGATGGATGTATGGTTGTGCATCCACGCGTAGTTTATACGGGTATACTGAAGCCGGGCGGGCCTGAATAGAAACGATGAAACCGATGCACGACGCTGGCTTGTTTCCCTCGGGATTCTTATAAATCCACGCGGGCGAAATCGCGGACACCAGTTAGTCGAGCAAAATTATAAAGCCTTTACATGTTGGTCGCAATTTGTAATAATGAAAATTGCTTTCAAACTAAACTCACAACAACTATGCAATTACCAACTGAACACACACAATTCACATCACTGAATAATTTATGATTACTTTCAAGGTTACATTCATAATTCACATCTTCCTGCCGATTTATCGATCAAATTACCTGTACGTAATAACATTACGCGCGTCGAATTTCGGCCACTTAACGTTCTGCGCCGGAATTTCGGCCACATGCTCTGCGCACCGAAATTCGGCTAAATAACGCACTAGTACGCACCGAATTTTAGGCACAATGCAATACGCACCGATTTACGGCCACATGTTCTGCGCACTAAATTTCAGCGATAATGTTCTGCGCACCGAATTTCGGCCACAGATTCTTCTGCGTACCGAATTTCGGCCACATAACGTACTACGCCGGAATTTCGCCCACATGTTCTGCGCAACGAATTTCGGAAAAACAACGCACTGCGCACCGAATTTCAGCCACATAATGCACTAGGTACCTGTGCTGGAATTTTAGCGATAATGTTCTGCGCACCGAATTTCAGCCAGTGTTGGCATTAATCAATTAATTTTTTAATTTTAATTTGTGGTGGTGAGTGGTGGTGAGTGGTGGTGAGTGGTGGTGAGTGGTGGCGAGTGGTGGTGTGTGGTGGCGAGTGGTAGCGAGTGGTGGTGAGTGGTGAAAATTAACAATAAATTATGTACTGCAAAATCGGAAAGTAACAATTGATCATATTGCACATGCGTCATGTATAGTTAATAGTTAATCAAATAATCAAATTCATGATAGTGATTATCATTAATAATCTTAATCATTTTAAATTTGATTATGATTTTTAATCATTAATTTTTAATCGTTAATCAGATTAACTTTGGGCCAACACTGATTTGACATAATGCACTAGGTACCTGTTCTGCACACTGAATTTCAGCGATAATGTTCTGCGCACCGAATTTCGACAACATAATGTTCTGCGCAATGAATTTCAGCGATAATTTTCCGCGCACCGAATTTCAGCCACATACCTAATGTTCTGCGCACCAAATTTCGGCGATAATGTTCTGCGCACGGAATTTCGGCCAATCTCTAACGCATTATAAAAAATAAAAAAATATTATCTATCTATCTGTCTATCTATCAACAGGACCCGTATTACTAAGTCTCCACTGTCCATACGTAAGCGGGTTATACCTCATGAACCGTAAGTAGAGATAGTGGAATTTCTCACAGAATATGTATTTATATTGCCTCTACATCAAATCCTTATTCCTTACTAATATTATAAATGCGAAAGTGTGTTGGTTTGTCCTTCAATTACGCTGCAATAAAGTAACTGATCGACGCGATTTTTTGCATAGTTATAGGTATAGTTGAGGACCGGGAAAGTGACATAGGCTACTTTTTATCCTGGAAAATTAAAGTGTTCCCGCGGGATTATAAAAACTAAATCCACGCGAGCGAAACCGCGGGCATCAACTATTAAAGTTAATAAAAACTAAAGGGGATCTCCAACAAACTGTTGTTTTTGCTCGATCTTAATAATATCAGGTGTTAAACCTTGTACGATGGTACGGAACCCTTCGTGCGCGGGTCCGACTCGCCCTTAGCCGGTTTTTAGACTAGGCAACATCCCTATTACGTAAGTAGTGGCTTAAATCTTACAAGTGAAAGTCATGGGCCTGCGCATCTATGTCGTAAGGTGCGACTAATGATTTATCTACCTACCTACTTGATTTACACACTTTAGCACAGTTCTAAATTACGAAAAATTCTTCTTAAATGAGGAGCGTCGGAACAAAAACCGATAAATCCCATTTTGACTTTTTTTCATATATATCTATGACCATCGTTAATCAAACCTGACAAAAACCTCTAAATCGGCTTCAAAATCGTTCTCGAAATACAGTAATCTGAACATAAACCGATAAATCCATTTTTCTAGTTCTGTATCATTACAGTGATCAGGTTCATTTGGCGTAAAAAAATTGCCAAGTGTTCTCCAAAAGCATCGGCTTTTTGTTGCCGACTTCTTGCCCAAATGTTGTTCTCCAGTAATGATTATTTAATACAGGTTTTATCGAACACCGATATATCCTGTATATATCCCAATAAGTCTGATCAAAAACCGATAAATCCATTTTTTTTTTTTATCTCAACAGATACCGAACTCACTAGTGTGATATTAAGGTTTCGAAACAGTGCTGCCAACACCAATTTATTAATAAATATTGTTCATCTTTAAATTAAAACTCCCAAATAAAAAATTTCCCAAAAAAAAATCTGATGTGATTTATCGGTTTTTGTTCCGGCCCTCCTCATTTGTAACTTTTGCATTTTCAAAATACTTGTGTCTAGGAATTAGTCTTTTAATTTAAATTTTTGTTTTTTCATACGATTGTGTGAGCAAACTTTTCTTGGAGAATAAATTTTTCAAAAGATGGATTTTCAATTCCGAATAATCGTATCGGAGTATCTTTGAAACTGTGAACCAACTTCCTGCGACGGTGTTCCCACTGAATTACAACATGGGGTTATTCAAGGGGCGGACCAACAAATTCCTGAAAAATCGGCAACGCATTGGTGGAGCCTCAGGTGCTACAAATGTTCATTGGTGGCGGTAATCACTTAACATCAGGTGATCAGACTGCTCGTTTTCTGGCTAAAAATATTTAAAAAAAAATCGAATCTCGGAAGGGCTATGACAGCGTGAATTAAACCCATACCAAAACCAAAATTTATTTATTCCATGTAGGCCAACTTGTAGCTCTTATGACACTTCATAAATCTACCACCGGTTCGGAATGCAGATTCTGCTGAGAAGAGCCGGCAAGAAACTCAGCAGTTGCTCTTTTCAAAAAAATTTTTTTTTTTTACATTGGCTAACAAAACTATGCTATGCACACAGTGTTTCCACAAAGAAGTTTCAGAAATGCACACCTACCACAACCTAACACATGTTAAGATAGACACAAAGCAGACCCATTCCCGTTGGTGGCACCCGTTCACGAGCACGACGCATGATCCAGCCGTTGCTTCGCCCAACCATATTTGAGGGAACGTAACAACCCGCCTTCCCCGCCCATACCTTGCGCAGGATCGGCCTCCACCTTGCATACCAAAGCCTTTTTGCTTTGCCTTTTTTTCATGCGGGCCTTATCAGTGTTGATAAGGTGACGCCCGTAGTTTTATCAACACAATTAATAATTTTATCTTCCGAAGGTTTCAACCGACTTCAAATAATTCAAGCCTCAATAGCCCAATGGTTAAAGGTGCAGACCGAAAACTGAAAAGTCGCAGGTTCGATCCCCACCCGTTTTACTATTATCGTACCCACTCTTAACGCAAGTTTTCACTTATTTGGAGGGGAAAGGAGAATATCAGTCAAGTTCAGCTTGGCTGATATTCTTTATTAAAAAAATGTATACTAATATATAAAGAGCTGAAGAGTTTGTTTGTTTGAACGCGCTAATCTCAGGAACTACTGGTTCGAATTGAAAAATTCATTTTGTGTTGGATAGTCCATTTATCGAGAAAGGCTTTAGGCTATATAACATCACGCTGCGACCAATAGGAGCGAAGCATCAGTGAAAAATGTTGCAAAAACGGGGAAAATTATCCATATTTCAAATATATTCTTTTAAAAACTTCTTAATCGCGATCATAATAACAGAAATTGACGCGGACGAAGTCGCGCGCAACAGCTAGTAATAATATAAACTTAAAAATTATTTTCACAAAACAGACTTCAAAAGCCACTACAAAGTAAATTGTGTCAATAAAATTTGAACAGTTCCCTCGATTTCTCCATCTCCAGGATCCCATCATCAGATCTTGACCCGATGACAATGGGACCACCTGGGAGGTACAGACAAACAAAAAAAGAATTTTCCAAATCGGTCCAGGCGTTTTCGAGTAATCGGGGTACATACACAAAAAAGAAAAAAGATTCCAACGAATTGAGAACCTCCTCCTTTTTTGGAAGTCGGTTAAAAATAGAGTATGTCAAATAATAACTATGCTATATAGTTAACATAGACATACATAAATAAGTAGTGATAGCCTAGGCCCTAGTGGATAGGATTGTTGTCTCCTAGTTGTTTAGTATGTTCATTTTTAAAGTATGCGTGTTTATAATTTAAATTGGAATGCTGGAAACTGGATTCCAGTTGGAATAATCGTCTGGAATTCGTGTAACGTGATGCGACCTATAATTACTCGGGTATGACGTATGCATCCGGCGAATACGATACCACTTTCCGTTATTTTCGCTAGAGAACTATATAAAGTGGGTTTCATACTTGACAAGGGCGATTTGATATCGCGAACAACGGGTTCCGTTCATTAGGAGTAATGTCCGACCAAATCCGGTCACGGCGGGTATCTGCGCGGGAGATATTACAGTGCACAAGTGTATGCGCAAACACAGGTGCACTCTCTATTCCCTCACTCTCATAGTCCGATGGGACGGAAAACCGACACGACTGGATGAGATCAGGCGCAGGACTGACGGCTTTACGTGCTCTCTGAGGCACGGGGGTGACACACCGCCTACTTCCTAACTCCGGGCTAGTACTGAGAATTTCTTGACAGAAAAACCTGTTACATTTTTTTTAGCCCGACCCGGGAATCGAATCCGGTACTTCGTCGTCCGCAGTCGAACACGCTAACCATTAGATTAACGAGGCAGTTACGTGACATACATAGACTAGTAAAAACATAACTCCTCCTTTTTGCTTTTTTTTTAATATGAATAGCGTGCAAACGAGCAGGCGGGTCACCTGATGAAAAGTGATTACGCCGCCCATGAACGGGTGCCACAAACGGGAATGGGTCTGCTTTGTCTTCCCATGTTGACATGTGTTGGATTATATGTATTGCATTTTTGAAGCTTCACTGTGGAAGCACTGTATACATAGCTTAGTTTGGTTACTTATTGTAAAATTATTTAATTTTTTGAAAAGAGCAACTGCTGAGTTTCTTGCCGGCTCTTCTCAGCAGAATCTGCATTCCGAACCGGTGGTAGATTTACGACGTGTCATAAGTGCTACATGAAATAAATAAATTTTGAATTTGAATACTTGTAGTAACAGAGGCACCACCAATGCGTTGCCGGCTTTTCAGGAACTTATTGGCTCGCCCCTTGAATAACCCCATATTGTAATTGAGTATGCTTTAACCTAGTAGAGTTTTTAAAACAAATTATAAATGGAATAACATTAAGTAAAGCACACCAAAGGCCCTATTTATGAAAGGGGAACCCCATATTATAATTTAAAAAAAAAACTTAGTCGAGTAAATTCAAATTCAAAATTTATTTATTTCATGTAGGCTAACTTGTAGCTCTTATGACACGTCATAAATCTACCACCCGTTCGGAATGCAGATTCTGCTGAGAAGAGCCGGTAAGAAACTCAGCAGTTGCTCTTTTCAAAAAACAGAAATATAAATAGAATAACATTAAGTAAAGCACACCAAAGGCCCTTTTTATGAAAGGGGGACCCCGTATTATAATTAAAAAAAAAACCTAGTAGAGTAAAAAAAAACAAATGGTTTTTCCTTATACAAAAGCCTCATAAACAGGCAAATGTGCCATACAACATTTCCTTTTATAGTACCTAACTTCATGGCTAGCTTTAATACCTCATTAAGATAACAGTTAATAAGCACCGACTGTTATCTTATCATGCACTGAAAAAACATTTCAATTTAAACGTGTGCATTTTTTTAATTAGATGACAGCCTTAACTAATATCTCAGATATGAATCTTTACTAATATTATAAAGGCAGAAGTGTGTTTGTTTGTCGGTTTGTCCTTCAATCACGCCGCAGCAAAGGATCAATGTGACTTTTTGCATGGGTATAGTTGAGGACCTGGAGAGTGACATAGGTTACTAAAAAACTAAGTCCACATGGACGAAGTCACAGGCATCAGCTAGTTTATAATAAAAACATAACATTTATTTAAAAACTAGTTTGTCAGAGAAGCAGTGGCGTGCACAGTATTTACAACAGGGTAGGCAGATGATACAAAATGGAAAAAAATTCCAATACGAGTTATAAAGAACTTAGGGGTAGGCATTGTACAAATTATAAAAAGCCTACCCTTAAGTTTTTATAACTCGTACTGGAGATTTTCTCCATTTTTATGTCTTCTGATGGGAATGGGTCTACTTTATGTCTGCTCGTCTTAACATGGATTGTAACATGCAAATGTAGGTATGCATTTTTGAAACTTCATTGTGGAAACACTGTATACATAGCATAGTTTTGTTACCTATTGTAAAAAATTTTTTTTTTTAAAGAGCATCCGCCGAGTTTATTGCTGGCTCTTCTCGGCAGGAAGTGGTAGATTCATTGAAGATTCAAAAGCACTTGTAATAGTTTATTTGAATAAAATTTCTATCCTTTTCTAGCCCTCTTAATGCATCCTGCATGCCCCCTGTATGCATACCACTGCAGACAAGCTAGTTTAATATTACTGGTCCAACTGCCAACACTGCCCTTTCCAGTGTGGGGTCTCCACTCTAGCACAGCCTCTGGATGCAGCCAAGGCTGAGGCCAATGGAAGTCCATGCAAGAGACCTATGGCAAGCAGTGGACTATTATTTGAAAAAGGAGAAGAAAAACTAGCTGATATCTATCTGCAATGTCTTCTGCATGTATGTGGTTTAATCTAATTTTTTCTACTTTTTAGGGTTCAGCACTCGAAAGGTAACCAATGGGACGCTGTCCATCTGTCTGTTCGTCAGCGGGCTGTATCTCATGATCACTAATAGGTAGAAAGTTGAAATTTTACTAAAAGAAAGAGAATTATGTAGCCAGTAAGAGTGTATTCCTGTTGTGACTATAACAACAAATAATAAAAATAAATTAAAAATTAAATGGGGACTACTAGAAATGTGTTATTCGGCGTTTTTTGGTAATAAACCAGTCAAATGACTGGTTTTTGACTGGTTTATTACATTTTAGCGATAAAAAATACAAGACGCAAAAGGCTAAGTCAGACAGCATTTTTCGCATACAAAATATAAGTATAGATATCCATAGAAAATTTTGATAATGTTAAATATTACTTAGCTTAGCTAATAGCCTCTACAGTTTTCATGTTATAAGCTAACTTAGCTTATAAAATCGTACAATTCTACGACTTAATATACTTAACAGTAAACTCACCTGTTAAATCCAAGATACCGTTCTCAATACATAAAATATACAACAAACAAGTTTATTACGTAAAGAAAACACTGACTGAATACTAATTAACCCCTTAGTATCACACGCCTTGGAATTAGCACAACATAAATAATAACACAGCAAACTACAAACTCTAGTATATTTATAAAACACGTATCGATTATAAATTATACTGTTTTTATAAAAATTTACAGTTATTATATCCTTTTAGTCTTTTATTTGTAACTAATTTACGACTTTTAAATTACACAGTTATCACATGATTTTGATTTATTTAAACAATTTTATGAGTTTTCAATAAAACAGTCGCGGACAACAAGTACCTACTTACATATCGACATTAACGAATGACAAAATGATTTTTTAATTTTCAATTTTGCAATTTTTCTCTCGTGCGTTTTCGCGAAAACCGTAAATAACCAAAGAGTACATACCTAGTACCTATTAATTTTACGATATACACACACCCACAAGTAAATGCCCACCACAGACGCACAAGTAAAAGCTCAAAAAGACTGGAACCTGTGGCTCGTCTGTGGCTCTGTGGCTAGAACACAGAGCCACAGAACCACCAATAAAAAAAACAGACAATTATTAGCTGTGTTTATTTGGAATTTTGGATGTTTTGTTTTTGTATTTTTGGGCTGTGTTTTTGTGGATTTTCGAGCAAGTTTTCGAGTTTTTGATTTTTCATAATTTTTAATACGAAGTGATATTCTCTTGGATAATTTTTACTAGGAATTTATTCTGAATAATATCAGAAAAAGGTTTAGAAAAAATTATTAACCACTCAGACCTTACGTTTTATCTCTATTGTGCATTTTAATAAGTTTAATTACAAAACAATTGTACGTACTAAGCGATTTATCTTTCAGTTATAAAACTCACAATTTACAAGCTTCAAAGACGATAATGATGATGCAAAGATGTTTCTGTACTTAGCAAAAAATATTTCTCAGTTTCAGTATGGAGGACGCAGAACTGGATCCGTCGGAATTAGGCACCCATATATACTGGAAAGAAGCTTACACAAAGGAAATAAGCAACTTTGAGGGCCACGGTGACCCTGGAGATGTGTGGTTCGGTGAAGATATCGCTGTCCGGGTCATAAACTGGATATGCGAGTGCGGTATTGATAAGGACACTGCGATTATTGACTTAGGTTAGTATTTCTTTCTTTCTTCTTGCTAGGCTGGTTTCCACACTTAAGGCCCAAGACACGGAGCTGCCCGCGAAATTCAAATTTAATTTGGTTTTTCGCCATTTATAAACGAATACGACAAAGTCAAAATGATGAGTTTGACATGAGATACTCACAAATTAGTCATTATTTTGATTAATTTCTTAAACTGGATATTTTTACGTAAAGATTAGTATATAAACCTGTGAAGATGATACTGCCATTGGCGCAATTTGAATACCATAAGCCTACTTTGTCGTATTAGTTTACAAATTGCGAAAAACCATATTAAATTTGAATTTCGCGGGCAGACCCGTATCTTGGGCCTTGAATCAGTCATGCTTTGTTGTGTGTGATGCACCAATCCTTCCAATGTTACTCCAACCATCCTAGCTCTCTCCAGAAGCCTAGCAGGATTCCAAGGACTTCTCGAAGTGAGGCTGGGGATCCTAGATGGTTCTTGCGTTGGTCTGCTAAGCCTGTGCGTTCCTGGAGCATGTGCACTGGTGTTTTGATCTGCCTCCATGCAAGCCCTGCATAGAGGACTGTCGGTGACGCCTATAGTAAAAAGATGTTTGTTTAGTGGGCTGTGCCTTTAGGTTAGGATTATCACTAATGTTATGAATGCAAAAGTGTCTATCATTTGTATGTCACTTTCCAGGTCCTGAACTATAAATAAATAAATAAATAAATGAGAAATATACATAAGGATATCTTTACTAATATTATAAATGTGAAAAAGTGTTTGTTCCTCGGTTTGTCCTTCAATCACTCTACAACAGATACAGAATGATGTGATTTTTTGCATGGCTATAGTTGAGGACCTAGAGAGTGACATAGGCCATTTTTATCCTGGAAAATTGAAGAATTTCTGCAGGATTTTAAAAACTCCATCCACATGTATGAAGTTACAGACATCAGCCAGTATTTAAATAATACAAAACAAAGTGTATAGTACACCTCAAGCTCCAGGGCTCAGATGTGTGCAGGTTTTGCCAGGACTTGGTGGAGACACTGTTGCATCATTTGCTACTGCCCTGCTTTAATGCATAAACGTAGCATCCTTCTGGGGAAACATATAGTTCACCCAGAGGAGGCTACACTCATTCCAGCCAAGAAAATGCTGCTGTCCCGGGCGGCAACGAGTATCAGCAAGGAAACATATCATATTTGTAACACCATAGCACGTGTATTTTGGCAATAAAAAAAAAATAAAAAAAGAAATATGAATAGTGGCAAGCACAATAGATCGGCGACGGTCAACAGGGCCTCGTGACCTGCATAGCCACAACACAAGAAGATGGAGAAGAAGATGAAGTGTATAATATAGGCAATATAAATAATTTTGACGACCTCCCTGGCGCAGTGGTGAGCGCTGTGGTCTTATAACTGGGAGGTCTCGGGTTCGATTCCCGGCGGGGGCAATTTAAGAATTTATAATTTCTAAATTGTCTCTGGTCTGGTCTGGTGGAAGGCTTTGGCCGTGGCTAGTTACCACCCTACCGTCAAAGACGTGCCGCCAAGCGATTTAGCGTTCCGGCACGATGGCGTGTAGAAACCAATTAGGGGTATGGGTTGAATTTACACTGCTATACCCCTTCCAAGTTAGCCCCCTACCATCTTGGACTGCATCGTCACTTACCATCAGGTGAGATCGCAGTCAAGGGCTATCTTGTCATCGAATAAAAAAAAAAAACATTGCCGCGTCGCAGACATGATAAAAGAAAAAAAGTATGTAAATAATACAAAACAAAATGTATAATAAAGGCAATATCTCTTTTTACAGGTTGCGGCAATGGTTACACATTATTGGAACTGGCGAAGGAAGGTTTTACAAACTTACTCGGCGTAGATTACTGTGTAGAAGCGATCACTTTGGCTGAAAAAGTTGCTAAAAGTAATTTTCCTATACTGAAATTTCAGGTAAGAATTGGGAAGTTGAGAATTTTTATATGGATTTAAGGTTTACACACCTTTTTTTTTTTTTTTTTTTTTTTTTTTTTTTTTTTTTTTTTTTTGTGTTCCTCCCTTTTTTCCTCCGACAAGGTAATCGGAGACTGTTCTAGGTCGGTACTGAATATGGCTTTTTTTTTTTTTGCATATTTTCTTTTTGCTATACTTTCTGGTTAACTTACTACACATGGGTGCAGTTCGTATATTAACAAATTTAACAGACTAATAAAATACCTATTCAGAGGTTAAAACTTAAGTAACTTAAATGTTAGTAAAGTACTTTTTTTTTTTTTTTTTTTTTTTTTTTATTAATTTTTTTTTTTTTTTTTTTTTCATGTACTTATGTCAATTTCCGTCTTAAAAATTTTCTTCTTTTTTTTTTCTTTTTTTTTTTTTATACCTTTTTTTTTTTTTTTTCTATACCTTTTTTTTTTTTTTTTTTTTTTCATCATATTATAAACAGTGAAATCTTAAAAAGAGTACATAATATTTAATATTAATATGTAGTCTATTTACGTCTCATTTATTTCTCAGGATAAATTTTATTTGTAAGTGTATTTTAATTATGTTATGTTTTATTTTCTTTTATTATTACCTTTGCTATACGTGTGCAAAATTTGATAAATTTAGGTCTTGTTTCCGTTTCACTTATGAGTTTGTTTAAATTTTCAACTTTAACATTTATTCCTACTTCTATTTCTAAATCATTTCTTATCTTTTCAAAACGTGGGCAGTGTATTAATAAGTGTGCAGGGTGTTCTTCAGCTTCCGGGTTACATTTGCATGCTGGGCTATCTTTGATTTTGAACCTGTGTAGGTAGTGTGAAAATCCGCCGTGGCCCGTCAGAACCTGTACCATTATTGGATCGAATTTTGCCGCTCTGGTAATCTTGTATGCTTGTCGTACGTCTGGCATAAAAAGTTTCGTTGTACTAGCGGTCGTGCCGTTAGTATATCTTTGTTGCCACTGTTCTATTGAATCGGCCCTAAGTGTCCTCTTCACGTACGACAAAGGGCATGCCTTATAGTCAGCTGCTGTCCTCTTAAATAGTGCCGCCTGTTTTGCAAGGTAGTCCGCTCTCTCATTTCCTTCTACTCCTATATGGGCTTTAATCCAATAAAACCTTATTTGTCTTCCCTGATTCTGTAATATGGAGAGATTTTTCCTTATTGCATAGATTAGTGGATGACAGGAATGCTGGTTTTGCAACAGATCTAATGAGGATCTGGAATCACTTAGTATGCAGGCTTCCTTTTCCCCTCTTTTTACTATCAGGCTCACCGCCCTTTCCAAAGCATAAAGTTCAGCTTGAAAAACTGTGCAATATGGCTCCAGCTTGAGCTTCACTGATTGGATCTCTACATCATTTATCCATACCGATATCCCAGCACCTACCTTCCCTTCAATTTTACTACCATCGGTAAACAAAAGCAAACCTTTGACGTGATATTCCTCTTTTGTTTTAGGTTCTAAGTCACTGAGGCAAGTATAGTCCATATTGACTCTTTGTGCGGGATGTTCTGCTTCCAAGAAGCTGACTTTCAACTCTATATCCCGATCATCGGGAAGAAATAAGAAGGGCTTTCCTCTTTTGGTCTCATACAATATGGCTTGTTCCCTTATTCTGAGATCAAACGGAACCAGTCCCGCTAGTAAAATTGCAGAGTGCAGCGAGACTGTTCTATATGATCTGCAGATTTTTTGTGCAAACCCTCTCTGTATTGTATTGAGCTGCCTTATAATGCCTGTTTTATTTGCCACTGTTGCCCATACGCTTGCGGCGTACAAAACTATAGGTTCCACAACCGCAACGTATATCGTTCTCGTCACCTCAGGGTTTAGACCCCAATTTACTTTCGCTGCTCTAGCTAATTGCTTATAAATATTTAGCGCCTTTTTTGCTACGTTAGAAATATGTTTCTTAAAAGTTAATTTGGAATCTATAGTAAGTCCTAAAATTTTTATTTCTTCTACTAGTGCTATATTCTGCCCATTCATATTCAGCTGAGGGATATCGTATTTAATTTTTTTCGTTAGCAACATTGCATTAGTTTTCTGAGCTGCGAATTTTAATTTGTTATCGACTCCCCATTTACTAACGTAGTTTAGGGTTTTATTTGCATTATTTTGGATATAATCTGATGTTTCTCCTGAAAATACGAGGACGACGTCATCAGCAAAGGCTTGGCAGTAAACTCCCTGCTGGTTCATGGCATCTAATAATGGGTTCAGAACTAAGTTCCAGAATATCGGACCACCTATCGATCCCTGGACGCATCCCTTGGTCGTCTGTTTTGTACACTGCTCTCCAGCGTAGGTCACCTGTACCTTTCTGTTCTCCAGGTAACTGTCGATTAGAGATCTTAAATTGTAGGGGCATCTTTTCTCGATCAGTTGGTTTTGTATGGCCGGCCACCAAGCGCTGTCGAAGGCACCCTCTATGTCCAACGATATTAAGAGTACTATTTTCTTGTCTTTGATCTTTTCTCTTACATAATTTACTAGATCGTAGAGAGAGTCCTCCGTACAGCGCTGAGGGACAAAGCCATACTGCCTAGGATTTAGTTTAGGCAAAAGATGCCATTTAAGTCGCTCTACTAACACCTTCTCGAGAATTTTTCCAAGAATCGATAGGAGTCCGATCGGTCTATAGGACTTTGGATGATTGTAGTCCGACTTTCCTGGCTTCCTTAAGACTATAACTGTGGCGATTTTCCAAAGATCTGGAAAATGTGTCAATTGCAGACATTTATTGATAATACACAAGAAAATGTGAGGATCTTGGTTTATAGCCGCAGCACAAATGTCTGCTGTAAATCCGTCTGGTCCAGGTGCCTTCTTGGGATTAAAGCTCTTTATTACTTGAATAAGTTCGTTCATTGTAAAGGGTGGGTCATTAATTTCGCTTCCTTCATCTTTGCGTGCTATTACTACGTCTCTAATTTTTGTGTGCTCAGGCGAATCATCTTGAATATTATCGTCTGGAAAGAATGTGGTTGTGATGAAATTTACAGAGCCTGTGGGATCTAATGTTTTCCCATCTTTAATCATAGGCTTATCATCTGTTCTTTTACTTGTAAATTTTAGAACTCTATAAATCCCATCCCAAAGGCTCTCCTTATCCTGCTTCTCACAAAATTCTTTCCAACTATTTGTTTGGGCGTTTTTTACTTCTTCTTCATATTTTTCTTTAGCCTCAACATACTCCTTAATTACATATGATCGACGAGAAAGTGCCGCATTCTTTATCCTTCTTTTTTTCCTGGTCATGTCCCTTTTCAGGGATTCTAATTCGTGGTTCCACCAGGGAAGCTCGAAAACATTCTTTGATTTTTTCTTTGGGATTGCTTTTTCGCATGCTTTAGAGATGCAAGCCATATATTTTACCACTACTTCCTCTATTCCTTCTTTCGTGTCCAATTTATCTATGGATTCTTTACTTATATGAGCTTCATCTATTAACTCATTAAATGTTTTTTTGAAAATTTCCCACTTTGCTTTTTTTGTATTATACTTTCTTGTGGTATTATTTTTGAAGTTTTGTAGTTGTTTTTCTAATCTAATTGTATACGTTAGAGTGTTGTGATCAGAGCTAGTAAATCCCTTGTCGACCGCCCAGTCGTCTATCTTGTCCAGTATATCCACACCACAAGATGTGATGTCAACCCTGCTACTAAAAACTTTGCCATTTCTGATCGTTTCGAACGTAGGCTCATCTCCAACGTTTAAAATATAAAGATCGAATTCATTTAAAAAAGAGACTATTTCTTTTCCCCTTTTGTTTTCTTCGTAGCTTCCCCACCAAGTGCTCCATGCGTTAACATCTCCCCCAAGAATTACATTGTTCGGTTTTACTTTTTGTAATATTGTTTTTAAATGATTAAGGTAACCTTCCAAGGGTTGATCTGGTTCAAAATAGACTGAAATTAGGTGCACGACTCTTTTTTTTGTTTTAATAGCAACATAAGCAATATTTTCAGTTGTTACTGTGGGATCTTCGCTAATTGCAATCTTATCGTCGTGAACTATTATCGCGGCCTTAACGGGTTTACTTCTTCCCTGCGTCATTTGAACTATTCTTACTCCTGTATATTGTTTCAATATACCCTCACCGCCCACATAAGGTTCCTGTACTAAGGAGATGCCAACGCCTCTACACACCGATTCCTTAAGAAGTTCCTGCGTAGCTAACCGCTTCCTTTGAAGATTTGCCTGGGCTATCGCTATGTTCATTTCTTTTTGTACCTTAGCAATAGGATACACTGGACCGCGCTATTGTGTCCCATTTTTTTCTGATAGGGCATTCTCGGTCGAACGCGTTATGTTCAGTTCTCTCCATCTTTGCCATGTGACAGTTTCTGCAGCAAGCTATATCGTTGATCGCCCATGAGGGGCAGTCTGCTCGAAGGTGTAGACCTGCACAGTGGCTGCATCTATCGGTGGTTTCTTTACATAGCTTTCTGCTATGCCCAAATCCAAGACATCTGGTGCACTGCACCAATGGGGACTGATCATATACCAGGCAACGTTGCAAATCTATATGTACACGGCCTAGCGTAGTAAGATTTTGCCAAACCTTTGGCGAAACCTGCAAAACAATATGGCACTCATGTGGATTCCGGGCCTTGCGGCGATACTTAGGTACTACCCTGTAATCTTTTTCCTGTATGTCTTTTAAGGCTTCTCTATTTTGACTTTTTATTGAGGCCACTATCTCCTCATCAGTGTTATAGGCCAGTACGTTTTGTATCATAATAAGCGGATCTTTATTTTTCGCTTCGTCGATTTTTAGCTGGTCATTTCTTTCTAGTTTTTCTTTCAGTTGGGTTAGGTTGTCTTTTGATTCACAGCTAATAACGATTTTTTGATTTTTGGCTTTTCTAATCCTTTCAACCTTAACACCGGTAGTTCTAGCGTCCGCAGCTCCTCTTATCTTTTTAAGAACGTCCTCACTTGTATCTTTTTCGTCTTTAGACGACACTATGATTGTGTGGTTTGGTTGTGGAGTACCGGGTTTCGATTTAGCGCTCGCCACTATTTCCGCATAAGTGGCTTGCTTTTTATTTTCTTCCAAAATAGTCTCGATTTTGCTGCTGGTTTGCTGCAGCTGTTGCATCGTTGATTTAATGTCAGCTGGAAAAGGTAGTTGCTGCTGGTTGTTTCCTAATTGGTCCAAAACATCAAAAACAATCAGCTGCCTCAAGGACTTCACTTCTGTTAGGATTTCGTTTACAGAAGATCTTACATCAAACGTCTTTACTCCCTCCGCCAATTCAACAAGACGCCCTGCATATTCACGTTCTTTTCCGAGCAGTTGGGTTGTTGTTTGATTTCGCGCCTTTTCCAGTTGCAACTGGAGTGTCTGTCTTGACTCACTTAGGCGTAGTACGATCTCGTAAAGTGCCGCGAGGTTATTCGAGACAATTTCTTTACTTTCAGTTTTGGTGGTTTCTAATTGCTCCATTTGTGCCTTGGCTTCTTGATAAAGGCGGTTTGCCGTGGCGGGTAGGGCTGCTAGTGCTTGAAGAGTACCATCTCCAAAAGACGCTCTGCTGGACCGGCTAGTGTTTGCAGTAGGCGCATCGCTATCACTTGCGTCCGACTGTATTGCAAGCTCTGTGGCCCGTGTCAGAACCTTCTTCCTAATTGGTTCGTCTTTTTTAGTTTTGGTGTCTCTTTTCGCACGGCCTGAACTTAGTTGGGACATTTTTAGGTTTTGTGATAACGCTGTAAATTGAGTTCCGAGTAAATGGATATTAAAATTTTTAGTCGACCTCTTCTATGGAGGTGGACCTCTAGTCCATAAAATAGCCCAAGCGATGCCCTGTATGATAATCTTTTAACTGAGGAAGATTGCTTTTTGGTTTGAGAGATGTTGCACTAGGTGCGTAGGTAATACTGTAAGTAGGTATTTTTGTTCCAACTTAAACTAACTTCGGCCGAAACTACTCGGTCTAAACTGATTAACTTTAAATAGTACAGTTATAATTACAATATACTACAATGTAATACAATAATAATTACAATATAATGCAATATTTTATATTTATAATAATAATTGTCCTCTAGTCTATCGTTATTGCATCTCTTGAAAGTAATTGTTCGAGTACATCGCTCAGGAACGAAGGTAGGTACGTGTTGATATTTCACAAAAATCTTTATCAATTTCAAATGTAAACAATTTTAAAGTTATATTTTGAGTTTGTTGTGTACACCACTTTTAAAGTTTTAAGTGTCCAAAACAGCTGCTTCGATAGTACATTATTATGAACTACCTACTTTATTGTTATAAATTCATCACATCACAATAAGGTTAATAATTTTAAGTCGTAATTAGGATAGGAATTATTTGCGTAATCACAGAAATAGCCAGGCATATAGCAAATCCAGCAAGCGATCAAATTAAATCAATCGATGGAGTTAAGTAATGGACTTTCCGTGAGTGTCTTCCGATGATTCACTTTGAAAAGTATATGATGTTTTTTATTAATAAGGTCCAAATTTTATACACTTTATTTAAAAGTATTTATCTGTTTAGATAAACTGCACTTATATGTACACCTTCACTATATGACACGTAAGTATTTCTTCGTTTATCGATTTTTAAAATACGAGAAATGATGACATAGTACGTCAGCCGCGGCGGTTGCGAAGGAACCTTACACACCTTTGAAAACATTATGAAGAACTCAGGCGTGCAGGTTTCCTCAGGATTTTTGCCTTCACCGTTGAGCATGTAATATTTAGTTATGCACATAATTCAGAAAAAATTAATAAGTATTAAAAATTAAAATTAATTAAATAAGCTAATATTTAGTAGAATAGAACAGATAAAACATTTACAAATGAATTATGCCAACAGTAAGTTATTTTAATAAATAAATAAATTTAAACACATCCTACTATAATATTATAAATGTGAAAGTGTGGATGTTTGGATGTTTGTTACTCAATCACGCAAAAACGGCTGAACGGATTTGGATGAAATTTGGCATGCATATAGCCTTCGACATAGAAAAGAACATAGGCTACCTTTTATCCCGATTCCTTAAGTAGTTCCCGAGGGAAAATTGAAAATTGTTTAAGAGCTAAGCCGCGGGCAGACAGCTATGAAATTTGGTATGCATGTCACCTATGCTATGGAAAAGGACATGTACTTTCTATACCGATCTCAAATAGTTCCCGTGGTAAGATTAAAAATTGTTAACGAGCGAAGCTTTAGACCTAATTCTGAAGTCCACGCAGACAAAGTCGCGGACAGAAGCTACTACTACTACTAATTTTAATCCCGATCTCTCAAATTTTTTCCGTGGGAAAAGCATAAATAATTGCTGCACACCAATAATTTGTTAATAATAATAATATTATAAATGCGAAAATTTGTATGTTTGTTACTCAGTCACGTCGCAACGACTGAACCGATTTGGCTTAACTTTGGCACAAAGATAGATTATGGTCTAGAATAGGACATAGGCTACTTTTTATCCCGGGAAATAAGAGTGTTCCCGCGGGAATAAAAAACCTTAATCCACGCGGATGAAGTCGCGGGTATCAGCTAGTATTTAATAAGTAGAAGTTATTACACAGTTAATGAACTCCTTAATGACAAAGTTGCTTGGAACCTTCTGCCTTTGCTTCAGCTGTCCACAAGATAGATAAGCTACATATTGTAACATTTTTTGTTTTGAACTGCTGAGTTTCTCGCCGGCTCTTCTCAGCAGAATCAGCATTCTGAACCAGTAGGAGATTTTCGACTTGTCATAAGAGCCACAAGTTGGCCTACATGAAATAAATAATTGTGTATTTAAATTACAATCATCAAATTAGTAGGTTTCTTTATGGCATTCACATATTTACAATACATCCTATAAGATAATATTTTTTACAGGTATTTGATATAATAACTGGTGATGTCAAAGATCTAGGCAGTAAGTTTGGTCTAGTCCACGATAAAGGCACTTTCGACGCCATAAGTCTAAACCCTGAGAATGTAAATGGTTATAGGCAGAAATACATAGAACAAGTTGCTGAAATGCTCAGTGATAATGGTATGTAAAGTATTAAATTGTTTTTTCAAATTCAAATTCAAAATTTATTTATTTCATGTAGGCTAACTTGTAGCTCTTATGACACGTCATAAATCTATCACTGGTTTGAAATGCAGATTCTGCTGAGAAGAGCCGGTAAGAAACTCAGCAGTTGCTCTTTTCAAAAAAATTTTTTTTACAAAGCTATGCTATTGCTATGTATACAGTGCTTCCACAATAAAGCTTCAAAAATGCAAAAATGCATACGTAGGTACACCAATCCAACGCATATCAAGATGGGCAGTCAAAGCAGACCCATTTCCATTGGTGGCACCCGTTCACGAGCATGACGCATGATCCAGCCGTTGCTTTGCTCAACCATATTTGAGGGAACGTAACAACCCGCACCACACAACACCACCACACCACCACCACACCACCACCACCACACACCACACCACCACAGAAATGTTTTGGTTTGTTGATCACATGGACCGTTCTATAGAACAAAGTCTCATCTGCTAAATTCATAACTTGAGATTTGAGTCTTGCAGATGTGACTTTTAAGGCTCAAATTTCAAGTTATGAATTTAGCAGATGACTTTGTACTACGGAATGGTCGACTGTCCGTTTGGAGTAACAGATCTCTATGATTTTTTGATGACCTCCCTGGCACAGTGGTGAGCACTGTGGTCTTATAACAGGTTGTTTTCGGGTTTGATTCCCTACGGGGGCGATTTGGGAATTCATAATTTCTGAATTGTCTCTGGTCCGGTCTGGTGGAAGGCTTTGGTCGTGGCTAGTTACCACCCATCCGTCAAAGACGGGCCGCCAAGCAATTTAGCGTTCCGGCACGATGTAGAAACCAACTAGGGGTATGGGTTGAATGTACACTGCCATACCCCTTTCAAGTTAGCCTGCTACCATCTTAGTCCGCATAGTCACTTACCATCAGGTGAGATTGCAGTCAAGGACTATCTTGTCATCAAATGAAAAGGAAAATGATTTAGATTCCAGGGTTAATGAACGAAACTGATATATTCCAATTTCTAAGTCCTGAACTACTTGCATTTATAGTAATAAGACTTATAAATATTGTGTGTTTACCCAGTATACATGGATAGGTTTTCTGTTTCAGGTCTATTCGTAATAACTTCCTGCAACTGGACGGAAACTGAGCTGATGAGGCAATTTTCGGAAAAAATGAAGATGAAATGCGTAATACCAACGCCGCAGTTCAAATTCGGCGGGAAGATTGGCAGTGTTGTGTCGTCTGTAGTCTTTGAAAAGATATAGATAAAATAAATTATTTGTTTGTAATCTATGGTTTTATTGTTGAATTGACTAGGTATGTAATAGAATTTGCTAAGACAGTGTTGTATGGTGGCAAATTATCGAATTTTGTTTTAAACGATGATGTAAATGATTTTAGTTCATTTGAATGTAAGACTTCACAGGAATGCGGAATTTTTACTTGGTCGATTGAATTGAAATATAAAATAGTAAAAACAAAATATACTTGGTTGCAGATTCTATTACATACCTATTCTATGCAATTTATCAACCGAATGAAGCTTGAGCTTGTAGTGAATTTTATATGGGTGAATTGCACTTGTCCGTGTAGATAATAGATATCTGTCTGTCAGAGCCTCTTTCCATTATAGCCACAATTATAGCGGCAGTAGTTCCAATTTTGTCCACCTGCACAGATAAGTTGGTGACACTGTAGACAAAGAAGAATTATTTATTTCATGTTGGCCAACCTGTAGCTCTTATGACACGTCGAGACTCTACCACCGGTTCGGAATGCTGCATGAATGCTGATTCTGCTGAGAAGAGCCGACAAATGATGGAACAGAAAGGCGGTGGGTAACTACAGGATATCGGGTACCTATAGCATACATAAATAGACCGGCCATTGATTTCAAATCGGGCGCGTGATTCACAAATCAGTCTGGTGAAAGACGTTGGCCACGGCTAGTTACAACTTTACCGACATAATACTAACTGATTCCTTAAAGGTATAGTGGTAGCTGATACTCCGGGTCAATATACAGGAAACTTTTTATCCTGATAAACAGTAAGGTTTATCCGGGATAGGGGATGAAAGTTTTTGTTGATTTTTCTCCATAACTTCGTCAAATCTGAACTAAATTTGATAATTCTTTTTTTATTATAAATTGTGTACTATTACAAATATTTTGCCCAATTTTGGTGAAGATCTACTAAATGTTATCGGAGATAGAGGACAAAACTTCTCGGAGATAACAAGTCACTCTAAACTTTTTCCACGCGGACGAAGTCGCGGAAGTCACTGATATACTTGTATTTAAGTAATTTGCATTTGTTTTAGTTTTTTTTAAACAAAGAAAAGTGAATGCAACTAAAATCGATTCCGTGTTTATGATATAAGGTCATTTACTTTCAAAACACGAGTGCGAGGCCGGCCGGGCCTTTTCCTTGTCAATGCACCTGCCATAGATCACACAGACGCAGATGGGAGAGTTGAAACATAGCTTCAGTAGCCCTACTGTATACCTACGACCTACCTACTACTATACTAATGAATTAAGATTTATTAATCTTATATATACAAGGTGTTAGTTAATGTCCCTATCCTACCGAAACCCATAAGTTGGGGTCGGTGTATAGATACATGAAAAAATATCATGAGACGTGTAGCTCATATCCTGGCCAAGTTATGAGGACTTCAAAAATTCACCATAAATGTTTAGGTGGCAACCTTTAAAACAGCTGATTCAATGGCAATGAACTGCCAACGATAAAACTATGAATGGATGTTTGTAGGCCTACAACGTACTACTTGCTATGCTATAACGTTGCGATAAAATATTCCAGATGCGATACCTAACCATTAATCGGCATGCAATTAAATCTGTAAACCTGTAGTATTGTTCAGTAGAGTGAAAACCGATTAGAAATCTCGTATTTTTGCAAGAATATTCCCGACTACTTTCGGACTCCATAAGTTAAAGTCCGTACCTACGTAATCCATAAAGTGACTGCCGCCTCTTTATTTGCAGGTAATTAATATCTCGCGTCGTGGTTTTGATTAACAATGACTGTATGTGAATGAACGAATGAATGTGTGTGATATTTTTAATAATAAATCAATTGCAAAACGATACAATAATTATTATTATCGCTTGCAGTACAGTGCAAGCATAGTACTAGCATTTGTAGTCGAAAGCGAGCGGTGTCCGGCGTAGTGATTTGCACCGGCGGCGCGGAGAAGTGATTTTTCACCGGAGAATCACCGGTGACTCTCCGGTGAAACTAATCGGTGTTTAACCGATTATTATTGAATCATAACTCAAGTAATTTAATTTAAATAAAAAGAAGTTTGTTGAGGAACATTGTTAATTATTAACTTAATAACATTTATTCAAATACAATTACTTTATCATTATTTCCTACCTCCTTAAATAATAATTATCATAATAAAGTAAAATATTTTTTTTCTTAATATTTTTTTTATTTAAAACCTTTACAATACATCTAATATCATTTTGAGTTCACACAATATCGATGCGCTTAAAATTCCTGTGCATTGTACTAGAACATTAACAGTCAATAACATTTTAATTGATGCTAAATCTGTATTCGAATTCACCGGAGATCTCCGATGAATCTTCGGAGAATGGCAAATCACCGGTGATTTTCACCGGTGCTCGAAATTCCCCGCTCTAGTTCCGGCCCCTTCCAAAGCCGCGTACGTGCTTTGAATATTAAATAGGTACGTCGAACACCGTAAGGGCGAGCCCTCACTGGAGTGCGACATCGCGTTGTAAAAATCATAGACGTAGCGACCACAACGCACCGTGGAAATGTCCGCTGTGCACCGTAAAAACGGATGATTGATTAATTGATCAAGATGATTAATTACGATATCGATTATCTGATTTACTTGATTCAGGATTGTCCTGTCCTTTGGGAGAAACCAACGGAAGATTGATGCGTCTTAAGCCAAGCAGAAGTAGTACTTAGTGCGGTCCATGTCTCATTAGAAACTAAACTAATGGACAGAGTTTTCTCGTACTATGTCCTATGCGATGTAATTTTTCGTTGCGCAAACGCAACCGCAAGTCTTGCTTGTAGCCTCGCCTTTACCTCGAGCGGCGCGGTCAAAGTCATTCTTGGAATTACTACTACGGAAAGGGATTTATGTGGCGTATTGTTATTATGTCTTCAGTTAGGGTTTCCAAAATGTTTTTTTGTTAATTAATTAATTAATTTTGTATGAAAGTTTTTGATAATTAATTTTCACTTTTTACCACCGCCATTGTGTTTATGGGGTCAAAGTGCATGGGTGGTTGCTGGTAAGTTATACACATTAACAAACACCTTGTATATGTATATATATATATATATAAATGAATCCCTATTTCCTTGGTCATCGCATCACGCGTGAACGGCTGGACCGATTTCGCTAATTCTTTTTTTATTGTGTTTGTTATTGTTAGGAGAAGGTTCTTATGAAAGAAAAAATTAAGAAAATTGCGCGGAAAATTAGAAAATTTAAGAAATATTAACCACCATATTAAATTATTTCTAATGTAACCGCTTTTACAATTCAAACTTTTTTGATGTAACCTTATGGCGTTTGACATAACATTGACGGAATGCGTGCTGCCAATTTCGTCAAAGAGGATGTAAAAAAACTTAAGACAGGACAACGTCTGTCGAGTCCGCTAGTATACAAAAAAAAAGACGTGTGGCACTCGGGGACTGCCGTGGGAAAGCTATTGCATAGCATTTTTAGAAAAAATCCACTTTAAACTTCTCGAACGTTAAAACGTAATTGTAGCGGACCATGGGGCCATATACAAAATCCATGTCGATAAACCCTCGGCGGGCCGAAGCTTCTGTTGCAGTCATTATTCGTTGCGGCATTTGAATGCAGGAATGTTATTTATCTAATATAACATAACTGCATGTAATAGATTACCTTTTGTACTTTCAACTTTAAGAACTTACTTTTTGCAGTCTATACTTAATATAAATCCGTCTATACTTGTCTATATCTATACTTGTAATAAAACTGTAACGGGATGAATTCTGCACATTAATTATTTCGAAAATTTGATTCGGAGGATGCTTTATTGTCGATACTGAGCACCAAACAATTTTTTTATTTTTTTGTCTGTCTGTCTGTACGCGCATCACGCGAAAAGTACGGAACGGATTTGAATGAAATTTGGTATATATTTGGTAATAGTGGTAGCTGATACTCCAGGTCAATTTATAGGATACTTTTTATCCGTCAAAGACGTGCCGCCAAGCGATTTAGTGTTCCGGCACGATGGCGTGTAGAAACCAATTAGGGGTATGGGTTGAATGTACACTGCAATACCCATTCCAAGTTAGCCCGCTACCATCTTAGACTTCATCGTCACTTAACATCAGGTGAGATCGCAGTTAAGGGCTATCTTGTCATCGCATAAAAAAAAAACAATAAGGTTCATCCGGGATCGAGGATGAAAGTTTTTGTTGATTTTGCTCCATAACTTCGTCAAATCTTAACCGAATTTGATAATTCTTTTTTTATTATAAATTGTGTACTATTAGAAATATTTTGTCCAATTTTGGTGAAGATCTACTAAATATTATCGGAGATAGAGGACATAACTTCTCGCGGATAGTAGCAAGTTACTCTAAACTTTTTCCACGCGGACGAAGTCGCGGGCATTAACTACAGGTAAGCTAGTATATCTACAGGTACAAACGAAGTTTAATCTGATAAATTAAATTGTATGATATATGTGATAACTACGACAAGTACCCACTTGAAGATTATTGACAATGTTTTTATAACACTCCAAAGAAATTAGTTCAACTTAATTGAATTACCTTTGTGCACACAGTTGTGCACTATAATGTCTCCCGCTGAGATAGCTATCTCCGTGGAGATTAGCCATCCTAAGTAGATAAGTACTAAGTTAAAGATAAAGATATTTTTATTTGCTCGAATATGGGTACAAAATCTTGAACAAAATACGAGTAGATATAAATAATTGTGATGTCATTTCCAAACATATTCTTCCATTCTGGCGTGCATAAATTAATATTATTGTACACTAGCTGTGCCCGTGACTTCGTTCGCGTGGAATAGTGACTTTTCGGGCAGCATATTTTGAATTACATATACCGTCGACGCTCAGGCGCGAGGCGTGTAGTACGTACTCTGTACGTTAAAAATGTTCGCCGTGATTCTTTAAATTGACATAACTTTTTTATTTATGAACCGATTGACATGAAATAAACACTAAATGTTAAGTGAAGCTTACTATAATATTTTAGTGAAAACCGTATCTAAATCGAATAAGCCGTTTCTGATATTAGCGTGCACAAACACACAGGCAAACAGACAAACAGACAAAAAAAAATTAATTACAATTTCGGGTTCGGCATCGATATAATAACAACCTCTGCTACTTTTTTTTATATATTTCCATTGTACAGACACCACTTTTCTACAAATTTATTATATGTACATAGATTTATTCTAAAAAATTTAAATAAAAAAAAAGATATTTATTATACTTATATAACTATGCTACATATTTAATTGTAGGTACATAGTGCACTTTCGCAATAACAATTTAAGTGGGAATTAGTTATGTTGATAAGATATTACAAAATCACAATTCGATTGTATAAATATTATTTATATTATAGCTGATAAGATGTTACTTCTAGATATACTAGCCGGTATTTACGACTTCCCGCGAGGATTTTGAGTTTTAAAATGATTTTTTTTCTTTATTCGATGACAATGGTAAGTGACGATACAGTCTAATATGGTAGCGGGCTAACTTGGAAGGGGTATGGCAGTGTAGGTACATTCAACCCATACCCCTAATTTGTTCTACCCGCCATCATGCCGGAACGCTAAATCGCTAAACCCGCCGGCGATTGAACCCGAGACCTCCCAGTTATAAGAACACTGCGCTCACCACTGCGTCAAAGAGGTCGTCATTATCGAAATTGTAACAGACAAGACATACTTTCGTATTTGTGATATTTGTTGTTTGTTGGATATTAGATTTGAAGGTCAAGTTATCAATCAGATAAACACTTGAAAAAATAATCATTGTTATTGAAGGACCTTTTTTACAGCACTATTAACAAAGGTTAATGACGTTATAGGGTGTAAGTCCACGTTAACGAAAAACTTGTGATTAGGTTACACTAAAGACAGTGTGTAACAATGACCTTAATGGTAAATCTTCGATGCATTTGATATTTACAGCAATAGGTAGATCAATTTTTACCAAAAAAGGCATCTACATCATATTTCCAAAGGACAATACTGAGTGGAAACATAATCAAATCAAAATCAAAATTTATTTATTTCATGTAGGCCAACTTGTAACTCTTATGACACGTCATAAATCTACCACCGGTTCGGAATGAATGCTGAGAAGAACCGGCAAGAAACTCAGCAGTTGCTCTTTTCAAAAAAAAAAAAAAAATTTTTTTTACAATGGTTAACAAAACTATGCTATGCACACAGTGTTTCCACAAAGAAGCTTCAAAAATGCACACCTACCACAACCTAACACATGTTAACATGGGCAGACACAAAGCAGACCCATTCCCGTTGGCGGCACCCGTTCACGAGCATGACGCATGATCCAGTCATTGCTTCGCTCAACCATATTTGAGGGAACGTAACAACCCGCACCACACGACACCACCATAAAATAATTAAAGTTTGACAAAAAAGTTCTGTCTGGTGGGAGGCTTTGGCCGTGGCTAGTTACCAACCTACCGTTAAAGACGTGCCGCCAAGCGATTTAGCGTTCCGGTGCGATGGCGTGTACATACTGATTAGGGATATGGGTTGAATGTGCACTGCCATACCCCTTCCAAGTTAGCCCGCTACCATTTTTTTTCTGACATTCTGTAACACTGTTAACAATCGTTATGACGGTACGGAACCCTATATGTGCCAGTCCAACTCGCGCTTGGCCGGTTTTTTTGTCCTTTCTCAACACAACGCGTGTCCTTGAATGTCCGAATGGAACGGTGCGCTCTACATCCTGATAAACCAGTTACGGTGACGAAATTAATTATTAGTCATTAATATATTATATTTAAATATTGTTGCTCGCTAGCAGCTGCCTAGCTAGCTTTCGGGAATTTATAATTTCTGAATTGTCTCTGGGAGCTGATTCTGTAACTCAGTGCCTATCAAAAAATGAAAGCCACTGACATAAATTTTAAGCTATTTCATAGCTTCTATCGCGGGCCTTGAGCGTGGAGACCGAATCCAGAAATTCCGTAACGAAAATAACCTGACACGGGACTCCTCCCACCGCTAGATGGCGTTGATAAAAAATGCTATGCAATAGCTTTACCGTGGCAGTCCCCGAGTGCCGCACGTCTTTTTTTATCCATTGAAGGTTTACTATGAAATAGAAAATGACATTTCTCTTCAAAACTTTAATGAATAAAAAATGCCTATCGTCGTTGATAGGCACCGAGTTACAGAATCAGGGGGCTGGTCTGGTTTGGCCGTGGCTAGTTACCACCCTATCGTCAAAGACGTGGCGCCAAGCGATCTAGCGTTCCGACACGATGTGCGAGAAGAAACCGATTACGGGTATGAATGTACACTGCCATACTACTTCGACTGCATTGTCACTTACCGTCAGGTGAGATAGCAGTCAAGCTCTATCTTATCATCAAATAAAAAAAAAAAAAATCCGGTTTATAGTTATGTCCCTAGGAATATAAGTAACTACGTATATTAGTAGGGTGGCAGACCCAATTATGGGCACTTTAAGAGTTTATCTTATTTCAAATATGTTTTTTAAGTATAAATTTAACCAAATTCTATAAATCACTGTATTCATAAGGTTACTTGTTTAATAAAATATATAATTAAAGAAGATATTGAAATTTTTTTGTTTAAATCAACTAGAATTTTAAATAAGATTGAAAAATGACCCAGTCCCCAATTATTCGCACATTTGTTACCAGTTATGGGCACAAAATTATCCAATTATCAACACTCAGATTTTAATAGAGTTTAAGGGAAATATATAACGCTAGGCTACCTACGGAAGTCTTTTAGAATATAGATTTTATTACGAAATAATATACGGAAATTCTTGTAGTAACTGTAGGTGACTTAATTTTTTTATATTTATTATATTTAAAACAAACACCCTTACATATTTAATAAGAAAACGTAAACATAGTCTTTATCAAGCGACAGACGTCCACAGCTGAAAAAAGGTCTCTTATATGGACTTCCACAGGCCTCGGTCTTACGCTTCCTGAATCCAGCGGCTCTCTGCGACTCGTTTGATGTCGTCGGTCCACCTAGCTTCCCGGTACGGGATCGCTACTTCAACACCATGGTATCCCATCGACCATCAGCTCTTCGAACTATATGCCCGCCCATTTCCACTTCAGTTTCGCTTAGCTATGTCCGTGACTTTGATTCTCTTACAGATATCTTCATTTCTGATATGATCTCGCAGGGATACTCCGAGCATAGCTCTCTCCATCGTCCGCTGAATGATTTTTGTTTCGTGATAAATAACTGCCCATAGAACTTCTCAACCTCTCTCCATACCTCAGGTGGAGAAGAAACGTGACAGCCTAGGCCAGTTTTCAGCCGCGTCAGCTGGCTCTGTCCGATAGATAGATCTCTCACGGACACTTTGGAATGGAACTTCTGTTCCACTAGATGGTATCTTTAATACACGGGGTATTCAAGGCCCGCAGGTCGCGAGTTCTTTTCTTAGAGATCTGCCTATTAACCTACCAGTAGGCATCCGCGTCTGCTGACGACTGAAGTCTTATCTCTTGTCTGTCTTCCATCAGTTTGAGAGTAAGGTCAGAGAACTTCTTGGTCCTTTTCGTGTGATGGGTCTTAAAGAATTTAGATTCCAGAGTATGGACAGTTTACACACACTTGTTAAGATCGTCTACAGACTCCCAGTCTGCTAGGGAATCGAATCGCTTCGGAGTGTTAATAAACAGGAAAATCTCCAAATTTTGTAACCAGATACTGACACCCCTTGTTTTGCAATGAAATAACGGGAAAGTTTCATTTACTTTTTGAATTAGTAACTAATAATACTTAGAAAATCAATTGAAAACAATTATATTATTAAAACTCAAATAAAACTACAGTTAAATCATTATTAAGTAAGTACTGACCCTTAACGTCGATAAGTCAAAATGGCCGAAAAACTTCGGGAACTCCAGAACGATATCTTTCAACTACGATACTGACGTCATTTTAAAACTTTCCAGATTAGAAAGGTTTCGATTGTGAAAAATATGAATTCCCCTAAAAATTTTTAATCTGAAAATTTAAAAACCACAATCAGAAACTTATATTTTAATATTTTTTGCCAAAGTGTGAATAAACTGGTGCAGTGCTAGCTATTGGGTTGGTCACCCTACTTACCTAATTGTTTTCTTATTTTATTTACTTACCTATGGAAAAATCAAGTTAGTAAGAAAACGTTCTTACCTATCTAAAAAAAAAAATGAAAAAGAACAATATTGTTTATGGTTCAAAATAACTTTCCCGCTCTTTTGAAATGTCAACATTGCGGAACGTCTGCGTTTAAATGTCAAGGTCAAGTGGCGATCTTTTGACATTTTATCGCAAATCGCGACATTTGAATCGAAGCGAAACATAATATATATAACTTGTTTTATATTTATAGAATATTTATTTACTAGTTTTCACCTGCGACTTCGTCTGCATGGAGTTAGGTTTTAAAAATCCCGCGGGAATACCTTGCTTTTCGGGATATAAAATATAGGTAGCCTAGGTCCTCAACTAAGTATATATCCAAAAAATCACGTCGATCGTATACGTATTAATTCTTTTAAACACATACCTAACTAAACTTTATATATAACAAAGTCGGGCTTGTTCGAGCACTTATAGCTCTAGAACGGCTGGACCGATTTTCATGGTTTTTGATTTGTTGTCTCCGTCCCGAATCACAATCACAAAGGAAAAATTTACGAAAAAAAAAAAATTTCTCATACATTTTGTATTTAACGGGAATTTTGATGGCAAGGAAAGTGACCTTTTACCCGGAAAACAGTAACCTAAGTCACGCAGACGAAAGTCGCGGGCAAAATCTAGATTACAGCGTCAAAATCGCAAAATAATATTTTTATTATCTGTTTTTTATATGTTTTTTTATATAATAAAATTACAATGAAGTGGGTTTGAAATATAGTCACTTATTTTGCAATGAAAATGTCAGAATAGGCCCTAGGTACGCCTATTTGTTAGGAAAGTGAAAGGATATTAAAGGTCAAATTAACTGTGCAAAATATTTAGAGGTTATTAGGAGGTCTTAGGTCAAATATAGTTACCTATTTATTAAGTGAAATGACATAAGTTGACCTTGAGGTCAGAATTCAGAATCGAACAATCGAGAATTCTCTCTCTCTCTTTATCAACTGATAGACTTCCACTGTTGGACTTAATAAATTAATAAATAAATAAATAATAAATTTATTTGCAAAATTGTGGGTACTAATAATAGATCATACATTGATTAAAATCCTTACACAATCTACTGTCACCGACAGTGTGCAAATATTCAAGAATAATTATTATATATAGAATTATAATTAAACTATAGTCTAGTAATGTCTCTTGCATGAACCTACACAGGTCTCGGTCTTGCGCCGCATGAATCCGGCGGCTCCCTGCGACTCGTTTGATTAAGAAATAACTCCTAAGAAGGAGTTGACCTCGTTATGGTTTGCTTGGAGTATCCCTGCGAGATCAAATCAGAAATGAGGAGATCCGTAGGAGAACCAGAGTCACCGACATAGCTCAGCGAGTCGCGAAACTGAAGTGGAAATGGGCGGGGCACATAGTTCGAAGAGCTGATGGTCGATGGGGTCCCAAGGTGCTGGAGTGGCGACCCCGCACCGGGAAGCGCAGTGTTGGCAGACCCCCCACTAGGTGGACCGACGAAATCTAAGTACCTATTAGATTTGTAAATAATATGACTTAGTTAATTAGGTACCACATTTGTTAAATGGTTTCATTTTTAAATAAGTAAATAAATATTTTAATGAAAGAATAATAATAATTAGAAACCTATCAAATTTAAACCGGTAATGAGTTATCATTGAATGACTCCAAATTGAACCTGTTTCACATTTTTGTAGATATAAAGAATCATTATTGTTTCTTTCCTAAAACTTGGATCGATAGTAATATACCTACAAAATACACATTGTATTACCGTCGCTGTAGTCCGAACTGACCTCCCTGGCGCAGTGGTGAGCGCTGTGGTCTTATAACTGGGAGGTCTCGGGTTCAATCCCCGGCGGGGGCAATTTGGGAATTTATATTTTCTGAATTGACTGGTCTGGTCTGGTGGGAGGCTTTGGCCGTGGCTCGTTACCACCCTACTGTTAGATGTGCCGCCAAGGGATTTAGCGTTCCGGCGCGATGGCGTGTAGAAACCGACTAATGTACACTGCCATACCCCTTCCAAGTTAGCCCGCTACAATCTTAGACTACATCGTCACTTACCATCAGGTGAAGGATCTTGTCATCGAATAAAAAAAATCCGGTTAGTGTATTCATCGCCTAATTTAGGTTAATGGTTGACATGTCCTACTGGACCAAGAGGTCTCGGGTTCGATTTCCAGGTCAGGCCAAAAAACGGATTGGGGCTTTCTGTTAAGAAAAAAAATATATCAGCGTACCTACAATAGATATAGAAGATTTTTTTTATTCGATGACAAGATAGCCCTTGACTGCGATCTCACCTGGTGGTAAGTGACGATGCGGTCTAAGATGGTAGCGGGCTAAATTGGAAGGGGTATAGCAGTGTAAATTCAACCTATACCCCTTATCGGTTTCTACACGCCACCGTGCCGGAACGGTAAATCGCTTGGCGGCACGTCTTTGACGGTAGGGTGGTAACTAGCCACGGCCAAAGCCTCCCACCAGACCAGACCAGAGACAATTTAGAAATTATAAATTCCTAAACTGCCCCCGCCGGGAATCGAACCCGAGACCTCCCAGTTATAAGACCACAGCGCACACCACTGCGCCAGGGAGGTCGTCAAAGATGAGTTGGTAAGTTTTAACCGAAAGTGATTTTGGGATGTGGCAATAAAATTATGGATGTGGTAATAATTGTAATGCGGTGGGGAAACCTGTTAGACGGCGTTCCTGAGGCGAGCGTGTTGTAATGTTATGCATTTTTATAATCAACGATCGCATTAGGACCATAATTGGTTAACTTTAAATACTGGTTCTAAAAGATCAATTAAAGAAGCATCTTCATACCCGTTTCCTTAGAATAAAGCAGGGGTGACCAACCGATCGATCGCGGCACGACTTTTTAAGCTATTGCATAGCTTCTATCGCGGGCCAGCATGGAGACCGAATCCAGAAATTCCGTAACGAAAATAACCTGACACGGGACTCCTCTCACGGTGCGCCGCTAGATGACGTTGATAAAAAATGCTATGCAATAGCTTTACCGCGGCAGTCCCCGAGTGCCACACGTCTTTTTTTTTTTTTTGAAAAAAATATAAGCCAACCTGAAGTTGACTAATATTGTCCTGTCCCAAATAAGCGGAAAGCTTGTGCTAGGAGTGGGTACGACAATAGTGCAACGGGTGGGATTCGACCCTGCGACCTTACAGTTTTCAGTTCACACCTTTAACCGTTGGGCTATTGAGGCTTTGCAAATCTGGCGGAAGATGCCCAGGCGCTATGCTCACACTGATATTATGAAAAAGTAGTTAGTAACTAGTTACTAAGTTTGTCTTGTTATAGGTACTTAGATCGAGCCATTTTGCTCTAAACTGTTGTTAAACAGCTGATCGGCACGCATATGGAAGTTTAAAACATTGCTCTTTTTGCAAACACAGTTCGCGGAAGCCAGTACGCAGTTTATATCAATCGTATTATCGTATCAATGTCGTATACTAGAGGTAGTCGTATAGATTAAAAGACATACCTACCTTGTGCAAAAAGATGGCGCCAAATTACTCATCATGAATCATAGACAATGGCGGATTAGTTAAGTTGTCTTTTTTTTTCGTTTTAAAATTATATTTACAAAATTATCGACGGCGAGTTTATTATTTAGAAAATAAAGCTTCAACAAATATGTAATTCCTATTTTACATTGTAGTGATTGTGGTATTTACCTATTTTAATTTTCATCAAAATAAACAAAACTTTTGAATTTGATTAGAACTCAGATGAAATACACGATTAGAATACAGTGAATGTATTCTACACTTTTTTTTTCCGACCCATCGACTTTTCAGTTTTCAGTCCGAACCTTTAAAATATGGACTATTGAGGCTTTCAAAAGGCATACCTATGCAGACCATTTTTCAGTACAGGCTATAGCTATACCAGTACAATTCGGTCGCGTCGGACGTAACAGGTTTCTTAATGTTTTCGCCACTGAATTTTTTTTTTTATTTTTATTTATTTATACATCTACCTACTTAAAATTACTTAGGAATGAAAATGCATTCTCGCGGTAGTATGCAATGAGCTTTATTGTCTAAATTACTAACCTTGACCTAAGGTTTCACGATTTCTAATTCAGCGGTTACATATTATAACCAGATATTAAGAAGGCCATTTGATCGTAAAAATAAAAAAAAAAACTACAAAATTAAACATAATCAATATTATATTTATTTATAAGGAACGTAAATAATTAAAGAATCTCATTCAGTACATAATAATAATAATCATAAATCACTAAAAATTTAAGTACAATTCATTTTATTATGCAATAAGTAATAATTACTTACTTAATATAATAATATTGCTAATTTGCATAAAACTAATTAATTTTTTAAACAATTTCAATAAAAATTTGAACCAAAACTATGCAGCTAATTTACTTATACACGATCTCTAAACAAAAAATGACATTTTTTTTCTAAAGAATATTAGCCAAGCTGAAGTTAACTAATATCCTCCTATTCTCTCCAAATAAGCGGAAAAGCTTGTGCTAGGAGTGGATACGACAATAGTGCAACGGGTGGGGTTCGAACCTGCGACCTTACAGTTTTCAATCCGAACCTTTAACCGTTGGGCTATTGGGCTATTGAAATTGACAGCTCTATTAATACTCTTTTTCCACAAGGACCATAATAAATAACACGATTTTTTAGATTTGTCAAATTAGTTTGGAGATCGTCTAAAAGAGAATTACTCAGTGCAATTGACTTGAATATATTTTTTTATTTACAAATGTGAAGGGCCCCACCCCACATCATCGAACTATAAACGCTTAGAAGCACAATATTCGATGTGGTTATAAGCCATTTTTAGTAAGCCTTTAAAGGCCAACTAAAATTTACGTAGGGAATAATGTGAAAAGGATAGCTTAATGTTGCAAGAGATCACGAATAAGGCGATATTTCGACACCTGAAAGGAAAAACATCGTAACCGACTTTTTAGCGATTTTGAGTTATAATCAATCGTGAGCATTATGATTGTAATTCAAAATCACTTAACAGTGAGATACTGTGTTTTTCCTTGCAGGCTAACTAGCATGGGCAGGAGATAAAAATTTTATCCCCCGATTTTATCCACCGACAGGGTATAAAATTATCTTCTTCCTATGCTAAAGCATAGCGACAGAGGAGAAGGCGAAGTATATTCCTATAAGTATATCCACTGAGTGTTATTTCCACCGCTGTGCCCATGCTCGACGGGTGGATAAAACTATGCGAGGGTATAAACATTTTATCCTTTTCCCGGGGATAAAATTTCTCCCGCCTATGCTAGCCCTGCTGGTGTCGATTTATTGCCTGTCTGATCTTTATCTATTGCATGCTCTAATTTTTAACTAAAACATTTTGAAACATTAATTAACATTCTAACTTAATTATAATGTACAACACTAGACTAGTCCCAAACTTCGATCTAATTAACGATCTAACCTATCTAACACTATATCGATCTGTATCTCTCGATATCGATCCCAATTTCAATCTTCGATGTACAGATTGGAAATTGAAATTTTAACCAGATACGTAACAAACTGTAGGTAAAGTTGTATTTAACTATGCCAATTGATAAAACATATTGCAATCTTAAAATTCGTGGATTAGAATTAATATTGACACATTTTATAAAATATTGGGATGAATTTTTCGGTGTTAAATCTGTATAATCTGGATAAGATAGGTCATTCGTTTGCCGTAAATCGATAGTAGGGTAGCATGAGATACAATTTTGACTTTGATTAAATATAATATAATAAAGTGTAAAATAAAGATACAATAATAAAATGGCGCTATTTCATTTGAACTGAAAATCCTAATTTGATAGGTAATATAATTTTTTAACCTTCATTTAGGGTCACTAAACTTCTAGTTTAGTTAATTTTGTCATGCAACGAATTAGCGCCTCTAAAAAACTAAAATGACTATTTTAATTGTATTATTTATAGTGCTTTTTACAAAAATCAACAGTGGTTTTTAAAAGATTGTCTTTTTTGAATTTGCGTATTCAGGTACGTTTACCAAAACATTACATGATATTCTTTCAATAAAAAAAAATTCATGTCTTAAATATCGTCGCTCAAATTCATTAATGGTACAATTCAAAATATATACAGTTTCGAGTAATTGAAAGTCAAAGTTTTAAGTTGACAGCTAAGATCATATTCTAGCAGATTATGTAGTTTCCTGTCAATTAGAACCAAAATTTGACTTGTACCGTTAGTGTTAACTCAAATCCCCTGATTTTGGAAATGTTCCACTAATGAATTTGACCGACGATATATAAGTCTGTCAAATAAATGTATACTTTGAAATATTTACACAAAAAATTCCAATAGATATGAGCCATATTGTACCTAATTCTTGCAAACAATGTAATTATTTTGTGATGATAACGTAAACATGTTATTTTAATTACTTTAGGCAAGATAATATAATTAAATAAATCGATTCTTACCCAAAAATAGTTTGTATAATAGAAATTTTCTTTATGATTAGATTATATAAATATTCTAGCAGTGTAGAACTATTTAAACGAAATAACTGACGTTTTTCGAAGTATTGATTAATTGGAAAATACTTTGAGCATTTAACCAACTGGATGAGTTCTATTTTAAAATACGGCAATGTATATAGAAATGACGCCATTTTATAATTAAATAAAAAAAACGACGTTTCTTATATATTCTAATACTTTTATAAACAGATGTCTATTTTATACTTGAATCATTTCATTTCGATCATTTAAAATCATTTCATTTCATTCATTTAGAAGGCAACATAGGAATAATTATTTATCCTGGAAAAACTAATTGTTTCCGCAGGATTCATAAAAATTAACTCCACACGGACGAAATTGCGAACTTAAAAGCTAGTAGATAAATAACAATCATACAACTCATAACAAAACCTTGACATTTTTATCCTATTTGATAGTGAAAGGTTTGAATATAAAGTATTTACATTTACATTTATTACAAGCTTTAGTCTGCAACTTCGTTAACCAGGAATAGCTTTTTAAATTCCAAGCAAACCTGTTTTCTTGGGATAAAAAATATCCTATGAAATCATAACTTAATCCCAACTTTTTTTACATTTAACAATCATGTCAGTTATTTAGTTCTGCTTCCTTACCATATAGCAACTTACCGTTATGTACAATTAATGCTTTCCATTCACACCGTTCGTGATGGACTCTTGCATACTTTTCAAATGGAATGGAGAAATCGTGAAGACTTCGTTATCAACTAAATCCTTCAAATTCTCACCACCGTACGAAAGCAACGGAGAAATCTCCACATCGATATTATCTTCAATGACACCGCCTGCTTGACGTATGTATTTTCTATGCAGCCTCAACAAATCTTCCCGAGCGGTAGACGGACAGTCTTTTTTAGCTGAATCAGCATTTTTCAGCGCAGAGAACTCAACATCTCTTGCCACTTCTAAACAAATAAAGTTTTTGGCGAATTCGAACACATCAAAAATGAATTTCTCCATTTTAATACCATTCGGTTCTGACGGTTTTTGCTTAACACCGTTTGAATCTACGTAGGGTATTTTCTTCTTGGCAACATGAAGTTTCAGTTTTGTTTCATAATCGCATATGTTTAGTAGAAACTCGGATGAAAAGTAGTGGTTACAGATGTTACCGGCGGAAAATGTGAGCTGTCCATCTTGATTCCGTCTTTCTGCTGCCTCATCCGTGAGCTCGGAATATTCAACGACTTTATAAAAACCGTTAACTCTGCACACAACACCCACAGGTTCACTCGGTGACGATTTCCTCACAACTTTAGCAGCACAATCAGCATTCTTACTCTTACA
Source organism: Hipparchia semele (assembly GCA_933228805.2). NCBI lineage: Eukaryota > Metazoa > Arthropoda > Insecta > Lepidoptera > Nymphalidae > Hipparchia > Hipparchia semele. The sequence continues at coordinate 3,172,612 of OW121735.1, read as the reverse complement.
GTAACCGATGAAAATTGGATCGGCCACTTTGATGAGAATATTATCAACGGAATGTGCGTGTAAATGTTTCACACCCCGTCTAACGATATCGTCCAAAACACCTTGGCTTTTGAGGGACCTATAAATTCCTCCATTACCATCGGGAGCTGAAGACAAATGGTGTTTCTCGTCTAAGAATATTTTTCCATCGAAATCAAAACACGGCAGACGTCCCTGTTCGAAAAACACAATGTTTTCTTCATTCAAACCAAAGTAGTTATGGTTTTTGAAGAACTCTGCTGTCGGTGCTCTTGTATGTTCTGAAGTCATAATATACCAGGTGATATTACCTGGTTTTCCCGTATGATCCTCTGCCATTTGTTGTACACGTAAAATTCTTTCCGCTTGAATTTGGAACAACGTTTTTCTAGACGGTAAACCGACATCGTACATGCCTTTGGGATGCCCGAAACCTAATCTAGTTGCTTGACCGCCCGCTAGTAACAAAACACCAACTTTGCTATCCGAAATCTCCTTAAATCCTATATTCTCGTACTCCTGGATCTTTGATTCAGTTAAACCAGGCACTGACTCGTAATGAGCTTGAGGAATAGGCTTCAAGTCATCGTCGATCTTTTCTAGGATAACTTTAGTGGATTCCATCGCCCTATGGAAGGTATCGTTCATTTCCGCCAGATCCAACTTATTAATTTCACTGGCCAATTGCTCCCGCTCATCCTGGGTCAGTTCCGGCCAATATTTGATCAAGTGTTCTTGGCCGTGGGCCGCCAAGCGGGTGTAAAGGTCCTCGTAAGACATGGCTCGATAACCGAAACTTGCGCGTTGTTTATCGGTGTTATCAAGTCCGATCGCGGCGATTAGAAAGTATATACTGGCGGTAACTCGCGGCCGTCTCGCTGTTGTTCATTTTCACCATTCTCCCACCACGAACTAAATAAAACACGTCGACGTCGGCTGGTTTCCTAAAATGACAGCTCCCATGTTTATTTACATATTCCTAGGGTGAGTATACATGTATGTACACATGAGCACTGGGGCCCAAGTCTGCTATTGCAATGCTATTGATATTGTAGTTCAATTGTCTATCAATGACATCCCAATTGCTACTTTTAGCAATTTTACTTGGGGCCCAGGGGTTCAATTGTCTATCAATGACATGACAATTGCTAAAAATAACAATTGTCATGTCATTGATAGACAATAAAACTACAATTGCAATAGCAGACTTGGGCCCCAGATGTCAATCACTGTGCTCGCAAAAAAATCAACATGCGCGTTCAGTCTTAAAAAAATAAATAGGTAATTGTCTATGATTACATGTGATTGCGATTGTCATACTATTTTAGACAATCCTGCGCTGAACTGAATTTGTGTCATGACTCATGTGGTGTCAATGTTAACATGTTGTCAAGTTATTTGTTTTAGTTTTTTGTCTGTGTCTATCAAATGGGCAATGGCATATTTTCGTTCAACGAACTGTGTTATTTTGTATTAATTATCGTAAACTTTCTGCTAAATGTAATTTATAGTGTATTCAAATATTTGCTATACATTCTAAAAGTTATATTACAACAATTCATCGATGTAAATATGACGGAAAAGTCGAAGAAACGCAAGAGAAACACGCCAAGTCAACCTAACCAAACATTCATAAAACGAGTTATTGACGAAAATTGGCAAAAATTACTATCAAGCAATCTCATGGAAGCGAAAACCGAGAAAGTCGAAGATAAAAAGGACCACTTCACTGGTGTTTTCCGAAGGGCGCGAAAAAAAAACAACGACGCGGCGAACAACGAGAAAAATTTAAAAAGTTTAAATATTAACAACAAATCGTTAAATAATAATACAGAAACGCAAAACGGTGCCCCTAAATGTGACGGTCAACATAAAAAACAACAATCTAGCAGTAAAAATGTGACTGAAAGTAATAATAAAATCAACAAACTTACAAAGTTCATAGCGATGGATTGTGAGATGGTTGGAGTAGGGTTTGAAGGTGGTGATCATATGCTGGCTAGAGTATCGTTAGTCAACAAATTCGGAGACTGCATTTACGATAAGTTTGTCAAACCACGGGAGGAAGTCATAGATTATAGAACAAACATTAGGTAATTTATTAATGGTTCACTAAATTTACTGCCTGTTTTCACCAACATTCCCTAACTTTTACGGGCTATCTAAGTTAAGTTAGAATAGCTAAGTTAAGGCTAGATTAAAAAGCAACCTAGTAAAAAAATTTCAAGTCTGTAACTCCAGTGGTTTAGGCTCGGCGTTGATAGATCAGTCAGTAAGTCAGAACAAACTTTTTTGTAAGTATAGATAAGTAACTTTTCTTTTTCCAATTCCAGTGGTATTAGGAAAGAGGATTTGCTGAAAGGCGAGGACTTTACAAAGGTTCAAAAGGAAGTAGCTGAAATATTGAGAGGAAGAATACTTGTTGGTCATTCGTTGAAGAACGATCTGAGCGTTCTCTTCCTGTCGCACCCTAAACGGAATATAAGGGACACGTCTAGATACAAACCATTTAGAAAAGTAGGTATTTTTTTTACATGAAAAATTCCGCCTCTTTAGCCTAAGAACGAACTTTAGACTGAAAACTAAAAAAAAATCAAAATTATTTTTTCCACATAGGCCAATCTGTAGCTCTTATGACACATCTTGACTCTACCACCAGTTCGGAAAACAGATCCGGCAAGAAACTCAGTTCATGGTTCTATCCCCACTTGTTTGGGCACCAGTAACCTGTGCCCAAACACGAGGAATTGAGTGGAATAGTCCTGACACAGGACTGATCATCCGCCTGGCGTTGGGCAGGCTTCCCCTCCTTAAAATACATACATCCCCACTTGTTGATCTAAGTCATACCCAGTCTTAACTGAAGCTTTCTGCTTGGAGGGAAGGGAATACTCATCCCTTTGGTTGAAGAACTCTTCCTGGTGTTAAAAACCCTGCAGAAACCCTGTTATTCCAGGATAAGAAGTAGCCTATGTCACTCCAGGTCCTCAACTATATCATGCAAAATATTAGGTCGATCCATTATTCCATTGCAGTGTGATTGAAAGACAAACAAACACACTTTCGCATTTATAATATTATATTAGTGAGCAGTAAAGATGCTCTAAATAATACCCAATAGTTAAAAGTGCGTACTGAAAACTGAAAGGTCGCAGGTTCAAATACCCATTACATTATTGTTATAGCCACTCCTAACACAAGCTTACCACTTATTTGGAGGCAAGAGGAGGATATAAGTTATTGATGTGGCTTTTCTTTAAAAAAATTTTTTCCAGATAACAAAAGGTAGCACCCCGTCCCTCAAACGGTTAGCGAAAGAAATACTAGGAATAGACATTCAGCACGGAGAACACAGCTCTGTCGAAGATGCCAAAGCTGTGATGCAGCTGTACTGCACAGTGTCCAAGAACTGGGAGCAAGCGCTGAGTGAGAAGAGAGGTTACAGCAAGAAGTTTATTGAGTCTTAACGTTTATTGACCTAGGTATCTTAAAAAATCTGCCCCAACAACAGACTTTGAGTTAATGGAATGTTACCTAAAAAGCTATAGTGGGAAAGTTTTGGAATAGTGTAAGCCAAAAGTACAAGTGTCAGCCAACATGGGAAAGTGTCAGCCAATAGTAGGACAGGTAAACCAGTTGTAATTACTTCTCTATAATGTAGAACAGCCAATGTGTTCCAAAGTGGAAGAGTGTCAGCCATTTATTACTCCTATTATTCAGAGTACTTTAATTTAATTCCAGTTAGCCAATGATATATCATGATATATAATGATTGCAAACTCGATAAAAAACGTGGTCTAGCTATTTTGCCATTTGCTTTTCTCTTCAAATCTAACTTTTTATTAACATCTTATGCTAGGATAATTGATTAATTATCCTAGCAGATATTAATTTTGAATCATGACAATATTGAAACAGGAATAGTGTGTATAAGCTACAATTCGAAAAGTGCAGAAATGACATTAAATAGTTTTGTCAAATGTTAGCTGGAAATAAAAAATATTGCAACCAATTATAGCAAAATATGATGCCATATGATAAACTTGAATCAGTGCTATTGGCTGATGTTCTTCTATTGTTGGCTGACCTTATTCCACTTTTGGTTGACTTTATGTCAACTATTGGTTGACTTTATGTTACTGTTGGTTGACTTTTTCACTGTTGGCTGACAACTACTATTCATATAAATTCTGCCCATAATAATTCTCTATAATTGCCAAAGTTGACTGCATACTGGTGCAGTATGCGAAATGCAGATGTCAGTGTAATTTATACGAAATAAATCAGAAAACGTTATGTAAATTGTATTGTTAATGTGGATAGTGCCTTTTACCATAAAATTAATTAATTCTTTAATATTCAATAAAAAATTATTTCTTTTTTGGTACGAAAGGTTCACTGGTATTGTGCATCGTTCATCGCAAAAATAAATGCTGAACGGTGCACCGTCTAATTTGGGCTTCAGCCTTATGGCGAGACGAAACTCGATGATGCAACTTTTTTTCATCCAAAAAATTTTTTTTATTAATATTTTCTTGCCCCGTATACCTACAATTACAAGTCCTTTGAAAAGCTTTTATAAATTCTGTTGTATTGTGAACTTTTTTAATAAACATATTTTTGCGAAACATGACGTGTTTACTTTATTTAATCCATGGATCACGCTATTCATTCATTAGCAGCTTTCTTTCATTATTGAAGCATGTGATATTTTATTGTTAATATGCATATAATTCTAAAAAGTGCATGCCTGGGATCGAACCCATGACCTTTGTTCTGTTCCTCGCAGTAGCCACAACAGTCTTCTATTCTGCTATTCCATACTCCAAGCTTTGAAGATGACCTAGACCACACCTTACTATGCTTTAAATTAGGACAATAAATGGAAAGTATAACTAAAGGGACAAAAATTAAAAAATTGGCTTTTAATGAAATTGCAAAATTTAAACTTAATTTTAAATCGATAAAAATTAAAAACTAAGGATTTAAAAGTAAATAAATAAGCAAAACAAATTCCCTTTCGATTAAAGGGAACACTCTGTTATAATTTAAAAAAAAACGACCTCCAAATTTCCACCATGTTCCTAATTACTAGGCTATTATTGTTCTCACGTAGTCTAATCTTGCTCTTTCTGTCTTTGTCTCTCTTTCTCTCTATCTCTCTTCATAATGATCGAATTGAAAAAAAAAAAACTTCGTCGGGGAATAATAAAACAAGAAAGAGTAAGCATAGATATATAAAAAAGTGTATATTTCGTTCAATTATGTACAATATCTATAAGAGGCGGCGGTATGTTCTGCGTGATGACAATGTTCTGCTGGAAGTATTGCATTCGGTTCGTGAGTTCGATTTCCGGGTAGCCCTCCGGCTTCTTTGTCGTAACACGCGGCTGCTGTGAAAGAAAAGATAACAATTTTTTTTACAAGATAGTCCTTGACTGCGATCTCACCTGATGGTAAGTGAAGATGCAGCTTGAGATGGTGCGCGCTTGCCTAGAAGACGCCTATTCTCTCTTGATTTAAAGACACCCACATTATACTTAGTTGGAAAAACGGAAGCCGGAAGGGTACATTGTATATTCAACCCATACCCCTAATCGGTTTCTACACGCCATTGTGCCGTAACGCTAAATCGCTTGGCGGCACGTCTTCGACGGTAGGTTGGTTGGTAGCCACGGCCAAAGCCTCCCACCAAACCAGACCGGAGACAATTCAGAAATTATGAATTCCCAAATTGCCCCCGCCGGGAATCGAACCCGAGACTTCCCAGTCATAAGACCACAGCGCTCACTACTGCGCCAGGGTCGTCAAACACACCATACTCTGAAAATTTCAACTGTCTACCTTTTATGGTTCATGAGATACCCGCTGACAGATGGAGTGATCTGTCAATAACTCACCTTTAATCGTTTAGTATAGTGCATCATCTTGATGTGCTTGTATATGCTCGTCTGCCAGCTGAAAGTTGCTGGGCAAAGTGGGCACTTGAAGCTCTTCGACTCTGAGCGTTTAGTGTGCATCGCCCACACGTGGCCCTTCAGTCTCTTTACAGTCTGTAAAAAAATTAAACCATTAGTGGAACAACGTCAGCCAATAGTGGAACAACGTCAGGCAATAGAAGAACAGTGCCAGAACAAAGCGAAACCGTGTCGGATAATAGAAGAACATTCTCAGTCAATAGTGGAATCTTGACACATCAGTAAATTGTAGAATATGTAAAAGTGGAACAATGTCAGCCAATAGAAGAACAGTGCCAGAACAAAGTGGAACAGTGTCAGTTAATAGTGGAACATTGATAGTCAATAGTAAAACATTTTGAAACACTCTCAGTCAATAGTGGAATCTTGTCACGTCAGTCAATTGTTAGATAGATAGATAGATCATTTATTCACGTTGCACATATAAAAATGGAACAGTGTCAGCCAAAAGTGGAACAATGTCAACCAATACAGGAATATTGTCAGCCAATAGGGGAACATTGTCAGAAAAGTACAAAAATATTACTATTTTTACAATACAATACTAACAGGATAATACTAACAGGAACAGTACAATAAAATACTAACAGGACTCGACTTTGTTTTTTTTATTCAGTGTTTGTTAGTTAGTGGTAGAATAAAGTCAGCCAGTGGTGGTATAAAGTCAGCCAGTAGTGGAACATGTGGTCACCTGTGAAATATTGTCAGATAATGGTAGAACGTTGTCAGGCAATATTAGAACAGATTCAGCCAATAGGAAGTTACCATCTTCTTTCTTTATAATAGCGATTAATTAATAACCTTATAAGATTTCCCACAGATCTCGCACAGATGCTCGCCGTCGGGCTCCCTTTTGTTTTTGCCCCCGTGGATATTGTTCATATGCGCCACCATTATTTTGGCAGTCTTGAATGGCTGCAACATATGAAAGTGAATGTTACAAGAGGAAATTATGAAAAACAAAATAATTGAAAAGTAATAAAAAAAAGTTGGTTATTGAAAATTAATACATAAAGAAAATAATTTTTTGAAGAGAGCAATTTTTTTAATCTTCTTAAAAGGTAATATTGACGCTTAAAAAGACCGTTCGATTCTAAAAGAGACACAAATATGCTCCGACATAAATCTGTCTCGTTTTAGCTCTGTCTTGAGTCTGAGTGAGAGTGCGGTCTATATATTTCAGCCTTATTGTCTTATGATAAAAAAAATGATTTTGACTTTGACTTATCACCTTAAAGCACATGGAGCACTGGTACTTAATGATCTTGAGATGCTCCCAGTCGATGTGGTCGTTCATACACCAGCGCGACGCGAACTTTTTAGCGCAGAACTGACACGTGTGACTGGAAAATATTTGTTTTTCAATGAATGATCTATATTGGGAAATGATAAAATTAACAAGGAACAAAATTATTTTGCTGTAATCCGCCAAACTAGAAAAAATCTAGGGACCGTTCAAGTATTACGTAAGTACTATGGGTGGGGGTGGGGGGTCTTTGTTTTGCTTATTTTGGATGACATGGGGGGTAGGGGAGTCTAGATGATAATTACGTCATCGGTAGCTATTTACTTTTTTACACGAATGGCAACCCTCACTTTATCTATGCTTGAAAACTATAAAATTATAACATTACAAATTATAATTATAACATTACAATTATAACATAAAAAAATACATTTATAATTGAAAAAAATGTTTACGTAAACATGGGGGGAGGGGGTAAGAGCTTTGCTTACTTTTGCTGACAAGGGGGATGGGGGTGTAAATAATTGTAATAAATCAGCTTACGTAATACTTGAACGGCCCCTTATGATACATCATAAAACTTTTTTTCACTCGCTGACACTTGCAAGCCTCCACTAAACCTCCCACCGGACAGATCAAGAGCGGAACCTCGTAACCTTGTCCAGCGCTGGATGTGTCGGTGGATACTCACACGTAGGAGTCCTCTTGCGCGTGCCGCTTGCTGAGCTTCATGTGGTTGTTGTAGCAGTCGCGGCTGGAGAAGCTCTTGCCGCACTCGCGGCACTGGTGCGTGGCGCCCTCCTCGCGCTCGCGGTGGTTGCGCATGTGCCGCGCCAGGTTGCGCTTCCACTGGAACAGCTTGCCGCACACCGGGCACGGGTACGTCAGCCCGTCGTGGATCACACTGGGAAATGTAACGAGTTATTTACATCGAAAAATTAAAAACACGACTGTCCTGCTGACTGAATTTAAAAAAAAAAATCATTTTTTTTTATTCAGTGACAAGATAGCCCTTGACTGCGATCTCACCTGATGGTAAGTGACGATGCAGTCTAAGATGGTAGCGGGCTTATTTGGAAGGGGTATAGCAGTGTAAATTCAACTCATACTTCTAATCGGTTTCTGCACGCCTCGTGCCGAAACGCTAAGTAACGCTTATTTCATGTAGGCCAACTTGTGACTCTTATGACAAGTGGAGACTCTACCGCCGAAGAGCCTCTCAGCAGTTGCTCTTTTCAAAACAAAAAATTTTACAATATATATGTAGCAGGTAGCTTATCTATCTTGTGGACAGCTGAAGCAAAGCAAATTGGTTCCAAGCAACTTTGTCATTAAGGAATTCATTAACTGTGTAATAACTTCTACTTATTAAATTAATAAATTATAGCCAACGTCACTCAGGATGATGTAAGGACTCATTTCATCCCAAACTGATCAGGCATTTAGAAGTTATGTTGGAATAAAGAAACTCACATACATGAACCCTGAAAATATTGGCTTTGCCTTGGGTAAAAAGATCCTTACACGTGAGCTCTGTAGCTTTTCTTGGAGTAGAACACTTTATCACAGCCCTTGCAAGGTATTGCCAGCTTTTCCTTTGGTTTTTCGTCTTTCTGTGGCAGAATTCTGAAAAAAAAAAAATAACCTCTGTTAGTCAATAGAGAAAGTGTCAGTCAACAATGATAGTGCTAAGTGAAACTGTTGGCCTTTCGTAAAAAAGTGTAAGCCAAGAGTTGAATAGTGTTAGCCAAAAGTGGAACAGTGTAAGCCAAAAGTTGAACTGCGTCAGACAAAATTGAAACATTTGCCAATATACTCTCATTGAGTGTAAGGCAAATGTGGAACTGTAAGCCATTCATAAAAGAGTGTAAGTAAAAAGTGGAACAGTGTCAGCCAATAGTGAAAGTGTCAATCAAAATTGGAACATTAGCCAATATACTCTCACTGAGTGTAAGGTAAATGCCGAACTATAAGCCATTCGTAGAAGAGTGTAAGTCAAAAGTGGAACAGTGTCAGCCAATAGGGAAAGAGTCAATCAAAATTGGAACATCAGCCACCAGCCACCAGGCAGTGTAAGTGTAAGGCAAAATGACAAATGGAAAAGTATCGTTCAATAAAGTTAAAGAGTACTTACTTGAGATGATATTTTAGTGTCATTTTGTTGGCAAAGACTTTACCACAGCAGTCGCACTGCGGTTTCTCTTGATGCGTCACACTTCTATGGTACAGGAGTTTGGCTCTGGTGCTAAAAATACACAATGCACAGGTTTAATCTATATGAAATGCTGTTAGTCTGGAATACGCATGTTTTAAGAAAGGCTGGTCAGATTTGGATATTTGTTGTTTTAAAATGCTCGCGAATTGTGACGGCACGAATTTGGTTGTTGTGGAAAATTGGAAAAGTTGAACGAAAAATTTTCAAATTTGATAAGTTTTTAATGGTGTGAATTTGCATCCTATTATTGCAACAATATTGTACAAAATAAGTTATTTTATATTGATCGGTCACCCGCAATATGTTATAAAGAAAAATAACCACTTAGTTTTTGAATTTGAATTTGTCCGCATACAGAGATTTGGTACAACACAAATTGCTCACCTAAATGTTTTTTTGTCCGGACAGTCGGGACATACATTGACCGCTGCAATAGCATACTTGGCACACTCATGCGCTAACATGATCTTTTTCACCGTTGTCAACAAATTGCACTCGCGGCATCTGAAGAATAGAGTGCTAGCTCCTTAAAAACGCACAAATTCAATAAAAACGCGTAATTGCGATCGTCACAATGTAGCAATAATTTTTGGACAGTTCACCTCTGATTGTCTTTTTAGACCATCTCATAACTGTATTTAGGATTTCAAGATTTTTATTCGAGGACAAAGTCCCTCGATCCTCATTCCCTTGCTTTAGTACGATACCACCTGATCACGGGTATCACCTCATCTGATATTGGATATCAAAGCAAAAAAAAGTTGATAAAATCTTATTTACTTGTAAGCGATGTAGTGCAGTTTTTTATGTACTTTAATATTGTCCTTTGTGATGAAATAAGCTTTGCAAATGTCACACTGTTGGTCGCTATCCGTTTTCTGAAAAAGAAAATAATAATTTTGATAAAAACTGTAACTTTGTGATTAGTTACACTATAAATAAATGAATACTGAAATATAAATAAATAAAGAAATACTGAAACTAATCATAAAAAATAATATTATAAATGCAGCAATGTGTTTCTTTGTTGGTGAATCCTTCAATCACGCCGCAACGGAGCTACAGATCAACACCATTTTTTGAATTCAAGGACCTGGAGAATGACATAACTAGGTACTTTTTATCCTGGAAAAACAAGTTTTCCGCTGGAATTCTAAAACCTAAGTCCACGCGGAAGAAGTCACTGGTAAAAGCTAGTCTATAATATCAATACTTACTCACCGGAGAATGTTTCCCGGTCATATGAGTCTCCATCTGCTTGGCAGTGTTGAAGCCTATAAGGCAGTGCACACACTTGTTCTTTAAGCGCGAAAACGCGTCGCTTGCCGCGTCGGTCTCTCTGACGCGCCACATCTCCTGTTCGTCCATTTTGTACAGCTTTACTAAGTTCTCTGGAAGGTTCTTCAGTTTTCTACTTTTTTTTTGCGCCTGCAATTGAATTGTTAGTTATTTCACTATCTACATTATCAGCAACCCATAAACGGCTATTATTAAGCGCAGGATAGACCTTAGATAGGCCTTAGTCCACCACGCTGTTCCAATACAAATTGGGAGACTTCACACACTTTAAAAAACGAGTGTCAGTCAAAAGTGGAAAAGTGTCAGCCAATAGTGGAACAGTGTCAGCCAATAATAAAAGAATGTCAGAGTGAGAGTATAAGTCAAAAGTGGAAAAAGTGGAACTCTTGGATATCTGTAAAAGAGTGCAAACCAAAAATGGAACAAGTCAGCCAATAGTGAATGAGAAACAGCCAAAATTAGAAAATCAGCCAATAATGAGAAACAGTTGGACATTTGTAAAAAAAGTGTAAGCTAAAAGTGAAACAGTATCAGTCAATAATTGATTAGTTTCAGCCATTATTGGATAAGAAGCTAAGTGGAAGTGTATCAGCCAATAGTGGAAGAGTGTCACCTAATCGGAAGAATGTCAACCAATAATGGAATAATGTCAGACAATTGTGGTTGTTATACAGGATGTGTGTTTTTTAAAGAATATTAGTCAAGATGAACTTGACTAATATTCTCCTTTCCCCTCCAAAAAAGCAGAAAGCTTGTGCTAGGAGTGGGTACGACAATATTGCAACGGGTGGGGCTCGAACCTGTGACCTTTCAGTTTCCAGTCCGTACCTTTAACAGTTGGGTTATTGAGGCTTAAACAAACCTTTTCAGATTTCCGTTTAACTTTCTTCTTCCTCTCTTTTTTCTTTTTCTTGCCATCTTCTGCCTTCAGCTGCGAGAGGGCCAGGTCATCTTCTGAACTCTGCTGGTTGATTGACTCGAAGTCTTGAGAGCAATCGTCCAGATTGTACTGTGTCAATTCGTATTGTGTGTCGTCCAATTCTTCCTTTATCTCTATTTCTGTCTGAAGGTTCAAAGTTTCTTGAGCATCCACGGAGATTTCTAAAAAAATCAATAATAAAATTATTAATTAAAAAAAAAAAAGACACTAGAGATTTATATGCGTGTCAATATTTTTTTATTTTTAACCAACTTCAAAGTAACATAAAAAAAGACGTGTGGCACTCGGGGACTGCCGCGGTATAGCTATTGCATAGCATTTTTTATCAACGCCATCTAGCGGTGAGAGGAGTCCCGTGTCAGGTTATTTTCGTTACGGAATTTCTGGATTCGGTTTCCACGCTCAAGGCCCGCGATAGAAGCTATGCAATAGCTTAAAAATATTTTTAAGAAACCGACTTCAAACGCCACCTAAAAGTATGGAATAATTTTAGTTGTTAAAGAGGAGACACACATGAATTATTTACTAGACATCGTCATAAACTAGTAGCACGATACTATCGTTTGCGTAAAGTGCAAAAGCCCTTTGCCACAATTGATATATCTACTTTGTAGTGGCGTTTGAAGGCGGCTTTTTAAAAAGAATTTTTGTTTATTTATATACTAAACTATCAATCGTATAAATATCATAAGAGCCTTCTTATCTGAGCCTTCAGGATCACTCAACGGGCGATGGAGAGAGCTATGCTCGGAGTATCCCTGCGAGATCAAATCAGAAATGAGGAGATCCGTAGGAGAACCAGAGTCACCGACATAGCTCAGCGAGTTGCGAAACTGAAGTGGAAATGGGCGGGGCACATAGTTCGAAGAGCTGATGGTCGATGGGGTCCCAACGTGCTGGAGTGGCGACCCCGCACCGGGAAGCGCAGTGTTGGCAGATCCCCCACTAGGTGGACCGACGACATCAAACGAGTCGCAGGGAGTCGCTGGATTCAGGCGGCGCAAGACCGAGGTCAGTGGAGGTCCATGCAAGAGACTTATATCCAGCAGTGGACATCTATAAGTTGAAGAAGAAGAAACTATCAATATCTTCTGCTCTCTTTTACACACTTTTTCTCCCTCTACTTACCAATTTCATGTTCGACATCCTCAGTCTTGTCAACTTCATGTTTGACTTCCGTCACTGGAGTTTCAAATTTCGGGGGTAGTTCGGAACATATTTCAAAAGTTCTCACCGAGAGCCGTTGGATGGCGTGACTAGACAAATCGGTGGGTGAATTGAGAAATGCTTGCTGCAAACAAAAAATAAGTTTACAAACTAGTTTGTTTGTCTATGGAAAAGTGTATATAACATTTGACATATTGATTTTTTTTTTTTAAGAATTTTTTTATTCCTGACATAAGAGCCACAAGTTGGCCTAACGTTAAAATTGCTTGGCACGCTAAATCGCTTGGCGGCACGTCTTTGACGGTAGGGTGGTAACTAGCCACGACCAAAGCCTCCCACCAGAACAGACCAGAGACAATCCAGAAATTATAAATTCCCAAATTGCCCCCACCAGGAATCAAACTCGAGACCTCCCACTTAAAAGACCACAGTGCTCACCACTGCGTCAGGGAGGTCGTCAAAAACTAATAAGACTAATATTTTAAATCTGAGGACTTAAAGAGTGACATAGACTATCTTTTATGCCTGAAAAACAGAGGGTTCCAGCAGGATTTTTTAAAACCTAACTCAGTTAGATGAAGTCACTGATAAAACCTAGTATAAAAATAAAAATACATAATACCTTTTGAGAGTATGCAAGTAGGATTTTGAACGATGCTATTATTTGGTGTCTAAACTTCAAAACACCCTGTATAAGGGCCAGGCATTCCCAGCACACCTGGACTGACAGGCCATCGGGTACCTGGAACAAATGAGACTTATCACTGTACCCATTTTGATGGAATTTGTACATGATTTTGATGAAGAAATGTGTTTAACAATGATTCATTCAGTGTTTATACTTTAATATTAATGACTTTTTTTAAATGTTTTACATATATCATATTCAAAAGTTTGGAAATAAAAAATAAAGATAACTTTAGCTACTTAATAAATAAGGAATTTTGAATCTTGTATCTGGAACGAACTATCCTCTGCAACACAGGTTTTCCTAGTGCAGATGATATGGACTAATATATTTTGTAAAATATTATTTCAATAAATAAATTCTTTTTCTGCCTGTTTTCACCAACCATAACTTAATCCTCTTCAAATTAGGGGTCTCCTTACATAGACAGCCCCTAAATACAATCCCTTACCCAATGCCATTATCTTCATAACCCATAAGGACGCCATACCTCAGCTGGGCATGTTTTTCCTATCAAGGATGACAAAGGATTTTTTTTATCTAAAATAGGCTTGCTCTTGATGACAATCAATACTGGATAGCACTGATGAAGTCTAGGTTGGAGTGCGCTTGCCTAGAAGATGCCTAGTCACTCTTGCCTTGAAGGTACTCAAATTATAAGTGGCAGGAAACATGGATGCTGGAAGAGTGTTCCAAACCTTAGTGGTTCTTATCAGAAACGTTAAGTTGAATTGATACTTTAGGGTTTATTGATACTAAGTTGAATTGATACTAGGGACTAAGAAAGGAAAGCAAGAAATTTGCGGGATTCTAAAAACCTAACCATACAAACAAAATTACAGGCTTATAAAGAAGTCTTTATTAGTTATGAAAATATTCCAATTTCATAATTCCATATTTATTGAACAAATTTTGACAATGTTTTCCAAAACTTACAGTGTAGTATGCTGATAACTAGGTAAGTGTAAAATATGCCAGTAGATAAATTACGTGAAACTATTTTTCTCAGAAAAAACTATCATTAGATATTAGGTAGGTATCTCCTTATGTATTTTATCTTTTTAAGCAAACAGCAAGAAACCCTAAACATCCTTCAAAGACCTTGAAAACGTGTTGATAAAACATCGACTTAAATTGTACTTCGTATAAGATAAAACGAGTTCCGCAAGAAAAAGAACAAAAATTTTTTCCAATCATGGCCGATCTAAAGATTTCTGTTCATTGAATTTACAAAAAACACGAAAACATAACTTAAAAGTTTTACAATAAGAGCCGTAACAAGTATTTTTATAGTTTTTACAGCTAATTACGTAACTTCTGGTGTTTATTCAAGAATTATTTACCAAAATCAAGAAATTAAAGGGATTTCCTTACATCGATATCTGCCAGCATTTTGAAGCATTGCTTCACTTCTTCCTTATAAAACATTTTTCTATTGTAATTTAGACACCCCACACATATTCCATTCACATTATAGCCTTCAATATTAATATTTATTTCACTCATTTTGCACTAAATTATTTTATCATCAATGGCAGCTTCATGGCTTTCCTTCGGCCATTTTGGTTTTGACATTTGACATATTTTAATTTTTCATTTTCTTGACTTTGACATTAAGTGATGTAATTTCTTCTTGCCATCCATAGAATAAGGCTGTAATAGAATCTGCAACTCCGTGTACTTGAAAGGGATACAGAAAAAACGCATTTATTATAATTTATCGATTCTAATAAACAATAAAAGTAATATATCCCATACACAAAAAGTTTTGCAATTTTTCGATGCAGATAAAAAAATATAATGTACTGCTCTGACGTCCTTACTTAAAGTTGAAAATAAAATCAACGCGTGTTAGCCTTCGCTTTTATATCTTCTTATAGCTGTACCTCTTTCAATTTATGCAAACAAACACACTTTCGTATTCATAATGTAATATTAGGAAGGATATTAGTAAAAATGTTTCCTTATATTATTCATTTATTTTTATAATGCACCAAATGATCGCACTCTCTCAACTTCCCAGCGGCCTGCTCCGGCATCAGGTCGCGTTGCGGTTGCGCCAACATCTCGTAGCCCACCATAAACTTCTTGACGGTGGCTGAGCGCAGCAGTGGAGGAAGGTAGATGCCGTGGAAGAGCCAGTGGGGGGCGTCACCGGGTTTCCTAGATGGACCGGTAGGGGCACCTAGGAATGGGAGATAAAATTAACTAAGTAGGTACGAATTGAAATTGAACCTCACTTGCTAGTGTGTAATGCTGCAGTCTAGCTGCAGTATTAGAATGCTGCAGCGCTCATGCATAGCCTTTAGTGACGTTTAGTGATTTTAGTTTGTTGATTAACTACATGAATAAATGAACAAAATTAATTCACAATTTAGTACATGAATTTATTTTTTAATAATATGAATTAGAAATAAAGCTATTATACGTTTTATTTGCATACATTTCTCAACCAAAATTTTACAATTGCGTTGATAGATGGCGCTCATAGTTCGTGACAAATCACTAGCTGTTATAAATAAATAAATAAATAACTAAAACATTTATTTTTCTTTTATAATAATTTTTATAATCATATTTTATCCTCCTACCTACATTTGTCCTACACAAAGAACATAACATTTAAAAAAATCTATTGCCGGTTTCTTAAATGGTATCCCCAAAACATTTTACTAGTTACATCTTTCGACTATCTAGGCTTGTAAATAAAAAATAAAAGTATCAATTCTCATTGTCAATTTTGTAAAAATGGCGACGGAAGGCAGACAAGTGGAGGTGTGCTCGCACAGGGGTAAGTTAATCGAATGAAATCTTATTCAAATCTTCGTAATGATTAGATTTATCATAATTAGTAAGTAATTAAAACTATGAAATGTTGATATACAGTTTTATCTTCGCATAATAATAAATAGAATTTTCACAAGCTTGTTATCATTTTCTATGTCCTATGCAGAAGACAAAAGTAGGCAATAAAGTTTTGATAGTTTAACTACCTTTGTACTTTGTATAGTACATTGTAAGTTTTTGTCAATTATTTATCTATTTTCTAGCTTTTACAGATAATGATATATTACTAGAAGCATTAGAAGACTCAGTGTTTGACTTTTCGGTCGAAAATTCAGATCGTAATCTAGAGTTTATCCCTTCAGAGCCTAGTCGATCCAAAGATCCAATGACCACTAGACTAGAGATTCAGACAGCATTTCAAACCAAGATGATCTCCAGTAATTTGGAATTAGCATCTTCATCATTGTTTCGCTCAAGAGGATGTGAAAGAAGTGTCTTGCGTGGACGTGGACGTGGGCATGAACGTCGACATGGTTCTGGTCTTGGCAAGCAACTTCAATGAACGCAATCTTTGTCCTAATTTACTCGATAGATTGCAAACAGGAATCGCCAAAACAACGGCTACTTTCAAGATACATGGACGGAAGATAACTGAAATTAATGATTTGACGCAGCCAGAATAATTGTTAGGTATATTTTACGCCTAACAGGAATTATTATTCCAATTTTCATCAATATTCATAGTAATTTTAATTAATAACAATCAACAATTGATAACAATGTGTTATCTATCGATAAATTCTTAAAAACAATATTATTTGTCAGAAACCGTCATGTTTCTTTTCTGACAAACACAAACTTGGCTAAGTAACTTATCGACAGGTTACAGAAATAGTAGAGGGCAATATTTTCTAAATCATCAATGTTAATGTACTATTCTAAACTTATTGATCTCCAAAATTACTGACTGATCACTACATAATGTTTATTATATGCTCAGTTTTGTTTTGTTGTTATAAGAAATATATTATTACACGACTACAGCAAAGGCAAAAGGAAGGATTATGATTTTAGCAGTCTATTTATGTATGTTTATATGTATAATCGTATGTATGTATGTGGTATATTTACGTATGCTACGGTGTAGCGCCTAAATTACTGAGTCAATTTGGATAAATCAGGGGTCAATCGATTCTTTCTTATATTCGGGATGATATTAGTCACATATTATTCAATATGACGGATTTTACATCCAATTTTCCATATTCTGGTTACAGTTTTAAAAACATTTTTATTATCTTGATAATTTTGTTTGGAGCAACGTTTTATTTTTGTATTTTTTCTGAAAATTTATTATGTTTATAACATAAGGCAATAAATGTTTGTTATATTTTGATTCTTATCCAATTATAATTGCATTTAATTTCCTGAAACTATTCTATGTCCTGTACAAATCACATAGTAATATCGTACTTTTGTCCTACGTATAGGACATAGTGAAAAACAGATTTTCCTAATGTAGGATTTTTTTTACTATTTTTCCAGTATATCGTAATCTATTAGCAATATTATACTAAAGTTTCAAAAACATATTCTAAAAAAAGTGTCTCTGGTAGGCAGGAGGTTATATACTTAAGCTCAGTTATAACTTGTAGACTTACCATGCCATCCCATACTGTATGGAAAGCTACAGTTAAATAGGTTGTCATATTTCGTACATAGCTGCTTCATGATCTCTGCTAGCGCCACCTTTTGGTCGTCATTTAGATCTGACATGCGCTGCGGTCTATTGTTTATGGGCAGAAGCATCGTTTCGTATGGCCAAGCTGCCCAATATGGCACTAGGGCCACCCATTCAGTGTTCTGGAGAACTATGCGTTCCTGAAAAGAAAGAAAGAAAACTATTTTTTCACCTCACTAGCTGAAAAAGGGTGTCTTTGCTGTCTAAAGCCAGTAACCAAACGTCATTTTTGCTCACTCAGTGAGAAAAAGTGTTGTCTCAAGAAAAGTTCAACACTTTTTCTCACTGAGTGAGCAAAAACGACTTTTGTTTACTGGTTTTAGACAGCGAAGGCGCCCTTTTTGAACTAGTGGGGTGAAAAGTTGTATGTATCACACGGTAGCAAAGTTTTTGTTTCTTGTGCCTTTGAATCCCTCACTACACTCAAGATTCTATTATAGCATCCTTCGCCCGCTCGGGGTTCAAACTATTCACTCGCAACAAAAATGAACTTTGCTATCTTGTTGAACAAATAAGTAACTTTTTTTTTATAAACGTCAAAAGAAAAAAAGAATACTATTTTTTTTGTAAACGTCAAAGTTTTGATTTAACTATGGTATTAGGATAGAGCAGAGACTGCCCAGTGGTTATATTAGTATGGTCTTCTATTCGGGAGGTCGCAACTTCGATCCCGGAACTTTTCGAAAGTATTATAATAGATAGGAAATTATGTAAAAAGACGTGTGGCACTCGGGGACTGCCGCGGTAAAGCTATTGCATAGCATTTTTTATCAACGCCATCTAGCGGTGAGAGGAGCCCCGTGTCAGGTTATTTTCGTTACGGAATTTCTGGATTCAGTCTCCACGCTCAAGGCCCGCGATAGAAGCTATGCAATAGCTTAATAAAATAAAAACCCATATCTTTACTAACCTTCTTTTTCATTTCTTGGTCCAAGTATTCCACCAGCAAAGGTTTTCCGAACTTCGTGTAGTATTCCTTCTGGGTCCTACAACATAATTGCATTTATGAATTATGTCACAGAATACCTAATAGTACCTAAAGGTACAGAAGATTCACTCCGCAAAATGATTTAAATAAATAGCGACTCTTGTCACCACACAATAAAGTGCAATTCAGGTTGACACAGCGCTACTTGCCTACCGTCTTATACACCTAGACTTTTTTCTATTTCTATCACGTAACTCTTATCCCTTCGCACTCTCTGAATGTAGGCCCTTGGAAGAAGTACACCATGTACTTGTAGCTCCGCAGTTTACTGATTATGTATAAATTATGTATGAAAATGAAAATGTAAGAAAATTATTGTCTCTGGACTGGTCTGGTGGGAGGCTTTAGCCGTGGCTGGTTACACCCTACCGTCAAAGACGTGCCGCCAAGCGATTTAGCGTTCCGGCACGATAGTGTGTAGAAACTACAACTACAAACTGTAGCGTTATGGGTTGAATTTACACTACTACCCTGCAAACCCCTTATAGCCCGCTATCATTTTAGACTGCATCGTCACTTACCATCAGGTGAGATCGCAGTCAAAGACTATCTTGTTATCGATTAAAAAAAAGATCAGTCAGTAAGTTACCTTTTCCTTTTAAGTATATATTTAGAAGATATTTTTAACCGATTTCCAAAAAAGGACGAGGTTCTCAATTCGTCGGAATCTTTTTTTTAATGTATGTTCCCCGATTACTCGAAGATCTGGACCGATTTGGAAAATTCTTTTTTCGTTTGAAAGGGTATACTTTCCAGGTGATCCCATTGTCATCAGATCAGGATCTGATGATGGGATCCTGAAGAAATCGAAGGAACTCTTCAAATGTTATAGGCACAATTGATATACTTTGTAGTGGCGTTTGAAGTCGGTTTTGTAAAAAGAATTTTTACGTTTATATTATACTAGCTTTACCCTGCGTCTTCGCTTACGTTAAGTTCGATTATTCCAACCCCTATTATATCCCTTTAGGGGTTGAATTTTCAAAAATCCTTTCTTAGCGGACACCTACGTTATAATAGCTATCTACATGCAAAATTTCAGCCTGATCCATTCAGTGGTTTCAGCTGTGCGTTGATAGATCAGTCAGTCAGTCACCTTTGCCTTTTATATATGTATTTAGATTTAGATTATACCTTTCTTTAACCCTGGGCTCGTTCGGTAGGAAGCTGGATGACCATATCTGGCAATGGGGATGGGGGTTAGAACACCCCATTATTGCACCCTTGTTTTCAAATATTTGCACCCATGTGTATCGCCGACCTAGCTCATGCAGCTGGTTGATCCATCTGCATTGACATAAAAACATAAATATATTATTCAGCTTAGCACACATTTAAAAAAAAGACGTGTGGCACTCGGGGACTGCCGCGGTAAAGCTATTGCATAGCATTTTTTATCAACGCCATCTAGCGGTGAGAGGAGTCCCGTGTCAGGTTGTTTTCGTTACGGAATTTCTGGATTCGGTCTCCACGCTGGCCCATGATAGAAGCTATAGAAGCTATGCAATAGCTTAATAAAAAGAAAAAAATATATAAAATTTGCCTAACACTAAATAGATTTAGTGAAATAGATATACATCAAAGATGATTAAATACATATTGAACATATACATATATTACGGTAAAAATTACGGTAAAACGTTATAGCTGAAAAGGCAAAAACATGTGTGTTATAGTTGAAAAGGCAAAAGCATGCGTGTTATAGCTGAAAAGGCAAAAGCATGCGTGTTTTAGTTGAAAAGGCAAAAGCATGCGTGTTATAGCTGAAAAGGTAAAAGCATGCGTGTTATATCTGAAAAGGTAAAAGCATACGTGTTATAGCTGATAAGGCAAAAACATGCGTGTTATAGCTGAAAAGGCAAAAGCATGCGTGTTATAGCTGAAAAGGCAAAAGCATGTCTGTTATAGCTGAAAAGGCAAGAACATGCGTGTTATAGCTGAAAAGGGTTACTGTCTCAGCATAAAGCTATACTTGATTCATCTTGACAAGTGTTCTGTTACTATATAGCTTTCGATATAGTAACTGAATACTTGTCAAGTAATCTGTTAATGGAACTGGAAGGTAGTTATAGAAACTCTGTAATGAAATGACGTAACCCCATCGAGTTTGTGTGTGTGTGTGTGTGTGTGTGTGTGTGTGTGTGTGTGTGTGTGTGTGTGGCTGTCTGATGAACCGATTTTTATTTTGTTTTTTTTTTGTTTGAAAGGTGAAGTAGTCGGAAGTGTTCTTAGCTATGTTTGATGAAAATCAGTCCAAAATGGCCGCCGCCACAAAATGGTGGATTACATATTAGAATACTATACAGTATGATTCAAAACTAACATGGCCGCCACCACAAAATGGCGAATTTCATATTTCACATATCAGGGATGTTTAAAATTTTCAATTTACACTTGTTTAATGTTTTTTAAACATAAAATTCTTCATTTAACCTCTTTTTGATATATTAGCTAACTTACTCTTCAATAACCGCAAGTATTTCTTTGACGGACATCAATGGTATGGTCATACTGGAATCTGGATGGAAGCACATCACCCTGGAAATTAAAAAAAAAACTATTGGAAATGTGATAGTCCACACAAGTTATCTGTGGCAAGTTGACATTAGCTGTCAGTGTCAATTAGAAGTATTGGGTACCTACATGTAATATCTATGTTCTTCCTTCCGGTAGTAGCTTGCAAAAATATGGCGTCTCTTGTAAAAGTGTCTTATACTGAATTAAATAATACTAATCGATTATTTGTGTTTCACTGCGCATAAACGCTTATTTTCAATACACCGGATAAGTTAAATAGAAATAGAAATAGAAATTCTTTATTTGCATAATGTGTGTTACAAACAAAAGATGACAATTCTAATTAAAAGTTCAACACATCACGCCTTAATGGCGTACAAATATTATGGTAGGTAGGTATACAAAAAAGCTACATGCAGTTCTTAACAATTACGAGAACATGCATTAACAACTCAGTAATTAGGTATATTTGGAACCCTCAAATCATTCAGTCTAAACAAATCATTTTAATTAATCAACCAATATTTAGTAAATTACAGATAAATGTTTTCACAGTTAGTGGACTAGATGGCGCTAGCTGTAGATTGGCACGCGATGTGGGAGTCGTCAAGACCTTCGATAAGACGCTGTTGTAGCAATTTTATTCTTAAAATAGTCTTTAAAATAACACCAAAACCTACGTTTACCAGTCAGAAAAATGTAAAGGTAAAAACATGCCAAAGATGCCTCACTGCGATATCTCGCGGTCGCGGTTTAGCTCGCTACCTCGATGTCACCTCCATGTAAAACAAATGTATGCAAACAGATAAGCGCGAACATATCGAAGGATACCTCACTGCGCTACATCGCGGTACAGCGAAGTATCTTCGGCATGTTCGTGCTCGTCTGTTTGCATACATTTGTTTTAAATGGATGTGACATTGAGGTAGCGAGCTAAACCGCGACCGCGAGGTATCGCAGTGAGGCATCTTTGGCATGTTTTTACCCTAGACATACCTGCAAGTCCCTTTGGCTTGTGATGTCTGGAAGAGCGGGTGTTCTGGAGGCGGCGGTTCCGGGACTCGCTCCAGGAGCGCGGGGAAGTCGTTCGGAAACACGTACGTTGATGTATAGTTGGGGTTTTTCTGGAAAAAAATGTAACCTATGTCTACTTCTTCTAATATACATAAATGTTTTTGTTATCTATATATATAAAATTCAAAGTCCTGACTGACTGACTAACTGAGATATCAACGCACAGCCTAAACTACTGAAGTTAGAAACTTGAAATTTTTACAGTTGGTTCCTTTTATGACGTAGGCGCACACTAAGGAAGGATAATTGGAAATTCCACCCCTAAGGGGTTTAAATAGGGGATGGAAGTTTATATGAAACTCCGTCATTTTTCAAGCTGTTTCCATCAAAGTTGGTATTTGAGCTTTCAGTTAAAGATAAAAAAGTACGTGTGTCACAGTTTTTGAAAATTCCACCCCGAAACCTAATTCCACGCGGACGAAGTCGCGGGGGCAAAAGCTAGTTCCTTATATGTACATAAAAAAAAAATAACCACTATAAAATTAATTTATGATATCGTTGTTGTTGTATGATTTCATAGATTTTTCTGGTGGGAGGCTTTGGCCGTGGCTAGTTACCACCCTACCGTCAAAGACGTGCCGCTAAGCGATTTAGCGTTCCGGCACGATGGCGTGTAGAAACCGATTAGGGGTATGGGTTGAATGTACACTGCCATACCACCCTACCTTCAAAGACGGGCCGCAAAGCGATTTAGCGTTTCGGTACGATGGCGTGTAGAAAGTAGAAACCTGTTTCGAGTTAGCCAGCTGCATCGTCACTTACCATCAGGGGCCCAAGTCTGCTATTGCAATTGTAGTTACATTGCCTATCAATGACATCCCAATTGCTACTTTTAGCAATTTTGGTAGTCTACTAATTCAATGGCGTCACAATTGTTTTCCGATGGTTTGCCACTGACACATCTAGCTTTGAATCTAGCTTAAATAAACGTTTTTAATGTGTAGTTTTTTGAAACTCATTTCGGCAAACGCTTTTTAAGCTAATGGCAATACCGAGGTATGATTGAATTACAATCCAATTATAAGAAATCAAACGACCATTGTGAATTTAGTAGACTACGAAATTTTGGACCAATGATAATTGTATTGTAATTGTATTGCGGATTAATGACAATGACATGTAAAATAGCAGACTTGGGGCCCTGGCGAGATTGCAGTCAAGGACTATCTTGTTATCGAATTAAAAAAAAACGTAGACTGGCTCTAAAGGTACCTGTCCACTAGACCGGACAGCGCCTGCTCGCAGTGGGTTGTTGGGGTCGGGGGGCAGTTCCTCAGGGGGCTGCTCCGTCTGGCCACTCCAGGGCCGCTTGCAGCGATGTGGGGATACCAGGATCCATTCGTCCTTAAGCGGGTTGTACCTCACGTGTTGGTGTTCTGGAAAGGTACACCAAGTTCTTGAAGAAAAAAAACTTGAGAGGTGTCAAGGGACACCCGGATGGAACGAAGTTCAATGCGAAATAGAAATGAAAATATCTGGCTTGCTTTCTATAAGAGAGAGAGAGAGACACAGAAACATGCGACGCCGCACAGCTTACAATAGCTTACTATAGCAAAAAGTGTCGTGACAACTTTTCGTAAGAATTTTTTCCGTCTAGCCCCCTTTCACAACGCGCGATAAGGAACTTCGTTCCAATATGATGATGAACCGGTCAAGTGCGAGTCTGACTCGCCAGCGAAATGTTCCGTAGGTACAGTTTTTGCAATTTACGAGGGCGCGCGGCTTATGGTTGTGTGTCGATACACACAGATACGATTATACGACGACGACCGACGACGACGACGATTATCGACGACCTCCCTGGCGCAGTGGTGAGCGCTGTGGTCTTATGACTGGGAGGTCTCGGGTTCGATTCCCGGCGGGGGCAATTAAGGAATTTATAATTTCTTAATTGTCTCTGGCCTGGTCTGGGGGGAGGCTTTGGCCGTGGCTAGTTATCACCCTACCGTCAAAGACGTGTCGCCAAGCGATTTACGTTCCGGCACGATGGCGTGTAGAAACCGATTAGGGGTATGGGTTGAATTTACACTGCTATACCCCTTCCAAGTTAGCCCGCTACCATCTTAGACTACATCGTCACTTACCATCAGGTGAGATCGCAGTCAAA
This sequence comes from Hipparchia semele, assembly GCA_933228805.2. Taxonomy (NCBI): domain Eukaryota; kingdom Metazoa; phylum Arthropoda; class Insecta; order Lepidoptera; family Nymphalidae; genus Hipparchia; species Hipparchia semele. The sequence continues at coordinate 3,147,847 of OW121735.1, read as the reverse complement.
AAAAAAAATAATAGCAGTAAGGATTGATCTCTGCGAAGGAAATATGCGACTTTTACTTATTTCCGAGAAATCAACAATTTTTACGTATAGTTCTTTCAACTCACGAGGGCGCGGGGCTCATGGTTGTGTGCGTGTCGTATCTGTATAAGTGTGAGCGAGAGCTTGCTCGCGCCTGACCGCTCCCACCTAGGCTCCTGACAGGCACGCACACTTACGCAATGTGCATGTACGCGACGTAACCACAAGTAAAGCTCACGCGCCCTCGTCAATTGAAAGAACTAACTATAGCAAAAAACGCCGAAAAAACACGTTTTTTAGTTTTTTAGTAATAAAAAGAAATTAAGAGGGGGCCTTTTTTTATTTTTATTACTTGTTGTTAGTTGTTACAGTGACAACAGAAATACACATTCTGTGGAAATTTCAACTGTCTACCTATTATAGATCATGAGATACAGCCCGCTGACAGACAGACAGACAGCGAAGGCGTAGTAATAGGTTCCCGTTGGTTACCCATCCGGTACGGAACCCTAAAAAGCCTTAATAGCCTAATGGGGCACACACACAGAGAGTTTATCGAATAAATTATACATAATAAATTGTTTTGATAACCTTCATAACATAATATAATTATTATGTTTAAATAATCTAACTGTATGTATTCATTATACAATGTCTAATTATGTTGAGACTAGATTAGATAAAGTTATATTAGAAAATACTTATTTTATAATCAGAAGTAAAAAAAAGGGAAAAGCTGTCAAATGAGAGACATCTAGGAAAATAAATATTAATTGCTATTGGAACAAAGATGTCTTTTTAATTTAGTTTAATTTTCGTATTTGTATATTTGGAAAACATATATTTAACTAAAATGCTGAACAAATTATATATTATTACACTTTGCATTACACTTTTTAATTGCATTATTAACTCATAAAATATTTTCTTCACAAATTAAATTCGCGACTTCATCCGCGTGGTTTTTAAAAGCCCCGCGGGAATCCTAGTATTCTTTCTAATGCTAATATTTAGGTACTCTATGCCACTCTCCGACTCTTCAATTGTAGCTATGAAAAAAATCACGTCGATCTGTTGCTCTGTTCCTGCGTGATTGAAGGTCAACCCAACAATCAATCACAATTTCGCATGGTTTTTAAAAAACCCGCGGGAACCCTCTGTATTTCTGTGATAAAAGGTAGCCTATGTCACTCTTCAACTCCTCAACCATATCCATTCAACAAATCACATCAATATGTTCGTAATAGAAGGTCAAATCAACAATCGATCACAGTCTCGCATGGTTTCTAAAAATCCAGCGCGATTAAAGGTAGCCTGTCACTATCCAAATTCTCAAATATACCTATGAAAAAAATCACGTCCATACATTGCTCTGTTGCTGCGTGATTGGAGGGCAAACGAACAATCAGTAACAATCTCGCATGGTTTTTTAAATCCAGCGAGATAAAAGTCCAAGTCTTCAACGGTTGAAGTTCAACCTATGATACTCTAAAAGTCTTCAACTATATTTACCCTTGCAAAAAATTTAGTCGATCCATTGCTGCGTGATTGAAGAACAAACCGACAATTAAACACACTTTCGCATGTATAAAATTAATATGGATAATTTTATTTTTCTTAGCCATAAGGTGTCTGGCTTTTTAGCGATAAGACCGCCTTTTTGTACTGACAATATATTTTGTTAAGTTGACTTTTTTCTGTTTGTGCTGCAATAAAGAATAAATAAATCTATACTTATCACTACATAGTATAAAACAAAGTCGCTTTCTCTGTCCCTATGTACGCTTAAACCTTTAAAACTACGCAACGGATTTTGATGCGGTTTTTTTAATAGATAGAGTGATTGAAGAGGAAGGTTTATATGTCTAATAACATCCGTTAACAGTGAATGACATAGGCTAAATATTTTATACCCGTGCGAAGCCGGAGCGGGCCGCTAGTAATATAATAAAGTGCAAGAGTTTGTTTGTTTGAACGCGCTAATCTCTGGAACTATCAGTCGGATTTGAAAAATTTTTTTTGTATCTGATAGCTCAATTCTTGAGGAAGGTTATAGGCTATTCAATATCTCGGTACGGCTCTTAGACGCCGAGCAAAAAGAAATAATAGCGCGGGCGAACAATGCGATGTGGTGTGTCGGTGGTCGAGGGCGGTCACCCGACGAGAACCGAACCGAAGACTATTTATTAATCCGGAAGATCAAAGCGTTGCCACGGGATTATTAAATCAAATCAAATCAAATCAAATCAAATCAAAATTTATTTATTTCATGTAGGCCAATTTGTAGCTCTTATGAAACGTCATAAATCTACCACCGGTTCGGAATGCAGATTGTGCTGAGAAGAGCCGGCAAGAAACTCAGCAGTTGCTCTTTTCAAAAAAAAATTTTTTTTTACAATTGTTAAAAAAACTAGGCTATGCACACAATGTTTCTACACAGAAGTTTTAAAAATGCACACCTACCACAACCTAACACATGTTAACATGGGTAGACACAAAGCAGACCCATTCCCGTTGGCGGCACCCGTTCACGAGCATGACGCATGATCCAGCCATTGCTTCGCTCAACCATATTTGATTAAAAAGTGAATCCACGCGGACGAAGTCGCGGACAACAGCTAGTAAATAAATAAATAGGGATCCAACGCACCTGTTGCTTCGAATTCCTGCATGTTGTTATAAACGCCGTTGTTATAAAAGTTGACAGAGACGTCCTCTGTCTGTCACTCAGAGGGCATGACTGATTGTGATTAGGGAAGTGAAAATCACGTAGGTAGATAGGTCACACACGAACACGATAAATAAGTTTATCGATAGAACGGAAGATGGAAATGGAGTTTCATAGGCCCATATTACACTATACTATAATATATAGGTCGTACCTTTGTCGTACCATAGATTATAATCGCGGGAAATATATCGCACCTTGAAAACAAAAGTGGCACTATGTGTAACTTTTTTAAAACCATGTTTTCTAAATTACTGACATGTTTTCAGTACACAACTTAAATTAGATAGCCAAACTGATAAATTAAATTAATTGCATTCTTTTCTTCCAGTTATTTGCTAAGATATTGAACAAAATTGCTGCGTCAAAACTTTAAATGGTCATACTGAAAAATTACAATTTTTGTAAAACGCCACTTTTCTTTTCAAGGTGCGATATATGATGATCTATATAGAATGTCATCTATGTTACGACATAGGATCATAATATATACTATAGTACGTTATAGTGTAATAGCCCCCATAGTAATCATCAGTACAATATAATATGCCAAGTTCAAAATGGCCAGTAAATAAAAATGAACTATTTTATCGTTTTTAACCGATTTCCAAAAAAAGGAGGAGGTTCTCAATTCGTCGGAATCTTTTTTGTATGTATGCCGAATTACTCGAAGACCGATTTGGAAAATTCATTTTTTGTTTGAAACTGTATACTTCATCAGGTTAGGATCTGATGATGGGATCCTGGAGAAATCGAGGGAACTCTTCAAATTTTATAGGCACAATTGTAGTGGCGTTTGAAGTCAGTTTTGTAAAAAGAATTTTTACGTTTATAGTATCGATAAAATAACTGACACATCCCTATGCTGTCGCCTTTGCTGATAAAGTGCTATAAAGTTATCAGTTATAGTTTATGAGATTCTATAGACCACACCAGAATACACTGTTTGTAGGTTTATTGATTTCTTGGTTTGTCCTTCAATCACGCAGCAACGGAGGATCGACGTGACTTTATGCATGGGTAGGTTTAGTTAAAGACTTTGAGAGTGACATATACCTACTAAGTAAGTATTTACATAATTGCGATAAAACTATACGAGGATGTACCACGGTAATTGTTTTAGTTGGATTTGTCGCTATTTCGATCCAGTTGCATGAACCGTGGTCACGACGGGACTGCGTCGTGACCACGATCCATGTATAGGAGTTTGAAAAATCAAACTTATCGTGAGCGAAGCTGCGGTGCGTTTTTTTTTTCGGAAACTAAAATGGTAAAACATAATTATGTTCGCTGTTAGTTTTAAGTTTGATAACCATTTTAAATTAATCGATAATTTAAAATGGCGTCAAACGTTTATGACGTCACAGTTTCAGTTTCATACAAGCTCTCATACTATGTACAGTCGCGGACAGAAAATGTTTACCACCTTAAGATTCATAATTGCATGCACACATCTGTGTCAGAAGGTCGATATGTGATTTGATTAGCCATAGATCATAGACTTTTTAACATGTAGCGGTGCTTAGACAGTCCTTTAGCGGTCTCTTTAGTAGGTGACTGCTAAATAGGTTAGATGTAGAAAACCTTTTTTGAAACAAAAAATCCTTACTATATAATGTTATATAATAACGTAAGTGTTTGTTTGTTCGTTGTTGGTTTGTCCTTCCATCACACAGCTACGGAGCAATAGATCCACATGATTTTTTGCATGGATATAGTTGAGGATTTGGATAGCGACATTTATCCCGGAAAAATAGAGAGTTTCCATGGAAATTTTAGAATCCTAACTTCACGCGGACGAAGTCACGGGCAAAAGCTAGTAATTTTAATAAATAGATATCATCTCATATAGACACGAGCACAGGACACGAGTTACCAAAATGAGAAAACGGAAGTAATAATCTAATGAAATTTCAAAGAATCTTTATTTCTTAATTTTATTATTGAGAAACTAAACAATATTAGTATAAATAAATAATTAGCTTAATTAGCTTCCATTCGCTGCAATGACAACACGTAGACTCTCTCGCATAGACGCGACAAGGCGATAAGTCAGTTCATATCATCCCATACCCCAGTGCAATGTGATCTAAGACTTTGAGGATTTCTTTGATTCTGACCTTTGAATCACTAAGCCCCATAAATTTTCAGTTTCAAATGAGCAGATCGAGCGGGCTATTGAACGAGATGACTGCCACGGTGCAGATTGAACCATGGAATAGTAGCTCAGCGCATTATCTTGAACTTAGGTTGTCGGAATTTTGCTGCGGAACATCAATGTAAAATGCTGCAGAAACACCACGCATCACCATAGCTCATCCACCTCCTTTTGACTGTTTTTGACTGTGCATGCTACCAGCATCATTATGATTCAATGCACAATATGAACTTCACCATTAGAATTATGATTAAGCTTCCATTTTGTATTTATTTTGTATATTTAAATTTCAAATAACAAATCTAATATTTTTGATAATTAATTGACACTTTTACAAGTGCAATGATCTAATGTGTCAAACTTGAATTTACGAAATGAGTTTTATTACTAATATTTGTATAGAAAAGTCATTATAAACTTTTTTTGATAAAACGATGCATAAAATTTTTATAACGTAACAAATGCCTTGATATAGCATTATATACCTTACTGAACGCAGGGTTACGAAGAATCTAATTTGAAAAGTGGTAAACATATTTAGTCCCCGACCGTACTTGTCTTGATCTTAACGTTTATAACTAGGTATTTATTTAAATAACATAATATTTTACAAAATATAAATTCCTAGCTAATTCCGGATGTCAACGACCGGCTAACTGTATACATCAATAAAGATTTTATCAGAGTTTTCTTCTATTACACTGTTATTATACAATAAAACGTTTTATAATGATATTATTATAACATATTATTATATTATTATATTATTATTATTATTTATAATATAATTCGGATTCCATTTATTGTAGGATTTAAAAAATGTGCGATCATAATAGTTTGGGTTCAGTTTTTTATAATTAGAAGCCTCAGAAGAGGTTTTGAAAAGAATACGTCTTTATTCCGTCAAGATGGCGAAAATTCATGACTAGTTCATGAAAATGCCAACAGATGGCACTATTTGCTTTCATTGTAACTTTAAAAATAAAAAACATAATCTATTGGACCTGTATAATTAACTTATTTTATCTCTGGATAGTCAACAAATTTTATCTATCTTATGTTATCTAATGCAGCTGAAAGATTATTATTAATTATTTTCACATAAAAATTAAAAAATAAGTTTTCACGCAAAGAGCTAACGAAGAGTTTTCTTTTAATAGCGCCATCTGTTGGCAACTACTATAACTATAAAAAAATTTGTTCCCACCGCTGGATAGCGTTGTATTGAATTGAAATTATAATATGTAGCTGTTAAAGAAAATGCCTAAAGATGGTGTTACTTGTTTTCGCGGTAGTTCAGAAACAATATATTAAGGAGATCTACCTTATTGTAACTTAGACCATTCAATCCATGTAAAAAAAATGCTTAAGCTACTGGTAGAGCTATCTTTACAATATAACTATAATATATACTAGCGATCTGGCCTGGCTTCAGACGATTGCAATTTACCAATGAAGAACTTGAGATTTTCATACAAAAATATTATCCAAACTTTTAACTGTTCCGATGGATTTTCCTAAAATTTTCTTTCATAGAAATCTTGTCTTGACAATTACGAACAGAAAAATTCCTTGAGATAATTGATAAATAATGTCAGTATAAAATTAAAATTCAATCAAATCAATTTAACTTAAAACTATGTTAGTAGAATTCTTTAGCCATGCGGCAATCGATTTTTAATTATATACTAGCTTTTGCCCGCGGTTTCGCTCCCGCCATCTATTAAAAGTAATCCGAAGTGATTCCTCAATGTGTGATTCCACAGATTACTGGATACTACGTATCGTGATTCCTATAAGTAGGTAGGTACACTAATTTTGTTTTTTTTTTTTTAATATGAATAGCGGGCAAACCCAGTAATAAACTCGGCGGTTGCTCTTTTAAAAAAAAAAAATTTTTATTTTACAATAGGTAACAAAACTATGCTTATGTACCTATACAGTGTTTCCACAATGAGGTTTCAAAAATGCATACCTACTTACAATCCAATACATGTTAGGACGGGCAGACAAAAGTAGACCCATTCCCGTTCCATTAGATTCACATGTCTCGGTCTTGCGCCACTTGTGTCAAGCGGCTCCCCTTCGAAGGTATAGGTAGATAGACACTAATTTTGTCGGTATCCGCATTGGGGCGAATTTTGGCCTACTACTGTTTTGCAGTACCAGCAACAGGTTAGTTATGCAATCTAACAGATACCTACAGTACAAAACTGCTGTAAAAAAAGTTCAAAAACAATAATAAGTAAGTGGTGAACGCTGTGGTCTTATAACTGGGAGGTCTCGGGTTCGATTCCCGGCGGGGGCAATTTAGGAATTTATAATTTCTAAATTGTCTCTGGGCTGGTCTGGTGGGAGGCTTTGGCCGTGGCTAGTTACCACCCTACCGTCAAAGCGATTTAGCGTTCCGGCACGATGGCGTGTAGAAACCGATTAGGGGTATGGGTCGAATTTACACTGCTATACCCCTTCCAAGTTAGCTCGCTACCATCTTAGACTGCATCATCACTTTCCATCAGGTGAGATCGCAGTCAAGGGCTATCTTGTCATCGAATAAAAATAAAAGAAAATCAGCTAAAAATAAATAATATTTTATTTGCAGGAACATGGGTACAGAAATACGTCTTAAAATAGTAATTTCCCTCACATACATAATATATCATGTAATGGTTTGCAAATTGTTAGGTTCTACTTCTATTCTTGAGAAAAGTGCTCTATATCTCTATGACGCGGAGTTACTTAATAATTTCTTAGTAGTAACTTATGAAGTATGACGTCAAAGTGTGGCAATACTGTAAGCGTTGGGCCACGACTTTGCCGGTGATAGCGGGCGGAACATGGGCGGAGCGATAAGCGATATGAAAAAAGAAAAGAGTTAAAAATTAACCCTATTTTGACGATCCTGGCATAGTGGAGAACTTGGAGGTTTCGGGTTCGATACGATCTCACCTGATGGTAAGTGACGATTCGTCCCACACGTAATCATAATCTAGTCATACCAAGCTCCAGTCTGAAGAGCCACAGTACCGGTCCTAACCCGATGTGCGTTAAAATATATAATAAAATCCATAGTAAAATAAAATAAACTAAGAATGATACGGCATTTATCAATTCCCTAAAAAAATTTCTTATAGATAAAGCCAACAACAACAACATAAATGACTTCCTTAATGAGTAACTTGGCGTCCGTCTCTCTACTAAGCCAATATTTTGCTGTACCCCAACGGGGTTCCAATGTAAAGGGTGGTCTCTAGTTTTAAGAATCATTGGAATGCAACAAATAAATGAATAAATAAATAAATAAATAAATGAATTAAATCTAAGATGGTAGCGGTTGCGGCCCACTTCGTTTAGATAAAGGGGCCCGTAAACGGTCAAACATGTTTGTCAAATTTTAAGTTTTTGTTACAGTTTTGTTTGAACAAGGTCATCAAACACCAGCGCACACGATCAGACTTCGGTCAAACTCCGTCCATTCCAAACACGTAGGTAGTTTGTTTGACAAACGCGTCAAACACGACCGCAGATTATCAAATAATTTGACAAACACGTAAAAAACAAACATGTTTAACCATTTACTGGCCCCTTTTGGTAAACTGCGGCCCACTGTGCTTAGGTAAGGGGGCCCATACACGGTCAAACATGAATGAATGAATGAATGTATGAATATACTTTTATTGTACACCACACATATTATAAGAACAGACACAAAGAGCTTAATAAATAGCATACAATTTGGCGGCCTTATCGCTACATAGCGATCTCTTCCAGGCAACCAATACATGTTTGTCAAACACGTCAAATTTTTTACGTGTTGATCAAAATCAAGGTCGTCAAACACCAGCGCACCCAATCAAACACCTCCGTTTCCGTTTGTTTGACAGTGTACGGGCTAGCGTTGCCAGACGTCCCGTATTTCCCGGGACATCCCGTATTTTAGGCATAGTTTAAAATGTCCCGGCGGGACTGACTCTGTCCCGTATTTGAACCGAACGTCATTTTTCATTATGAAATCGATCCAAGTATTCACACACGTAACGTTCGTAAAATAGCGAGTTGATGAGTGTTTTTAATTACGATTATAATTGTATTGATTTTTACAGATACTTATGTTAAAACGATTAAAAAAATGTTAAAAGTAACTGAATTCTCGGAAAAATATAAAAAAAATTACACTAAATTATTTTTTTTAATTTGTTCCGGGTAAAAAACTGAAATCCCGTATTTTTTGCCCATTTAATCATTTGTCCCGTATAGGCTGAAAAAAAATCTGGCAACCCTAGTACGGGCCCTCTATGTCGCGGCTCAGCCCGCTCGCGCGCCGCAGCCTCGGCCCGCGAACGACGCAGTGTATACCCAATGCAGGCAGTATTGCCACAGCGCGCTCCGAATCCTCCGAAACACAATGAGGGGAAACGGAACAGAGAGCCGGGGCAGGGCGTGCGCGCGCACCACCATCGACCCGCACGATAAGCCTTATCGCCAGTCGACAGCCGGCCGCCGCGCGGGTCGGACGTATGCGCGGATGGGAGAGCTCCAATACCCCGGCGCACCTAGCGTCGACGATGAGCGCCAGTACCGCGCGCCCTTCCGCAGGGCTCCCCAGTACAGGTGGGGCGCGCCGCAGCCGCCGCAGCCCTCGGCCTTCGCCCCGTGGCGGCGCGCTCCGGCCCCCCCGCGGCCCCCGGACTACCGCCGCAGTGTGTCCTACCCCGGGAAGCCTGACGAGCCCTATCAGGTTAGCGAGTGCTGCGTCGACACTTCGGAGAACATTCAGTGCTATTTCTCGAACGAAAACATATGTATTCACGTGAAAAACAACTTCTCGAAGGGAAAAATATGTATTCTCGTGTAAAAATTGACGTCTTTCCCCCAAATAGGATCGTATTGACACGATTTTCAGATGTAGAGCACTGAAAATTCGTGTTTTTCCATATTGGACATGATTTCGCTTAAAAAGTCATGTATTCTCGTGAAAAATTGACGTATTTCCCTCAAATAGGATCTATTTTACGCAATTTTTCAGATATAGACCGTAAATGTAACGAGAACTCGTGTTTTTCCATAGGAAAGCCTTTGGTGCCATTTCTCGAAAGAAAACATATGTACTCTCGTGAAAAATTTACGTTTTCCCTCATATAGGATCTATTTTACGCTATTTTTCAGATATAGACCGTAATTGTAATGTAAACTCGTGTTTTTCCATATTGGACGTGATTTCGCTGGAAAACTCATGTATTTTCGTGGAAATTTGACGTGTCTCCCTCAAATAGGATCTTTTCTTACGCTATTTTTCAGATATAGACCGTAATTCTAATGAAAACTCGTAATATTCCATAGGAAAACCTTTAGTGCAACTTTCTTACATACATATTATGTATTCTCGTGAAAAATTGACGTATTTCCCTCAAATAGGATCGAATTTACGTGATTTTTCAGATGTGGAGCACAGATCTAATGGAAACTGGTGTTTTTCCATATTGGATGTAATTTCGCTTAAAAACTCTTGTATTTTCGTGGAAAATTGAAGTATTTCGCTCAAATAAGATCTTTTCTTACTCTATTTTTCAAATAATAGATCCTAATAGACCCTAATACCCTTAAAATATTATATATTGCTCTATGTCTGAAAATGGTCTTAAGTACAATATACTTAAGACCATTTTCAGACATAGAGCATAGCTAAAATGAAAACCCGTCTTTTTTGCGTTTTTTAGGGTTCTATACCCGAAGGGTAACCAACGGGATCATATTACTAAGCCTTCGCTGTCCGTCCGTCCGTCCGTCCGTCCGTTCGTCCGTCCGTCCGTCCGTTCGTCCGTCCGTCCGTCCGTCCGTCTGTCAACGTGCTGTATCTCATGATCCGTAATAGGTAAAGAGTTGAAACGTGTACATCTGTTGCCGCTATGATAACAAATCTATACTAATATTATAAAGCTGAAGAGTTTGTTTCTTTGAACGCGCTAATCTCAGGAATTACTGGTTCGAATTGAAAAATTATTTTTGTGCTGGATAGTCCATTTATCGAGGAAGGCTTTAGGCTATATAACATCACGCTGCGACCAATAGCAGCGAAGTATCAGTGAAAAATGTTGCAAAACGGGAAAAATTATCCATATTTGAGGGCTTCCGTTGCGTGCGCTGCGTAAACGATTCAAGTTACCCAAAAAATAACTAGATATTTTCGGAGATAGAGGACATAACTTCTCGCGGATAGTAGCAAGTCACTCTAAACCTTTTCCACGCGGACGAAGTCACGGGAATCAGCTAGTAATAAATATAAACATAAATTAAAAATTAAAGGGGCCTCCCATACTAGAAAAGTGTTTTTTTCGGCGTTTTTTGGGACGGAGCTGTTGTGGAGTAGTTCTAATGAAAATCTCATATTTCGATATGGTATATTGTGTAGTTTATAATTTATTGATGTTTGATGTTTGCTCAAATATGGTTGAGCGAAGCAACGGCTGGATCATGCGTCATGCTCGTGAACGGGTGCCACCAACGGGAATGGGTCTGCTTTGACTGCCCGTCTTGACATGCGTTGGATTGGTGTACCTACGTATACATTTTTGCATTTTTGAAGCTTTATTGTGGAAGCACTGTATATATAGCGTAGCTTTGTAAAAAAATTTTTTTTGAAAAGAGCAACTGCTGAGTTTCTTGCCGGCTCTTCTCAGCAGAATCTGCATTCCGAACCGGTGGTAGATTTATGACGTGTCATAAGAGTTACAAGTTAGCCTACATGAAATAAATAAATTTTGATTTTTTTTACACAAATTAGGCCATGTCTAAGCGATTTTCCACAGTAAATAATTGTACTGTGAAAAATCGTTTAATTATCTTGCACGACTTGTTGATGCCCGCGACTTCGTTCGCGTGGATTAAGGATTTTAAATCCCGCGGGAACTTTCTTATTTTCCGGGATGAAAAGTAGCCTATGTGTTGTTCCAGATTATAATCTATCTCTGGGCCAAATTTCAGCCAAATCGGTTCAGCCGTTGCGGCGTGATTGAGTAACAAACATACATCCATCCATTCATCTATCCATTCATCCTCGTAGACTTTCGCATTTATAATATTAGTAGGATTAATAAGAAGTAGGATAGTAGGACATAATTTTTATGAAAACTCATGTTTTTCTAAAATAATTGAAGTTTTCCACAAAAAATGTTATTTTCATTAATTGGGATGGCATTTTGAGGAGGAAAATATTTTTTTTATCACAATTTCCGTGAGAAAATGGCATTTTTCAGTACACACATGAAAATACTCACACAGACAATAATTATTGTGATTTTAACGATTCGCAATCGTATTGCGTAGAGGTAGTATGACGTCAAGAAATCATTACTTTTCATAAGCTTCACTACATAGTATACAACAAAGTCGCTTTTTCTGTCCCTATATCCCTATGTACGCTTAAATCTTTAAAACTACGCAACGGATTTTGATGCGGGTTTTTTAATAGATAGAGTGATTCAAGAGGAAAGTTTATATGTATGATACATGCATAATATAGTAGAAAAACACTGATAGTTTTAGAGGTTTCTAATGTGATGTCGTAAATAAACACATTTTTTTGCGTTCTCATTACAAACGCTAGCTGAATCCTACGATATAGATCAAAATAATGTACCAATATTGTACACCTTCAAAAGGTCTACAAAAAAGTCCGCGATGGTGTACGTCTATCTCTTAGGGATAACCCACAATAACCATTTTTTATTCCTTACTTTTTAGAGAGCCAGAGAATCGTCTGTAGAGCTTGAGGCTTGAGGCAGCCAAGATAGAGATAGACACAGTATATGAAGACATTCTGTAGTATATTTACTATCAGTATTGCACCCGTGCGAAGCCGGGGCGGGTCGCTAGTCTAAATATATAAAAGGCAAAGATGACTGACTGACTGACTGACTGACTGACTGACTGACTGACTGACTGACTGACTGATCTATCAACGCACAGCTCAAACCACTGGACGGATCAGGCTGAAATTTTGCATGTAGATAGCTATTATAAGGTGGGTGTCTGCTAAGAAAGGATTTTTGAAAATTCAACCCCTAAAGGGATAAAATAGGGGTTTGAAAAATCGAACTTAACGTGAGCGAAGCCGCGGGGAAAAGCTAGTTTAACATAAAAGTAGCGCGATCCAATTAACTATGTTTTAATCTGAGTACAACTACACATCACATCACACTAATCTATATTACTTATAATAAAACTGTAACGGGACGAATTCTGTACATTAAATATATTTTGAAAATTTTAATCAGAGGATGCTTTATTATCGATACTGAGCCCAAAATAATTTTTTTTGAAATTTTTGTCTGTCTGTCTGTCTATGCGCGCATCACGCGAAAACTACTGAACGGATTTGAATGGAATTTGGTATAGTGGTAGCTGATACTCCGGGTCAATATATAGGATGCTTTTTATCCTGATAAACAATAAGGTTTATCCGAGATAGGGGATGAAAGGTTTTGTTGGTTTTGCTCCATAACTTCGTCAAATCTAAATGGAATTTGATAATTCTTTCTTTATTATTAACTATTTATTTTTTTACTTGAAAGTGTTTACAATCAAATATATTTTGCCCAGTTTTAGTGGAGGTTTGATAAACAATTTCGGAGATAGAGGACGGAACTTCTCACGGAGTGAGGTTGGTTATATACTCAAAGCAAATATATCATGGACTCCAGGCTTTAGCTGTTTGTACCTACCGTTGGGTTTATTTTGAAGTTTACCCGTGGGAAGCCGGGGTGGGTCAACTAGTAGTAGGTACATAAAGTGATCCCAAAATGGACCATCCTTTAATGCTGAGATCTATAGAGCGCGCTCTGACTCAGCTCTGACTCAAGACAGAGTTAAAATGAGACAGATTTATGTCAGAGCATATTTTTGTCTCGTTTTAACCAGCCTAATTTCAGCCTAAGACTGTTGACCAAGCACTGTCAGTTGGCATATTTCAGCCTAAGACTGTTGACCAAGCACTGTCAGTTGGCATATTTCAGCCTAAGACTTTTGACCAAGCACTGTCAGTTGGCATATTTCAGCCTAAAACTGTTGACCAAGCACTGTCAGTTGGCATATTTCAGCCTAAGACTGTTGACCAAGCACTGTCAGTTGGCATATTTCAGCCTAAGACTTTTGACCAAGCATTGTCATTTGGCATATAATTTTTTTTTATATAAATAGCGGGCAAACGAGCAGGCGGGTCATCTGATGTTAAGTGATTACCGCCGCCCATGAACACCTGTAGTACCAGAGGCACCACCAATGCGTTGCCGGCTTTTCAGGAATTTATTGGTCCCTTGAATAACCCCATATTGTAATTAAGTGGGAACACCGTCGAAGGGACATGATTCCACAACTTGGTAGGACGTGGAAAAAAAGATGGTCACAACGGATGGTCGAAGTGCTCCAGGCACCCAGGTGGTGAGGGTGAAATTGCGTTCGGTGGCGAGCGGTGCGGCTGTAGAAGTTAGAGGGTGGAGTAAGATATACAGATAGTTATTTCTCAGTAAAATTAACCTTGTAAAGCATCACGCTTCGACCTTAGTGACCCAGATACATATACGTACACCTACCGATCGATCCAGCGCACTGGTTGTTGGCGACAGCGTAGGTTTTTGTAATATTCAACACCTTTTTAACCGACTTCCAAAAAAGGAGGAGGTTTTTTTTGGCATTTTGGAACGTAAGCCTAGTGAACGAACTTGTGTTTTCTAATGTTTTCCAGAATAGAATAGAAATATTTTTACAAATACCTACTTTTGAATCGTCGATGAATCTACCACTGGTTCGGAATGCCCTTCCTGCCGAGAAGAGCCAGCAATAAACTCGGCGGTTGCTCTTTAAAAAAAAAAATTTAAAATAGGTAACAAAACTATGCTATGTATTCAGTACAGATACAGTGTTTCCGCAACGGCTGGATCATGCGTCATGCTCGTGAACGGGTGCCACCAACGGGAATGGGTCTGCTTTTGTCTGCCTGTCTTAACATGCATTGGATTGTTTTGCATTTTTGAAACTTCATTGTGGAAACACTGTATACATAGCATAGTTTTGTAACATCTTGTAAAAATTTTTTTTTTTTTAAAAGAGCATCCGCTGAGTTTATTGCTAGCTCTTCTCGGCAGGAAGGGCATTCCGAACCAGTGGTAGATTCATCGACGATTCAAAAGTAAAAGTTAATTTGAATAAAAAATATTTCTATTCTGTTCTGTACTCGAAAACATTAGAAAACACAAGTTCGTTCGCTAGGATTACGTTCCAAAATGCCAAAAAAACCTCCTCCTTTTTTGGAAGTCGGTTAAAAATGGCGATCTTTAGCAAGCAAAAACATTGAATGTTATACGATAGCAATTCAGAACCGCACAGGAAAGGCCGCCAAACATTCGCTACCTACTCTACACGTAATATAAGAACAATCAATGTTTGTATGCATTCTTTTCAACAGTCCATACCTACATATCGGGTTGAGGTGCTATGGTTACATTTGGTGTTATATAATTTCTATGATTGTTAAGCCAATTATGTATTGTATTCATCGAATTTTAACGCTTAGAACGAAAGTTTCTAACAAAGTTAGTAATGATTAGATTAGACTAGGTGTTGCGCGCGACTTCGTCCGCATCAATTTCTGTTATTATGATCGCGATTATGTTATGTTGATAAAACTATTTCGCAAATAATTGGCAATAATGCATTAATTTCGACCAAATTTGATTACCATAAAAAAGGTTATAATGAGTCAATTTAAAAAATAGACATATACTGTCGCGGACATTTTTTTAGATCATTTAAAGAGTAATAATTCTTTCATACATATTTTTTGGGTAACTTGAACCGTTTACACAGCGCACGCAACGGAAGCCCTCAAATATGGATAATTTTGATTTTCATTTCCACTTTTCACTGATGCTTCGCTCCAATTGGTCGCAGCGTGATGTTATATAGCCTAAAGCCTTCCTCGACAAATGGACTATCCAACACAAAAATAATTTATTAATTCGAACCAGTAGTTCCTGAGATTAGCGCGTTCAAACAAACGAACTCTTCAGCTTTATAATATTAAGTATAGATTAGGTTCAGGTACTTGAAACAGTGGAACCAACTTCCTGCGACGGTGTTCCCACTAAATTACAATATGGCGTTATTCAAGGGGCGGACCAACAAATTCCTGAAAAGCAACGCATCGGTGGTGTTTCGGGCGCTATAAATGTTCATGGGCGGCGGTAATCACTGAACATCAGGTGACCCGCCTGCTCGTTTGCTCGCTAAAAATATATACAAAAAAGCTTGTTTATTTTTAACCGACTTCCATTAAAGTAGGAAGTTCGCAATTCAACCAATATATACGAGTACCATGTAATTTTTTTTAAATTTTCTATACTGGTAATGATAATAATATTCAAGACTTCATAATTTTAAAACAGAAGAGATATTTAGGACAAGGAAGACGCTCGCAATCACTTGTACTCAGTATGAAGTGATCTGTTATCTTATCTGTTATAGTGTGTATCTTTATCTACTTTAGATGCGTAATAAAATTGAGAAATTTAATCTAGGATAAAAGATTTCTTAAATTTATCCCACAAATTGAAGATTGTTCCTATGAAGCTACACTAAAAAGTTTAAAATCTATATATATAAAAATGAATCCCTATTTCCTTGGTAATCGCATCACACGTGAACGGCTGGACCGATTTCGCTAATCCTTTTTTTTGTGTTCGTTATTGTCAGGAGAAGGTTCTTATAAAAGAAAAAATTAAGAAAATTGCGCGAAAAATTAGAAAATTTAAGAAAACTTAACCACCATATTAAATTATTTCTATTGTAACCGCTTTTACAATTCAAACTTTTTTGATGTAACCTTATGGCGTTTGACATAACATTGACAGAATGCGTGCTGCCAATTTCGTCAAAGAGTTTCAAGTCTGTCGGGTCCGCTAGTAATAATATAAAAAAGACGTGTGGCACTCGGGGACTGCCGCGGTAAAGCTATTGCATAGCATTTTTTATCAACGCCATCTAGCGGTGAGATGAGTCCCGTGTCAGGTTATTTTCGTTACGGAATTTCTGGATTCGGTCTCCACGCTGGCCCGCGATAGAAGCTATGCAATATCTTAAAAAATATTTTTAAGAAACCGACTTCAAACGCTACTACAAAATATAAAATATAAAAACGCTTAAACCCTACCTAAAGCCGTCTCCAACCGCCCAAACAAACGTACATACAAATAACTACATAATTTTATTTATTAATCGACTTCAAAAAAGGAGGTGGTCATCAATTCGGCCGGTATCTTTGTATGTCCACCGATTTTTTGTATAAATCTGTATAGTCTCTATTCTATTACAAAGTAGTGCTAACCTGAATGGGTTAGGTAGGTTACATCAAGAATCTAGGTCACCTGATTGCAATCCTGGCATGCAATCTAATGGGGCATTTACTTTATCTACCGTAGAATACAAATCGTGGTTAAGCAATAAAAACTGGGCTGTAGGGTTCCCCCACTCTCATAAACATTGTTTAGGTATATGAGATTGAAAACCTCAAGTATGGTTGAGCGAAGCAACGGCTGGATCATGCGTCATGCTCGTGAACGGGTGCCACCAACGGGAATGGGTCTGCTTTGTCTGCCCGTCTTAACAAGTATTGGATTGTATGTAGGTATGCATTTGTGAAACTTCATTGTGGAAATTCACTGTATAAATAACATAGTTTTGTTACCTATCGTAAAAATTTTTTTTTTGAAAAGAGCAACCGCCGAGTTTATTGCCGGCTCTTCTCGGCAGGAAGGGCATTCCGAACCAGTGGTACATTCATCGAGGATTCAAAAGCACTTCTAAAAGTTTATTTGAATAAAAATATTTCTATTCTATTCTACTGATTGTCGTCAAGCGCAAGCCTATCTCATAATAAAAAAAAAAGTAGGCGTATTTCGCGTGAGGTCGCTCTTTTAAGACGTGTTGCTCTATGGTCCATATTAAGTTTTTAAGTTTTACTTTTTTATGGTACGCGAGGCAAAGGCATAGCCCCATTCTGCCGCACCGGTCAGGTCACAGCCTCGCGACCTACATTCCTCGTTCGATGTAAACGGCCATAACCCTTACACGATGGCGCGTTCCATCGTCGCTATCACTTACCATCAAGTAAGAAAGAAAGAAAATACATTAATTACCTCCTACGTAAGTTGTGGTCTCTCTCAAAATTGGCATTTTAGGTTTGGTGCATTATATCATTTGTTTTTATCTATTTTATTTGTTCGTTTAAAAAAAAAGACGTGTGGCACTCGGGGACTGCCGCAGTAAAGCTATTGCATAGCATTTTTTATCAACGCCATCTAGCGGCTTACCGTAGAGGAGTCCTGTGTCAGGTTATTTTCGTTACGGAATTTCTGGATTCGGTCTCCACGCTCAAGGCCCGCGATAGAAGCTATGCAATAGCTTAAAAATTTTTTTTTTTGGAAAAGAGCAACTGCTCAGTTTCTTGCCGGCTCTTCTCAGCAGAATCTGCATTCCGATCCGGTGGTAGATTTATAACGTGTCATAAGAGCTATTTTAGAAATAAATTTTGAATTTTGTAATGGCGTTTGAAGCTGGTATTGTAAAAATTTGACCGATTATAATATTTTGGTTTTAGTATCACTATACCACGAACATGAGTAGGTTATGGTGGCGGGGTCTAATCAAAATGTTTGTTATTTGACTGATAAGTGATAAGAGGTCATTAAACCAGCAATTATAATAATTGGGTAACGCACTCCAAAATCACAAACGACTTATCAGAGTTATATCAGGTCAATTATAAAATAATAAATCGCGACAATATATTGAATGTATTTTTTATGACTGTAATAAAGTTTTGATTTTTTTTTTTAATATACACGGTGTTATTTTATTCCCCGTAAACCCTGAAGGAGGTGAATGTGCTCATGAAACTGAACAACTTTCCCCGAGGAACATAGGTCGAAATATGAAAAACAATTTTGGACCTCCCATAGTAAATCAATCAGCTAATCGTCAATTTTGTATGGAGGGTCCAATTTTTTTTTTCATATTTCGAGCTATGTTCCTTGGGGAAAGTTGTTCAGTTTCATGAGCACATTCACCTCCTTCAGGGTTTACGGGGAATAAAATTTCACCGTGTATATAGATTAGCGCTTGATTTGCGATCTCACCTGACGGTAAGTGAAGATGCAGCCTAAGATGGTGCGCGCTTGCCTAGAAGATGCCTGTTCATTTTTGATTTATAGACACCCACAAGAGTTGGAAAAACGGAAGCCGGAAGGGCATTTCTTGACATATAGTCGCGAAATTGAAGTGGAAATGAAAAGGCATCCGTTAAGAAAGGATTTTTTTAAATATATTTTTAGCGAGCAAACGAGCAGGCGCGTCACCTGGTGTTAAGTGATTACCGCCGCCCATGAACATTTGTAGCACCCGAGGCACTACCAATGCGTTGCCAGCTTTTCAGGAATTTGTTGGTCCGCCCCTTGAATAACCCCATGTTGTAATTAAGTGGGAACACTGTCGAAGGGAGATGATTCCACAATTGGGTAGTACGTGGAAAAAAAGATCTGGCACAACGGATGGTCGAAGTGCTCCAGGCACCCAGGTGGTGAGGGTGGAATTGCGTTCGGTGGCGAGCGGTGCGGCTGTAGAAGTTAGAGGGTGGAATAAGATATAGAGATAGGTGGTTATGGTCCGCCCCTTGATTATAACACCGCGTTGTAGTTTAGTGGGAACACCGTCGCAGGAAGCTGGTTCCACAGTTTCAAAGTACGTGGAAAAAAAGATCTGGCACAACGGATGGTCGAAGTGCTCTAGGCACCCAGTTAGGGGAACACCGTCGCAGGAAATTTCGAAAATTGAACCCCTAAAAGTCTATTTCTTAATCATGCGTCATGCTCGTGAACGGGTGCCACCAACGGGAATGGGTCTGCTTTGACTGCCCGTCTTGACATGCGTTGGATTGGTGTACCTACGTAAAAATTCTTGCATTTTTGAAGCTTTATTGTGGAAGCACTGTATACATAGCATAGCTTTGTAAAAAAAATTTTTTTTGAAAAGAGCAACTGCTGAGTTTCTTGCCGGCTCTTCTCAGCACAATCTGCATTCCGAACCGGTGGTAGATTTATGACGTGTCGTAAGAGCTACAAGTTAGCCTATATGAAATAAATAAATTTTGAATTTGAATTTAAAAAAAAAGATTTAAAAGGACCTCAATATAAACAAAAAGTACCTACCTATCTGTAGGTATATTATAAAAGTTTTGAAAACACGAGGCCTACAATGGCGCGGCCAATCAGGGCGCCGCACTGCGCATCGAGCGCGGAATGTAGGTCAGGTGCTGCGGCCCGATGCGGCTCAATGGGGTTGTGTCTCTGCCTCACGTACCATGAAAAAGTTAAACTTAGTCTATGGAGAGAAAAAAAAAATACTGGGCTCTATGGTTTTGGATCTTTGCCTGTACCTACCGTTTTGATTTAAAAAAAAACTGTGTCTCTGCCTCACGTACCATGAACAAGTTAAACTTAAAGAAAGGAGAGAAAAAAATACTGGGCTCTATGGTTTTGGATCTTTGCCTGTACCTACCGTTTTGATTTAAAAAAATCTGTGTCTCTGCCTCGCGTATCATGAAAAAGTTAAACTTAGTCTATGGAGAAAAAAAAATACTGGGCTCTATGGTTTTGGATCTTCACCTGTGACTACTAAATTTATTTATTTACTAGCTTTTGCCCACGACTTCTTCCGCGTGACTTAGCTTACTGTTTTCCGGCGTGCAAGGTCACTTTTCTTGCCATCAAAAAACCCATTCAATGCAAAATGTATGAGAAAATGAAATTTTTTCATAATTTGTTTTTTCGAACATACATTAAAAATTATAAATAAAAAAGAAAAACATTCCGACGAATTGAGAATCTCTTCCTTTTTTGGAAGTCGGTTAAAAATGCCATACTGTTGAAAGGGTGTCATAATTCATCACAATAAATGACCATCAGAAATGTAATCATAAGTACATAAGTGTGTGCGCAAACACAGGTGCACTCTCTATTCCCTCACTCTCATAGTCCGATGGGACGGAAATCCGACACGACCGGAGAGAGATCAGGCGCAGGGCCGACAGCTTTACGTGCTCTCCGAGGCACGGGGGTGACTCACCGCCAACTTCTAACTTGAGAATTTCTTGACAGAAAACCCAATACATTTTTATGGCCTGACCCAGGAATCGAACCCGAGACCTCGTCATCTGCAGTCGAACTTCCTAACCACTAGAATAGAATAGAATAGAAATATTTTTTATTCAAATAAACTTTTACAAGTGCTTTTGAATCGTCGATGAATCTACCACTGGTTCGGAATGCCCTTCCTGCCGAGAAGAGCCGGCAATAAACTCGGCGGTTGCTCTTTTAAAAAAAAAATTTTTTTACAATAGGTAAGAAAACTATGCTATGTATACAGTGCTTCCACAATGAAGTTTCCTAAGTCCTACATACAATCTAATACATGTTAACACGGGCAGACAAAGCAGACCCATTCCCGTTGGTGGCACCCGTTCACGAGCATGCCGCATGATCCAGCCGTTGCTTCGCTCAACCATATTTGAGGGAACGTCTCGGTCTACTACTAGTCGTCAGCACTAGACCAACGAGGCAGTTACAGAAAATAATGGGGATGTTAACAGTAATCACAAATTAATGTTAAGTGTTAATTTTATGATAGTTTGTAGGATTAGAATATCTAAAATCACATTTTTGTAATTTAATGTTACTTAATAAATTTATTAAAAATGATTTTAAATGCTATATTTATAATCTGATGTCACGTGACTGCAAACGCCAAGAAGAGCTCGTGACGTCACTAGACGAACCGCGAAACAAACGGAGTGATTATAGGTATAGTACGCGCCACGAAAGAAGTCCCGCGGCCATCAGGTGGAACTAATAGATTTTACATACAATAATTGCCTAGACATACGACTACTAGCGCCGCCTCTATGGGACTTCTTTCATGGCGCGGACGGACCGATGACGTCATGTCAGTCAAGTGACAGTTTTAGCGGTTTTAGCGGGAAAATTCAAAAATACTCTATTTTTGTATATTTTCTCATCGAAAATACTAATATTTTTAAATAATATATATATTTTTATGGTAAACAAGAGTCAATCTTCAAAATAAAAGCAATTCCGAAAAATTTTTAACATCCCTATTACACGGCACTCCCGCATTCATTGGTTGTTTTCAGCCTACGTATGGAGTGAAACTTTCTCAGAAACTTCTGTTCTAAGCGTTATACTTCGAGACTTAAGAGTAATCTCATTGGCTTCCCAGAATCCGTAATCTTATCACCCCGCATCGATCACGATAATACATTTTACGCAGAGCTCACTGAACGAATGATAACAAAATTGTACTGCGATGCATGTCACGGTAAAGTAAAGTAATAGTACATTACTTAATCTAAATATATAAAAGGCAAAGGTGACTGACTGACTGACTGACTGATTTATCAACGCACAGCTCTAACCACTGGACCGATCGAGCTGAAATTTGGCACACAGGTAGCTGTTAGGACGTAGACATCCGCTAAGAAAGGATTTTGGAAAATTTCAACCCCAAGAGGGTTAAATAAGGGGTTAAAAAATCGAACCTAACGTGAGCGAAACCGCGGGTTAAAGCTAGTATATAGATATTCTTTACTTAATATACTTCTATTAATAGTACTTTACTAAATATAAGATATTTATTTGGAACTAGCTGTTGCCTACGACTTCGCCCGCGTCAATTTCCGTTATTATGATCGCGATTAAGCAGTTTTTAAAAGAATATATGGATAATTTTCCCCGTTTCTGCAACATTTTTCACTGATGCTTCGCTCCTATTGGTCGCAGCGTGATGTTATATAGCCTAAAGCCTTCCTCGATAAATGGACTATCCAACACAAAAAGAGTTTTTCAATTCGAACCAGTAGTTCCTGAGATCAGCGCGTTCAAACAAACAAACTCTTCAGTTTTATTATATTAGTATGAATAATAATATCAAAAATACTTTTAAAAATCGACTTCAAAATTTAATTTATTTAGGTTATTTATTTAAGTTTTATAATTCACGATTGTGTGTATTTTTGCAATATATACTTAATACTTCAAACGCCACGGCAAAGTATAAAATAATTTGAAGCCTCAATAGCGCAACGATTAAAGGTGCGGACTGAAAACTGAAAGGTCGCAGGTTCGAAACCCACCCGTTGCGCTATTGTAGTACCCACTCCTAGTACAAGCTTTCCGCTTATTTGGAGTGGATAGGAAGATATTAGTCAACTTCAGCTTGGCTAATATTCTTTAAAAAAGAAATTGTAGCTTGTACACGTATGTTGAAGTCGGGCGGGCCTAAATAGAAACGATGAAACCGATGCGAGACATTAGGTTAAAATTGTGTTTTTTAAAGCAAATATGTACTTGTACAAGTCACCATAAAAAAATCCAAATCGCTTCAAGTGTGCTTATAAAATTTGAAGAGTTCCCTCGATTTCGCCAGGATCCCATCATCAGATCCTGACCTGATGACAATGGGACCACCTGGGAAGCATACCCTTTCAAACAAAAAAAGAATTTTCCAAATCGGTCCAGGCGTCTTCGAGTAATCGGGGAAAATATATAAAAAAAAGATTTCAACGAATTGAGAACCTCCTCTTTTTTTTAATACGGTTAAAAATATGGTACGGTACATACAAGAGATGTGGTAAAATATTATGTACTTTTTGTCACATTAAATCGAAGAATTCCCATGGGACTTCCAATCTACGTGAACGAAGTCGCGGGTATCGTCTAGTCAATTTATTGTTTTACTGGGTGATGCCCACGACTTCGTCCACGTAGATTTAGTTGGTTTGTTCTTCAATAACGGTGCAACACAGCTACGGATCGACTTGGTTTTTGCATGGGTATAGTTTTTTTTATTTTTTATTCTATGACAAGATTGCGTTCTCACCTGATGGTAAGTGACGATGCAAGATGGTAGCGGGCTAATTTGGAAGGGGTATGGCAGTGTAAATTCAACCCATACCCTTAATCGGTTTCTACACGCCATCGTGCCGGAACGCTAAATCGCTTGGCGGCACGTTTTTGACGGTAGGGTGGTAACTAGCCACGGCCAAAGCCTCCTACCAGACCAGACCAGAGACAATTTAGAAATTATAAATTGCCCCCGCCGGGAATCGAACCCGAGACCTCCCAGTTATAAGACCACAGCGCTCACCACTGCGCCAGGGAGGTCGTCAGTTGAGGACATAGGCCACTTTTTATCCCGGGAAATCAAAGAGTTCCCGCGAGATTTTAAAAACTAAATCCACGCGGTCGAAGTCACGGGAATCAACTACTAAACAATAAGTTAAGAATCACAAAAATCATAACCCTCCGCATTATTCACCTCACTTCGGTTAAAACACTGAAATTTTTATGCAAAAGTATCGTTTTTCAATTCTTATCAGCCAGTTAATTTCAAGGCTAGCCGCCATGATGGAAATGTGAAAATGATCGCCCGTCCCTCTCTGATCTCTAGCGCGAGAGTGGGACAGATCGCCGTGCAAATGACGTATGGTTCGCGAGTCTATTGATTTAATATTACATTGTTATGTATTTTTTTCTTATCGATGAAAGGTAGTATTTTGCTGCGAACTAAGAACTATACTAGTTGCCTATCTAGGATTTCCTAGATACTTTTAGGTAAACCTAGAATTAACATTGACTAGAATATATTTGACTAAATTTTTTAATATCACATCACACTATTCACACTATTCACACTAATATTATAAAGCCGAAAGTTTGTATGTGTGTGTGTGTGTATGTGTGTGTGTGTGTGTGTGTATGTTTGTTACTCCTTCACGCCACAACGAATGAACCGATTTGGCTGAAATTTGGAATGGAGATAGCTCATACCCAGGGTTAAAACAAAGGCTACATTTTATCCCGAAAAATTACAGAGTTCCCATGGGAATTGAAAAACCTTGATCCACGCGGACGAAGTCGCGGGCATTGTCTAATACATACATATATTTTTTATACTTACTAGCTGATTCCTGCGACTTCGCCCGCTAGTAAAAAGTTTAGAGTGACTTGCTACTATCCGCGAGAAGTTTTGTAATGTCTCCGATAAATATTTAGTAGATCTTCACCAAAATTGGACAGAATTTTTCTAATAGTACACAATTTATAATAAAAAAAGAATTATCAAATTCGGTTTAGATTTGACGAAGTTATGGAGCAAAATCAATAAAAAATTTCATCCCCTATCCCGGATAAACCTTATTGTTTATCAGGATAAAAAGTAAACATATTGACCCGGAGTATCCAAATCCGTTCAGTAGTTTTCGCGTGATGGCCGCACAGACAGACAGACAAAAATTAAAAAAAAAATTGTTTTGGTTAAGGTTTTTCGATTCCCGCGGGAACTCCTTAATTTTCGGGGATAAAATCCCTATGTTAATAAATATCCTATATTTTAATCCTCGATGTGAGTTATCTCCATTCCAAATTTCAGTCAAATCGGTTCATTCGTTGTGTTCTGGTGTGAAGGAGTAACAAACATGTGTATGTTTGTTACTCCTCACTAGGGTTGCCAGATTTTTTTTCAGCCTATAAGGGACAAATAGTTAAATGGGTAAAAAATACGGGATTTCAGTTTTTTACCTGGGACAAATAAAAAACAAAATTATTTAGTGTCTTTTTTTATATTTTTCCGAGGATGTAGTCAGTTTGAACATATTTTTATTCGTTTTAACATATCTGCAAAAATCAATACAATTATAATCGTAATTATAAACGGTCATCAACTCGCTTTTTTAAGAATGTTTCGTTTTTCATTATGAAATCGATCCAGGTATTCACCTGGATCGATTTCATAATGAAAAACGAAGTACAGTTCAAATACGGGACATAGCCTGTCCCGCCGGGACATTTTAAATTATGCCTAAAATACGGGATGTCCCGGAAAATACGGGACGTCTGGCAACGCTACTCCTCACACACATAAAAACTTTCGCCTGCTTAATATTAGTGTGATATTAGGATTAGGATTGCTATAGCGGCAACAGAAATACACATTATCTGAACATTTCAACTGTCTAGTGTCTACCTATTACGGATCATGAGATAGAGCCCGCTAACGGACGGACGGACGGACGGACGGACGGACGAACGGACGGACGGCCGGACGGGACAGTGGAGGCTTAGTTATAGGGCCCCGTTGGTCACCCTTCAGACACGAAACGTGAACAAAGTCGCTAATAAATAGATGCTTTTATACACAAATATGTTTACTTAAAAAATTCAGATAAGTAAATATTTTGTAGCGACATCTGTCAACACTGATAACGCACCTGTACGAATGTTTATCAGTCAACTAGTCTAGCTATTGAGGTCATCACAGTGCGACCTTTTAAATCCAAATATGCACGTGATCCCTCGACTAAGGTTGTTACGGGTTGTTACGTTCCCTCAAATATGGTTGAGCGAAGCAACGGCTGGATCATGTGTCGTGCTCGTGAACGGATGCCACCAATGGGGAATGGGTCTGCTTTCTGTCTGCCTGTCTTAACAGGTATTTTTATTTATTTCTTCCATCACCATTCTACCACCGAACCGCGAGACATCGCACGAATCTGCACCGCTACGTGGTCGAAATTCCACGATCCCGCACCAAGCGCTTCCTCGTTCCTAATACGCACCGCAAAAATTTGGAATGCCCTTCCGACTTGCGTTTTTCCGACTAACTATAAAGTGGTTGTCTTTAAATCAAGAGTGAATAGGCATCTTCTAGGCAAGCGCGTACCATCTTAGGCTGCATCTTCACCTACCATCAGGGGAGATCGCAGTCAAGCGCTAGTCTATATATTTAAAAAAAAAGAGCGAAGCAACGGCTGGATCATGCGGCGTGCCACCAAAGGGAATGGGTCTACTTTCTGTCTGCCCGTCTTAACATGTATTGGATTGTGTGTACCTACGTATACATTTTTGAAACTTCATTGTGGAAACACTGTATACATAGCATAGTTTGCTATTTATACAGATGCCTATTCACTCTTGCCTTGAAGGTACTCAAATTTTTTTGGTGGCAGGAAACACGGATGCTGGAAGAGTGTTCCATACCTTAGCTTCTTATCAAATACGTTGAATTCAAATTCAAATTCAAAATTTATTTATTTCCTGTAGGCTACCTTGTAGCTCTTATGACACGTCATAAATCTACCACCGGTTCGGAATGCAGATTCTGCTGAGAAGAACCGGCAAGAAACTCAGCAGTTGCTCTTTTCAAAAAATAAAATAATTTTACAATAAGTAACCAGACTAAGCTATGTATACAGTGCTTCCACAGTGAAGCTTCAAAAATGCAATACATATAATCCAACACATGTCAACATGGGAAGACAAAGCAGACCCATAATTAAAGTCTGCTATTCGCTATCCTCTGAAGCCAATATTCGTTTTTCGAATAGGTATGATGAAAAAAAACATGATACACCTCGCACGGCGCGGTGCGAAGGCGGCCTTACACAAGCCACGCAATTCGTATCTGTCAGTTTAACATATGTTTCGTTATCACCGCATTTACTGATAAACAACCAAATGAGTTAAACTCATTTCTAGCTAGAATTCCGTACCGCAATGGTAACACGAAAATGGTTAAAAAAGACGTGTGGCACTCGGGGACTGCCGCGGTAAAGCCATTGCATAGCTTTTTTTATCAACGCCATCTAGCGGCTCACCGTAGAGGAGTCCCGTGTCAAAATTTTTTTTAAGCTATTGCATAGCTTCTATCGCGGGCCAGCGTGGAGACCGAATCTAGAAATTCCGTAACGAAAATAATCTGACACGGGACTCCTCTACGGTGAGCCGCTAGATGGCGTTGATAAAAAATGCTATGCAATAGCTTAACCGCGGCAGTCCCCGAGTGTCACGCGTCTTTTATTTATATTTTAGTAAGGATCCCTAATCTTTTCTAGCAATAAATATAGCCTATGTTACTCAGGCTGAATGTAGCTTTCCAATGGTGAAAGAATTTTTGAAATTGGCACCGTAGTTTTTGAGTTTATTCATTACAAACATACACACAAAAATACAAATCTTTCCTCTTTATAATAGTAGATGTAGAAGTGTAGATAGTGTAGATGTAGAAATGTAGATGTAGATTATAAGCTGTTAGTTTTCCAAAATAAATAAAATAAAAACTAACCGACTACGAAAAAATTGATGTATCATATTGATTTATTTACTAAGATAGTCCTTGACTGCGATCTCACCTGATGGTAAGTGACGATGCAGTCTAAAAAAAATAATATCCTCCCGACCGAATCCGGCCGCGGCGGCCAATCTCCACAGAGACTAGCCATCTGCGCGGGAGATATTATAGTGCACTAGTTTGTGCGCAAGCACAGATGCACTCTATCCCGATTTCGTCTGCGCGGATAAAGGTTTTTTTAACTCCCGCGGGAACTCTAATTTTCCGGGATAGATTGTAGTCTATGTGTTATTCTGATGTATGAATTACATTGTGCAGTTTCGTCAATATATATCCTGTAGTTTTTGAAAGAGTAACAAATATTCATCCATCCATCCATTTATCCTTCCATCCATCCATCCTTAGGCTTAAAAACTTACGCATTTATTACATTGTTAGATTAGTAAAAAACAATTCGCAAAATGTTAAATTTTGACCACCACTTGAGATAAGATTTATTAGTATTACTAGCTTTTGCCCGCGACTTCGTCCGCGTGACTTTGTTCACTGTTTTTCCCGGGTAAAATGTCACTTTTCTTGCCATCAAAAAACCCATTCAATACAAAATGTATGAGAAAATGATTTTTTTTTCGTAAATTTTTCCGATATTTTAATAGTTATTCTGCTATTCGGGACAAATACAACAAATCAAAAACCATGAAAATCGGTCCAGCCGTTCTAGAGTTATAAGTGTTCGAACAAACCCGAATTTGTTTTAATATATTATAAGACTAGCTTTTGCCCCCGCAACTTCGTCCGCGTGGAATTAGATTTTGGGGTGGAATTTTCAAAAACTGTGACACACGTACTTCTTTATTTTTAACTGAAAGCTCTAATACCAACTTTGATGGAAACAGCTTGAAAAATGACGGAGTTTCATATAAACTTCCATCCCCTATTTAAACCCCTTAGGGGTGGAATTTCCAAAAATCCTTCCTTATTGTGCGCCTACGTCATAAAAGGAACCAACTGTAAAAATTTCAAGTTTCTAACTTCAGTAGTTTAGGCTGTGCGTTGATATCTCAGTCAGTCAGTCAGTCAGTCAGGACTTTGAATTTTATATATATAGATTAGTTATTACCACTTACCTATCTTTGCTTTAATTTATTTTATTTTTAAAATGACATACCTTTAATTAATGTCATGCTTAAGTAATTATACAAGAAAAACCGGAAACGGAAGGTCAACGTTGAGCGTAAACAATTCCAAAACCAAATCGCAATGCAGTTTGACCCCGTGACCTTTCGCTAGCACCAAAAAATCGCATAAACAAAGAAATTTCAACCCTAATCCGATAGACAAAAAACCTTTTTTAATTTCCCATCACTTTCCTGAAAACATCTTCCGTCTAATTTAAACTGCTTTTGTGTTGTAATAAAGTCTATTTTTCAACGTGCCTGTCTTTGCGTTGTACTAAGCCGCGCTCTGAAGTGCAGCCAATTAATTTTCGACTTTATCACGTACGGTTTAAGACGTAATTCACTCTGTGAGGTGTCGTAGCGCAATGCTGTAGTGACGTCACACTGCGTAAGCGAATATGGGTCAGTGGGTGCCAGCTTGTTCTGACCTCGGTTGCTATGTTGACATTGAGAGCGCGCGGGTCAGAATAAAATTGATGTGTTAGCCTGTGTTAGGTTCTTTTTAATGTCAATACTTTGGGAGTTTAGACGATGTTCTGTTCCCTGATTTTATTAAGATAGTTTATTAAATAGATTGTTGTTTTGAAAAGGTTTTTTTTTATTCGATGACAAGATAGCCCTTGACTGCGATCTCACTTGATGGTAAGTGACGGTGCTGTTTAAAATGGTAGCGGGCTAACTTGGAAGGGGTATGGCAGTGTAAATTCAACCCATACCCCTAATCGGTTTCTACACGCCATCGTGCCGGAACGCTAAATCGCTTAGCGGCACATCTTTGACGGTAGGGTGGTAACTAGCCACGTCCAAAGCCTCCCACCAGGCCAGACCAGAGACAATTTAGAAATTATAAATTTCTTTATTGCCCCCGCCGGGAATCGAACCCGAGACCTCCCAGTTATTATCTTCATAATATTTTTCATTGCTGATAGTTATGATTCTTTTTCATAGTCCACGTAATGGTAGGGGCTTTCTTAGTATAATAATGCGGTAAGATTGACTTGATTAATGTACTTTAATAACTTTTTGTTTTATTCGATGGCAAGATAGTCTTTGACTGCGATCTCACTTGATGGTAAGTGACGGTGCTGTCTAGCGTTGCCAGACGTCCCGTATTTCCCAGGACATCCCGTATTTTGGGCATAATTTAAAATGTCCCGGCGGGACAGGCTATGTCCCGTATTTGAACTGTACTTCTTTTTTCATTATAAAATCGATTCAAGTATTCACACACGCAACATTCGTAAAAAAGCGAGTTGATGACCGTTTATACCTACCTAATTACTATTATAACTGTATTGATTTTTAGAGATATGTTAAAACGAATAAAAATATGTTTAAACTGACTCGATCCTCGGAAATATAATAAAAAAATGACACTAAATAATTTTGTTTTTTATTTGTCCCGGGTAAAAAACTGAAATCCCGTATTTTCTACCCATTTAACCATTTGTCCCTTATAGGCTAATTAAAAATCTGGCAACCCTAGTGCTGTCTAAGATGGTAGCGGGCTAACTTGGAAGGGGTAGAGGAGACCGATTTATTTCAGAGCATATTTGTGCTCGTTTTAACCTCTATCTTAAGTTTGAACTGAGTCAGAGCTCGCTCTAAAGATCTCAGCATCGGTCAAGCCTGTCGCACTCCGCAGTAAGCTGCGGAGCTACAAGTACATGGCGTACTTCTTCGAAGAGCCTACATTCAGAGAGTGCGAAGTAGGGTTGCCAGATTTTTTTTCAGCCTACAAGGGACAAATGGTTAAATGGGTAAAAAATACGCGATTTCAGTTTTTTACCCGGGACAAATAAAAAACAAAATTATTTAGTGTCATTTTTTTTTATATTTTTCCGAGGATCGAGTCAGTTTAAACATATTTTTATTCGTTTTAACATATCTCCAAAAATCAATACAATTACAATCGTAATTATAAACGTTCATCAACTCGCTTTTTTACGAATATTGCGTGTGTGAATAATTGGATCGATTTCATAATGAAAAACGAAGTACAGTTCAAATACGGGACATAGCCTGTCCCGCCGGGACATTTTAAATTATGCCTAAAATACGGAATGTCCCGGGAAATACGGGACGTCTGGCAACGCTAGTGCGAAGGGATAAGAGTTACGTGATAGAAAGAAAAGTCTAGGTAAATAAGACGGTAGGGAAGTAGCGCTGTGTCAACCTGAATTGCACTTTATTGTGTGGTAACAAGAGTCGCTATTTATTTAAATAATTTTGCGGAGTGAATCTTCTGTACCTTTAGGTACTATTAGGTATTTTCTGCCTCAATAGTGAGCTGATGATAGGTTTTTGATGATGATGATGGTGATGATGAAGTTGATGATGAAATTTGTTGTTTCAGGATCGAGGAGGTCTAGACAACATGCGGTCACTAGAACATTACCTGACAGATATCATGCGAGCAGACACATCAGACCATATGAAAGGTAACATTATAATTAAACTTACCTGTGAGAAATAAATATTAAATAGTGATTACCTTAACGTTTTAAAATCTTTAGGACATAATGCGAGCAAACATTACCGACGATATGAAAGGTCACATTTATAATTAAACTTACCTGTGAAAAATAAATATTAAATTGTGATTACCTTAACGTTGTAAAATCTTTAGGACATAATGCGGCTAGACATTACAGACCATATGGAAGGTAACATTTATAATAATGAAACTTAACTGTGAGAAATAAACAATAAACGGTGATTACTGATTACCTTAACGATAACATCTTTAGGATATTTTGCGAGCAAACTCTTCAGATCATAGGTAAATGTGAAAGGTTGTACAATAAATAGAAGTTACCTTTATGATTCAATCTTTAGAACATCATGAGAGTTTCAATTACAATAATTAGATTAAGTACAATTATAACAATTAGATTAAACACAATTATAAGGTATTAAAATATGTCAATTACAATCAGATTAATTAATATTATTACATACCTAGTAATTATTAGATTCAGTAAAAATATATTAGTAGGTATATTGACTAGTCAATAGTCATCCTTGTATTCCTATTCTGATTTAAAAACATAAATATAGCCTATATGAACTATATATAATCGTCTATTCATAGTACTTTTTATATGACAAACAATTTTATACTCTATCAGTGAAATGTAAAGATTGATTTTCGAGTGAAGGAAAAAATGTGGATTTTAAAAATGTGTTAAATGATTCTGTGCTTTATTACGATAGGTTTAAGGTTTAATATAAGTGGGGGGGTAATAGAATATTACAAAAGGAAATGATAATTTACCGTGATGCAGTATTTAGCGTAGCAAAGTAGAGGACGTATTACAGTAGATATATATTTGTATTGGTACATAAATGTAAAGTGTATGTAAATGCAAATCTATACTTAATATTATAAAGCTGAAGAGTTTGTTTGTTTGAACGCGCTAATCTCAGGAACTACTGGTTCGAATTGAAAAATTCTTTTTGTGTTGGATAGTCCATTTATCGAGGAAGGCTTTGGGCTATATAACATCACGCTGCGACCAATAGGAGCGAAGCATCAGTGAAAAATGTTAAAAAAACGGGGAAAATTGTACATATTTAAAATATACTCTTTTAAAAACTTCTTAATCGCAATCATAATAATAACAGGACGCGGACGAAGTCGCGAGAAACAGCTAGTTTCTAATATAACACGTTTTCATTCTTGAGATATAGTTCCTGCAGTTCTCCTCCTTTTTAGGGTTCCGTAGCCAAATGGCAAAAAACGGAACCCTTATAGATTCGTCATGTCTGTCTGTCTGTCCGTCCGTATGTCACAGCCACTTTTTTCCGAAACTATAAGAACTATACTGTTGAAACTTGGTAAGTAGATGTATTCTATGAACCGCATTAAGATTTTCACACAAGAATAGTAAAAAAACAATAAATTTTGGGGTTCCCCATACTTAGAACTGAAACTCAAAAATTTTTTTTTTCATCAAACCCATTCGTGTGGGGTACCTATCTTTGCATAGGTCTTCAAAAATGATATTGAGGTTTCCAGTATCATTTTTTTTCTAAACTGAGTAGTTTACACGAGAGACACTTCCAAAGTGCTAAAATAAGAGAATGATAAAACTAAAAAAATATATGATGTACATTACCATGCAAACTTCCACCGAAAATTGGTTTGAACGAGATCTAGTTAGTAGTTTTTTTTAATACGTCATAAATCGTAAACCGCAATTGCTGCTAAGGGCACGACCTTCGGCCGCAGTAACTTGCAAGCAATTGAAGTGAGGTGCACGAGCCACTTTGTTATAAAGAAAGTAAAACAGTCATGATAAAAAAAAAAACTTTTTAGAGAAAAATTAACGGTAAAATATTCTTCTAAAAGCTTTTGCCTATTTTTTGACATTTTTTTTAGTTTAACTTTGATATACTATAAATACGACCTGAAAAACAATTAAAAACTACACTGTTTTCGGAATATTATTTGATTGAGTGAAGTTCAAAATATGGACTTTTGAACGGTAAAATAATTTAGAACGTGTATTAAACTACAACATATATTTTTAACCTATCAAAACAAAGAATATTTTTTTGTTTACTATTGAATCAAAAACAGGCTGTTTTCGGAGATCCTGCCGAGACGTTCGTAGTTTTCTGTTTAAAATTTCGTAGACCTCGTAGCTCTGCCGTAGGCTTATAAAACAATTTCTTTTCTGTTTTTTGATTTTAGAAAAAACTTTAGCTAGTTTTTCTAAAATCAAATTCAAGTTTAGTTTTTTTTATGAACACTTCGGCTTTCTATTTCTTTTTTTTTCTTTTAAGGCTGTTCTGGTAGCATGGGCGGGAGAAATTTTATCCCCGGGAAAAGGATAAAACGTTTATCCCCTCGCTTAGCTTTATCCACCCGTCGAGCATGGGCACAGCGGTGGAAATAACACTCAGTATATACAGGGCGTCCCACGGCTATGCCACATGGAGGGGAAGTACCTTAAATATTGTAGATGGAACATTTTACTGAAAGAAGACTTCATTTTAATTTAAAAAACAATTTAAACTGCATTCATAGATTTTTAAATAATTGCCTGGTTGAACCGGGACTCGAACCCGCTATACGAGAAAAAAAATTAACCTGTATATTTATCATACCGATCGGAAGGCTTCATCATAAGGATTATTTTTTGTTAAATAACATAGCATGAGAAATAAAAGGAAGACCATGAATTTTAGCCTTTGATGTAAAATTTTGTTCAGAAAAATGAAAAGCTGACATTGGCGTATCGACATACAACTGCAATAGAGCTACGAATTGCAGCGGGATTGAAGGACAAACCAATAAATCAACAAACAAACACAGATTCGCATTCGGTAATATAAGTAAGGATTAGTAAGGATAGTAAGGATCGGGAAATGATGCGTACTTCTCAAGTGGGTACTCATTAGTAATAGTTCATGTCAGTTGTATGTCGATACGCCAATGTCAGCTTTTCATTTTTCTGAACAAAATTTTACATCAAAGGCTAAAATTCATGGTCTTCCTTTTAGGCTATGTTCACATGTAACGCGCGTTAACGCGCGTCAACGCGCGATCAAATTTGAAGAGAGTTCAGATGATGAGCGCTAATGCGCGTTGCGAGAGTACTCGTCAGTCTAGTTCGGTAGAACGTAGAAAATGGACGTGGAAGAGGCTATTATTTTGTGGTTATATTATAAAGAAAAATATAGAAAACAGAAAACGTACACATTGGGTTCATCCAATTTTGAAAATTCCGAACCTATATTCCAAATTGCTGGCCTTTTTTCTACTTCATCGATTAGTAAGTCGATGTCAATATCTTCAATTTCACTCATTTTAAATGCGCAAACAAAATATAATTACGAAAATTAACAAAATTACATGCGATCGCGATGAAAGCGCGCGCTCAACTGAACAGCAAACGGACATTACATTAATATCAAAGCGCGAGTCAACGCGCGATTGTCTGCGTCTAGAAACTTTTTCTCTGAGCGCCGCGTTGACGCTCGCTGACGCGCGTGAACGCGCGCGCATGTGAACGGTTGCTAGGTATATATTAGGATGTCTAAGCGCGCGATTTGAAAACGCGCGTCGCAATTCAGCCATCTGAACATAGCCTTATTTCTCATGCTATGTTATTTAACAAAAAATAATCCTTATGATGAAGCCTTCCGATCGGTATGATAAAGATACAGGTTAATTTTTTTTCTCGTATAGCGGGTTCGAGTCCCGGTTCAACCAGGCAATTATTTAAAAATCTATGAATGCAGTTTAAATTGTTTTTTAAATTTAAATGAAGTCTTCTTTCAGTAAAATGTTCCATCTACAAT
Source organism: Hipparchia semele (assembly GCA_933228805.2). Taxonomy (NCBI): domain Eukaryota; kingdom Metazoa; phylum Arthropoda; class Insecta; order Lepidoptera; family Nymphalidae; genus Hipparchia; species Hipparchia semele. The sequence goes on along the minus strand of OW121735.1, from coordinate 3,112,206 downwards.
ATTTAAGGTACTTCCCCTCCATGTGGCATAGCCGTGGGACGCCCTGTATACTTATAGAAATATACATCGCCTTCTCCTCTGTCGCCATGCTTTAGTATAGGGAAAAGATAATTTTATCCCCTGTCTGTGGATAAAATCGGGGGATAAAACTTTTATCTCCTGCCCATGTTACCAGTACTGAAGTTGACTCATATCCTCCTATCCCCTCTAAATAAGCGGAAAGCTTGTGCTAGGAGTGGGTACGACAATAGTGCAACGGGTGGGGTTCGAACCTGCGATCTTTCAGTTTTCAGTTTACCTTTAACAGTTGGGCTATTGAGGCTTTGTTCACTTTATTTAATACTAGTAGATGCCCGCGAGTTCGTTCGCGTGGATCACAAATTGACATCACATAATTAATAATTTTTTTTTCTTTTCAATTTTAATTTTTTAATTATTATTAATCAACTAGATGATACCCGCGACTTCGTTCGCGTGGTTTAAGGCTTTTTAATTCCCGCGGGAACTCTGTGATTTTCTTGGATAAAAAGTAGCCTATGTGTTATTTCAGACTATAATCTATCTCTGTGCCAAATTTCAGCCAAATCGCTTCAGTCGTTGCGGCGTGATTGAGTAACAAACAACCAAACATCCACACTTTCACATTTATAATATTAATATAGTAGGTTAGCAAGATTAATAGGATAATAGGATTACTTCTAAAATAAAAAAAAGACGTGTGGCACTCAGGGACTGCCACGGTAAGTAAAGCTATTGCATAGCATTTTTTATCAACGCCATCTAGCGGTGAGAGGAGTCCCGTGTCAGGTTATTTTCGTTACGGAATTTCTGGATTCGGTGTCCACGCTCAAGGCCCGCGATAGAAGCTATGCAATAGCTTGAAACATATACGCGATGAATTGAGAACCGCCTTTTTTTCGTCGGTTAAAAATCGCAACCATCTTCAGTGCAGTCGGTACAGAAGTAGGTCGCGCAGTGCAACATAACAATGAATGAATGAATGAATGAATATAACAATGTAATATACGCGTTTATTTGCCGACGGTACTCCACGTCAGCCCGCTCGTTACTGAGGCCAGGGAAATATAGAGCTACCGCCTTGCGACTAGATGCGACACTAGAGCAGTGGTGAGCGCTGTGGTCTTATATTCGATTCGCGGCGGGGATAAATAATTTCTGAATTGTCTCTGGTCTGGTCTGGTGGGAGGCTTTGGCCGTGGCTAGTTACCACCCTAGACGTGCCGCCAAGCGATTTAGCGTTACACGATGGCGTGTAGAAACAGATTTGGGTTGAAAGTACACTGCCATATGCAATACCCCTTTCAAGTTAGCCCGCTACCATCTTAGACTGTTTCATCACTTACCATCAGGTGAGATCGCAGTCAAGGACTATCTTGTCATTGAATAAAAAAAAAAGATAAAAGTAGCGTTTTAAGCATGTAATGTAATGTAATTTTTTTTTTTAATTTAACGTTATCAAACGACAAAAAAAGGAGGTTCTCATTTCGTTGCGTATATTTTTTTCTAGATAATACCCGCTACTTAGTCCACGTGGAGTGGAGTGGTTTTTTAGATCCCGCGTAATTAAATGTAGACTGAGTTAATCCTGGGTATGAGCTATCTCCAATCCAAGTCAAATTTGAAATTGGCTCATTCGTTATGGCGTGAAGGAGTAAAAATAGCCTTTGTCACTCTCCAGGTCCTCTACTATATCCATATAAACAATAAGCGGCCAAGTGCGAGTCGGACTCGCCCATGAAGGATTCCGTAGCAGCAATTGCGGTTTACGATTTATGACGTATTAAAAAAACTACTCACTAAATCTCGTTCAAACCAATTTTCAGTGGAAGTTTGCATGGTAATGTACATCATATATTTTTTTTAGTTTTATCATTCTCTTATTTTAGAAGTTACACAAATTTTACCACTTTGGAAGTGTCTCTCGCGCAAACTATTCAGTTTAGAAAAAAATGATATTAGAAACCTCAATATCACTTTTGAAGACCTATCCAAAAATACCCCACACGAATGGGTTTGATGAAAAAAAATTTTTGAGTTTCAGTTCTAAGTATGAGGAACCCCAAAATTTATTGTTTTTTTTTCTATTCTTGTGTGAAAATCTTAATGCGGTTCACAGAATACATCTACTTACCAAGTTTCAACAATATAGTTCTTATAGTTTCGGAAAAAAGTGGCTGTGACATACGGACGGACAGACAGACAGACATGACGAATCTATAAGGGTTCCGTTTTTTGCCATTTGGCTACGGAACCCTAAAAATCACGTCAATCCATAGCGCTGTTACAGTGTGATTGAAGGACACACCAACAAACAAACATATTTTCGCATAAATTATAAGTAAGGATAGTAAAGATATTAGTAAGGATTAGTGAGGATTTTAATTTGATTTATCAGCGTACGTTCGCTTGCGGAGTGCGCCATATCCAGTGAATCAACATCTGGCGTGTTACGCAAGCGCATTGTACCTTTTGTGTTTTGGCCTTGCGTTTTGTTAAATAGCCTTATTAACTGTTCGAGCTATCGTGTCACCTTACCGGCCACCGGCGCTATGCGGTCACTGGATAACGTTATTTCTAACGTTGTATAACGTTAGAAATATCCATAACGTTATATAACGCTATTATGATTTTTAAGCTATTGCATAGCTTCTATCGCGGGCCTTGAGCGTGGAGACCGAATCCAGAAATTCCGTAACGAAAATAACCTGACACGGGACTCCTCTCACCGCTAGATGGCGTTGATAAAAAATGCTATGAAATAGCTTTACCGCGGCAGTCCCCGAGTGCCACACGTCTTTTTTTATTATTTTTTATTCGATGACAAGATAGCCCTTGACTGCGACCTCACCTGATGGTAAGTGACGATGCAGTCTAAGATGGTAGCGGGTTAACTTGGAAGGGGTATAGCAGTGTAAATTCAACCCATACCCCTAATCGGTTTCTACACGCCATGGTGCCGGAACGCTAAATCGCTTGGCGACACGTCTTTGACTGCAGGGTGGTAACTAGCCACGGATAAAGCCTTCCACCAGACCAGACCAGAGACAATGCAGAAATTATTTGTCCCCGCCGCGAATCGAACCCCAGACCTCCCAGTTATAAGACCACAGCGCTCACCACTGCTCTAGTGTCGCATCTAGTCGCAAGGCGGTAGCTCTATATTCCCCTGCTTCCAGCGGCTCCCTGCGACTCTTTTGATGTCGTCGGTCCACCTAGTGGGGGGTCAGCATCACTGCGCTTCCCGGTGCGAGGTCGCCACTCCAGCACCTTGGGACCCCATCGACCATCAGCTCTTCGAACTATGTGCCCCGCCCATTTCCACTTCAGTTTCGCGACTCGCTGAGCTATGTCGGTGACTTTGGTTCTCCTACGGATCTCCTCATTTCTGATATAGCGCACATACAAATACTTACTCGATATTCCCTCACTCTCATAGCCCACTGATCAGGCACCACTGAGACACAAATAACAAAATAAAACAAAAAACACTGTTAACATAGGCTACTTTTTATCTCGGAAAAACTAAGGGATTGGGACTAACATGCTAAACCATTGACTCTATCTTGAAGAAGACGGAGATAGCTTGAATTCTCTAGACGAGTTTAGGTCCTGTTATCACTTAATTATAGAATTTTTTGAAAACCTAAACGAAGCCGCGAACATCAGCTAGTCTTCCATAAATAGCGCATGCCCTGAAATACCTATACCAAAAGTACAAAACAAATAGTCCTAAAGCAAAACAACCGATCATCTTTTGACATTTTCAGCTTGGCTTGCAACATACGTGAAAAGTTTAAAAATACTTAGTGAAGAGACTATCCGTAGACCTCGTGATCACCTACAGAAGTTAAATACGTAAAAACCTTCCACTGAAAATAGAACCCCAGTTAATTTAATTTTCAAACAAACAACTAGCTTCCTAATTTATACGAATTACACCTCAGACATAACTAAGACAAATTAAATAGAACGTAAATATTCAAAGTGTTGTGTACGAAATATAGGCTACTGAATTCGGTTGGCTTATCATCAATTTATTGCATACAGAAACTAGAGTTGTCAGTAGTAAACCGCGCGCGGATAGAGCGCATGCGTCAAATTTAAATGTGGATTTAAAAAACAAAATTAGATACCATAGACGCTCGGTTCTATTTTTATAGAAAAAAATATTGTGCGTTCGGTCTAAATTTCAAAGTGCAGTGAACTCGTGTTTGAATTTGGAAGTGGAAAAAATTAGGAGTTAAATTTTTTATATTTTTTTACTGGTACAACTTTTTTTGTTTTGACTATTTTTATAGCTCCGAAAGACTTATTTCATTTTAAATTTTGCACTAATTTTGATCAGCTACGAATTATATAACACATCGTAAACAATGCGTAAAGATTTTTTTTCACCTGTAAAAATCACAGACAAGTATATTTTTTTCTTTAGTTTTCGTCATAGGCAAAGGTTTAAATTACTTTCAGTACCTATTTTACTAATCGATCTTCTCTTTTGTATTTCATGCGATAAATCAATTCTTTCAGTATCGTAGAGACGACTGTACGTAGTAATTACTAGCCATTGTTATGCATTTGTTTCTATTCTGCGTCTATTTTTGTTCGACGCGTACCTAGTACCTACATAGCTAACTAAACTAAAGTTACCCGGTCTAGTCTAGTACTTTGACGTAATATACTACAGGATCCCGGGATTTATTGCGCATGATTGTCTTTGTTTCAACCTATCGTTGTCCACGCGTGGGCTTAGATTTTTTTCTCCAGATGAGGGGTTGCAAGTCGAGCACCTTAAGAGTTAAAACCCCAACATGCGCTTTTTCGATTGAGAGAATAGAAAAAATAGAAAAAAAAACAAAAAAAAAAAATTGCGTCGTGCGTGGCTGGGGGGTGAAAATCTCTAAAAATAACTTTTTTGTTTATTCGATGACAAAATAGTTCTACTACTATAAGGCTACGATTTCACCTGATGGTAAGTGACGATGCAGTCTAAGATGGTAGCGGGCTAACTTGGAAGGAGTATGGCAGTGTACATTTAACTCATATCTATCCCTAATCTACGCGCCATAGTGCCGGACGCTAAATCACTTGGCGGCACGTCTTTGACATTAGGGTGGTAACTAGCCACGGCCAGACCAGGGACAATTCAGAAATTATAAATTCCCAAATTGCCCCGCCGGGAATCTAACTGGAGACCCCCCAGTTGTAAGAGCACAGCGCTCACCACTGCGCCAGGGAGGTCGTGATTAAAACGAAAGGTCAAATCATTTAAATGCACCCAAAGTCACATAGCCTCGTTGTGTTTGTGTCGGTTTTTGTGTGTTTTTTGTGTTTTTAGCGCTGTTTTTCCGGCAACCTTAGATACTTCGCCTTGGATATGATGTCAAGGAGCATCGCTTGTATTGCTTCACAATACTATTAGCGTTGGAAGATGCGATTTTTGACGACCTCTTATAGCGCAGTGGTCTGTAGTCTACTCTTGTAAGTCCTGATTTCAATTCTCATTGAGCTCATTAGAGATTTTGACGACCTCCCTGGCGCACTAGTGAGCGCTGTGGTCTTATAACTGGGTGGTCTCGGGTTCGATTCCCGGCGGGGACAATTTGGGAAATTATAATTTCTGAATTTTCCCCAATGGGAGGCTTTGGCCATGGCTAGTTTCCATCCTATGGTCAAAGACGTGCCGCCAAGATTTAACGTTGCGGCACGATGAGCGCTGTGGTTTTATAACTAGGAGTCTTTCGGGTTGGATTCCCGGCGGGGGCAATTTGTGAATTTATAATTTCTGAATTGTCTCTGATGAGAGGCTTTGGCCGTGGCTAGTTATCACCCTACTGTCAAAGACGTGCGCAAAGCGATTTAGCGTTCCGGCACGATGGCGTGTAGAAACAGATTAGGAGTTTGGGTGGAATGTACACTGCCATAGCCCTTCCAAGTTAGCTCGCTACCATCTCATTGTTTTCACTTACCATTGATCGCAGTAACGAACTTTTTTTTCATCGAATAAGAAAAAACTACGTCTCGTTGGTCTAGTGGGCGCTATGTTCGACTGCGGACGACGAGGTTCCGAGTTCGATACCCGGGTCGGATCAAAAAATGCTTTGTTTATAAATAAACTCTCAGTACTAGCCCGGAGTTAGGAAGTAGGCGATGTATCACCCCCATGCTCTCTCCAGTGGTGTCGGATTTTTGTCCCATCGGATTATGAGAGTGAAGGAATGGAAGTGCACTTGTGTAGCGCTCTCTCTGTCTAACAGGATACTTTAAAGCTCTATGTTTTAGAGACTAGTTAAGATATTAAACAAAACAAAAATGGAATTATTTTTTAATATAATTATTATTAGTAGTTATAATTTATTTAAGTTATTTATTTGAGTTTTATAATTCACGATTGTAGTTTAAAATTAAAAAACTTTATTTTAAGTATATAAAAACATTTTAGTGAAATACCCAATTTTAAATTTGATAAGAAGTAGAAGGGCCAGTTAATTTATTCAGTGCAATAATACATCGAACTGTATTACATTAGGTACATAGGTATGTACTCGCAAACATTTCACGCTAGAACAAAAATCATAATACGCATTTGGTGTCAAGGTTGGCTGTCCGTGTGAAGAAATTATACGTGATCGGGTTTTAATTATTGTTTGTGGAGTTCACAACTGCACATTACGTGCCAGATACACCGGATGATTTAGCAATACAGCAGTGGTCTTATAACTGGGAGGTCTCGAGTTCGATTCCCGGCGGGGGCAATTTGGGAATTTATAATTTCTGCACTGGAACAGCATGATTTAGCAATACGACCTCCCTGGCGCAGTGGTGAGCGCTGTGGTTTTATAACTGAGCGGTCTTGGGTTCGATTCCTGGCGGGGACAATTTGGGAATTTATAATTTCTGAATTTTCCCCGATGGGACGCTTTGGCCGTGGCTAGTCATCACCTAGCGTCAAAGACGTACCGCCAAGCGATTTAGCGTTGCAGCACGATGAGCGCTGTAGTTATATAACTGGGAGGTTTCGAGTTCGATTCCCGGCGGGGACAATTTGGGAATTTATAATTTCTGAATTGTCCCCGATGGGAGGCTTCGGCTGTGACTAGTCACCACCGTCACGTCAAAGAACAGGCGATTTAGCGCTGCGGCACGATGTCGTATAGAAACCGATTATGGGTTGAATTTACACTGCCATACCAAGTTAGCCCGCTACCATCTTAGACTGCATCGTCACTGACCAACAGGTGAGATCGCTGTCACTGACTATCTTGTCATTGAATAAAAAAATACAAACTATTCGTTCGACCTTACGATAGTAACCTTAACTGCCTCGACGGGTTCGAATCCTGGGTTGGGCCAAAAAAATAAAGATTTTAGACTAGAGTTTTTAATTTTTTATTGAAGTGTTAACCTATACTTGAAGGAAATAACCTAATAGGTTTATAAATACATATCAAAAATTCCGAGGCCGGCGGGATTCGAACCCACATCTCTCTGGGAATCGCGCCCGAGTGTGTTAACCGTTACACCACGGCCGAACCACACGTCAGCCACGAAATTAGTGATATGTATCTACTTTTTCAATCAGTTTTATAGCAACTGTTAGCGACATCTAGTAGCGACACATTACAGTTGTCGATCTACTTTTTTCCAAGACACCATATTACAATGGAGCTCTTAAGAGAGATTTGGGTTCGAATCCCGCCGGCCTCGGAATTTTTGATATGTATTTATAAATCTATTAGGTTTTAGACTAGAGTATTATTATTAGAGAAGGCTTAGTAATAGCAACGGGATCTGGCATTCCTTTGGGTACATACCCTACAAAGTAAAGCATAGACGATTGTGTCATAATCGTTTTGAAAACCCTAATTTTTCCCACTCCAAATAAAATCAGTTTTTTTGTAGTGCTATGTTATATAATATAACAAATGTGTTGTGTGTTCATGTGTGACATAACAAGTGTACAACCATGATGAGCGATCACTTAGTAGCGAATATGACTTATTACGGTAAGTTCTTGGTAGAAAATGTTCACTTAATTGGTAGAAAATATTAATTTCCTTGGTAGAAAATATTAATTTCCTTGGTAGAAAATATTGATTTCCTTGGTAGAAAATGTTCACTTCCTTGGTAGAAAATGACACATTATTATTATTACCTACTGTAAGTTTTCACTTCTTTGTTAGTAAATGTTCACTTCCTTGGCAGAAAATATTAATTTCCTTGGTAGAAAATGTTCACTTCTTTGGTAGAAAATGACACATATTATTATTACCTACTGTAAGTTTTCACTTCCTTGGTAGAAAATATTAATTTCCTTGGTAGAAAATGTTCACTTCCTTGGTAGAAAATGACACATATTATTATTACCTACTGTAAGTTTTTACTTCTTCGGTAGCGAATATAACTTATTACAGTAATATATGACAAGTTCTTGGTAGATGGTAGATAATATAAACGTAAAAATTCTTTTTACTAAACCGACTTCAAACGCCACTACAAAGTAGGTATATCAATTGTGCTTATAAAATTTGAAGAGCTCCCTCGATTTCTCCAGGAACCCATCATCAGATCCTGACCTGATGACAATGGGACCACCTGGGAAGTGTACCCTTTCAAACAAAAAAAGAATTTTGCAAATAGGTCCCGGCGTCTTCGAGTAACCGGAGAACATACATAAAAAAAAGATTCCGATGAATTGAGAACCTCCTTTTTTCGGATAATAATACTGAGCCCAAAACAATTTTTCTTGAATTTTTTGTCTGTCTGTGCGCGCATCACGCAAAACTACTAAACGGATTTGAATGAAATTTGGTATAGTGGTAGCTAATCCTCCGGGTCAATATATAGGATACTTTATATCCTGATAAACAATAAGGTTTATCCGGGATAGGGGATGGAAGTTTTTATTGATTTTGCTCCATAACTTCGTCAAATCTAAACCGAATTTGATAATTCTTTTTTTTATTATAAATTGTGTATGTACTATCAGAAATATTTTGTCCAATTTTGGTGAAGATCTACCAAATATTATCGGAGATAGAGGGGATAACTTCTCGCGGATAGTAGCAAGTCACTCTAAACTTTTTCCACGCAAAGTCGCGGGAATCAGCTAGTTGCCAAATACATCATGAACTCCAGGCTCCACCTGTTTGTACCTACCGTTGGGTTTGTTTTGTAGCTTACCCGTGCAAAGCCGGGCGGGTCTACTAGTCACCTGGCCGGTTTGAAACTTGCTTTAACTTGTCAGTCGTATAAAGTGTCATCTCACAGCCTATTGTTATCATTTCTTATCACCACGCCTTAAAGGACAGGTCGGCGCACGCATGCGCGTTGCCATGGTTACCGCAACATGGCCGCCGTCGCCATGGCGACCTGATAAGTGGGTCAGAACAGCCCTAGATGACCTGAATTTGGCCAGCCGACTATTATTTATGACTATTTTTAGCTTTCTCAATAACTGTTTTTAATGTAGATAAAATTATTGAACTAAATTGATCTATTTTGTATTATTCGCTTTTCACGGTATAGGGTACAAGAAGTAAATCCAAAGTGGACCATCTAAAAATCTAAAGAGGTCTAAATATAATGCCGTCCTTGTTATGCAGAGAGCAGTGTGAAAAGGATAGCGTATAGCTACCTACAGTACTTATTTATAACTGTCAATCAACGCTGTCAATTTAGTTTATACATCGACTAGCTTTTGCCCCCGCGACTTCGTCCGCGTGGAATTAGATTTTGGGGTGGAATTTTCAAAAACTGTGACACACGTACTTCTTTATTTTTAACTGATAGCTCAAATACCAACTTTGATGGAAACAGCTTGAAAAATGACGGAGTTTCATATAAACTTCCATCCCCTATTTAAACCCCTTAGGGGTGGAATTTCCAATAATCCTTTCTTAGTGTGCGCCTACGTCATAAAAGGAACCAACTGTAAAAATTACAAGTTTCTAACTTCCGTAGGCTGTGCGTTGATATCTCAGTCAGTCAGTCAGTCAGGACTTTTAATTTTATATATATAGAAGATTATGCTTTTTTCGCGAGCGCAAAAATTTCTTAAACTTGTAAAGGGCAAGTCTAAAATTGACTATGGAATTTATTTACAGTACATCACGCCCATTCCCACAATCGAGGCGTAGTTGAGGATTCAATACGATCATGCACCTCCACTGTTATGCCATAGAGTTCATAGAGTAAGTCCGTTACTAATACCGGAAATAGAAATTAGGTAATTGGCTAGTAGGGGAACTATATGCCTTTTTCCGTTTGCTATCATTGATGTACTAATATCGTTGCGGAACTGAATTCCATCATATTTATTGCATTATACACTAATCTATATCTAAATATATAAAAGGCAAAGGTGACTGACTGACTGATCTATCAACGCACAGCTCTAACCACTGGACCGATCGAGCTGAAATTTGGCACACAGGTAGCTGTTAGGACGTAGACATCCGATAAGAAAGGATTTTGGAAAATTTCAACCCCAAGAGGGTTAAATAGGGGGTTAAAAAATCGAACCTAACCTAGTATTATATAAAATTCAAAGTCTTGACTGACTGACTGAGATATCAACGCACAGCCTAAACTACTGAAGTCAGAAACTTGAAATTTTTACAGTTGGTTCCTTTTATGACGTAGGCTCACACTAAGGAAGGATTTTTGAAAATTCAACCCCTAAGGGGTTTAAATAGGGGATGGAAGTTTATATGAAAGTCCGTCATTTTTCAAGCTGTTTCCATCAAAGTTGGTATTTGAGCTTTCATTTAAAAATAAAGAAGTACGTGTGTCTATTCTATTCTATTCTATTCTATTCTATTCTATTCTATTCTATTCTATTCTATTCTATTCTATTCTATTCTATTCTATTCTATTCTATTCTATTCTATTCTATTCTATTCTATTCTATTCTATTCTATTCTATTCTATTCTATTGATTGGATGCGAAAGGCTGAGGATAGGCAACGTTGGCGCTACTTAAAAGAGGCCTGTGTCCAACAGTGGATGCATTTCGGCTGATGATGATCATGATCCGCTTGTTCGCTTTAGGACAGATTCGCTTTACGACAGATTCGCTTTACGGCAGATTCGCTTTACGGCAGATTCGCTTTACGGCAGAAGTACAGTGAACTCGAATATATATAGATAGATTTTTGTTTAAAATTAATAATACATTAAACAAGTTAATACATTAATGCTAATAGATGGCGCTGTATTTATTATCGGTCAAGTCATGTTAAAACAGTTTTGCGTCAACTATTATTATTTTTTATTACGTCTTTTCTAATTTCATAACTCGGCACCTTTAAAATTTAGTGAAGCATCAATAATTATAATTTATAACACATCCTATATTGTTCTATCATCAAAATGTACCTAATATTAGCATCAAAAAAAAATTCAATTTTTTTTTTTACTTACTTTTTTTTGTAAGCTTTAGGTAGGTTTACGATCCCAACAGAACCTAAGTGCCCGGCCTTCGGCCGGGCACCTAAATATTCATGTATAACCCTAACCTAACCTAACTTTAGTTTAAAGAAAAAATTCAAATGACGGACAAGTGCAAATTGACTCAAGTAGACTCGGAGATCTCGCTTCGCTCGGTCAATAATAATTATATAAAGGAAAGTTTTCCTTGGAGTGGAGACCATATTTTATCTCGACCTGTACAATTTTTGCCGTAAAGCGAATCTGCCGTAAAGCGAATCTGCCGTAAAGCGAATCTGTCGTAAAGCGAATCTGTCCTAAAGCGAACAAGCCATCATGATACAGGGGTGGTTTAAAACAAAACTAACATAAGGAAAACCCAAAAGAACACCTGAAAAATTGTATAGTAATGACGGATTTCTTTAAATAGGTGGCGGGAGAGAAGCCGCGGTTAAAAGCTAGTATATAATACTAGCTTTTGCCCGGACTTTGCTCACGACAAGTTCGATTTTCAACCCCGTATTGTACCTCCTTAGGGGTTCAATTTTCAAAAATCCTTTCCTAGCGGGTGCCTACGTCATAGCTATCTGTATGCCCAGCCCGATCCGTCCAGTGGTTTGAGCTGTGCGATGATAGATCAGTCAGTCAGTCAGTCACCTTTTCCTTTTTAAACGATTTCCAAAAAACGAGGAGGTTCTCAATCCGTTGGAATCTTTTTATTTTTATTTTTTATATATGTTCCCCGATTACTCGAAGACGCCTGGACCGATTTGGAAAATTCTATTTTTGATTGAAAGGGTAAACTTCCTAGGTGGTACCATATTCATCAGGTCAGGATCTGACCATGAGATCCTGGAGAAATTGAGGGAACTCTTCAAATTTTATAGGCACAATTGATATACTTTGTAGTGGCGTTTGAAGTCGGTTTTGTAAAAAGAATTTTTACGTTTATATTATACTAGCTTTTGCCCGCTGCTTCGCTCACGTTAAGATCACAAACCCCTATTTTATCCCCTAGGGGTTTTTTTTGGAAAATCCTTTCTTAGCGGATGCGTAGGTACGTCGTAATCTATATATATAAAATTCAAAGTCCTGACTGACTGACTGAGATATCCAACGCACAGCCTAAACTACTGAAGTGAAAAACTTGAAATTTTTACAGTTGGTTCCTTTTATGACGTAGGCGCACACTAAGAAAGGATTATTGGAAATTCCACCCCTAAGGGGTTTAAATAGGGGATGGAAGTTTATATGAAACTCCGTCATTTTTCAAGCTGTTTCCATCAAAGTTGGTATTAGAGCTTTCAGTTAAAAATAAAGAAGTACGTGTGTCACAGTTTTTGAAAATTCCACCCCAATACCTAATTCCACGCGGACGAAGTCGCGGGGGCAAAAGCTAGTTGCTATATGTATGCCAAATTTCAGCCCGATTCGTTTGAGCTGTGCGTTGATAGATCAGTCAGTCAGTCAGTCACCTTTTCCTTTTATATATTTTTAGATTTTAAGTGAAATATTTGAAAGCAGATAAACGAAGCGCAACAAGCATGAAACCGTATGGAAAATAAGCCAATAACGATGAAACTATTACAGTTAGACAATTTTCCATGTAAGCGGCACGAGGCGCCTGGTGGCCTCTGATTGCGGCGTGACCTAGATCTAGATACGATGTATATACCTGGTCTAGATTTTTCTTATCTCACGACAGAGATCCAGGCATCTGCGATTACAATATACAAGCTAATGTCCGCGACTTTTGAATGAACAATTTCATCAGTTGCAGAGAACTTAAGACTATATTCAAATTCAAATTCAAAATTCATTTATTTCATGTAGGCTACCTTGTAGCACTTATGACACGTCATAAATCTACCACCAGTTCGGAATGCAGATTCTGCTGAAAAGAACCGGCAAGAAACTCAGCAGTTGCTCTTTTCAAAAAATAAAATAAAATAATTTTACAATAAGTAACCAGACTAAGCTATGTATACAGTGCTTCCACAGTGAAGCTTCAAAAATACAATACATATAATCTAACACATGTCAACATGGGAATAAAATTACTTAATTACAATATGGGGTTATTCAAGGGGCGCACCAATAAGTTCCTGAAATGCCGGCAACGCATCAATCATCAACGCAAGTTTTTTTTTTTTAATTCGTTTGATTGAAAAATCCGTTTTTATCCTATAACTAACTACAAGTGTACCTTCAAATCGAGAGTGAATAGACATTTTTAAGCTATTGCATAGCTTCTATCGCGGGCCTTGAGCGTGGAGACCGAATCGAGAAATTCCGTAACGAAAATAACCTGACACGGGACTCCTCTACGGTGAGCCGCTAGATGGCGTTGATAAAAAATGCTATGCAATAGCTTTACCGCGGCAGTTCCCGAGTGGCACACGTCTTTTTTTTTTTTTTGAATTTTTTTTGAATAGATATTTTCTGAGCAAGCGCGTTCCATCTAAGGCTACATCTTCACCTTCATCTTGGTGTGATCGCAGCCTAGCGATAGTTTATACATACATATATAGCATAGTAAATCAATCAGCTGATCGTCAATTTTGTATGGGAGGTCCAAACTTTTTTTTCAAATTTCGACCTATGTTCCTTGGGGAAAGTTGTTCAGTTTTATGAGCACATTCACCTCCTTCAGTATTATTTCGGAGTTTCAATACACGTTGTATATTTAAAAAAAAAATGACTTTGACTTAGGTAAGTTTTTGACAGCACATCCGACCGCACAGGCGTAGATCACCACTGATCACGTGGGGTTCAATGACATTGTAACCACCAGTTTCGTCACGGGAGTTAAATGGGGCGATTCCGTAATGGTGACCATATACGCTACGAGAAATCGTTGCAATCAGACTGTGCAGTTCGAGCGGTACAGTTTATCGTACATGGCATACAAGCTATATACGCTACGAGAAATCGTTACGATCAGACGGTACAATAAACGGTGCCGACGCACACGTGTCAGCGATGGCTTCGACGGACGACGTTTTAGCAGTTGTTGGATTAATATTCGCCCTGAAGGAAAAAAAAGTGAAGCGGAAAAATCGTAGCATCTGGTGCAAAGAATGGCTAATGAAAAGAAGAATCCATTCTCATGTCAATTTGTTGGCGGAATTAAAGATGTTTTCAAAAGACTGGCATAATTTTTTAAGAATGGATCATGATACGTACTTACATGAAACTGAACACGAAAACTGAACGAGTGCATACACGTTACGATCAGTCGGCACAGTTCTTCCGATTCCGATTAATCAATTGAAATTTTTGTATTGTTCCGTTCGACTGCACAGTCTTAAAAAATCAGTCGAAACTGTACAGTTTTATAACATACATGTAGCGATTTATTGTTACCGTTCGAACTGTACAGTCCGATCGTAACGATTTCTCGTTGCGTATATGGCCACTTCAAAGCCGCGAGCCAAAGCTAGTCAGCCTATAAAATTTGAAGAGTTCCCTCGATTTCTCCAGCCCTGGTAGCATGGGCGGGAGAAATTTTATCTCCGGGAAAAGGATAAAACGTTTATTCTCTCGCTTAGCTTTATCCACCCGTCGAGCATGGGCACAGCGGTGGAAATAGCACTCAGTGGATATACTTATAGAATATACATCGCCTTCTCTTCTGTCGCCATGCTTTAGCATAGGGAAAAGATAATTGTATCCCCGGTCAGTGGATAAAATCGGGGGATAAAACTTTTATCTCCTGCCCATGCTACCAGTGCAGGATCCTATCATTAGATCCTGACTTGATGGCCATGATACCACCTGGAAAGTATATCTTTTTTGTACAAAGTCTATAACTATAAACTATATGACATATTTACTTAGGTACTTCGCCAGTCGCCACATAAATCGCACACATCTGATCATAGAGTAGTACACGTAACGAGCTACTTCCTGCCTACCCGGGCAGGTTCGTCTAGTTTTGTGACATACGCTCTATCGTTAGGGCGGTGTTAGCCTAGTGGTGAGAACTGCGATCTCCTATTCAGAGGGTCGCAGGTTCGGTCCTCTGACTTTTCGGAGTTATGTGCGTTGAGGCAATTACGTGACAGTAATGATCGACTTGACCTGTTTATTCCGACTTTTAAAAAGGAGGAGGTTATCAATTCGTCGGAATCTTTTTTTTAAGCTATTGCATAGCTTCTATTGCGGGCGTGGAGACTGAATCCAGAAATTCCGTAAAGAAAATAACCTGACACGGGACTCCTCTACGGTGAGCCGCTAGATGGCGTTGATAAAAAATGCTATGCAATAGCTTTACCGCGGCAGTCCCCGAGTGCCACACGTCTTTTTTTAATGTCTATGTTCCTCTATTACTCGAAGACGCCTGGACCGATTTCGAAAATTCTTTTTTTGTTTGAAAGGGTATACTTTCCAGGTTGTCCGAGGATAAAAATTATCCTATACCAGTATCCTTACTGGTATAGGATAATTTTTATATACTATACCAGTACCAGTACCAGTACTATACCAGTACCAGTGTTCTGTAGGAACAGAATATCAGCTACCACTATACCATTCAAATCCGTTCAGTAGTTTTTGCGTGATACGCGCACAGTCAGACAGCCAGACAGACAAAAATGTATGTGTGTGTGTGTATGTATGTTAGTTACTCCTTCATGCCACAACGAATGAATCGATTTGGCTGAAATTTGGAATGGAGATAGCTCATACCCTGGATTAAAACATAGGCTACATTTTATCCCGGAAAATTACAGAATTCCCATGGGAATTGAAAAACCTGTATTTTGGGGATCCGTTTACAGATTTAGACGTACGAGTACCATAGACAACTCTTTTTGTCTGTTTTTCTTTTTTATTCTATGACAAGATAGCCCTTGACTGTGATCTCACCTGATGATAAGTGACAGTAACTTGGAAGGGGTATAGCAGTGTAAATTCAACCCATACCCCTAATCGGTTTCTACACGCCATCGTGCCGGAACGCTAAATCGCTGGGCGGCACGTTTTTGACGGTAGGGTGGTAACTAGCGACGGCCAAAGCCTCCGACCAGACCAGACCAGAGACAATTTAGAAATAATAAATTACTAAATTGCCCCCGCCGGGAATTGAACCCGAGTCCTCCCAGTTATAAGACCACAGCGCTCACCACTGCGCCAGGGAGGTCGTCAATCTTCTTAACTTTAAAGAGTTTTCTCTAGCGATGATTTTGTTCTCGCTCAAGCACTGGCTATATAGACGTCTTGACGACTTGCGGGTATCTGGATTCTAGACTGTGTCTAGATTTTTGATACCATATTATAGTGTCAAAGTGTTAGACACACGATTTTTAGTTTTATAATCTGCTTTCCGAACCGATGGTAGAGTTTTGATAATCTATAGGTATCTATTCTTATAACTAGTGGTTCGCCCCGAACTGAGACCTCGCGATATCCCATAATTCCCAAAAGTTTTAATTATATATTGTAATAATTAACTTTTAACATTAGACGCAATAAAAAATAATAGTTGACGCAAAACTGTTTTACTGATACAGCGCCATCTATTAGCATTATTGTGAAGTTTTTTATTAGCATTAAAAATTAAATAATTTCGTTTCTTTATAATATTTATCTAATTTTAGTATTTGTTGTTCAAGTAAAGGATATAATTGAATTTTCAACAAAGTTTCAGGTTCTAATATGCAATACTTTTTGACATATGGCTCAAATTAAATCTCCATTTTGAAAGCCCTCCATTTAGTCAATTTTAAGGGAAAAATTAAAAAAATATATATTTTTGTACTCTGTTCAAAGTCGTCTTTAAAAAGATATATCGCAAGTCTATGTAACCCGACAAACAAAATTTTACTTCAAACACGCTTCTATGAGAGCCCGCCTGAAATAAAGCTTTTTATATTTTTTTATGCAATATTCGGCTGAAGGCTATCAGTTTACATATTAAATTTAAATTTGAAGTAATTACGTTCAGTAATTCAGAAGTTATAGGGCTCTGACAGACATTTAGACGTACACACTTCTCTGTCCAGTACAGACAAGCGCCCTAGTTGACTCAGAGAACTCGCTTCGCTCGTTCAAATATATTCTTTTAAAAACTTCTAATAATAGAAGTTGACGCGGCCGAAGTCGCGGGCAACAGCTAGTATCTATATATGACTATATCTATATATCTACGCCTAGAACTGACTTTTTAATCCTTACAAATGGCTACTACTGGTGGTAACGTGTTCGGTGTTATTGATTTTCACACGGCGTGACGTGATGACGTCACGTTATGACGAAGTGTGCCTAGTTAATACTTTAACCGACTGCGACACAGAAAGAGGGTTCTCATATCACCTACTAGCTGATATGACATTCCTCTCGTGAACGGGTGCCACCAACGGGAATGGGTCTGCTTTGTCTTCCCGTCTTGACATGTGTTGGATTGTATGTACCTACGTATGCATTTTTGAAACTTCACTGTGGAAGCACTGTATACATAGCATAGTTTGGTTACCTATTGTAAATTTTTAAGCTATTGCATAGCTTCTATCGCGGGCCAGCGTGGAGACCGAATCCAAAAATTCCGTAACGAAAATAACCTGACACGGGACTCCTCTACGGTGAGCCGCTAGATGGTGCATTTTATATCAACGTCATCTAGCGGTGAGCCGCTAGATGGCGTTGATAAAAAATGCTATGCAATAGCTTTACCGCGGCAGTCCCCGAGTGCCACACGTATTTTTTTTTTATTTTTTTGAAAAGAGCAACTGCTGAGTTTCTTGCCGGCTCTTCTCAGCAGAATTTGCATTCCGAACCGGTGGTAGATTTATGACGTGTCATAAGAGCTACAAGGTGGCCTACATGAAATAAATAAATTTTGAATTTGAATTTTATGCCCGCGACTTCGTCTGCTTGTATTAAGGTTTTTTT
The DNA here is from genome assembly GCA_933228805.2 of Hipparchia semele. Lineage (NCBI taxonomy): Eukaryota > Metazoa > Arthropoda > Insecta > Lepidoptera > Nymphalidae > Hipparchia > Hipparchia semele. Next base: position 3,093,867 of record OW121735.1, on the reverse strand, counting down.
AATTCCTGCGGGTACTCTTTAATTTTCCGGGCTAGTTATTTTATTTATTTATTGGTAATCAACAGCGTTTACAACATAAAAAAGGATTTTTGAAAATTCAACCCCCAAAAAGATTTTGAAAATCGAAGTTTTGTAACTTTTAAAAAAAACTTAGAGTGCATATTCAAAATAATTGTGTTTAGTATTTTTATTGTTAGGAGTCACCAGTTTTTGTTTGTTCATATGTTTGTAATTTTATATAAGTAAATTTTAGTTTTAAGTAGGTACTCTATAAGTGAGCAAAATGTTCTTTCGGAGAATAAATTTCTTTAAACCTAAACCTTAGTTAACGCGAGGGAGGCCGCGGGAAAAAGCTAGTCAATGATATTATAATGCATAAGCCTTTTGGTTAGGTAGGAAAGGTTGACGACCTTACGCCCTATTTTTAATCTAGTCGGTAGGAAATCTACAAGGCCATGACTATTGAAATATTTGCCTCAATAGTCCAACGGTTACAGATGCGGACTGAAAACTTTAAAAAAAGTTGCAGGTTCGATTCCTACCCGTTTAAAAAAAAGACGTGTGGCACTCGGGGACTGCCGCGGTAAAGCTATTGCATAGCATTTTTTATCAACGCCATCTAGCGGTGAGAGGAGTCCCGTGTCAGGCTATTTTCGTTACGGAATTTCTGGATTCGGTCTCCACGCTCAAGGCCCGCGATAGAAGCTATGCAATAGCTTAAAAAAATTAAAATAGGGTGTCCCCTTTCATAGAAAGGGATTTTGTTTTGCTTATTTGATTCCCACCCGTTGCACTATTGTCGTACCCACTCCTAACACAAGTTTTCACTTATTTGGAAGGGAGAGGAGAAAATAAGTCAAGTTCAGCTTGGCTGATATTCTTAAAAAAAAAAAAAAATATTTCACGAGGGCGCGTGGCTCATGGTTGTGTGTGTGTCGTATCTGTATAAGTGTGAGCGAGAGCTTGCTCGCGCCTGCCCGCTCCCACCTAGGCTCCTGACAGGCACGCACACTTACGCAATGTGCATATACACGACGTAACCACAAGTGAAGCGCCCGTAACTTCGTGAGATAACAATAATTCCGACATATATCGGAGAACCAAGAAGTCTCAAAATTAAAAAAAAAAGACGTGTGGCACTCGGGGACTGCCGCGGTAAAGCTATCAACGCCATCTAGCGGTGAGCCGCTAGATGGCGTTGATAAAAAATGCGCCATCTAGCGCCTCACCGTAGAGGAGCCCCGTGTCAGGTTATTTTCGTTACGGAATTTCTGGATTCGGTCTCCACGCTGGCCCGCGATAGAAGCTATGCAATAGCTTAAAAAAACTTCGTGAGATAAACGTATTTATTTATTTTTATTTTTTATGTACATATTAGAATTTACAAGACAACATATATATAGAAGAAGTAGACATAGGTGAAGCTTATCTCTAAAAAAAATAAATTTCTTCCAGCTTCCCTTGAAAGTGAGTAAAGTGAAATTATAGAGTGGTATAGGTCAACTAACGTACTACCAATAATTGAGACATCTCACTCAAATAAGTAGATACCTAGTAGTTAAATAGACGTAAGAAATCTATTAAGTAAAAGTAAACTATTAAAATCTCATCAGAACCACTAATGAGTCTAGATGAGTCCAAAACGCGTCCCAAACGAAACCGAAACTACGTTGAACAAAATAAAAAAATAATTACCTACAATACCATTGATATTTCAAAGATATACAGTAGAATGATTGTTCGAAAATTGTACATCCCTTAATTCTTAGGCTGAAATCTATAGACCGAGACTCAAGACAGAATTAATTTTTTTTTTTATTACAAGATAGCCCTTTACTGCGATCTCACCTGATGGTAAGTGACGATGCAGTCTAAGATGGTAGCGGGCTAACTTGGACGGGGTATAGCAGTGTAAATTGAACCCATACCCCTAATCGGTTTCTACATGCCATCGTGCCGGAACGCTAAATCGCTTGGCGGTACGTCTTTGACGGTAGGGTGGTAACTAGCCACGGCCAAAGCCTCCCACCAGACCTAATACGAGACATATTTATGTCAGAGCATATTTGTGTCTCGTTTTAACCTCTATCTTGAGTCTGAGCTGAGTCATAGCACACTTTTCAGATCTCTGCATAAGAGTTACCCAATAGCGACAGATTACTAACCAATCAGAAGTGATTGCGATCGTCACACTGTAACAATCATTTTTAGACAATCCTTCAACTCTTGGGTTCCAGCTGAAAGTCAGCGCTAAATGCTGATGATTAAATATAAAATCCATTTATTTCATGTAGGCCAACTTGTAGCTCTTATGACACGTCATAAATCTACCACCGGTTCGGAATGCAGATTCTGCTGTGAAGAGCCGGTGAGAAACTCAGCAGTTGCTATTTAAAAAAAAAAATTTTACAATAGGTAACAAAACTATGCTATGTATACACATACAGTGCTTCCACAGAGAAGCTTCAATTTAACTGAATGTATACCAAACGTCTATATTGTCAAACTATAAACAATAGTAAAAAAAAACCTGTCCATTATAGGAGGTTTTACAGATATTTTCACTAATGTTCCCTAATTTTTAAGGGATACCTAAGTTAAAGCAGCTTAGATATTCCTAAGTAGGTATATACTTTAGCTTTTTTGTCAATTTCGTTTTAAAGAACGTTTAGGAATCACCTAAAGTTGGAAATGATATTGGGTAAGGGATTGTATTTAGGAGCTACTTACTTAGGGGACGATTTAGGATATAAACGGGCATTATTTGTGCCGTCATTAATGAATAAGCATTTTTCCCCCTCTTTATTTACAATTAAATTATTTGAAAGTGTTTGAATTTCTTTCCTACATAAAAATATGTGAAATACTTATTTTTACACTACATTACATTAACCTTTTTACTAATGCATAAAAATTACCGACTTATTATCATAAATCATAATTTAAAGAAAAGTTAGTAACTTTGGCATATCTAGGGCTCATGTCAACGATACAAACGGACATAAATAAAAACAAAAGTATCCGCATCCATTTTTAAAATAGAAAGACAATAGTTATTTTCGTGGACACGTTTAGTTGTTTAGTAACCGAGTTACTTGGACGTTAGCCGCGTAAAAATTATATTATTTTAAAAAAAATCGTTTGAATAACATAAATATAATATTTTTAAACTTTGCTACAAAAATAAATTATAGAAACTCTTTTTTAGAAACTTTTTTGTGTTTCTTATATATGCAGTGCGCAGGGAGCTTTTAAATAAAAAAATAGTTCGATATGTATAAAAACTTTTTTCATAAAACTTCTTTGTGAACTTTGTGTACAGGCAGGATGTGTGTGAATTAAAAAAAAAAGAAATCAATTCGAAAAAAAACATTAAAATATCGAACGCGCTTGTCATTTTTTTTCATTCGCGGGGTCTGGTGACGCGAGGCGCTCGTGCGTTTGAGAAAATAATTTTCACGAAAGAAAATAAGTGTACGGGAGTTTTTGCGATTTTAATCAGTTATTTTGAATAATTGTAATATGTCGGTGCATACGATTCCGTTGATTACGTCTTTCATCCGAGGTCCAAGATTCCCGTATAGAAAGAGTGAGTACCTACGATTACTATAATCCTATTATTTTCCTATTATCCTATTAATCCTATTAATATTATAAATGCGAAAGTTTTGATGTATGGATGTTTGTTACTCAATCACGCCGCAACGACAGAACCGATTTGGCTGAAATTTGGCACAGGGATAGATCATAGTCTGGAATAACACATAGGCCACTTTTATTCCGGAAAATAAAAAAGTTCCCGTGGGAAGTAAAAATAAAAACCTCAATCCACGCGAACGAAGTCGCGGGCATCAGCTAGTTTTTTTTTATAAATTAGGTAAAGTAATTATTATTTTCGTATCAAGAAATAATCTATCGTAAAAATAATGTTATCCGTTTGAAATGCGGCATTTTTCGAAATAAAAAATATTTTGCCTTTCAGAGAAAAATTTAGTTTATTTGCGATACAAATACTTATTGTATTTTTATACTGCTATTATTTACGTATATGAATGTCGAAAAATTTATCAATCGATAGACGTCCTCAGCTGGACAAAGGTATGTTGCAACGACTTCCACAGGGCTCGGTCTTGCTCCGCCTATATCCAGCGGCACCGTGCGACTCATCTGATGTCATCGGTCCACCCATAGTTTTAATCGTAAAAGCAAAAAAGTTTTATCAAAATCGGTACAGTAGTTATGTACATAATTGCAGACACTGACTGATTGATTTATCAACGCACTCGCACAGCCATCCAAATTACCTACTTTCTTAATAGTTTCCGCCGGGAATCGAACTCTAGATCTCCTATTATAAGACCATAGAGAAGTTGTCCTATGACGATATCCCTGGATGATATCTATCCAGGGACAAGATAGTCCTTGACAGCGATCTCACCTGATGGTAAGTGACGATGCATTCTAAGATGGTAGCGGGCTAACTTGGAACGGGTATGGCAGTGTATATTCAACCCATACTCCTAATCTGTTTCTACACGCCATCGTGCTGGAACGCTAAAGGTCGTAGCCCATTTACACGACACCGCTCCCACACAACCAAAGTATGAGTATTCAAATATGGACTTAATATCGTGCTCTGGAGGTGCACTTTACAGTAACAACACCGCGGTACGGTAACGGTACCGCGCGCTGTTTTCTATTTAGGTGAAAACCCCGTCAAAATCGGTCCGGCCGTTCCCGAGATTCACGGCAACAAACAGACAGACAGACAGACAAAAATTTTAAAAATTGTTTCCTTGTATTTACTTTCGTATGCAGTTAGTAAAAAGCTGTTCTTTTGATATTACAAACAGACACTTCAATTTTATCTATTTGTATAGATGTATAGACTAGCTGATGCCCACGACTTCGTACGCGTGGATTCAGGTTTTAATTCCCTCGGGAACTCCCTTGTCTTACGGGTAATACGCGGTTGTAGATTCTGTTACATACCTAAGTAGCTATTCTATGATTTTGGTCGAATCAAAATTGAATCAAGGTTACATTGAATACTCAACTTTAAACTAAAGTCAAATCAAGGTTTGTCGTCAAAACAGTTTACATTAACCTAAGGTCATACACTGCGACTTTTTGTCGTATCGCCTTGCGCAGACTTGCGACAACGACTTCACCTAACAACTTTATCCAGTGACATATATAATTACTTTTACAAAAAAAATTAACCGACGATAGAAAGAAGCACTACTAAAAAGGGAAAAAATAAAACATAAATCTTTGTAGTCTTACTAAGCTCCTAAACTAATGTAAGTAATTAATTTTGAGTCGGCGACAAACTTTTTTAAAACATAACTACGAGCTGTATTTTAAATAAGCCCCAAATAAGCTTGGCTAATATTTTACTAAAATAAAATTAAAATAGATATTTTTGGCTACATTTTTATAATTAGAAGTTACCATTTTTGGTTTTTCATATGATCTCTTGACATTCATTTTATAGTCTTAAGTTCTCTAAGTGAGCAAATTGTTATTTGAGAATAAATTATCATTTAGACATTGTTAATTTATATTTTTTTCCTGTATTTATGTATGTTGCATGCCCGAAGAGGCAATGTATAATGCAGTAAATGACTTTTGACTTTGAAAATACTTTAAATCGAGCGACATGTCGTAAATCTATGTTCGCGTTTATGTAAAGGACATTTTTTGTGTATAACGCCTAGCTAGAACGATTCTTTGCTTACTTATGCTCCGTGACCAACTGGTTACGGTTCATTGACCGCGACCTTTTTTGGATTTTTCGCCCTTAAACACGTACCTATAAAAATACTAGCCGACGACCTCCCTGGCGCAGTGGTGAGCGCTGTAGTCTTGCAACAGGGAGGTTTCGGGTTCGATTTACAGCGGGGGCAATTTGGAAATTTATAATTTCTGAATTGTCTCTGGTCTGGTCTTTAAGGCTGTGGCTAGTTACCACCCTACCGTCAAAGACGTGCCGCCAAGCGATTTAGCGTTCTGGCACGATGGCGTGTAGAAACCGATTAGGGGTATGAGTACACTGCCATACCTCTTCCAAGTTAGCCTACTACCATCTTAGACTGCATCGTCAATAACCATCAGGTGAGATCGCAGTCAAGAACTATCGTCAACGAATAAATAAAAAATATAGAGTAGACTGCGACTTTGTTAGATGTCGTCGGTCCTACTAATGGGGGGTCTGCCAACACTGCGCTTCCCGGTGCGGGGTCGCCACTCCAGCACCTTGGGTCCCCATCGACCATCAGCTCTTCGAACTATGTGCCCCGCCCATTCCCACTTCAGTTTCGCGACTCGCAGAGCTATGTCGGTGACTCTGGTTCTCCTACGGATCTCCTCATTCCTGATTTGATCTCGCAGGGATACTCCGAGCATAGCTCTCTCCATCGCCCGCTGAGTGATCCTGAGCCTTATTGTGAGGCCCATAGTTAGCGACCATGTTTCGGATCCGTAAGTCATCACTGGCAACACGCACTGTTCGAAGACTTTAGGTCTTCAGGCAATACTTAAGGTCTTCAGGCATTGATACTCTTGGCTTTACTATTTAGTTATTAATATTTGGCAACTATGTCTATTACTGTATGATAGAGTCAACGACATTTTGTCTTGGAATAAAGCCAAGCGTCTCACAAACAAGTGAAAAATAAGTGCTCCTTCAAAATGTGATGTGTGGTTTATTTCCTGTTGACTTGTATTATATAATTCATTCATTTATTTGTATATGTGGCACATCTCCCTTCAAATCTATACTAATATTATAAAGTTGAAGAGTTTTTTTCTTTGAACGCGCTAATCTCAGGAACTACTGGTTCGAATTGAAAAATTCTTTTTGTGTTGGATAGTCCATTTATCGAGGAAGGCTTTAGGCTATATAACATCACGCTACGACCAATAGGAGCGAAGCATCAGTGAAAAATGTTGCAAAAACGAGGAAAATTATCCATATTTAAAATATATTCTTTTAAAAACTTCTTAATCACGATCATAATAACAGAAATTGACGCGGACGAAGTCGCGGACAATAGCTAGTATATGTATAAAGGAAAAGGTGTCTGACTGACTGATCTATCAACGCACATCTCAAACCACTGGACGGATCGGGCTGAAAGGTTAATGGGTAATTTTTATGGGCCCTGTACCCAAGACTACTGTAGTAATATGAACTATGTCGGCTTTTGTTGCCCTGATGAAGGAATTTAAATTAATTATACGATATTATGTTTGAACTCACTTGGAGAAATAATATAAACGTTAAAATTCTTTTTACAAAACCGACTTCAAACGCCACTACAAAGTACCAATTGTGCCTATAAAATTTGAAGAGTTCACTCGATTTCTCCACGATCCCGTCATCAGATCCTGACTTGACGGGACCACCTGGGAAGTATACCCTTTCAAACAAAAAAAGAATTTTCCAAATCGGTCCAGGCGTCTTCGAGTTATCGTGGAACATACGTATAAAAAATAAAAATAAGATTCTAACGAACTGAGAACCTCCTTCTTTTTGGAAGTCGTTTAAAAAATCGATGGTTTTAGCATGTTTCGGGTCGATAAAAGATAACAGAAAAAAAAAATGTTTCAGTCCAAATTAAACCAAACGCATATATTATTCCTTGTTTACACACTACAGCTATCTACTCACGCAGACGTACTGTACCGACCTTGTGGTAACTCTGTGCAACAGACGACTTTGATAAATAGGCTTACAGCGACATCCACGGTAGTCTTAGAAAAACACGTCTCCGCCCGCCCGGTTATACTAAGCCTCGAAGCCTTACGACAGGCGTCTGTCCTAAAATAGAGGGCGGCGTGAGTCGTGACCTAGTTTAAGCCACCATTAGTTTAAATAAATAGAAAAGGTAAAGTATGGCCCGGGACGGCCGAGAATTTTTTTATCAGTTGAATTTAATACTAATAGAATGGATATAAGGTATATATTTCGATGCTTGGTGATCGATCTCGGCTCCAGAGAAAACTCCGATGTCTACTTTTGGGTGCGAAAATCAGCCTGCGCCCCTATTTGCCAACAAAAAAAACTAAATTAATGTTTTTTTATAATTTACTCTAAAAAAGTTAGATACTTTTTAACCCATTTCAAAAAAAGGAAAAGAAACCTTTTGATTTTGCAAGCGAAGCGAGCGCGAAATTTTTTACGGTTGCACTCTGCCATTGCGTAGTCCATAGTTGGCACATACAATATCAATTTTACAGGTAATTTTGTATCTTTTCAGGCAAGTCGCCCTTCTTCCCCGGCGTGGAGGAAGCGGGGGTCGCGAGCGCGGCCGGCGCCGGGTCGCCGTCGGGCCCCGCGGACCAGACACAGGACGTCGTGTCCAGGCTCAGCGCGGCTGGTGAGACACTGTCGTTAGCTGGTAGGCTTCAGGCGAGTCGCCCCTCTTCCCCGGCGTGGAGGAAGCGGGGGTCGCGAGCGCGGCCGGCGCCGGGTCGCCGTCGGGCCCCGCGGACCAGACACAGGACGTCGTGTCCAGGCTCAGCGCGGCTGGTGAGACACTGTCGTTAGCTGGTAGGCTTCAGGCGAGTCGCCCCTCTTCCCCGGCGTGGAGGAAGCGGGGGTCGCGAGCGCGGCCGGCGCCGGGTCGCCGTCGGGCCCCGCGGACCAGACACAGGACGTCGTGTCCAGGCTCAGCGCGGCTGGTGAGACACTGTCGTTAGCTGGTAGGCTTCAGGCGAGTCGCCCCTCTTCCCCGGCGTGGAAGAAGAGTCTGGACGCAGGATATAGTAGACAGGTTCAGCGCAATTCGTAAGAGACTGTCATTAGCTGGTAGACTTTTAGCAAATCGTTAGACTTCCTGACGTGGAAGAAGAGACAATTGTCATTGTTGATTGCAGGTTGCAGTCCTTAATTCGGGGGCAAAAGCTCCCTCAAGCAACACAGGAGACTTCAGATTCCAATTCCGGGTGTATTTAACCAGGACTGTCTCCTATTTCCAGGGCTATCGATGTGCGTGAGCGCGCTGGGCTCGCCGGCGCGCTCGTCGCCCGTGTCGGCGGGCTCGGAGCACGGCGAGCGGTTCAGTCGGAAAGTTTTCGTTGGCGGACTACCCCCGGACATAGATGAAGGTAATCTTAATTTTCTTAGCTAGACTAGAGAGAGAACTCTTTGATTTTCCGGGATAAAAAGTAGCCTACGTCACTCTACCGGTCTCAACTATAGGTACCCATGCAAAAAATCACGTCGATCCGCTGCTTTGTTGCGGCGTGATTGAAGGACAAACATACAAAAAACACATTTGGTGATTCAGTCCTCCCCTCTCCCCCTCCCCCCAACCTCCCTCCCCGCACTACATGGACTGACGATATCAGACGAGTATCAAGGATAAAGGCGGCGTGAAACCGAGGCCTGTGGAAGTCCATTCAAGAGGCTTTTGTTGACAATAGTGGACATCTATCGTTTGATAAAGTAGAAGATTCTGGTCAGGAGGGCATTAATTATGAGTTTATTGTTAACGTTTCAGATGAAATCACATCATCGTTCCGGCGGTTCGGCCCGCTGGTGGTGGACTGGCCGCACAAGGCTGAGAGCAAGAGTTATTTTCCGCCCAAGGGATACGCCTTCCTGCTATTCCAAGTGAGTTCATGGATCTATGTACTCATATTCAGCAAATAAACAAATTCAAATTCAACACATAGGTCCACGGAAATCACCTGCAGTCAATAAGGAATTTGTGATGGTTTCAACTTTCATAGAGATGAAACGATAACAGCCCTTCATAAGTATTGAGACGAGAAAGTTGTATCGGTAAAAAGAACAGTGTTGATAGCCCAATTAGATATCGGCCTTTTTTTGGTACTTGAATCCCTGGTACGTAGCTCTCAGGAGCTAAGTGCAGACTATACTATCTCTGTGCCAAATTTCAGCCAAATTGGTTCAGTCATTGCGGCGTGATTGAGTAACAAACATCCATCCATCCACCCATAATCCAAACTTTCGCATTTATAATTTTAACAGGTTCCCTGTCCTGACAACAGACACAATAGTTAAACAATAACCATGCTCACATGTGATTCATGGGACAGGGAAAGGGTTGATAGGATATTAGTTGGAAGTAGGATGGGAGACAAGAAAAATCCTCATGCGGGTAGTTAAAAATTTCATGGTTAAATAAATTCCAGGATGAAAGTTCAGTGGCAGCGCTAATGGAGGCCTGCATCACGGACGACGACAAGCTGTACCTGTGCGTGTCGTCGCCCACCATCCGCGACAAGCCGGTGCAGATCAGGCCCTGGAGGCTGGCCGACGCGGACTTCGTGCTGGACGCGAGCATGCCCCTCGACCCCAGGAAGACGGTCTTCGTTGGGGGGGTTCCGCGCCCTTTGAAAGCTGGTGAGTCTCCCTGGTAACTGGGCGGGGCACATAGTTCTGATGGTCGATGGGGAAGACCAAAGTCTTCGAACAGTGCGTGTTGCCAGTGATGGATCCGAAACATGGTCGCTAACTATGGGCCTCATAAGAGGTCTCAGGATCACTCAGCGAGCGATGGAGAGAGCTATATTCGGAGTATCCCTGCGAGATTAAATCAGAAATGAGGAGATCCGTAGGAAAACCAAAGTCACCGACATAGCTCAGCGAGTCGCGAAGCTGAAGTGGAAATGGGTGGGGCACATAGTTCGAAGAGCTGATGGTCGATGGGGTCCCAAGGTGCTGGAGTGGCGACCCCGCACCCAAAGCGCAGTGTTGGAAGACCCCCCACTAGGTGGACTACGATATCAGACGAGTCGCGGAGAGTTACTGGATACAGGCGGCGCAAGACCGAACCCGGTGGAGGTCCATGCAAAAGACCTATGTCCAGCAGTTAAAAAATTCTGAGGAAACTTGCACGGCTGAGAATACTCCGTAGTATCCTCAAATGTGTGTGGAGTCTGCCAATTCCCAACGAGCTATGCCATTTCCGAGAGGTCACCTCTGTGCTCAGCATTGAGCCATTTATTAGTTGCTGATGATGATGTCTTCTATTGACCTTAACATCATAAATCCTCGAAAAAATTTCTCAAAATTCCTCTAAAGTTCTTTGAGACCTGCAATGAGCCGTTAATGGGAAGCTGGTGACGATAGTGTTGACGAAGATGATGATGACGGTTCTTGGCCTGGTTTCCAGTGGAGCTGGCGATGATCATGGACCGGCTGTACGGCGGAGTTTGCTACGCGGGCATCGACACCGACCCTGAGCTCAAGTACCCTAAGGTGAGGCTTCTTTGATTAATGGGATGTTACAATTACTGCCGGTACTATCACTCCTGGAACTCCAGGAAATGGTTGGTAGGAGTCCATGGACGTCTATTACTACGTTTACACGCTTGGCAAGTCTCGACAGGCGTCCATAAACACAAGCGCGTAAACAGGGTGTTTGGCTTGGTTTGTGTGAGCTTGTCGCCGATCCGGGTTAATGTCGGTTTTTGAACACAGATCAAAAGAAACTTGCGGCAAGCGTTTAGTGTCGCTCATGACCTTACGCCGAACTGGTGTTTCTACGCTGCGCTATTACGACGGCGTATCGACCATGAGTAGTTGGTCAAACGACAAACGCAATAGCCAACACAATTTCAACGTCTACGTCTTCCATCACTTCCATGTTTGTTTGCACAGTTTGGCTCTCCGTAATACACTGACACACTCGCAAGCGTGGCATCCATGATCCAAGCGTTTGTAAAGGCTTGGAGCTTGTGGACGCTTGCAAGCCTCGGCACGCATGTAGCATTACAATTACTGCTGGTGTTATTATCACTCCTGGGAATCCAGGAAAATGACTCCCAGACATGGTTGGCGATGTGCAAGAGTCCGTGGATGTGAATCTATGTTGACACGTCATGTGGTGTTGCAGGGCGCGGGTCGCGTGGCCTTCTCCAACCAGCAGTCTTACATCGCGGCGATCTCCGCGCGCTTCGTGCAGCTGCAGCACGGCGACATCGACAAGAGGGTCGAGGTGAGACCGTGGATGAACACATTACTTCTATATTGTAAATCCCGTGTCCATTATCCTACCATATGTATCATCTAGACATCTGGACACTGACCTGAGTCGGGAGTGTTCTTAGCTATGTTTGATGAAAATCGATCCAAGATGGCCGCCTCCACAAAATGGCGGATGACATATTTTTTCACAACTCCCTCAATATGGGTATCAAATGAAAGGAAATGACTAGTAGTACACTATGATAAATTTCAAATCCAAGATGGCTGCCACCACAAAATGGCGAATATTTTTTTTTAATTTCAATTTTCAATTGACACTTGCTGTAATTTCCAGGTGAAGCCGTACGTGCTGGACGACCAGATGTGTGACGAGTGCGCGGGCGCGCGCTGCGGCTCCAAGTTTGCGCCCTTCTTCTGTGCTAACGTCACTTGCCTGCAGGTATTGCGCCGCGCGCGTACATGTGAGCCATGTATGCCAAAACATGTGCAGACATTCACTCACATTCTGTCTCTGGGTTCTTTCTTTTTAAGACAAAAAAAAAAGAAAAAATACTCAACATTGTGAAACTGAAATTCTCATGGTGAAGGCTGCTATTTCTGAACTATTGCAAAATTTTGTCTGGTGGAAGGCTTTGGCCGCGGCTAGTTACCACCCTACCGTCAAAGACGTGCCGCCAAGCAATTTAGCGTTCCGGTACAAACAAATTAGGGGTACGGGTTGATTGTACACTGCCATACCCCCTCCAAGTTAGCCCGCTACCATCTTAGACTACATCGTCCTCTTACCATCAGGTCAGATCGCAGTCAAGGATTATCTTTCATTCAATAAAAAAAAACATAACCTTAAAACATAACCTTAATAAATATGACGTAGGTGCTTTTACGAGTCTTCCCTGTCTACCTGCAACAGAAGGATTTAAGTCAATTGTTGAGATAATATATGTATCTGTACAGGCAGTGAATTTTGTTTCAGTTGGTTGTTACATACCACTAGAATAATTTATAACTTAGGTTATTTGACCGTATCGGATAAAAGTCCGAGGACGAAAATTGTCTGGTGGGAGGCTTTGGCCGTGGCTAGTTACCACCCTACCGTCAAAAACGTGCCGCCAAGCGATTTAGCGTTCCGGCACGATGGCGTGTAGAAACCGATTAGGGGTATGGGTTGAATTTACACTGCTATACCCCTCCAAGTTAGCCCGCTACCATCTTAGACTGCATCGTCACTTACCATCAGGTCAGATCGCAGTCAAGGATTATCTTTCATTCAATAAAAAAAAACATAACCTTAATAAATATGACGTAGGTGCTTTTACGAGTCTTTTCTGTCTACCTGCAACAAAAGGATTTAAGTCAATTGTTGAGATATTATATGTATCTGTACAGGCAGTGAATTTTGTTTCAATTGTTTGTTACATACCACTAGAATAATTTATAACTTAGGTTATGTGTACCGTATCGGACAAAAGTCCCTTAAAATTGAGATAATAAAAAAAACATTTATTTTTCCAGTACTACTGCGAACACTGCTGGGCAACGATCCACTCGCGCCCGGGCCGCGAGTTCCACAAGCCGCTCGTGAAAGAGGGCGCCGACCGCCCGCGCGCCGTCCCCTTCCGCTGGTGTTAGAGGGGGAGACCGGGGGAACAGTGGGGGTAACGTGGGGGACGGGGGGGATTAGTAGTGTGTGATTTGGGGAAACATGGAGTTACAAATTTAGAAATTCCGCGGGGGTTATTGTAAATTGGTACATCGGCTGCGCTGCCATTTCCATGACGCATGTTCTTTTAAGCCTTTTTTCAAGGGTTTAACTTTTCAATAAATTTAGTTCATTTAGTTTTTTTTGAAGATTAGACCCTCTGACTTTTAGAAAAACTATTTCAGTGCTATTCCCAGGGGCTATTTTCTATCTATGGGGAGGGCTATGGAAAATCATGGCCCAAGAGCCCAGGATAGCCAGACCTTCGTCATTTTATAAAAGCTGAAAGTTTTTCTGTGCATGTCCCCTATACAGGTAAGAACAACCAGCGACTATGGAGTTTGGGTTGTGGTTACTTTGGCAGATAACAGATAGTAAAGGTATACAAAATAGTACCTAAAATTCGTTAAAGTAAAGTACGCTCAATTTTTTTATATTTTCTTCGGGATAACTTTAGAAATCTCGTCATCCTTTGCCGGACACTTATAACAGTTGCTTCCCCCTGCCGGACACCCCTAAACTTTAGTAAATTATAATTATACTTTCGTTATAGTATAAAAGCTAAATTTTATATATGTTACTTGGGGACCTATAAAAAAATGTTACCTCAAAAGCCGGACAGTTTTGATGGTTTTTACACCTTGCCAGACACATTGAAAGTCCGCTCTAGGTGCGAGCGCGAGGTTATAACTGTTCAACCGCGGGATTCCCTTCGAGAAAGATTTAAATTGATTAAATTTAGATTGAGGTAACATTTTTTTATAGGTCCCCAAGTAACATATATAAAATTTAGCTTTTATACTATAACGAAAGTATAATGATAATTTATTAAAGTTTAGGGGTGTCCGGCAGGGGGAAGTAACTGTCATAAGTGTCCGGCAATGGATGACGAGATTTCTAAAGTTATCCCGAAGAAAATATAAAAAAATTGAGCGTACTTTACTTTAACGAATTTTAGGTACTATTTTGTATACCTTTACTATCTGTTATCTGCCAAAGTAACCACAACCCAAACTCCATAGTCGCTGGTTGTTCTTACCTGTATAGGGGACATGCACAGAAAAACTTTCAGCTTTTATAAAATGACGAAGGTCTGGCTATCCTGGGCTCTTGCTCTATCATGGAAAGTTTATCAATTGCCCGTCATATAAAATTCGGATTTGACAGTTCTTAATTAGCAACTTTCGAAACTACGATAAAGATAGCTCTAGTTTCTGTCAATAGTGGTAATTCAGGTAATGCATGTCGATGAAATTACATTAATGAAATCACACACTACTAAACTTCCTTTGTGTTAATGGACTAGAGATTTTTGTTTTCCAAATTGGTAATAATGAATACTTTGATCTAGCAACACTGCTCAGCTCTTGTCAGCTACAGTGTTGAGTCGTCTACCAAATTGGTAGCAACAAAGCTCTGCTCTTGCAACACTGGTTGGTTACTTCGGTAGAGGAACACGGAGAATTATGTAGTAGAAAAAACTTAATAGTTGCGGTCCTTGACCTTAGATAATTACAAGATTTTTCACTTAAGGTGCGTTGTTGTTTGCAATACGACATTTTGTCACATTTTACACTGTATTTCAAACAGTTCCACTTTCTAGAATAAAATACACAGCTTTTTAGTACCTGTAGTGGAAATGTGACGAAATGCATATTGTATATCGCCTCCGGATATGACAAAATCACTGATTAGTCGAAATTTGGCCGCCATTTTAAGGCGATGCCGTTTTAGGAAATATTAATTAAAAGCAACATTATCCAAACGTAATGTTAAGCAAAATATATAGATTTCAAGTACAAGATTGATTGGCTCTTCGAATTTTCTCTGGTGTTGCCAACTGTAGAGAAATCCTACTAATTTGGTAGCATTTTTTCTGATCTAGCGTTTGGAGAATTCTACCAATTGGTAGGTTTTTCGACGAGAGAGAATTTGAAGGGATACTTCGATTTAAGCAAAATGTGTATTCAAAAACTTAGCTAGTTGTCAGTTTGTCGTTTGTGGATAAGCTCTATTACATCTAAGTGGCGCATCTCGACAAAATTGTCGCGGCCGTTTCGCAGCATTTTGTCGCGGGTGTGTACGCTCATTTATCGTAAGATATTATTAAATAAGACATAAGTGAATCACATTTCTCAAAAAGATAAAAAATATTGTACCTGTTGTAGCTAGAGTGAATTTTCTATTTTCTCGAGATTTTTCAGTTTTTTGGATATTGTTGCGACTTATCTCGAATCTAATCTAGTATTTTCGTCGACTATTTGTAAGTTAGATCGTTATTAAGGCTCAAGGTATTGTTCGATAACTCTATCGATACCATTCCATATTGACGACCAACTAATAGATTTCACGTTATGACAATACTGTCAAACTGTCAAATTTAAAAATTTAAGTTTGGGGAATCCCCGCAACCCATTTTCGATGGAGTTATGGACCAATGAAAAAAGGGGTCTTTAATTTCCGATCGTTTTCGAACGGCGTCATAATCGATATTCGATCGATTCTATTTATTGGATAGTTCGAAAAGGTTTATCGATTGTTTTTCTCGATCGTTCTGGACTTTCTTTCAGCTTTGTCGAGTATTTATTTTTAGGAATATTTATGTGTTCCGGTTTTGTTCCTAAACTAGACGATCGTTGAGTTCCGGGAGGCGGTATGGACTGGGTTCTTAGTACAAACATTGATAAAAAAAAAACGTTACCAATCTTGGCTGTAGGCTCGAATTGAGAGCGATTCTTTCTTATATTTTTTTAGTATTACATAAAAGTTATATAATATATATATTTTTTGGATCCGCCGGGGTAGTGCAATAGATGATAGTTTAGGTATTCTTATAATAAGATTATAATAATATATAACCAAATATCTAGTGTATATAGGGTCATGTTTTTGAATTTGCCTTCGATTTTAAACTGTATCGGTTTTCTTAGTTTGTCTTTGATTAGAAATGAAGAGGTGTTGATATAATTCATCGTAACTATTTTGAATTAAATTAATGTAAAAAGATTTTAGAACGATTTTATAATTCTCGTATAGGATTGTTAAGGCGGACATCGTTCGAATTTTGACGCGATCGTTCTATTATTGATACGATCCGGAAGCCGCTAACACTAAAATTGCACTTACACGGATTTTCGATTTTTTTTTTAATAAATTGGTGATGAACTTATATTCAAAAAATAGGTGTGATCAACTTTTTTTGCTACGATAGTAGTTGGCACATCAAATTTTTCTTAAAGTAGATGAAGCAATAACATGGTCTGCTTACAATTAATTTCCGTATAATTAAATTAAAACTACTGTAACCAGGATAAAACCTTGCACACGAAGTTCTTTTTTAATATTCTACCTATTCACTATTTATTGATACAAAACAAATTTAAAATCTGTGTAATTGGAATTTTAGTGTCAGCACCGGCTTCCGTACCAATATAATGGAGAAATTCGCAAAAAGTTCAACACCAAACTCTAAAAAAGTGAGGTTTACGCGTAAGGTTTTTTTTTTGGGTGTGTACTTAATTCCTTCGGATACAGACATCGTATCCCGACCGACCACGGACTCTGAGACTGTAGTAAAAAGACTAGCGCGAATTTTTCGATGGGTTTTTTCATGATTTTTGTAGGCGGTTTTTTGCGTGTCGTGTTTAGTAGTGAGGCGGAAGTGCCTTGGTGCGGCGTGTTGATATGACGGACCCCTCCCGTGCTTGGTTTCTTGTGGACGGTTTCTGAGGCGCGGTTACACTTGGTCGTTGCCTGTATTCGGGTGAACGTATGAATGGCCCCGTTCAAGAAGTCGCTCCCTACCCCTTCCAAGTTAGTCCGCTACTATCTTAGACAGCATCGTCACTTATCATCAGGTGAGATCAGTGGCATGCATACAGGGTAGGCATTAAGCGGGCAGATTCTATGAAATGAAGAAAATCTCCAGTACGAGTTATAAAAACTTAAGGGTAGGTTTTTTATAATTTGTACAATGCCTACTCTGAAGTTTTTTATAACTCGTACTGCAGATTTTTTCAAAAATGTAGTAGGAGGCCTTTTACATGTCCTATGCATGCACCACTGGGTGAAATTGTAGTCAAGAACTATCTTTTCATCGAATAAAAAAGTCCTTAAATATGGATTTAGGGGCCTTTAAACTGGGCCATTATGGAATGGCCCAGTTCAAGTGGTTCTTATATACATTTTTCCAAAAAAGTAGACGTTTGGGCTTCTTGAACTGGGTCATTACAGACTTAGGGAATTCACTTTTCACTTAAGACTTTTTGAACTAGGCCGTTCAAATGACTCTTTGGGCACTTAACTCGCTGTTTATAAAGGCAGCCTAAAATTCTGGTCTCTCATGCTCGTTTTCACCGATTTTACCTAAATCATTCCCTATGTAAAGCTCGCCTAACTTAGGTAGCCCTCTAAATGCAAATGTTCACCTTTAGGTATTCCTTAAAGGTTGTCAGTAAGGGCTGCCTAACTAAGCTTAGTTAGTCTCTAATATTTAGTGAATATCGGTGAAAACGAGCACTAAGCTCTGATTTTTTAGAATAGCGCTGTCGTCAATTAGCATTAATGACATTGACGTTACGGTCTCCAGGAATTCACGGCGCCATCTTGTTTCCACAGACAACGTTTTACGACGATGTCATTAGATTGCTTCTCTGTGACGTCACCGCTTATAACGGAAGCTTAAACCTAACTTAATTGATAAAATGAACTTGTCCGAAAACTTTAATTTAACCCGAATACGTGGAACGATCAAATGTAATTTCGCCGTTGGACCGATTCGATTTCGTTCTAAATTAGGCGAGTCATTATCTGATCGATTGTTGATTGATCGATCGACGGTCGATCGATTGCATCCACGGTCGTTTCTATTCGTCATTTTCATCCTCGTCATCAGTCCTAGAATTTTTAAATCTATTTTTTAATCGCTTAGTCGTTCGGGGGATGAAACTGAACGATTTTGGAACGCGAGCGTTTGGTAGGAAATTTGTAATAATATAATTATTATTGTAGAGAGCATATTAGTGAAATTTTATTTGCCATACTTGTGACGTGTCGTGATACTCTTGGATATGCGGCCTCGGGTGTAATTTTTTGAATAACTATTAAGGTTACTTCACATTGTCATTAAGCCCCTACCGTGCGTGTGTGCGTGCGATTTCTAAATTGCATTCCATGGGCCATAGTACCCGCTAACCCTGTGGTAAACTTTTTTCATTAGTTGATACATAGAAGCACTCAAATTCAAAATTTATTTATTTCATGTAGGCTAACTTGTAGCTCTTATGACACGTCATAAATCTACCACCGGTTCGGAATGCAGATTCTGCTGAGAAGAGCCGGCAAGAAACTCAGCAGTTGCTCTTTTGAAAAAAAATTTTTTTTACAAAGCTATGCTATGTATACAGTGCTTCCACAATAAAGCTTCAAAAATGCAAAAATGCATACGTAGGTACACCAATCCAACGCATGTCAAGACGGGCAGTCAAAGCAGACCCATTCCCGTTGGTGGCACCCGTTCACGAGCGGTGAACGGGTGCCACCAACGGGAATGGGTGGGGGTGAACAAAGTGCGGGTGATTTCTAAAATGCATGCCATAGAACACCCGTAATCCATGTGGATTGATAACAAGTAATATGGCGAACTATTTTCATTAGTAGGTAGACAGAGGCTAGAGCTCGCACTCAAAGTGCGGGTGATTTCTAAAATGCATGCCATAGCACGCGTAATTTGTGGGTGATTATTTTTATTGATCAATAGCATGCATTCAGGGTGTGGGAAATTTCATAATGCAAGCCATATAAACATAGAGAATTATTACGATAACTCGATAGCGTGTGTATTTGTGGCACAGACGATTTCCAAAACGCATGCCATAGCACCCGCATATTGAACACCAATACATTGGTCGTTACACCGCATGCCTATTAAACTAGTGAGTCCCTTTATTCAAAAACTTACATTGCGAGGCTCTTACTATACATTTCAAGTAATACTTATCTATAAATATTATATATATATTTTCTTAGAATATAGATATATTAGGTATGTATTTTCTAAACTGGTTTGAAAAGTATCACGACTGCGTATACATAGTTAAAAAAATGCACACACGTGCGTTTACACGCGGAAGCACACTACACTTGACGTCGCGTGTTACGAGTGTGTTAACGCCTTAAGTCTATATTGTAATGATAACTTTGAAAATAATAAAATAAAATAGATTCAGAATAAATAGCGAATAAAACGAAAAGTCGTGGTTTCCTCTTTGATATAATTATGATAGTTAGAAATTTCTAGACTATTTTTCTGTACGCTCTGTACGCATCAATATAATATTTCTAACAGCACTCTCGAATCTTCTATCCCTTTCATGCGCGTATTTTTTTTTAAATTTTGTTTCAATTTGTCTGCATTTAAATTTTTTTTAGTCTATGAAAACAGTTTGTAAAATAAAAATAGTTTGACAGTTTACTAAAAAAAAACACACGTTTAAGCGATAGTTTCTGAACTACTCTATGGCGGAACTAAAGAAGTACTATGAACGGGATTAGAATTGCCACGATAAAATTATTTTGAATAAAGTCACACAAACATCTCGCCCAATGACAGCGTCGTTATAATCGCCGAATAACGATTAACCGAGGAATAAACTTGACTTTTGACAGTTCTTGTATGGAAAAAATGTCTAAACGTTAAATTGATTCCTCGATTTAACGTTACGCGGCGGTGGTAAAAAGGTACTTAGTGCTGCAAATTTCATTCAGTAAATCATTAATTCAAATTTTTGCCACCGGGCCAGATTTTGTGAGACTGTTTTCTGAACTTGATACTTGATTATGGCGGAGCTAAAGAACTATGAACGGGATTAGAGTTGCCATGATAAAACTATTATTATTGACTGTTTTAGTTTGCTTTTGTTCCTACTCGATCGATGTGTGTGCATTTTCACTTTTGGTGTTCCTTTTGTATTAAGGTTGCTCAATGATTTTTGATTAAAAAAAAACTTGTTTAAAAGTGCCCCCTACCCTCCCTAGTAAAGCGAAGCGTGGTTGTTGTATGGTCGCACTGTCCCATTTTGTATTTTTGTATTTTTATAAAAAACGTTAATGTGAAATTCGGACGTGATTTTTTTTAAGCGCAACGTAGTTTATTCCCCAGGCGACTTGAAAAGTTGGGTCGTTTTCTTCGAAAATGATAGCTTTCGGTATTTACGAGGAAATCTGCGAGAATCGCTTACGTCGCTAGATGATTTGTTAAATTACTAACTGGGTTTATTAGGTGTAAAACTTTACAAATTTTGTGAATTCGTGCGAATACCGAAGGTGTTTGAAATTTTTGGGGAAAAACCTTACAGTTCCTAGAGTTTTCGAAAATCTTAGGACCTGTGCCTGGTTGATTAGAAAAAAAAAACAATTGGTGTTTATACTTAACCGAGGTGTTTGGGATATGTGGTCTGTTGCGAGTTAGTTTTTGCACTATACCTAAAAGCTAATGTCAAAAATGGCGGGAAGCGCCATTGTAGGCTTTAGGCCTATACACTGAAATGCCAGGAATAGCTCAATTAATAACCCGGGAGATTCTACAGCTATCGATGACATTTTCAGAATATCCTCTGCTAGCTAGCCAATTACCCTAAAAAGACAATCCAATTTAAGGCCGCTGCATACATAACGTGCACGGGACGGGACGGGACGGGACGTGGAGTTTTGGAAACATCGTTTCATAGAAAATGTAAGCGACTGTGCATACGTCACGGAGCACGGACGGGACGGGAACGTGCCACGCGCGGAACGGGAAAAATATCGTCGGCGACGATGTTTAGCACGTCCCGTCCCGTACGTGCCCCGTCCCGTGCGTGATTCCGCTGCGTATGCACAGTCGCCCCGTTCGCTCCGGAGAGCTAAGTAGTGATGTTTGTGTATTTACCTACGAAGCAAAAATGGACGAATGGAAAAACTAATTGAGTGTGTACGATCATTGAAAGTATTTAGACACCAAATATAAAAATTATCTGTGGCGTAAAATTGCAGTCGAACTATCACTCACTGAAAACGGTCAGATTTATTTTATTAATTTATTGCATTGGTATCTCTACTTATATTTTAATATGTAATAATAATTACAGTTGAACTTTTTATGCTCAAATCAATAGGTATATAGTATCAACCTTTGACGACCTCCCTGGCGCAGTGGTGAGCGCTGTGGTCTTATAACTGAGAGGTCTCGGGTTCGATTCCCGGCGGGGGCAATTTAGGAATTTATAATTTCTAAATTGTCTCTGGTCTGGCCTCGTGGGAGGCTTTGGCCGTGGCTAGTTACCACCCTACCGTCAAAGACGTGCCGCCAAGCGATTTAACGTTTCGACACGATGGCGTGTAAAAACCGATTAGGGGTATGGGTTGTATTTACACTGCTATACCCCTTCCAAGTTAGCTCGCTACAATCTTAGAAAAATCCATCTTTCCTTGTTCACATCACTAGCACGTTAGTTCTGAGTTATTGCCACGTTGCGTATGCATTAAAAATTCCCGTCCGTGTTTACTAACCACGTCCGGGCCACGTCCCGTCCACGTCCCGTCCACGTCCCGTGCACGTCCCGTGCACGTTATGTATGCAGCGAGCTTTAATTGGGATTTGCAATGAAAATGTCTAATAACATCGGTTATTTTATACTTATTTTTGTACGATTACAAAAAATAATAAAGCAAGCAATGGAAAATACTAAGCTTAGCAAAATTGTTGAATACCTAGGTATCTCTGATTGAGCTATCCTAAAAGTTGTTAGGCATTTCAATGCATAAACTTAGTGAGGGCTTTGAACGATTTGACAGTATGGAGGAAGTTTCGATTTCTCCTGGTCTTGTTTTGAACTATTTTGTGAGTAACATTTTGCTTGTTTAACTTTTTACTTTGTAGTCTGTTAGCAGGGCCGTTGTGTCGTCGTTCACCGGATTTCTAATGTGCATCTTCTCTTTTCTTATTAAAAAATCTGAGTAAATCATAAACATTTTGTCATTCGTTTGACATTCGTCTCTGAAACTAGAGCAAAATCTTTTTTCTCATTAAATAATTATATTATAATTATACTATGAACCCCGTTCCTTAAGCTTGCGTAAGGATACAGGTCCAACATGTGGAAATTTCATGAGAGAATTGACTCAAACAGTGTTATGCATACTACATGTAAACAAAAACCAAAACATATTACGTCATTAATCTTCCTCCATGGAAAAAAAAAAACGTTTTGGTATACATATAACTTTCTTTAATTAAGGCAAAGGTGATGCACATTACAAATTCTTGTAGAACTGGCTGACTAGATGGCGTTTGTCAAATCAGCAGAGAATCGGCAAATAATGAATTTTCGCCACCAGCGGTTGTTTCGAACGTTTTTAGTTTTTACGCTCTTTGAATTTGTCGTTTTTAGTTTGGATACATAGTTTAGTTCGTCGCTGGGGCTAGTATGTACCTATGAGTTTACATTTTTGGTTTGTTAGTTTGTAGGTTGTTTAGCGTCTTGTTTATGGCCACTTAGGCCGTTTGTTCTTGTTGTACGTTGTCTGTTTTCTATTGATAGTAGCTATTTAATGCGTGGACGTAATGTGTAAACAGGACTGAATACTATAAGATACTTTAGCATGCGCTTTTTAATAAAGCAAAGACTGAATGACGTCTGTAGACTTGTATGCGTCAGCTATACTTGTGCGTCAACGGATGACGTAATCTGCTCGCACCACATTGATTCGGCGCGTACTTACAAATAACATCATCACACTTTCAGTAGTAAGTACATAAAATTATGAAATAACATTTGCGGCACGTGATAACTGCGGGTAGTAATGACAGTTTTTTGAATATTTATTTATTCAATTCTGTTTTATTTTCGGTCTATAGATTTTCAGTACTACCAACATAATGTTTTTTAATGCTTATCTATGGTTTCGGTGTTGCCACTATTGTCTATTTTGCCAATGTAATGGTAAATAAATCTGATTTCCGAATTGATTATGAATGAAATAGTTTTAGCTAGCTTGGCGTAGCTTTGTCAGTTCGTCGATAATGTCTAAGTCCTGTTTACGCACTAGGTCTGCGGTACAATGCTATATTTTCGTTTTTAGATAGTAATTTTCGCATATCACGTAACTTTCACTTGTACGGGGGGCATGGATGGTTTAGTATTATACATTTTTTGACGTGGGAGGAGGACCGGTGAAAGTACCGGAGGATTATTCCGTATATTTTGTGACGGTTTCTGTTCAGTCGATCTGTCAAATTAAGATTTGACAGCTTCGATCGAGCAATCGTTGCTGAATTTTGTATGCGAAATAGATCGTGGTTCAAAACCTCGAGACGATACGGTAATTTCGCCTGGAGTATTTTGTGCGGTCCTCCTTTGAACTTTTTGATTAAAATCGTAACGTCGTCGTAGCTGTATTATTATAACTTGTCACGAAATAAAAATAATAATAAGTATATTTATTTGTTGTTGTTGAAATAAAAACGGATTTTTGTCCCCTGGGCGTTTATACGAAATCAATTAAATTCGCTTTCTTGTGTTTTCCATTAAATAATTACTTGTGAATGTTTTCCTCGGATCACCTAATACTTTCGCATAAATAGGTCTAGAAACAAATTTATTTAGACTAATAATGAGATTCGAATTATTTCTAATCCAAATAACAATTTTAAGCTCTACCCATTAAATTCAGCTTAGCAGTTTTTTTTAATTCTTTGTAACCAGGTAAGGCAATTGTTCGTATAAACGCCCCCCTCGTCACGTCCTGGGTGATTTATTTCGCACTTTTCACTTGCATGCATAGTGGAGCGGTCGTGTTTAGTCCTATAATAATATTAAATTAAATTAAACATCCGCATTTTTTTATCCACTCGACGGATGATCGAGGATAGGCAATTTTTTCTTAGGGTGCGCCTTTCGAGAGGGCGGGCTTGTAAAATCTCGTAAATAGAAATTTTAGTGAAATTATTACATAATAATAATAATAATGATAATTATGAGAAAAATAGCGAAAAGTAGAGCAATTGATTATTACCTAAAACCTAGTTGATTATAAATATAATGAAAAAAATAGTACCTAAACGCTGGTTCTCCGAGTGCGTACATTGTCGACGTTTTTTAGTTCGAGCATGTTCGCGAACGCGATCGAGCATTTGCTATGTATATGAAGCTTGCTCGTCGATCATGTATCTGCGTGGAGATCCGGCTTTATACCTTATAATGTTGCCAGACAATATTGTTTTGTAAAGTATTTCTTGCACCGTGTCGTTTGCGTCGATATTTTTGTAATTTAGGCACGATTCTCTCTTTAACTGTTTATTACAGGCCGGGATGGGTGCATAAGAGGATATTTTTTTAATAAACTTTATGAACTCGGACTCCTTTCCCGACGAATGTATGTAAATTAGCCTAATTTTATAAATGTAATGAGATTGTTTTCGATATAGGACGCCCATTTGAGCGGTAGAGTTGCCAGTGGAATAAATTCTTTGTAACAGATGTCTAAAATCTAAATACAATATTTCAAGATAAGGTGCGTTTACATATTCGTACAAATATATTTCTCATACTCGCAGTAACGAGAGTGAAGCAAGCTTCTTCGTGTAAACCAATAGTGGAGGTAAATCTACTTGACAATGCATGTCTAAGTCATGAAATTTACGCTTTTAAAACGAATATGCTCTCTTGAAAGGATCGCCACAGATCACGATCTTTTGGCGCGTGTATCGAGCGTATGACATGCACATTAATTGAAAACAGTTCAATTTAGTGACAAAACTACAGCTAAACTGGGCGTACTATGATTTCTCATTTGAGAAGTCGAAATCCCTTGGAGTCGATTCAACTATAATTTGAAATTAGATTTATATATTTTTATAGGCAGTTGTTTCTCTTGTTATAATTATTGTACCTACAATCAATTTTGTTGATCTCGCTGTGAATTTGACGTTTTGATTCCTTGCAACACCAATTATTTTTTTCATCGCAAATAAAATAAAATGTCTACGTATGTAAAGAACTCTATCAGCTATTTCAATCTGGTTTACCTGTCAAACTTGTACCACTAGTAAGAAAAATTTTCTTTCGTGCTTATGTTTAAAAAAAACTAACTGCAAGAAAAAATAAGTCGAAAATAAAGTTAATTATTTCCATTTTCATATAATATGTATAAGTAGGTACCAACAATTTTGACATTTAATTTCAAATATGTCAAGTCTAAGTACTTAAAGCGCTATAAGTACCAAAGTGTTCAAAGTCAAGACGTCAAGTTTGAAGCTTAGCTAAATACGTCTTATTTGAAAAAATGTGTAAACATAATTGATATGAATTTGTTTTTAAAAATAACCTATTCCGTTCTTAACGTTTGTAATTTTATCCTTAGAAAAATATATTATTTTTATTTGACACATTTGTAGTGTGGCCGATTTTATGACTGACGAGCCGATTTTTAAATTGCCTTTTATGCGAAAATGCGGGTATGAAATATGTGTAATATTGATCGGTGTTGACAAATCGATCGTTGATTATTGATCGATTTTTAAATAGGGCTATTTTTTATAAAATCGGCCACATATTATAAAAAGTATTCAAGCGTTTTTATGGATGTTTATTATGTTTGTAAATGAAATTGTTTTGTCGGATTTTTTGACGCGCAATTCGTTCTGCTTTTGTGTAAAATCTTCGCCCCCCATTTTTTTCAAATGCAATTAATTTTAGACTATTGTGAGAATATTAAAATGAATTTGAAACTTTCCTCCTGCGTTTTCTCTTGTAGTTTTTGCTTTGTGGGATAGTGCAATCTGCGTTTTTTTTATTCTATATTTTTTAGTTAACTTTATGATTATGTGACCGATTTCTTTTTCGTGAATATTAAATTGTAACCAGACGAATTTAACAGCTTATATAACTGCAGTTTATCTGCAGTTAAATCTGCTGTTAATAAATAAATCAGAAAATCGGTCAGAGTCTAGACAGACGAAACAGCGCCATCTGCAAAATTGATTTTTTCAGTTGATAAAATTACAACTTGGCATAGGGGGGCTATTTCTCTATTTCAATGGCTAATTAGAACTGTCAAACCTGCATTACCCGCGTATAACGAAATGCGAGTTTGACAGTTCTTAGTTGGCTACTTTCCATTGTTTTTCATAGCCTCTAGAACGTATTCTCTATTTTTGACATGTGTCAAAAGTGGAAAACACGGCACCTGATCGAAAAACTGTTGATAACGCAGTTGGAATGCAGTCTGCAGTTAATAAATACTAGAACTGCACGCGGCATGCGAATCGATCAGTTATGTCTGTACTGCCCTATAACTGCAATTTTGCAGTTTGCTTGCAAATCAAGTGCAGTTCGTCTGTCTAGAACCTCGGCGTCACAATATTATATCATTTGCAATCTTTGTTTTGTCACACCCCTATTTTTGTAAGCACGTTTTTTTTTTGAGATATTTTTTTTTCATAACGACCAAAGACGATTCTACCAAAAAGACAGCGGGAAAAATTGAACTCCCGAATTCCTATAACCGGTGAAAAGTCGCTTTTTGTATAAACCATTTTTTTTATTTAGATTTACTATTTACTTGTAGTAATTTAATCCCGCTTGTTTGGATGTATTTTTGAAGTTATTCCTATTTATTTATTTTTTACCATTTTTGTATTACTTTTTTATATTATATCGATTTATTGCATAGTTTAGTGTTTATAATTTTATTTAGTGCTGCATACAGTCTGGAGAAACGAAAATACATAAATACTTACCCATAGATTTAAAACCACTGATATATAGAGAATAGTTAGTCCTGGAATAACAACATTTAATTTTTAAATACAATGGTCTACAAGTCAAGACATTTTGGCGAAATAAGCTGCGCTTTTTTAACCGACTTCATCTATTAAGAAAAAGTAATCGGTTTTATCGATTTTCCAGGCTGTATGTTGCCTTTTATGTAGCCAAGGGTTTTACGATACTAAATTATTGAACCGTCAAGATAATATATAACAGTAGGAGAATATAAATGGGCAGAATAGTTAAAAATTGAAATAATATAAATTATACATATACTTAATCATTTTTTGAGAATCGCCCACAGATGCCCATTTTTCTTTTTTCTTTTAAGCTATTGCATAGCTTCTATCGCGGACTTTGAGCGTGTAGACCGAATCCAGAAATTCCGTAACGAAAAAAACCTAAGGCTCGACGGGAACACGGACTCCTCTCACCGCTAGATGGCGTTGATAAAAAATGCTATGCAATAGCTTTACCGCGGCAGTCCCCGAGTGCCACACGTCTTTTTTTTTTTAATTTTTGTTGTATTGCCCTGCTACATAAATGGTTTGCGCTGATCCTTAATCTTTTTTTTTTAATTTTTTCAGTATTTCATAGTTTATAAAAGTAATTTTAAAACACTGCATTCTAGAGGTTAAGCTTTTCGCCAGTGAACTGCAGATCGGCCGTTGACCTAAGTAATATACTTATGTACCTATAAATAAATAAATTAAAAAAAAAAACAGTAAGAGATTGTAATTAAAAATACCAAAAAACCAACTTCTGTTAAAAATAAATTAACGATTAATATTAGTAGATTCGGATTTTCTAAAATCAGAGCTTTACTAGGTATTCGATTGTTTCAATTTAAAAATAAAAAATCCTATTTAATTTATATTCCTACCTGATTATATTATTTATGTAAACTTTAAAGGGCTATCGCAGACTACAGACTTTAGGTTAACTGATAGTTTGAGCTAAAGAATCAGATCGTTCGTTAAATAACTGTTATGCTTAATTTATATATTTTTTAACTCTAGTTAAATAATACTTTGACCTAATAATAGGATTGAAAGACTAAAATTAATATTATTTTATCAAATTTTAAAAAATCTTCAAGCGTGCAAGCAAAAAGTAATTTGCTATCTGACCTGACCTATTGATAAAATATTATAATATAATCTACCCAGTTTCTATACAATTAAAATCGGCCCAACTATCGTACGACCTTTTTTGTAGTCTGCGAAATAAGATTGCAGTAGTTAATTATTGTAGTTTGTTTTTTTTTCTTAAGAGTGTTTATTTTTTTTTTGTTGTTTGATGAAAATATAGTATCTTAGTGTTATTGAATTTGATAGAGATGGGTTGAACTCTGTTGATGGAGAGTTAGGGTGTCTATCCACTGAAGCGAACGTGTGTTCTACGACCTATCATTCTGATAATAAATAAAATTAATTTAGTTCAATCATCTGGACATCATAGTGCTAGTAACACAAAAGCAATTTAAAACTTCTTTAGTAAAACTAAAAAACCTAAAATTTAACCTAAAACTTGATAAACCATGTCACAGTGGTCCAAGTACGTACTGATCCAATCAAGCCCTTCAAAAAGGGCCTTCAACTTTTGTATTCTTTATTTTTGATATTTCCACTGGCTATGGAAGACAGTGAAATATTACTAAGAACTGTCAAAACTGCTTTTCGTCATACAAAACTTTGGTTTGGCAGGTCTTAGTTGGACGCAGTCACGCAATAATGATTCAAACCCACGCAGCTTATCAATTGAAAAGTTAACTTTATTCTTTTACATTATGTATGTATTTAGTTTGACAAAAGTTTGTGGGTTGAATCATTATATCTGCATCCATTTTAAACTTTAAACAGTAGAACTTTTGATAGCCAATAAGATAGACAATAGCCCATCAGGACGCTAATAGATAGATGACGTGATAAAATTATCGATTGATCGATATACCATTCCACTCCACTCCACTTCGCTTCACTTCAGTGGATCGGCAGCTTTAAACTGCTCGCACACAAGCGTCAAGCCGAATGGCCACGCATTTTTCAGTACTGAAAATACAATTCGCATGAAGGCGAACCCTTGTTGTAAATTCCATTTTTCGTCGTGTCCGATGCGACAAACTTGTCGCTCAAGTAATTTTTTGACAACTTATGGCGCAGTGGTGAGTGCTTAAAAAAGTTGCGTGTTCGATCACCGGCTGGGTCACTGGAAGTTTTATAACCAGGTAACTTTGATCTTGTTTATAAATAACCAAGCCGTTGAAAGTAGATAATAATTATTTTTGGAGTTAAATGACAATAGGACCATTGACGTAGTGTAAAGTCAAGACATTCAGGGCGCGAGTGATATGGTTTCAATCCCCATCAACGCCGCAATTTTTATATATGTTCTAGCAGCTGATGCCCGCGACTTCGTCCGCGTGGATTTAGTTTTTAAGATCCCGCGGAAACTGTTTCATTTTCCGGGATAAAAAGTCTATGTCACACTCCAGGTCCTCAACTATACTAATGCACAAAAACACTCTGTTGCAACGTTATTGAAGGGCAAACCAACAAACAAACACACTTTCGCATTTATAATATTAGTAAGGATGTACCTAGGTAAAAAATATATCGCAACCCAATAAGCATTACGCAAGACCAACTGGCGGACGGACGGAATGGATAAAAAACCTTTTCACCTCACTAGCTCAGGGCGCCTTTGCTGCCTAAAGCCAATGAGCAAAAGTCGTTTTTGCTCACTTAGTGAAAAAGTAGTGTCTCAAGATAAGTTCGACAATTTTTTCTCCCTGAATGAGCAAAAATGACTTTTGCTCATTCAGTGCAGCAAAGGCGTCCTTTTTGAACTAGTGAGGTGACAGCTTGTATGTATCACACGATAGCAAACTTTTTGTTTCTTGTGCTTTGAATCCCTCATTACACTCAGGATTCTTTAGGCACTCGCAACGAAAATGAACTTTGCTATCTTGTTGAACTATTCCACTACAACTGAAAAATGTGTCGTCTGCGGCTAACACGGCGTTTCTGAAGCTTTCAGCTAATAGATTGATCTATTACCCCATTCAAACGCTAACAGGAACGGCTTTACAACTCGCGCTAACTTCACTCAAATGTAATAATATAATACAGTTGTGAATGAAGTTAACTTGATGCGAAATACCGCGCCCGTTAGCATTTGAATGGGGTATTCTCAGTATATACCCATCTAGTCGCAGTAGGTATTGTTTAAAATGAAATACTTGGATTTTTATATGAATTTTATTATTATAATATGGAATTTTACTAAATATTAGTCCAATATTAAATCTTTGATATTCTTGTTTTATTTTTTATCCCGTTTATTTTACGACTACTAACTAAGTTACATCGACAATAAAATTCTTCGATGAATTAGTACCTACCATACAAGTATAAACGTAAAAAATCTTTTTACAAAACCGACTTCAAATGCCACTACAAAGTATATCAATTGTGCCTATAAACTTTGCAGAGTTCCCTTGATTTCTCCAGGATCTCATCGTCAGAGTCTGACCTGATGAAAATGGGACCATCTGTGAAGTATACCCTTTCAAACAAAAAAAGAATTTTCCAAATCGGTCCAGGCGTCTTCAAGTAATCGGGGAACATACATAAAAAATTTAATTTAAAAGATTCCGATGAATTGAAAACCTATTCCTTTTTTGGAAGTCGTTTAAAATAATAGTCTCATTAAAATCTATACGAAGAACTTGTGAAAAATAAGCTATCACTTAAGGTATACACCAGCAACAAGCCAACAACCCATCAGCGCCTCACTAAGTCACTACTGAGCGCAGGTCTCCTCTCAAAGAAGGGTTATGGCCATAGACTTCCACGCTAGCCTAATGCGAGTTGGCAGACTTCACATACCTTTATGGAGAACTCTCAGACGTGTAGGTTTCCTCACGATCTTTTTCTTCACCTTTGAAGCATGCGACATTTAATCGCTTAAACGCACATACCTAACTCCTAAAGGTCAGAGGTCCGGAATCGAAGGGGTTGTTATCGTATCGACAGATTTTTCTTTCGTCCGACTTAATCATGGTTGCAACTATGTATGCTCGCGATCATTTAAGATCTCAATGGCGACTACATTAAAATTCTGGAGATGTTTGAAGTCCCTTAATTATGTGACTGAAAATATTCATCTAAATGCGAATTGATGCGGGCAAGTGTAGGTCCACCCTTATGCGAAGTCTGTATAATTTTTTAAGACGATGCTGTCTTCTCTGTCTACGGACGATGCGCATACAGATTCTATTACATACTTATTCTATGTGCCGGCTTCAATTTCAATTATTTTCAGCAGCAGTATATAGTCTGTGATTGCAATTTACATTTATCTGTCACTGTCGAATGACAAATCAATTCGCCCACTCCGCCCGGTTTGTGTTGCTAGATCAAGGGATTTCCTCTTAAATCTAGGAGGAAATCTAGGGGGTTTTCGACCGAGTTAGGAGCAGAATAGGGGGAAAAATATTTGGGGAATTTTCTAGGGGAAATTAAAAAACACGCCAAATACAGTTTTTTGTTATATATTACGTTCCTGACGTTTTATATTGATGTTTTTTTACCATCTTTAAATATTTGAACGCCGCAACTTGTCGAGGTCGACATTCGCGATGTTGAAGATAACAATTAAATTTAGCTATAAATAATCAAAAGCTTCAAAAATCGCGGCATGCCCCATCCGCTTAGTGAGGGTATTCTAGGGGATTTCTAGGGAGAAACCAAATTAGTCTAGGGGTACGTCGCTGAGACCATCTGGCAACACGCGGTCTGCACTCTGCAGTCTGCCCTCAAATGTCAAATCACAAATGACAATTCCTATTTCCTATTTTCTTAGGGCAAGTAAATTTTTTATAATAAACGATAATGTGAACATAATTATTGAGGCCTACTTTACGTAATGAAATCATTGATGAATGAAATCAATCAATTCATTAATAGAACGTTCCCAAGTGATTTTTATAAGAAAAGTAAATATAATTTTTTAATAAAATCTAAAGATGAAGAAATAACAACATCACGAAGTACCTTTTATTAATAAAGACAATAGTACTAATCCGAATAAATTGAGGATTTGATGAAGTTAGAAACGCCCGAAAATAACGAAAGAAAGAAGTTAAAAACGTAAATTAGGTACCCGTCTGTTACAGAAAAAAAAAGAATGAAAATACAAATTTCAAGATACTACTATACCTAGTTCATAAAATGGTTGATGATCAAGGCTTTTTGGTACCTCTATACACAAGTCGACCGCGTAAAGTCGAAGTAACTGCCACACATTCCATAGAAGATGCTGAACCTATAAAAAAGGTGAAAAACTCTGCCACCACAAATTCAATGTTAACAGAGGTTTATCCAGTGTTGAACAATGTGGTTTACTGTCCCAACTGCGAGTTAAACTTCTTAGATGCTACCGAATATGACAAACATATAAAGAACAAATGCAGAAGAAAACACACGTGTACATATTGCGCGGCTACCTTCCAAAGAAATGATCATCTAAAACGACACATCACTAGTTTGCACTCAAATACTAAGCACAACATATGCCCCGTATGCAACGAAGACTGCAAGAACTATGATCTGTTATTGAAGCATATAAAATTACATCCAGACCAGGCCGTTAACTGTCGTGATTGTCGAGAAGAATTCAAGACGTTGTACGATTTGGTCGTTCACGAATCGACGCATTTATGGCCGGAGAGTCACGCGTGTACGTATTGCAGCAAGACGTTTAAACGTCGGGACCACATGTTAAGGCATATACAGACTTTGCATTTACAACAGCATACAATGTGTCCGATTTGCAGTCAAAAGTACAAAAGGAAGGATCATGCGTTAAGGCATATAAGGGAGAAACATAAGCTTGCTATACCTTACGGTGGTTTTAAGGAACTCCAGGAGAAAATGACCTCACAACAATAAAATTACACTTATTAATACTAACTTGTAATATTAATAATTTGATAATGTAAAAATTCTTTTTACAAAACCGACTTCAAACACCACTACAAAGTATATCAATTGTGCCTATACAAGAGTTCCCTCGATTTCTCCAGGATCCCATCATCAGATCCTGACCTGATGACTATGGGACCACCTGGGAAGTATAGCCTTTCAAACAAAAAAAGAATTTTCCAAATCGGTCCAGGTGTCTTCGAGTAATTGGGGAACATACATATAAATAAAAAAGATTCCGACAAATTGAAAATCTCCTCCATTTTGGAAGTCGGTTAAAAGGCTTTTGTAATTTAACCGTCAGCCAGCAGCTTCACTTATATGAAACTAGATGATGGCTGCGACTTTGTCTGCATGAATTAAGGTTTTTAATTCCCACAGGATTTCAGATTCCCACAGGAAAATCAAGAAGTATCTAGGGTCAGATGTCCAACAATGAAACACAAAAAATTCAAAGTCTCATGCACCTTTTGTTTTTACAGATAGAAGTCTAATTTTTTACAGGTGTGTAGGTAATTCTATTCCGCATCGGATTTCATTTACAATTTTTTTAATTAATATGTCATCAATCGGCAAAAAATTATAAACTAAAAAATGGGAAATGTTTCATTGTGTCCACAGTGGTGTACACAATGAAACACCACAAATTCAACAATGAAACATTAATAGTATTGTCTCGACTTTTGTGTAATTTATGGAGTAGGTGAATAAAAAAAAATGCTTGAGTTAATAATCACAAAAGGATTTATTTATAATTAACTTTAATCAGACACTTCAGGTTACCAGTACTATTACTGGTATTATAAAAAATTTAATGTTAATAAAATTAATTTGTGAATTTGTACCCACAAAAATTATTAATTTGCCCGGAAAGTACATGATATTATGCACTTTCACACAATAAAACAAGATGATACACATTGAAATAGTGTTTTATTGTGTTCACTGTGCAACTGTTTCATTGTGAACTACCTAAGGTTTTTTTTACTAATTTCAATTTTTTACCCACTAAATCGTAACACTTTAAGATATAATTTATTGCACATTAATCTACAAAATGTGTGTAATGCTAATTAATCATGAAATTTATGAAATTTTCAACCATACTTTAGTAAAAAATCTATAAAGAATGCTAAAAATATTTACTTTTTGTCCAAAAAAAACAAAAGTGCTCCGCAAACACATCTTCTCGCACGCGGCGTCGATGAAAATTGGGCTAGGGCGGGGGGTTCACGAGAGTGTCCTAATGCAATATAATGCACGAACTGGCAACGCAGAATTTTAGAAATATCACAATGTTTTATTGTGTACCACTGTTTCATTGTTGGACATCTGACCCTACTTGAATAGTTGGAATTGCAATAATAACTATGATTTCAGTATTTTTTGTTTCTGCATATTTTCAGATCTTGTTAAACTATTTTTAAGTTATCAATAAATTATGCTTAACTATGTAAGTGATATCTTGATATTTATAATTTTATTGTTTTAAGTAATGATAGAGATTTGTAAATAAACATTTAAAAGGAATTTAGTGTAGTTTTTTGTCTATGCAAGTTACCTACCTTTTAAGCTATTGCATAGCTTCTATCGCGGGCCAGCGTGGAGACCGAATCCAGAAATTCCGTAACGAAAATAACCTGACGCGGGACTCCTCTACGGTGAGCCGCTAGATGGCGTTGATAAAAAATGCTATGCAATAGCTTTACCGCGGCAGTCCCCGAGTGCCACACGTCTTTTTTTTTATGCCATGACAAGATAGCCCCTGATTGCGATCTCACCTGATGGTAAGTGACAATGCACTCTAAGATGGTAGCGAGCTAATCCTAATGTTTCTACACGCCATCGTGCCGGAACGCTAAATCGCTTGGCGGCACGTGTTTGGCGGTAGGGTGGTAACTAGCAACGGCCAAAGCCTCCCATCAGACCTGACCGGATTCAATTCAGAAATGTTTCGTTCCCTCAAATATGGTTGAGCGAAGCAACGGCTGGATCATGCGTGGTGCTCGTGAACGGGTGCCACCAACGGGAATGGGTCTGCTTTGTCTTCCCATGTTGACATGTGTTGGATTAATATATTGCATTTTTGAAGCTTCACTGTGGAAGCACTGTATACATAGCTTAGTTTGGTTACTTATTGTAAATTTTATTTTTTGAAAAGAGCAACTGCCGAGTTTCTTAACGGCTCTTCTCAGAAGAATCTGCATTCCGAACCGGTGGTAGATTTATGACGTGTCCTAAGAGCTACAAGGTAGCCTACATGAAATAAATAAATTTTGAATTTGAATTTATCAAAATCAGTTCAGTTGAGGGTAGGTATGTAATAAAAAACCAAGCACGTGTTAATGAGTTTATTCTAAATGTTATAAATAAATTAAGTAAGGTTGTTATTTTACAAGTTAAAATGAGACTTAAATAAGTTTTGTGTAAAATAAAGATTGTAAGAATTCAGTCAGTAGCATCGGACCCGCCATAAAAATGCGTAAGCAAAGGTGACGTCAGTGCCTGCACTGTATAATCTCAGGTATTTTCAGTATGGGAAAACTGCCTCTGCGGGTAGTTTCGTAATATTATACTATCTCCCCGTGAAGACGTGTTCAGCAGATCAATCAGATAAGATGTGAAAATGTCCATTTCAATCCCTCAAAAACACAAGTTTGTGCGTTCACCGCCAAAAAGACCCCCTTCACCACACCTCTTCTCTTCCAGAACACCCCCCTAGCCCCTTCCAACAGCATTGGGATTCTTGGTGTCTGCATTTCGAACGACGTCCAGTTCCGGGATCACTTGGAAGGAAAAGCTAAATTAGCTTCGAAAAAGCTTGGGGTGCTCAACAGAGCAAAGCGGTACTTTGCGCCCGAGCATAGGCTCCTACTCTACAAAGCGCAAGTCCGCCCGCATATGGAGTACTGCTCTCACCTTTGGGCTGGAGCACCCCAATACCAACTCCTTCCATTTGACCGGATTCAAAAGCGGGCAGTTCGGCTTGTGGGCAATCCCAAATTAACCAACCCGCTGGAAAGCCTGGAGCACCGCAGAGATATTAGCTCTCTCTGCGTATTCTATCGGCTATATAATGGGGAGTGTTCTGAAGAACTATTTGACCTTATTCCACCGTCTCTCTTCTACAACCGCACCGCTCGCCACCGAAAACAATTTCACCCTCACCACCTGGGTGCCTGGAGCACTTCGACCATCCGATGTTCCAGATCCTTTTTTCCACGTACTTTGAAACTGTGGAACCAACTTCCTGCGACGGTGTTTCCACTGAATTACAACATGGGGTTATTCAAGGGGCGGACCAACAAATTCCTGAAAGGCCGGCAACGCATTGGTGGTGCCTCTGGTGCTACAAGTGTTCATGGGCGGCGGTAATCACTTAACATCAGGTGACCCGCCTGCTCGTTTGCTCGCTAAAAATAAAAATAAAAAAAAAAAAAAAAAAAAAAAAAAAAAAAAAAAAAAAAAAAAATTGGACGTAGTTCAAATTAAATACATACTTATATAAATCAAAAATGAAGTTTAATATTTCTATTAACAAGTTTTGTTGGTTGTTTTACGTATAGTTTTGACAATTCACGAGGGCGCGCAGCTCATCGTTGTGTGTATCGTATCTATTTAATGCCTTAATTACCTACGTATAGAATACATTGCGTGCAAATTAACTAAATAACTTATAGTAAACATGAGTTTATTTCATACACTTAGTAACAATTAGTGACCTTTGGTTGTGTAGTCCAAAATATTGTATAGTTCTTGCAAATCACGAGGACGCTTGAGCTTTACTTGTGGTTACGTCGTGTACATGCACATTGCGTAAGTGTGCGTGCTGTCAGGAGCAAAGGTGGGAGCGGGCAGGCGCGAGCAAGCTCTCGCTCACACTTATACAGACACGACACACACACAACCATGAGCCACGCGCCCTCGTGAGTTGCAAGAACTATACAGATGTCAAACAACCAAATTATGTGTTTATGATAAATTGGTGGCACTGTAATTTTATTATTCAATACATATCACGGTTCTACTAGACTGTTGTTCGTCGATGTACAAATAATAAAAGCTTATTTTAAGTACAATAAAATAGGTTAAAACATCTTTCAATTTGATTTCAATTTCTTTATTGGTTGGCAACATCCCTATTCCTGGAATAATTCCTGGAAATAATTCCTGTTTAGAACTACCTAACTTTACAGGTATACACTAACATTTTGTATTTTTTTTTTATTTGATAACAAGATAGTCCTTGACTGCAATCTCACCTGTTGGTGAGTGACAATGCAGTCTAAGATGGTAGCAGGCTTACTTGGAAGGAGTATGGCAGTGTACTCATACCCCTATTCGGTTTTTACACGCCATCGTGCCGTAACGCTAAATCGCTTGGTGGCACGTCTTTGACGGTATGGTGGTAACTAGCCGCGGCCGAAGCCTCCCACCAGGCAAAATTTTGCAATAGTTGAGAAATAGCAGCCTTCATCATAAGAATTTCAGTTTCATAATGTTGAGTATTTTTTCTTTTGGTATCTAATCTATTTTTTCTTATTTGTCTTAAAGGGTAAAGAAATTGCATAAAATATTTCAGATAAAAGCATAGTAGACGGGCACTTACATTGTTGTTTTTTTTATTTGTTAAAAAGATAGTCCTTTAATGCAATCTCATCTGATGATAAGTGACGATGCAGTCTAAGATCGTAGCGGGCTAACTTGGAAGGGGTATGGTATACCCCTAATTGGTTTCTACACGCCACTGTGCCGGAAAGCTAAATCGCTTGGCGGCACGTCTTTTACGGTAGGGTGGTAACTAGCCACGGCCAAAGCCAGACTAGAAACAATTTAGAAATTATAAATGACCAAATTGTCCCCATCAGGAATCGAACCCGCGACCTCCCAGTTAAAAAGTTTCATAGTAAGTGGTATAAGAAAGTCTTTTGCGGCATTTACGGCACGTCACCTTACTACGAATAACCACTTTTTCACCATTTAAGACATGAAAAAAAGAAATAGATTATACCATAATTCATAAATTAACACTATATTTACAAGTAAAAACTAATATAAACAGAAAATTCATGAATAAAAACACGTGCCTGAAAATACAGCTATATATTTAAACTAAATAGGGCTTTTGGTATATGAATTAAAACACATAAAATAATAAATAAAAAAATATTTACAATAATTTGACGAAGGTAGGTAAGTAATGTTTTTTTTTTATAACATTACTGGACTGATTAAGAATTTTTTTGTGGTTTTTTTGTTATTCTTAAGTGAAAGCTACAATACGATTTTTGGTTTTAACTGTTATTTTTTTAACAAAAATGTTTTTTCTTTGTTTATCAAAGTTTATTTAAAAAATGTAGATGTTTTTTGTTTAATTTTTTCCCCAAAGCTCTCCAATACACTTCTGTGTACCTAGTTTTATAAGTTCTTATGATGAGATTTATAGAGCTTGCTCTGAGTTAGCTCAAACTCAAGGTAAGAGTTAATACGAGACAAAAATATGCTCAGACATAAATCTGTCTCGTTTTATCTCTGTCTTGAGTCTCAGCAGAGAGAGAACCCAGTCTACAGATAACCTTAGAGTATAATGAACTGAAACACTGCATCGTCTATAGTAAATACTTTACAGATAAAATGTCTAAAGGCACATACTGAGATTTCGAGAAGCTTCCATTCATACACCAAAACCACACACACTTACACTAAAAACCTTATCCTAAACTAAAAACTATCCAAAAAATCATAACCTCTTGTGTATCCGGTTCAAATGCGTCAACAGCGACTGCTTGGCTTTGAACTTTAGAGAACAATGAACGCACTCATACGTAACATTTTTAAATGTATGCTTGCTATTCATGTGTTTGACTAACCGATCCTTGCTCGTGAACTTTTTCTGGCATTTCAGACACGCGTTTTCGGCTAGCAACTGCTTCAGTTTGATGTGACGACGTAAACAGTAGCGAGATTTGAATGTGATTGCACACGATTCGCACTTCGATTTACTCGTTTTCTGATGGTGTGTTTGGCAGTGCAAATCCAGGTTAGCCTTTTTGCTGAACACGATTTGACACTCATTGCATTCGAATGTGGCTTCTTTCTGCTGGGTTTGATGATTGGCTGTCATGTGGCGGAAAAATTGGCTGTTCTGTGAGAACTTAACTCTGCAGTATTGACAGGTGTATATGAAACTTTTGTCTTCCTGCCTGGGCAAATCCTCCTTCTTTCTGTTAGCCGGACGGGTGATACGAATCCTTGGACCTGTTCTAGTGGGTTTTTTATTCATCACTGAGCCGTTTGCGACACGAAAAATATTATAGCATTTTCTACAATATGAAAACACAACACGTAAGCAGTTAAAAGTTTTGTATGTATACCAATTGTGAATTCAACTGGATCGATGCACGCGAATGCTGTGTTTGTTGGTAATTCAGTAATTAATTGTTTAATTTGTCTAATTACCTCACGGTTTTATAATTTATAGAAACGTTTTTATTTGCACTTTGCAGCTTGGAATAATAAATGTCAAACTCAAAAACAGGGTTGCCAACTCCTAAAAAAAATTAGCCCTAACATCAACATGAAATACCCCTAAATAACCCTAAATGCAATATTCAAAAGCCCCAAAAAAATCCCTGTATCTTGTTACCAGTCAAGGCTAATGTTTAAATGAGTTTCCCGTTTTATTGAGGTAAATAAAAATAATATAACTTAATTTTAATTACATTATTTGGCAGAGGCGTAACTATACCGTTTGAGGCCCGTGGCAAATTCATCGGATGGGGCCCTCCCTCAACCAAAATAAAGAAGCTCAACCAATGAGATAAAATTTTTTTATTTTATAATAAATCACTACGTGAAGTAGGTACATACAATTGCAACGTAAATGCAACATTTTCCCGAGCGAAGTGAGCGCGAAATTTTTTATGATTGCATTACGGCACTTAGTAGTCTATACTTGGCACCTATAATATATTAGATATGTAAAAGTGATATTTTCGCGAGCGAAGCGAGCGCGAAATTTTTTATAATTGCATAACGGCACTTAGTAGTCCATTATTGGCATCTACAATAGCAACGTAAAAGCGACATTTTCGCGAGCGAAGCGACCTCTAAAATTTTTATGATTACATTACGGCACTTAGTAGTCCATACTTGGCACCTACGAGTACAATCGGAACGTAAAAGCGACATTTTCGAGAGCGAAGCGAGCTTGAAACTTTTTATGATTGCATTACGGCACTTAGTAGTCCATACTTGGCACCTACAATAGCAACGTTTTTTTATTTTGCACTACGCCATATCTACTAGATAGTCCTGTACTTTTGGCGCTTGAGACCCTGCGCTTGTATGCGCCGCATCGTAGGTAAAGTCGGCCCTTCAAACTATTTAGCTATTGTTATTGGGGTACCTATATTCGGTAATTAATTAGATATTTTATAAAATTTTAAAATAT
Organism: Hipparchia semele; assembly: GCA_933228805.2. NCBI lineage: Eukaryota > Metazoa > Arthropoda > Insecta > Lepidoptera > Nymphalidae > Hipparchia > Hipparchia semele. The sequence goes on along the minus strand of OW121735.1, from coordinate 3,052,958 downwards.
GTGTTTATGGACCTAATGACATTTAGGTACCTATACAAATATATATCTTTTTAATTTCTGTAAGACATAAATAAAAATTTTGGCCCCAAATCTACCGCCCCTAAAATCTGCTGCCCTAGGCTCCAGTCAACTCAGCCTTTTGGTAAATCAATTTACTGTGCGTAACCTTTCTTGTGCCAAAGAATTTAGTTTATATCAATTTTAATTTTGAAAATGATCGCTCGGCACTAGTGCCACCTACGGCTAGCCGTAGCCACAGGAATGGCTATAAATGTTAGGATCATCTTGTGCTTCTGGCTCTCTCTGACCGGGGCCCCTTCCGGCTGGGACCCATGGCATTTTGCCGAAATGCCACCCTATAGTTACGCCTCTGTTATTCGGAATTCTTATAGTCATACAATATGTTTACATTATAAGTGTAACATTTTTTGGAGATGGAGTAAAAGTAACGCAAGATCCACCATCACAGGGAAATCGGTTTCGTAATTTGTTTTTCACTATATTATATATCGAAAAAGCGTGTTCAACGCTAATGTATTGAAATATTTTCAAAACGCTTTAGCTAAAACGATTTTAAGCATATTATTCCGAAATATCATAGGCGTTTTGCTTTATTTACTCGTTTTGGTCAGTCAATTATGTGACGCTTGAAAATTTATTTATGCCCCTAAAAATAGCCCTAAATTTTTTTGGGCCCTAAAAAAATCCCAATAAGCAAAATTCCGCCCTAAATTTGGGGCTAAAAGCCCTAAGTTGGGAACCCTGCTCAAAAATCAAAGTTGGCATTTCGGGCAGTTACTCGTTCGGAAATCGTAGACTTTCAAACATTTTTTATTAAGATGTAAATTAACTAACTATTTTGATAACTTTAAAATAATGAAAATGTATGTCATTTTTTGTTTGTTCTTGGATCAAGTTTAGATAACTAAATGATTCTTCTCAAATCATGGAATTTTTATATTCTATATTCTTAGAAAATAAGAAATATGATGTATTAGATGCGTTACTATTAGATAATTCAAAATCATTCAACATGATGATAAGGTGTCTATTTTGTTAAGGTACCTATTACGAACATGAAGCTATAGCCTATACGAATAACAATTTCATAAGCAGGAAATAAGCGTAGGCCTTTTAGTTAGCCTATGGTTTATAATCTAATCAGACTTTTCTTACTAAGAATCAGACCTAACACTTCTCGCTAGCTAAAAAAATTAAAAATGCTGTAGATAATACTAAATTTTTTCGTTGAACAAGTGTCCTAATACCATTTAATGAATAAGTCATCTATTACTTAACAATAATTGCAAAATACAGTTTCAAGTTCAGTAATCGCTGATTTTAATCAGATACAAACATCACGTACAAAACAACCAATTTAACACGTACCGATTACAAACGATAGTTAATTCTTATAACTCCTTAAAAATAACGGAAATAAGGCTTGAATTTGTATAAAATAATTTATTAGGCTGTATAAAAATATTTGTTTCACCTGTCCATATAAAAAGACAGTTAAAAAATAAAGTTTTAGAGTTTAAAATATCGTACAGGGAATGGGTACATCCTGTAAATCAATCGTATTTGCCGCCTTTTTCGGCGCCATCTTTGGCGTGGCAGTTTCGTTCGAAAAGACGCAAATTGTTCAAACAAATGAGGGAAAAATCGAGGGTTGTTTGGCTGAAAGCGGTTTTTATTATGAGTATTTGGGTATTCGATACGGTGTTCCGGTAACATTTAAGGTGAGTGCATTTTCAAATTATCTATGAACTTCATTTTTACCCTACAGCGGCAAAGTCAAAAGGAAGAGTATTGAATTTAGCAGTCTATGTATGTATGTAGGTATGTATCTTTTTACGTATGTTCCACCGTAGCGCCTAAAATACTGACCAGATTTTGATGAATGACCGCAGACGGGTTACAATTTTAAGATTTTTTTCTTGCTTAATTTTTTTTTTTTTGTATAATTGTTTTTAGGTTTAAAACTATTCATTACTATTATATTATTAAACTGATTATTATGAAAACCAGAATATTAAATTACTATTCATTCACTAATAAATGTTTACTACCTTCATTCGTTATTACAAAGAAACAGACGTTAATCTCGCCTTAAAAAAACACCTACTTAACTAGGAATATGAAAAATTTAAACTCGATCAAAGTCGTTTGATTTTTCCAAAAAATCAAACTTCCCAGTAGTAACGAGGAATTTGTTGACAAAAAAAAAATTCAAAAATAAACCAAAAATTCTAATCCAATGTCTTTATTCCAGGCTCCATTACCACCACCTAAATTCTCGGGCATCTACAAAGCCGATAACCGTGACGTCATCTGCCCGCAATTCCCAACCCACGACCCCTTAGCAGCTGCCAGCGATAACGCGGATTGCCTCATCCTTAATGTATTCGTTCCATCCTTCCTCAACACCACCTTCCCTGTGATGGTCTTCCTCCACGGAGGAGACTTCGGCATCGGTTCCAGCTCCTCAAGCTTCTACGGACCGGAATACCTTCTTAGCCACGGAGTTATAGTTGTCACAGTAAACTACAGGTTAAACGTCTATGGTTTCCTCAATCTGGGCATCCCTGAAGCCCCAGGAAACGCCGGGCTCAAAGACATAAGAGCAGCCTTAAGATGGGTGAAAAAGAACATTGCAAACTTTAATGGAGATCCAGATAATGTGACCGTTTTTGGTCAAGGAAGTGGCGGATTGGCAGCTATATATTTAACGCTAACTGAGACTACTAAAGGTCTCTTCAATAGGGTTATATCAGAAAGTGGAACACCGTTCACGCCTCAAGCGTTTGATCCAAACCCTGTTGCTACTGCGAGTCAGTTAGCCAAATCATTAGGTTTCAAAACGAAAAAAGTGGAAAAACTCCTCGAAATTTACAAAGACACGCCGATAAATAAAGTCGAGGAAGCCATTGGCAAACAGATGAATGCGAAATCGTATTTCCTACCATCGGTTGAAGAAATCTTCGAAAATGAAGAAGCGTTTTTAACAGATACTCCATTCAACATACTTGCAGCCGGTAAAAAACATAAATGCTTCAATCCGGCACCAATTGTTATCGGAATGAATACCGTTGAAGGATTAACTAGTACCTTAGACTATTATACGATAACTAGTCAGATGGACCGGATAAAAAATGAAGATTATTCCGCTTTAGATCAAAGAAGTTTAATAATCCCTGACGATGAGAAAGAGGAATTTAGGAATACGATAAAAGACACTTATTTCACTAACATAACGTCTGATGAAGCGTTAGTTGGTGGAATTATAAATTTGAATACGGATTTTTCATTTGTCGGACCCGTGTCGCTATTTTGTGAACTTTACACTAACAATACCGATATGCCGTTATACCAATACATATTTAGTTATATCGGTAATAGGAATATCGGTAGATTGTTAACGAATAGTAGTTTGCCCGCCACAGCGAATAGGGATGAGTTGTATTATGTTTTTGAATTGGAAAGGATGCCTTTACCGATTGATGAAAATGATGCTAGGATCATCACTTTCATGACAATGATGTGGACCAATTTCGCTAAGTTTGGGTAAGTTATTTGCATTAAAGTATTATTAAGCTATTGCATAGCTTCTATCGCGGGCCTTGAGCGTGGAGACCGAATCCAGAAATTCCGTAACGAAAATAACCTGACACGGGACTCCTCTACGGTGAGCCGCTAGATGTCGTTGATAAAAAATGCTATGCAATAGCTTTACCGCGGCAGTCCCCGAGTGCCACACGTCTTTTTTATTACTACAGGTTTTATCGTTGTAATATGGTGCAGGTGACAGGTCAATAGTAAGTTACTTATTTTTAACGCAAAAACGACGGGGTGTTAAGTCTGTGGCATCGTAGCTCCCGAACGGATGTCAAAATTTTGATTTTGTTTTTTTTTTTTGTTTGTAAGATGAATAAGTCGGGAGTGTTCTTAGCTATGTTTGACGAAAATCGGTCCAAGACGGCCGCCAAGATGAATCGGTCTAAGATGAATTAGTCGGGAGGGTTCTTGGCTATGTTTGACGAAAATCGGTCCAAGATGGCGGATGGTGAATTACATATTTTTTTTCACTTCTCCCTCAGTATGGGTACTTCCCAATTCCATGGTTAATAGAATTTTTGGTATACAGTCAATGAGGGTGACTTTTGATTGATGAACTATTGTCACATGAATCTTTAATAATAGCTCATAATAGTCGAATTAGTAGATTTAATTCGATAATTCAAAAATGATAATAAATGTAAAATTTGTTATTTTTGAATGATTCCACTTTTATATAAAATTAACTAGAGATATTATGTTCTGTGCTCGCATTCCAAGATGTTGCTTTTGTGTGTGTGTGTGTTAATGTTTTTTTTTTTTAAATTGTTTCTTGTATGTCACACAGATCCCCAACTCCGGACCCCAGCAACGGAGAGTGGCTTCCGCACCCCTACCATTTGGAAATTAATTTAGAACCCCAATACGTGGCTCCGCTTACACCGGACAGAGCGTACTTCTGGCGGCACTTCTACTATAAATATGGTGCTGACATCCCTAAGGAAGAATTGAATTCTAATAAATAATACAAGTACTTTAAGTTATTGTTCTAGAACTAACACAACGCGCGATGTCATCGATAGTGACGGAAATGCGTAACGCTTCTTCTAGAAGACTAGAATACAAGGAAATTGTATATGACGTTCATGATTGATAATTTTATGATTTCACATGAAGAAAATAATTCTAGTTTTGTAATAATTTATTCTTCGTTAATTATACTTTTGCTGGATGTTAAGTTTTCGTTTCATTTATTTCTATAGTCAAAATCACAAATAGAAGTTTACGAAGTAGTTTTAAATAGAAGTCCCAAATAGAAGTTCTCTGTCATTAGTTTTATTTCTATTATTAGAGATAGAAATTGTTGCACTTTATTGCAAATTGTAGACGTTAGCCGCCCGCTTTTTCGTTCTATCTTGACAGATTTTTGGCAGGTTTTGATACCGAACAGACTAGAAAAAATCTACCCAACTCGGGCGTTTCCTTGTATTGGAAGATCTAGCAGGTTACTTTCTATCCTAAATAGATCTAGGTACCTACTGGTAACTAAATGTAAACACAAACACCATTTCTAACAGTTTTATTTAAAAATCTATGGAATATTAAAATACATTTTGGAGACTTATTTAAAAATACATTTCTAATTCAAATAATTTCTAACAACTCTAACAAGTACTACTAAACCTATTTGTGCGTGCAATTTAATTCTTTGTCGACACCAATCATAATTCACGACGCTTTAATTTTATTAGATTAAGAAAAATCCTCGCCAATTTGTTAAAACTACTAAACTTATAGTCTAGTACTACTACCGACGCAGTGGAATTTATAACAATTAAGCCTCTAATCTAATATATAATTAATAAAAATCAAAAAATAGATTATGATTATTCTTTTTTATTTTTTCTTATTAATAATAATAAAAATAGCAATAAACTTTTTTAAATTTATAGCGAGGTCCATTCGAGTTTCTTCTATAATAATAATATTATTAAAATCTACTTATAACGTTAAAATAGATAGGTAAGTATACTTGTTTTATGATTCACTTAATACATTAATAACTATTTAAATACAACAACAATAAATAATTACATAGCTACAACCCTCGGCTACAACAAATACCTATTACAACAATAGTAATCCTTAATTTTAATTATTCTTAATTGTACCAATAATTAATAATCCTTTTAGTTAGCAGACCAATTCATTAAAATCCGATCCGAAACAATTATTGCCTTTCATATATACGAGTATCAAAACATTTTCCTACTCCCCGACAATGTTAAGTCCAATGCCGGAACCAATGACAACAATAATTTTCTTTTTTCGAACTTGCGCAAAAATGGCCGTTTTTCAGAGCCATAGACAAAAACATTTTTTTCTTTAACCTTCGTAAAAAGAGGCAAAGGTTCAACTCGAGCTGTCAGAACTTTCAGTCGAATCGTGACGTTTCTTCTTTTTCTTCTCCTTGTGTCTGTCGCCATGTTTGTCTCTTTGCTTGCGGGGACTGCGCTTAGGGCTTTCCCTTCGTACTCGATGATGTCAAATACCCGAATCATCTGTGGTGTGCTGGATGTTATTCTGGGACTCTTCGGATGACTCGGACTTTTGTCTCTTTTTTGATCTGGAAAAAAAAATGTAAAGCTTTCTTTTATGCAAAGTTGTAGAAACCTTCTTGTTGTAGAAGCTATAAGTAGCTCGTAAGTCAACTCTGTCACTTAACTTGTCAATTTTTTATATGTACTTGACATATAAAAAATTTACAAGTTAAGCGTCCGGTTCGAAGGACCAAATTAGTCTCTACTAATATTATAAGTGCAAACTAAAAAATATTTTGACGTCTAGCTTAACTTGTTACATTTTTTATACCTAAGTAGCTTATACTTAGGTATAAAAAATTAACAAGTTAAGCGTCCGGTTCGAAGGACCAAATTAGACACCTCATAAAATCTTGTTTATGGTTATGAATTTATGATTATAACCTTATAATACTATACTACCTACATCGGTAGTTCTATACTTACGATTTCTTCCTCTCGTTGTCCACTCTAACTTGATCCTTGAAGAAGTTGGATATTTCCACCTCCTTTATTTCATCCGTATTTGTGAGGATGATAGCTCTGCAACAGAAATACATCATTTGAAGCCTCAATAGCCCAACGGTTAAAGGCGCGGACTGAAAACTGAAATGTCGCAGGTTCGAAGCCCCACCCGTTGCACATTCCTAGCACAAGCTTTCCGCTTATTTGGAGGGGATAGGAGGATATTAGTTAACTTCAGTTTGGTTTCTTTTTAAAAAACAGCACAGTACTGTGCGCAAAGGGCCCATAGATTTAAATTAAAAAAAAAATTGCATTGGCATGATTTTTTTTTTTAATTTAAGTCTCAATACAGCTTAAGGCAGGATTTTCTCAAAACTGATCGCCTGTAAGGATCATTTTTCCAAAAACCGTTTTGAATCGATCATGAACAGCCCGTTGACAGACGGACGGACGGACGGACGGACATTCGGCTACGGGACCCTAATGACGTAGTGTTTTGAGAAAGGGTGTCATAATTCATCACAATAACCACTGGGTTTTTATATAGTTCAGCCCAGTTTCTTAGCTGATAGCTGTGCCAGTGAAAGAACCTACCTTCCAAACAAGTTTGTAAAAAAAAAAAAAAAAAACGAAATCAAAATTTATTTATATCATGTAGGCCAACTTGTAGCTCTTATGACACGTCATAAATCTACCAACGGTTCGGAATGTAGATTCTGCTGAGAAGAGTCGGCAAGAAACTCCGCAGTTGCTCTTTTCAAAAAAAAAAAGACGTGTAGCACTCGGGGACTGCCGCGGTAAAGCTATTGCATAGCATTTTTTATCAACGCCATCTAGCGGTGAGAGGAGTCCCGTGTCAGGTTATTTTCGTTACGGAATTTCTGGATTCGATCTCCACGCTCAAGGCCCGCGATAGAAGCTATAAAAGCTTAAAAAAAAAATTTTTTTACAATAGGTAACAAAACTATGCTATGTATACAGTGTTTCCGCAATGAAGTTTCAATGTAGGTTTTACCTATATATTAGTTCCCGAAATTTCGTGATTAATGAGTGAGTAATGTGGTAATTCTCTTTTATGTATTAGATACTAGTTTAACATATAACTAGGTTGTAAAGACGCCAATAAACCTAAAGTAATGAATGTTGACTGCGATTGCTGTAATTAGAACAGTACTTATAGCGGCAATAACAGCTGTCTAGGGCCCACTACAACGAACAATGTAAACAAATGCAGTCATAAAAAGCGTCAGCATACATCGTTATCCAACCACTCAATTAAAACTAATAGGTACTCGAGATTAGTTCTAGACTCTGTGCGTGTAGATCTTTGCGTGGATTTAGGTTGAAATCTCTAGACCGAACTCTGGTTCTACTCAGACTTAAGACAGAATTAAAACGAGACAGATTTAATGTATTTTTTTTTTTATCACCATACAAATATATAAACATACGAGAAACCACTAAAGTTTAAATTGTATGCAATAGTCGATTCCGTTACACACAAAACTAAATAAATAAAAGGCAGAGGTGACTGACTGACTGACTGACTGACTGACTGATCTATCAACGCACAGCTCTTACCACTGGACCGATCGAGCTGAAATTTGGCATACAGGTAGCTGTAATGTAGCGGCCACATTAATGGGATATGCCAGTGAACATCCCGTATATCGCCATTAACCGTAGGTGTAGCCACGATCAATGGGAAATGGCATTGACAATGCCGTAGACATTTGGCATTAAGTCGGGTAGCGGTAAATTTTGGCAGATCAAAGAGGTTCAACGGCAGAATTATAGCATTAAAGCGGCTACACCTACGTTCGCCAGTGTTCGCCGCGAGGTCTACGGGAACGCACGTGTGCGGTGAGCTGTTAGGGAGCGGACATGGAGTGGAGGCACGAAGATGTGATCCTGTTTTTGGAAGCACTGCAAGCAGAGCCATGTCTATGGGATCCCAAACATAAAAATTATAAAATATATTCATATAATAAAAATTTACACTCATTAAATACAGTGTAGCAGCGTCAACGTCCATCTTGAAAATGAGGTCATTTTAATGGCAGTGTAAATGGCATTGTAAATGGCATTTGACATTAACCGTATGTGTAGCCACTCAGTTCTACGCGTAGTTTACCAGTGAAAATTATGGCGTAGCTTAAAGGCATTGTTGGGCATTGACATTAACCTTAATGTAGCCGCAGCATTAGGACGTAGACATCCGCTAAGAAAGGATTTTTCAAAATTCAATCCCGAAAGAGGTAAAATAGGAGTTTAAAAAATCGAACCTAACGTGAGCGAATCCGCGGGTTAAAGCTAGTACCTATATAAAATCTAACATAACAACTTATCCAAAAAATATGATTTTAATTTATGTTTCAAATTGTTCAATTGTTGTTGTAAAATTCATTTAATTTTACCCTAACATTACTATTTAATTCATTTATTAGGCGAGGGATCATTATGCACTGGTGCATGTATGTACCATATTTATTTTTAGAATTAATAGTTTTTAAGGTTTTATTATTTACTCTACGAGTATTACTTGTTTTTGGAATGATGTGTTGAATATTTAAATTAAAAAATTGCTCCTTTAGCAGCTGAAATTGAAATTTATCATGAATTTAAACCTATTTATTTGAAATATGGCACAGAGATAGATCATTTACAGTCTGGTATATAGGCTAGACACATAGGCTACTTTTTATCTCAGAAAATAAAAGAGTTCCCGCGGAAAAATCTCAACCCACGCGAACGAAGTAGCGGGCAAGAGCTAGTTTTAAAAAAGCGCTTTACTGGATCTTCTAGACAGCTACAGCTAGTTATATCGAGTTTGGGCTCGTTTTGTAAGTAATGATGAGATCTTACCACTGGACTTGTTGGAGTGACCTGATGGTATACTTTGAAGACTACTACTGGATCTTCCAGACGGCTACAGCTAGTTATATCGAGTTTCGGCTCGTTTTGTAAGTAATGATGAGATCTTACCACTGGACTTGTTGGAGTGACTTGGTGGTATACCTCGAAGACTTCTATTGGAACTCCTAAATCTTTAGAGTTAGTAATATCGAGTTTGGGCTCGTTTTGTAAGTTATGATGAGATCTTACCACTGGACTTGTTGGAGTGACCTGATGGTATACTTCAAAGACTACTACTGGATCTTCTAGACGGCTACAGCTAGTTATATCGAATTTGGGCTCGTTTTGTAAGTAACGATGAGATCTTACCACTGGACTTGTTGGAGTGACTTGGTGGTATACCTCGAAGACTTCTATTGGAACTCCTAGATCTTTACAGCTAGTTATATCGAGTTTGGGCTCGTTTTGTAAGTAATGATGATATCTTACCACTGGACTTGTTGGAGTAACTTGGTGGTATACCTCGAAGACTTCTATTGGAACTCCTAAATCTTTAGAGTTAGTTATATCGAGTTTGGGCTCGTTTTGTAAGTTATGATGAGATCTTATCACTGAACTTGTTGGAGTGACCTGATGGTATACTTCGAAGACTACTACTGGATCTTCTAGACGGCTACAGCTAGTTATATCGAGTTTGGGCTCGTTTTGTAAGTAATGATGAGATATTACCACTGGACTTGTTGGAGTGACTTGGTGGTATACCTCGAAGACTTCTATTGGAACTCCTAGATCTTTACAGCTAGTTATATCGAATTTGGGCTCGTTTTGTAAGTTATGATGAGATCTTACCACTGGACTTGTTGGAGTGACCTGATGGTATACTTCGAAGACTACTACTGGATCTTCTAGACGGCTACAGCTAGTTATATCGAGTTTGGGCTCGTTTTGTAAGTAATGATGAGATCTTACCACTGGACTTGTTGGAGTGACCTGATGGTATACTTCGAAGACTACTACTGGATCTTCTAGACGGCTACAGCTAGTTATATCGAGTTTGGGCTCGTTTTGTAAGTAATGATGAGATCTTACCACTGGACTTGTTGGAGTGACTTGTTGGTATACCTCGAAGACTTGTATTGGAACTCCTAGATCTTTACAGCTAGTTATATCGAGTTTGGGCTCGTTTTGTAAGTAATGATGATATCTTACCACTGGACTTGTTGGAGTGACTTGGTGGTATACCTCGAAGACTTCTATTGGAACTCCTAGATCTTTAGAGTTAGTTATATCGAGTTTGGGCTCGTTTTGTAAGTTATGATGAGATCTTATCACTGAACTTGTTGGAGTGACCTGATGGTATACTTCGAAGACTACTACTGGATCTTCTAGACGGCTACAGCTAGTTATATCGAGTTTGGGCTCGTTTTGTAAGTAATGATGAGATATTACCACTGGACTTGTTGGAGTGACTTGGTGGTATACCTCGAAGACTTCTATTGGAACTCCTAGATCTTTACAGCTAGTTATATCGAATTTGGGCTCGTTTTGTAAGTTATGATGAGATCTTACCACTGGACTTGTTGGAGTGACCTGATGGTATACTTCGAAGACTACTACTGGATCTTCTAGACGGCTACAGCTAGTTATATCGAGTTTGGGCTCGTTTTGTAAGTAATGATGAGATCTTACCACTGGACTTGTTGGAGTGACCTGATGGTATACTTCGAAGACTACTACTGGATCTTCTAGACGGCTACAGCTAGTTATATCGAGTTTGGGCTCGTTTTGTAAGTAATGATGAGATCTTACCACTGGACTTGTTGGAGTGACTTGGTGGTATACCTCGAAGACTTCTATTGGAACTCCTAGATCTTTACAGCTAGTTATATCGAGTTTGGGCTCGTTTTGTAAGTAATGATGATATCTTACCACTGGACTTGTTGGAGTGACTTGGTGGTATACCTCGAAGACTTCTATTGGAACTCCTAGATCTTTAGAGTTAGTTATATCGAGTTTGGGCTCGTTTTGTAAGTTATGATGAGATCTTACCACTGAACTTGTTGGAGTGACCTGATGGTATACTTCGAAGACTACTACTGGATCTTCTAGACGGCTACAGCTAGTTATATCGAGTTTGGGCTCATTTTGTAAGTAATGATGAGATCTTACCACTGGACTTGTTGGAGTGACCTGATGGTATACTTCAAAGACTACTACTGGATCTTCTAGACAGCTACAGCTAGTGATATCGAGTTTGGGCTCGTTTTGTAAGTAATGATGAGATCTTACCACTGGACTTGTTGGAGTGACCTGATGGTATACCTCGAAGACTTCTATTGGAACTCCTAGATCTAATCATCATAACTTACAAAACGAGCCCAAACTCGATATAACTAGCTGTAAAGATCTAGGAGTTCCAATAGAAGTCTTCGAGGTATACCACCAAGTCACTCCAACAAGTCCAGTGGTAAGATCTCATCATAACTTACAAAACGAGCCCAAACTCGATATAACTAGCTGTAGCCGTCTAAAAGATCCAGAAGTAGTCTTCGAAGTATACCATCAGGTCACTCCAACAAGTCCAGTTGTAAGATCTCATCATTACTTACAAAACGAGCCCAAACTCGATATAACTAGCTGTAGCCGTCTAGAAGATCCAGTAGTAGTCTTCGAAGTATACCATCAGGTCACTCCAACAAGTTCAGTGGTAAGATCTCATCATAACTTACAAAACGAGCCCAAACTCGATATAACTAACTCTAATGATCTAGGAGTTCCAATAGAAGTCTTCGAGGTATACCACCAAGTCACTCCAACAAGTCCAGTGGTAAGATATCATCATTACTTACAAAACGAGCCCAAACTCGATATAACTAGCTGTAAAGATCTAGGAGTTCCAATAGAAGTCTTCGAGGTATACCATCAGGTCACTCCAACAAGTCCAGTGGTAAGATCTCATCATTACTTACAAAACGAGCCCAAACTCGATATAACTAGCTGTAGCTGTCTAGAAGATCCAGTAGTAGTCTTCGAAGTATACCATCAGGTCACTCCAACAAGTCCAGTGGTAAGATCTCATCATTACTTACAAAACGAGCCCAAACTCGATATAACTAGCTGTAGCCGTCTAGAAGATCCAGTAGTAGTCTTTGAAGTATACCATCAGGTCACTCCAACAAGTCCAGTGGTAAGATCTCATCATAACTTACAAAACGAGCCCAAACTCGATATAACTAGCTGTAAAGATCTAGGAGTTCCAATAGAAGTCTTCGAGGTATACCACCAAGTCACTCCAACAAGTCCAGTGGTAAGATCTCATCATTACTTACAAAACGAGCCCAAACTCGATATAACTAGCTGTAGCTGTCTAGAAGATCCAGTAGTATAGTCTTCGAAGTATACCATCAGGTCACTCCAACAAGTCCAGTGGTAAGATCTCATCATTACTTACAAAACGAGCCCAAACTCGATATAACTAGCTGTAGCTGTCTAGAAGATCTAGTAGTAGTCTTCGAAGTATACCATCAGGTCACTCCAACAAGTCCAGTGGTAAGATCTCATCATTACCTACAAAACGAGCCCAAACTCGATATAACTAGCTGTAGCCGTCTAGAAGATCCAGTAGTAGTCTTCGAAGTATACCACCAAGTCACTCCAACAAGTCCAGTGGTAAGATCTCATCCTAACTTACAAAACGAGCCCAAACTCGATATAACTAGCTGTAAAGATCTAGGAGTTCCAATAGAAGTCTTCGAGGTATACCACCAAGTCACTCCAACAAGTCCAGTGGTAAGATCTCATCATAACTTACAAAACGAGCCCAAACTCGATATAACTAGCTGTAGCCGTCTAGAAGATCCATTAGTAGTCTTTGAAGTATACCATCAGGTCACTCCAACAAGTCCAGTGGTAAGATCTCATCATAACTTACAAAACAAGCCCAAACTCGATATAACTAGCTGTAAAGATCTAGGAGTTCCAATAGAAGTCTTCGAGGTATACCACCAAGTCACTCCAACAAGTCCAGTGGTAAGATCTCATCATTACTTACAAAACGAGCCCAAACTCGATATAACTAGCTGTAGCTGTCTAGAAGATCCAGTAGTAGTCTTCGAAGTATACCATCAGGTCACTCCAATAAGGCCAGTGGTAAGATCTCATCATAACTTACAAAACGAGCCCAAACTCAATACAACTTACTCTAAAGATCTAGGAGTTCCAATAGAAGTTTTCGAGGTATACATGCAGGTCAGTACTACATTCGGGGAATGTAACTTTGCAAGAAATTTCGAAATTCTATCAAATAATAAAATAATGCTATTATATTGAAGGTACCATAGGTACCTAGTACTTAGTTTCTTCTTTTCAAAATATATTATCAATTTGGTTTGCTCAACTTAGACTTAGATTTAGAATTAAACTTAGACTTAGACTAAGTCTGAGTTCAAATCTAAGCCTGTCTAACACTAAGACTAAGTCTTAGACTAAGACTAAGTCTAAGTCTTAGTCTTAGTGTTAGACTTAGGCTTAGACTTAAAGAGACTTAGTCTTAGTCTAATGCATTTCCCAGTGGCTTAAAAAAGTCTAAATCGAAGTCTAAGACTAAGACTAAATCTAAGTCTAACTTAGTGTACAGCAAGTCCGGACGAAAATAAAAAATAAAAAAATAAAACATAAACAATTTATATCCAAGTATCAAAACAAGTTAATTCACTCATTTTTAACGCAGCTTGCCCGCGCCTGTGTGTGCGTGTGAACGGTGCATGTGTAGAAGTGCGTTTTTATACCTACTCTTTGCGAAATCCCGTCCTTAAGCAAGCAAGCTAGTTTCAGCCCTTAAGGGCACGATCTTCGGCCGCAGTAATTTGCAAGCAAATGAAGTGAGGCGCACGAGCCACTTTGTTAAAAAAAAGTAAAACAGTCTTGATAAAAAAAAAGTAAACTTTTTAGAGAAAAATTAACGGTAAAATATTCTTCTAAATGCTTTTGCCTATTTTTTGACATTTTTTTTTTTAGTTTAACTTTGATATACTATACATACAACCTGAAAAACAATTAAAAACTACACTGTTTTCGGAATATTATTTGATCGAGTGAAGTCCAAAATATGGACTTTTGAACGGTAAAATAATTTAGAACGTGTATTAAACTACAACATACATTTTTAACCAATCAAAACAAAGAATATTTGATTGTTTACTATTGAATCAAAAACAGGCTGTTTTCGGAGATCCTGCCGTTAACAACTAATCTAATACGTCCACAACCTAGGTCGAGATATGTCTACAAGTGTTATCCCGAACCGTTCGCCCTACGGTCGTTTGCCGCACCCCTCGCTGTAGGGATGGGCAGTGTTCGATCCTAATATCGATACTTCAAAACAACATCTACGACCCTGTAGATATAATACACAGATAATAGGAAGGGAACCCCACCCATAGTGTGAAAGATGATGGATGAAAGAAAGAACACGTATGAAGAATACAAGTACGAGAGGCATGAAAGCGAGAACTGGAATGAATGAGTAGAAAATAAAAAGAGATCACAGTCTCTAATACATTGTTAGAGGGTAGAGTTTATAAAAAAAAAAAAAAAACAACATCTACGGTCCCTACGTCGAAAAGCATCGAAACTCAAAAATGACGTGTTTTTTCTCTTAGCTTAATTGGCTTCTATCCTTACTGATATTACAAATGCGAAAGTGTTTGTTTGTTGGTTTGTCCTTCAATCACGCCACAACAAAGCAACCTATCGATGTGATTTTTTGCATAGTTGAAGACCGGGAGAGTGACAAAGGCTACTTTTATCTCGGAAAATCAAAGAGTTCCCTTAAAAACTAAATCGACGCGGTCGAAGTCGCGGGCACCGGCTAGTAATGAATAAAATATATTCATTCAATGCTCTCAATGAGCCAAAACCAGGGTAGTCCACCCATTATTGAGTGGATCCTATTGAGCATTCTTGTCCAAGAGTGCGTTTAAAGATGCCAACGAACGCGGTATAGGTGCTGTAGTGTACTAGGTCTGTAGGTAAGCGAATACGCGTAACATCAGACTCTGGATGTGGGTAGGTAGTAACAATACCACTGTATTGTTACTATAAATGCAGCCACCATGCTGTGGGAGTCGCAGTCTTATATCGGCGTCGGCGTGGCGGAACATGTGAGTGAACTCTGTATTATGCTATGTAACACATAGCCATTATGTTGTGTTGTTGTACTGGACAAGCCAGTACAGGTGCCATGGCTCGGGCAACAGTGCGATGATGTGGGACCACGAAAAACTTAACGACGAAGATAATTTAGATTTAGGGACACTTAATACGACACAGTTGCTCGTGAAAATCTGGAGCATCGACGTCTCGTCGCGAAATTCGACAGGTAATTTTTAGTCGGTCGCAAGTAACCGCAAGCAATCTAAAAGAAAGTTTTTTTTTTATTCGATGACAGTCCTTGAGTGCGATCTCACCTGATGGTAAGTGACGATGCAGTCTAAGATGATAGCGGGCTAACTTGGAAGGGGTATAGCAGTGTAAATTCAACCCATACCCCTAATCGGTTTCTACACGCCATCGTGCAGGGACGCTAAATCGCTTGGCGGCACGTCTTTGACGGTAGGGTGGTAACTAGCCACGGCCAAAGCCTCCCACCAGACCAGACCAGAGACAATTCAGAAATTATAAATTCCTAAATTGCCCCCGCCGGGAATCGAACCCGAGACCTCCCAGTTATAAGACCACAGCGCTCACCACTGCGCCAGGGAGGTCGTCAAAAAGTATCGATATCGATAGATCGAGCGGCCACCACTAGATGCAAGGTGGCGGCATGGTGTCAAGGTGACTCGACCGATGCCCTTACAAACCCTCGATAGAAGCTACTCTTGTAGGGTTTTGTAATATTCTTTATTAATGACAAAATAGTCCTTGTAAAATGTACAGCCTGGGGCCCAAGTCTGCTATTGCAATTGTAGTTACATTGCCTATCAATGACATCCCAATTGCTACTTTTAGCAATTTTGATAGTCTACTAATTCAATGGCGTCACAATTGTTTTCCGATGGTTTGCCACTGACACATCTAGCTTTGAATCTAGCTTAAATAAACGTTTTTAATATGTAGTTTTTTTTGAAACTGATTTCGGCAAACGCTTTTTAAGCTACGAGGTATGATTGAATTACAATCCAATTATAAGAAATCAAACGACCATTGTGAATTTAGTAGACTACGAAATTTTGAACCAATGATAATAGAATTGTAATTGTATTGCGGATCCATGACAATGACATGTAAAATAGCAGACTTGGGGCCCTGGCTGTCCAACGAGCAATATATAATATATGCAACCGGATTTTATATTTTATATTTTTAGCCACGGCGGCTAATATCCACAGAGATCAGCCATCTGCGCGGAAGATATTATAGTGCATAAGTGTGTGCGCGAACACAGGTGCACTCTCTATTTCCTTACTCTCATAGTCGGATGGGACGGAAACCCGCAACGACCGGAGAGAGATCAGGCGCAGGACCGACAGGCGACAACTTTACATGCTCTCTTCTATACTTAATATTATAAAGCTGAAGAGTTTGTTTGTTTGAACGCGCTAACCTCGGGAACTACTGGTTCGAATCGAAAAATTCTTTTTGTGTTGGATAGTCCATTTATCGAGGAAGGCTTTAGGCTATATAACATCACGCTGCGACCAATAGGAGCGAAGCATCAGTGAAAAATGTTGCAAAAACGGGGAAAATTATCCATATATAAAATATATTCTTTTAAAAACTTCTTAATCGCGATCATAATAACAGAAATTGACGCGGACGAAGTCGCGGGCAACAGCTAGTGTAATATAACTTGTAACATAACTTACCGAATACGGCTGCTGTCGACTCTGTCTCTCCGGGGGTCGCTTATCATAGCTATCGAAGTTTCACCGATTTCGGTCTTCCTTTTTTGCTTCTTTGTTTTAGGATCCCTACTAGAACAAACAAAATTAAAATGAAAAGTTTTTTTTTATTCGATGACAAGATAGCCCTTGACTGCGATCTCACCTGATGGTAAGTGACGATGCAGTCTAAGATGGTAGCGGGCTAACTTGCAAGGGCTATAGCAGTGTAAATTCAACCCATACCCCTAATCGGTTTCAACACGCCATCGTGCCGGAACGCTAAAGCGCTTGGCGGCACGTCTTTGACGGTAGGGTGGTAACTAGCCACGGCCAAAGCCTCCCACCAGACCAGACCAGAAACAATTTAGAAATTATAAATTACTAAATTGCCCCCGCCGGGAATGGAACCCGAGACCTCCCAACTATAAGACCACAGCGCTCACCACTGCGCCAGGGAGGTCGTCAAAACATTTGATTGTTTTTTAAGGTTCCAAATAAAAACTGTACCCTTGTAGGGTCATTTTTTTGTCCGTACGTCTGTATGTCAAGGCCCCTTTTCTTTCTCAGAAAAATCTTAATCCACGCGAACGAAGTAGCGGACATCAGCTAGTTTTTAAAAAAAACAAAAAAATTGAATTTTTTGGTGTTTTCGCATATATTTTTTTAAATAAATACATATATAGACCAGCGCTTGACTGCGATCTCACCGGATGGTGAGTGAAGATGCAGCCTAAGATGGCGCGCGCTTGCCTAAAAGATGCCTATTCACTCTTGACTTAAAGACACCCACATATTTTACAAAATGAAGTAAACTCGCCTGCGTTTTTTGTCCCGCTCTTTCTTCTCGATCGGCCTGTGTTTGCGTCTCTTTCTATAAACCGAGCCACTGTTTATTTCGTCTACCCTCTCCAAATGTAACACGTACAGTCGATATACTTGCAGCATTATCACCTGTAGGAAAACATTTTTATTAATAGAATAGAATAGAAATAGATAGATAAAAACTTTATTGCACACAAGAAAGAAACAAAAAAAAAGACGTGTGGCACTCGGTAAAGCTATTGCATAGTATTTTCAATTATCAACGCCATCTAGCGGCTCACCGTAGAGGAGTCCCGTGTCAGGTTATTTTCGTTACGGAATTTCTGGATTCGGTCTCCACGCTGGCCCGCGATAGAAGCTATGCAATAGCTTAAAAATATAATTTAAAAATTAATTTAAAAAAAATTAATAATTTATTTAACTTTTTAGTTAGTTTTTTGGCTGGGCAGTCGTGTTTTTTTATTTTTTTTTAATAATAGCCTGTTTTGAATTGTTTATAAATACCACTTACCAGCGTGTTTTTACAGGTGAAGAATATGTTCATATAATTGATGATCTTATAGTGAATAATGATAAGAAGTCGGAAGGCTAAAAACGGAGCATCCTGTAGAGCGATGTTCATTATAATGGCACACACTTCTATGGAGCAGCAGCACGCCCGGCTTGGGTTCCTGTGGGCAAAGTCACTACTTATATGTCCCACTGCTGGGCAAGTGTACAAGAATGGAACAACGAACTATGTGACAAATATGAGCTATGGTTGAAAACAGAGCACCCTGTAGAGTGATATTCAATATTGCAGGCACTTCTACAGAGCAGGAACACGCCCGGCTTGGGTTCCTGTGGGCAAAGTCACTGCTTATATGTCCCACTGCTGGGCAAGTGTACAAGAATCGAACAACGAACTATGTGGTAAATATGAGCTATGGTCGAAAACAGAGCACCTGTAGATAGATGTTCATTACAATGACAGGCACTTCTACAGAGCAACAGCATGACTAGTTTCCTGTGGGCAAAGTCACTATTTATTATGTCCCACTGCTGGGCAAGTGTACAAGAAATATGGAACTTAAAGCCGGCAACGCATTGGTGGTGCCTCTGGTACTACAAGTGTTCATGGATGGCGGTAATCACTTTACATCAGGTGACCCGCCTGCTCGTTTGCCCGCTATTCATATAAAAAAAAAATGGAACAACGAACTATGTGATAAGTATGAGCTATGGTCAAAAACAGAGCACCCTGAGAGACGCCCGGCTTGGGTTCCTGTGGGCAAAGTCACTGCTTATATGTCCCACTGCTGGGCAAGTGTACAAGAATGGTACAACGAACTATGTGGTAAATATGAGCTATGGTCGAAAACAGAGCATCCTGTAGAGTGATGTTCATTACAATGACAGGCACTTGCATAGAGCAACAGCATGCCTATTTTGTATTCCTGTGGGCAAAGTTACCAAGTGCTACATATTATAAGTATATGTCTCAAAGCTGGGCAAGAGTACAGAACTGGGACAGAAGGACTACATAATAATATGAAAATTTTCGAAAAACTGAAATTAGAAATTGAAATTATCGAAAATGGAGCATTCTGTAGAGTCCATTATAATTATTTTCTTATTTGATGACAAAATAGTCCTTGACTCCGATCTCACCTGATAGTAAGTGATGACAAAAACAAGGTCGACTTGTGTTCCTGTGGGAAAAGTCCCACTGATGGGCACATGTAGAGGTATTGGGTAAATCACATTGTTTTAATGAGTGAAAACTAATGTAGGTACACAGAAGCAATCAGAGAATGTAGAGTGGTGTTCGTAATGATAGCGTATACTTCTAAGCGCACAAACGAGGTCAGCTTGTGTTCTCTGTCGTGGACAAAGCCGCCGTTTAATGCCCACTTCTGGGCATGTGTAAACATTGAACAGAAAGGAGAAGCCAGTACACAGATAAAGTTATATAATAATGTGAGTTATAAAGTAATGTGATGTATGTGAATGTAAATTTTAACATACAGAAGAATTTATAAAGGAAAATGGCAGTGAATAGTTGAAAAATGAATAAGTGAGTGAACATATTTTGAAGAAGATGTGTTTTTTATCAGCTCTTCATTTTATTTGAGACACAAAAATGAAAGAGCTGACAGGAAATAGAGTCTGTCAGTAAAAAAAGCTACAAAGCATGTGTCTTTCCTCCAACGGGCTAAGTGGCGTAACTCTTAGTTCTAAATCGTATCTAAATACGTATCTAAATACGTTACTAAATACGTATCTAAATACGTATCTAAATACGTTACTAAATACGTATCTAAATACTTATCTAAATCCTGAAGTTAACTTTTCCAGTTAAAATTGCGCAGGATGCCAGAAGAAAATCGGATTTCACCCGCGAGATCGTAAATTGCCCGAAATGGCCCGAAACCTCGTGTGAAGCGCGACAGATGCTAGCGTATTGCGCGGAATAGCAGTGTAGTAAACGCCAAATATATCATGTATTCTAATAAGTCGTATATTTTTACTCAGTTATCAGTATCGTCCCTTGGAAATATGATGTAATTTTTGCCTTTTTTTTTCGGTTAATTAAAATTTGTTCTTCTTTCTTCTTCTTTATCAACTAATGGACGTCCACTGCTGGACATAAGTCTCTTGCACGGACCTCCACAGGCCATCGGAATCCAGCGGCACCCTGCGACTCGTTTGATGTCGTCTGTCCACTGGTGGGGGGTCTGCCAACACTGCGCTTCCCGGTGCGGGGTCGCCACTCCAGCACCTTGGGACCCCATCGACCATCAGCTCTTCGAACTATGTGCCCTTGATCTGCTGCTGTAAAAATCAAATCTGCATCGGAACCCATTACGCGCAATAAAGTTAAATGTTTGTTACTCAATCATGCCACAAAATCCGTCCACGCGGACGATGTCACGGGCATCAGCTAGTTGGTTGAGAAATCCTGGTCTCACAGAGGTAAATCCCCTGTAAAGTTACGCCACCTAGCGTGCGAGTGCAAATGCATGCGTGCACAGACATACGTACATCTCAGACCTATTGGCTGTTCCTCTGGATTTCCTGGACTTGGTGGCCGTCAGCACCACGGTGAACTGCATCAGGGACCACGACCAGATGCCCAGGGTTAGGAGTATCAGCGCCATTTCTGTAGTCACCTTCGGGTCTTTGAACGAGTCGAAGAATTCTATTATGTCGGCCGCCGTACCTACAAATATTTGAGTGTGGAGTC
Source organism: Hipparchia semele (assembly GCA_933228805.2). Taxonomy (NCBI): domain Eukaryota; kingdom Metazoa; phylum Arthropoda; class Insecta; order Lepidoptera; family Nymphalidae; genus Hipparchia; species Hipparchia semele. The sequence goes on along the minus strand of OW121735.1, from coordinate 3,031,569 downwards.
TGCCGTCTCCAAGAAATTTTAAGACTGGCCAGTTGTGTCGAGAGTACTGGCTATTTGTTTTTCCAATGTTCGACGACATTTAAAGTATATCTGTAATACTCTGATATTGAAATCACCAGCCCGGATGGTGGATAATTATAAAGTAAACTGCACTTTAATAATAATATCCACTGAAACCATCCCAATCGTGATATCTGCGAATGGGTTGATCCCAGTCAGCCTCGTTCACCATCTGAGGCGACTGGGGTTCCGTGGCAGTTCGCTCGCAGCCAAGATGCAGAAAGCGGTGCTGCTAGACTCGGCTAGGATAGTCCGTCGGTTTCTCAGTCTGTCGCCCTGACCCCCGGCCGTTTGGTCTCCCCTGCCGGGGCTAATCCTCCATCCGCTACAAGTATTTATTTGTGTGGAGTATATGTAAGTTTATTTATCTGTATATATATTTATGTTTATTATATCTCTTTGGCTTACAATATATATTGTATTTATTTTGTACGCGGGTGTGAGAGTCGAAATATATGCGAAAATAATAATAAATCATTTATTTCAAGTAACTAAGACTCCTTTGACGGAACTAAACTTTGACTAAAGACCAGGAAGCTTTCAAGAACATTGGAAATACAAATAGCCAGATCTCTCGACGCAACTAGCCAGTTGTAAAATTTCGTGGAGTCGCCAGATTCCACATCTGGTTGGAAATTGTGCCAGCCCTTATTCCATGGAAGAACGCCTAATTACCCGATGCCTGATCATGCAAGCCAGATACCAGCATGCGGCTTTGGATTCCGTGGACCGACGCACCAGAAACTCATCGGCGACGAAGTGTTAATCAACTCCAGGCTTCAAAGTTTGGAGGATCGGCGAAAGGTCGGTGTCTGTCGGTATTCTACAGAATAAATTTTAGAGTGTGTTCAGGAACTTTTCAACTTAGTTCCACCATCACTCTTCTACTATCGAGACCTATCGCATAGGTCGGTCTGCTATGTGGTTGACATCTTGACGCTTGACGCTTTGCTTCCTCGTTCCTGATACCTGATAATAATTAGCAATGCCCTTTTTCTACTATTGAAACGCAAGGCGTCGTATAGGTCTGCACGGCTCTGTGATTGAAATCGCACGGTTGCACAAAGCGCTTTGCTCCCTCCTTCCTGATACGCACCGCTAATATTTGGAATGCCCGTCCAACAATTTGGGTACCTTCAAAAAAAGAGTGAATAAGCATTTTCTAGGCAGACTGTCCTTTCCCTTGTCGAGACTTACCAATGTAAACCAACAGCAGTTGATTGAGCTGATCCCTGGTGAGATCCCCCTTGAGTAGCAGCCACCTCCCCACGATGAGAGTCAGCATCAGGAACTGCTCGATCTGCGTCACCCCCATTTCCGTGAGGATCTTTGTCGAAACTTACCAATGTAAACCAACAGCAGTTGACTGAGCTGATCCCTGGTGAGATCCCCCTTGGGTAGCAGCCACCTCCCCACGATGAGAGTCAGCATCAGGAACTGCTCGATCAGCGTCACCCACATCTCCGTGTCGATCGACTTTGTCGCGCCCGGGATAATTATGTTTTCCACCTGTTGGAAAAAAATTTACTCATTGTTTTTGGTATTGGCCACAAAAATACTTTCCAGGGAGTTTTCGCCGCTAGTGGGCGTTGATCGCCCGTTTTGCGTGGTACCGCTGGTACGGCTCCCAGCCAGATCACTCCAGCCAGCCGAGCTCCCTCCAAAATCCGAGCAGGCCACCCAGCGAGGCGAGGACATCAGGAAGTGTTGTTCGAGAGTCAATGTATCTGTGACGTTGGTCGAATACACCCCTTCATTTAAGCAGGACGTGATCCGGTATCTCGTCGCCCTCCATGCTCACTCTGCATAAATTGCTGTCGCACCCAGGGCACCCAGTTGATCGCAGATGCACGATACGCATATCGTGTCCAGGGATGAAGCCCCACTTCGCTAGATTTGCCCAAGACTTCCCCACCCTAACTGGTTGAAAAAATAAGAAGTCATCGAACGGTTGCCTGTCTGACGGTGTTCTACAGGATGTATTTCGGAGAGTGTGCCCAAGAACTATTCGATCTAGTTCCTCCATCACCATTCTACCACCGAACCGCAAGACATCGTACTAATCTGCACCGCTACGTGGTCGAAATTCCACGATCCCGCACCAAGCGCTTCGCTTCCTCGTTCCTAACACGCACCGCAAAAATTTGGAATGCCCTTCCAGCTTCCGTTTTTCCAACTAATTTAAATCAAGTGTCTTTAAATCAAGAGTGAATAGGCATCTTCTGGGCAAAGGCCATCCACCATCTTAGGCTGCATCTTCACTTACCATCAGGTGAGATCGCAGTCAAGCGCTAGTAGTCTATATATTTGAAAAAAAAAAGAACGGTAGTTCCCACTACCCCTAGCCGATATCGGTCGTCACCTCTAACTGCGTGCTGTTGCTCCTCTTCTTCTGCAGGCGCCGTTCCACCTTGTGCAGCTCCAGCAGCCATATTGCGGGCACCGTCAGCGCCAGGTAGAGGAACACCGACGGGCAAAACCTGGCCAGTTATATGAATGAATGAATGAATTTATTTTTCCTCACTGGTAGGAAACCATCGTTATGGTTGCGGTAGGGGGTGTGTCCAGTAAACCATTTGATTAATTTATAATAATATTTTAATTTTAGAGCTAATCTGGAGAGATTAGCTTACAGAAGTGTTAATCTCTTCTGTAAAAAAAAGACGTGTGGCACTCGGGGACTGCCGCGGTAAAGCTATTGCATAGCATTTTTTATCAACGTCATCTAGCGGTGAGAGGAGTCCCGTGTCAGGTTATTTTCGTTACGGAATTTCTGGATTCGGTCTCCACGCTCAAGGCCCGCGATAGAAGCTATGCAATAGTTTAAAAAGTGTGATTTTGATTTATGGTAGAATTGAAGCTGCGAGATATGTATTAGTTTGACGACAGCGACGGAATTAAAGTAGCTACATAACCCTTTTCAAGGTTTCCAATTCTTAACTCACTCACAGCACGTTCCAGTTGACTCATCATTCACAAAACACCCGAAAATGTCAACTTGCTGACATTCAGCGCTGTGTAACGGATGTTCACATAAGAAATAATAAATAGATAGTGTCGTAGTCTAGTACAATTGGGCTACGGGTCGTGTATTCTCAGATTCGAAGTCACCCAATGGTTTTTTTTGTCGACAAAAATTTCAAAAAACCTTCCATCTGGTTATTATTGCGCTTAAAAACCAAATTATTAAGCTATTGCATAGCTTCTATCGCGGGCCTTGAGTGTGGAGACCAAATCCAGAAATTCTGTAACGAAAATAACCTGACACGGGACTCCTCTCACCGCTAGATGGCGTTGATAAAAAATGCTATGCAATAGCTTTACCGCGGAAGTCCCCGAGTGCCACACGTCTTTTTTAAACTATTGCATAGCTTCTATCGCGGGCCTTCAGCGTGGAGACCGAATCCAGAAATTCCGTAACGAAAACAACCTGACACGGGACTCCTCTCACCGCTAGATGGCGTTGATAAAAAATGCTATGCAATAGCTTTACCGCGGCAGTCCCCGAGTGCCACACGTCTTTTTTATTATTTATGTATTAGCTATACATTAATATTGTTATATTTTGTTATGAGAACAGTGGCTGAGTTTCTTGCCGGCTCTTCTCAGCAGAATCTGCATTCCGAATCGGTGGTAGAGTCATGAGGTATCATAAGAGCTACAAGTTGGCCTACACGAAATAAATAATTTTTAATTTCGATTTTTTTTTAATTTTGAAGTGTTTGCCTCAACCATTAAACTAAGGAGAAAACTAATAGGTGAATTTGCTGCTTCAACCATAGCGTTCCCAAATAGGCAGGTACCTACTTATTACGATGTTGTCAGAATTCATTATCTGTCATGCTAATGGCACATCCGGCGGGCGTCACGTCTACACACCCCTAATTTAGGGGTGCAATCGTTTTATTCTGACATAACTTTCAGGACATAGGTATAGAATGGGTGGCTTTGTCATTAGGTAGTTAGAATTTTTAGGATTCCGTAGTAAAATTACAAGGAACCCTTATAGTTTCGCCAATTCCGTCTGTCTGTCCGTCTTTATTTTTATATGAATAGCGGGCAAACGAACTGGCGGGTCACCTGATGTTAAGTGATTACCGCCGCCCATGAACACTTCTAGTACCTGAGGCCGGCCTTTCAGGAATTTATTGGTTCGCCCCTTGAATAATCCAATATTGTAATTAAGTAGGAACACTGTCGAAGGGCGATGATTCCAAAAAAAAAAGATCTGGAGCAACTGATGGTCGAAGTGCTCCAGGCACCCAGGTGCCACCATCTTGGTGGCACGTCTTTGACGGTAGGGTGGTAACTAGCCACGGCTAAAGCCTCCCACCAGACCAGACCAGAGACAATTTAGAAATTATAATAAACCTCAAATTGCCCTTGCCGGGAATCGAACCCGAGACCTCCCAGTTATCCCACAGCGCTCACCACTGCGCTACGGAAGTCGTCAGTTGATTGAAATGAAATGAATTAAAATGAACTAAACTACAACATGGAGTTATTCAAGGGGCGGACCAACAAATTCCTAAAAATCCGGCAACGCATTGGTGGTGCCTCAGGTGGTACAAGTGTTCATGGGCGGCGGTAATCACTTAACATCAGGTGACCCTGACCCGCCTGCTAGTTTGCTCGCTAAAAATATTTAAAAAAAGACATGTGGCACTCGGGGACTGACGCGGTAAAGCATTTTTTATCAACGCCATCTAGCGGTGAGCCGATAAAAAATGCGCCATCTAGCGGTTCACCGTAGAGGAGTCCCGTGTCAGGTTATTTTCGTTACGGAATTTCTGGATTCGGTCTCCACGCTGGCCCGCGATAGAAGCTATGCAATAGCTTAAAGAAAATGAAAACTCACCATTTCCACTCTTGGTTCTCCTTGATGGTCAAAGTGAATATACCTTCTAAGACCAGCAGCAAAATTGGTGTAGCCAGGTACCAGAAATCGTTACTCTTCTTAAAAACCGTCACTTGCCAGATGGCAATGACGCCGTGGCAAGCGAAGACCAGGCGCGTGATCACTGCTTTTATAATTGCCAATACTTTGCCTACGTTCGCCATTTTGTTTTTTTTTTTTTTTTGGTGCTTTTTTTAGATATTTGCAAATTTAAAACCTCTTCGGTGTCATATTGGCCGAAAGGTGTTTTTTAAATACCTACATAGTTTATAAGCAATTTCAGAGATTGCAAAAACTGTCATGTAAGTATCTTATATCTATTTTTATATTTATCCTTGAATATCTTTAGATTTCTGTGACTTGTGCAAACTTATTTTTTTTTATTGTTTTAAATTTTTTGGAGAGTTTTTTTTTTCAATGATAATGATACTTAGATGCTTTTATCACATAGGAGATATTTTTTCAACGACGATTTTAGTTTGGTTTGTTCGGGTCACTTATTTTTTTTCTTACTAATATCGCCAATAACTTCTCAATTATTTTTTATTTCTTTTTAATTTGTTTATTTACTTAAGCCGCCATTTTGATTGTTAGGTACTTCGGGATTGGGTTTTCGCCATTTTGTTTTTTTTAGATCACTTCCTGTTTTTACTTACATCATTTTCAGTTGGATCAGTTATTTTTTGCTCTTGCCAATATCTCCAGTAATTTTTCAATCACGTTTTTTTTAAAATTTTTTTTAATATTACGCCTTTTTGTTTGTTACTTCGGGATTGGGTTTTTGTTGTTTCTATGTCAAATACTTTGGATTCCTAGTTAAATTGGTTTTTAAAAAGATTGTTCAAGAATGTTGTTTTTTGTCGTAGGCAGAGTTTTTTTTTGGTTTTTGTTAACTCCTTAACATTATCAGAATTATTTTTGGATTAATTTTGTTTTATTTTATTCTTACGTTTTGGATGTAACTGATACAAGATGTTTTGGTCATATTTTATGTGTATTTTAATTTTTTAATTGGTCGTATATTTTTTCTTTGTTAGAGATTTTTTGTTAGATATATTGCTATTTAACCATATATTATGCAGTCTGCATCCGCGTCGTTAAAATTTTTACGTTATATTTTCTTCTTCCATTTTTTCTATTTATTATTTATTCTATTTTATCTAAATAATTAAAGGCACTGACTCTCTATTAATATCTATAATGATCCTTTAAATAATTATTAGTTAAAGGCACTGTATGTATTCAGAAAAATTCGTCATTTTATAATTTTTATTTTTCAATTTTAACGTTATTTATATAAGACGTATGTAACATTTTTTAACTTTTTCAACTTTTTTTCTATAAAAAAAGGTTTTATATAATTTTTTTAATGTTTTGAAGGCACTTCTAAGGGTGTACTACTAAGTTTGAACTACATAACGAGTTGACACCGACCTGGAGCCGACTACAATGTGTCCTGAAAGAAAAATGTTACATTATAACACTACAAAGGTGTGACACTACAAAACTGTACATTTCGATAGTTTACCATACATTGCTGGCCACGACTTACAAATTTTTTTTATCCGACTGCTGCTAAGTAAAAGGCCATACATAGAGCTTGTGTATGTACGTTTGTATTTTGGTATGTTCCACCGTAACACCTAAACTAGGTGGTGTATTTAAAAGCGAAATTGGCGACTATATTAAGTTCGTCTTCGATAGCTTCTAGATGCGGACTTAAAAAATCTAGATAGGAATGTGAAAACGTGGTTTAGGAAAAGGAACGGGTTTTAACGCTTTCCAGATCAGTACTTTTCAATTCAGTCCACAGCATTCACAGAATAACACACCATAATGCCGTTATATTAATAATTGGATGAATGGCCAAACTGAAAATGGCAGGTCCCAGCGGGTCTCCCTGTTGGCAGCCGACAGTAGAGCTTTGGGTATGGGATTTGTAATACAATTCTGATGGTTCTTCATAACACTAGATACATTATGTTTAACATTTTGTTAATCATTTGAATTATAATATAGAAAAATTTAAACTAGTTCGGTGAAAACACGCAATGTATATCATACATTACGTAAAAAACGGTATTCCAGAAAAGCTTTTGCGCGCGCATCCCTAAAATTAACCAATTGGGATGATGGCTAGAAAAGGGCTGGGAGTTTTACCAACATAACAAGAAGCTGAAAAAAAATAATATCTACCTTACTCACCTTGACAGAAGGTTGAGAATCGCCTAAAAAAAATTTTACTCGTGGTAAATAGCTTGGTACTATTACAAACTAGAAAGTGCAGCTATTGAAATTGGTCTATTCCATTATTGCTAATGAAATAAGGTTGAGATTCGTATGACAATTGTTTCTTGAATCGAAATCGTGTTGAGACAATTCCAAACTAGAAAATAAAGATACGAAATATAGTTTACGCTCGTATTAACAAGAATATAAGGTTGAGTTTCGCATGAAATCAGTTTTGTGGCAGTATTTAGATACTGAAAATTGCTAACCAGAAAATGGGGTTGCGAAAATTAGTTAACGCGCTTATGGCTTTAGAAATAGGGATCAAATTGGGTTAACATTTGGTTTTTCGGGATGGGATTTTGACGTGGTTTTTTGGGGGTAGGAATCAGTTCCGATAGTCATTTGTGAGGGTAGGTATAAAGGTGAGTCATCGTTTCAAGTTAATTCGGTGGGTAGTTTCTTATTCGAATTGATGTTGGATTACTTATTTTATTTGCAAACTCAACTTTAGGTATTCCTAGTTCTTGCATTTCTCGAGGGCGCGTGGCTCATGGTTGTGTGTGTGTCGTATCTGTATAAGTGTGAGCGAGAGCTTGCTCGCGCCTGCCCGCTCTCACCTAGGCTCCTGACAGGCACGCACACTTACGCAATGTGCATGTACACGACGTAACTACAAGTAAAGCGCCCGTAACTTCTTGAGATAATTAATGTACTTATAATAAAACTGTAACGGGACGAATTCTGTACATTACATATATTTTGAAAATTTTAATCGGAGGATGCTTTGTTATCGATACTGAGCCCAAAACAATTTTTTTTTGAATTTTTTGTTTGTCATTCTGTCTGTCTGTCTGTTTGTGCGCTCATCACGTGAAAACTACGGAACGGATTTGAATGAAAATTGGTATAGTGGTAGCTGATATTCCGGGTCAATATACAAGATATTTTTTATCCTGATAAACAATAAGGTTTATCCGGAATAGGGGATGAAAGTTTTTGTTAATTTTGCTCCATAACTTCCTCAAATCTAAACCAAATTTGATAATTCTTTTTTTATTATAAATTGTGTACTATTAAAAATATTTTGTCCAATTTTGGTGAAAATCCACTGAATATTATAGGAGATAGAGGATATAACTTCTCGCGGATAGTAGCAAGTCACTCTAAACTTTTCCTATGTGGACAAAGTCGCGGGAATCAGCTAGTCTAAATATAGAAAAGGAAAAGATGACTGACTGACTGACTGTTCGATCTATCAACGTATAGCTCAAACCATTAGACAGATTGGGCTGAAATTTGATATACAGATAGCTTTCCTCACGTTAGCATCCGCTGAGAAAATATTTTTGAAAATTCGACCCCTAAGGAGGTAAAATAGGGGTTTGAAAAATCGAACTTAACGTGAGCGAAGTCGCAGGTAAAAGCTAGTTTCAACATAAAGTTGGGTAGAGATTTGTCTAAATATATAAAATTCAAAGTCCTGACTGACTGACTGACTGATATATCAACGCACAGCCTAAACTACTGAAGTTAGAAACTTGAAATTTTTACAGTTGGTTCCTTTTATGACGTAGGCGCACACTAAGAAAGGATTATTGGAAATTCCACCCCTAAGGGGTTTAAATAGGGGATGGAAGTTTATATGAAACTCCGTCATTTTTCAAGCTGTTTCCATCAAAGTTGGTATTTGAGCTTTCAGTTAAAAATAAAAAAGTACGTGTGTCACAGTTTTTGAAAATTCCATCCCAAAATCTTATTCCACGCGGACGAAGTCGCGGGGGCAAAAGTTAGTATTGTATATTCCTTTGGTAGGACATAAAGCCAGCGCGCCGCAACGCGCCGAATCGCATTTCTCTATGTATATCGATAAAAACTGTCTTATAGCCAATCACAAAATCAATTACGATTACCTTGCCACGCTTATTAAAGTACGATTTATATGACATGTACCCACAGATTAATACACAAACTAGCTCAGGCATACGGTTTCACTCGATATTAAAATCGAATGAAGTTGAAATCGTTACTAATCTTATTCTTCTAAATATATAAAAGGAAAAGATAACTGATCGACTGACTGACTGATCTATCAATGCACAGCTCAAACCTCTGGACGCATCGGGCTTAAAGAAAGGCTTACTATAGCTATTAAAATGTAGGCATTCGCTAAGAAAGGATTTTTGAAAATTCAACTCAACTAAAGGGGTAAAATACTTAGTGGTTTGAAAAATCTAAGTTAACGCGAACGAAGCTGTGGGCAAAAGCTAGTATTATAATTAATGCGAAAGTGCATTGATTCGTCCTTCAATCACGCAGCAACGGATTTTGCATGGGTATAATTGAGGACCCTGGAGAGTGACATAGGCTACTCTCCAATAGTAGGCTAGTATAGTACCTACCTACCTACTACCTATATAAAATGGAACTATGTTGGAAAATCAAAAAGTTCTCGTAGGATTTTTGTCTGGTTGGTGGGAGGCTTTGGCCGTGGCTAGTTACCACCCTACCGTCAAAGACGTGCCGCCAAGGGATTTAGCGTTCCGGCACGATGGCGTGTAAACAGGGCCCCAAGTCTGCTATTTTACATGTCATTGTCATTGAACCGCAATACAATTACAATTCAATTATCATTGGTCCAAAATTTCGTAGTCTACTAAATTCACAATGGTCGTTCGATTTCTTATAATTGGATTGTAATTCAATGATACCTCGGTATTGGCATTAGCTTAAAAAGCGTTTGCCGAAATGAGTTTTAAAAAAATTACATATTAAAAACGTTTATTTAAGCTAGATTCAAAGCTAGATGTGTCAGTGGCAAACCATCGGAAAACAATTGTGACGCCATTGAATTAGTAGACTACCAAAATTGCTAAAAGTAGCAATTGGGATGTCATTGATAGACAATTGAACTACAATTGCAATAGCAGACTTGGGCCCCTGACTAGGGGTAACTATGGGTTGAATTTACACTGCCATACCCCTTCCAAGTTAGTCCGCTACCATCTTATGCCGAAATCTATAGACCGCACTCTCTCTGCTCAGACTGAAGACAGAGTTAAAACGAGACAGATTTATGTCATAGCATATTTGTATCTCGTTTTAACTCTATCTTAAGTCTGAACTAAGTCAAAGTACGCTCTTGTACGATCTCAGCATTAGACTGTATCAACAGACTGTAGACCAGACCAGAGACAATTCAGAAATTATAAACTCCCAAAGCCCCCTCCGGGAATCGAACCCGAGACTTCCCAGTTGGAAGACCAGAGCACTCACCACTGCGCCAGGGAGGTGGTCGAAGGGAGTTTTTTTATTTTCATTAACTCTTATATACCGACTAGCTTTAACCCGCGGTTTCGCTCACGTTAGGTTCGATTTTTTAACCCCCTATTTAACCCTCTTGGGGTTGAAATTTTCCAAAATCCTTTCTTAGCGGATGTCTACGTCCTAACAGCTACCTGTATGCCAAATTTCAGCTCGATCGGTCCAGTGGTTAGAGCTGTGCATTGATAGATCAGTCATTCAGTCAGTCAGTCACCTTTGCCTTTTATATATTTAGAAGATATGGTAACTAGCGTAAATTATAAACTTAGATTCCACGTAGGATTTGTACAAATTACAATGTACAGAAAACCCCACCTACCAGTTTTACAATGTTATACGTAGAAGAGCTAGGAATTTCCAATAAGCGAAAGCCATTTCAAGAAACAATGCAGTGTAGTTATTAGCTTACAATAATAATGATAAGGAGACGAATATATTTGATATTTCACTTTTTTTTCATTGGTAAGTTCCTAGACATCTCCATGTTTTGAAGGTTCAGTTCGTAAAAGGTTTTTACAAGAAACCCTTCTAGGTGATTATTTCATCACCCATTATCATTCATCATCATCGTTCGAGCAGTGATGATTTCTTTTTGGGGGTCCATTTATTGTTGGGGTTTGGGTTGGATTCCCAAGCTCTAAAATCCCGCCCTATTTTTATTTAATTAGTTTTTAAGGGAATTGGCGATTAGTTTTTAAATTTCCGTGAATTCTGTAATTTTCCGGGTTAAAATATAGCCTATGTGCTATTCTGATGTATTTATTGATTATTTATTTTCATCCGCGTGGATTTAGTTTTCAAAATACCGCGGGTATCCTTTAATTTTCCGGGATAATAAGTAGCCTATGTCACTCTCCAGGTACTCAACTATACCCATGCAAAAAATCACGTCGATCCGTAGCTCTGTTGCAGCGTTATTGAAGGACAAACCAACAAACAAACACACTATCGAATTTATAATAGGTATTAGTAAGGATTAGGCATCCGGACTTACGAATTAGGACTGGACCGAACCGAAAATTAAAGGGTTCCCGCGGGATGTAAAAACTAAATCCACGCGGACGAAGTCGTGGGCATCAGCTAGTTATTAACTAAATTTCTCAATTTCGCAGTGAATTTCACAACAGCATACCCGAAAATATATGTCAAAATACAAGAACCTCACGAATCAAGAAACCGTTACGAAAGTGTATCCGACAATCTCGGTTATCAAAATTCCAGAACCTACGATGATATTGAATTGATTACGAAAGCTCTCGAAATTGTGAAACAACAAAAAGGCGGCCTCAGTACTGTAGAAATAAATAAATGTCTCTACACATATTTCCGAAATACAAAACAGAAGTTCAATTGCATTAAAAAGCTCATATATAATGACAAAAGTAGAAATGGAGATAGTAAACCTTATTCCTATACGAAATATTTAATTAAAGAAAGCTTACCCGATTACAAACACAAGATTGGTGACCGTTTTTTAGATTTAACTAAGTCTCGCTTCGATAATGATGGGAAGAGATCATTTCAAAACATGTTCGAATTTTCACAAGATTATTTAGATATCAACGATCTGTTAAGAAAGGAAACTGTAGAGTTTGTCGACGATGAACCAACAGAATCTGAAAATAAAGATGATTCTATAATAATACCAATTAAAAAAAATAACTTACGGGAATTCTCTCTAGATTATTTAGACACCCACGATCTTTTAAGAAGGAATACCGAAGTATTTCACGAAATACCTAAACAAATGATTGATACAGACGACAATAAAGATTCACACGGATTGAATTTAGTAAAACCACATCGAAAATCAAATGAAAATAACAGTAAAAAGAATTTATACGTATTCAAATTGGTACCGATTAAAAATGAGATAAAAGATTTAAGAAGATTCAATGATCCCCACGATGATTTAATCAAAAAGAAAATACTAAGAACTGTTTCGGATGAAAGTGATTCAAGCGATGAAAGTGATGAACCCCAATCAATAGAAGTAAAAGTGAAAAGAAAAGAAATAAAACGTAAAGATAAAAAACCTAAAAGGTTCCAAGTTATAGATAAAAGTGTAGAAGAAGTATCCGAAGAAGAAGATACAAGCAACGAAAGTGATGTACCTATGCAAAGACCTATAGAAATACCAAAGAAAGAGAAGAAATTGTTCTACATGCAAGCGCCAAATAGAATTTTCAAAATCAAAAATGAGGGTAGACGTAGATTACCCCACTTTTTGCCAAAAAGGTATCACTGGGATGAGGAGGACATGAGGAACTTGGACAGTTACTGGCTCAATGGACCTCAAGGGAAACATTGGGGACTTTATAAAACACCTCATTAATTAATGAAAAAACATCAAGTTCTTACTCTTCTATTTGTTACCATTTCTTATCACTGGTTTTTTTATTAACCCCGAAGCAAAACGAGGTGTTTGTTTGACGTGTCTGTGTGTGTGTGTGTCTGTCTGTGGCATCGTAGCAGCCGAACGGATGGAAAGGTGAATTAGTCGGGTAGAAAATCGGTCCAAGATGGCCGCGGCCACAAAATGGCGGATTACCTACATATTTTTTTTAATTTCACATGTCGGGGGTGACATGTGAAATTAAAAAAAAATATATAGGTAGGTAGGTAGAAATATATTTCAGAGAAAAGCGTAGTAGACGGGCACTTACGACATTGCTAATTTTTTTTATTATTTGATGACAAGATAGTCTTTGACTGCGATCTCACCTGATGGTAAGTGACGATGCAGCATAAGATGGTAGCGAGCTAACTTGGAAGGGGTATAGCAGTGTACATTCAACCCATACCCCTGTTTCTACACGCCATCGTGCCGGAACACTAAATTGCTTGGCGGCACGTCTTTGACGGAAGGGTGGTAACTAGCAACGGCCAAAGCCTCCCACCAGACCAGACCAGTCAATTCAGAAATTATAAATTACCAAATTGCCTCGGCCGGGAATCAAATCCGAGACCTCCCAGTTATATATCCAGTAATAGAGATCTATTGAAGAAGGTGCAAAAGCTGGGAGAAATATAAAAATAAAACACCGAAATAAATTGGAAAAAAATATAATATTCACTGGATAAAACAACAAAAATATCAACAATCTAATGATCTTACCTAAAATGCGCAATTTACACAAAAATGACACAAACATCATAGAAAACACTTCGTAGGAGTAGTCCAAGAGCGAGTGGACAGAATTTTGAAAGAGTTTACCACTGTAGTTTTGCATAAAAACTAGCTTACAAATCGCTCACCCAGATCAATAGTGAAACAACTCAAAAAAAGTCTCTGTTCACTAAATAAAGACGTGTGGCACTCGGGGACTGCCGCGGTAAAGCTATTGCATAGCATTTTTTATCAACGCCATCTAGCGGTGAGAGGAGCCCCGTGTCAGGTTATTTTCGTTACGGAATTTCTGGATTCGGTCTCCACGCTCAAGGCCCGCGATAGAAGCTATGCAATAGCTTAAAAAGTGTTTCCGAATCATCTTTTATTAGCAAAGTTATGAAACTCAATTTTATTTTAGGTCGCATTTCACGACATCATATTTTATGAACTAAAATAGGGAACATATTTTTAGGGTCTTTTAGGGTGCGATATGTAAACTGACAAAACAATAAGCTAGTTTTGTGTCTTCCGTGCAAAATAATTCTCACTAAACACTTTCAACAAACTATCCACCATATCTCGGCTAATAAAAATATAATAATTACAATAATATTATCTACAATAAAGTAGGAAAATAGGTATGTGTAATAATAATAATTAATTAATTAATACTTAAAAATGGCAACACCATAGTTTTAAAGAACTTCCGACGGAATACTACCGTATAAGTTTCGATAATAATTACCTTCGAGTTTCCATCGAATGGTAGAAAAATGGCTTTTCAAGCTGGCAACACTATCCTAACTAGCTGATACCCGCGACTTGTTTCTTTTTAAACGAATATTAGCCAAGCTGAACTTGACTTATATTCTCCTCTCCCCTCCAAATAAGCGTAAAGCTTGTGCTAGGAGTGGCTACGACAATAGTGCAACGGGTGGGGCTCGAACCTGCGACCTTTCAGTTCGCACCATTAACCATTGGGCTATTGTTGAAAGTTTAGAAAATACCGTGGGGAATTCCTTGGCTGCTCAGGACAAAAACTATCCTCTGATCGTCTACAGGATGTAAGCTATCTCAACGCTTTATCCAGGACAACCCACGGGTTTTCAAAATAAACCCACATGGATGAAGTCGCAGGCATCAGCTAACGTATAATAATTTAACTACCCCATTCAAATGCTTACAGGCATCTCTCGAAACCTCTCACCAACTTCAATCTATAAATATCACTAGAAACCTAGAGAGTGAAGTCAGCAATAGACGTAGAAACTAGCCCTGACAGCTCTGAATAGGATCACATTTAAACCAATATGGCCGCTAAACAGAACAGCTGTTTGAAGACCGCCATTTTTTATACAGACAATAAAAAGAATTACCATGTCAAAAGTGAAACTAAAAACCATTATTGTCCATGGTATTACATAAACTGAAGGCTATGGGGCTGTAGGTACAGTGCCACCAACTTATCTGTTCGGGTCACTGACCTCTATAATTAGTCTATGATCAACACTGGACTGATTGTCTCTATACGCATTTTTTTATTAAGTGACGTTTGACAGCAACGATCGCGAGATTTACGCGCCGATATCCTCGTAAACTTAAGCGACTAAACTCTCAACTAGCGACCCTGTCATCTGAACAGATAAGTTGGTAGATGTATAGAGGGTTGAAGGTTGGGTGGTGGGAAGGGGTGAGTTAATCCCCCCCTCCCCCCTCACTGAACTGTCTCTGTTAAACTGTAAGCTGTCGTCATTATTAGGAAATAATATGGCGATTCAGGGAAATTGCAGCCTGCGATACATTTTATAAAAAGTTACTCGCTAGTTTAATTAGTTGAAAAATTGCTTTTTATTTTAAAGTTGGTAGTACCTATATAATGAGCATCTACTTTTAGGGTTGCAAGCTTTCGTGGCAAATATAAAAATGTGTAGAAATCGTGTCAAATTTTTACAATAATTAATTTTATTACGTGTATTATTGCAGATATTTTACTGTGACATTTATGTCCATTATCACCAACCATACTTAAATCTTTTCCCAAATTGGGAGATTCTTTACGTAGGTAGTCTCTAAATGGGATCTCTTATCCAATGTTATTTCTACCTTTAGGTACATGGTACCTTTAGGTAATGACATATGTCAATGTATAGTTATGGTAGAAACGCTGGTGTGAATTTTAACTTTAAATATGGTCCAAAATATGTTGCACTATATTGTCCATGGTACACAACGAAAAAATCTGTAGTAAATGGTAGATAATTTTTTTTTTCGTATGACAACACTGAAGCAGGCTGCGTAAGAAACATTGAAATGTCAAAAAAATTTGAGACGTCAAAAGAAATTGGGAGATTACAATTTAAGTGTGTCTTTAAGTTAGTTATTATTTAATTTCTATACACAAAAATCTTTTTAAGCTCTTTATGCTAAGTATAGTTATTTCGCGTAGATAAATAATAGTGGTTTATCTGACAAGATATCGACTTTCAAAAAATAAAAAATTGGGTATTTTGACTATTTTTTTTAATATACATATGCCATTTTTTAACTACAGTACAGTAGTTTCGAAAATATAGAGCTTATAAGTTTCCTGTTAGACAAAGAGAGGGTTATTAAATCATGACGTCACGATTTATTAGCTCCATACACTTTGCATACAAAATTACGTTTTTGAAAGAAACGGATACACAGTAAAACAGCTTATAACTTATTCGTTTTTTATTTTCTGTCTTAAGTACCCAATTCTTCAAAAATATTCAAGGTAATTTGAAAAATAATTAATTATATTATTCACTTTTAGCCAACCTTGAACGGAATTTCTTAGGGAAGTTGGATGTCTATTTCAAAAAATAGACATCCGAATCTGAAACTCACATACATACATGAGCCCTGAAAACATTACTCCTTTTTTTGGCAGTTGTGTAAAAAAAGAGCGGAAGCCCTTACTTCCTTTATTTTAAAGTTGAATCACTTTTATTTATCAAAGCGAAATGAACTATAGCGAAAAAAAATTTACATTTTCGTAACGTAATGAAAAGCGTAGGCAAGTTAAAATGGGTTTGACTGTCTGTCTGTCATCAGATATTTTAATATTATTATAATTAATTATGATCATATTGGTTAATGGTTATATAATAATATATATTTAATTTTTTTTTTTTTTATAAAATCCATATCACATAAAACATAATTTCTAGATTTATTTTTGTAGAAACAATATAACAATGTAAAATTAATATTTTCTACCAA
Organism: Hipparchia semele; assembly: GCA_933228805.2. Classification (NCBI taxonomy): domain Eukaryota; kingdom Metazoa; phylum Arthropoda; class Insecta; order Lepidoptera; family Nymphalidae; genus Hipparchia; species Hipparchia semele. The sequence goes on along the minus strand of OW121735.1, from coordinate 3,014,701 downwards.
AATGGTAGTTTTTAACAACACACAAAACATTTTTCAATTTTTTTTTTGTTCTATTAAAAAGAAAAATACGTAAAGAAAACATAGAATATTAATTAGAAGTGCCTATATAATTATTTTTTTACACAAAATTCTACTAAAATAATGTTTACGTATATTAGCGTTAAATTAGAGCTGTCACAAGTCATCAATGCATTTTAATCTCTGCAGAGATTAACCATCTGCGCGGGAGATGCTATAGTGCACAAATGTGTGTGCAAACATAGGTCTCTCTATTCCCTCACTTTCATAGTCCCTTGGTGTCTGAAGCACGGAGGTGACTCAGCTTTCTTCGTAACTCCGGGCTAGTACTGAATTTTTTTTAAAATAAAATCGAATTAATTTTTCACCCGACACGGGAATCGAATCGGTGACTTCGTCGTTCGCAATCGAACTAACAAGCATGGGATATACAGACAGACAACCGAACCTCGTCATAAACTAATTTTGGTCGATGTACAAATTATATTAAACTATCGATATTACATAAATTATGTATTTATTTATCAAACGGTTGGTAACACTGGCAACACTCAGTCTTTGTGGTAGAAAATCCAATTTAGTAACGCTTGCAACACCATCGCGAGCACGAATCCTCCGAATAAGTCCCACGAGTGGGAAGATGTGGGCACCCTGCCCACGTTCTGCGGTCTGTAGGCCGCTGCCCTTTGACCTGGTAAAAAAAATAGCTATTTATGCAATTGCATCGTAATGAGGGTACTTTTAGAATTTCAATAGTACATTATTGCAAAGGCCGGGAAATAGGCAATTACAGGTCGAGTTTGAAGGCCGAGCCGTAGGCGAGGACTCCCAGCCGTTTCATACAACATTGCAGGAGCGTTGTAATGTTCCAAATTCAAAAAACGCTCCTGCAATGGATTTGATTTTCTTTGTCCGAAAATTCGATACTTCGCGTGTTCTTTTTTCGAAAATAATGACAATACTTCCATGCATGTTTGAGAAAAATTAATTTCATTTCATTTTCATTTCATCCATTCATCTAAACTTTCGCATTTATAATATTACTAGCTGATGTGCGTGGATTTACTGTTTGAAATTCCGCGGGAACTCCTTGATTTTTCGGGATAAAATGTAGCCTATGTTTTAATCCTGGATGTGAGCTGCCTCCATTCCAAATTTCAGCCAAAACAAAAAACACACACACACACAATTTTTAATTTTTTATTGAAGTGTTAACCTACACTTAAAGGAAATTAAATTAAAAATTGTAACAAGCAATGTGGCATCTATAATTTTTAAGAGCTCCATTGTAATATGGTGTCTTGGAAAAAAGTAGATCGACAACTGTAATGTGTCGCTACTAGATGTCGCTAACAGTTGCTATAAAACTGATTGAAAAAGTAGATACATATCACTAATTTCGTGGCTGACGTATGGTTCGGCCGTGGTGTAACGGTTAACACACTCGGGCGCGATTCCCAGAGAGATGTGGGTTCGAATCCCGCCGGCCTCGGAATTTTTGATATGTATTTATAAACCTATTACCTATGTCTACTTCTTCTAATATATTGCTTTTGTCTTGGAATTTCTTATATGTATGTACGTAAAAAATAAAAATAAATTAGCTACCTTCGCTTATGCTGTCGACGGTTCTGGTCAGGCGTTCTATCGCCAGCGTCTGTTCGCGCAGAGACGCGTCTATCGCGAACAAGGTCTGCTTCAGTGTTCGCCTGAAACAAATTCAAATTCCAAATTATTTATTTCATGTAGGCCAATTTGTGGCTCTTATGACAAGTCGTGAATCTACCACCGGTTCGGAATGCAGATTCTGCTGAGAAGAGCCGGCAAGAAACTCAGCAGTTGCTCTTTTCAAGACAAAAAATATTGTAACATAATCTATCTTGTGGACATTTGAAGCAAAGCAGATTAGTTCCAAGCAACTTTGTCATTAAGGAATTCGTTCACCGTGTTCAGCTTGATTGAAGGACAAACCAACGAATCAACAAAAATCATTTTATAATATTAGCTTTTGCATTTATGATATTATTAAGATCTAAGTAAGATACGACACATCTCGCTAGTTGTGCGTACTGATACGTTACGTTATACGTATCGACGGTATACTGCACTGTACTTGCGTGGAAGTCATAGATCGCGTGGCCAATCGCTTCTCTGCACTAGCTGTCTAATACGCACTTCACTAGTAGTGCGTACTGATACGTTACGTATCGACGTTATACTGCACTGTACTTGCGTGGAAGTCATAGAATTCGTGGCCAATCGCTTCTCTGCACTAGCTGCCTAATACGCGCTTCATTAGTGGTGCGTACTGATACGTTGCGTATCGACGTTATACTGCACTGCTTGCCTGGAAGTCATAGATTGCGTGGCCAATCGCTTCTCTGCACTAGCTGCTTGATACGCACCTCATTAGTAGTGCGTACTGATACGTTGCGTATCGACGTGATACTTACGTGGAAGTCTTAGATCTCCTCGCCAGTTCGTCGTGACTGTCAGAGTCGCTTCTCTGCGCCAATTCTCTGATACGCGCCTCGCCAGTAGTGCGTACTGATACATTGCGTATCGACGTGATACTTACGTGGAAGTCTTAGATCTCCTCGCCAGTTCGTCGTGACTGTCAGAGTCGCTTCTCTGCGTCAGTTCCCTGATACGCGCCTCGCCAGTAGTGCGTACTGGTACGTTGCGTACTGACGTTATCACGAAGTCGTCCTCGTATTCTATGATTTCCTCCGGTTGCCAGGGGCTTGGGATGAAAAAAAAAAATACATTATTTTAATACAAATATGAACACAAAAGTGACGTGATGAAAGCGAAAGCAACGATCGATTTTGATGCAATTTGGTACAGAAATAGTTTGTAAGTTGGACAGGATTTATTCTGATATAGATGTGATTTTAAATACGACAGTTTACTTTTAAATTTTACAAACAAAAATAAAATATATTTTATTAAATTAAAAAAATTAATTACCTTGTATTAGTGTGATTATATTTCCACCCTTGGTCGATAATTCCTGAATGAAAAAAAAATTGCATTCGTTAATTTTATTTTTGCAGTTGTTTATTTAATTCAATGACCGCTATACGATTACATTAATTTTATTATTATTTTTACAGTTTTTGTTCTTTCCACGACAAGATACTTGCCACTGCGTTAGGAAGTCGTCAAAATTAGTCATAAAAAAAAAATTTGGGTTCCGTATCCAAAGGGTGCCAACTGCTCACGGGACCCTATTACTACTGCTGAGATCTATAGAGCGTGCTCTGACTTAGCTCAGACTCAAGATAGAGGTTAAAACGAGACACAAATATGCTCTGACATAAATCTGTCTCGTTTTAACTCTGTCTTGAGTCTGAGCTGACTGAGAGTGTGGTCTGCAGATTTCAGCCTAAGATGGTAGCGGGCTAACTTGGAAGGGGTACAAGGTTTTTTTTTAATTCGATGACAAGATAGCCCTTGACTGCGATCTCACCTGATGGCAAGTGACGATGCAGTCTAAGATGGTAGCGGGCTAACTTGGAAGGGGTACAAGGTTTTTTTTTTAATTCGATGACAAGATAGCCCTTGACTGCGATCTCACCTGATGGTAAGTGACGATGCAGTCTAAGATGGTAGCGGGCTAACTTGGAAGGGGTACAAGGTTTTTTTTATTCGATGACAAGATAACTCTTGACTGCGATCTCACCTGATGGTAAGTGACGATGCAGTCTAAGATGGTAGCGGGCTAACTTGGAAGGGGTATAGCAGTGTAAATACAACCCATACCCCTAATTGGTTTCTACACGCCATCGTGCCGGAACGCTAAATCGCTTGGCGGCACATCTTTGACGGTAGGGTGGTAACTAGCCACGGCCAAAGCCTCCCACCAGACCAGACCAGAGACAATTCAGAAATTATAAATTCCTAAATTGCCCCCGCCGGAAATCGAACCCGAGACCTCCCAGTTATAAGACCACAGCGCTCACCACTGCGCCAGGGAGGTCGTCAAGGTAATAAAGACACAATGTTTATTTTATATTATTGAATATAAAATTTAACATGGGTAGAAAATGCACTTGTTTTGTTCCTTTAAAAATCGGCTTCAAAAACACTTACATTAAAAAGTACTATAACAAAAATTTAAAATCAAAAAACGAGTCCGACCACCACGTTAGAGGAAGCCGATTTATCCATTACAATAATGGATAAAAAAAACTTGGAAAGGGTATGGGGTACCTTCTGGGGGGGCGACCCCGGTGTCTCTGTGGAACAAACGGGGCAGCCAGGGCGTCACCAGGTTCCGTGCCCGCGCGCGCTGCGCCTCTTCTATTATCGTCTTCTGTTCCGTTGCTACTATCTGAAAACAGACAAACAGACAGACAGGTCAGATTAATATAATAAGACGTCAATTATACTGAAAATCAATGATGTATTATATAATCCTATTTCCTATTAATATTATAAACTCGAAAGTTTGGATGTTTGTTACTCAATCACGATGCGACGACTGAACGGCGGGGTTATTACGTATCTCGCGACAGGTTCGCGACAGGCGTAAATTGCGCAATCGTTGCTGTCAAACGTCACTTCTGCTGTCAAACGTCACTTCTCAAACGTCAAATTTCACTAGTGACAGCAGTAGCAACACGACAGCAATCACTACGCGATCGGTTGCAAAATGTCACTAAAATTCGTATTACGCAAGCCAATCGCACGTCTATTGCTCGCCTATTGCAAAATGTACTTTTCTTCTTTAGAGATGCTTGATGGAGAAGAAAGGAAGTCCAAATACTTCGAGAGGGTTTTACCACAGACCACAACACAAAACAAATAAAAAATATAACAATTCAACCACTGACGACGATAAAAACTGTGTATCTTGTTTACATCTATTGCCGTCCTATCGCGAGTGGCGCTAGTATCGACACGTGAGCAATAGACGTGCGATTGGCTTCCGTAATACGATTTTTAGTGACGTTTTGCGACCGATCGCTGTCGCGTTGCTATTGCTGTTGCTGTTGCAAATTTTTACGTAATCAGGGTGCCGATTTGGCTGAAATTTGGCACAGCGATAGATTATAGACTGAAATAACACATAAGCTACTTTTTATCCCGGAAAATAATGGAGTTTGGATTTAGGAAACCTCAATCAAGTCGCGGGTATCAGCTAGCATAATTAGGCTATTAAAAAAATATGAGGTTTTGTGACTTATTCAATTATAATAGAAATAGAAATAGATTTTTTTTATATAGAAATAGAAATATTTTTTATTCAAATAAACTTTTACAAGTGCTTTTGAATCGTCGATGAATCTACCACTGGTTCGGAATGCCCTTCCTGCCGAGAAGAGCCAGCAATAAACTCGGCGGTTGCTCTTTAAAAAAAAAAAATTTTACAATAGGTAACAAAACTATGCTATGTATACAGTGCTTCCACAATGAAGTTTCAAAAATGCAAAACAATCCAATACATGTTAAGACAGGCAGACAAAGCAGACCCATTCCCGTTGGTGGCACCCGTTCACGAGCATGACGCATGATCCAGCCGTTGCTTCGCTCAACCATATTTGAGGGAACGTAACAACCCGCACCACACGACACCACCACGAAAATGTTTAAAGAGAGCATGACATACTTAGCTGCACTGGCAGCATGGGCAGGAGATAAACATTTTATCCCCCGATTTTATCCACTGACAGGGGATACAATTGCCTTCTCCCTATGCTAGAGCATGGCGACAGGGGAAAGAAGTATATCCCTATTTGACATTACAAGTGGAGCAACTTCCCCCGGCTAGAGCATGGGAACAAATGAAAGAGATAAACTTGTCCTTTTTTGACTTTTGAAAGGTTCAAACGAAAACAAAAACCACAGACAAAAACCACCTACGAATCACCTATTAACTGTCAAAATCACGAGTATAAATAAAAATAATGACTTTTTGAGACCGAATTGACATAAATTTAGAAGTATTGTGATATTTGTACCTCCTACTTCCATGATTTTCTTATAATGGCAATAATCGCGGGGATAAATTTTCTTACATTTTATCCACTGTCAATATTCTTCCACCGCTGTGCCCATGCTCGATGGGTGGATAAGACTAAGCGAGGGGATAAACATTTTATCCTTTTCCCGGGGATACAATTTCTCCCGCCCATGCTACCAGTGCAGGTATAACTGTATAACCTGACCTGATCTTCGTTGTGTATGGCCTCGGAGACCTTGATCCAGAGCCGCTGCGACTCCCACTCCTGCTGCTTGTCCAGCCTCACCAGGTACCGCGGCAGCCGCTGCTCCTTCAGTATCCCCACGTCCAGGAGGTTGCTTTCTTCCTGCCAGTGCCAAAAAAGAGTAAATTTAAAAAAAAATCGCGTGAATCGGTTCTGAAACCCCGGAGTAATCGGTGGGCATACGTAGAAAAAAAAAGTATACCGGCCGAATTGATAACCTCCTCCTTTTTGGAGATCGGTTAAAAACACCTTCACTCACTCACTCACGCACACACAAACAGACAGACGCTTAGACGCACACCGTCAGGTTTTTTATTTATCATCACCAGTCAGGCCTTTGTGTCACACTAATATTTTAAGGCGAAAGTTTGTATGTGTGTGTGTGTGTGTGTGTGTCGGTGTGTCTGTGTGTGTGTTAAAAAATATTAATCCAGGCGGACGAAGTTGCGGGCACCGTCTAGTTTCAAAATTTCAACTTAATACCTCAAGCCGTTTCTGAAAAAAGGGTTTGAGTCAAGGACAGACAGACAGACAGACAGACAGACACCTGAGCGATCCTTCCTTTCACAGACAGACAGGCAGACAAATAAGCGACGCTTCCGTTAAAGATAAAGATATTTTTATTTGCTCGAATACGGGTACAAGGTAGACGTTATATGTAATGTCATTTCCAAACATATTCTGCCATCCCGGCGTGCAAATTTTATACATAAATCAATATTGTTGTACAAAATAAAAATCAAAAATTTAGTTAAAAAAAATTTGAAATTAAAATTAAAAAGAAAAATTATTAATTATATGATGTCAATTTAACAACTCCGCTAAACGTTGTTTCGAAACCCTAAAAACAAATAAATAAACAACCAAATTGACACTATTAATTAATACACACCCCTGTCCGCTTGTCCTTGATATCTATCCGCCCGTCCCAGTAACCCTCGACGGATGCTATCGTATCCTTCCCCTTCTTGATCCGGCCGGATATCGCGTTCGTGTCGACGCCGAGGAACGACTGGGGGCAGAACAAGTGTAAATTAAAAATTTAAACCAAATTTTAGTTCCTATAGAATAGTATAGAAATATTTTTTATTCAAATAAACTTTTACAAGTGCTTTTAAATCGTCGATGAATTTACCACTGGTTCGGAATGCCCTTCCTGCCGAGAAGAGCCAGCAATAAACTCGGCGGTTGCTCTTTTCAAAAATTTTACAATAGGTAACAATACTATGCTATGTATACAGTGCTTCCACAATGAAGTTTCAAAAATGCATACCTACATACATGTTAACACAGCTATGTTTTATAAAGGGTATGGATGATTTGGTAGGTTTATTAGGTTTGGAACCAATGGATTCAGAGGAGTTTGTAGGACTAGTAGACTTTGTATTTTTAATAAAGATATTGGAATTACTAGTTTTAGTAGACTCAGTGGATTTAGTAGAATCAGTGGACTTAGTAGACCCCCGACATGTAACATCCTAATTGCTGGTCAGTAATCGTTAAAATAAAAATATACAATCCACCATTTTGTGCCGGCGGCCATCTTGGACCGATTTTCATCAAACATAGCTAAGAACACTCCCGACTTATTTTTGGTTTGTCCTTCAAACACGCTGTAACAGAGCTACAGATCGACGTGATTATTGCATGAGTATAATTGAGGACCTGGAGAGTGGCATAGGATACTTTTTATCCCGGAAAATCAGAGTTCCCGCGGGGTATTAAAATCTAAATCCACGCAGACGAAGTCGCTGGCATCAGCTAGTATTCTAATAAGTTAAACTTAGGTACTCACCCTCAATTTAAATTCGATGTCAGCTTGGTAGCCTGTGTCTTGACATATTATGTGTACCTTTCGACAAAATAAGTAACATTAGACACTTTCGGTTAAGTTTTCGGTTCACAGTCACGTGTGGTTCACAAGGTCACGGCTTTGTAAGCCGCATGTGGTTCACAAGGTCACGGTTTCGTAATCCACTTGTGGTTCAACTAGGTCAAGGTTTTGTAAGCCACATGTGGTTCACAAGGTCAAGGCTTTGTTAGCCGCATGTGGTTCACAACGTCGCGGCTTTATAAGTCATATGACGTGGTTCACAAGGTCACAGCTTTGTAAGCCGCATGTGGTTCACAAGGCCACGGCTTTGTAAGCCACGTGTGGTTCACAAGGTCACGGTTTTGTAAGCCATATGAGGTTAAGTAAGTCATGTCCATGCATCACAAAATTAAGGTTTTTTAAGCCATATGTGGTCCACAAATTCTTGAGACAAGAATATGATCCAGCCATGTTACAAAACTTTGAAAAGATCAAAGGGTTCTAATTTATAATTGGTTTACAATAACATGCTTATGATTCCTAAGGTCACAGTTTGATTTTTGGTAACAAAATAAGTGACATTGGACACTTTCCGTTAAGTTTTCGGTTCTCAAGGTCACATGTGCTTCACTAGGTCATGACTTTGTAAGCCACGTGTGCTTCTCAAGTACGGCTTTGGCAGCCGCATGTGATTTATAAGGCCACGGTTTCGTAAGCCGCTTGTGGTTCACTCGGTCACGGTTTTGTAGGCCATATGTGGTTCACAAGATGGCTCATGATCCACAAGTGGTTCACAGTGAACTAACCTTGCCCCCCAGCTCCATACTAAGCGTTCCTATGACTATGCCCTTGCAGTGCGCGTAGGGCGCTGTGGTTATGTAGGTCTCCCCCCAATTCAACAGGTGGATGCGCGCGCAGCCTTCCAAGATGGCGGACGTTGAGTTACCTAAAAAAAAATTAAATAGTTCGTAACTTAAAATATTATATTACAACTAGACGATGCCCGCGACTTTGTCCGCGTGGATCAAGAGTTTTCAATTCCCGTGGGAACTCTGTAATTTTCCGGGATAAAATGCAGCCTATGTTTTAATCCTGGGTATGAGCTATCTCCATTCCAATTTTCAGCCAAATCGGTTCATTCGTTGTGGCGTGAAGGAGTAACAAACACACACATACACATACACATACAAACTTTCACTTTAATAATATTAGTGTGATGTGATTAGTGTGATGTGATACATATCTTTTTAACAGGAAAAGATTATCAATTCGTTCGGTATCTTTTTTCTTTAATTATATAGATAGATCTCAGCCTAAGATTGAACCAGAACTTTTTAATTTCTAAAAAGGTCGCGTTTTAAAGTGTTGAAAAAAACTGCTCCAACCATTGACATAATAATACTGCATTTCGGGCCAGCGCTAAAAATAGTCCGAACCGAAAGAAATCCAAAACGCGAAAAAGGTTTCCAATCGCCAGTCAGTTGAAGCAAATTATTGCAAGCAAAATTAGGCTGTATAATAATGGTCTAAGACATAAATTACAATTTATTGGTTTGTTTATAAAAATACACATGTACATTGTACACTCGTATACCGGTTGAAATTTTAATGGTTGTACTCCCTGAAAGAGGTGAATGTGCTCATGAAACTGAACAACTTTCCCCAGGGAACATAGGTCAAAATATGAAAAAAAAAAAATTGGACCCTCCATACAAACTTGACGATCAGCTGATTGATTTACTATGGGAGGTCCAAATTTTTTTTTCATATTTCGACCTATGTTCCTTGGGGAAAGTTGTTCAGTTTCATGAGCACATTCACCTCTTTCAGGGAGTACAACCAATGAAATTTCACCGTGTATATAGGTTTCCTCGGAACAATTTTTTCGTGAATTTTGCATTACACCCAAGGTCCAAGCATTATTATGTCAATGGCTCCAACTCTTTAATTTTCAACTTTTTCTATTATTTGTAGTCATAGCGGCAATAGAAATACATAATCTGGGAAAATTTCAAGTATCTATTGCGATTCACGAGATACAGATCGCTTATGAAAGGACTGACGGACAGACAGACAGAGGCTTAGCAATAGGGTACCTTTAGGTACGGAAAAGTGATATCTCACCATAAAACTTGGATCTCGCGAGCAGACTGCCCTCTATCACGAATCCATCTTTTCTGTTTGAAATATAGAAGGCGGATACGGGCGGGTGATGTGAAACCTGTAAAGAAACAATACCGCCTTCTTAGATCCGCCATGTTGAATTTTTGCTGACGTCACAAAGTTTTATGTCAATGCTTTTATTTCACATTTCTTTAAAAAAAGTTACCATTGTGTAATGCTAAATGTTAGTTTATACAATTTTTAGTATTCTTTTTTGACGACCTCCCTGGCGCAGTGGTGAACACTGTGGTCTTATACTTTGGAGGGGACCTGCCTCATTCGAGGTTCGGGTTCGATTCCCGGTGTGATTGCAATTTGAGGGTTCATAATTTCTAAATTGTCTCTGGTCTGGTCTGGTGGGAAGCGTTGGCCGTGGCTAATTACCACCCTACATTCGACGTGCCGCCAAGCGATTTAGCGTTCCCGCACGATGGTGTGTAGAAACCGATTAGGGGTATGAGTTCACTGCCATACCCCTTCCAAGTTAACTCGCTACCACCTTAGACTGCACTTTCTATCAGGTGATTTCGCAGTCAGGGACTATCATGTCATCGAATATAAGAGACATTTTTGGAGTTGTAACTTTCTTTCACGCAGAAGAAATTACCTGCTCCGCGATATAGTAGGTGTATGTCTCGTTGTCAGTGTGCTTCCAGCAGCAGCGGAAGGTCTCACCCAGGACAGGGTTGTAAGGTTTCTTCAACCCCTTGGGTTTCCGGTACAACCCTGACAGGTACCACTTCAGCACTCCCTTGAACCTTTGGTAGGGGTCCTCCGAAGATTGTGCCCTGAAGACATGACACAAAAACTGTACTTCTTAAGCATAAAACTGTACCTTTTATAGGAAAGGTAATTAAGGTCACATTTTGCAGAATTTTTATGTCAAAAAACTTTCGGTTTGCAGGAAGTGTTAGAAGGGGTTTAAGATCCGACAAAATTCTAATGTCCCAAATTTTTTCTGACAGAAATTTTGAGCATACATATAGATGGGCAGCACCACCTCGGACAGTTCCATACCTGGCCACACCTGCTTCAGCAGGAACCAAAGCAGCAACTGTTCTACATATGACAGACAAGGTTCTCACTGTGCCAGCTTGTCGAGAACGGAGCGCGGCTTCAGGATGAAGCTGGGCAGCACCACCTTGGACAGATCCACGCCTGGCTGCACCTGCTTCAGCAGGAACCACAGCAGCGACTGTTCTACATGTGACAGACAAGGTTCTCACTGTGCCAGCTCGTCGAAGACGGAGCGCGACTCCAGGATGAAGGTGGGAGCACCACCTTGGGCAGGTCAATGTCCTGCTTCAGTAGGAACCACAGAAGCGACTGTTCTACATATAACAGACAAGTATTCTCACTGTGATAGCAGGTCCGCGTGGTAGTAGTTGTCGGACAGCTTGTCGAGGAAGGAGCGCGGCTCTAGGATGAAGGTGGGCAGCACCACCTTGGACAGGTCCATGCCAGGCCGCACCTGCTTCAGCAGAAACCATAGCAGCGACTTGTTCTCTTCTGCTACCTCTTCAACTAGTTCTCCAGCCTGAAAATAGTCACCCACTTTAAAAGCAATACCCAGAATGGCAAGGGAAGAGAGCAAGGAATGGGGTGTTGCGACTATCTAAATTCGTTACTCGTCATGCTAGTTTCTATTTCTATGCTCTGGCAGTCTGGCATGCCCACTATGAAGTTTTCTCTCTCTGTACCTCTTAAGCACATAATATTTTGCAACTTTGAACTCCAATCTGTGACGGGTTCCTCGGAATTTTTATATACTGACCAGTATACCGCTTCCGGTTCCCAGATTTTGTGCTTGGGCTATCTGGCATGCCTATGAGATTTCTCTCTCCTCTCTCTCACACACACACATTAGTCTAAAAAACGCACTCACCACGCCAATCTCAGTGTCCGGATCCTCGGCGTAGAAGCTTTGTATCCTGGCGAGTATATCCCTCTTCCTAGTGCCAGGGTTCGCGACCTGGCTGTCTGGCATCCCTGGCCTGGAGCCCTCGCTGTCCGTGTCTGACGCCGCGCCCGCTAACTCTATAGGAAAAGGGGTGGGGCAAGTGCTATTAGCGTTACTACAGTCTACACCTTCACTACAACGAGAAAGAAAGAATTACTCTATGGGGTATGTAGCGGACTACTTTGATAGCAATTTAAGTATATGACTAGCTCTACTGTTAGTTATTAAACGATTAATACACCATGTAAACAAAGTAAACAATGTGGAAAAGATATTTAAAAAGAAAAAAAAAGACGTGTGGCACTCGGGGACTGCCGCGGTAAAGCTATTGCATAGCATTTTTTATCAACGCCATCTAGCGGTGAGAGGAGTCCCGTGTCAGGTTATTTTCGTTACGGAATTTCTGGATTCGGTCTCCACGCTCAAGGCCCGCGATAGAAGCTATGCAATAGCTTACAAGGTTTATAAATCTGTCATTAATTAATTATTATTTATTATTTGATCATGTTCAGTATGTAGTTTTTATATTAGATTCAGTAGATATGATATGTACAAAGTTACATTTGCTAAATGTCGAATCTTATCTTATCAATATCAAGGACGCAAGGTAATTATTAATTTTTTTCTGGCATCAACTCCGTATCTATGATTTTTGAGGTCTACACCTACGTCTGCAGTTCTTATTTCTATACAATAAAGTTAGCAAAACATTTAAAATTGCAGATTTGAATGCTTATAAATGTAAATCTACTCTTAGAAAGTGGTTGCTGGAGCTGGATTATGAAAACACGGAAAAACTACTTGCCGTTCTGAAATAGTACATGCACTCATATAATACTCACACATTTGTTCACATTAACACGCACACACCCACTCACTTGTATGCTCATATTCTCATAATCATTATACACGGTGTTATTTTATTTCCCGTAAACCCTGAAGGAGGTGAATATGCTCATGAAACTGAACAACTTTCCCCAAGGAACATAGGTCGAAATATGAAAAAAAAATTTTGGACCTCACATAGTAAATCAATCAGCTGATCGTCAATTTTGTATGGAGGGTCCAATTTATTTTTTTCATATTTAGAGCTATGCTCCTTGGGGAAAGTCGTTCAGTTTCATGAGCACATTCACCTCCTTCAGGGTTTACGGGGAATAAAATAACACCGTGTATATAGTAATAAATTGTATTGTTAGCACATAAGGATAACGTAAGGGGAGAGAACTATTGCCTATACTACGAGTTCTGAACTTATCTTAGGCAGCTGTGTCTCAACCTAACAAAACATGGATCATTATATTTATACGACTGCCTGAAAAAAGAAGTATATTGTTTTCAGGGTTCACGTATGTATGTATGTGAGTTCCTATATTCCACTATAACTTCTAATTTCTATACGTCTGAACCGATTTTGATAAATGAGCTATCGTTAGAATCCTTAGCTTATTCCAGGTGACATAGGCTAGTAAAATTTAAAAAAAAGTTGATAGGGTGACCCTGCATTAAAGACTAAAGTTGAAAAAAAAATTTGAAAATAAGATGAAGTATACAACCATCATCTAGAAAATGATGAGTAGATTCCAAAAATATATAACACTATAGTTCAATATCCAGATATTCACAAAAAAATATCCTTTAAAAATGTGAATAAGATTCCAAAAAAATGACTGTAGTATTTAACTTATTTAGATCGTTTTTTGGCTGGACAGTCGTATTTTTTAATATCTTTAATTATAGCTTGTTAACTAATGACCTTACTTCATTAAATTTTTAAAATACATCTATGTCTACAATTCGTGTCACGATATAACTTGGTCTTTGTGCGCTGTGCTACAAATTTTTCGTGTTAAAATACTTAAACTTAAATAAATAAACTATTTCTCTGTCAGTTAATGATGAGTTTCAACAAAATATATAATTTAAATTTTTAAAACAGCGAGAAACTTCACGAATCAAACCATATAAGTAACAATAGTCATTTAAATACATAATAATTATTAATTTATTAGAAACTAGCTGATGTTCGCGACTTCGTTCGCGTGGAATTAGTTTTCAAGATCCCGCGGGAACTATAATTTTTTTCGGGGTAAAAAGTAGCCTATGTTTTAATCCGAATTATAATCTATCTTCACTTTAAATTTCAGCCAAATAGGTCCAGTAGTTTTTGAGTTTATTCATTACAAACATACACACAAAAATACTAATCTTTTCTCTTTATAATAATAGTGTAGACTAGCCGATGCCCGCGAATTCGTCCGCGTGGATTTATTATTTTAAAATATTAAAATCTCTCGGGAACTCTTCGATTTTCCGGGATAAAAAGTAGCCAATGTCACTCTCCAGGTCCTCAACTATACCCATTCAAAAAAATTACATCGATCCGTAGCTCTGTTGCAGCGATATTGAAGGACAAACCAACAAACAAACACACTTTCACATTTATAATATTAGTAAGGAATAAGGATACACTATTGGCAGCATTAAAGTTTAGACATAAAAGGAAAACACTGTTATTATAATTAGTTATTTATAAATAAGCACCTAATTACAATTATAATTTATTTATAATTTATTAATAACGAGTTATCGTTAATCCCCTGTGCTTGAGACTATGTCAACAGTAGTGTTTTCTAATAAATAGTCAATAGTTATAAACATATATACAAATAGGGTGTCCATATTAGCTTTTTAACGGTTAGTCTTAGATCTAGCTATCCTCTTTCTGCACAGGTAGCATGGGCAGGAGATAAACATTTTATCCACCGATTTTATCCACTGACAGGGGATACAACTGCCTTTTCCCTATGCTAAAGCATGGCGACAGGGTAAAGGAGAAGTATATCCCTATTTGACATTACAAATGGAGCAACTTCCCCCGGCTAGAGCATGGGAACAAATGAAAGAGATAAACTTATACTTTTTTGACTTTTGAAAGGGTCAAACGAAAACAAAAACCACGGGTATGGCAGTGTAGATTCAACCCATACTCCTAATCGGTTTCTACACGCCATCGTGCCAGAACGCTAAGTCGCTTGGCGGCACATCTTTGACGGTGCGGTGGTAAATAGCCACGGCCAAAGCCTCCCACATGAAGACCAGACCAGAAATTATAAATTCTCAAAAAGCCCCCGCCGGGAATCGAACCCGTGACCTGTGACGTGAATTTATAAATCTACTAGCTTTGGAATTTTCAAAAACTGTGACACACTTACTTCTTTATTTTTAACTGAAAGCTCAAATACCAACTTTGATGGAAACAGATTGAAAAATGACGGAGTTTCATATAAACTTCCATCCCCTATTTAAACCCCTTAGGGGTGGAATTTCCAATAATCTTTTCTTAGTGTGCGCCTACGTCATAAAAGGAACCAACTGTAAAAATTTCATGTTTCTAACTTCAGTAGTTTAGGCTGTGCGTTGATATCTCAGTCAGTCAGTCAGGACTTTGAATTTTATATTATATATAGATTCAAATAGTGAACTTCTCAATTCTAGGAATTCCCATATTCCACGGCAACATGGCGACGCTCCTATGACGCGTAAACAATTAAAGTGCAGTTAAGATACGCTAAAAGACTCCTCAGATAACGTCGGCATACATTGACAACTACGTATGTTATGTAACATTATTGTACTTATATACGAGTATCTATGTGGTTTGAGTAAACAGTCGAATTTGCGAAAAATATTTACTTATTCAGACCTCAAGGATGTACTAAAGTATTCTAAAGTAACTTTATAAGTAAAGTACATATTTGTTTGTAATAAATTCTTTGCGAATGAGCGCTAATTAATTAAAACAAGGACGATTATATTTTGTTGGGACTATAGTTCTTGCAATTCATGAGGGCGCGTGGGTCATGGTTGTGTGTGTGTGTTGTATAAGTGTGAGCGAGAGCTTGCTCGCGCCTGCCCGCTCCCACCTAGGGTCTGACAATGTGCACATCTCAGCCCAAATTAACTGTGTATGTGTAAAAAAAAACTATGTTAAACCTATCTACATTGCAATGTGATAAATTATCTCCGCATTTCCATTAGCTAATTCCACGTCACTCTCCTAGAAATGTGTCAGTATGGCCGAGTATACGCAATAAATGAAGTAAGATCTCGACCCAAATTAACTGTGTAAGTATGTGTAAAAAACTATGTTAAACCTACCTCCATTGCAATGTGATAAGTCAGACACACTCTCCGCATTTCCATTAGCCAATTCCACGTCACTCTCCTTGAAACGTGTCAGTATGGCCGAATCGACGGAATATATGAAGTAGGATCACCGCCCAAATTAACTGTGTAACTTTGTGTCAAAAAAAGGAAACTATATTAAACCTACCTCCATTGCAATGTGATAAGTCAGAGACACTCTCCGCATTTCCATTGGCCAATTCCACGTCACTCTCCTTGAAACGTGTCAGTATGGCCGAGTCAACAGAATATTTCCTGTTCAACGCAAACGTGTCAGGTTCAGAATACTGCCTTGTCAGCTTCTTCTGACGTTTCAGAAGGGAGAAGATGCTTGAACGTCTTCTGTTCTTGTCTTTCATTTTGGACATCATATCAGCTTCTTGATCCATCTTGTCTACTATCATTTCGCTTTTCTGTTTGTTTTAAAACTTATTGCGTACACTGGTTTTTGCACACTAAATTATTAATAATGTCTTTCAAATCAATTTTAATGTTATTTATTCACTATCCATCTTTCCTGAGTTTAAAAATTCTCTCTTCAGTTCATGAGATAACTTTGCAAACATGTGGTGGTGGTCAGCGTTGTGATCTTATAACTGGGAGGTCTCGGGTTCGATTCCCGGCGGGGGCAATTTGAGAATTTATAATTTCTGAATTGTGTTTGGTCCGGTCTGGAGGGAGGCTTTGGCCGTAGCTTGTCACGACCCTACTGTCAAAGACGTACCGTCAAGCAATTTATCATTCCAGTATGTTCCGTGTAGAAACAGTTTTTTCACTTTTGTCGTACCCACTCCTAACATAAGTTTTCACTTATTTTAAGGGGAGAGGAAAACATCAGTCAAGTTCAGCTTGATTGATATCCTTACTAATATAAATGTGAAAGCGTGTTGGTTTGTCCTTCAATAACGCTGCAACAGAGCTACGGATCGACGTGATTTTTTGCACAGGCATAGTTGAGGACCTGCAGAGTGACATAGGCTACTTTTTATTCCGGAAAAACAAAGAGTTCCCGCTGGATTTTAAAACCTAAATCCAGGCGGAGGAAGTCGTGGGCATCAGCTAGTTCTTTATAAAAATATCACAAATCGCTCATTCGCGACAAGGGTGACATAACTCAAAATTCACCAATTTTAGTTTTTTTTGTTATAAAAACAACATTACGCTAAGCACAAAAAAATAAGAGCGAGAGAGATTGTGACTTAATGCTCTGTCGCTTTGTTGGCCGCTGTGTTGTTTCGAGACCGCAGCATCCACAAAACATTACTCTCTAACGAGAGAATTCTCTCGTCGCCGATTTTGAATTATATCACTCTTGTCGCAAATGAGCGAAATGTAAAACCATCTGCAGTACACTGTTGTTTTATCAAAACCTTATCATAATACCACTTCTCGATTAATTTTGCTGTATTTCCATAAACAATTTCACTGATATTGTTATTATCTACGCGGTTTACCTTTTAAGATAATTATTTAGTTCGCATATAATATATGTATATCACGGTAAATATAGGATTATGGTGATATTTCTTATGACTGAGTATTATACCTGACTAGCGGACGCCCGCGACTTCGTCCGCGTTCTTAAATTGTTGAAATTTTTCCTGAATTTTCTTTGCTATAAACCTCACGGAGCCCGAGACCTTTCCAACGAATGCAAAACCGTGGAAATCGGTTCGTGCGTTCTGGAGTTATAGCGTCAGGATGCAAAACCCGACTTATTTTTATATTATAGACTATACTTATAATAAAACTGTAACGGGACGAATTCTGTACCTTAAATATATTTTGAAAATTTTAATCGGAGGATAGTGAGCCAAAAATATTTTTTTTTTTTGAATTTTTTGTCTGTCTGTCTGTCTGTCTGTCTGTGCGCGCATCACGCGAAAACTACTGAAAGTATTTGAATGAAAGGTATAGTGGTAGCTGATACTTTGGGTCAATATGTAGGATACTTTTTATCCTGACAAACTATTAGGCTTAACCGGGATAGGGGATGAAATTTTTTGTTCATTTTGCTCCATAACTTCGTCAAATCTAAACCGAGTTTGATAATTGTTTCTTTATTACAAATTGTGTACTATTAGTAATATTTTGTCCAATTTTGGTGAAGATCTATTAAATATTATCGGAGATAGAGATAGAGGACATAACTTCTCGCGGATAGTAGCAAGTCACTCTAAACTTTTTCCACGCGGACGAAGTCACGGGAATCAGCTAGTCTTAATAAAAAACAAAGTCGGGTTTGTTCGAACACTCATAACTCAAGAACGGCTAGACAGATTTTCATGGTTTTTGATTTGTTTCATTTGTCTCCGTCCCAAAATAGCAGAATAACTATTAAAAACACTGGAAAATTG
The DNA here is from genome assembly GCA_933228805.2 of Hipparchia semele. Classification (NCBI taxonomy): domain Eukaryota; kingdom Metazoa; phylum Arthropoda; class Insecta; order Lepidoptera; family Nymphalidae; genus Hipparchia; species Hipparchia semele. The sequence continues at coordinate 2,995,990 of OW121735.1, read as the reverse complement.
TCGGAAAAAAATTATGAAAAAAATTCATTTTCTCATGCATTTTGTATTGAACGAATTTTATGATGGCAAGGAATTTTACCCCGGAAAAACAGTAACCTAATTCACGCGGACAGTCGCGGGCAGAAGCTAGTTTTATTTAAAAGTAATGTTATCAGATAAGAAACTACCTAATTCAAACTTAAACAATTCTTTCTACAAATATGCTTATATACAAGCAATAAAGTACTATAGCAAAGAGAGAATAAAATGTAAAGATAAAAGTGACGCGCGCTTTACTTGTGGTAACCAAGTGTACACATACACAAAAAATAGGCTCATTTACTTACACAGATTTATATTCACACTAGCTGATGCCCGCGACTTCGTCCGCATGGATTTAGTTTTTTAATTCCCGCGGGAACTCTTATTTTGATTTTATTGATTTTACAAATTCAAATTCAAAATTTTTTTATTTCATGTAGGCTAACTTGTAGCTCTTATGACACGTCATAAATCTACCACCGGTTCGGAATGCAGATTCTGCTGAGAAGAGCCGGCAAGAAACTCAGCAGTTGCTCTTTTCAAAAAAAATTTTTTTTTTTACAAAGCTATGCTATGCATACAGTGCTTCCACAATAAAGCTTCAAAAATGCAAAAATGCATACGTAGGTACACCAATCCAACGCATGTCAAGATGGGCAGCCAAAGCAGACCCATACCCGTTGGTGGCATCCGTTCACGAGCATGACGCATGATCCAGCCATTGCTTCGCTCAACCATATTTGATAATAACAATTACGGGATAAAAAGTAGCCTATGTCACTCTCAAGGTCCTGTACTAGTATATCCATACAAAAAATCACGTCGATCCCTAGCTCTGTTGCAGCGTGATTGAAGGACAAACCAATAAACAAACACTTTCGTATTTATAATATTAGAAAAGATTTGACAATATAATTATTCCTATTTCCATTTGTTAAGATGTATATGTTGACGCTACTCGTCTTCACGCACACATTCGCAGCGTGTGTGTACACTTGTTTACTACAAGTGAAGCGCGCGTCGCTTCGTGAAATAAAAGTGTAAGAGGCACGGAAAAATTTGTAAGACCTTGGCTTATCAGTAAGAAAATGTAGAACAGATAAGATAACAGATTCATCAGTCTTAAATGACGTTTACTTTAGGATTTACGCTGATTTATGTGTCAAAGCATTTCTATTCCGTCATTAGAAACTATTTATCTACATGATAAATCGGATTTTTACATCCTTGTCTTATTTAAATACTAGCTTTAACCCGCGGCTTCGCTCACGTTAGGTTCGATTTTTTAACCCCCTATTTAACCCTCTTGGGGTTGAAATTTTCCAAAATCCTTTCTTAGCGGATGTCTACGTCCTAACAGCTACCTGTATGCCAAATTTCAGCTCGATCGGTCCAGTGGTTAGAGCTGTGCGTTGATAGATCAGTCAGTCAGTCAGTCAGTCACCTTTGCCTTTTATATATTTAGATAGACTAGCTGTTGCGCGCGAGTTCGTCCGCGTCAATTTCTGTTACTATGATCGCGATTAAGAAGTTTTTAAAAGAATATATTTTAAATATGGATAATTTTCCCCGTTTTTGCAACATTTTTCACTGATGCTTCGCTCCTGTTGGTCGCAGCGTGATGTTATATAACCTAAAGCCTTCCTCGATAAATGGACTGTCCAACACAAAAATAATTTTTCAATTCGAACCAGTAGTTCCTGAGATTAGCGCGTTCAAACAAACAAACTCTTCAGCTTTATATATTAGTAGTATAGATACGTATATAACAGGAAAAGGTGACTGACTGACTGATCTATCAACGCACAGCTCAAACCACTGGACGGATCGGGCTGAAATTTGACATACAGATAGTTTTTATGACGTAGGCATCGCCTAAGAAAGAATTTTTGAAAATTCCACTTCTAAGGGCGTAGAATAGGGGTTTGAAAGACGAACTTAACGTGAGCGAAGCCATGGGCAAGGGCTAGTAAGTATATAAAAGGAAAAGGTGACTGACTGACTGACCGGCTGATCATAGCACAGCAACAAATCATTGGAAGGATCGGGCTGAAAGGCATATAGATAGCTGTTATGACGTAGATTCAATCCCTAAGGGGAAAAAAACTAGATAATATTATAAATGCAAAAGTGTGTTTGACTTGTTGGTTTTTCCTTCAATCATGCAGCAGCGGAGCAACGGATCGACATGACTTTTGCGTGGGCATAGTTGAGAGCCTGAAGTGTGACCTAGGCTACTTTTTGTCCCGGAAAAACCAAGGGTTCCCTCGGGATTTTCAAAACCTAACTATAGAATAGAATAGAATAGTTTTTTATTAAAATAAACTTTCACAAAGTGCTTTCGAAATGAATTTCGTCAAATGAATCTACCACTGCACTGGTTCGGAATGCCGTTTCGCGATTCAGCATATTTTTTCCTCCTTGAGACCTTGAGAGTGGCATAGGCTTTTTATCGTGGAAAAACTGTTAGAGTGACATAATCGTATTCCGACAACAGAACAAGTGGGTACCTATAGCATACGACAACAAGAAAGATAAGTAGGTTAGGCTAGGTTACTTTTTAGACGAAAACATACCCTACTAACGTATGGCTAGTAGATTTTTGACAAGACATCCTTAATTGCTAATTTATATATAGAGAGAGAGATGAAAAATGTCTTTTTCCGAAAATAGCTCATTAAATTTGCGGGTAAATAAAATTGCGGGTTGTTACGTTCCCTCAAATATGGTTGAGCGAAGCAATGGCTGGATCATGCGTCGTGAACGGGTGCCACCAACGGGAATGGGTCTGCTTTGACTGCCCATCTTGACATGCGTTGGATTGGTGTACCTACGTATGCATTTTTGCATTTTTGAAGCTTTATTGTGGAAGCACTGTGTGTATACATAGCATAGCTTTGTAAAAAAAAATTTTTTTTTGAAAAGAGCAACTGCTGAGTTTCTTGCTGGCTCTTCTCAGCGGAATCTGCATTCCGAACCGGTGGTAGATTTGTGACATGTCATAAGAGCTACAAGTTAGCCTATATGAAATAAATAAATTTTGAATTTTTTGGAATTGATTGCAACTTTTTCTTATAAATGTGTTAGTAGCATACTTTTTTTTTCGACCTATCAGTTTTCAGTCCGCACCCTTAACCGTTGGGCTATTGGGGCTTGAAGTTTGTCTTGCTTTTGCAATACGAAACAGTTTAGGATGCAACGACTGAACCGATTTGGCTGAAATTTGGCACAGAGATAGATCATAGTCTGAAATAAGACACAGGCTACTTTTTATCTCGGGAAATAAGAGAGCTCCCGCGGGAATAAAAAACCTCAAACCACGCGAACGAAGTCGCGGATATCAGCTAGCCATAAAATAAGCACGGACCTTAATGTTAGCGTGTTATTGTAAAATTGAATCACCTCAACGGTAAGTAGGTAACTGCATACGTAGTCAATGTTTATTTCGTAAATAAACGCATTTGCTTAGTATCAACGGAGGGTCGAGGGCCACGATATTTGAATACCTACTTAAAGCGGATTCGCTATCCTAATCCTAAATAATATTACAAATGTGAAAGTGTGTTTGTTTGTTCTTCAATCACGCTTCAACAGAGCTACGGATCGACTTGATATTTTGCATGGGTATAGTTGAGGACCTGGAGAGTGACATAGGCTACTTTTATCCCGGAAAATCAAAGAGTTGTCGCGGGCATTATATCCGTCGATCTCATTGATTTAAAGATAAAAAGCCTATGTCACTCTGCAGGTCCTCAACTATACCCATGCAAAAAAAGACGTCGATCCGTAACTCTGTTGCAGCGTTATTGAAGGACAAACCAACAAACAAACACACTTTCGCATTTATGATATTAGTAAGGATACCTTTGTATATTTTAACTTTATTTAATTTTTCTGATATCTATTCAGTTAAGTGTACAATAAATAAATAATCAATATCATACCTTTTCATTTTATACTACATACGTACTACAATGTGCTCTCATTATTTTAGTTTTTAACCAACTTCCAAAAAGGAGAAGGTTCTCAATTCGTCGGAATCTTTTTTTTATTTTTTATATATGTTCCCCGATTACTCGAAGACGTTTGGACCGATTTAGAGAATTCTTTTTTTGTTTGAAAGGGTGTAATACTTCCCAGGTGGTCCCATTGTCATCAGGCCAGGATCTGATGATGGGATCCTGGAGAAATCGAGGGAACTCTTCAAATTTTATAGGCACAATTGATATACTTTATATTGGCATTTGAAGTCGGTTTCGTAAAAAGAATTTTTACGTTTGTATTTTTTTGCCGCTCGCCGCTCACGCTCCCGCTCAAAGCGCAGAGCGTATCCGCTTTGAGCGTGGCAACTCGTGGCCACGTCCTTCTCGATAGATACCTAAGCCTATAAATATCGAGTGCATTCAACCTCTCATAACCTCTATAGTAAGAATCTGCTTTTCGAACCGGTGCAGGTGTTACAATAATGTTACATACATACACGTCGAATTGATGACCTTTTTTTTGAAGTCGGTTAAAAAAAAATCAATACAAATTACAATACTCGTAACACAAGTTTACTTAGTACGAGTGTCTAAGCACTCCTTTGTACTAAAAATATTATAAAGTGAATTTTTTGTAGTAATAATTTAAAAAAAAATAAAAAAAAATTGTAAAACGGGTGAGGGTAAGGATCGAACCTGGAACCTTTAAAGTTTCAGTTCGCACCTGTAACCATTGAGCTATTGAGGCTTAACCTGTTATTAAACCTTTTAGCTTCGTAGGCGGTAGCCGATAAGCTAAATTAGTGGTTGATTGTAGTAGGAAATATGTTCATTTTTTTTTATTCGATGACAAGATAGCCCTTGACTGCGATCTCACCTGATGGTAAGTGACGCTGCAGTCTAAGATGGTAGCGGGCTAACTTGGAAGGGGTATAGCAGTTTAAATTCAACCCATACCCCTAATCGGTTTCAACACGCCATCGTACCGGAACGCTATGGCGGCACGTCTTTTGACGGTAGGGTGGTAACTAGCCACGGCCAAAGCCTCGCACCAGACCAGACCAGAGACAGTTCAGAAATTATAAATTCCTAAATTGCCCCCGCCGGGAATCGAACCCGAGACCTCCCAGTTATAAGACCACAGCGCTCACCACTGCGCCAGGGAGGTCGTCAAAAACCTTTTAACTTCGTAGGCGGTAACCGATAAGCTAAATTAGTGGCTGATTGTAGCAGGAAATATGTTTATGTCATAGTTTTTCGTATAACAAGCAACAATGGGCCATTTGTACAATGTACAGTGTTCACTTATAACATTTGTATGTACATATCTATACTAATATATAAAGCTGAAGAGTTTGTTTGTTTGAACGCGCTTATCTCAGGAACTACTGGTTCGAATTGAAAAATTCTTTTTGTGTTGGGTAGTCCATTTGTCGAGGAAGGCTTTAGGCTATATAACATCACGCTGCGACCAATAGGAGCGAAGCATCAGTGAAAAATGTTGCAAAAACGGGGAAAATTATCCATATTTAAAATATATTCTTTTAAAAACTTCCTAATTGCGATCATAATAAAAGAAATTGACGCGGACGAAGTCGCGCGCAACAGCTAGTATTATATATGTATATTTGAACTCGCATAACCTCGCGCAATGTTATTAGGTATTTTTTACAAGGTTTTATTTAACTTGCAATGTATGTAAGTGTGTTTGTTTAGATCAAATCTTGCAAGCTGAATTGGAATAAAACTACTGGACGGATTTCGATGAAACTTTATAATGATGATGAAGTCATACTTGAACTTTTTTTTAAATAGTATTATCCAAGCTGAACTTGACTTATATCCTCCTCTCCCCACCAAATAAGCGGAAAGCTTGTGTTAGGAGTGGGTACGACAATAGTGCAACGGGTGAGGATTGAACCTGCGACCTTTCAGTTTTCAGTCCGCACCGTTAATAACGGCTATCTGTGGTATATTCATGACGTGTCATAAGAGTTACAAGTTGGCCTACATGAAATAAATAATTTTGATTTTTTTTTTGAATTTTATATTGTACAAGAATTTAAAAAAAAACACTTTTAGTAGTTTCTCTCCTAAAAAACTGGATATCTGTTTAGTTTTCTAAACACTCAGTTACACTAGTGTAATTGTAACTCTTTGTAACTGTAACTAGTTTACAAGTGACATCTCCAACTGTAAACTTTTTTATTGGATGAAAAAGTAGTTCTTATCTGTAATCTCACCTGATGGTAAGTGACGATGGAGTCTAATATGGTAGCGGGCTAACTTGCAACGGGTACGGCAGTGTAGATTCAACCCCTAATCGGTTTCTACACGCCATCATGCCGGAATGCTAAATCGCTTGGCGGCACGTCTTTGACGGTAGGGTGGTAACTAGCCACGGCCAAAGCCTCCCACCAGACCAGACCAGAGACAATTTAGAAATTATAAATTCCCAAATTGCCCCCGCCGGGAATCAAACCTCCCAGTTATAAGACCACAGCGCTCACCACTGCGCCAGGGAGGTCGTCATTTACACATGCAATACATAATATTTTCATCATCAAAAATCATCGATATCACTCGATAATCGCACTATTACTTTTTGATTTTTAAAGATCGTCAAAAATTTATTTAAAAAAAAAAAAAAACACTTTTAGGACTTTCCTATCTAAACTGCATATATCTGTAAGTATAGCTCTCTAAACACTGACAACACTAGTGTAACTGTAACACACAACCTCCCTGGCGCAGTGGTGAGCGCTGTGGTCTTATAACTGGGAGGTCTCGGGTTCGATTCCCGGTGGGGGCAATTCGGGAATTTATAATCTATGAATTGTCTCCTGTCTGGTCTGGTGGGAGGCTTTGGCCGTGGCTAGTTACCACCCTACCGTCAAAAACGTGCCGCCAAGCGATTTAGCGTTCCGGCACGATGGCGTGCAGAAACCGATTAGGGGTATGGGTTGAATTCACACTATACCCCTTCCAAGTTAGCCCGCTACCATCTTATCTTAGACTGCATCGTCACTTACCATCAGGTGAGATCGCAGTCAAGGGCTATCTTGTCATAGAAAAAAAAAACACACCGTAACTGTAACTCTTTTATAAGTGACATCTCCACCTAAACCTTTAGGCTATATTGTACAAGAATTAGAAAAAAAAAACACTTTTAGGAAAACACTTTCCTATCTAAACTGGATATATCTGTAAGTATAGCTCTCTAAACACTCACAACACTAGTGTAACTGTAACACTCCATAACTGTAACTCTTTGTAACTGTAACTCTTTTACAAGCGACATCTCCACCACGCTATAAACTTTTTACAGTATGTAAACAAACGCCGATATATCGTAATTATGAGACGAGAACGTTCCGGACAGACGTGTTATCAGCTCTGCGACCGATTAAACACTGACTCATTTTGTATAATAAGTAATACTAGAGTTGTTCAAAAATGCTATAAATCAATATCATGCTACTGACTATAAACTATAAAATTTTAGCATGCTACAAAAAATGCTATGCTATAGCAGACTTATACCAAGAATTTAGAAGCTAACGATTATACCAATCAAGTATGTCGTACCTATTATATTACAATTACAACATTGATCATTAATTTATGTTAAAAATGAAACAGTTTTCTGTAATTAATAAACTTTAATAATTTAGCCTGTAAGTCAATCAACAGTTCTCAGTTCAGATAATGCACATAAGTGTTTCACCTATGTATGATGTATCAATGTTTAAGTGAATAAAGAATTTATAAAATCAAATCAACATAGCATGTTTATTGCGAGTTGCGATAAATCCATCTGCTAACTGCTCGGCCGCCTCAGCGCCGCTGCTACGCGCAGTGTGCTACACCGCCTACAGCGCGTGATATTTATAGCATCGTAGCACCACCGCGCCTACGTATGTAGCACTTGCTGTGTGCTATGGAAAGATAGCATGCTGTAATATGTTGCTAAGTGCTATATTAACCTTCAAGCGGTCGCGCGGCGTCGAATCGACCGCACTTGTTACATTTTTGTTTATAATTTCAAACATATTCGTGTCAAATATTTCTCGTCTCAAGTACCTTCTTCTAAGTTCATTACAAACAAAAACAACTACATACCTTCATTCCCCGCTCGTCCCATATTTAACAAATAGCTTTTGTTTTAATCGTGGCGTAGGCGTCGAAAAGACTACACGCGCCCGTCGTCGTAAAGGTTACGCGCGACTCTATTTGCGAAAATATTTTATCTTATGTATTGAACTAAATTTGTGTTTTATTGATAGTTTTTGTAAAAAATGACTCGTAGATTCGTCAGTGAATCCGAGATAATTGCACAATTAATTGAAGAAGACACAGAGAGTGAAAAAGAGACTGATGAGGAAGAAAACTAAACGTTAATATATACCAGATTTTTAATCTCTAATTATAGGGATTTATCTTGCAAATTGTTTTATAATCCAAAAATTATTTGCAGAATGTTCATGGGCAACGATAATCACTTAACATCAGGTGACCCGCTTGCTCTTTTGCTCGCTAAAAATATAAAAATATTTTTTTTTTAAGTTTTTATTATATTGTTTGTTTTCTAATGATAATACATACGATGTTAATTTGTTTTGTAAGTGTTCAAAGATATTTATTTGATTTTATTTTAATAAATGAGTAAGATTTATGTCCTAAAATTGAGACCCAACTTAAAGAAATATATATTTCTTTTAAATATCATTTTAAAGGCAATTACTTGGATTTATATATTATTCTGCATCTAAATACTTTCCTGACTAAAAGATAAATGTTTTGATTATAAAACATAAATGATAATTTAATGATTTGTCATTTTAAACCCCTAAAATCTCCAATAGGTCTTTTAGGTTACGCGCGACCGCTGCCGTTATAAATGGCCACGCGCCTGCTTGAAGGTTAACCACCTCTAGTCTGACATTTGGTATGATTAGAAATAAGTATGTATCTATAGTGGAAGGGGCAGTTACAATCTATCCTTACTTCACATCACGTCATACTATAAGTCTCAATAGCCCAACGGTTAAAGGTGCGGACTGAAAACTGAAAGGTCGCAGGTTCGAACCCCACCCGTTGCACTATTGTCGTACCTACTCACAAGCTTTTCGCTTATTTGGAGGGGAATTTTATATGTGTGTATGTGTGTTTGTTACTCTTACACGTAAAGTTACTGCATGGATTTAGCTGTAATTCGGAATGGAGATAGAATATTCCCTGGACTAACACATGGGCCACTATTTATCCCGGAAAATTAAAGAGTTCCCGCGGGAATACTAATATGTATGTATTATATAAATGTATGTATGTATTATATATATTTATGATATTATTATATGTATGTAGTTTGTATATTATATTATTTGCACCACCTACCGCTAGTATCTGTAGCATTCGTTGCCTGGAAGAGATCGCTATGTAGCGATAAGGCCGCCAAATTGTATATTATTATTTATTAAGCTCATTGTGTCTTTTCTTATATTATGTGTGGTGTACAATAAAAGTATATTCATTCATTCATTAATTCATCCTTCCACGCGGACGTTGTCGCGGGTATCTAGTAATAGGTATCAAATGCGACAGTATTTCTGTTTGTCCTTCAATCACGCAGCAACGGAGCAGACGTGCTATCAAGCCTACGGATCGATTACTCACTGAGTCATCGAGTATAATGAGCATGTAATACTGGAAGGAGCAGTTACAATCTATCCTTCCTGATGTCATAAACATGATAGTGTGTTTGTTTGGTTTGTTTGTCCTTCAATAACGCAGCAACATAGCAACGGATCAATTCAACCTCTGAGGGGGTAAAATAGGGGCTTAAAAATCGAACTTAACGCGAGGGAAGCCGCGGGCAAGAACTAGTGTAAATGTATTAAAAGGAAAGGCGACCGACTGTCTGACTGACTGATTGTTGTATCAACGCACAGCTCAAATCACTGAATGGATCGGGCTGAAATTTAGCATACAGATAGCTATTATGACGTAGGCATCCGCTAAGAAAAGATTTTTGAAAATTCAACCTCTAAGGAGGTAAAATGGGGGGTTTAAAAAGAGCGAAGCCACGGGCAAAAGCTAGTTTTAATATAAAACCTAAAAAACGAGCACAGAGTCGCGGACATAAGCTAGAAAGCTATAAAATACCACCCTCAAAGAGCTGAGATTCGATATTATGCAAACAAACTAAAACGATCATCGATGTATAGGGATATGCCTGTCCCATATATGTAATTGCGTCTACAAAAATACGCTTGAATATTACTTCAATGAACACCGCGCGTTACCCGCGGTTCACTTTGTCGCGAGTGTCAACCAATCACGTTCGAGGAGTAACCACTCCCTATTAACCAGAACAAAAAATTTAATGAAGCGACATTAGTGCATTTTTTAAAAACTGCGTTTAAGTTCTTTTAAGACAAAAGAATTTTGCAAATTCTGTTGCGTTCACGCCATTCACATATTTATTTCAAATATTGGATAGAATCAGGCGTTATTTTGCGGAAGTTCATGATTAGCAAGAAAAGGTTACAGTTATTTTGCTATAATCCGCCAACAGAAAAAATCTGTATGGCCAAACATGTAGTTATAAGCTAAGCACCGCTTACCTCTCCAACCAAGCAGGAGAGCCAAGTTTCCAAGCAAGCAATGCCACCACCACTCACATGCACCACACGCACAAGGCTTTTATATTACTCTGGACATTTTTAAACATTTTTTTTAAACTTCTTTTAAGTTCTTTGAAGACAAGAGAATTTTCCAAATTCTGTTGTCTTTTTGAGCGCGTTTTTTTTCCTATCGGCCTATCCATATACATCGATGAAAACGATACTTCAAGAGATACTATTAAATAGGTAATAAAATTCATATTTACAGAGTAAGAGTGAGTCATGTTCATATTAACTCCTTCACGCCACAACGAATGAGCCAATTTGGCTGAAATTTGGAATGGAGATAGCTCATACCCAGGACTAATACATAGGCTACATTTCCACGCATACTAGTGCACTATAACATCTCCAGCGTAGATGGCTAATCTCCGAGGTTGACCGGATTCGGTCGGGAGGACAATAGTTACTACCTTAGTTTGTGGTTTGCTTAAAGCTTTAGTTTTTAAATTGATTAATCTATACTAATACTATAAAGCTGAAGAGTTTGTTTGTTTGAACGCGCTAATCTCAGGAACTACTGGTTCGAATTGAAAAATGCTTTTTGTGTTGGATAGTCCATTTAGCGAGGAAGGCTTTAGGCTATATAACATCACGCTGCGACCAATAGGAGCGAAGCATCAGTGAAAAATGTTGCAAAAACGGGGAAAATTGTCCATATTTTAAATAGTCATCAGGTCAGGATCTGATTATGGGATCCTGGAGAAATTTATGGGCACAATTGATAGGTATACTTTATAGTGGAGTTTGAAGTCGGTTTTGTAAAAAGAATTTTTACGTTTATATAATATATATATTCAGTCCTTTGTCAAGTAAATGAGCCTGTTCATTAAAAGAACTTTGTCAAATAAATAAAAATGCTGTTTATTAAAAGAACCTTCAACTCTTTCGATTGATATGTTAGAATTTGCTACATAAGTAAACAAACGTTGCTTTCTACGAATTTTTAGTTAGTCATCTACTTTCAAGCGAAATATAATGCGATATAGCCAAAATACGGAGTCGACAATTTTAACTATTGTTTGTAGCATACAGCAGGTAATATAACCTACTTGTTCATTTACACTTTTATATCATCGTTGCAAATTTAAAACCTCCTAAGTGTCTTTTGGTCGAAAGGTGTTTTGTAAATAGCTGAAAAGCATTTTCAAAGATTTACTTAATAGATTTATAAGGTACCGTTGGTTCGGCCGTGGTGTAACGGTTAGCACACTCAGGGCGCGATTCCCAGAGAGATGTGGGTTCGAGTCCCGCCGGCCTCGGAATGTTTGATATGTATATATAAATCTATTAGGTTATTTCCTTTAAGTGTAGGTTAACACTTCAATAAAAATAAAAAATAAAGATTTACTGTCTGAAAAAACTTTTTGTGAATATTTTTAATCTTTATATTTCAGTGGCTTGTATACGTACTTATTATTTGAAAAAAAAAAAAAAAAAATGAAACATAATTTTTTTTAAAGATTTTTTGTTTTTCCTATGATAATGATAGATGCTTTTATCACATAGGAGATATTACATTTGCAACGAAGATAAGTTACATCGACGCGCGACGTTTTCTTTAGCGCAGAAAGTATCTAGTAAAGGAATTAAGGAGCTAAACACAATCGACTGCTCTTGGAAGCTTCTTAACCGATTTGCGTGAATCTTCTTTTAATCGACACAAAAACTTTGCGTGATTTTCCAATAAAAACATCCAACACTTCAATCCTGATGTTGCAGGGGTACTGCCCCCCCCCCCCCCCCCTAAACAGTGGAGATTTAAGGATTGTGGATTATGAATAGTTATTGTAGGTACCAAGTAAAGATTACATAGTTGAATTCCAGGCTAAAACTCTTCAATTCTGATGCTGCAGGGGTTCTGCCCACCTAAACTGTGGGGATTTAGGAACCGACGATTGTGAATTGAAGAAGCGGACGAAGTCGCGGGCGTCCGCTAGTTATTTATAAGGGAAAACTTTTGAATGAAAAATAAAGACGCCTTTGAACTACGCTCGAAAATGTCGCCGCGTGCAGTCTCACCGCTGCGCACGATCTTTCCTAATAAACGTCTTGAGTTGTATTAAGCGATCATCTCTCCTAATATCGAATTTATAGTTGGCGGAGGGTAGTCTATCATAGTTTATAAGTTAATAAAACTACCCTCCACCAACTATGAAATCGACCAGAATTATTATTCATAAGGAAAAACTTTGATTGAAAAATAAAGACGCCTTTAAACTACGCTCGAAACCTCACCGCTGCGCACGGTCTTCGTGAGATAAACGTCTTGAGTTGTATAGCGATCATCTCTCCTAATATCGATCTTATACTTGGCGGAGGGTAGTCTATCATTGTTTGTAAGTTAACAGACTACCCTCCACCAACTATGAAATCGACCAGAACTATTATTTATAAGGGAAAACTTTTGAATGAAAAATAAAGACGCCTTTAAACTACGCTCGAAACCTCACCGCTGCGCACGGTCTTCGTGAGATAAACGTCTTGAGTTGTATAGCGATCATCTCTCCTAATATCGATCTTATACTTGGCGGAGGGTAGTCTATCATAGTTTTTAAGTTAACAGACTACCCTCCACCAACTATGAAATCGACCAGAACTATTATTTAGAAGGGAAAACTTTTGAATGAAAAATAAGGACGCCTTTAAACTACGCTCGAAACCTCACCGCTGCGCACTATCTTTCCAGCGAGATAAACATCTTGGGTTGTATAGCGTTCGTCTCTCCTTACAGTCTGGTTAACCTCAAAGTTAACTGAGGGTAGTTTGTCATAGTTTATAAGGGAGAACTTCTGATTGTATGTCGGGGAGTTCCTAGAAGAAAGATTTTCAATGAAAAAAGTTCCTTACTCAAAATACTCCAAGTTCATAATATGTGACGAAATTAAAAAAAATGTAGTTCATACGGGCAAGATTTTTGTACAAAATAAACTCTATATGAAGGCGTTAAAGCTCAATTTTCTTCACAAAAAAAACTTTATGCTTAATAATAATTATTCCTGAAGCAAACTTCGCAATTAGATGTTAAGGAACGATGCTATTTTTTCGAAATTTTCTATGATAAACACTAAATTAAGCTTATATCGCTGCCTCTTTTGCAAAAAAAAATATTTTTTTTTTTTTTTTAATTATTTCATTTGTAATAAAGTTGAGTAAATGTAGCTTATTATAATCATTAATAAGTCGAATTTTTCGAAATTCCCTCGTTATAGTATTTCCACTTACTTACTACCCCCATCCAATAATAATTTACACTTATCTACAACTACCCCCATAATATGTAGATATCCAATTATAATTATTTAAACCTACCTACAACTACCCCCATGATCTGTAGATATCCAATTATAATTATTTAAACTTACTTACAACTACCCCCATAATATGTAGATATCCAATTATAATTATTTAAACTTACCTACAACTACCCCCATGATCTGTAGATATCCAATTATAATTATTTAAACTTACCTACAACTACCCCCATCATCTGTAAATATCCAATTATAATTATTTAAACTTACCTACAACTACCCCCATCATCTGTAGATATCCAATTATAATTATTCAAACTTACCTACAACTCCCCTCATCTGTAGACGAGCTCAATTCAACAGACTGTCCACCGAACCTCTCCATAGATGGCGCTGTTTTTGTAATCAAAATATTCTCCGGCGAAGTGAACAGAACCTCCGATTCCCTCCCACAAACGCTCAACGCCCGCGAATTCAATGCATCATCGTTCTCCGAATCGGTCTTAACCGATTTCCTAAATTCACTGATCCGTTTTGGGGAAGAACTGGGTTTGGAAGCGGAAGGCATGGAGCTGCGTCGTTTTGGAAAGATTTTTGATAAATTCTCCTCAATTAAACCCGAGGGGGAAGTGCATTTTTCCTGAAATTTCTCGCTTAATGAAAGTTTTCGTAGTTCGAAACACTTTGTTAAGTCTATCTTGAAAGGGCTTGTTGTGAGACTCTTGGATTTGTCTATTTTGAAAACTGCTAGTCTCGCGTCAAAATTCGCGTTTTTCGCTTTCGGTGAGTAATCTTGGATAGTCAATATAGGTGCTGGAGAGTTACACGAAGAATGTGGTGGTTTGAGATCTATTTTTTTTGCGCAAGTAATTGTCACCGCAAAGTCGATGCATTCGAAACCAAGTGATGTCATTTTTTTAGGGTTTTAGATTTATTTATAATTATTATATGTATGGTAAATTGGTTATTGAATAAACAAAAAGTTATTTTTTGAATTTCAAAAGTATCGAGGTAAGGTTAGTTAATATCACGGTTTTTTTAAATACAGATATTTTTATCGTTGTATGTAGCAAGTTATATGTAGCTCAAATGGTTGACATTTGAAGGTAATAGCGAATTAAATGTAAATCAGATGGCATAGACAAAATGAGCGAATATACGTCAAAAATACGCAAATATATTTAAAATACGTGTCAAAAGTCAAGCAATTTAAAACCATAGCATAGTTAAGTGCAGATTTTGTGTAAAAAAGGAGAAAGTTTTATTAGTGTCATATTCAATATATAAAAGGTAAATCAATAAAGACAAATAACTTTGCCTCAAGGTAAGTAACACTAACTTAAAATAGTAACACTCGCAAGGTGAAGGTAAGTAACACTAACTTCAAGTAATTAAGGTCATCTTACTACCTCATTTCTTAGAGAAACACTGCTCCAAGATAAATCACCTTCACATAACAATAAATTAAACATTAATAAAATGGATAACTTTCAAAGAGAAAGTAAGTAACACCACCTAAAATTAATAATGTATAGACTTAAAAATGTTTTCCAAAGATAAGTCTGGTAAACGTGCACAGAAATAACATTACCTTAAGGCACTTAGTTTGTGACACTGTAGGTAAGTGTGATATAATACAAAAAAACAACGACCTTACCCAAAGGTAAGGTAAACATAATCAGCATCGACTAAGTATAAATTAAAGTAATGCTTTCCAAATCAACCTGACCTAAAAATAGGGTAAATGAAAGGTAATCAAAGGTAAGTGTGGTTAACACGACTTACCGTGCTCATTGAAATGTTTCTCCAATTCTTCATGTGAAATGTTCGTCTGAGTGGCCGGTGCGTCTTCCACAGCCGCTTCGGGCCTCGAGCGGGAACATCTGATAAAGATTTTTTTTTAAATAAATATAGCGATTAACAACATCCTAATTTATTTTCAATACGACCGAAATTATGTTAATTTCATCGATACAGATAAATAAGGAACTAGTAGGAAACTACTTGAAAAAACCATAAAAATAAAGAATACTTACCAGTCAATATAAATAGGGCATGTGTCAAATAGGGAAATTTTTATAGGTTCTAAAGTACTAACATAACTTACCTGTTACCTGACAGTTAATCAAACTTACCTGAGCATAGCATTGCTGCATCTTAACGCTAGTTCTAGTCCGTCGAGCCAGCAGTGTCCAGCGGTTTGAGACGGTGCCCGGAATATAAGATGCGCGGTAGGTAGTGGTTGCACTACCGCACCTGAAAACAAAATTTAAGATTGTATGTTTTTCCTCGGGTTCGATTCCCGACAGTGGTAATTTGGGTATCAGTCATTTCTGAATTATCTCTGGTCTGGTCTGGTAGTTACCACTTTACCGTCAAGCGTTTTAGCATTTCGGTACTATAGTGTATAGAAACTGATTAGTTATATAGGTATATTTACACTGTCATGTCAGTGGCTTTTCTAAAAAGTGTAGTCTGGAATCGAACCTAAGTCTCGTTGTGCGACCCCTCGGCGCTCTGCTCTATTGGGTGGTATACCTTTAAGTAGAAACAGGACCAATTTGTTTTTTTTGTGATCGGTTTTTCTGGAAATTGTACAGTCTGGAATCGAACCGTCGTGTGGCACCCTCGGCGTCCAGATGCTCTGCTCCAGCGGGTGGTATAACTTGAAGCATAATCCATCCTTCTTGCTAGGTCTATCTATCACTCAGATCGAAGATAGTGACACCATGGTTTCTCTGGAAATTATACAGTCTGGAATCGAACCTAGTCTCGTTGTGCGGCCCCCTCGGCGCCCAGATGCTCTGCTCTAGTGGGTGGTATAACTTGAAGCATAATCCGTCCTTCTTGCTAGGTCTATCTATCACTCAGATTGAAGATAGTGACACCATGGTTTCTCTGGAAATTGTACAGTCTGGAATCGAACCTATAGTCTCATTGTGCGGCTCCCTCGACGCCCAGATGCTCTGCTCTAGTGGGTGGTATAACTTGAAGCATAATCCGTCCTTCTTGCTAGGTCTATCTATCACTCAGATCGAAGATAGTGACACCATGGTTTCTCTGGAAATTGTACAGTCTGGAATCGAACCTATAGTCTCGTTGTGCGGCCCCCTCGGCGCCCAGATGCTCTGCTCCAGCGGGTGGTAGAGCTTGAAGCAGAATCCGTCCTTCTTGCTGGGTCTCTCTATCACTTGACACGAAGTGAGTAGAACTGTGCCGACCCAATGGCTTCTCTGTTAGACAAAATGGCGGAATTAGCAGTTAGACTCATATGTAGTTTGCCTGTGTCTGTGTGTTTTGTTGGTAGTACAACAGATTAAAAGAACTTCCCGTCTTACTCCTGAACTTATCGGCAGTACTACGATAAAGTATTATTAGCACAAGGGGAGTTCTAGTAGTATAACTGGTAGTAAGTAGTAACCCAAGTGACCAGGGTACAGCGAGATGGGAGTCACAGACCAGGATTGGGAGTCCACAATTAACAAACGTAGTGAAATAAAATCTCAGTGTCCACAGTAAGAAAGTTCCAGAGGTAGCATATTTTTTTTTTTATTTTATTCAAAAAACATATTCAAAGACAAGACATTTAAAATAGACAAAAGTTTTTTTAACCATTTTGTTAAATTCTTGCCTTTTCGAAGTGAATCTGGATGGCAAAATAATAAGTTAAAAATTTTGTTTGCTTTGTAGAAGACGTAATATCATTGAAAAGAACTTTTAAAATTCGAGTATAAAACTATTTTTTTTTTATTTAGATTAACTTCGAAAATTTACAATTGGAGTTTATTACAGTGTCAGTTTTTTGAAACCCAGCATGCGTTTCATAAGGCCCGCATACGGGCGATTTCTAGACGCATACCACAAGGTCAAAGCAATTCTCACCTTGGCTTTGGGGCTCTTGTAGAGGAGAAGTAGGCCAGGTTTAAGCACGCACCACAATTTCGTCCATGACTTGAGGGAACCTCGAACCTGAATACAAAAAAAGTTATTTGTGTTATATGGGGCCAAAGAAAATTTTTGTTCCTCGAGGGCGCTATTTTGAATTCAGAGCGAAGTGAAGGATTCTAAAGTAGAATCCTGAGCGTAGCGAGGAATTCAATATACGCCGCCCGAGAACAAAAAATTTGGCCCCGAGTGATACACACTATTTTTCATCATTACCTATGAGAAAAAGCTAGGAGTATCAACCTTCTATAATCACGTGACTTATCGAAGACAACAGCTGCTCAAACATTTTTAAATTTCGAGTTTTTTGAATTTCTGCAACGATCGCAGTAGTAATAAACACATACTAAAGCACGAACGCGGACCAATCAGAAGAGAGAAATGAAAACTCCCATGGGACTAAAAATTAAATTTTGCTCCCGCTATCCTCTGAAGCCAATATTCGTTTTTCGAATAGGTATGATGAAAAATATATTTTCATCCTTACTTCCTTACTAATCCTTATTAATTTATATATCAACTAGTATTATAAATGCGAAAGTTTGGATGTATGTTTGTTATTCAATCACGCCGCAACGCCTGGCTACTTTTTATCCAGAAATATAAGAGAGTTCCCGCGGGAATCCAAAAAAAAACTCACGCGAACGAAGTCGAAAGTGTGTTTGTTGATTTGTCCTTCAATCACGCCGCAACAAAGCAACGGATCGACGTGATTATCGACTATATTATTAACACGTTCACGGACAGAAAGCCTCTGGGCGTCGTAACTGTAAAAATTAATACGACAGTAATAGTCAAATTTTTTTCTTGTATAAAATCGAAAAGCGTCAAAAAAAGCTTCAAGCCTTGTTCGACGATGCTTCTTCGCCTGAATCTAGTCAAGACCAAGAACTCATTACGACGTATACGCCACCTGTACTGTCATATCACATCATTTATTACTTTTTGTGATGTGACAAAACACCTCTAGGCAATTTATGAAATTTTGTAGTGTCACAACACGGTCAACCAATGACGTAATACTGTCCGTGAACGTGTTAAACGGATAATCGAACCTTGAGCCAGTCGGCGAGCACGACGACGGAGGGGTCCTCTATGGAGTGCAGCAGCGCGGTGGCGGCGCGCTTCTTCTCCTTGCGGTAGTGCTGCCGCTGCGCCTTGTAGCTCTCCTTGCGCGAGAGCGCCGCGCTCGGCGTGCGTGAGGAACGGCACACGGCTACGGACACGAACCTTGAGCCAGTCGGCGAGCACGACGACGGAGGGGTCCTCTATGGAGTGCAGCAGCGCGGTGGCGGCGCGCTTCTTCTCCTTGCGGTAGTGCTGCCGCTGCGCCTTGTAGCTCTCCTTGCGCGAGAGCGCCGCGCTCGGCGTGCGTGAGGAACGGCACACGGCTACGGACACGAACCTTGAGCCAGTCGGCGAGCACGACGACGGAGGGGTCCTCTATGGAGTGCAGCAGCGCGGTGGCGGCGCGCTTCTTCTCCTTGCGGTAGTGCTGCCGCTGCGCCTTGTAGCTCTCCTTGCGCGAGAGCGCCGCGCTCGGCGTGCGTGAGGAACGGCACACGGCTACGGACACGAACCTTGAGCCAGTCGGCGAGCACGACGACGGAGGGGTCCTCTATGGAGTGCAGCAGCGCGGTGGCGGCGCGCTTCTTCTCCTTGCGGTAGTGCTGCCGCTGCGCCTTGTAGCTCTCCTTGCGCGAGAGCGCCGCGCTCGGCGTGCGTGAGGAACGGCACACGGCTACGGACACGAACCTTGAGCCAGTCGGCGAGCACGACGACGGAGGGGTCCTCTATGGAGTGCAGCAGCGCGGTGGCGGCGCGCTTCTTCTCCTTGCGGTAGTGCTGCCGCTGCGCCTTGTAGCTCTCCTTGCGCGAGAGCGCCGCGCTCGGCGTGCGTGAGGAACGGCACACGGCTACAGACACGAACCTTGAGCCAGTCGGCGAGCACGACGACGGAGGGGTCCTCTATGGAGTGCAGCAGCGCGGTGGCGGCGCGCTTCTTCTCCTTGCGGTAGTGCTGCCGCTGCGCCTTGTAGCTCTCCTTGCGCGAGAGCGCCGCGCTCGGCGTGCGTGAGGAACGGCACACGGCTACAGACACGAACCTTGAGCCAGTCGGCGAGCACGACGACGGAGGGGTCCTCTATGGAGTGCAGCAGCGCGGTGGCGGCGCGCTTCTTCTCCTTGCGGTAGTGCTGCCGCTGCGCCTTGTAGCTCTCCTTGCGCGAGAGCGCCGCGCTCGGCGTGCGTGAGGAACGGCACACGGCTACAGACACGAACCTTGAGCCAGTCGGCGAGCACGACGACGGAGGGGTCCTCGATGGAGTGCAGCAGCGCGGTGGCGGCGCGCTTCTTCTCCTTGCGGTAGTGCTGCCGCTGCGCCTTGTAGCTCTCCTTGCGCGAGAGCGCCGCGCTCGGCGTGCGTGAGGAACGGCACACGGCTACAGACACGAACCTTGAGCCAGTCGGCGAGCACGACGACGGAGGGGTCCTCTATGGAGTGCAGCAGCGCGGTGGCGGCGCGCTTCTTCTCCTTGCGGTAGTGCTGCCGCTGCGCCTTGTAGCTCTCCTTGCGCGAGAGCGCCGCGCTCGGCGTGCGTGAGGAACGGCACACGGCTACAGACACGAACCTTGAGCCAGTCGGCGAGCACGACGACGGAGGGGTCCTCGATGGAGTGCAGCAGCGCGGTGGCGGCGCGCTTCTTCTCCTTGCGGTAGTGCTGCCGCTGCGCCTTGTAGCTCTCCTTGCGCGAGAGCGCCGCGCTCGGCGTGCGCGATATGCCGCCCACCGCTGTTTCCGACGACTGCACACGCACAGACAAACATAATCCAAATTAAAAAAAAAAATTGTTCCGTGTAGTGGTGCGCGTGTGCCGCTCGCGAGCCACATGCGGCTCTGGATGTGAAGCTGCGGCTCTTTCCATAGACGGAACAGAACCAAAGAGCCGCAGCTTCACATTCTAAATGAACATTCTAATGCTCATTTATTAGTCTTACGAATAAGTGCAAGCACAAATAACTAAGTTTTTTGTTTTTCTATTCCGAATTCTGCATGTAAACGAATGCATCTTCACCTCTTCCGAACCTAGCGCTTACTTCAGTTCAAATGCAATGCGACAGTCGTCTTCGGATCGTCATATGAACGGCTCAATTTCACCGTACTCGTAACCGACGCGTATGGCGGATACGCGTCCTTCGATATAATATCAATTCGGTGCGGCGCGGTTCTCCTCCTTTCTTACACGGCCAGCCAAAGCACAAAGTCACCGAAGACCTGTGGAGCCAAGATTGGGGTACCCCATACAAAACAGCTAAAGCCACCATCCATCGGTAAGTGCTGATGCATTCGCCTTCCAGGCCGAACTATTGACTTTCCACAACATATTTCAATATGCAAATATTATTTATTTTATAAAAAAAATTATTAAAAAATCTTCCTGAATCGATTAGCGAGGATTAGGCACTATTTTTTTCTCTCAGCCACTTGTACTCGCTTTTCACCGTACCCCTATTTAAAGCAGAAATCTTCCCCCTTACTCGAATTCTCTATCACTTATAATAGCATGAACATAGTGACCCCTGGTTTTTCTGGAAATTGTACAGTCTGGAATTGAATCTAAAGTCACTTAATATTAAACTTATTTTGCTTTATTTTACAATACCATTTTAAGACACCTTCTTTTGTAGATACTAGATGGTGCTCTATACTATTACAGCCTATTATATATTCTATTCTATTCTATTAGTTTAAGGCCAGCTTCACACGATTTTATGCTGCAAGTTTTTAGCAGGATAAACTTTATCGAGAACATTGTTTTCTTTTTATTCGATGACAAGATAGCCCTTGACTGCGATCTCACCTGATGGTAAGTGACGATGCAGTCTAAGATGGTAGTAGGCTAACTCGGAAGAGGTATAGCAGTGTAAATTTAACCCATACCCCTAATCGGTTTCTACATGCCATCGTGCCGGAACGCTAGATCGCTTGGCGGAACATCTTTGACGGTAGGGTGGTAACTAGGCACGGCCAAAGCCTCCCACCAGACCAGACCAGAGACAATTCAGAAATTATAAATTCCCAAATTGCCCCCGCCGGGAATCGAACCCGAGACCTCCCAGTTATAAGACAACAGCGCTCACCACTGCGCCAGGGAGGTCGTCAAATCTGACGTCATGTCAACGTCACGTTTTTATTATGACGCAATAAGTTGTTATCAAAACATGACGCCGATGTTAAGAATCAAAACGTTCGTAAAATTGAATGGCATAGTGCATGGGGATATAGCTCAGTGGTAGAGCATTCGACTGCAGATCGAGAGGTCCCCGGTTCAAACCCGGGTGTCCCCTGACAAAGTACTATTTTACTTTATAAAAATAAATATGTATTTTTCACATAATTTTTAATATATTTAAGTAATATTTTTTTATTTTTTTTACACACTTCGCTTCTTGAATACGCACGTCTAAAGATAGACTGGCAAAAAAAGACGTGTGGCACTCGGGGACTGCCGCGGTAAAGCTATTGCATAGCATTTTTTATCAACGCCATCTAGCGGCTCACCGTAGAGGAGTCCCGTGTCAGGTTATTTTCGTTACGGAATTTCTGGATTCGGTCTCCACGCTGGCCCGCGATAGAAGCTATGCAATAGCTTAAAAATGCTTTAATAAAGAAACAGACAGACAGACAAAAATTTTAGAAATGGTTTTTTGTTATAAGTACCGTATTTTCTTACGTATGCATTTAGTAAAAAGCTGTTATTTTGTTATTACAAACAGACACTTCAATTTTATTTTTAACCGACTTCCAAAAAGGAGGAGGTTATCAATTCGGCCGGTATCTTTTTTTTTTATTTGTATAGAAAATAATGTAATAATGTATACTTCCGCTTATTGGGAGGGGATAGGAGGATATTAGTTAACTTCAGCTTGGCTAATATTCTTTTGAAAAAAAAATGTTAGTTATGTTGTGATAGTTAAGTATACCAGCTGAATAAATGTTATAATGTACGCTAACTTCAACAAAAGGGAGGGGGAAGGGGGGGAAGTTTTATTTATTTACACCAACAACTTCCATACAAGAAGGACAGACAAATTCTATTACATAAATATAGTATGGTTGTCAATTACAGGCGTAAAAGAAAGAAAATTAGAAACTAACATGCACTACTTTAAATAAAAATGACATGAGAAGAAAGACGGCAATAACTAAACATGCATTACTTCTAAAAAAAACAAGGACAAAAACTTATAGTAAAGACAAATAGAAGAAGATTAAGAAGTAAACTGCAAGTCTAGTATAAATACATTAAC
This sequence comes from Hipparchia semele, assembly GCA_933228805.2. Lineage (NCBI taxonomy): Eukaryota > Metazoa > Arthropoda > Insecta > Lepidoptera > Nymphalidae > Hipparchia > Hipparchia semele. The sequence continues at coordinate 2,972,791 of OW121735.1, read as the reverse complement.
TTTTACCAGCTAAATTTTTTTTGAATTTTGGTAAAGTATCGTGGAATATGTCATACCTTATCCGAGGAAGTCCCGTCCGGGGGATGGACCCGCACGTCCCCGGAGGCCGGGGTCGCGAGCGGAGCGCCCGGGGACCGGGGCGGAGGCGTTAAAGTGGGCTCTCCTGTAAGTGTACATTAAAATTACTTTTTACAAAAAATTGAACCGACGATAGAAGGAAATGAAATGAAATGAAATGAAATTTATTAAATAAGGTCATTAGTTATGTACAATGATCCATACTTTGTTAGGTTGAGACACAGCTGCCTAAGATAAGTTCAGAACTCGTAATATAGGCAACAGTTCTCTCCCCTTACATTATCCTTAAGTGCTAACAATACAGATTACAAAACAGTTTAACTATTTATTACTAAAATTGATGATAATATTTTAATGATTATGAGAATATGAGCATGCAAGTGGGTGGGTGTGTGAGTGTTTGTGTGAAAAAATGTGTGAGTATTTTGATGAGTGCGTGTACTATTTCAGAACGGCAAGAAGTTTTTCCGTGTTTTCATAATCCAGCTCCAGCAACCACTTTCTAAGAGTAGATTTACATTTTAGATTTACATTTACAAGGAACTAAAAAGGGAAAATCTTTACTAATATAATAAAGTGCAAGAGTTTGTTTGTTTGTTTCAACGCGCTAATCTCAAGAACTGGTTCGAATTGAAAAATTCTGTATGTGTTCGATAGTCCATTTATCGAGGAAGGCTTTAGGCTATATAACATCACGCTGCGACCAATAGGAGCGGAGCATCAGTGAAAAATGTTGCAAAAACGGGGAAAATTATCCATATTTGAGGGCTTCCGTTGCGTGCGCTGCGTAAACGGTTCAAGTTACCCAAAAAATATGTATGAAAGAATTATTACTCTTTAAATGATCTAAAAAAATGACTATTTTTTAAGATTGACTAATTATAACATTTTTTATGGTAATCAAATTTGGTTGAAATTAATGCATTATTGCCAATTATTTGCCAAAGAGGTTTATCAACATAACTTAATCGCGATCATAATAGCAGAAATTGACGCGGACGTAGTTGCGGGCAACAGCTAGCTAGCTAACAGCTAGGGCATTCTAAAAGAAACAATTCAAAGGACTACATAGCTGTCTTCATGCCTACTGTGTGGAGTAGGTGCCACATTTTCGCATCACCACACACAGCCTCCGTGGCGCAATTGGTTAGCGCGTTCGGCTGTTAACCGAAAGGTTGGTGGTTCAAGCCCACCCGGGGGCGGATAAATTTTTAATTTTCCTCATTTTTTTTTTTAGTTTTTTCATTTTTTTTTTAAAGACTCATTAGTCTTTTTTTTTTTTAAGAATACTTTTTAATTTTTTTTTTATTTGATGACAAGATAGTCCTTGACTCTAATCTGACCTGCACTGGTAGCATGGGCAGGAGATAAAAGTTTTATCCCCCGATTTTATCCACTGACAGGGGATAAAATTATCTTTTCCCTATGCTAAAGCATGGCGACAGAGGAAAAGGCGATGTATATTTCTATAAGTATATCCACTGAGTGTTATGTCCACCGCTATGCCCATGCTCGACGGGTGGATAAAGCTAAGCGAGGGGATAAACGTTTTATCCTTTTCCCGGGAATAAAATTTCTCCCACCCATGCTACCAGGGCTGATGGTAAGTTACGATGCAGTCTAAGATGGTAGCGGGCTAACTTGGAAAGAGTATGGCTGTGTACTCATACCCCTAATCGGTTTCTACACGCCATCGTGCCGGAACGCTAAATCGCTTGGCGGCACGTCTTTGACGATAGTGTGGTAACTACCCGCGGCCGATGCCTCCCACCGGACAAAATTTTGCAATACTTGAGAATTCTCTCGTTAGAGAGTAATGTTTTGTGGATGCTGCGGTCTCGAAACAACACAGCGGCCAACAAAGCGACAGAGCATTAAGTCACAATCTCTCTCGCTCTTATTTTTTTGTGCTTAGCGTAATGTTGTTTTTATAGCAAAAAGTGTAAATTTTCGACACTAAAATTGGTGAATTTTGAATTATGTCACCCTTGTCGCAAATGAGCGATAATTATGTACCGTGCATCTATACGTGCAGCGCCGAAAGGAAACTATGTATCTACTCTGGCAAAAGTATATAAAAAGTATTGTTTCTTTTTTTTTTAATTTTTTATTGTAGTGTTAACCTTACACTTAAAGGAAATAACTTAATAGATTTATAAATACATATCAAAAATTCCGAGGCCGGCGGGATTCGAACCCACGTCTCTCTGGGAATCGCGCCCTAGTGTGTAAACCGCTACACCACGGCCGAACCATACGTCATACGTGATATGTATCTACTTTTTCAATCAGTTTTATAGCAACTATAAACTACTAGTAGATACATATCACTAATTTCGTGGCTGACGTATGGTTCAGCCGTGGTGTAACGGTTAACACACTCGGGCGCGAGTCGCAGAGAGACGTGGGTTCGAATCCCGCCGGCCTCGGAATTTTTGATATGTATTTATAAATCTATTAGGGTATTATTTCTTACCGTAAATAGGGGGTGTGGACGGCGCAGAGGCGGATAGGACCACGCTTAGAGGCTGGTTTTGCTTCTGAAATCATAATAAGAGGCTTTTATTGCGAGAACAGTTATAATAATATGTAAGTAATATTATATGTAAGTTTATTTATTTGTATATATATATTTATGTTTATTATATAACTCTTTGTGGGTGGCTTGTGGACCCGCTCAGCTGACGACAGAGTCGCGTGGCGGTTGTTGGGGGAGGCCTTTGCCAGTAGGCAAGCAAACGTGCTTTGAGGCATTTATGTTAAGGAAAAAAAACAATGTTATTGTATAGTTTAAGTATGTTTGAATAAAGGCTTTATTTATTTACTAGCTGTGCCCGCGACTTCGTTCGCGTGGAATAGTGACTTTTCGGGGCGCGGCTCTCAGCGCGCTTTATATAGCCACGGACGCTCAGGCGCGAGGCGTGTAGTACGTACTCTGTACGTTAAAAATGTTCGCCGTGATTCTTCAAATTGACATAACTTTTTTATTTATGAACCGATTGACATGAAATAAATACTAAATGTTAAGTGAAGCTTACTACAATATATTAGTGAAAACCGTATCTAAATCGAATAAGCCGTTTCTGATATTAGCGTGCACAAACACACAGACAAACAGACAAACAGACAAACAGACAAAAAAAAATTAATTACAATTTCGGGTTCGGCATCGATATAATAACAATCCCTGCTACTTTTTTTTATATATTTCCATTGTACAGACACAACTTTTCTACAATTTTATTATATGTATAGATTTATTTATATAACTCTTTGGCTTTATATTTATTTATTTTGTACGTGGGTGTGAGAGTCATAAATTCATAACATACACTGACATAATATTTTTAATTGAATTATATATACAATATCATAGTATTGAATCCGATAATTGACAGGTTTACAAAAAATAAAAAAGGTTTTAAGGGCCCGTTTACATTTATCATTCCCTCTCTCTCGCACATTCTAATATTTTCAATTATATTATTTTATTTTTGACGACCTTCCTGGCGCAGTGGTCAGCGCTTGTAACTGGCAGGTCTCAGGTTCGGTTCCCGACGGTGGCAATTTGGGAATTTATAATTTCCAAATTGTCTCTGGTCTGGTCTGGTGGGAGGCTTTGGCCGTAGCTAGTTACCACCCTACCGTCAAAGGCGTGCCGCCAAGCGTTTAGCGTTCCGGTACGATGACGTGTAGATACAGATTGGGGGTATGCGTTGAATGTACACTACCATACCCCTTCCAAGTTAGCCCGCTACCATCTCAGATTGCATCGTCATTTACCATCAGGTGAGATCGCAGTCAAGGACTACCTTGTCATACAATAAAAAAATATATATATATATTTTCAATTATTATTATATCAATGAAAAATTAACGCCTGTATGACAGACATACAAAGCAATAAAGTGATATAATTCGCTTTTAAAATAATTCGACATCGTAGTGCGTTAAGGAAAAATACCAATTTATCAGCACCTAACACCTAAATACCTAAACACGATAACGCGGAGATAAAAATAACGATTGATAAATAAATTCGCATTATTCATAAAAACAATATTATTTTGAGTGTATGATAAAATCAAATTCAAATTGTTTTTAAGCTATTGCATAGCTTCTATCGCGGGCCTTGAGCGTGGAGACCGAATCCAGAAATTCCGTAACGAAAATAACCTGACACGGGACTCCTCTACGGTGAGTCGCTAGATGGCGTTGATAAAAAATGCTATGCAATGCTATGCTTTACCGCGGCAGTCCCCGAGTGCCACACGTCTTTTTTTTTTAGAGATAGTCCTTGACTGCGATCTCACCTGATGGTGAGTGACGATGCAGTCTAAGAGGGTAGCGGGCTAACTTGGCAGGGGTATGGCAGTGTACATTCAACCCGTACCCCTAATCGGTTTTTACACGCCATCGTGCCGCAACGCTAAATCGCCTGGCGGCACGTCTTTGACGGTAGGGTGATAACTAGCCTCGGCCAAAACCTCCCACCGGGCCAGACCAGAGACAATTCAGAAATTATAAATTCCCAAATTGCCCCCGCCGGGAATCGAACCAGTTATAAGACCACAGCACTCACCACTGCGCCCGTGAGGTCCTCAAAATTCTAAACCTAGTTAATTTTTAATAAATAATATGATTATTATAAGAAAATTAGTCTTACCTTTAAATAATTAGGGGTAGACGTCTGAAAGTGGTAGTCTGGTGCACGCAGCGCGGGGGAGGAAGGGGTAGCGGTAGGGGTGGATGCCTCGACAGCTGGGGAGGAACTCATGCTTGTTTGTGTGTCAGATCATAGCTCAGAAACCTACAATAACTCTCTTTACGGTACAATACATACGTTCCTGTGATACAATAACTGTATCAATGATAAAACACATCCGTTAAAGTGATACAATAACTGTATCGACGGTTCAATTCATCCGTTAATGTGATACAATGACAGTATCAAAATTACGTAAAAGTTATCGTGGTACAATTACTAAAATAAACTTGCCTCCATTAGTAGATATCAAAATTATTGTGATACAATAACTTGATCGATAAAACAATACATCAAAATTATTTTATTTTAAATAAAATAATAGAAAATTTGTAAATATGTTACGTTAAGTGTACGTATTGAATTTATCGAAAAGGTGCAAAAAAATTATGGGATATAAATTGTCGAATATTTGTTTATTTTAGTAAAATATAATAAATACCTGCTTGGTACGCTAAAATTCTAATTTAAGACAAAAACTTTTTTTTATAAAGTAGGAAATTGTATTTGCAATTATAATTATTTATTTGTAAAATAAATATATTGCAAAAGCTGTACCCAAATTAGTTGGTACAATATCGTATACTGTACAAGCGTCAATATAAAATTATTTTATATTATGTGTTTTTAGATAGATTTACAGTAATTTAAAAATTAAAATTTATTTTATATTACAAAAATATTTATTTATCTGTTATTAAAAATTTAATATTTTAGTAATATTTTATTGCTTCTTAGGAGGTGCGCTGTATTTAAATAGAAAATATTTAAATTAATAATTATTACGAGATTTATTTTAATAATTTACTGTATTCAAAAAATCGTAGTGTAGGTATTTTAAATTTCTAATAGGTGCAAAAAAAATTTAATTCATAACAATAAATATCTTTTATTTATAATAATTTAAGTGTCTACAAAAGCAGTGTATTTACAGAATAATTATTTTTTAATATATATTTATTTATTATCACGTATAAGACACTGGTTTATTTTTTACAGAAATAGAAAATACAATTTATTTATTTACAGAATTTACAAAGTGCAATTTACAGATTTCGCTCTGGAATGGCATAGTGGAATATGGATATTATTACACATAAGTAGATTTTTGTATTATACAAAATATATATATGTTAATTATACATCTTAGTTTATACAGTTGGCAGTGTGAAGGGATTTTTTTTTTGGAATGTGGTAAAGGTTTCGGAAAAAAGGATTAGGGATGATGTCACCTGAAATTTTAAAAATTAAATTTTTATCATATAAAATTTAAATAAATGTATATGCTATGCTAAGCTATCAAAGTTATACTGGTGGTAAATCCTACTATCCTACTATCCTACTTATTATAAATGTGAAAGTGTGGATGTTTGGATGTTTGTTACTCTATCACGTCGCAACGACTGCACCGATTCTCCTGAAATTTCGCACAAAAGTAGATTATAGTCTGGAATAACATATAGGCTACTTTTTATCCCGGAAAATGAGAGAGTTCCCGCGGGAATTAAAAAACCTCAGTCCACGCGAACGAAGTCGCGGGCATCAACTAGTAATAAAATAATTTCCTCCCGACTAAGTCTGTGCACAGCAGCCAACCTCTTCAGAGATTAGTCATCTATTTAGGAGATATTATAGTGCACAAGTTTGTGCGCAAACACATGCGCACTTTGTAATCCCTCACTTTCATAGTCTTATGGGACGGAAATATCTAAAATATATTAAAGACTAGCGGACGCTCGTGACTTCGTCCGGGTTCCTAAATCCCCACAGTTTAGGAGGGCAGCACCCCTGCAGCATCAGGATTGAAGAGTTGGGACCCGAAATGTTTATGGGAGCATCTTGCAAAGTTTTTGTTTCAATTAAAAAAAGGTTCACGCAAATCGGTTCATTTCTACTAATAATAATAGTTTCTAGCAATTAGGTCATCTCAAAACAATTAGCAAACAGAAAAAAAATTTATCATAATAATTTGACATTGACCTAAAAAAAATTTGGGTTAATTATCTTTCATTTACACGTTTAGAAGAGGTAGGTAATTAGGTAATTAGTGATTTTGGGTTTCTGAAATTAGCATTGGCGTTTTACACAGTGAAAGAAATTCACAAGTTTTTTTTTGGGTCAAAAACAATGTGCTTTGAATACACTGAATAGTTATCAATATTCACTAAGACGGTACAAAATCATAGTGTTATGTATTTGTTTAAGAGCCAGTTTAGGTACGTTTATCATTCCCTCACTCTCGCACATTCTAATATTTCCAAATATTATAAAAATCTTAGTATACTTTTGACCAAAGTGGTTCATTACTATATTGTACAATAAAATTAGGGATATTTTAGACATATTTTTTTTATCATATACCTAGGTTTTTAATGTTTTGATAGAGAAAAATGGTGACAAAATTTACTAGTTTTTCACAATTTTGTTAAATATAAACTAGGCATAGGACATTAGAAATATGTATATAAAAAAAAGACATGTGGCACTCGGGGACTGCCGCGGTAAAGCATAGCGGTGAGCCGCTAGATGGCGTTGATAAAAATGCGCCATCTAGCAGCTCACCGTAGAGGAGTCCCGTGTCAGGTTATTTTCGTTACGGAATTTCTGGATTCGGTCTCCACGCTCAAGGCCCGCGATAGAAGCTATGCAATAGCTTAATAATTATATTGTCAAGTATAGTAATGAACCGCTTTGTTCAAAAATATGAGACTTGCAATAACTGAAAATATTAGAATGTGCGAGAGAGAGGGATGCAAAACTGGCTCTTAAGTATATTTTTAAGGTTTTGTACTCAAAGGGTGCCAACAGTACCTACCTATACTCTGCGCAATATTTTACAAAAATCGGTCCAGCAATTGAGCCCTGAAAAAGCAACTAGCAGACAGAGTACTTTAGTTATAGAGATACATTACTTTAGCATTTACATATAATACTAGCTTTTTCATGCGGCTATGCTCATGTTAAGTTCTATTTTTCAGACCCCGATTTTACCCCCTTAGGGTTTGAATTTTCAAAAATCCTTTCTTAGTGGATACCTACGTCATAACAGCTATCTGTATGCCAAATTTCAGCCCGATCCGTCCAGTGGTTTGAGCTGTGCGTTGATAGATCAGTGAGTCAGTCAGTCAGTCAGTCACCCTTGCCTTTTATATATTTAGATTACTGTGAATGTTTTGGCAACATAAACTATAAAGGTAAACCTTATACAGGTCAGAATTTTGATTTACTCATTTGAATTGAATACTTCAAATGTTTTATTTATGAATACGTTGGGTTCTTAACATTTAATGATGATTTTTATAGGGTGCTGTCGACAGGCTTACCAACCCTACCATTAATAAATATTTTTTCCAATAATATAAACGTAAAAATTGTTTTTTAAAAACCGACTTCAAACGCCACTACAATGTATATTGATTGTGCCTATAAAATTTGAAGTTCCCTCGATCCCATCATCAGATTCTGACATGACGTCAATGGGACCACCTGGGAAGTATACCCTTTCAAACAAAACTATAATTTTCCAAATTAGTCCAGGCGTCTTCGAGTAATCAGGGACCACACATCCTTACTAATATTATTATTTTTTTTTTGTTTTGCTATTTTGCAGCCATCTACAATCAGTCCATCTATGACTATAAGTAGATTTGATGTAAGCGTCGTGAGCTGAGAGAAGGTCACTCCATCAAGAAACTCTTCTCGTTATGCAATTGCTGGCCTGGGTTTACAGTGACAGTTACTAATATTATAAATGCAAAAGTGTGTTTGTTTGGTGGTTTGTCCTTCAAACACACTGCACCAGAGCTTTCTTTCTTTCTTTCTTCGTACTGGGCTGGTTTTCACACTTAGACCAGTCTTCGTTTCCTGGGAATCTTTTCCGCAAGTAGGCGTCGATTCGCCCGTTTTGCGTACTTAGACCAGTCATTGGTTTGTTGTGTGTGATGCACCAGAGCTATAAATCTATGTGATTTTTGGCACGGGTATAGTTGGGGACCTGAAGAGTGACATAAGCTACTTTTTATCCCGGAAAATTGAAGGATTCCCGCTGGATTTAAAAACTAAATCCAAGTGGATAAAGTTGTGGGCATCAGCTAGTATAAAAATAATTACTATAGTAGTAGCTAGTATAAAATCAGGACGGCTTAAATAGAAACAATGAATGAAATAGAAACTAGGAATTAATGAATAGTAGGATATTCCCTTCCAACCAAGAGTGAAAACTGTTCTATCAGTGTGTACAAAAATAGGTGTACATCAAGTCTCTTGCTGTAATTTCATGATTTTAATTAGTAAATTACTCAAGTAATTGCACTATAATTTTAAAGACTGTATGATTTCTTATTGGAATCTAATTACAACATTGTAAGAACTTGAGTGTAGACAAACCACCTTAATACCTGTGACCTAATACCCTAATGCCTTTGCCTAATTGGATTTAAAATAAATACTTTGACTATGGATCGACATTAAAAAGAACCTGGTTCAATTTACGAAAAAAAAAAAAATAGAAGTACAGTGAGTACAGGTACTGAACTACTGATCGAAAAAGGGTAAAAACGAATTGATAAGCTATCAATATACATACCACAATGTTCACAGCCGGAATTTGGTGGAAAATCGTTCATCAAATAAGTTTTTTACACAAGGAAAGCGTCAATCCGGCGTACGTTACCAAATCCATTGGGTAACTTTAAATTCAAGTCAATTTAGCCCGAAATCGGCATTCAAATAAACTCAGGAAACTCGCGCGCGGCGTAAGAGACTCACAATCACAAACAATTACCCGTAAAACGAGTCCTTCCCTAATAATTTAATCGTTAATTAGAAGATCAAAGTTTACACTCAATATGGTTTCACATCAAAACAACATAAACACACATGCACAGTCGGCAAGTAGCTCCGTTTGTTGTCCTATATTCGGCACTTTAATCGTTTTAATTAATTTCGAAACAAAATGTTATAAAATTCTATGCTCCAAGGCACAAAAATCCTTTTCTTTGACGTACGACATGCGTAAATGGGTGATGTTTGAGAGTGTGAAAGAAAAAGTATCGATATCGATGAAATGTAAAAAATGAAGTAATTTCATTTATTTATAGTGAGGTTTTTACTACAACACGGGTTCCCGTCGGTAATGAGCGGGAAAGGGCTATGCGGGACAGACTGTATAGATAAAATAAGTTTACACTTCCACAAACAAAGATTTTTGACAGTTGCCTCAAAGCAACTTCCACTCTCTCATTTTGATCCTTTTTAACAATTTTAGCTCGGTCAGTCCTTTATGTAAGACTTTTTGTTGGTAAAGGTTGTTATGCAGATTTCCTCTATGAATTAAATTAATGGAGTCCATATATGGAACTCACTCCGCTCGCGGTGTAAATCCTGTTTTAATATAGATATTTCATTTCAATAATATGAGAATGATTTTAAGATCATCGTATTCGAAAAGCAATATCTGTACCCATCTTAACATGTGTTAGGTTGTGGTAGGTGTGTATTTTTGAAACTTCTTTGTGGAAACACTGTGTGTATAGCATAGTTTTGTTGACCATTGTAAAAAAAAAAATTTTTTTGAAAAGAGCAACTGCTGAGTTTCTTGCCGGCTCTTCTCAGCAGAATCTGCATTCTGAACCGGTGGTAGATTTATGACGTGTCATAAAAGCTACAAGTTGGCCTACATGAAATAAATAAAGATTTTGATTTTTGATTCTGTTTTATCGACTTTCAATGTACGGCACTAGTATCCATAGATACTCAGAATATATATTTATCATCTGTAATCAATTTATTTTATTTCATAGAATAAGTACGTAATAAAATTAGAAACCGCGTGTACTACCTACTCATAAAAAATAAAAGTAAGAAACGCTTAATTTTATTCATGGTGAGCTGCAGGGCGATTCAGACCCGTTTGATAACTTATTTATCGATCGATTCGGTTTGTTATCGTACGATAACATATATTTTCAATTCAGAGCAATCGTATCGACAGTGAAATTGTCGAAATCGAAACCGAATCGAACCAACAGAGATATCGTACGATTACTACTATCAAACGCAATTGAGACTAACCGTATCGAATAAGATTTGCCGAAGTCCGAACGTCCGATAACTTTTGTCGATTACTTATCGAAAGCTACACTGTATTCGGCCACAATCAAAGAGTAAATATATATATAGGACAGCCACAATATTCGGCATCCTTTTGTTTACGTACTACGTTTACTGTCAAGTAGTGTTCTGTGTTTACTGTTTTGTGCATTAAAATGATCGGAGAAGCGGTTTTTTATCGGCGACGAAGACGAAATGAAGAGAATGCAAATCTTCTGAGACGCAGACATCTGCGTATCTTAAGAGATGCATCCAACCCATTCGAGTTAAACACTCGAACTTTTATTGGCAAATATCGCCTGTCGCAAGACTTGGCTTTATATTTGTCCAATCAAATAAGAGGTGATCTCTCCGGTGGCAGCATAAGACTTGCTATAGCACCAGAATTAAAGGTGAGTTTTCAAATTGTTTCTACATATTCTACACAAATCATAGGAGCAGATTTGTATGTATTCTGTTTGTTTATCTAGGTAAGTTAGGGAATAACTCAGTACCTACATGTTAGTACCTAGTAGTTAGTATCTACTTAACTTCTTCTTCTTCAACTTGGACGTCCACTGCTGGACATAAGTCTCTTGCATGGACCTCCACAGACCTCGGTCTAGCGCCGCCTGAATCCAGCGACTCCCTGCGACTCGTTTGATGTCGTCGGTCCACCTAGTGGGGGGTCTGCCAACACTGCGCTTCCCGGTGCGGGGTCGCCACTCCAGCACCTTGGGACCCCATCGACCATCAGCTCTTCGAACTATGTGCCCCGCCCATTTCCACTTCAGTTTCGCGACTCGCTGAGCTATGTCGGTGACTCTGGTTCTCCTACGGATCTCCTCATTTCTGATTTGATCTCTACTTAACTTAGTTAAGTTAATACTTAATTATTTAGAAATTACTTGTTCAAAATGCACAGGTTCTAGCCGCTCTTCATTTTTTTGCTCATGGCAGTGACCAAAAATCCATTGTTGGTGAGCACGATATTGCCATGAGCCAAGCAAGTTTATGCAGATGCATAAAGGAGGTCTCAGAGGCCATGAATAAACCAGCAATGCTGAAGAATTGGATTAAATTTCCCAATTCTGAAGAAATAAGGTGTCTGCTGGTTAGGTAAGATATTAAAATATTTTGATCTCTATTGTCCTTACAATATGGCGCTCGATGGAGAGATGACCTGGAGGATGTCGCGGGGCCCACGTGGACGAGGCTTGCTGAAGAGAGGTCGAAGTGGAGCAGGATGGAGGAGGCCTTTACCGGAAAATGGGTACCCAAATAAAAAAATAACATAACATTTGACATTTAAAACAATTTTATTTCTAATAATATAACTTATAATTTATAATTTGACTGTATTGAAATAATTGATTATATTTGACAAATTAACAAAATAATGAAATTGACTTATTAATAATTAAATAATGTATATGACTAAAATATGTATGTATCTAACAATCTTGGGAATAAATGGCTATTTATTTATTTATTATTATTTATTATTGTCCTTACTATCTAATGTCACCACCACATTAGATAGTAAAGACAAGACCTTACCTAATAAGCAATTGATTTCAAATCTTTACATTGTTTACAGACATTATGAACTATTTTCACTCCCTGGAGTACTGGGTTTTGTAGGTGGTACCCACGTGAACATAAAGAAACCAACTGCACACGAAGAAATATACGTTAATAGAAAATCCCAACACTCACTGAATGTGCAAATAGTAAGTACTTTCATGCAAAATATTACCTATGGTAGTGTTGATTAATTTTTAATTTTTTATTGAAGTGTTAACCTACACTTAAAGGTAATAACCTAATTAACCTAATTAGATTTATAAATACATATCAAAAATTCCGAGGCCAGCGGGATTCGAACCCACGTCTCTCTGGGAATCGCGCCCGAGTGTGTTAACCGCTACACCACGGCTGAACCACACGTCAGCCACGAAATTAGTGATATGTATCTACTTTTTCAATCAGTTTTAGCAACTGTTAGCGACATCTAGTAGCAACACATTACAGTTGTCGATCTACTTTTTTCCAAGACACCATATTACAATGGAGCTCTTAAGAAATTATAGATGCTTGTTACAATTTTTAATCGCGCCCGAGTGTGTGAAACGCTACACCACGGCCGAACCATACGTCAGCCACGAAATCTGGCGCGATTCCCAGAGAGACGTGGGTTCGAATCCCGGCGGCCTCGGAACTTTTGATATGTATTTATAAATCTATTAGTGTTGATTAAGCCTCTAGTTAGTCAAGTACAAATATATATTTTGTGATTTCTTCTTCCCAGGCATGTGATTCAGATTTGAAAATAATGAACATCTTGGCCAGATATCCAGGGAGTTCCCATGACTCGTTCATTTGGAGCAATTCTGCACTGAGGAGCAAAATGCAGAATATAAATGAGAATGGAGAATGCTGGCTGCTTGGTGAGAATAAGTTACTTAATGTAATATTCATTCCAGTTATCTAGTAAGCAAATACAGATAAAATTATGACACTTGATATGCTAGACTAATTTCATTATATTGTACCTATTAAGTAGGTAACTACCCCACTACTTATCACTTATAATTGAATATTTTTTTTTTTTTTTAATTCGATGACAAGATAGCCCTTGACTGCGATCTCACCGGAACGCTAAATCGCTTGGCGGCACGTCTTTGATGGTAGGGTGGTAACTAGCCACAGCCAAAGCCTCCACCAGACCAGACCAGAGACAATTTAGAAATTATAAATTCCTAAATTGCCCCCACCGGGAATCGAACCCGAGACCTCCCAGTTACAAGACCACAGCGCCAGGGAGGCCGTCAATAATGTATTATTATTATGAATTTATTATTATATTTGTATTTTATTTATTTATTATTTATCTATTATTGTTATGAATTTTTCTTGTTTCAGGGGATTCGGGTTATCCATCTGAACCTTGGTTACTGACACCGATCTTGCATGCAGCAGATGGTAGCCAAGAGGCTCATTACACTGCTCGCCACACAAAAGCAAGAAATTGCATTGAACGGTGCATAGGTGTCCTAAAAGGAAGGTTCCGATGCATTCTGGAACACCGTACACTTGAGTACGACCCCATAAAGGCAGGCAAAATTATTAACGCGTGCGCTGTTCTGCACAACATGTGTGTAACTGCTCATTTGCCCTCTAATGTAGACAATGTGAGTGAGACTGACGAGCCATCAGTCTCACTGACTGACCCATCTGACTTGACTGACGAGCCATCAGTCTCACTGACTGACCCATCTGGCTTCACAGCTCCAGGAGAATTGGCGAGGGCCATAGAAGTAAGGAATCGTGTGATCCGGCGCATGGCCAACACTGAAATAATTTAGATTTCTACATTCAATTTTGTTTTTATATATGTTAGCGATATATTGAAATAGTAAAGATATACAACTTTAATGTAGGTATTGAAGGTAGCTTTATAAAAATTAGTAGTAGGTAGTTGGCACCGCGCCGTTAGTATAAATACACGCTTTGGACGTTATTAATTCAGTCTCTTCCAGAGACTCATACGGCTATTGGATGCTCCCACGTCTAGGTCGTTGTATTTGATTGATGGGTGGTGATAGCAATCACGCCCTAATCGAATATATATTACCCGTAGGTTTAGATGAGTGTATTTGATTAAATACCTACTTAGATATGTTTGATAGTTACCCTCACGTTCAGATGGTGGTTTGTCTGACGTGTTGTGGTTAAATAGGTTAGATGTGAGGACAGGGGCCGTTATAGGGGCGGTTGGAGACGGCTTTAGGTAGGGTTTTAGCGTTTTTTTTTTGAGTTTATATATACATATAACTAGTTGATGCCCGCGACTTCGCACGCGTGGATTGAGGGATTTTAATTCCCGCCGGAACTCTCTTATTTTCTGGGATAAAAAGTAGCCTATGTGTTATTCCCGACCACAATCTATCTCTGTGCTAATTTTCGTCCAAATCCATTCAGCCGTTTTTGCGTGATCGAGTAACAAACATCCACACTTTCAAATTTATCTAAATATATATATATATATATATATATAAAAGGCAAAGGTGACTGACTGACTGACTGACTGACTGACTGACTGACTGATCTATCAACGCACAGCTCTAACCACTGGACGGATCAGGCTGAAATTTTGCATGTAGATAGCTATTATTACGTAGGTATCCGCTAAGAAAGGATTTTTGAAAATTCAACCCCTAAAGGGATAAAATAGGGGTTTGAAAAATCGAACTTAACTTGAGCGCAGCCGCGGGAATAAGCTAGTAATATTATAAAATTAGGATTTCAATATAGTTTTCACCAAACTATCTGTTTGTTGCGCTAGATCTCATTGCCTCTTAACTAAGTGATTGAACTCGCGATGCTTGTGACATTGTGCTGTTTGCAGATGATACTTCACTTATATTTAAAAATGACAGGAAAAAGGAAGTAATGTTGTGGCGTTGAGTGTACGCTTATATAATACTAGTTGTGCCCGCGACTTCGTTCGCGTGGAATAGTGACTTCTCGGGGCGCGGCTCTCAGCGCGCTTTATATAGCCACGGACGCTCAGGCGCGAGGCGTGTAGTACGTACTCTGTACGTTAAAAATGTTCGCCGTGATTCTTTAAATTGACATAACTTTTTTATTTATGAACCGATTGACATGAAATAAACACTAAATGTTAAGTGAAGCTTACTACAATATATTAGTGAAAACCGTATCTAAATCGAATAAGCCGTTTCTGATATTAGCATGCACAAACACACAGACAAACAGACCAAAAAAAAATTAATTACAATTTCGGGTTCGGCATCGATATAATAACAACCCCTGCTACTTTTTTTTATATATTTCCATTGTACAGACACCACTTTTCTACAATTTTATTATATGTATAGATGATGCCGAAGGAATTACTGGATTTCCCAGTACACAAATTTAAACAATGCATAAAAACACATTTATTAAGTCGAGGTTATTACAGACCCAACTAACAAAATGGTCTTAATATAAGTCATATAAGAATTGTGTAAACGTTATCGAAAAACTGAATGGCATGAAAATAAGGCTTACAAACGCTTATACAACGCGATTTTGGCGCAGTTACTATTTCTATAAAGTCGTATAGCTGTCATTCAAAAGTCATAAGCGAGAACATAGTAGTGTTGTAATATTATCATTGGTATGAGTATTTAGTCGTATAGTTACCATAGCATTCATAGCGCAGACGTTTACCGGACCAATGAATCTATTTGATGCAGTATTGAAGCGCTTTCAATTATAATTTATAAGTAATAGAATTTAACTATTAATAAATTCTGCATGTGTGCAGACTATATTTTTATACTTTTATACTATAAGTGTAATCAAATTATTTACAAGTTTGAAATGGGATGTGTTTATGTTTAAGTTTGGAAAACTTAATGCGAATATTACTTTAGGGACCAACTTTTTAGGTTTATTAATAAATTTTAAATGCCCCCTTCATTTATTGTGTATTTAATTATTATTTTTTAAATAAAAAATAAATTATTATATGTCATAATGCCATTATGACTTACGAAATACTTATATACCATGAATACTGCTGTGTTAAGAGTTAAAACTCCCTTCATTGTGCCATTATAAGTTACAAAATACTTGTATACGATGAATACTGCTGTGTTAAGAGTTATAAACTCTTAAAGAACATGGCGTTCTTTCATTACGAACCTATCAGAGTTCCCTAAAACATTTTAGTAAACCGTTATTTGTCATTTAAAAAAATAGTTTTTTACATTAACAGAACATTTTAGAGACTAAGTTTTTTGGGAATGCGGCAAAAAACATATTTTGTCAACGTGGAAAAATGACATAATTGTCGGTTCCCAACTTTATCCGGGGACTAGGGGCCGTTGTGTTGTGTCGTTAACCATGGGAGGTATGGCCATAATGATTTGATTGACATGATTAAGGTTTCTTTAATTATTATCAGGGATAAAATGTAGCCTATGTGCTAATCCTGGGTATGAGCTATCTCCATTCCAAATTTCAGCCAAATCGGTTCATTCGTGTTGACATCGATTTTCAACAGAAAAAAAAAGATACCGGCCGAATTGATAACCTCCTCCTTTTTGGAAGTCGGTTAAAAAATAGGTACGGAACCATCACTCTCTGACGCGTTTATTGGGCTTGGCTGGTTTACATTACTGCGAATATATTTAAAATGTCATGTTCACATGCATAGTCTTATAGCAGCGTTATTAAGGTTGTAATACCAGCCAAAATGTCCCGCCTAAAACGTTTGTATGACTGTGTATTTTCTACGATTAAATTGCTTTATAGCTATTTCATACAAACGTTTGTACAACGACTTTTATTACCAAATTGCATTGAAACTTAAATGCAATATACATGATGCCTGTACAACGTCACATTTTAAAACTTGCTAATATACGACACCTATGTGACGAAATAATCATAAAAGCTTAAAATCTTATGACCATTTTGTTAGTTGGGGAGTTAGTGACTTTCTTAATGACAAAGTTTTCTCAGCAGAATATGTATTCCGAACCGGTGGTGGAGTCTTGAAGTGTCATAAGAGGTACAAGTTAGCCTACATGAAATAAATAATTTCATCTATAATTTCTAAAAAGTAGATCGACAACTGTAATGTGTCGCTACTAGATGTCGCTAACAGTTGCTATAAAACTGATTGAAAAACTAGATACGTTCCTAGGTGACAAAATAAAAAACAAATATATTAAAAAAAAAATTAATTTAAGTTTTTGACCATATTTTATTTATTATTATTTTCAGGTTTAAGCAATGGTTTAAAGAATTTTGTAATTTCTTCTTGCTTGAAGCTTTTTAAAAGCTCCTTTAATTCAGACTGATATTCAGCAGTGGCATCAGCAATTTGCCTCCTAAAAATAAGACTTTGTTCTATAGACGGATCAGTTTTCATAAAAAAGTCACAAAGCTCATTTGCCATTCTTAAACCTTTTCAAATATTAGTCCATTTGACGACGCGTTTACAAAGAATATTGGGCTTGATACCTGTTGGAATCCTTTTTATGTATGTACCGATGTACCGATTAGATCCGCGAATAGAGAAATCTAGCCGCGAATGTAGGGATTGGGTCACAATTTTTTAATCCGCGAATAGTGAAAACGCGAATGAAGGAAGCGCGAATAAGGAGCTTTTACTGTATAATATAAACTGAAAGTTATAACTTATATCATTATAACAATTATTATACTTGCAAAATGTATTATTACCTTCATCCCTCTTTTTCTCTTCCTCTCTTTTTTTGGTTCTTCCTGTTGAGTAGACCCAGAGCCAGGGGGCTCAAAACATACAATATGCTCTTCCTGAGGACCCTCGTCCTCGGGGAGGGTAGGTCCACAACTTGATGGACCTTCTAGGGGGTCACTTATTTCAGTATGACCACTGACAGCTTTTTTTTTTTTTTTTATTCGATGACAAGATAGCCCTTGACTGCGATCTCACCTGATGGTAAGTGACGATGCAGTCTAAGATGGTAGCGAGCTAACTTGGAAGGGGTATAGCAGTGTAAATTCAACCCATACCCCTAATCGGTTTCTACGCGCCATCGTGCCGGAACGCTAAATCGCTTGGCGGCACGTCTTTGACGGTAGGGTGGTAACTAGCCACGGCCAAAGCCTCCCACCAGACCAGACCAGAGGCAATTTAGAAATTATAAATTCCTAAATTGCCACCGCCGGGAATCGAACCCGAGACCTCCCAGTTATATACGTAAGACCACAGCGCTCACCACTGCGCCAGGGAGGTCGTCAAAGCTGACTCCCCTATAAGGTCCACCAAGTCCCTCTCCACATCTGAGAGCCCAGATATTGGTGGTCCCCCCCTGTGCCTCTTGCATGAGAGGCAATCATGGCTGCCTTTTTTTTACATCAGATTTCCAGTCTTGGAAGGACTATAAAAAAAACAAGTATTAATTAAAACTGCATTAAGGCTACAAAAGTAGAAGATAAGTATATATTATAAACTATGGTTTTTAACTGTGAAAAGAGCTTGCAGGTACACATCCCAACTAACAAATTATCGTCGTACAATAGTTTAGTAAACGTTATCTTATTACCACAGCTAAGTCACACTAACGTTTTAATAACGTTTGCTAAACGCGAAAAGGGCCCCATTTATACGACGTACGTTGTTGTATTATCGTCATACAATAGTCATAAGATGACTTCGTTGAAGTCATTTAAAAGTCGTAAAAACGTTAAGAAATTACCATTTTCGTCGCACAGTAGTTTCTTTATAACTTTACAACCACTAGTTCGTCACATAGTGGTCATACAGGTGATTTGAATGACTAAAACGGTTTATTAGAATCAAGTAACAACACCTATATGACTGATTTATATCATTTATATTTCTTGATAGTGTCTTGCGTGTTCGTGGCTTTGAAGGTGCAAAATAAATAATTACAAGGAAATAAAAGCTGAGTGTTATTTAATTTTCATATCTTGCTAACTGTAACTGTTTCTAATTCCGTTTAGTTCGACTGGGAATTTAAGTTTTATGATAATATACCTATGTAAATACTATTCATATTTTCATGCCCCTTCATAGTTTTGTGTTTGAAACATTATATTATTATGAATAACAATAGTGTTTTTTTCTAAAAATGCAAGACATATTGCTTTTGTCGTACACTTATCTCTATGTGACGTTGTAAAGACAGTAAGTCATATTAAGGTTATTTCAAGACCTTGTATGGTCTTGAAATATGGCCGCCATACTAACGAAAAGTTACACACTTTTCGTTAGTATGGCGGCCAAGTCGCTTAAAAGTAAAAACTTGTCTCAAATGCGACAACAAGGCTGGTTAAAGTCAGGACATGACCTTTAATCGACATCTTGTAATATAGAGATCATATTTAAGTCAAAATGAACAACCAAGTCATTCAAGTGTCTCAAGTTAACTGTTGTAAGACAAAATGGGGGATTGTTTTACAAACGTCACTTTCAAAACGTGTGTACAACTGCTTCATTATATAAATGTCACATACAGGTTTTTCTATCACCTAATTTGGTTAGTTGAAACCGTTTATTGGACTGTAACGTTAGTATGACTATTGCATTATCGTACTAACGTTATAGTTAAAACTGTAATATAACGTCGTGTAGTTTAGTCTTGCTGACGTTGCTATGACCAGTTTATTATGACATATAGTCGCACGACTAAGAAGTTAAATGGAAGACGTCTATAGGACCTAGTAGTCATCTCTTTACTATTGTAAGACTGCAATACAACTTAAAGTCGTACAAGCCTTGTCTTATATGACGTTTTTGTTTGTTGGGATATTATTAAAAAATATGCTCTCAACTAATCTATCAAAGCTACGAATAAAGCAGACGTATTACTTACTCTGAGCCATTTTTCCGGTGTTTTGACGGCGCCGGACCCCGTGCTGCTTTTATGCGAAAAACAGTAAACGTAGTACGTAAACAAAAGGATACCGAATGCAGTGTAGCTTTCGATAAGTAATCGACAAAAGTTATCGGACGTTCGGCAAATCTTATTCGATACGGTTAGTCTGAATTGCGTTTGATAGTAGTAATCATACGATATCTCTGTTGGTTCGATTCGGTTTGGATTTCGACAATTTCATTGTCGATACGGTTGCTCTGAATTGAAAATATAGGTTATCGTACGGTAACAAACCAAATCGATCGATAAATAAGTTATCGGAAGGGTCTGAATCGGGGGACTGGTGAGTCATTTCATTTTTTATCGTTTAAATAGGAATAGGTTAATAACTAAATTAACTATTTTATTAAATTAATTATTTTTATTTAACAAAAAATGTTGTCTATGGAATTTATCATATGACCGTTGTCAAAAACTTTCATTTTGACTTTGACAGACTGACTTTTGGACGTTTGTTTCGTGTTTATGGTCATAATATTTGTTATTGTTTTTTATTTTCGAAGAGAATTTGTGATTTGTTAATATTTTTAAAATGTTCCTGTTTTTTATACAAAGCGAATTAATTAATTTATTTACCTACAAGTTATTAAAGTTCCATCTGGTATCTCATACGTCTCTATTTCATGACATAAAGTAGCGCATGCAGAACAATAAAAATAAATGCTCGAGAACAACTGTAGGAAAAGAAATTTCAAATACAAAAAATACTTCTTCTTAACGCATTTACTTTTACGTCCACTCTAGGACATAGGATCTTGCGAGGATCGCTACAGAACACGATCTCGCGTCGCTTGTATTGACATAGAAGTACCTATCAAGTAATCTACCTTTTAGGTCTTAAAAATGGACCATTTATGCTTCGTATGCAGTAATGCAGTCCACTCAGAAACAGATGAGAAAATCAGAGTTAAGTATAAGGAGATTATTGGTATCAATGTAAGTATCTTCAATGTTGTTATAGTTATTTTCATCAGATTATTGATTTTTTCTTGTAATGCAAAAAAAAGTCTCATGCTATGTGAGATAAGGAAAATTTATAGTAATTTTAAATTATAATATTAGTAATGATTCTCAAAATATAACAATTTCATCTACAAATACTTATGTCATAAATTCAAATTCAAAATTTAATTATTTCATGTAGGCTACCTTGTAGCTCTTATGACACGTCATAAATCTACCACCGGTTCGGAATACAGATTCTGCTGAGAAGAGCCGGCAAGAAACTCGGCAGTTGCTCTTTTCAAAAAATAAAATAATTTTACAATAAGTAACCAAACTAAGCTATGTATACAGTGCTTCCACAATGAAGCTTCAAAAATGCAATACATATAATCCAACACATGTCAACATGGGAAGACAAAGCAGACCCATTCCCGTTGGTGGCACCCGTTCACGAGCACGACGCATGATCCAGCCATTGCTTCGCTCAACCATATTTGAGGGAAAGTAACAACATAAACACAGTAAATTTTATTTTTCCAGCTGTCGCCAAATTCCCAGTTGTGCTACATATGCAGTCATGTAATAAATAAGATGTCACTATTCAGAGCTGTATGTTTGAACAAGATATTGGAATACCCAACTCTAAGGTAAACCATTTTCTTATAAGTACTTACTATTTTTTTTTTCGATGTCAAGTTTTTTTTTTTAAAGAATATTAGCCAAGCTGAACTTGACTTATATTCTCCTCTCTCATACAAATAAGCGAAAAGCTTGTGCTAGGAGTGGGTACGACAATAGTGCAACGGGTGAGGCCGGAGCCTGCAACCCTTCAGTTTTCAGTCCGCACCTTTAACTGTTGGGCTTTTGAAGCTTAAGTTAGTCCTTGATTGCGATCTCACCTGATGGTTAGTGACGATGCAGTCTAAGATGGTAGCGGGCTACCTTGGAAGAAGTATGGCAGTGTAAATTCAACCTAAACCACTAATCTGCTTCTACACACCATCGTGCCGGAATGCTAAATCGCTTGGCGGCACGTCTTTGACGGTAGGGTGGTAACTAGCCACGGTCAAAGCCTCCCACCAGACCAGACCAGACCAGAGTCAATTCAGAAATTATAAATTACCAAATTGCCTCTGCCAGGAATCGAACCCGAAACCTTCCAATTATAAGACCATATTATTTTTTATTTATTTCATGTAGGCCAACTTGTGGCTCTTATGACAAGTCGAGAATACCAATCTAGTTTTTAAAAACTATTTAATTTCTTTTTTCAGTAAAAAATATCCAATGAAATTGCAAAAAAGTGACCTAGAAATTGTCATCTTCTGTCCCGAGAAATGTGATCAACTATCAGAAACACATAATAGCAACATGTATCAATTCAACTACAGCGATCATTCCCATGATTACGACATCACTGAAGACGTTAACGACATTGAACATACTGACAACGAAGAAGATACAAATATTGATGTGAATAACGACAACAGTAACGATAGTCAATACATTGATACATCATTGAAATCAGAATGTGACAGGATATCCAATTGCAATCATATAGATCAACATTATGTGATAGACAATGATAACTATCGAAATGACAATGTATCTAATCCTAATAATCATAATATTAATTGTGTAGAAGCTAAACTAGAATCAACTGCATGTAATACAGGTTCCAAAAATCCAAAAAACGAATATGACAAATCGATAGCTGATGATTTAATACGAAGTGATGATTTAAATAATCAAAATGATAATCAGATAGATGCATATGATATTAAAGTTGAAATTGACAACGAGAATGTATTAGAAGCAAATGAAAGGCTTGAAAATACCAAGCAAATTGATGATAATATTAGTAATAAAAACATTGGGGAGGGGAAAGGTAAAGTGAAAAAGGCTAAAAAGGAGAAGGATAAAGGTTTCAAAAAGATTGTTTTGAGTCTAGAAAAGCAAAAGGCTGAATTGGAAGCAAATAGAAAGGACAAGAAGTATGTTGAAGCTGAGTTTAAATGCTACAACTGTGCTCTAAGTTTCTTATTCAAAGACACTTATCAAGCGCATATGATGAGACATGAAGAGGTAATTAATTTTTTTTTAGATTAAAAAAAAAAATTATTTCATGTAAGCCAACTTGTAGCTCTTATGACACGTCATAAATCTACCACCGGTTCGGAATGCAGATTCTGCTGAGAAGAGCCGGCAAGAAACTCAGCAGTTGCTCTTTTAGAAAAAAAAATTTTTACAGTAGGTAACAAAACTATGCTATGTATACAGTGCTTCCGCAATGAAGTTTCAAAAATGCATGCATAGATACATCCAATTCAATACATGTTAAGATGGTTTATTCTATGACAAGATAGGGTTTAATTTTCAAAAATTCTTTCTTAGTGAATACCTATGTCATAATAGTTATCTGTATGTCAAATTTATAGATAGATAAATAAATAAAATAATATTAGATAGATAGAATGTCAGTCGGTCAGTCACCTTTTCCTTTTATATTTTTAGATTTACTAAACTTCTTTCTAGTCCAACGGTGAATTCCAATGCGTAACATGCACGCTCCGCTTCGCAACCCTCGCCTCACTAAGGATCCACGCAGCGTGTCATTCGGAGCGATACTTGTGTCGCGCGTGTGGTTCGTGCCTAAAGCCACGCGGCAAGAAGCGCCACTCCTGTTACCAGCCTAAAGAGCCACAGAGCGTCGCTTGCCATCTGTGTGGGAACTTGCTCAAGTGAGTACGTAAGCAAACGTTTCAAAATTTAAGACAAAACGTTGCGAAATTCTTAGAGAAACGTTGGTGAATTCATAGTGAAACGTCGGTGAATTCTTAGTGAAACGTTGGTGAATTCACAGTGAAACGTCGGTGAATTCATAGTAAACCGTCGGTGAATTCATAGTTGACCATCGCCGAACTTACTTTCAGTGAATAACTTCAAATTTGTACGTAATAACCGATAGTTAATAAAGGTACAAAAACCTGTTTGGTCTAAAAAATAGTGTCGTTTTTTTTTATTATTTTGTCTTATTAAAAATACTAATAGGTAAATAACCTTAATATAGAAGACCTGAAGAGATCCTTTTCAGGTCATCAATTATAACTTTGCAAAGAATGACGATCTGTTCTTCCGTTGCTGCGTGATTGAAGGACAACCGAAAACACTTTCGCCCTTATAATATTAGTAAAAACGACTACTAGTGATGACAAAGGACGAATCTTCAGTAGCTTTTAATAAAACTTTAATTAAGTAACAGTCAAAGTGATACGTCGCGGACTAAAGTGAAACGTCGCGTAATTCAAAATGATACGTCTTTGCATTCTAGAGACGCCGACGGGCTTCAGCAGCATTTGAAAAGGGTACACGCGAGCAAAGCCAGCGGGCGACGTTATGCGTGCAACGTTTGTGGCGAGAGTTACACAAAGCAGGGAGCATTGAGGACACATATGATGTGAGTGACTTAGACGACCTCCCTGGCGCAGTGGTGAGCGCTGTGGTCTTATAACTGGGAGGTCTCGGGTTCGATTCTCGGCGGGGGCAATTTGGGAATTTATAATTTCTGAATTGTCTCTGGTCTGGTCTGGTGGGACGCTAGTTACCACCCTATCGTCAAAGACGTGCCGCCAAGCGATTTAGCGTTCCGGCGCGATGGCGTGTAGAAACCGATTAGGGGTATGGGTTGAATGTACACTGCCATACCCCTTCCAAGTTAATCCGCTATCATCTTAGACAGCATCGTCACTTACCATCAGGTGAGATGGTAGCTAACTTGGAAGGGATATAGCAGTGTAAATTCAACTCATACTCCTTAATCTGTTTCTACACGCCATAGTGCCGGAACGCTAAATCGCTTGGCGGCACGTCTTTGACGGTAGGGTGGTGACTAGCCACGGCCAAAGCCTCCCACCGGACAACATCGAAAAAAAAAAGATGTCACATCAGTATGACAGTAGGTATATTTGTTCCAGAAAACACATCAACCGCAAGTTCCACTGCTCGCAGTGCCCGCGCGCGTACAGCAGCCCCTACACGTTGGCCCAGCACCGCAAGAGCCACGGCGGCGACGGCGGCATGCACTACTGCGACGCGTGCGGCGCCGGCTACGCCACCAGGAAGAGCCTGTTGGCGCACATGAGGAACACCAGCAACCACTCCACCACCACGTGAGTACACTCGCCCTCTCTCTCTCCCCCCTCCCCCTTCTCCCCCCCCTCCCCCTTCTCTCGCCCCCTCCCCCTTCTCACTCCCCTCCCCCTCTCACTCCCCCCTCCCCCTTCTCTCTCCCCCTCCCCTTTCTCTCCCCCCCCCCCTCCGCTCTCCCCTCCCCCTTCTCTCTCTCCCCCTCCCCTCTCCCCCTTCTCTCTCCCCCTCTTCCCCCCCCCCTCCTCGCCCTCTCCCCCTCCCCCTCCTCTCCCCTCTCCCCCTCCCCCTTCTCTCTCCCCCTCCCCTTCTATCTCCCCCACCCCCTTCTCTCTCCCCCCTTTCCCCTCCCCTCTCTCTCTTCGGCCTCCTCTCTCTCTACCTCTCTCCGCTTTCTCGTTATATCCCTTTTTCTTTCTATATCTCATTTATTTAAAAAATATCAGCCAAGCTGAAATTGACTGATATCCTCTATAATAATCTAATGAAATCCTCTACTTTGTAACTTTTTTTTTAATTCTATGACAACATAGTCCTTGACTGCGATCTCACCTGATGGTAAGTGACGATGCAGTCTAAGATGGTAGCGGAGTAACTTGGAGGGGCTTTGTAAGTTTGAGAGAGAGAGAGGGGAGAGGAGAGAGAGATAAAGATTAAAGCCTCAATAGCCCAACGTTTAAAGATGCGGACTGAAAACTGAAGGGTCGCAAGTTCTAGCCCCAGCCGTTGCACTATTGTCGTACCCACTCCTAAGCTTTTTAATTAGATCTTGCACACAAAAAAAAAAAAGATGTTAAATATTTTAAATTGAGGATTTATTTTTAATCCGTATTACACTCGTGTAAAGCAATTTTTTTCTCGAAATTTAACGAAATCTGCGCGTATGTCTGTGTGCTTGCTCCGTCGCCCTTTAAATTAGCCGTCAAGCTCATCCATGCTTCTCTTAACGGCAGGATCTCCGAAAACAGCCTGTTTTTGATTCAATAACAACCAAATATTCTTTGTTTTGATAGGTTAAAAATATATGTTGTAGTTTAATACACGTTCTAAATTATTTTACCGTTCAAAAGTCCATATTTGGAACTTCACTCAATCAAATAATATTCCGAAAACAGTGTAGTTTTTAATTGTTTTTCAGGTTGTATTTATAGTATATCAAAGTTAAACTAAAAAAAAAATGTCAAAAAATAGGCAAAAGCTTTTAGACGAATATTTTACCGTTAATTTTTTTCTAATGACTGTTTTACTTTCTTTATAACTAAGTGGCTCGTGCACCTCACTTCAATAGTTCGCAAAATACTGCGGCCGAAGATCGTGCCCTTAAATAGAATAGAAGAAAATTATTATCGAATTAATTTTATTTCTCTTTAAAACTTAAACAAACCTTTTCCACAAAAACGCCCCAAAGTTACAGAGTTAAGAAAATAATTGTATGACTTGTCCCCAGATTCGAGTGCCCCATCTGCAGTCGAGTTTGCCCCAACAAGAAATCTCTAGCGTCTCACATACAGGCGGTCCACTCGACGACCAAAGACCACGTTTGTTCGCTTTGCCCCGCGCGTTACACGAACAGAAACTCTCTGTTGCGTCATGTGGCGTCGCATACGAAGCAGAAACCAGTTAGAATTGTCATTTGCCACTTGTGTGGAGCCAATTTTAAGGTAAATATCTGAAAATATTGGTACTTTTGCTATATAATACCATACTTACGTAGACGGTTCTCAAATTCAACACCAAACTTTTCAATATGAGAATGTCCCATCAC
This sequence comes from Hipparchia semele, assembly GCA_933228805.2. Lineage (NCBI taxonomy): Eukaryota > Metazoa > Arthropoda > Insecta > Lepidoptera > Nymphalidae > Hipparchia > Hipparchia semele. The sequence goes on along the minus strand of OW121735.1, from coordinate 2,945,535 downwards.
ATCATATGTACTAATCAGTAATCACACTATCACACTAATATTATAAAGACGAAAGTTTGTATGTGTATGTGTATGAAATTTGGAATGGAGATAGCTCATTTCCAGGATTAAAACATAGGCTATATTTTATCCCGGAAAATTAATGAGTTCCCGCGGGAATCAAAAAACCTTTATCCACGCGGACGAAGTCGCGGGCATCATCTAGTCTAGTCTAGTTTATATAAAGGTGAAAGTTTGTATGTGTGTATGTGTGTGTGTGTGTGTATGTTTGTTACTCTTTCACGCAAAAAGTACCGGACGGATTTGGCTAAAATTTGGAATGGAGATAAATTATACCCTCGATTAACACATAGGCCACATTTTATCCCGGAAAATTACAGAGTTCCCATGGGAATTGAAAAATCTTATCCACGCGGACGAAGTCGCGGGCATCGTCTAGTATTGTAATAAAATTCAATGATTCAAATTTATTTATTTCACATAGGAATGTGATTGCCCCAAATGTAAGTGCCTAGACCAGACTTGTTCGCTTTGCCCTGCGCGTTAACACGAAAACCAAAATCGCTTAACCGCTAAATAAAAAAATAATGCCTGGAATGAGCCGCTGAATACAGGCGACACAAGATCGTTTTCTGTGGCGATCATTTGAAGGCAGTGGACGTGTATCGGTTGAAATGATATGATGATAGGTTCATTAATAATTTTACAATAAATAACATGAATTTATTAACTTCCAGGACAACAGTAAGTTGAACAGACATCTTCGAGAAGTATGCAAAAAGGCGAAGGAAGAACAGCTTTTAGCGATGTACGAATAGAAGAAGTTCATACTTTATAGGTTAAAATATTTGATACACAAATAGATATGAATAAAATAACTTATTTTAAATAAGTTTGTAAGGAAGAAATCGCTTCGTGAGCGATAAGGCCGTCTATTGTACTCTGTTTTGTTTTATTTATTTGGTTTACAATAAAGGATATTAAATTAATTAAACTGTATGATATTTCTTTTATTCCTCCTTCCAAACACCCATCCAATCTATAACAAGTTATGGATTCGACTCTTTAGTCATCGGAAGTCACTCGTGACCTAATTAACCATCCCGGGGGACAAACCGAAAATACCTAATAAGTTCCGTTTGTCCCCTCATCTTAACAGGGGGACATATCGAACTTTTTTATTTTCTTTATTTTTAAACCGGAATAATTAGTCTTGGTTTCATAATAAAAATAAAAGAAATTCAATAAAACATTAATCTATTTAATTCTGTAATAAATTGAAACACTGTAGGGCAGCGAACGATACTAAACTATACCCATCCATAGCTTGAACTATTATTTGGTTCAAAACTTCACTACATTTAGTTAAGACACAGTTTTTCTTCGCATTATCCTCAATAATTTCATTTCTAGTCAAATTCCACTTTCTCCTCCAGATTTCAGTTAAGGAACTTTTTTTTAATCTGTCATCGTCCAAAGTGTTTTGGACACTGATTTGACTCGATTCGTTTGATTTTTTGACTCTTTTTAGCATGACTTCTAATATATGAAATATGTAGCATACATTTTCGGTTTTTTCAATATGTTTTAGTTCTAAAACGTCTTCTTTAATATGAGATAAGGTTTTTTCTAGTATAATAATTATTTTTTCTATAGAATAGTTTATAATGTGCGTCGATCTGTTTAGAAGTAAGAGACGATAGATGGTGTCTTCTCTTTTCAGCAACTGAAATATAAAAAAAATAAATTTAATTCTGTTTAAATACATTTAAATTTAATATAATATTACCAATCCATACATAAAAGGTAGGTAATAAAATAAATAATATAAATGTGCAAAAAAAACCAAATTTTTTCCAATTAAAGACAATTAATTTAATATTCAATATTTATGTGTCGGAGATTAAGATTATTTAAAGCGCCATCTAGTGACGGTAGTCTTATAAGGTTTATTGACGGTAGTCTTGTAACGTTTAATGACGGTAGTTTTATAATGTTGGTATAGACGGCAGAGATACATTCATATTCAATATTTATATGTCGGAGATTAAGATTATTTAAAGCGTCATCTAGTGACGGTAGTCTTATAAGGTTTATTGACGGTAGTCTTGTTAAATTTAATGACGGTAGTTTTATAATGTTGGTATCATTGTCCGTTGAGCATTGCGTCATTCCTCCCCACTCGTTCGGTTGATAAAAAGGAGACTCGCAGCGTGCGTCGAGCTAGTTGTCTTATTAGAGACAGAGACAGGGACAGACACAGTGACAGATACAGAGACATATACAGAGACAGATACAGAGACAGATAGCCTACATGAAATAAATAAATTTTGAATTTGAATTTGAATTATGAAATATGAAAATAATCTGATAATTAAATAGGCAATAACTACCGTATTAGGTTCTACATTATTCCCTTCATTAACGTCGTGCAGGAAGACGTTGACGTTTTCTAGTAATTCTTCAAGGAAATTCGGATATTTCTCCTCTTCATGCAAAGTGTCTACCAGTTTACCTAACATCTGTAAAAAATAAATCGCGGGCATCTATTCCCTCACTCTCATAGTCTGATGGAACGGAAAATTCGACACGACCGGAAAGAGATCAGGCGCAGGACCGACGGGTTTCCGGAAATCTGGCTCTCGGATCTCGGATTTTGACGACCTCCCTGGCGCAGTGGTGAGCGCTGTGGTCTTATAACTGGGAGGTCTCGGGTTCGATTCTCGGCGGGGGCAATTTAGGAATTTATAATTTCTAAATTGTCTCTGGTCTGGTCTGGTGGGAGGCTTTGGCCGTGGCTAGTTACCACCCTACCGTCAAAAACGTGCCGCCAAGCGATTTAGCGTTCCGGCACGATGGCGTGTAGAAACCGATTAGGGTATGGCTTGAATTTACACTGCTATACCCCTTCCAAGTTAGCCCACTACCATCTTAGACTGCATCGTCACTTACCATCAGGTGAGATCGCAGTCAAGGGCTATCTTGTCATAGAATTAAAAAAAAAAAAAAAAAAAAACGGTGGTATAATTCCGAATAACTAGCCGCCACGAACTCCTTCGTCCTTTATTATATTTACCAACATTTCAGGGGGGAATACCACCGATTTCCTAACTCCGGAGAAATTCTTAACAGAAAACCAATATTTTCTTGGCCCGACTCGGGACTCGAACCCGGGACCTCGGCAACCATAGTCGAACTTGCTAACCTTGCTTGCTTAGGCAGGGATACCACAACTTACGTACGTTAAAAGTCGTAGCCCACTTACACGACACCGCTGTAACACAACTCCTGCAGGCTACTCACTGCACCCGCGCCTACAGCTAGCAGGCTACTCGCTGCCCCCACGCCTACAGCTAGCAGGCTACTCACTGCACTCGCGCCTACAGCTAGCAGGCTACTCACTGCACTCGCGCCTACAGCTAGCAGGCTACTCGCTGCCCCCGCGCCTACAGCTAGCAGGCTACTCACTGCACCCGCGCCTACAGCTAGCAGGCTACTCGCTGCCCCCACGCCTACAGCTAGCAGGCTACTCACTGCACTCGCGCCTACAGCTAGCAGGCTACTCACTGCACTCGCGCCTACAGCTAGCAGGCTACTCACTGCACTCGCGCCTACAGCTAGCAGGCTACTCGCTGCCCCCGCGCCTACAGCTAGCAGGCTACTCGCTGCCCCCGCGCCTACAGCTAGCAGGCTACTCGCTGCCCCCGCGCCTACAGCTAGCAGGCTACTCGCTGCCCCCGCGCCTACAGCTAGCAGGCTACTCGCTGCACCCGCGCCTACAGCTATAACAGGCTACGCGCTGTTTTCGCGCCTACATCTATCATTCCATCTCTCCACCCGCGCACGTACGCCGACCGTTAGCACGCTTCAAGCGAACAGACGCCGTGCTCACAGCGCGCGGCCCGCTCTGTTGAAGTGTGCGGTATACCACTGTGTGGCAAGGTTGCGGCAAGCTCGCTTACCGCGCGCTATATTCTATTTTGTGTTGTTACTGTAAAGTGCACCTCCAGAGCACGATATTAAGTCCATATTTGAATGCTCATACTTTGGTTGGGTAGGAGCGGTGTCGTCTAAGTGGGCTACGACCTTAAAGCAGGGATACTACAACTTACGTAGGAGGTATCGATTTGTCTCGTTTTAACTCTCATCTTGAGTCCGAGCTAAGTCAGAGCACGCTTTGTAGATCTCAGCACTACAGACACTTACTTACTTTGGATATTTGGTCGGCGATTTCCGCAGTCTTGTCTGTCAACTGGCTAGCCGTCACGAAACTCAATAGACAGCGCGCAGACTCGTTGATCCTTACATCCGAGTATTGGGAAGCTAAAATCATAACAAAATGATCCAATATGGTTGAGTGAAGCAACGGCTGGATCATGCGTCATGCTCGTGAACGGGTGCCACCAACGGGAATGGGTCTGCTTTGTCTTCCCATGTTGACATGTGTTGGATTATATGTATTGCATTTTTGAAGCTTCACTGTGAAAGCACTGTATACATAGCTTAGTTTTGTTACTTATTGTAAAATTAGTTTATTTTATTTTTTGAAAAGAACAACTGTTGAGTTTCTTGCCGGTTCTTCTCAGCAGAATCTGCATTCCGAACCGGTGGTAGATTTATGACGTGTCATAAGTGTACATGAAATAAATAAATTTTGAATTTGAATTTGAAAAAAAAGCAAGTATTAGGTACCTACGTACCTAATACTAGCTTTACCCGCGACTTCGTCCGTGTGACTTAGGTTACTGTTTTTCCGGGGTGAAAGTTCACTTTCCTTGCCATCAAAAAACCCGTTCAATACAAAATGAAATTTTTTCATAATTTTTTTATTTCGTAAAATTTTCCGATATTTTAAAAGTTGTTCTGCTATTCGGGACAGAGAAAAATACACCAAACCAGAAACCATGAAAATCGGTCTAGCCGTACTAGAGTTATAAGTGTTCAACAAACTCGACTTTGTTTTATAGTGTACGGGATAAAAAGTATCCTATGTCCGTCTCCTGGTTCTGGCTCCTCCCCACCAATTTTTCAAAAAAAAAATTCAAAATTTATTTATTTCATGTAGGCTAACTTGTACCTCTTATGACACGTCATAAATCTACCACCGGTTCGGAATGCAGATTCTGCTGAGAAGAGCCGGCAAGAAACTCAGCAGTTGCTCTTTTCAAAAAAAATTTTTTTTTTTACAAAGCTATGCTATGTATACAGTGCTTCCACAATAAAGCTTCAAAAATGCAAAAATGCATACGTAGGTACACCAATCCAACGCATGTCAAGATGGGCAGCCAAAGCAGACCCATTCCCGTTGGTGATTTGCAGCCAAATCGGTTCAGCCGTTCTTGAGTTAGCCGTTAGCCGGGGGGAGGGGGGGGGGGGGGGGGGAGAGAAGGGGGAGGGGGGGAGATTTTAGACAGTGTCTATTCTTGTCATCGAATAAAAATTTAAAAAAGACTTCCATACCACTTTTGTAAGAACTCCTGGCCTGAGAACTTCTGAAACCGGAATCCAAGGAATTTATTCCTTGACTCAACAATCTGTCCCGTTTATTTAAATAGCATTTGATTATATTCAAGGCTTCTAGGGTTTTATAAGATACAGTTTCTAGTTGAGAATCTCTTTCAGTATCAGATATGTCATTTTCTGGATAATTAGTGTTTTCATTCGAAATACATTCTTTCGTTATTTCGTTATTAGAAATAACTTTCTCAGTTTCTTCATGTGGTAGATGATTTGAAATCAATTCAGATTCTATTTTATTATTATTTGGAGCATGTTCTTTTCTCTTATCTTCGATATCGACTTTATAATTTGCAACGTTCCTTACATTTTGGCTTAAATTCGGTTCATCCATATTTATCGAATTTTCATTTATAAGACTTTGTTTGTTTTTATAGATATCTTTTTGAGTTAAATTGAATTCAGTATCTACATCACTGTCTTTGTGTACATCTAATGTATTTTCTAATGATGTATCGTCATAAAGATTTGATAGAAATAAGCTTTGGGATTCTAGAGGAGAAAATTGCTTTTCAAAGTCATCAGGAGTATTTGTTTTAATAGTATTAGCTTTATCAGCATTAAGATCTAGTCTGATTTCAGGTGCATTTGAATATCTATCTAGAAGGGCAAAGTCTTGTGTTAAATAATTATTTGTTGAATTTGTTTCAGCTGTGCCCTTATTTCTGTTACATGTTTCATTTAAATCGTTTTTATCATTATTTTGGCTGTAAGTTGCTAAATTATCTTCTACATTTTTTACTAAATTTATCCTTGAAGACGCTGCAGTAGAAATATTACTTTGATTTTGAGAAAATTGACTGAATTGCGTATATTCTGAGCTATTCATATCGTCTTTAGTATAATATTTATCATTTCCATCAATTTTGACACGTTTGTTATCATTTTGACTATAACTTTCTACATTTTTATGTTTTCTTTGCCCATCTTTGTCTAAATCAACTTTATTTACATCAACATTTTCATAATCTTGGGTACTTTTCTTATTCTTGCTTGCATTATTTCTGTCCAGTAAATCATTGTTATAGGCAAAATAATTTTCAAAACCTTGTCCACTGTACATATTTTTGGTCATACTATTTACAAATGTATCTTTATTACCCTCAATTAAATCACCTTTACTATTTTGAATATTCTCCTTAATATTTTGGTTATTTAATGAAGTCTTAGTTCTATTTAGTAAATGTTGTTTTGCTATAATGATTCCTTCCTGACTTTGGCTTACATGTGTATTATCAGTAAAACCTTGAAGAGTATATAAAATAGTTTGTTGTGAATCTTTACAATTATTTTCTATATTTATATTATGTTTAACATTTGACTGGGTGTTATTTTCAGTGGAATTACTATTATCGTCATTTTGTTTAATATTGTGACATAATGTTGCATTGCTATTGTTCTTATCAATAACTGTAACATGTTGAAACCTGTTATCAATAACTTTCGTTATATTATTCCTACTTTTATGGTTACTTTCTACGTATGTCTCGCAGATCGCTCTTATATTATCAACGATTTCGTTGTTATTGCTAGCTAATACATTGATAGGTATTTGCGTTTCATCAAAATTGGTCTGCTGCTTGAAATTAATCTGTGAAGTATCCAACTGAGTCTGTGAAAGAAACGTTATCTTGATGCCATTGGAATGGTTATTTGGAGATAAGTAAACGTAAAAGATAAAAGTAAAAAAATGAACTATAATAATCTTAAATCTGTACCTAATCAATAAATAATAAATGTAAAAATACTTTTCACGTTCCAAAACCAACTTCAAATTCCCTCGATTTCTCCAGGATCCCATCATCAGATCCTGGCCTGATGACAATGGGACCACCTGGAAAGTATACCCTTTCAAACAAAAAAAGATTTTTCCAAATCGGTCCGGCGTTTTCGAGTAATCGGGGAATATACTTAAAAAAATTTAAAAAAAAAGATTCTGAAAAATTGAGAATCTCCTCCTTTTTTGGAAGCCGGTTTTTACTTTTTATGGATCTAGATCATAAAATCTATGAATCTACATCATCTGGTGAATTCTAAAATGTTTAGAAAAAAAGACGTGTGGCACTCGGGGACTGCCGCGGTAAAGCTATTACATAGCATTTTTTATCAACGCCATCTAGCGATGAGAGGAGTCCCGTGTCAGGTTATTCTCGTTACGGAATTTCTGGATTCGGTCTCCACGCTGGCCCGCGATAGACGCTATGCAATAGCTTAAAAACTATCATCAAGCACTCTAATATAAAATATTGTATTTAAAATACCACATTACCACAGAATTCTCTTCAATACAATCCAGTTGTGTCATAACGTCCAATAAATCATTTGCATCGTCCTTTGTTTTAGGAGGATCATCCAAATCGTTCAAATCAAAATTCCTAAGTATAGTCACACTGTCATGACTTTTGTTCAACTCATCACCAGTCAACATCTGATCATCGCCGTTCATCATTTGATCATCACATTGTGTGAAATCATCACTGATGTTAAAATCGTCATCACATATCGCGATATCAAGGTTCGAATCCATATTTCTCTCATTAATTTTGTTCCTTATGCTGTCTATGTATGATTCGTATGTTATATCAGCTGGTTTTGTTTTAATAACGGCTATAGCGATGGCTAGTTGGTGTTTTTGTAACATATATTGAGCTAGAATTTTAAAAACATATCTATATATATAAAATTCAAAGTCCTGACTGACTGAATGACTGACTGAGATATCAACGCACAGCCTAAACTACTGAAGTTAGAAACTTGAAATTTTTACAGTTGGTTCCTTTTATGACGAAGGCACACACTAAGAAAGGATTATTGGAAATTCCACCCCTAAGGGGTTTAAATAGGGGATGGAAGTTTATATGAAACTCCGTCATTTTTCAAGCTGTTTCCACCAAAGTTGGTATTTGAGCTTTCAGTTAAAAATAAAGAAGTACGTGTGTCACAGTTTTTGAAAATTCCACCCCAAAATCTAATTCCACGCGGACGAAGTCGCGGGTTCAAAAGCTAGTGTAAATATAGTTCTTGCATTTCACGAGGGCGCGTGAGCTTTACTTGTGGTTACGTCGTATACATGCACATTGTGTAAGTGTGCGTGCCTGTCAGGAGCCTAGGTGGGAGCGGTCAGGCGCGATCTAGTTCTCGCTCACACTTATACAGATACGACACACACACAACCATGAGCCATGAGCCCTCGTGAAATGAAAGAACTTATACCTAAGGTCTAATGTACTTAAACTTTTCACCCCTTTCAGCATTTTTTTTATTCTATGACAAGATAGTCCTTGACTGCGATCTCACCTGATGGTAAGTGACGATGCGGTCTAACATCTTAGTTAGCCCGCTACCATCGTAGCGGGCTAACTTGGAATGGGTATGGCAGTGTAGATTCAACCCATACCTAATCGGTTTCTACACGCCATCGTGCCGGAATGCGGAATCGCTTAGCGGCACGTCTTTGACGGTAGGGTGGTAACTAGCCACGGCCAAAGCCTCCCACCAGACCAGACCAGAGACAATTTTAGAAATTTTAAATTTCCAAATTGCCCCCGCCGGGAATCGAACCCGAGACCTCCCTGTAATAAGACCACAGCGCTCACCACTGCGTCGTCAAAAGCAAAGCATGCGGGTTATGTCCGGAAATCAGGAAGTAACGTCGCATGCTGAGAATATAATGCTATATTATTACCCAGAAATTAAAAAAAATGAAATATCACCGCCAAGGGTCTAATCAACTGGTTTGAAATAAATCTTACATATTTCAATTTTTGTCTATGGTTTATATGTTGCACGCATCACGCAGAAAACATTAAACTGATTCAGACTAAACTTTTTCATTGCGTGCAAAGAAAATCAAAATCATCTGACATACCTACCTATTATGTAAATAACCCTCAAAGCATGTTTAACTTCACCCGGGGATTCCTAACAAAAGTTATGATTCGACTTTGTATTTTTTAAGAATTATTTCATAGGTCACTTATTTATAAATAGAAACTTACCGTAATCTTTAACATTCATACTGATTTAAAAGATAATAAATATGATTTGACGCATAATAACAATTGATAAACATTTTATAAAAACATATTTTATTGTACTAATTATTTATTGCAAATTGCAATGCACTTCGCGCCATAAATCTCTGTATGGTTTCCCACAAAACTTTTTAAAAAAGGTTCTTTTTTTATTTATGTAAGTGTTGTTCTTCATTGTCCCTCTTCGGGAGAGCCAAAGATCCATGAACATACAGCCTAGATAAGAATTATTTGTTTCATGAAATTAAATATGTAGGTACTTTACTAGTACCTATAAATAATAATTTCAATGGAATAGCTTTTTTACATGATCTCTTATCATTTTTAAACGTAAATATTAATCATATAAAATCTTTGGATTTCGTTCAGTAAAACGGGAGTGATTTTAGACAAGTGTCAGTAAAGTCAGTTACGCGTCAAACATTGGCCATGGTGAATCAATAATTTTTTTTTTTTTTCAGAATGTTTTCATTTTTTTGCAATAATTTAAATGGCTTTGTACACGATTTTATTCGGTATAAGTATATTTATGATCGCCTTGGTTATGACTATTATAAAGAAAATGTATTTTCATTGGAAGAAGGAGCACAAAATCGAGAGAATGACGATTACAACAGTTGACAGGCCGAGTTAGTACGCTCCGACCATTTAGAAATGTCCAATGTTAAGAAGTCTCGCTACTGATCTCATTGGCCATGTAGAGTCTATTCAAAAAGAGAACCGTCGCAGGATTAGAGGGCGCAGCTGTGCTTAATTAAGCCTCAATAGCCCAACGGTTACAGGTGCAGACTGAAAACTGAAAGGTCCCAGGTTCGAACACCACCCGTTGCACTATTGTCGTACCCACTCCTAGCACAAGCTTTTCGCTTATTTGGAGGGGATAGGAGGATATTAGTTAACTTCACCCTTGCTAATATTCTTTTTTTTTATTTAAATTGCTAACTTCACCTTTGCTAATATTCTTTTTTTTTAAATTACTAATTTTTTAATCACATCACACTAATCACACTTCACACTAATATTATAAAGGCGAAAGTTTGTATGTGTGTGTGTATGTTTGTTACTCCTTTACGCCACAACAAATGAACTGATTTGGCTGAAATTTGGAATGGAGATAGCTCACACCTGGGATTAAAACATAGGCTACATTTTATCCCGGAAAATTAAAGAGTTCCCTCGGAAATTAAAAAACCTTAATCTACGTGGACGAAGTCGCGGGCATCGTCTAGTTAATACTATTTGGCTACGATGATTCTGTTTATAGTATTGCAGCTGTCACTATCATACGCTACCCCTCAAATAATAATCGCCATGTGCCACAACTATCACCTATCAGCTCCCATGATAGCATTAATTTTGCGTAAATATTTTTTTTGTTTGACAATAACACTGCATTAGCGATCGTGCCATTTTACCTTGAAAACAATTTGGCAAACATAATCATCTCATTTTAGCCGTAAGTGTGATTATCAGCACAGAGAAGTGCTTGTTGCGTCGTCGCCGTTACGCGCAAGAGATCGACCTGTATGACGTCATCAGCAAAAGCGACATCAGCCTCACCAAGAAGTTTGAAAAAATCCTCTACACAAAAGTTGAAGAACCTAATAACTTGATCGCTTGAAATCTGACGTAATCAAATACTAAATGTTTTTTTTATAATGGCAACATTTTGTGTTTTAAACCATTTAAATAAATTTTGTAAGTAAATAAGTTTCTTTGATTAACTGCTGGATAAAGTAAATTGTTTATATCACAATGTTACCCACAAATACTTATATTAATTATTATTATTATTTCAATATGAAATTTAGTGCTTTTTATAACTAAGTAGATACATGGGGCCGGAGGTAACTAAAATAAAACAAAATAGCATTTATGATAAATTTATTTATTTTATTTTTAATGTAGGAAGGTACTAATATAGAACCTATTTATTTAAACCACCGGGGATCCAAGAGCTGGCAGCTACCTTGGCCAAAGAATTAGTTTTTCTATTCAAAGGGGCAATGCTGCCAGCACCTTGAATACTATACCGCGCTGCGGTTGATATCAATGAGGTTTTAGGTTCATATTAGTTTTAATTTTAGAAATAATGATTACCTATTTAATATTTCCTACATTTTATAACTTTCATTTAACTCTTTTATGTGTCTTCCTAATCAAATTATAAATAAATAGATAAAATAATTATAAAGGTACTTAATAGATACTTTACAAAATACTGTAAATACAAATTGGATAATTCTAAGCGATCAGACTATGCTGTCGACATTTAGTACATAATAATAATTCAATGGCTGTCAATTGCATTTTCATTTCTCATTGTCTCCGGAATTCTGGAAGCATTGTATACCATAGACACTGTTTATTTTTATTATATCCCCGTCCGAAAGAAGCTGTTCGTTTTGACCGAGCGATTTCATTATAGAGCCATCTGGATCCTGTGGAAAAACAACAATAATAAGGATTCGATATCGCAGTTCGATATATTTAATTTTCCTAATTTTCTTTTATTAACCTTCCATCTCAAGTTGGCCGCCCTCGACCGTTACAAAATGACGTCATATCATACCGTACCGTTGACAAGAAAATAATAGTTATTTTTTTACTGTAATCACAACTATGACGAAAGTTTTTTTCTCTTGCAATGCTTTCCATGGCAATGACACCTTGAAAGTCTAATTTTTAATTTTTTCCGATTCAAAAATTCATTAATTAAAGTAATTAATAGTCTGCGCTATGCAAAACTTTTCCTTTTCTACTCATCGTAGAAGACGAAAAATAAATAACTAATTTAAACCAAGAAAAGGTTAAAATTATTTTGCTGTAATCCGCCAACAGAAAAAAATCTGTATGGTTAAATATACAGTTACAAGCTAAGCACCGCGCATAACTGCACGTTGTAGCTTGTAACTGTATGTTTGACCATACAGATTTTTTCTGTTGGCGGATAATACCAAAATAATTTTAACCTTTTCTTTCATGAACTTCCGCAAAGTAACGCTCGATTCTGTCCAATAACTAATTCATTCAAAACATTAAAAACAAATCTTTGAAAAAAATTTGATAGTGACAATCGCGAGCGGTACGTTGCTATCTGTACTAAGCGGGTCTGACTTGAGGTATGGTGAGGGGAAGCGCGGGACGAGGTAGCGGCCAACTTGCAGTGTAGTAGTAACTATCTCTGGCCATACTGATAAACTACCTGATCCTTGTAAGTGGCGACAGTGGATATGCCAGATCTCCCCACCCTCCTCCAGAACTGCCACGCGGGGTGAGTCGCGCTCTTGTAGTCGTAGGGGAGGTCGAGGGTAGCGTCGGGTCGGATCTTCTCGAAGTGGTGGAGTTTATCTGAAAAATGGAATAATTCAGTTTTTAAAAGGACATTTATTTAATACCCGCGATTTCGACCGCGTGGATTTAGTTTTTAAAATCCCGCGGGAATTCTTTGATTTTCCGGGATAAAAAGTAGCCTATGTCACTCTCCACATCGTCAACTATACCCATGCAAAAAGTCACGTCGATCCGTAACTCTGTTGCAGCGTTATTGAAGTACAAACCAACAAACAAACACACTTTCGCATTTATAATATTAGTAAGGATTCTATGTTTTTTTTACTAGCTGTCCCGACAAACGTCCTTTCAATATAGTTTGTGATCGTTTAAAATGGCGCCCTCTAGAATTAATTTTGCATAATATTCACCATCATGGCGGTGTGACGATGATGGTGATGATGATGATGGCCCTGGTGATGATGATGATGGCGTGACTATAATGGCGTTGGTCATGATGGCGTGACGATGGTGATGGTGATGATGATAAAGATGGGGATGGTGATGATGATGGGGCGGTGAACTGGTGATGGTGATGGGGTGGTGAACTGGTCATGATGATGGTGGTCGTTGTGGTGATGAACTGGTGAGGATGATGATAATAGTGGTGAACTGATGGAGATGGTAAATTGGTGATGATGATGGTGGTTGTGGTGAACTGGTGATGTTGATGATGATGGTGATGACGGTGGTGATGATGATGATGGTGGTGGTGAACCGATGATGATGATACGAACCTGGTCGTATATGCCGGTTGTGCACCCTCACGTGCCGGTCGCGGTCGTGGCGGGACAGCTCGAAGTAGAACCCGAGCATCGCCATCACCATCATGGCGGCGTGCTGGCGGTGCTGCCCGCCCTCGAACAGCTCTATAGAGCCGAAGCTCTGAAATACATAATATACCTAGGTATAGCGCGTTTCAAATGAAAATAGAAGAAAGAAAGAAAGAAGCGTTTATTTAATGCATTGTTTTGTGCCACACATCACCCAATAGGTATACCTAGATTAGGTTGTCCCGGCGCCTCCACCACTTGAGCATTAAAGACAAAAGGCGTCAAGCAGAAGAAGCGCCGGAACAACTAAGTCACGTGTGGCACAACCCGGAAAAAAGGTCCCAACTCAGCAAAATGCTGTATGCTTTGTACATTCACAAGAGCATACAGCGCAGATTTACAGCCAGGACCCTGATCTGTCAAACACCCATTTTATATTTCTGTCCTGCTCATATGAGGTTTACACTGAGCGAGATAGACACAGAAAATGGCGTCTCTCATTCCTATTGACATTTGAATCATGCACTGATCCCTATAGTTAATCTATGACCAATCCTGAATTTGCTGACTTTTTTATATTTCTGTCCTGCTCATATGAGGTTTACACTGAGCGAGATAGACACAGAAAATGGCGTCTCTCATTCCTATTGACATTTGAATCATGCACTGATCCCTATAGTTAATCTATGACCAATCCTGAATTTGCTGACTTTGTACAAATGACAGCATATTTATGGATTAATTTGAAGCGCCACTTTTGACGTATTTAAGTTTCTCTGGAACTAATATTGCAAATGGCGCACCGACCTCCGTAATTAATAAATATACATTTAAAAAAAATGTACCTACTTTTATAAAATTACAGGTAGTAAAATAGCTAATTTTTCTAACGTTTATATTTAAACAGGGAAAAAATCAGAACTCTGACGAAAGTAGGTACCCTCATGGATATTAATTAATCTTTGAAGGACAGTAGGTAGGTACCTATATTTTTTATACATCCATGAGATAGAACGTAAAGGGAACCTATTAAAAAAATAATTGTGTGTCTATTAAATACGTTGATCTTCCTTCACGTGATGATTCCATTATGTATTTACAAAAATGTTGACGATCTTTCTAGAAATAGAAAATTTTACGATGAACTGAACTTTCTTTACCATGGTTTCACCTGACCACCATTCAACAAAATTGTGCCAATTTTTTCTGGAATTTTCGAGAAATTTCCACAATAGAGTAAGCCAGGGGTAAGGTTAATGCTTTAAGTGCATTACTACCTGCCCCCATGCAATACTTAGCCCCTTTTTTGTAATAATATAATACAAGGGGTATTATATTATTACATTCCCCTTCTTTACTTCAAAAAATATTTAGGTATGTAAGTACCTACGTGATTTGCATGAAAAAAAAAATGCTTTTGGTTTCTTAGTAAATCAATCGTAAGTACAAACAACAATTTATTTAACAACGCATTTTAGTGACAATAGATTTTGGGTTAGCAATATTAAAACACGTTAGTTACCTAGGACTTAGAATTTTATTAATTAAAAATCAAAACAAATTATTTACTATAAAGTACAACAATTTGTACGCCACATAAGTAAACAATAATGAGAGGTAGTAATGGCAAGTAAATACAATAATTGGTATTAAAAAAAGCACCTAAATAACACAAAAATTCAATATGTAAGTTATTAGTGTGCCATCATTTGGATCACTTCTACAATTAATATCAAAATCGTTCAACAATGAATCATTTAACTTGAGATGTTTCTTAAAACATTTTTTATTACTCAGTAGGTCTTAATAGGAACCGCTGAACTTCTCGTTTTAGGTGTTGTTTAATCCCAGACATCTTTCATCAAAATCAATCAATCTAATCTTGATTTAACATCAATGGTCACACAATCGCGTTGCCAATTTAGCAGCTGCAAACTGGAATCATAATTTATATTCAATGTACTTAAAACACCAATTAATCAATTAATTGTGGTATAAATAATTTCTAAGACAATCTTAGCAATAAAATAAAAAGCACATAAAAAACAAAAAACTATAGGTTGGTTGAAACTGGAATGTTTGAATGGAACGAAGTTGTGAATTAATCATGGGCGTTTCACACAAAAAATGCTTAGCCGAAAAGGACACTTTCACAGTTTTAATTCAATAAGAGTGGTACGAAATCGAAGAAACAAGTTTGGAATTCACGGCAAGGTACGTATGATCATAATACTTTTAAACGACTTACCCATAAGAATGGAGGATGAAAACAATCCAAAAATCCTTTAAAAACCTCTAAAATAGGTTCAATCGGTTAAAGGTCATCTATAACTTCCTCGATCGTGGGTTGTCCAAGTACGTCGTTAGGGCTGATGCCACTTTTCTGTCTCTTGATCCTGTGCGTGGCGTGGTCAATTTTCCTGATGTTGGAAGACCAGCTCCGCAGTAATTCCGTCATTTTCCTTTCATATTCCTCCCTCAAACAATCAGGGTTGTCTTCCAACCAAGCGATCGCTGCCTTGCACTCCCCAATCATATCTGCGCATTCCACCCCACTCAACCCTTCCAAATTTTCGACAACCGATTGTTTCACATTGTAAATATACGTCTCCAATTGGTTCCTGACTTCCAAGCGCAGTTTGTTCTCGCTGTCTTCCTCTCTAAACTTCTCGGCATTAGAAATCATTTTGCTTATATCCTGCTGAGACATTCTGAGAACATTGTCTATGGTGATACTTTTACAGTTTCCCGTGCTTTTATCTTTAGCGGAGGCGGTAAGAATGCCGTTTGTGTCGATGTCAAATATCACATCAATTTTGGCAACGCCTCGAGGAACCGGTGGAATGTTTTGGAGTTCGAAAACGCCCAACAAACGGTTGTCCTTAGTCAAGCTGCGTTCACCCTCGAACACTTCGATGGTCATGCTGCTCTGGTAGTCTTCTAGAGTGGTAATTTCTTTAATGCAACGACAAGGAATCGGGGTGTTGCGTTCTATGACTTTGAACATTATCCCTCTAGCGGTTTCTAGGCCTAGTGACAATGGCACCACATCGACTAGCAACAGATCCTTGATTTTGTTACTCCTCTCTCCGGACAATATAGCCGCTTGTATGGCTGCGCCGCAAGCGATGGCCTCGTCTGGATTGATAGGGCTGATAATATTCTTCCTGCCAAAGTATTCGCTGAGCATTTTCCTGATCTTTGGTATTCTCGTGCTGCCGCCCACTAAGATTACGTCGTGTATATCGCTCTTTGTCATACATGCATCCATCAATGCTTGGTCAACAAACTTGAGCGTGTCTTGGAATAAATCCGAGCAGAGTTGCTCGAACAACGCGCGCGAAACACGTCCGGTGTAATCTTTGGTATCCTTCAAGGTCTCGACTTGTACCACCGCTTCCGTGGCGGATGTGAGACCTCGCTTCGCTTTCTCGGCGGCGAACTTGAGCCTTCTCAACGATCGGGCGCTTTTCACTTCCTTGCCGTGCCGTTTTTTGAAATCCTCAAGGAAGTATGCGACTATCCGATTGTCGAAATCCTCGCCGCCCAATCTCGAACTACCCGCTGTCGCCTTAACTTCGTATACGCAACCTTCGCCGATGCTCAAGACCGATACATCGAAAGTACCTCCGCCAAGATCGTAGACCAACACGTTCCGTTCACCTTTCAAGTTCTTGCTTAAGCCGTACGCGAGCGCAGCGGCCGTCGGTTCATTGATGATCCGTATGATTTCCAAACCTGCGATGTTTCCTGCTAGCCTGGTAGCCTGACGCTGCGAGTCACTGAAATACGCGGGCACTGTGACCACAGCCTTATCGACCTTACACCCCAAATACTCCTCGGCCAACTCCTTCATCCTGAAAAGTATCATAGCGCTTATTTCTTCGGGAGCAAAAAACCTTTTTTGGCTTTTGTAATGAACAATAATTTTTGGCTTACCGTTGTCGTTGGTCACAGAAAATGGGAAATGACGCAGGTCCATTTGCAAGCCTACGTCGTCAAAAGCCCGCCCGATCAAACGTTTCGCGCCAAAAATCGTGTTGGTAGCATTGACAGATGCTTGATTCTTCGCGGGGTCGCCGATCAAACGTTCCCGTGGCGTGAAGGCCACGTAGGAAGGTGTTATTCGATTCCCGTGCTCGTTTGGTATCACTTCCACACAATTGTTACGCCACACAGCCACACAAGAACACACAGTACCTAAATCGATACCTATCGCCACCATTTCGTATTAAAGTAACACTAAAACCTCACTAAAGTCCACGTGTTTAAAATTTGGTGCGATTGAAACCGTCGCGCGCTTTTATATGAACCCCCGCCAGCCAATAGCGATCTTTCTAGATCGTGACGGTAACCAATCAGCGATCAGAGTCCATAGACGTTTCTGGAAAAGTGTTGCTATGTCGTGATGTTTAATTTTGCCCATTCCTTTCAAAATTGTATATTTCGTGTTATTTAATTGAATTGTTAGTATGAAAAATTCAAGCTAGTAAAAATAAATCCAATTTGATATCGGATTGCCATCTTTTATTAGAGTAACATGGAGTTTTATGAAGTTATAAAATGAAATTATAAAATGAATACCTAAATGAATTTTAAGTATAGTTTTGTTTTGTAAATGTAAATATCTGACTTCTGAGTGCGGCCCAGAAAATTTGTACACATTGCAAACTACTCCTCATTTTTACTCTCATGTATTTATTTTTACGATTGCTCACCGCTGTGCCTAATGATATATATTATTTAAGTTTATAATATGTTACTGATAAGTTCTCATTAAGTGAAATTTGTAAGTTTATTTTTATAATCAAATTCTTTAACCACAAATATATTTTTGAAGTTAATTACAAAAGATCAATCGTACTCCCTCGATAATGTAATCAATATAATCACTTCTATATTCGAATACCAAAAAGGTAGCTAAATCGTCAGAAAACATTTATAAATTATTAAGTAACTATAAAATAATATTTAATCAATGAAAAAGTTTATTGTTTTCGTAATCTTAACGAGTTTAACTTAATGTAGACAATGATACATAATAAATATATTAACGTCTAATATATTATAACCGCATTCCTGAGGTCACAAGCTAATGTAATCAACATAGAACACTAATTTATTTTCATACATCCACACCAAACGATATCAAAATCACCCCATAAAACGGGAAAATCTTAACTACATGGCAACCCGAACTAGAAATAAGGACATGCGTCACAAATAATGACAATCAGCCATTTCTTTTTAACCAAGGCAATAAAAATATGTCCATCTCTTTCTAGAACCAGGTACCTTGCTTTATATTCATCGACCCACTTTACAAGTTTACTCTCAAACGTTAATATTATGAATGATAAATTGCAAACATAAAACGTAAGTCACGTGATTTCTGTTCTAAATAGTTGAGTTGTTGTTGTTTACATAGAATTGATGAAGAATTTGTTAATCAATAAAAAAGTAATTATTTATATGTTTTGAAGTAGGTATATAGGCTCTATACAAATTCGAAAGCAGTTTGTAAAAGTTTATTTGAATAAAAAATTATTCTATTGTATTTTCTATATAAAAGTTGTCATTTTTCGAGTTCAGTACCTACTACTTAGGTACTTAGTACAGTACCTACTTAGGTAGTTAGGTAGATACTCGCAAAAAAATGGTAAGTAGATGATGCCCGCGACTTTGTCCATTGTGGATTAAGGCCCAAGACACGGGTCTGCCCGCGAAATTCAAATTTAATTTGGTTTTTCGCAATTTGTAAACTAATACGACAAAGTAGGCTTATGGTATTCAAATTGCGCCAATGGCAGTATCATGTTCACAGGTTTATATACTAATCTTTACGTGAAAATATCCAGTTTAAGAATTGAATGAGTTTGACGTGAGCTACTCACAAATTAGTCATTATTTTGATTTATTTCTGCTATTTGCTATTTGAATACCATAAGCCTACTTTGTCGTATTCGTTTATAAATGGCGAAAAACCAAATTAAATTTGAATTTCGCGGGCAGCTCCGTGTCTTGGGCCTTAAGGTTTTTAAATGAACGGAACGCTTTCCGCGGGTATTCGAAAACATAGTAGCCTGTGTTATTCCAGACTATAATCCACACACACGCATGCATGCACGCACGTACGCACACACACACACACACACGCACACACTCATATGAGAATATGATGAAGAAATATATACCTGTCTCCCTCCCACTCGCCCAGTGACGTAATCCGCGCTGGCGTCTAAGACAAGATAGTCTTCATATCGCTGTCCCTGTCTCTCCGAGATTTCCTCAAGGCGAACACAGGTCTTTTCTTTCAGTATCGCGTTGACTTCCGCGAGGCGTTCACGTAGCGATTGTAAATCATCTACATCAGAATTTTATTATAAAATGCAATTGACCCTGAAAGCGCAGTGGCAGACACTTCTCGAGGTAGAGCGACGGCATCAGAAGAGTCGCAGGTAGTCGCTGGATACAGACGGCTCAAGACTGATACATGTGGAAGTCTATACCAATGTCTATACATGGGACCCTCTTATTAACCGATAGGCGTCCATTACTGAGCAACAGTCTCTTTGCATGACTTCCACAAGCCTCAATATTACGCACCTGTATCCAGCAGCTTCTTGCGATGAATATGGCAGTGGCAGAGTATTTATTTATTTATTTATTTATTAGGTATACTAACAATATACATATTATACATTCAAAAACAAACATACAAAAACATTGCAACATTGACTGCAACTATTTAAATTCAACCCATACCCCTAATGTTAGCAAATTGTTGAAATAGGGGTAGTAAAAGTTTTAATATATTGAAGGTAGTTTGATAAAACTAGTAGTAGGTAGTTTGACTTTGTTGACGACGTAGGCGCCCGACTGACGCCGACTTGGACGGTATAAATACGGCAGGTTTGACGTTACAAATTCAGTCTCTTCCAGAGACTCATGCGGCTGTTGGATGCTCCCGCGTCTAGGTCGTTGTATTTGATTGTGGGATTGTGATAGCAATCACGCCCTATCAAAATCAAAAAATCAAAATCAAAATTTATTTATTTCATGTAGACCAACTTGTAGCTCTTATACGTCATAAATCTATTCTGCTGAGAAGAGCCGGCAAGAAACTCAGCAGTTGCTCTTTTAAAAAAATAAGCGATTTAGCGTTCCGGCACGATGGCGTGTAGAAACCGATTAGGGGTATGGGTTGAATTTACACTGCTATACCCCTTCCAAGTTAGCCCGCTACCATCTTAGACTGCATCGTCACTTACCATCAGGTGAGATCGCAGTCAAGGGCTATCTTGTCATCGAATAAAAAAAAGGCCCTATAGGGTTATGGCTTAAGGACGGCAGATGTTAGAGGACTTACAAGTCGAGTCCTGGGTAATTATATATCGAACTACCCCCTCCGGCCATATCCGGTCCGCGTAGAACTCTTTATTCCCCTTGGTTAGTCCCACAGTCTCCGGCACTCCAGGTCTTTGTCTGCCTCTTTTCACTTTGGGCCTCTTCTTTTGTGGTCTAAACGAAATAATCTATATATGTATATAAAATTCAAAGTCCTGACTGACTGACTGACTGAGAAATCAACGCACAGCCTAAACTACTGAAGTTAGAAACTTGAAATTTTTACAGTTGGTTCCTTTTATGACGTAGGCGCACACTAAGAAAGGATTATTGGAAATTCCACCCCTAAGGGGTTTAAATAGGGGATGGAAGTTTATATGAAACTCCGTCATTTTTCAAGCTGTTTCCATCAATGTTGGTATTTGAGGTTTCAGTTAAAAATAAAAAAGTACGTGTGTCACCCCAAAATCTAATTCCACGCGGACGAAGTCGCGGGGGCAAAAGCTAGTAGACAAATAATGACAGAAGGGCTGGCTCATTTTTTGCGCAACGGATCGGCCTGGCTGTCCAGCGCGAAAATTTCTCAATTTCAATTTCTTTATTGCGAATTTGGGTACAGATGTTATAAATAAAAATAGATGGTTAAACATGCAACATTAAAAACCAAGAGAATATAATCACTTCATTTTAATTAAAAATTAGCTTAATAATTACAATTTGAATGTCTGTCAAAAGTTCATAATTAAAGTTTTTCCATAAGGTAATCACAGCAGTATGTTTTATCTATCAAATTTTTTTTAGCTTTTTAAAAAAAGCGGTATTTCCTGTGTTTCTATAATATGTCTAGGCAAATGGTTATATAAAAGGGGTCCAGTGCAGAAGAAACTCTTAGAGAAATGTGCACATCGACTGGGTGGCGGACGCGGTTCAATTACATGCCTTTTGCTGTTACGATTTTGAAATAAATGCAAGTTAATTTTGACAAAAATGACAGTTTCATATATGCATACAATGCCGCCCGTATTCTTGGCACCATTCCACGTCGCATGATTTGTATAGTAATTAGATTAGTTTAGCTATAACTTTTAGCTAAACCTAAACTAAAACTAAAACGACTACCTACCAAATCGTATAAAACTTTACCTGTCATCTCTATCCCTATTTCTCTCCCTTTCTCCTTTATCTCTTCTTTCTTCCCTGTATCTACTTTGCTGGTTACGGATTTCAAGTTCTCGGGAATGTTTTCTTTTAGTTGTTCTTCTCCGTTTGCCTCTTTCTGAAGACGTCGATGACGCATCACTCTTTTCTTCTCTATTATTCTCTCTATTACTGGAATATCAAAAAAATAATTAGTTCTTCAGAAATAATAATAACAACCTCAATATCCCAACGGTTAAAGGTGCGGACTGAAAAACTGAAAGATCGCAGGTTCGAACCCCACCCGTTGCACTATTGTCGTACCCACTCCTAGCACAAGCTTTCCGCTTATTTGGAGGGGATAGGAGGATATTAGTTAACTTCAGCTCGGCTAATATTATTTTTAACAAAAAAAAATTGAGATAAGCGCTTTGCTTCCTAATTCCTAATACGCACTGCAAAAATTTGGAATGCCCCGCTTCCGTTTTTCTAACTAACTATAATGTGGGTGTCTTTAAATCTTCTAGGCAAGCGCACACCATCTTAGGCTGCTTCACTTACCATCAGGTGAAAAAAAAATAGAGTAATAGTAATAATATCACACAATTCATATTTTACACACACATAATTTTTTTACCTAAATTCTGTATCATCTCGATAACTTCTTCTCGCCGGAGCAAAGTCGACTTTTTTCTCACTAAACACCCTTGTGGCCATTCGTAGCGTATCTTTACTATCATTTACATTAACTTCTTTAACCGTTCCATCTATTTTAACTGCATTTCCTATCACTTCGTCTGTTTTAGTTACTAGACTTTCGCTTGTAACCTTAGGTATATTATCTGAAATTATTATTGTGTCACCTTCTCTTTTTTTTCTAATACTAGTAGCATTCATAGATTCCATAGAATTCTGTACAATAATTACAAAACTCTCGTTTGCTTTTGTCTTAACATCAGTAGAATCTATAGAATAAGATGTATTAGGCCCTATTTCTCTCCTTAAATTCTTAACTGTTACAGATTTTTCAGTATTACCACTGTCTTTATTTTCAATCGCAACATTATATAAATCTGACTTATTTAATATATTAGTTTCTCTTTTTCTTCTAGATGAATCTGAATCTTTAGCAAAATCAGCAGTAATTTTAGATTTAACGTTTGTTTTTACTTTATTAGGTGTGTTATCTGCGAAATTAAATGTATTTAACTCTCTTTTCCTCCTTGTAGTATTAGAAGCTGTTACTTGAGTCTCATTAGCAGCTCTAAGCCACCTATCATACTGAAGTTTTTTACCCCTCCCTTCGTGTTTAGTGGACTGTCTTATGAAAGGTCTATGCTTAGTAGAATAGTGAATCGCACCAGATTTAGTTGATCTGTAACTTTTTGTGCATCTATTATTTGAGCCCCATCCGCATTTTGACCTTTGAAATAGTTCTATAGAATTCGTCGTATCACAAAACACAGTCAAATTTGTTTCTGCGTTACTTACAACAGATTTTACATGATTTAGGACTGCTTCTATGATCTTTGTTAAATCATTAGATTCATTGCTGTTATAGTTAGATGTATCATGTTGGATATCAGAGATATTATTTGTATTATTATCCGATTTTCGGGTGTTTGAGTTTGTAATGTTGCAAACTTTAACTCTCACATTTTCTAATGCGGATGCAGTTATTTTGTGTATTTGTTCAATCAAATCTTGTACTTCATTGTCAATATTAAGTTCTTTTATGCTGTCTATGATTTGGTCGGTAAGATTTTTCTCTGGTGGTGGAGTTATATCTCGGTTTATTCTCAAATTTTGCACTTTATCAATATCGATTCCGGTTTCACGTTTCCTTCTAACGCTTGGATACTTTTTACAGATATCGATTTTGGCTTGACGATCTCTCATTTGACATTCCGGTCCATAAATAATTTCTATTTTCCTGACATCCATTTTTGATAATCCAACTCTAGATTGCTGAGTTTGTTGATTCTGAAAATTATGGTCAAATGTTGCTTTTTGATTTTGTCGTGTATGTATATAGAATAGTTCCTATAGAAGAGTTCCCTCGATTTCTCCAGGATCCCATCATCAGATACTGACCTGATGACAATGGTGGTTCCATTGGTCCCAATTGTTCCCCGATTACTCGAAGACGCCTGGACTGATTTGGAAAATTCTTTTTTATTTGAAAGGGTTTATCTACTTTCCGAGTGGTCCCATTGTCATCAGGTCAGGATCTGGTGATGGAATCCTGGAGACATCGAGGGAACTCTTCTATAGGCACAATTGATATACTTTGTAGTGGCGTTTACAGTCGGTTTTGTAAAAGGAATTTTCACGTTTATTTCGGTAAGAACTGCGTTGTAAGACTTGCCTTTTTGTGCATGTATAATCTGAGTACCTTCAAGAAAAGAGTGAATAGGCATTTTCTAGGCAAGCGCGCTCCAACCTAGACCTCATCAATGCTCTTCATCATTGATTGTCGTCAAGTGCAAGCCTATCTTAAATAAAAATAAATAAAAAAAATGTTATGTTTCTGATGGGATTGATATTCTACCTTGAATATAAAGCTCCTGTGGCCGTTCTTGCTGTACTCTCGCTCCCCGAAGTGCATCACGCTGTTGACGTCATAGGGTAAGTTCCTCAGCTCCAAGGGTAAGATCCTTTCCTTCGTGAAGAATGGAATGTAACCTTTGCAACAGAAAGTACAAAAACTGTTACCAACCTCGACGATGATGCTAACTCGCTAACCAACGTTATAACAATATACTCTGCTGTTCTGTCTGTATCTAGCTTAGGTGGATTAAAGGTGGTTAATATAGCACTTAGTTAATATATTACAGCATGCTATCTTTCCATAGCACACAGCAAGTGCTACATACGTAGACGCGGTGGTGCTACGACGCTATAACTAGTGGTTCGCCCCGAACTGAGACCTCGCGATATCCCATAATTCCCAAAAGTTTTAATTATATATTGTAATAATTAACTTTTCACATTAGACGCAATAAAAAAAATAATAGTTGACACAAAACTGTTTTACTGACACAGCGCCATCTATTAGCATTATTGTGAAGCTATTAGCATTTAAAATTAAATAATTTCGTTTCTTTATAACATTTATCTAATTTTAGTATTTGTTGTTCAAGTACAGGATAAAACTGAATTTTCAACCAAGTTTCACGTTCTAATATTCAGTAATTCAGAAGTTATAGGGCTCTGACAGACATTTGGACGTACACACTTCTCTGTCTAGTACAGACAAGCGCCCTAGTTGACTCAGAGAACTCGCTTCGCTCGTTCAAATATCACGCGCTGTAGGCGGTGTAGCACACTGCGCGTAGCAGCGGCGCTGAGGCGGCCGGCAGTCGGGCACTGTTGCCAGTTACCGCGTGCGCGCTATGCTTAGCTAGTTAGCGGGTTCGATTCCCGGCGGGGGCGATTTGGGAATTTACAATTTCTTAATTGTCTCCAGTGTGGTCTGGTGGGAGGCTTTGGCCGTGGCTAGTTACCACCCTACCGTCAAAGACGTGCCGCCAAGCGATTTAGCGTTCCGGCACGATGGCGTGTAGAAACCGATTAGTGGTACGAGTTGAATGTATTACACTGCGATACTCTTTCCAAGTTAGTCCGCTGCATCGTCACTTACCATCAGGTGAGATCGATATATATAAACAAAAATAATAGTAAATAAATAATCATAACAATAGGTAGTTAGATAAGATAAGATAAGATAAGCCTTTATTGACAATTATAATTATAATTTTACATGTTTTAAACTTATATCTAATATATTTACAGTTACAATTTTAATTTTATTTTTTAATTTTATTTTATAAAGACACCAGTAATTAATTGTCTTGCTTTCTAGCATAGGCCTCCCCCAGGCTTTTCCATGCTTCTCGTTCATGGGTTTTCCGCTTCCACAGTATTCCTGCTGTTGCCCTCAAATCGTCTTCCCACCTTCGGAATGGTCTACCCCTTCTTCTCTTTCCCTCTTTTGGATACCATTCTGTAACATTTTTGGCCCAATTTTGCCTCTTGTTTCTTATAAGATGTCCAGCCCACTTCCATTTTAGTTTTTTAATGGTATAGGTTACATCTGTGATTTTCGTTTTTTGCCTAATGCATTTAAGATGTATCTTATCTTGTTTTTAAAAACAAGAACAATAGGTAGTTATGTACACATAATTATCTACAATTACAATAAAATTGTACTTATTATTATCAATTAATCTCTTTCAAAGATGTACAAAGTCAAATTAGATAGCGCGCGCTATCTTAAGAAAATAAAGACCTTACTTAATAATATGTATCTATCAATTATTATTTATCATACAGGTCTGCACACCTTGCACTCAATTATCACTTGCAAGACCTTACTAATATTAGAAATACGAAAGTGCGTTTTTTTTTTTTTATTCGATGACAAGATAGCCCTTGACTGCGATCTCACCTGATGGTAAGTGACGATGCAGTCTAAGATGGTAGCGGGCTAACTTGGAAGGGGTATAGCAGTGTAAATTCAACCCATACCCCTTTTCGGTTTCTACACGCCATCGTGCCGGAACGCTAAATCGCTTGGCGGCACGTCTTTGACGGTAGGGTGGTAACTAGCCACGGCCAAAGCCTCCCACCAGACCAGACCAGAGACAATTTAGAAATTATAAATTCCCAAACTGCCCCCGCCGGGAATCGAACCCGAGACCTCCCCGTTATAAGACTACAGCGCTCACCACTGCGCCAGGGAGGTCGTGAGGTTTGCTTGTTGGTTTGTCCTACAATCACGCAGTAGATAAAGGAGTAGTAGCCACAGTCCAGAAATGGGAAAACTCATCTCTTAAAATATTAAAACCTACCTAGAGCGGCCTCCACTTGCCCCTTTTAGCGGCCCGTGACTGACCTGATTGTATTATTATATTGTATTGTATCGTATTATTTAATCAATTACATACTCATCTAAATCTACGGGCAATATTTTATTCGATTAGGGTGCGATTGCTATCGCAATCCCTCAATCAAATACAACGGCGGCAGTTCACTCTCTGGCAGAGACTGAACTCTTGATACGTGCTAATAGCTAAGCATTAATAGTGCAATCAGACAGTCAATCACATTTTTCTTTTATATATTTGGATTTT
This sequence comes from Hipparchia semele, assembly GCA_933228805.2. Lineage (NCBI taxonomy): Eukaryota > Metazoa > Arthropoda > Insecta > Lepidoptera > Nymphalidae > Hipparchia > Hipparchia semele. Next base: position 2,918,259 of record OW121735.1, on the reverse strand, counting down.
ATTTCATTTTAGAAGGAAAACTTACAGCTAATTAGAAAAAGTAAATAGTAAATCCACAGATTTATACTCTCTAAATCTGTGAGTAAATCGATAAGAACAAAAGAAAATGAACCTAATAAATAGCAAGTTTTCATAGATAGAATTTAAAACTACTTATAAAAAAAAAAATACAGAGAAAAGCAGTAAAGAAAAAGGAAAAAAATAAATAATAAGGAAAAAAAGAGCGAAAAAATATGTATCTTGATTTATTATAACAAGTTTTTGTTTTAACATTACATTTTATTTATCCAATGTGATTATAAAACATTTTATAACAGTTTTACTATGGCACCAACTTATATGGGGTCCCTTCAATTCATGGGACGTTAAAACGACGGTTATCTTTTTGAATAGACTAGTTTCTTTTGTCTACCTGAACTGTACCTGTCGTGGTATTACATAGTTAGTGACTTTCTCAATGACACAGTTGCATGGAATCAATCGGCTTGGCATTCAGCTACCCACAAGATAGTGTAGTAAGTTAATATATTGTAATATTATGTAGCTGTACATTAATATTGTAATATTTTGTTATGAAAAGAGCAACTGCTGAGTCTCTTGCCGGCTCTTCTCAGCTTGCGAACCGGTGGTAGATTCATGACGTGTCATAAGAGCTACAAGTTGGCCTACATGAAATAAATAATTTTGAATTTGAACGGATAAGTTGGTGGCATTTAGCACATTGCACTCACAACATAACCTTATGTAAATGGCATAGAGACAGAATAGGTACAGCCGTTGGTTCATCAGGTGGCATGCCTGCGGATCCAGCGATGTCCAGATGCGTGTATTTAATATTCTTATCTTCCAAACCCCCCACTTTAATCAAGAACCCAGCTGCCAGCTGATGGTTGCGGTATTTAGTATCGCAACAGACTTGGACTAAATCATCTCCTTTACATTTCCCGTTATTAACCGCGAGATCTTCAGCTCTTACAGTTGACACTTCGAAACCTTCAGCAATTCTTGAACCGCTGAACTGCAGTTTCCCAGAATGATTGGTTGCTTTCGCACTATGGTTATCCATTGCTGCTGTATAATTCCCGTAACAAGCTCTAGCATGACCTGTCAACGTTGCAATTGTATAGATATGTGGATTCAACTCTTTCCCAGCTACTTCAGAGAGTTTAAAAACTGAATCTGCCATAGCGAATCTCCCCTCTGCATCAGTATTTGTAACTCTTACTAGCTTCCCACTCCTGGAAATCAGCAGTTCATCAGCAACATACGATTCTTCTCCTACAGAATTTCTCGTTAGACACAAAACACCGATGACTTTTAGATGCGGTGGTTTCAATATTGCGCAGGCTTTTAGGAAACCTGCCACAGCTGCTGCGCCACTTTTATCTCTGGACATTCCTGCCATTTTGCCAGAAATCTTGATATCAGCACCGCCAGTGTCGTAAGTCACACCTTTGCCTACTAAAAGCAGTGTCTCAGTCACTCTATTAGGGTTAGAACTGTTATACTCTATTTCAACGACTCTAGCTTTGTGTCTCTCCACTCTGTTAGATGCTCTAGACACAGCAGCCAATAGAGGATAATTCTCAGCAATAAACTCTTCATCATCAATAACATTGACGGATATATTGCTCTCACCAGCGAAGGAGTTCTTCACAAACTCGACTATTTTAGCAGGTGCCATCCTTTCAGGGTCACCCCCGGCTATGTCTCGTGCGAAGGTTCTCGATCTTTCCAAAGCTATCGCGTTTCTAACGATTTTCTCGAACGCTTCTTTATGTTTTTCTTCCGCGTGTAATCCTATCCTGATAAAGTTCTTTATATCCTGTCGTTCCCTTACTTGTAACGCGACGTAAAACGCTTCTAGTCCGCCGAGAATGCATACCAGTTGTCCATCAGGGAAGTCCACTATGTTCTCAACTATTAACAGTGGCTTTTTCATCCCCGCATCTAGAGCTCTTAACATACCTTTCTTTGCCGCTTCCTTAACCACTGTCACATCGTGGTATGGTGTTATTTGTCCAGTCGGAGACAGCACCAGTCGCCCACCAGAAACATAGTCACAATTCCAAACAGTAGGGACTTTATGTATATGTTTATCTACCAACGAGATCTTGTCTATGAAACTGCTGATATGTCTCGGCTGGCGTATGTTCATTTCTTGCGGATACAAAATAAGTATGACTCCATCGTAATCGGTCGATTGTAGGCTTGTTTCTATGAATATATTTTCGTATAACTTAAAGTCTTGAGCCATGTTGTATCGGCCAGGTTTGATAAGCAACTGAGAACCACGTAAAGTCGATCGAACATTCAACTCTTGATAATGGTTTAAGAGCTCGTGGGATAATTGGAATATATGCTTGATAATGTTGAAAGAATGTACATAGAACTTTTTCTATTCCTCTCCTACGGCAGCTCAATGTTTCGTGCCACGAATAACTCTCAAGACAAGGATGCATATAAACTTTCAAGTACGCCGTAGCAGGGCACACCACAATACTTGTATTTAAGCACAAACACATCTCTCGTAAAAGCAAAAACCAGACTTTGCCATCTTGACCGCACTGAGTTCTTGAGATTTTTTAAATCAATTTTTTTAATAAAGCCTTTAAAAGACTATAAAAGAAGATTAATATAAAAGTACCTACTTTTAAAAATATAGTTTTTATCCCGAAAAATAAGAGAGTTCCCGCGAAAATTAACCTTTCATAGTGCTTTAGCCATACACACTTCATCGACGCTTTTCAAGCACCTAGTCCAAATTGTTTTTTTTTTAATATTTTTAGCGAGCAAACGAGCTGGCGGGTCACCTGATGTTAAGTGATTACCGCCGCCCATGAAAATTTGAAGCACCTGAGGCACCACCAATGCGTTGCCGGCTTTTTAGGAGTTTGTTGGTCTGCCCCTTGAATAACCCCATGTTGTAGTTTAGTGGGAACACCGTCGCAGGCAGTTGGTTCCACAGTTTCAAAGTACGTGGAAAAAAAGATCTGGCACAACGGATGGTCGAAGTGCCCCAGGCACCCAGGGGCCCAAGTCTGCTATTGCAATTGTAGTTCAATTGTCTATCAATGACATCCCAATTGCTACTTTTAGCAATTTTGGTAGTCTACTAATTCAATGGCGTCACAATTGTTTTCCGATGGTTTGCCACTGACACATCTAGCTTTGAATCTAGCTTAAATAAACGTTTTTAATATGTAGTTTTTTTTGAAACTCATTTCGGCAAACGCTTTTTAAGCTAATGGCAATACCGAGGTATCATAATTTACAATCCAATTATAAGAAATCGAACGACCATTGTGAATTTAGTAGACTACGAAATTTTGGACCAATGATAATTGAATTGTAATTGTATTGCGGTTCAACGACAATGACATGTAAAATAGCAGACTTGGGGCCCAGGTGGTGAGGGTGAAATTGTGTTCGGTGGCGAGCGGTGCGGTTGTAGAAGAAAGAAAAAATTGGTTGTAAAAAGAAGGTTGCAGAAATTTACCGCGCGCTCTCCGGTCATAATATCTAGAGAATTAATTACATATTGTTTAAACTGTAATTTTATAAGCGTATCAGCTATTTGTTTTGTTATCTGATTAAGAAGGTGTTGATATGCCATGTTCGAGATATCGATTTAAAAACCAAGGAGACAAAATGGTAGCATTTTGAATGCAATTTATATTTTACTAGCTGTAACCCGCGGCTTCGCTCACGTTAGGTTCGATTTTTTAACCCCCTATTTAACCCTCTTGGGGTTGAAATTTTCCAAAATCCTTTCTTAGCGGATGTCTACGTCCTAACAGCTACCTGTATACCAAATTTCAGCTCGATCGGTCCAGTGGTTAGAGCTGTGCGTTGATAGATCAGCCATTCAGTCAGTCAATCAGTCAGTCACCTTTGCCTTTTATATATTTAGACTAGCTCTTGCTCGCGACTTTGCTCACGTTAAGTCTTTTCAACCCCCTATTTTACCCCCTTAGGGGTTGGATTTTCTGAAAACCTTTATGAGCAGATGCCTACGTCATAAAAGCTATATGTATGCCAAATTTCAGCCCGATCCGTCCAGTGGTTTGAGCTGTACGTTGATAGATCAGTCAGTCAGTCAATCAGTCACCTTTTCCTTTTATATATTTAGAAGGAGAAGAAGAGAAGAAGATAAATTTAGGTATCTATTTATTTTCTAGACTAGTTGATGTCCGCGGCTTCATGCGGGAACTCTTTAATTTTCCGGGATAAAAAGTAGCCTATGTCACTCTCCCTGTCCTCAACTATACCCATGCAAAAAAATACGTCAACTCTTTTCTTTGTTGCGGCGTTATTGAAGGACAAACTAACAAACAAACACACTTTCGCATTTATAATATTAAGTAACAATTAGTTAGTAAGAATGTAAATAGTTGAGACGTCAGACGTATTTTAAACTGTGCGTCGATTCTCTGAAAATGATTGCATCAATGTAACGATCGCAATGGCGTCTGATTGGCTGAATTTATGGCGTTCTTGCTGCGTCAATGCATTTTAACCAATAGCGGGAGGGTACCAGCCAATCAGATCATTGCGACCGTTACACTGATGCAATAATTTTTAGAGAATCGACGATACTTAATCGAGTTTAATGAACCCTTTATCTCTTTACTTAAATAAACTGTATTTATTTCGAACGTTCATCACTTTTATTGTTATTTGCTTGAATGTTTTTACTATCAATAGGTTCTGCAAATAAGGCCTAATTACGTATTCGTTCATTGAATCATATTGTGCAATTTTTGACTTAAAAAATAATAATAAGGAATGTAATGATTATATTAATGACTAGCCTATGTCACCCGGAATAAGCTAAGAATTCTAACGTTACCTCATTTATCAAAATCGGTTCAGGCGTATATAAGTTATGGTGGAATGTAGGCTACGTCTGGTAGTCGCCATATTGAATTATGATTTCTGTCAAATATAATAATTAGGCATATTAATGACTAGCCTATGTCACCCGGAATAAGCTAAGAATCCTAACGTTACCTCATTTATCAAAATCGGTTAAGGCGTATAGAAGTTATGGTGAAATAAACATCTGGTAGTCGCCATATTGAATTATGATTTCTGTCATGTCTGTAGTGAAACTCACCAGACAAATCGATTCACGGAAGAATCATCAAAATTGTCCAACGCGTTTGGTCTCTACAGCGCCAAAAACATACATACATAGACTGATAAACACATTATCCCTCTTTGCATCGCGCACGCGGATAAATACAAATAGGTTGTGACAGGCGAAGCAATGGCTGGATTGATGGATGGATGCGTCGTGCTCGTGAACGGGTGCCACCAACGGGAAGGGGTCTGCTTTTGTCTGCCCGTATTAACATGAATTGAATTGTTTTGCATTTTTGAAACTTCATTGTGGAAACACTGTATACATAGCATAGTTTTGTTACCTATTGTAAAAAATTTTTTTTTTAAAAGAGCAACAACCGAGTTTATTGCTGGCTCTTCTCGACAGGAAGGGCATTCCGAACCAGTGGTAGATTCATCGACGATTCAAAAGCACTTGTAAAAATGTTTATTTGAATAAAAAAATTATTCTATTCATGTTTTTTTTTAATTAAATTATTAATCATACTTAAGTGTTTTTTTAAACACAGTTCCACACTCCTTACATCTGAATAGGCTGTATGATCATGGATCTTCGCCTGCCCCGAACAGGGTCGAATGAAGAACAATAACAACACATCTCCTCAAGGTCTAATAGTACCTGTCAACTTGAAAAAAAGAGTATGTGAATTCACTTACCCTGTTCAATGTTCTCGAACTGTACATCGATGTATAGATCTCGTATCGCTCTGTTATGCTCGAACGGGAATCCCAAAGCCTTCATGACCATCATCTCCATGTGAGGACTGCGCAGGCAGGAGTAGCCGAGAGTTATTCTCTAAAAGATAAAAGATAATAGATAATTTGTTACGCGCGCGATCTTACGTGAAGGACAGAGATGTCGCCACGAGTACGGTGTGACGTCACGCGGCGCGGGGAGCGGATATACGGCGCCAGCGAGACTAGAATCATCATGGCGTCTGTCTGCGCGTGTTGATGTAAAGTTGGAAATGTGAACTACCCTAAAAATGTAGTTGTGTTGCGTTGTAACTCTAAGTGATGTGAATTTATAACTGGACAAGTTCATTATTAAACGTGATTGTAAACATATCCAGAGTCTGATTTTCACAAATTCTTTTTACAAAACCGACTTCAAACGCCACTATAAAGTATATCAATTCTATAAAATTTGAAGAGTTCCCTCGATTTCTTCAGGATCCCATTATCAGAGCCTGTACTGATGACAATGGGACCACCTGTGAAGTATACCCTTTCAGACAAAAAAAGATTTTTCCAAATTGGTCCAGGCGTCTTCGAGTAATCGGGGAACATACATAAAAAATTAAAAAAAAAAAAAAAGATTCCGACGCATTGAGAACCTCCTCCTTATTTTGAAGTCGATTAAAAATAGGATTGAAGGGGATTGATGCTCATTTTGCTCGCGTGGTTGTATTTTTTGGTCTTACTCAGTTTAGCTACAATTATGTGGTCTGCAATCTAAAGTTAAGGATTAGGATCCTAAATAGTACCAAAAAAAATTAAGTTTCCCGGGAGTTAGTTGGGAAGTTGGTAGCGTACATCCCAGTGCCTCGGAGAGCACGTAAAACTTACCTAAACCTAGTCAATTTACCAGGTTTCACTTTGAAACACGGCTGCCTTGGTTGTGTTGGATCAAATCTGTTCGTGTTACACTGGATTAAGACAGGTTTTAGATCAGTGTGTGCGTTGTATAATAATTTATTTATTCAACAAGTGATAAATACGTAAGCTTTATTATACCAAAACGCAGAAAATCAAAACATTAGATAAGACCTAAGATCGGTTCAGTTGGGCCCTATCAGGTCAAATTATGATAGGTCGGACCGGATTAGGTCGAGTTGGGTCTGATTGAACCAAATCTGCCCCCCGATTCAGACCCTTTCGATAACTTATTTATCGATCGATTCGGTTTGTTACCGTACGATAACATATATTTTCAATTCGTAAATGCTCTTGTAATCGAATGTATCTTGTCGATGTCGATAACGTAGTCGATACCGAATCGTATCCTCAAACCGAACGCTCTGAATCACACGGCAAAAAATTTTCGATACGAGATCGATATCTAACCGTATCGTCCGGTATGTTATCGAACAGGTCTGAATCGCCCTGAGGTCAGCTTTGAAAGTACTTTTCAGTTGATGAAATAAAGGAAATTACATGGGGTTCCTCCTTGGCGTGACCCTCCATGTCAACGACGCAGTGTCGGACCCCGCGGGGGTTCTCCAGCACCAGCACGTGCTGGTTGGCGCGAGGCTCCACCATCACCGGCCTGAACTGGAGACAGGTCTTGAATGCGAAGAGCGACAGAGTCGACAGGATCGCTAGCGATTGTTCTTTGTCTAGCAAAAAAAGAATATGAAAATTGAAAATATATTTTTACTAACCACAAGCTAGATTTAAAAAAAAATGACTTCAATATCGACGGGTGAAAGGCTAATTGATCTAAGCGACATTTTGCAAAACAAGCAGGAAGACTGATCAAAGTTTTTTTTTTTTTTTTGGAAAAAAATCATAAAAAAGACGTGTGGCACTCGGGGACTGCCGCGGTAAAGCTATTGCATAGCAATTTTTTATCAACGCCATCTAGCCGTGAGAGGAGTCCCGTGTCAGGTTATTTTCGTTACGGAATTTCTGGATTCGGTCTCCACGCTGGCCCGCGATAGAAGCTATGCAATAGCTTAAAAAAAACTATTTTGTAGTCTTTTATTTTTTTTTTCTTTATTTGTTTAGAGGCTTTTATACCTCAGCACATTTTATTTATTTAATACAGTAAAAAGACTATCCAATAGTTGTTTCTTTATCATTTTTTTCCAAAAAAAAAAACTATGATCAGTCTTCCTGCAAGTTTTACAAAATGTCGCTTAGATCAATTAGCCTTTCACGTAAGCACCCATCGATATTATACCGAATAAAGAAAACTTGAAATGATGAGTAGGTGGTCACAGAGATTAGCCATCTGCGCGGGAGATATTATAGTGCATACGTGTGTGCGCAAACACAGGTGCATTCTCTATTCCCTCACTCTCATAGTCTGATGAGACGGAAAATCCGACACGACCGGAGAGAGATCAGGCGCAGGACCAACGGCTTTACGTGTTCTCCGAGGCACGGGGGTGACTCACCGCCAACTTCCTAACTCCGGGCTAGTACTGTATTTCTTAACAGAAAAATCCAAGACATTTTTTGAATGACCCGGGAATCAAACTCGGGACCTCGTCATCCGCAGTCGAACTTGTTACTACTATTTATTATATTAGGTAACTATTTCCTACGCACTAGTATTTTTATTTTTATTATTTATTATGTTAACAATTTGCTACATATAGTACTATTTGTCGTGACTAACAGTCATCCGAAACCTTTGGATCCACGGAAGACCAGCGCTATGCCTGTGCTTTTCCCACAGGGATAGCATATGCTGAGTGGAGTCCATTTTGGGACCACACATATTTATTTATTTTTTGTTTAACATAAGCAACGTTCCGAAGATACTGGCAGCGTTCCCCCTTTGGATAGCGAGACCAATTAATACTGTAGTCTTTGAGCGAGACTAATTCGTTGTCCGAGGTAGCTGCCAGCTCTTCGGTCACCTGTGACGTCGACTAATCTCTTTGATATTTCTTTAAAAAGTCTTATGGCGCTAGGACCCCACGGACCAAGGGTCTCGACACCGAATGGGACAAAATTTTTTGTTTTGTATCTCTTTCTGTTATTAACTGTGCCGTGTGTCTCAAATAAATGCTTTCTCTTTCTTTCTTCTTTTCTTTCTGACCACTAGAGTCTAGACCAACGAGGCCGTTGTGAGTAGGTGGGTACTATAAATAAATAGGTATAGGTACGCTTACCGAAATGTGTGGGGTTCACGTAAAACGGTACAGTCCCGTTTGGCCAGAACACGAAATTTTCTCTTTCAAACGAAGCTGAAAGTGAGTTTTTTTTTACGTAAAGTATTTAAATTAATTTAATCTAAGTATTTCAACACTAAAAAAGTTAAAAAACTGTAATAAGTAATATATTAATGATATTCTTAAAAATTTCTTCATAATCGATCCAGCCTTTTCGCGTGATGCGCTTATATTTCAATTTTTAGTTTAGTAAGTAAAAATCATCCTACCAATATTATAAATGCAAAACTTTGGATGAATATGGATGGATGGATGTTTGTTACTTAATCACGCCGCAACGACTGAACCGATTTGACTAAAATTTGGCACAGAGATAGATTTTAGTCTGGAAGACGTGCCGCAAAGTGATTTAGCGTTCCGGCACGATGGCGTATAGAAACATTAGGGGTTGGGATTAAATACTGCCATACCCCTTCCAGCTATCTTAGACTGCATCGTCACTTACCATCAGTTGAGATCGCAGTCAAGGACTAACTTGTCATCGAATAAAAAAAAAATAACACATAGGCTACTTTTTATCCAAGCGTACCTACGAAGTCGCGGGTATCAGCTAGTATCAGATAAAAATAAAACTTACAAGAAAAGTCAATAACCACTAAAAAAACTATTCCAACATTAATATAACTATTGAAAATCCCTGAAACTTTCGTCCAATAAATCGCCATTTTCGATTCAAATATGGCGAAATCTTAAACTTAACTGAAAATTTTTACGAGCTATTTTACGACTCGCGCGATGTATTAAATTTACTGTACCATGTAAAAAAGAGTAGTCAGATTAAATTTTACATTTTACATAGCTATGGATATATATAATGCATCCTGACTTTACACGGATAGCTCCTTCTAGATTCCTTAATGACAAAGTTGCTTGGAAGCAATCTGCTTTGCTTCAGCTGTCCACAGGATAGATAAGCTACATATTGTAACATTTTTTTGTTTTGAAAAGAGCAACTGCTGAGTTTCTTACCGGCTCTTCTCAGCAGAATCAGCATTCCGAACCGGTGGTAGATTCTCGACTTGTCATAAGAGCCACAAGTTGGCCTACATGAAATAAATAATTTTGAGTTTTTTTGAGCTTCTACGAGTTTACGGCGGTCATACATGGTATATTATTATAATGCACAAGTGTGTGCGCAAACACAGGTGCACTCTCTGTTCCCTCACTCTCATAGTCCGATGGAACGGAAATCCGACACGACCGGAGATAGATCAGGCGCAGGACCGACGACTTTACGTGCTCTCCGAGACACACTAACCCCGGAGAAATTTTTGACAGAAAAACTATACAAGTTTTGGGCTGACCCGGGAATCGAACCCGAGAGACTCGCCATCAGTAGTCGAACATGTTAACCACTAAACCTACGAGACAGTTAGACATTGAATAAAACAACAACATACAAACTAAAATACATATATTTTCCGCTTATAAATACAATAGTTATGTTGCAATTTTCCTATCTGGCAACCCGAGTAACTTCCTAACTTTATTGTCATAATTTTTCAACGTGACATCACTTTCACCATCGTTGAACAATGATGACACGGCATCCTTATATTCCGTTGCATTTGGTATCGTTGACACATCAAACGATTGATACTCTTCGTTGCTCAAAGACTTTTCTTCGTTATTACAAAACAAATGCCAATTGACAAGGTTTTTCTTTGACTGGTTTAAATCGAAATCGTAATATTCCATATCCGTTAAAGTCTTATCACCTTCCCAATCTTCAACGCTCCATGATTCGTGATAGCAAGCGGTTAGTAAATAATTAACGTAGTCCAGATTCTGTTGTCTGACCGGACAACGATCAGCTGTTATTGTGACTAAATCAGTCTCTTCGTTGTACCTATAAACAATATTCATACTAATTAACAATCCTATTATTTATTTATCCTATTATTATATCCTGTTAATATTATATTTAGGTAAATGCGAAAGTTTGTATACTATGTTTGTTACTCAATCACGTTGCAACGACTGAACCAATTTGGCTGAAATTTGGCACAGAGATAGATTATAGTCTGGAATAGCATATAGGTTACTTTTTATCCCGGAAAATTAAAAGTTACCGCGGGATTTTAAAAACTAACTCCACGCGGACGAAGTCGTGAGCATCAACTAATATGCCATATATAGATTTGATCACATTAAAACTTATACAAAACAGCAGTTTTTCGATCGAGTTTGACCTTAGAGGTTGTATATTTTGTATATTTATGTTTCTAATATCCTGAAATATACCTGGGCCAATTTTTATCCAGTTTTTGAATAAAATCAGTTATGTATAATGTATATAGATTTGTTGTTATACTATATAGGCAATAGACAGAAAACACCATACCTGTCACCAACCAATCTCAGGAATTTATCGCGAGCATGTTCATCAAGTTTTAAATCAGACAGTTTGATCCTCAATGTAACGATTCGTGACATTGGATTTCTTATCGTTGGACTTGCGTGACAGTAATCCGACGTTATAACTTCTAACGGATAGTGCTTTTCTATAGCTTCCTCAGAGTTGAGGAGCTTAGGCCATTCTGTGCAGTACTTCTTGATTGCCTCACATTGGGTTTTTATAATGGGTGGTGTTAGATGTAAGAAATTGGGTATTTTCATCAGTTCAGCATTAGCCTTTTTGCCTGGTGGGGCTTGCCCTTTGGGAACGTAGCCTTGTCTGATGGGTAGAGGAACGGATGAGGGGTGGAACGATCTAGGCCCGGGCCACACATTGCCCCAATTCTGTAATAAAGATAAAGAAGCTATAATTTAAAAAAAATTAAACCGACATCAATTATACTGAAATAAAGAATGACTGAAAAGGGAAAAGTGTCCGTATCTTGAAAACTACTGAACCGATTATGATGAAATCTTGACTGTTTCCTAAATTGAAATGTTGAAATAAATATATCTATATATATAAAAGAAAGTCGTGTTAGTTACACTATTTATAACGCCAGAACGGCTGAACCGATTTGGCTGAAAATTGGTGGGGAGGTAGCTTAGAACCAGGAGATGGACATAGGATATTTTTTATCCCGTATACTGTAAAAAAAAATCGGGTTTGTTCGAACACTTATAACTCTAAAACGGCTAGACCGATTTTCATGGTTTTTGGTTTGTTGTATTTGTCTCCATCCCGAATAGCAGAATAATTTTTAAAATATCGGAAAAAATTATGAAGTTTTAATTTCTCATACATTTTTTATTGATCGGGTTTTTTGATGGCAAGGGAAGTGACCTTTAACCCGGAAAAACAGTAACCTAAGTCACGCGGACGAAGTCGCGGGCAAAAGCTAGTAAGCAAATAAAAAAAATGATCACAATCCGATTCGATCGAGAAATGATGATTATTTTGACGAATTTCTACATTGAAAAAAGCTGTGATGGCTCAAAATACGGTCCAATAAACATTACAATGTAGCTAAAATCCGATGAGATACCTATAACATAAACGGCCTAAACTCGACTTCTAAGCATCTTTACCTGATCTGTGCGCATTTTCTCCGTCCTATCAGGCGGTACATCGGTCTTTCGAGCGACCCTCCTCTGAAATCGGTCCTTTTTCTTCAGAATATCCAAGACACGGAATTCTTCCTCGTCTTCACCTTGTTTGGTCGACTCCGCGGTGGTTGAAGCGAAACGCCATATTCTAGCGTTATAAATGCCGCCGGGCTTGTAACTTCTTATAAAAACACTCATTTTTTGGGACTAAACTAATCTTATTTACAATGTTAAAATACGGCCATTTTTAGGTTATGTTTTTTTTTTTTTGGTTGATACCACAGATCACAACTCCATTGTCAAAAGTCCACAGATTATGTAATTTGTTTTTTTGTGTTGTTTTAGGCGCTAGGTTGGAAATCTTATTTAAAAAGATCCTGCTACTTAAGGTAGGTAGGTAGTACCTATATACTTTATAATTCTTTATTAGAAACATAAAATATAAAATTAACTTAAAATATTTACAATACTAAAATATATTTAAAATTATATCTAAATTAAATTAATATTAAATTACTTCTAAAATTAAAACTAACCTAACTTGACAAAATATTAACCTAAAACTAAAAACCTTAAAAAATATATACTATAATAAATTAAAATAAATTATTAAAAGGAGTCCCTTTAGGCAACGTTCCGAAGATACTGGCAGCGTTCCCCCTTTGGATAGCGAGACTAATTCGTTGTCCGAGGTAGCTGCCAGCTCTTCGGTCACCTGTGACGTCGACTAATCTTTTTGATATTTCTTTAAAAAGTCTAAGCCTGGAAATACACGTCAGGTTTTTTCATCCGATAGTCTGATCCGGTAGCCTGATCAGGCTACCGGAAGGCATTGAAGCCATTACTTTGTATGAACAGTCAATACACGTCCGATCCGGTGGCCGGATCGGACGTCCGAGCCGGAAACGGGCGCGAGGCGTTTCCGATTTTACTGCCGGTCCGATTGTCTGAAGGCGCGGTCTACATACTTTTAGTATGAGACAAAATAGACATCCGGTTACTCCTTCCGATTTTGCCAGTCAGGGTTCCCAACTTAGGGCTTTTAGCCCCAAATTTAGGGCGGAATTTTGCTTATTGGGATTTTTTAGGGCCCAAAAAATCTAGCGCTGACACTGTGTGGATGCATCGTTGTGGTTCGAATAATGGGCGAAAATTATGAAAAAAAATAAAAAAAAAATAATAAAATAAAATAATTCATAATAATAAAATTATTTTTATTATGAATTATTTTGGATGTTTTAAATAGAAATGACTCTCAGTAAGTCTTGTCAAATTGATTGGATGAATCCAATAGCGACGTTTTTTCTTCTTTCTCTTTCCTCTCTTTAAAATTTCTGTGGTGGTGTCGTGTGGTGCGGAAAATGCAGTTTCAACAGAAATGGATCTTTTCTTAAATATTAGTAATATATCACGTCATGACAACCCGTATACATGGTGGCAAGCGAGGAAATTTGAATTTTTGTGTTTGATTAAGATTGCAGCAAAATATTTGTCGGCGCCAGGAAGTAGTTTATTCAGAGCGCCTTTTCTCTGAAGTTGGGATGGTCTACGAGAAAGAAAGAAGTAAACTACTTTCTAAAAATGCAGAAAAGTTAGTCTTTCCCCTTTCCCTTCTAAATTTTGATTATGAAAATAATTCAAATGCATAGAAATATTCTTAACTTGTTTAATACAGAAAATTATTAAATTATGTACCTGTTTTATGTACCAATGACTACTTAATAAATGATTATAAAAGAAATGAGAACCTTATACCCTTCTAAATTTTGATTACTACTATAATTCAAATACATAGAATCCTCCATTTTTCCAATTCAGAAGATGATTATGTACCTGTGTTATGCACCAATGAATACTTAAATGATTATAACAGAAATGAAAATATGAATAAGTATATACGTAATCAATCGATTTTAATTTTTCATTTTACCAATTATTTCTCTATGACAAAATATATTATTTAAGTATTCGCTATTCGGCCGAATAATATGTAGATATTCGGTATTCGGCCGAATATAATAAAAGCAGCCGAATAGGCCGAATACCGAATAGTAACCGAATATTCGTTGCAAGTCTACTTAACATGCATTGGATTGTTTTGCATTTTTGAAACTTTATTGTGGAAACACTGTATACATAGCATAGTTTTGTTACCTATTGTAAAAAAAAATTTTTTTGAAAAGAGCGACCGCCGAGTTTATTGCTGGCTCTTCTCGGCAGGAACGGCATTCCGAACCAGTGGTAGATTCATTGACGATTCAAAAGTACTTGTAAAAGTTTATTTGAATAAAAAATATTTCTATTTCTATTAACTCGTCATCCATCTTCTTTTCTTCTGCTTTGCTCCAAACGCAAGCACTCGGGATGATAGCTCGGGAACGACTGAGTTCAGAAAAAGCCTGACGGAAAAATCGGATGTGTATTGAGTAAATACGATCCGGTTGCCTGATCAGACAATCGGAAACAAAATCGGACGTCTATTGCCAGGCTAATGGCGCTAGGACCCCACGGACCAAGGGTCTCGACACCGAATGGGACAAAATCATATTCGGTGCCTAGACCCCTGTATTTGCATGCTTTCGTTTTTTCAGCCGCTTCACAAGCCGCACCAACTCTGTTGTTGGTTCCATGTAGATGGGAAGGGGCCAGCGTGTCTGAACAGGTTGCATCCCATACCAGCACCCGACCCATCTTCCATGGAATCAAACTCATACCGTCCGGTCTCTTGCCATCGTCTCTTGCAATGCCAGTCGGCTCAAGTAGACTTGGCACGTTGACGGTGGCAAGAGACCGGCGTATGATATCGTTAAGTGCGGCATGTCTCGAGAAGCGGCCTGCACTTTTTTGGCATGACAGTCCGTGATGTCCTAGCTTGTCGACATCACTGCCACAGGGACATTTATGCGGAGCGCAGACCGGAACCCCAAGGCGTAGACAGGTTACGATTCGGAGCGTGTCAGGCACAAGAAATGTTCCTGTATTGGTCGAAGGGTACGCGTGAAGCCAGTAGCCGGCCTCATGTGCACCCACGGCCAAAAGCCTAGCACGCGCCGAACCTGTACTACGGCTCAAAAGATCGTTATACGTCAATTTACATTTTATGTCGTCCCAGCTCCTCTGTGAATTTGGAGAAACTGGAAAATTTTGACCTGGGCATGCAATTAAGAAAGCGTTTCTAGCTTCTTCCAAGCCAGCAATCTCAAAGTTTGAAGGGGATGCCCTTAAAATTTTACTCATGAGATTTGCTGAACTATGGACGGAAGATAGGAAGGCTGGTAAAGCGACACTGGAAATTTTGCGAATCCCTAAACCACCATAACGGATGGGTAGGGATGCTTGGGACCAAGATTGCTCGTTCAGCTGCATATTAAGAATCGATTCTAAGCTAATTTTGATTAAGTCATCTACTTGTGTCAAAAGATCTGGGTGATTCCAAAAGGAGCAGCAACGGAGCACATACGTAAATTTTGGGACGAAAAGACAGAATTTTAAGATGCAAAGTGCATAATGTGGACTAATTTCAATGAGACGGTCAGCAGAATTTTGAAATTTAGTAATTGAATTATTAATATATTCAGAAATAGATTCATCAAAAATTGGAGAACCTAAAAGGTAAAGGGAATTACTGTTAACTATTTTAATATTTGGAGCCAAAATATTAAATTTTTGTTTTATGTCATTTAAATTTAAGTCGCAGTTATTTATAAAAAGTTCGCATTTGCTAAAATTAAGCTCCAAACCAATGGCTTCAAATTTAGTTTTGATTAAAAAAAGGTCCAAAAACACAGTATCCACATCACCTCCTAGGGTTCCATCGTCCAAATACCAAACGTTGAATTTAGAATTTAAATTTTTGATTATCGGATTTATAGCCAAACTAAAAATTGCAGGCCCAAGGGGATCCCCCTGTTGACAACCTACTTCCGAAGACAATTCATTAGAACGATATAACAATTTTGTTGGGTCAGCGTAACTGAGAAGAAGATAATTGTATATTTCCGGTATATGTTGTTTTATTTCTGTCAGCAGGGTATCCCTATTTACCGAATTAAATGCATTTTTGACATCAATTTTAAGCAACACGTCGGGCTGTCCGTAAGTTAGGAAAGAGCGTAGGGCATGGACGGCTGCCTCACACCCTCCTTTTACACCGAAGCCTAACTGTACGGGTTCAAATTCCGAAATTAATTTAGGTAAAATATGTCGAACAGCAATTTTGGAGGCCAGACGTCGTAGTGTTGATCCAACAGCAATTGGTCTCACCCCTCCGTCCTTTTTGGTGAGGGCAATGAGATTCGCGCCGAAAAGAACGGGAACAATTTCTGGATTGACATTACCGGAAAACATAAAGTTGATTAATTTAGTGATCGAATTTACAAGTTGCTCGCCTGCATCACCCACTGAATGCGATGTTAAGTCTTTCAAATGTTGCGGTGAGATTTCATCCAAACCTGCAGCCGAACCTGGTTTAAAAGATAAAATGGCATCCGTAACATCTTTGTTTTGAATTTGGAGGCAAGCTTGCCCTGCAGTTGGTGGGTCGAGAAAATATGGGTTTACAGGAGCTGGAGGATGTTTTGTCCGTAAGGCCTGAAGGGTGTCAGGGATATCTGGTGATAGCACGTCGTTGGAGAACAAAAGGCGAGCGGCACCTTTGAGATCTCCGTCACAGATTTTGTTTTCGATAAGTTTGTTGCGATTACGAGGGGCATCATGTTTGATTAGAGGTGCGGGAGAAGGCGAGGAGCTTACAGCACAGTTATTCTTAATCTTTTGTGTTAGGGATAAATTCGGTTCATCAGTTTTTATTAAATGCAGTGTGCTGTATGAAAATAAAAATAGGTTCTGCCAGTCTTGAGTACAATTGCTTATGTAACATTTCTGGATTAATTGTGATAAATGTGTAGCAACGGTTATTCGAGCTCCTCGTGGGATTCTTTTAACTATGGGTATACTATTTTTCAAATTGCTAAGATATGTGTGGAAAGGAGTTGGATCGTTGGCTACATAAGTAGACGCACTCGGAATAATTGGATGGTTGTCTAAAGGTGAACTGTTTTGGCTAATACATTTCCTGTGTGTTTTTGTAGTGTGTATGTTGAGGCCTTTCAAAGATTTGAAAGACTTATTGCACTGTGTACATATATGGGTCGCGTTCGACGTGCCATCACAAGATTGGGTCCCGGACGGCATTCTCCACAATTAAATATATTTACAAAAAAGAATAACTTAAAATAAATATAAAAAAACACAAACAAATAACTTAAAATGTACACTAAAAACATAATAAAGTCAAAGTCAAAATACGGAGTGATTGCATTCTCTTGGGTCAAAATATGACGGCTGCATTGGAGGAGACCCAGCAACGCATGTCGTCGCTAAGACAACCGATGACGGCCTTAGCAACCGCGTCCTGAGCCTGCTTGTCACTTCGATTGATATATTTATTTTCGAGAATTACGTGCTTAAAACTTGAAAAATCACTGTATTTTGTTCATTTTGAGGTGCGAACAGTGTTAGTGTAACCGTATAAATAAACAATATTATTAAATTGTTACTTTCAACTTCACTTTTAAAATAAAACCTAATGAGTACACGTACACACGTCTTATGCTTATATCAATGCTTTTTGTACCTATATTGTCAAGATTGTAAGTTGGAATCTCAAGATATAGGTAGGTACGATTCCCAACGATTTATTCCTAGCGAATAAAACTGGACGTTGCATTCATATTTTTTTTTTGACCTACTTGATTGACACTATTTTGGCGCTGTAAGCAGAAACGAGGCTCTCTGGAACTAATATTGCTAACAGCGCAGACTTCTATAATATTCATCTATTGATTCATAAGCTGTCACTTGTACCGCTCAGCCTTTCTCCCTTCTTGAAGGGGTGCAGTTAACCAAATCTAATCATGAAGATTTGCTCTGCTTCACTTCAGTTAACTGTGAATGCACCCTTAATCTATGGTTCCATAAAAGATCGTAAAAAAAAATCGTAAATCAACTTACGCAAGTTTTATTTACAGCTTTATTTTATAATACTATACTTACATAAAAAAAAACAACAAAATATATTTCTATAAAGTTTTTATTTCTTTCACTTTTTGGGCTCCGCAGCCACCTTGGGTGCTGCTGGCTTGGGAGTAGCAGCCTTCTTGGTCTTGTCCTTCTCCGCCTTCTGCTTCTTGGGTGGCGGGGGGGTCTTCTTGGTGACTGGCTTCTTGGGTTTCTTAGACAACGCCAGTTTGATAGACTTGCCCCTCTTCTCGCGTAGTTTTTCGGCCCTGACCGCTGGATCCGAGTCAGGTAGCTTAATCTGTAAAGATTTTTGGATGTTATTAGACGTCAAAAGGGGGGGTGAAATTTGTTTTTTTTTTTTTTTTGGGGATCAGAATGTGTCAACGTGATATAGCAATCATGGTTAAATCATAACCCAATGCTCTGTATAGAGAATTTCATCATTTAAAATTTTTGGTCACCTTTTTTTTTTTTTGGGTTGGGTAGACTTCGATGAGACTGTCACTATGTCAAATGGAATAGCTTGCACATGATATTCTATAGATATTCCTCCCAACCGAATCCAGCCACGGCGGCCAATCTCCACAGAGATTAGCCATCTGCGCGGGAGATATTATAGTGCACAAGTGTGCGCGCAAACACAAGTGCACCCTCTATTCCCTCACTCTCATAGTCCGATGGGACGGAAAATTCGACACGACCGGAAAGAAATCAGATACAGGACCGACGGCCTTACGTGCTCTCCGAGGCACGGGGGTGAGTCACCGCCAAGTTCCTAACTCCGGGCTAGTATCGAAAATTTGAGTTGCACCGTTAGTGCTTCAGAAAGATTATTCAATTTCCAACCATTTCGCATAGTTATCTCAAACCACCTATTTTGAAAATGTTCCACTAATGAATTTGACTTACGATATTGTGAAAATCATTGTGAAAATATATATATTTTTTTAATTTAGAAATTAAAATTTACTTCTTCTTTCTTACTAATCTACGCTAAAAGACACATTACTATTTCAATTAATTGACACGGGTGATACTTACTCCACGCTTCTCCGCCAGAGCAAGCGCCCTCACGTTCTTCTTCCTCTGTTGCTCGAGTATGGCTTTCCTCTTGAGCACGGCAGCATACGGGTTAAGGCGAAGCATCGCCTTGGAGTTGACCAACGGGTTGAGTTTGCGTGTCGCGCGAATCACTCTCTTACTGTGAAGGGAATAAGGCTTGTTTTAGTGTGACGTTTAATTTGGAGTTGCAAAGACTTGTGGGGGAGGGTAGATCAGTATGTGTCAACGTGATTTTTAGGTAATCATGGTGTTTTCATAACCCAATGCTCTGATAGAGTAATATCATCATATTCTGCTTCTCATTGCTGAAGGTTACGACCCCCTTTACATTAATCAAATAATGGTCGAGATAATAAAATAAAAAAAATACGCGTAGAATTGAGTGTCCTCTTTTTAGAAGTCGGTAAAAATAGTTGTTTTCACTTATATTTTTTTTTGACACAGCAGTGAGCACTGTGGTCTTATAATTGGGAGGTCTTGGGTTCGATTCCCGGTGGGGGCAATTTGGGAATTTAATATATAATTTCTGAATTGTTTCTGGTCTGATCTGGTGGGAGGGTTTGGCCAGAAGGGTGTTCAATAATAACTTTTTATTTATTTATTTGATGACAAGATAGCCCTTGACTGCGATCTCACTTGATGGTAATTGTCGATGCAGTCTAAGATGGTAGCGGGCTAACTTGGAACGGGTATGGCAGTGTAGATTCAACCCATACCCCGAATCGGTTTCTACACGTCATCGTGCTGCAACGCTAAATCGCTTGGCGGCACGTCTTTGACGGTAGGGTGGTAACTAGCCAAGGCCAAAGCCTCCCACCATAGAAAACGTTTCATTGAACTAAAGTGTTTCATGCAAGTAGGTCGGATTTCAACCATGTAAGGATGCCAACTTAGCAGTTCTGATTTGGTGGTATAAACTACAGGCTAATTGTAGAAGTAAAGACCACTCAAATATGGTTGAGCGAAGCAATGGCTGGATCATGCGTCATGCTCGTGAACGGGTGCCACCAACGGGAATGGGTCTGCTTTTGCCTGCCTGTCTTAACATGCATTGGATTGTTTTGCATTTTTGAAACTTTATTCTGGAAACACTGTATACATAGCATAGTTTTGTTATCCATTATAAAAATTTTTTTTTTAAAGAGCAACCGCCGAGTTTCTTGCTGGCTCTTCTCGGCAGGAACGGCATTCCGAACCAGTGGTAGATTCATTGACGATTCAAAAGTACTTGTAAAAGTTTATTTGAATAAAAAATATTTCTATTTCTATTACTTACTTGGGCTTTCTTAGACATTTCCTGATCTCCTCGGACCTGAGCAGCCTGGTCAAGTCAGTGTTAGCCATCTTGGGTTGGGGAAGGTTGAAGTTCTTCTTCTCCTTTGAGGGCGTCTTCCATGAACCAAATAAGGAATCTGAGGGTAGACAGAAATTTTATTATTTTCCTCAGGCAATATTTCCGTAGAGATGAACCATATACGCAAGTATCATACTGTGGCTGTTATAAAAAACTTAAGGGGTTACATTATACAAATTATAAAAGGCCTACCCTTAAGTTTTTATAAATCGTACTGGAGACTTTTTTCCATTTGATATCATCTGCCTACCCTGTTGTACATGCTGTGCACGCCACTGCCTTGAATATACCCATGCAAAAAATCACGTCGATCCGTAGCTCTGTTGCAGAGTTATTGAAGGACAAACCAACAAACATACACTTTCGCATTTATAATAGGAAGTAAGGATTTATTATTAAAAATTGAATGTAGTGTCGACACTGCACCCGTTCGCCCCAGAGATGGCAGCACTCGGAACACCTGTGCGACACACTGATATAGCACTATTCCGCAGTAACTCCACGCAATATTGACTCTTGTGTGGAGTGGACATTTAGTGCATGTAATTATTTGTTGCGATAGCGGCAACAGAAATACACATTCTCTGAAAACTTCAACTGTTTATACCTATTACGGATAATGAGATACAGCCCACTGATAGACAGACAGACTGATAGAGCAAAGGCTTAGTATCAAAATAATGTACTATAGTATTGTACACCTTAAAAAGGTCTACAAAAAACTCCGCGATGGTATATGTCTATCTCTTAGGGATAACCCACAATAACCATTTTTTATCTTTTATTTTTTTGAGCGCCAGTGAATCATCTGCAGAGCTTTATCCTGCATTTTCATTAGGGGACATTTCTGGCGCGACTCTGTCGCTCGACACGAAATTCACGTGTCCTGCGCCATGTCGCCCGACGTCGTCCGACGTCGCTTGGGATATTTACGGATCGCGCAACTAGTCGCAAGTCGACGGTCTGCGAGAGTCGACACGCGCGACCTTCGTGTCCCTCGACTGTCGCCGGACAGGCTTTGAGTAGTGAGAATGTGTGTCGCTTTGTGTTCCGAAAATGGCAGTATGGCACTGAACAACACTACTTCCTCGGGCGACACACTGATCACGACTGGCCAATGTGAACGAGTCATATGTCGCAGGACATTGTCCCACAACTTTTGCAGAGGGGTCGTTCTACTTTTCTACCGACAATGAAACGACGTTTTTCTGTTTTTTTTTTTTGTTTTTGAACTATCTATAATTGTGTTTTATGTGTGGGATTTAAAAAAAACTGCATCTGTGTTTTCATTAGTACTAATTAAAGTTTCCTTCCTAGCTAATATTGATTCTTTTTTAATATTGGTTTTTGAAAAAATAATGTGACAAAGTGGTCTTTTTCTGTAGAGACCACATTTCAGTTTACCACTCTGTCACGGCATTATACGGAAAACGAACGTATAAAAAATGCTGGTTAGAGAACATGAAAAATGACATAATATTAATAGATAAGAAAAATATGGACGTTTATTCGAACCGAATAAAAAACCGTTTATATTAATACTCCATCGAGATGCCATAATAAGAAGAAAGACAGACTATTGTCGGTAGAAAAGTAGAACGACCCAGAGACAACTACGTGAATGTCGACCGACAAGTATCTGCGACATGTCGCCTAGTGAAAACGCGGCTTAAGGCTCGCCTCAGCCAGGGTAGGGATAGACAACGTTGTATATAAAGACATTCTGTAGTATCTTTAGTATCAGCATTGTACCCGTGCGAGGCCGGGGCGGGTCGCTAGTATTCTTTAAAAAAAAAAACCCCGACCTTTTTGACGACCTCCCTGGCGCAGTGGTGAGCGCTGTGGTCTTATAACTGGGAGGTCTCGGGTTCGATTCCCGGCGGGGGCAATTTAAAATTTCCAAATTGTCTCTGGTCTAGTCTGGTGGGAGGCTTTTTCCGTGGCTAGTTACCACCCTACCGTCAAAAACGTGCCGCCAAGCGATTTAGCGTTCCGGCACGATGGCGTGTAGAAACCGATTAGGGGTATGGATTGAATTCACACTGCTATACACCTTCCAAGTTAGCCCGCTACCATCTTAGACTGCATCGTCACTTACCATCAGGTGAGATCGCAGTCAAGGGCTATCTTGTCATAGAATTAAAAAAAATAATAATAATAATATTAAGTAAGAATTAGTTAGTAAGGATGTAAATAGTTGAGACGTCATACGTATTTTAAACTGTGTCGATTCTCTGAAAATGGTTGCATCAGTGTAACGATCGCAATGGCCTCTGATTGGCTGAATTTATGGCGTTCTCGCTGCATCAATGCATTTTAACCAATAGTGGGAGGGTACCAGCCAATCAGATCATTGCGACCTTTCCACTGATACAATCATTTTTAGAGAATCGACGATACCTAATCGAGTTTAATGAACCCTTTATCTCCTTACTTAAATAAACTGTATTTATTTCGAACGTTCATCAGTTTTATTGTTATTTGTTTGAATGTTTTTACTATCAATAGGTACTGCAAATAAGACCTAATTACGTATTCGTTCATTAAATCATATTGTGCAATTTTTGACTTAAAAAATAATAATAAGGAATGTAATGATTATATTAATGACTAGCCTATATCACCCGGAATAAGCTAAGAATCCTAACGTTACCTCATTTATCAAAATCGGTTAAGGCGTATAGAAGTTATCGTGGAATATAGGTACGTCTAGTAGTCGCCATATTGAATTAATGACTTCTGTCAAATATAATGATTAGGCATATTAATGACTAGCCTATGTCACCCGGAATAAGCTAAGAATTCTAACGTTACCTCATTTATCAAAATCGGTTCAGGCGTATAGAAGTTATCGTGGAATATAGGTACGTCTAATAGTCGCCATATTGAATTATGATTTCTGTCAAATATAATGATTAGGCATATTAATGACTAGCCTATATGTCACCCGGAATAAGCTAAGAATTCTAACGTTACCTTATTTATCAAAATCGGTTCAGGCGTATAAATTATGGTGGAATATACATCTGGTAGTCGCCATATTGAATTATGATTTCTGTCATGTTTGTAGTGAAACTCGCCAGACAAATCGATTCACGGAAGAATCATCAAAATTGTCCAACGCGTTTGGTCTCTACAGCGCAAAAACATACATACATAGACTGATAAACACATTACCCTTCTTTGCGTCGCGCACGCGGATAAAAACAAATAGGTTGTGACAGGCGAAGCAATAGCCTGATTGATGGATGGATGCGTCATGCTCGTGAACGGGTGCCACTAACGGGAAGGGGTCTGCTTTTGCTGCCCGTATTAACATGAATTGAATTGTTTTGCATTTTTGAAACTTCATTGTGGAAACACTCTATACATAGCATAGTTTTGTTACCTATTGTAAAAATTTTTTTTTTTAAAAGAGCAACCACCGAGTTTATTGCTGGCTCTTCTCGACAGGAACGACATTCCGAACCAGTGGTAGATTCATCGACGATTCAAAAGCATTTGTAAAAGTTTATTTGAATAAAAAATTATTCTATTCATAAGTTTTTTTTTAATTAAATTATTAATTATACTTAAGTGTTTTTTTTAAACAGAACTCCACACTCCTTACATCTGAATAGGCTGTATGATCATGGATCATTGCCTGCCCCGAACAGGGTCGAATGAAGAACAATAACAACACACCTCCTCAAGATCTAATAGTACCTGTCAACTTTAAAAAAAGAGTATGTGAATTCACTTACCCTGTTCAATGTTCTCGAACTGTACATCGATGTATAGATCTCGTATCACTCTGTTATGCTCGAACGGGAAGCCCAAAGCCTTCATGATGATCATTTCCATGTGAGGACTGCGCAGGCAGGAGTAGCCGAGATTTATCCTCTAAAAGATAAAAGATAATAGATAATTAAGCTATTGCATAACTTCTATCGCGGGCCAGCGTGGAGACCAAATCCAGAAATTCCGTAACGAAAATAACCTGACACGGGACTCCTCTACGGTGAGCCGCTAGATGGCGTTGATAAAAAATGCTATGCAATAGCTTTACCGCGGCAGTCCCCGAGTGTCACACGTCTTTTTTTTTACAAAACCGACTTCAAAAGCCACTACAAAGTATATCAATTCTATAAAATTTGAAGAATTCCCTCGATTTCCCCAGGATCCCATTATCAGATCCTGACCTGATGGCAATGGGACCACCTGTGAAGTACTTATACCCTTTCAGACAAAAAAAGACTTTTCCAAATCGGTCCAGGCGTCTTCGAATAATCGGGGAACATACATAAAAAATTAAAAAAAAAAAGATTCCGACGCATTGAGAACCTTCTCCTTCTTTGGAAGTCGGTTAACAAGCATACGTACAACAATTACGTAACCTATATATTAGGGTGGAGTGAAAAAAAAAATTTTCGAATTTTTTTAGTCCTGTATTATCAATTGTTGACTCATGGCCGAAGATGTATAAATCCTAAATTTCAGACTTCTACGTCAATATCTTCAGGTGGCGCACTTCACTTGAAGTTTCGAAAATTAAATAAAAAAAGGGTTGCAAACATGAGGTAATAAAATATATTATAAACCTGTTTTTTTCATATTTTAATAATAAATATATTAAAGCAGGAAACATTAATGTAATAAAAGTATCATAATAAAGTTTTAAGTGTCACTATCAGGATTTTCTGGATTTTCTTTTTGATGAAAATATTGAGATTTTGTCTCAAAAATTGGTAAGTCTTGCCTACCTTTTATTTTGGCTCTTATGTAACCATCTCTTGCTTTTGACCCACAGACAGATGATGCAGCCTCTGTTACAAGCTTAACACATCGTTCCACTGCCTGAGTGTGGCAAGGAAACTTCTGAAAATACAGCAAATTTTCTCCTGACGAAATCATGTTTGTTATTTCTGTATCACTGTATTTCATCGTCATTGGGGGTTCAGTAATTTTTTCTTTTGACCAATCTATTAAATCAAAATAATGCGATGCTCCGATTTGAAGTTGAGGAATCTTAAACTCCCGTACTTTTTTTCCTTTGGCCTGTTTCCTTGCTTTTATTATTCTTTGAAGCGCTTGTTCCCTTACGTGTGAATCACTGTCTTGTAACATAGCCAGTAACAAATTTTCTGGGTGTATAAAAAATGAATTTCGTTGAATAGTTTTTAAGACGATATTCTTCAAGTCATCTCGTAAGTACAACGACCTTCTAACCATGTTAAAAACATGAATCGGACCATACTTACAGGAAGGCTTAGTCTTGATATCAAACCAGGTTGGTGCGTACACTTTCATAATGAAAATGACCAGTTCCTTGAGGTTAACTGATGGTTTCTCTGTTCCTACATATAAACGAAGAATTCTATTTGCAAAAGTCAACCATCGCGAGTGTGCTAGCTTTCCTGGATCTTTGCTAGCTAAATCAGGTGAGATTGTGCCTCGAGAAACAGCTAAACACATTTGATACAAATATTTTTGATCTGTACTTAACAAATCAGCATTCAGATCTGGCAATTCGGTGTTAATGGCCTCAAAAGCCACCACTTTATGGTCTAGGCACTTTTCAAGCCTTTTTCCAATGCTTCCGGAAAAACTATTAGGACCTGTTGTAGTACCATCAAGATTGGCGAACAGATGACGAAGTGGTAATTCATTTGCATGTAGTAAGCACACAAACCATTGTAAGGGCCTATTCAGATGTTTTTCCAATAAAACAATGACACCATTTTTATAGCCTGTATTCACAGCGGTGCCATCGCATCCAATTGCTACTAGAGATGTACGAAATTCAAAACTTTGATCGAGAAAATCAACTATATGATTTTTAATCGTAACTGCCTGCCCAGAATCAACTGAAAGATGTCCAATGTATTCAGAATCTGGCTCAGATATTAATGAAATATGCTCTTCAATAATAGTCTTCCGATGTGAGGTATTTTCAGACTTAATCATTATTAAAGTTTTGTCTTTACGGCCATCAAAATAAAGCGCGCGTATAGGTTTTTTGCCACCTTCACATTGCAATTCCTGTCGGACTTTTTGACGCTCTCGACGTAATTTACTTCGATCTATCACTTTTGATGAGTTGCCACTACTGATCAAATTTAAATCAAGCATTGCAGCATTGACGATAATTGCTGCAGATCGATCAGAAACCCCAGTCCTATCACAAGCTGTAGCTAGATTCGATAACTTGTCTCTCATTTGTTGCATTCCTTTTCGTTTTTTAAATCTTTGACAAGGACTTTGAATACGTAGCTCATGCTTATCAGTGTCTGATGTTTCAGT
Organism: Hipparchia semele; assembly: GCA_933228805.2. Lineage (NCBI taxonomy): Eukaryota > Metazoa > Arthropoda > Insecta > Lepidoptera > Nymphalidae > Hipparchia > Hipparchia semele. Next base: position 2,891,004 of record OW121735.1, on the reverse strand, counting down.
AGAGGAACTATTAGCAGAATATTCTACGATTGAAGAAGAAGTAGAAGTGCTTGGAATATTAGCTGTAGTTTTCAGAAATTCTTCGTACTGTCTTTTCCTGAGTTCTTTACGATTGATAGATTTTGTTATCACTTGATCCACAGATCCAATGTACATTTTACGATCTCCTCGTTGGTCTTTTAAAAAGTCTTCTTCTTCAATAGGTATTTTAACCACACATTTACATATTTCTCTTGTAGTACATTTACATAAAGCAATATCGAATAACTTCAAAGAATCTTTGTAAAACTCTTGCTTTTTCGGTTGACTGCGTAATTTCTTTATGTTTTTGTACTTATTATAATATGATATCAACCTGGCAAGAACTTGTTGATGACTGATGGTAGGAATCGATGATTTATTCCATAATTTCTCGATGTCAGTAGAAACTAATTCGCATATCTCCTGTATTGAAGGGTCTTTTCCATTATTCAACACAATCAAATCATTTCTTATCCATAAATAATATCTAATAACATCACAATAGGTCGGCAACATATTATCACTTAGTTTATTTGGTTCACCAAATATAGGGCAACGCAAATCTCTCCGAGTTTTAGGCATATTAATAGTTTTAGTTTGCCACAAAAACACTTATTATCGAGTTGATTTTAAGAAATTAGCTCAAAGTTTATGCCTTAATGCAACAAATTTAGATTGAATTTACGGTAAGTAATAATTTTAAAGGCAAGACAGGATTTTATAGAAAGCGATAATAACATTATATGGTCAAAACTGTATTAATATCACTTCTGTATTGAGGAGGAAAGTAAATAGTATAAATTGATATTTTTTGTAAATCTACCCTACGTGCGCCACCTGAAGATAAAGTCTCAGGTCCTTGATTTTTTACATGGATGATATGCTAATATAGGATCAACAATTGACGACACAGGAGAAAGGAAATTCGAAAAAAAATTTTTTTTTGCCGTTTTCGCTCCACCCTACTATATATCATTCAACATGTAGTAAGTACCTAAGCTTTATTATAACAAAACACAGAAAAAAACATTATATAAGACCTAAGAAAAAAAAAAACAGCACTAAAAGTTGCTACAAATTATAGTAGCAGGAAAAACTAGAAGAAAAAAAAAAAAAAAAAAAAAAAAGACCTAAGATCGGTTCAGTTGGGCTCTGTCAGTTCAGATTATGTTAGGTCGGACCGGATTGGGTCGAGTTGGGTCTGATTTAGCCAAATCAGGTCAGCTTCTTTTCAGTTGATGAAATAATTTCGAAAACCTCCCTGGCGCAGTGGTGAGCGCTATGGTCTTACAACTGGGAGGTGTCGGGTTCAAATCCCGGCGGGGGAAAAGGAATTTCTAAAATTTGTCTCTGGTCTGGTCTGGTGGGAGGCTTTGGTCGTATTTCCCACCCTACCGTCAAAGACGTGGCGCCAAGCGATTCAGCGTTGCGGCACGATGGCGTGTAGAAACAGATTAGGGTTAGGGGTTGAATGTACACTGGCATACCCCTTCCAAGTTAACCCACTACCATGATAGACTGCATCCTCGCTTACCATCAGGTGAGATCGCAGTTATCTAGTCACCAGAAAAAAAAAATTTACATGGGGTTCCTCCTTGGCGTGGCCCTCCATGTCCACGACGCAGTGTCGGACCCCGCGGGGGTTCTCCAGCACCAGCACGTGCTGGTTGGCGCGAGGCTCCACCATCACTGGCCTGAACTGGAGACAAGTCTTGAAAGCGAAGAGCGACAGAGTCGACAGGATCGCTAGCGATTGCTCTTTGTCTAATAAAAAAGAATCTATACTTATAATAAAACTGTAATGGGACGAATTCTGTACATTAAATATATTTTGAAAATTTTAATCGGAGGATGCTTTATTGTCGATACTGAGCGCAAAACGAAAAATTTTGAATTTTTTGTCTCTCTGTCTGTGCGCGCATCACGCAAAAACTACTGAATGGATTTGAATGTTTGGTATAGGTAAAGGTAGCTGATACTCCGGGTTAATACTTTTATCCTGATAAACAATAAGGTTTTTCTGGGATAGGGGATGAAATTTTGCTCCATAACTTCGTCAAATCTAAACCGAATTTGATAATTCTTTTTTTATTATAAATTGTGTACTATTAGAAATATTCTGTCCAATTTGGTGAAGATCTACTAAATATATATTATTATCGGAGATAGAGGACATAAATTCTCGCGGATAGCAAGCAAGTTGCAAGTCACTCTAAACTTTTTCCACGCGGACGAAGTCACGGGAATCAGCTAGTATGAAAATGTATTTTTATTAACCACAACCTAGGTAGATATAATTAAAAAAAATTAAACTGACTTCAATATTACACCGAATAAAAAAACCTGAAAATGATGAGTAGATGGGTAGGTACTATAAATAAGTAGGTAGGAATGCTTACCGAAATGTGCGGGATTCACGTAAAACGGGACAGTCCCGTTTGGCCAGAACACGAAATTTTCTCTTTCAAACGAAGCTGAAAGTTAATTTTTTTTTACGTAGGTAAAGTATTTAAATTAATTAGCGTTGGATTGGTGTACCTATAGGCATTTTTGCATTTTTGAAGCTTTATTGTGGAAGCACTGTATACATAGCATAGCTTTGTAAAAAAAAAATTTTTTTTTTTAAAAGAGCAACTGCTAAGTTTCTTGCCGGCTCTTCTCAGCAGAATCTGCATTCCGAACCGGTGGTAGATTTATGACGTGTCATAAGAGCTACAAGTTAGCCTACATGAAATAAATTAATTTTGAATTTGAATTACTTGAAGTATTTCGACACTAAAAAAGTTTAAAAAACTGTACCTAATAAGTAATGCAATAATAATATTCTCAAAAATTTCTTCATAATCGATCCAGCGTTTTCGCGTGATGCACTTACAATTCAATTTTTAGTTTAGTAAGTAAAAATCATCCTACTATCCTACTTATATTATAAATGCGAAAGTTTGGATGTATATGGGTAGATGTTTGTTACTCAATCACACCGCAACGACTGAACCGATTTGGTTGAAATTTGGCACAGAAATAGATTTTAGTCTGGAAGACGTGCCGCCAAGCGATGTAGCGTTCCAGCACGATGGCGATTGACGTTGGATTGAAAGCCTTCCAGCTATCTTAGACTGCATCGTCACTTACCATCAGGTGAGATCGCAGTCAAGGACTAACTTGTCATCGAATAAAAAAAAATAACACATAGGCTACTTTTTATCCACGCGTACCTACGAAGTCGCGGGTATCAGCTAGTATCAGATAAAAATACAACTTACAAGAAAAGTCAATAACAACTAAAAAAACTATTGCAACATTAATATAATTATTGAAAATCCCTGAAACATTCGTCCAATAAATCGCCATTTTCGATTCAAATATGGCGAAATCTTAAACTTAACTGAAAATTTTTACGAGCTATTTTACGACTCGCGCGATGTATTAAATTTACTGTACCATGTAAAAAAGAGTAGTCAGATTAAATTTTACATTTTACATAGTTATGGATATATATAATGCACCCTGGCTTCGCACGGATAGCTCCTTCTAGATTCCTGTTTGGAAGCAATCTGCTTTGCTTCAGCTGTCCACAAGATAGATAAGCTACATATTGTAACATTTTTTGTTATGAAAAGAGCAACTGCTGAATTTCTTGCCGGCTCTTCCCAGCAGAATCAGTATTCCGAACCGGTGGTAGGTTCTCGACTTGTCATAAGAGCCACAAGTTGGCCTACATGAAATATTTACCTATATATTTTTTGAGTTGTTTTTTTTGAGCTTCTACGAATTTACGGCGGTCATACGTGGGATATTATAGTGCACAAGTGTGTGCGCAAACTCAGGTGCACTCTCCGTTCCCTCACTCTCATAGTCCGATGGAACGGAAATCCGACACGACCGGACACTCATAGATCAGGCGCAGGACCGACGACTTTACGTGCTCTTCGAGGCACGGGGGTGACTCACCATCGACTTGCTAACTCCGGAGAAACACCACCGACTTGCTCAGAATTTCTTGACAGAAAAATCCTATACAAGTTTTGGGCTGACCCGGGAATCGAACCCGAGAAACTCGCCATCAGTAGTCGAACATGTTAACCACTAGACCTACGACACAGTTAGACATTGAATAAAACAACAACATACAAACTAAAATACATATATTTTCCACTTATAAATACAATTTATGTTACAATTTTCTTATCTGGCAACCCGAGTAACTTCCTAACTTTATTGTCATAATTTTTCAATGTGACATCACTTTCACCATCGTTGAACAACGATGACACCGCATCCTTATATTCCGTTGCATTTGGTATCGTTGACACATCAAACGATTGATACTCTTCGTTGCTCAAAGACTTTTCTTCGTTATTACAAAACAAATGCCAATTGACAAGGTTCTTCTTTGATTGGTTTAAATCGAAATCGTAATATTCCATGTCCGTTAAAGTCTTATCACCTTCCCAATCTTCAACGCTCCATGATTCGTGATAACAAGCGGTCAGTAAATAATTAACGTAGTCCAGATTCTGTTGTCTGACCGGACAACGATCAGCTGTTATTGTGACTAAATCAGTTTCTTCGTTGTACCTGTAAACAATGTTCATACTAATTAACAATAGCTTACAAATGCAAAAGTGTACCTATCATGTCACCGTTTCGCAGATCAACTGCCGAAACAATTTTAATAAAATTTGGTACAGTGATAACTTGAAACCTGGAGAAGTGCATAGAATAACTTTTGGCCTATGAAATCAAAGAGATACTACAGGCTTAAAACAACAATAATAATCTAAATTTAAACGATCAAATTGACAGGCATGCCAGCTATATGCCATATAATATGCCAGCTATATGCCATATAATATGTACTGTGTTGTGTATTTTGCATATTTGTTTCTAATATCCTTTAATTTACCTGGGCCAATTTCAGTCTGGTTTTTGAATAAAATTAGATTATTTGTATTAATTTTGAGGTTCTTAGATACACTAGTATACTATACTATATAGGCCACAAGAGGGTATGTAGTATTTTTAACCGACTTCCAAAAAGGAGGAGGTTATCAATTCGGCCGGTATCTTTTTTTTTTTCTATGTATGTCCACTGATTACTCCGAGGTTTCTGAACCGATTTACGCGATTTTTTTTTATGGCTAATTATGGCTTGTCTAAAAATTATTGCTATGGCATTTTTGCTCCATCAATGCATTTTAACCAGATTTTAACTAATAGCAAAACTAGTTAGAGGCGAGTGTTTCCCACAGCAGATTTAGATGCAGTTTATTGCATCACACAATAAAAAAATTGTATTTGTGTAAAAATAGACATAAAAAAAACAGCATACCTGTCACCAACCAATCTCAGGAATTTATCCCGAGCGTGTTTATCAAGTTTTAAATCAGACAGTTTGATCCTCAACGTAACGATTCGTGACATTGGATTTCTTATCGTTGGACTTGCGTGACAGTAATCCGACGTAATAACTTCTAACGGATAGTGCTTTTCTATAGCTTCCTCCGAGTTGAGGAGCTTGGGCCATTCGGTGCAGTACTTCTTGATTGCCTCACATTGGGTTTTTATAACGGGTGGTGTTAGGTGTAGGAAGTTGGGTATTTTCATAAGCTCAGCATTAGCCTTTTTGCCTGGCGGGGCTTGCCCTTTGGGAACATAGCCTTGTCTGATGGGTAGAGGAACCGATGACGGGTGGAACGATCTAGGCCCGGGCCATACATTGCCCCAATTCTGTAAAAAAGATAAAGAAGCTATAATTTAAAATAAATTAAACCGACTTCAATTATACTGAAATAAAGAATGACTGAAAAAGGAAGTGTCCGTATCTTGAAAACTACTGAACAGATTATGATGAAATCTTGAACGTTTCCTCAACTGAAATAAATATATAAGTAAACTAGCTTTCGCTCACAGCTTTGCTCACATTAAGTTCGATTTTTCAAACCCCTATTTTACCCCTTAGGGGTTGAATTTTCAAAAATCCTTCCTTAGTTTGCGCCTATGTCATAAAAGGAACCAAATGTCAAAATTTCAAGTTTCTAACTTCAGTAGTTTAGGCTGTGTGTATCTCAGTCTATCAGTCAGTCAGTCAGGACTTTGAATTTTATATATATAGATAAAAAAGAATGATCACAATCCGATTAATACTTTCCAAGAAATGCATAGACAAATAAACTCCTATAAAATTTTGTATAGCTTTTGGCCATGACTTTATCCACAATCCACATGTGGTTAGGTTTTTAAAATCCTCTAATGCTGAGATCTAGAGAGCATGCTCTGACTCATCTCAGACTCAAGATAGAGGTGAAAACGAGACACAAATATGCTCTGACATAAATCTGTCCCTTTCTAACTCTGTCTTGAGTATGAGCTGTCTATAGATTTCAGCCTAAGAACCATTAAGCGATGGTGTCAAAAGGTGCTAAGAATGGCGACCTCGCACCGGGAGGGGCAGCGTTGGTAAACCCCCACTAGATGGACGGAAGATCTCTGGCGAATCGCTGGCTCGGTGCAGGTGGCACAAGACCGTGTTATTTTGCGATCATTCCAACTTCCCAGAGACCTATGCCCAACAGTGGACGTCTACAGGCTGAAATGACGATGATTATTACGAAATTCTACATTGAAATATGCTGTGATGGCTCAAACACGGTCCAATAAACATTACAATGTCGCTAAAATCCGATGAGATACCTATAACATAAACGGCCTAAACTCGACTTCTAAGCATCTTTACCTGATCTGTGCGCATTTTCTCCGTCCTATCAGGCGGTACATCGGTCTTTCGAGCGACCCTCCTCTGAAATCGGTCCTTTTTCTTCAGAATATCCAAGACACGGAATTCTTCCCCGTCTTCACCTTGTTTGGTCGACTCCGCTGTGGTTGAAGCGAAACGCCATATTCTAGCATTATAAATGCCGCCGGGCTTGTAACTTCTTATAAAAACACTCATTTTTTGGGACTAAACTAATCTTATTTACAATGTTAAAATACGGCCATTTTTAGGTTATGTTTTTTTTTTTTTGGTTGATAGTTGATACCACAGATCACAACTCCATCAAAAGTCCACAGATTATGTAATTTGCTTTTTGTGTTGTTAAGGCACTATAGGTTGGAAAATCTTACCTCTACTATTTAAAAAGATCCTGCTACTTATAAGGTACCTACCTATATTGTCAAGATTGCAAGTTGGAATTTCAAGATAATATACCATTCGCAACGATTTATTCTTAGCGAATAAAACTAGACGTTGCAGTCATTTTTTTTTGGACCTACATGATTGACGCCATTTTGGCGCTGTAAGGAAACGAGGTTCTCTGGAACTAATAATATAACAATAGTTCCTCTATTGATTCATAGGCCAATTGAGCTGTCATTTGTGCTGCGACAGCCAAAAAGATTATAGCTAATCAGCCTTTCTCCATTTTTGAAGGATGAGATTACCCTAAAGTGCAGCAGACCCAAATCTAATCATGCAGATGAGGAAAATTTTTTCAGTTCTTATTGCTCTGCTTCACTTCAGTGTTAACTGTAAACGCACCGCTTAATCTTTGGTTCCATAAAAGATCATAAAAAAAAAATCAACTTACGTAAGTTTTATTTACAGCTTTATTTTATAATATTATACTTACATAAAAAAAAAACAACAAAATATATTTCTATAAAGTTTTTATTTCTTTCACTTTTTGGGCTCCGCAGCCGCCTTGGGTGCTGCTGGCTTGGGAGTAGCAGCCTTCTTGGTCTTGTCCTTCTCCGCCTTCTGCTTCTTGGGTGGAGGGGGGGTCTTCTTGGTGACTGGCTTCTTGGGTTTCTTAGACAACGCCAGTTTGATGGACTTGCCCCTCTTCTCGCGTAGTTTTTCGGCCCTGACCGCTGGATCAGAGTCAGGTAGCTTAATCTGTAAAGATTTTTGAACGTTATTAAACGTCAAAAAATAGGGGGGATGAAATTGATTGTTTTTTGGGGTATCAGAATGTGTCAACGTGATATAGCAATCATGGTTTAATCATAACCCAATGCTCTGTATAGAGAATTTCATCATTTAAAATTTTTGGTCACCTTTTTTTTTTTAAGTGTTTAAAAATACATAAGTGCAGAGTCAGTATAACAGTGCTTGTGTTACTTAACTAGGTCACAACAACATAGTGAACTTATAGTGAACACATAGTGAACTCATAGTGAACACATAGTGAACACATAGTGAACTCACAGTGAACTAGTTAGAATAAACTAAGGACAGTTATTGGACTGTAAATTAGATATAGAAATTAATAATAAGTAGAAGTTTAAGTTAAAGTAATATTACTTATTAGCCCACAGGCTAGATGGTAGGAAAAAAACCTTTTTTTTTTTGGGTTGGATAAACTTGGATGTCAATATGTCAAATGGAACAGCTTGCACATGATATTATATAGATGTTCCTCTCAACGGAATCCGGCCACAGCAGCCAATCTCCAGATATTAGCACAGGTGGAAAACTACAGAACAGATTTTAATGAAATTTGGTATAGTGATAGCTGACAGTCTAGGTCAACATATAGGATACTTTTTGTCCTGATAAACAACAAGGTTTACCAGGGATAGGGGACGAAAGTTTTTTATTTCATTTTGCTATATAACTTCGTCAAATCTAAACCGAATTTGATAATTCTTTTTTTATTACAAATTGTGTACTATTAGAAATATTCTGTCCAATTTTGGTGAAGATTTACTAAATATTATCGGAGATAGAGGACATAACTTCTCACGGATAGTAGCTAGTAACTCTAAACTTTTCCCATGCAGACGAATTCGCGGGAATTAGCTCTTTATTCTATGCTAAAAGAAACATTATATTCCATCAGTTAACATGAGTGATACTTACTCCACGCTTCTCCGCCAGAGCAAGCGCCCTCACGTTCTTCTTCCTCTGTTGCTCGAGTATGGCTTTCCTCTTGAGCACAGCAGCATACGGGTTAAGGCGAAGCATCGCCTTGGAGTTGACCAGCGGGTTGAGTTTGCGTGTCGCGCGAATCACTCTCTTACTGTGAAGGGAATAAGGGTTGTTTTAGTGTGACGTTTGATTTGGAGTTGCTAAGACTTGTGGGGGAGGGTAGATCAGTAAGTGTCAACGTGATTTTTAGGTAATCATGGTGTTTTCATAACCCAATGCTCTGATAGAGTAATATCATCATATTCTGCTACTCATTGCTGAAGGTTACGACCCCCTTTACATTCATCAAATAATGGTCGAGATAATAAAATAAAAAAAAGTACGCGTCCAATTGAGTGTCCTCTTTTTTGAAGTCGGTAAAAATAGTTGTTTTCACTTACAATTTTTTTGATTGACTTATAATTGGGAGGTCTTGGGTTCCATTCCCGTCGGGGGCAATTTGGGAACTTATAATTTCTGAATTGTCTCTGGTCTGTTCTGGTGGGAGGGTTTGGCCGGAAGGGTGTTCAACAATAACTTTTTTTTATTTATTTGATAAGATAGCCCTTGACTGCTATCTCACTTGATGGTAAGTGACGATGCAGTCTAAGATGGTAGCGGGCTAACTTGGAACGGGTACGGCAGTGTAGATTCAACCCATACCCCGAATCGGTTTCTACACGTCATCATGCCGGAACGCTAAATCGCTTGGCGGCACGTCTTCGACGGTAGGGTGGTAACTAGCCACGGCCAAAGCCTCCCACCATAGAAAACATTTCGTTGAACTAAAGTGTTTCATGCAAATAGGTTGGATTTCAACCATGTAAGGATGCCAACTAAGCAGTTCTGATTTGATGGTATAAACTACAGGCTAATTGTAGAAGTAAAGACCACTCAAATATGGTTGAGCGAAGCAACGGCTGGATCATGCGTCATGCTCGTGAACGGGTGCCACCAACGGGAATGGGTCTGCTTTTGCCTGCCTGTCTTAACATGCATTGGATTGTTTTGCATTTTTGAAACTTTATTCTGGAAACACTGTATACATAGCATAGTTTTGTTATCCATTGTAAAAAATTTTTTTTAAAAGAGCAACCGCCGAGTTTATTGCTGGCTCTTCTCGGCAGGAACGGCATTCCGAACCAGTGGTAGATTCATTGACGATTCAAAAGTACTTGTAAAAGTTTATTTGAATTAAAAATTTTTCTATTTCTATTTCTATTACTTACTTGGGCTTTCTTAGACATTTCCTGATCTCCTCAGACCTGAGCAGCCTGGTCAAGTCAGTGTTGGCCATCTTGGGTTGGGGAAGGTTGAAGTTCTTCTTTTCCTTTGAGGGCGTCTTCCATGAACCAAATAGGGAATCTGAGGGTAGACAGAAATTTTATTATTTTCTTCAGTCAGTTTTTCCGTAGAGATGAATCATCTGTGCGGGAGATATTACAATGCGCAAGTGAGTGCGCAAACATATAGGTGCACTCTATTCCCTCACTTTCATATACCAAATAGTTCTCTATTTGGTATATGAAAGTGAGGACCAGGGGCCCAAGTCTGCTATTTTACATGTCATTGTCATTGATCCGCAATACAATTACAATTCATTTATCATTGGTCCAAAATTTCGTAGTCTACTAAATTCACAATGGTCGTTCGATTTCTTATAATTGGATTGTAATTCAATGATACCTCGGTATTGGCATTAGCTTAAAAAGCGTTTGCCGAAATGAGTTTAAAAAAAACTACATATTAAAAACGTTTATTTAAGCTAGATTCAAAGCTAAATGTGTCAGTGGCAAACCATCGGAAAACAATTGTGACGCCATTGAATTAGTAGACTACCAAAATTGCTAAAAGTAGCAATTGGGATGTCATTGATAGACAATTGAACTACAATTGCAATAGCAGACTTGGGCCCCAGATCTGATCCAGGACAGACACCTTTAATTGCTCTCCAAGGCATTGTTTTCCAAAGAAAGTTATCAATTACTGTAAAACTAGTTGATGCCAGCGGCTTCGCTCGCGTGGAATTAGTTTTGAAAATCCCGCGGGAACTCTCTCCAGGTCCTCAACTATACCCATGCAGAAAATCACGTCGATCCGTAGCCCTCTCGCAGCGTTATTGAAGGACAAACCAACAAACAAACACTTTCGGATTTATAATATTAGTTTAGTACGTTTATCTCATGAAGTTACGGGCTATTCTTGCAATTCACGAGGGCGCGTGAGCTTTACTTGTGGTTACGTCGTGTACATGCACGCTGCGTAAGTGTGCGTGCCTGTCAGGAGCCTAGGTGGGAGCGGGCAGGCGCGAGCAAGCTCTCGCTCACACTTAAACAGATACGAAACACACGCACAACCATGAGCCACGAGCCCTCGTGAAATGAAAGAACTATAAGGATGTAAGGATTTGTTATTCAATGTTGAATGTAGTGTCGACACTGCACCCGTTCGCCCCAGAGATGGCAGCACTCGGAACACCTGTGCGACACACTTATGTAGCACTATTCCGCAGTAACTCCACGCAACATGGACTCTTGTGTGGAGTGGACATTTAGTGCATGCAAGTAGAAGGAACAACATTTTTGGGCATCAATATCATGAAAATTAATTAAAAAAAAAAAAAATCCCATTCATATGGAATAATAAACATCTTGGCATAGTTCTTGATTTTTTGTGCCTCTTTCGACTATTTTTCCAATCTCTTATTAAAAAATTATTGAGTGTTCAATGCACTGCAATATTGTAATAAGGGAACCCCCTTTAGTTTTTCATTTATTTTTATTATTTGCTGTAATAGCGGCAACTGAAATACACGTTCTATGAAAATGAAAATTCAACTGTCTACCTAATCCGGATTATGAGATACAGCCTGCTGACAGACAGACGGACGGACAGCGAAAGCTTAGTATTAGGATCCCGTTGGTTACCCTTTGTGTATGGGACCCTACAAAGTTACACAACCTCAAAATAAGTTTTAGTACGAGCATAGCAAGTGCAATATACTTTGAAGCCTATACAGTCCAATGGTTAAAGCCCGTAAAGGTGACTGCCGACTGAAAGGTCGCAGGTTCGAGCCCCACCCGTTGCACAATTATCATACCCACTCCTAGGATAAGCTTTTCACTTATTTGGAAGGGAGAGAAGAATATAAATCAAATTCAGCTTGGCCAATATTCTATAAAAAAAATTTTTTTATTCATTGATTAGATAGTCCCCGAGTGTGAGAAGTGACGATGCAGTCTAAGATGGTAGTGGATAACTTGGAAGGGGTATGGCAGTGTAGATTTAACCCATACCCCTAATCTGTTTCTACACGCCATCGTGCCGGAACGCTAAATCACTTGGCGGCACATCTTTGATGGTAGGCTGGTAACTAGCCACGGCTAAAGCCTCCCACCAGACAAATTGCATGTCCTAGAATGAAATGGTACATACCCAGCCTCTCGAAAGCGGATTGTGTCCAGATGACGAAGCGGCCGACGTGACCTCCGGGCGCCAGCTTCAGCAGGTTCAGCTTGTTGACGCTCAGCATCTCCACGCCGGGGATGTTTCTGAAGGCCCGGGTGAGACCCTGGGAAAGAACATGTCATGCTCGCTTTAAACATTTCTGTGGTGGTGTCGTGTGGTGCGGGTTGTTACGTTCCCTCAAATATGGTTGAGCGAAGCAATGGCTGGATCACGCGTCATGCTCGTGAACGGGTGCCACCAACAGGAATGGGTCTGCTTTGACTGCCCATCTTGACATGCGTTGGATTGGTGTACCTACGTATGCATTTTTGCATTTTTGAAGCTTTATTGTGGAAGCACTGTATACATAGCATAGCTTTGTAAAAAAAAATTTTTTTTTTTAAAAGAGCAACTGCTGAGTTTCTTACCGGCTCTTCTCAGCAGAATCTGCATTCCGAACCGGTGGTAGATTTATGACGTGTCATAAGAGCTACAAGTTAGCCTACATGAAATAAATTAATTTTGAATTTTGAATTTTGAACGGGTTAGATATTAAATTAGCGGACGCCCGCGGCTTCGTTTATGTAAAGTTCGATTTTTCAAGCCCCTATCCTTACTATATAATACTATAAATGCGAAAGTGTTAGTTGGTTTGCCTTTCAATCACGCCGCAACAAAGCAAAGGATTTTTTGCATGGGTATACAAAGGATCGACGCGATCTTTTGCATGGGTACAGTTGAGGACCGGGAGAGTGACATAGGCTACTTTTTATCCCGGAAAATCAAAGAGTTCCCGCGGTATTCTAAAAACGAATTCCACGCGAGCGAAGTAGCGGACTTTCTTTGGAGAGGAGAAAAATTAAAAATCACCTTCAACATTCAACTACCACTATCAACATTCAAGCAGTGCCAGAAAAGAAAATTTCCGTCAGTCGTGGTTACAATATGTACATTTTACAATAATAATTTAAAAAAATAATTACAATATGTAATTTTATTTTAAATTATTAGTAAGGATTTGGAATTACCTGATCTTTGTTGAATACAATGAGGGGACCCTTGCGTTGCACGCGGCGTCGGTTGCGCATTTTTCCCTTACCGGCACGTAGGCGTTGCGATTTGTACACCTGTGGACAAGACAGACAGACATACAACAACTTACAATGTGTTACATCCTATATGATGGTGTACTAGTTCGTCTAAGCAATTAGAATAGAATTAAATTTAAGAATTGAATGAGTTTGACGTGAGCTACTCACAAATTAGTCTTTATTTTGACTAATTTCTTAAACTGGATACTTTCACGTAAAGATTAGTATATAAACCTGTGAAGATAATACTGCCATTGGCGCAATTTGAATACCATAAGCCTACTTTGTCGTATTCGTTTATAAATGGCGAAAAACCAAATTAAATTTGAATTTCGCGGGCAGACCCATGTATTGGGCCTTACATTGTTTTATGTCTTCTGCATTCTATAACCAAATAATAATAATATCCATTGGTTTGTTGTTGAAGAAATTTCAATCTCGTCCCATATGGAATAACAGACAGTTAAAATTAACTGACTGATCTAGAATAGGGACTTGTACAAACTGGGAAAAGAATAAATTCCTCAATACCTCAATAGCCCAACGGTTAAAGGTGCGGACTGAAAACTGAATGGTTGCAGGTTCGAATCCCACCCATTGCACTATTGTTGTACCCACTCCTAGCCCAAGCTATCCACTTATTTGGAGGGGATAGGAGAATATTAATCAACTTCAGCTTGACTATCTTCTTTTAAAAAAAATATTGTTGAAATAGCATTATTTCACATGCGAAATGATATTGAGATATGTATTTAAATCACAAATGAACAGGCATGTTCTAGGCAAGCGCGCTCCATCAATGTCCCCTAATCGGTTTCTAGACGCCATTGTACCAGAAAGCTTGGCGGCACGTCTTTGACGTTACCTTGGTAACTAGCCACGCTCAAAGCCTCCCACCAGATCAGACCAGACTGTCTCTGGTCTAGATTAGACACAATTTTAGAAATTCCCAAATAACCCCCGCCGGGAATCGAACCCGAGATCTCCCAGTTATATGACCACAGCGCTCACCACTGCTCCAGGGAGGTCGTCGAGATTATTTCAACTGAAAAGAAGCTGATAAAGCTGAAGCTAAAGTTGGATCTGATTTGGCTAAATCAGATCCAACTCGACCTAATCAGGTCATATCTAATATAATCTGACCTGACAACACCCAGAGGTTTTCAGGTTTATATTGAAATGAGTATTTTTCAGTGCACTTAGTAAGTTGTAAAGTTATAAAGTTATATAGATTATACCTTGGATTAAAACATAGGCTACTTTTTATTCCGAAAAAAATTATAGTTCCCTCGGGATCTTGAAAATTAATTCCACGCGAACGAAGTCGCGAGCATCAGCTAGTTAATAATAAAGCCTCAATAGCCCAATGGTTAAAGGTGCAGACTGAAAACTGAAAGGTTGCAGGTTCAAACCCCACTCGTTGCACTATTGTTGTACCCACTCCTAGCCCAAGCTATCCACTTATTTGGAGGGGATAGGAGAATATTAATCAACTTCAGCTTGACTATCTTCTTTTAAAAAAAATATTGTTGAAATAGCATTATTTCACATGCGAAATGATATTGAGATATGTATTTAAATCACAAATGAACAGGCATGTTCTAGGCAAGCGCGCTCCATCAATGTCCCCTAATCGGTTTCTAGACGCCATTGTACCAGAAAGCTTGGCGGCACGTCTTTGACGTTACCTTGGTAACTAGCCACGCTCAAAGCCTCCCACCAGATCAGACCAGACTGTCTCTGGTCTAGATTAGACACAATTTTAGAAATTCCCAAATAACCCCCGCCGGGAATCGAACCCGAGATCTCCCAGTTATATGACCACAGCGCTCACCACTGCTCCAGGGAGGTCGTCGAGATTATTTCAACTGAAAAGAAGCTGATAAAGCTGAAGCTAAAGTTGGATCTGATTTGGCTAAATCAGATCCAACTCGACCTAATCAGGTCATATCTAATATAATCTGACCTGACAACACCCAGAGGTTTTCAGGTTTATATTGAAATGAGTATTTTTCAGTGCACTTAGTAAGTTGTAAAGTTATAAAGTTATATAGATTATACCTTGGATTAAAACATAGGCTACTTTTTATTCCGAAAAAAATTATAGTTCCCTCGGGATCTTGAAAATTAATTCCACGCGAACGAAGTCGCGAGCATCAGCTAGTTAATAATAAAGCCTCAATAGCCCAATGGTTAAAGGTGCAGACTGAAAACTGAAAGGTTGCAGGTTCAAACCCCACTCGTTGCACTATTGTCGTACCCACTCCTAGCACAAGCTTTCCGCTTATTTGGAGGGGAGAGCAGAATATAAGTCAAGTTCAGCTTGTTTTTAAAACCCTCCCTGGCGCAGTGGTGAGCATTGAGGTCTTATAACTGGGAGATCTCGGGTTCGATTCCCGGCGGGGACAGCTTGGGAATTTATAATTTCTGGATTGTCTCGGGTCTGGTCTGGTGGGAGGCTTTGCCGTGGCTAGTTACCACCCTATCGTCAAAGACGTGCCGCCAAGCGATTTAGCGTTCCGGCACGATGGCGTGTAAAAACCGATTAGGGGTATGGGTTGAATTTACACTGCTATACCCCTTCCAAGTTAGCCCGCTACCATTTTAGTCGTCACTTTCCATCAGGTGAGATCGCAGTTAAGGGCTATCTTGTCACCGAATAAAATAAAAAAAGTGTTACCTTAAGCACGTCGGACCAGGCCTTGACACGTCTTAGGAATATGACTGCCTGCTTTGTCTTGTTGATCTCCTGCACTTTATCAGAGACCACCAGGGGCATTTCTGGTATCTTCTCGATGATGTGACCTGGTCAATGAGGAAATGAATTATATCTCTTTGTTTCCATGATCTTAACAACAGGTTGCTTCAAATTCAATTAATTGAATATTTGACTATTGTCAAATGTGGATATTCATTAACTACAATCAAAAAATTTTTGATTGTTTGTTTTATTACATTTAATGTAAGAAGTAACATTTGTAAATAAAAAACAGAAAATAACTCCATCAAAAAAACAAAAAGTTCTTTCTAAAACGAAATTTTGTATGGAGTGTATGTATCATCACATCACACTAATATTATAAAGCCGAAAGTTTGTTTGTTTGTGTGTGTGTGTGTGTTTTTGTTACTCCTTCACGCCACAACGAATGAACCGATTTGGCTGAAATTTGAAATGGAGATAGCTCATACCCAGGATTAAAACATAGGCTACATTTTATCCTGGAAAATTACAGAGTTCCCATGGGAATTGAAAAACCTTGATCCACACGGACGAAGTCGCGGGCATCGCCTAGTATTGCAATAAGGTTCTCTTTTTCTAACAGAAAACTTAAAAACCCTATATTTTCGAGACCAGTTAAGATATTAACAAAAGAACAATGACTTAAAGCCATCGGTCCTACGCCTGATCTCTCCTGGTCGTGACGGATTTTCCGTCCCATCGGACTATGAGAGTGAGGGAACAGAGAATGCACCTGTGTTTGTCACTCATTTGTGCTTGTGTCATCAACTTAACATTTTTTTAACTCCCGACGCAAAAACGACGGGGTGTAATGTTTGACGTGTGTCGTCTGCGTGCGTGCATGAGTGAGTGTGAGATTGAGTGAGAGTGTGAGATTGAGTGAGAGTGTGAGATTGAGTGAGTGTGAGATTGAGTGAGAGTGTGAGATTGAATGAGATTGTGAGATTGAGTGAAAGTGCGAGATTGAGTGAGAGTGGGAGATTGAGCGTGTGAAATTGTGTGAGTGTGAGATTGAGTGAGTGTGAGATTGAGTGAGAGTGTGAGATAGAGTGTGAAAATGAGTGTGTGAGAATGAGTGAGAGTGTGAGAATGAGTGAGTGTGAGAATGAGTGAGTGTGAGAATGAGTGAGTGTGAGAATGAGTGAGTGTGAGTGAGTGTGACTGAGCAAGTGAGTGACTGTGACTGAGCTAGTGAGTGTGACTGAGCGAGTGAGTGACTGTGACTGAGCTAGTGAGTGACTGTGACTGAGTGAGTGAGTGTGACTGAGTGAGTGAGTGAGTGTGACTGAGTGAGTGGGTGTGACTGAGTGAGTGAGTGTGACTGAGTGAGTGAACATGTGTGTGCGCGTGTGTACACGTGTTTTCACGCGCACACACATTTCACATGTCGAGGGTGTTTTAAATTTTCAATTTGCACTTGTTCTACGCGGTTAGTATTAGGGTTGGGCTCACCCCTGGCCTGCACGAGGGCGGGCACGCCGGCGGCGGCCACGGCGGCGGCGACGGCGGCGCGGCGCTGGCGCAGGTTGACGCGGCGGTGCCAGCGCCGCCACGGCTTGGTCGGCGCGAACATGCGCCCGCCGCGGCACATGTTGCCGAACGCGCCCTGACCGGACCTGGTGGCGATCAAACAAATGTAATGTTACGTGTGTGGGGTATTAAAGAGCCCCCAGATCTGCTCATAGTTCACGGACTGATCGCAGATAGAACAGAGAAGAAAAAAAAAAGTGCGTGGGGTTCGAACAAGATGTCAGTCTCCGTACAAGAACGTTTATACACACTAATTGACTGTATACAAAAATACAATCGCCTTCGAACTTTGCACTTGTTCTCGCTTTGATCGCTTGTAAGACTCAACTCGCAGGTCTTTTTTTTTTTTTTTTTCGGATTGTGTATGCTGCTGGCCCTACTGGCTGTTACAGCGTCACCGGACTGGGGGGCGAGCGCGAAGCGTCGCCGGGGGGGTGAGCCCTAGGGCTCGATGACATCGGGGGGGTAACGTCTTCCTAAGGGCGCCTCCTGTGAGGCTCGGACCTCGGCTTAGGATGACGTTGGGACGTATGGGGGGGGAGTGGCTGGGCTAAGTTAGCCCGTACGCCCCCGTGATCGTGGTAAGGATTCACGCCCGGGAGAAACGGGGTGTCTTCGCCGGCGAAGACGCTGTGCAGAGGTTGACGATGTGTGTGGCCCTACCTGATAGGCTGTGTTGTCTGTCGTAATCTGGTCGTCAGGGTCGTTAAGGACGTACTTAGGGCGCCTTTTATCTGGAGGGACTTTCAGGTCGCTACGGCTGCTGTTTTATAGCGATTGGCCCCGTACTATCGAACGTTCAAGTTCGCTACAAACACGTAAACAACCCTCAAAGTGATCAAAACAACAAAAAAAATAAGTAGCTACCTACCTGTGAGTACCGCCACCGCGCACACGAGGAATTCTCGCTACGGCGCGACCGGTACCCCATGACTCAGCACTGGTTTGGTGACCTAAAGACAAAAGGACACAGGTTAATTATCACCTACAATTTAGAAATTATATATTCCCAAATTGCCCCCGCCGGGAATCGAACCTATGACCTCTCAATTATAAGACTACAGCGCTGACCACTAAGCCAGGGAGGTTGTCCAGTTATAATATAGTCGTTGGATAGGAGGATATTAGTCAACTTCAGCTTGGCTAATATTCTTTAAAAAAAAAAAATATGTCTCCTCCATCCCACACATCATTGGCAAAGTTAACCACACCATCTGGGGCCCAAGTCTGCTATTGCAATTGTAGTTCAATTGTCAATCAATGACATCCCAATTGCTACTTTTAGCAATTTTGGTAGTCTACTAATTCAATGGCGTCACAATTGTTTTCTGATGGTTTGCCACTGACACATCTAGCTTTGAATCTAGCTTAAATAAACGTTTTTAATATGTAGTTTTTTTTTAAACTCATTTCGGCAAATGCTTTTTAAGCTAATGGCAATACCGAGGTATCATTGAATTACAATCCAATTATCTTTAAGAAATCGAACGACCATTGTGAATTTAGTAGACTACGAAATTTTGGACCAATGATAACTGAATTGTAATTGTATTGTGGTTCAATGACAATGACATGTAAAATAGCAGACTTGGGGCCCTGGCTAACTACACACCATAATTATAAATTGAATTGCATTGAATCTTGTAGTAACAAATCTGCACCCGTGTCAATCACAAGAGAGACCCAGAACGCCATATTGTTACAGTAATGTAGCACTGTATCGCAGTAACACTCAACACCATGGGAAATGTGTTGAATGTGGACATTCAGTGCATAACCCTCAACCCCCTTTCCTTCCTTACTGGGATTTTCTAGGCAAGCGCGCTCCAACCAAGACCTCATCAACGCTTTCCATCATTAATAAGTTCTTTGACCTCTTTTAAGAAAAATTTAAGGCTGTAACCTCGTTATATTTAACTTATTTTATTTTTGTTCATGAAGTATTATTTATTTATTGTATTGTAGGTATTTTCGTTTGTACATACATATTGTAACTAGCATTAGTTTTTCTATGATTTAAGCCTGCTGTGGTCA
The DNA here is from genome assembly GCA_933228805.2 of Hipparchia semele. NCBI lineage: Eukaryota > Metazoa > Arthropoda > Insecta > Lepidoptera > Nymphalidae > Hipparchia > Hipparchia semele. Next base: position 2,871,230 of record OW121735.1, on the reverse strand, counting down.
TTTCTAGAAGGTTCCAATTATAGTACATATTTTGTGAAATAAATTTATTATGATAGATGTATAAATTGTAACCAGTTTAATGATCCAAATAAAAAAAAAATTAACTGTCGTCAAGCGCAAGCCTATCATTTTTTTAAACGAACACAAAGTAGATAAAAACAAATATAGTGCACAAAACCTAAAATGCCAATTTTGTGGGATGTGAATGAATAAACGACATTCTATTAAATTTTAAAAATCTGCAAAGGTTCGCTCACCAGCCTCCTTATTGACGCAGTAGGGCTGACGAGCATTCTTGGACATGGAGACGTGCACATCGTTGACCAGGTCCGGGCGGATGGGCGCCTTGAATACGAACGGCAGCGGCACCGTCGCATCGGCCACCTTCTCACTCTTCTCCGAGTACACCGACACCAAAGGTCGGGCTATTGATAGACTCTGGAATAAAAGTTATTTTTCAAAATCAAAATTTATTTATTTCATGTTGGCCACCTTGTAGCTCTTATGACACGTCATAAATCTAACACCAGTTCAGAATGCAGATTCTGCTGAGAAGAACCAGCAAGAAACTCAGCAGTTGCTCTTTTCAAAAAATAAAAATTTTACAATAGGTAACCAAACTATGCTATGTATACTGTGCTTCCAAAGTGAAGCTTCAAAAATGCAATACATATAATCCAACACATGTCAAGATGGGAAGACAAATTGTTGCACTATTGTCGTACCCACTCCTAGCACAAGCTTTCCGCTTATTTGGAGGGTATAGGAGGATATTAGTCAATTTCAGCTTGGCTAATATTCTTTAAAATAAAAAACAGCAGAAGGGTATTATTTTAGGAATGCCTACAATACAAGAGGAAATCACAAACTAAGTGCCAAAAAACAACAGACATAAAACGAGATAGATTTATGTCAGAGTATATTTGTTATTTGAGATAGATTTATGTCAGAGTATATTTGTGTCTCGTTTTAAATCTCGAGTCCGAGCAGGCTCTATAGATCTCAGGAAAAGTCTTCACTGATGACATCTGCCTACCAGAACAGCTTACTTCAAGTGGACTATACTTCAGACAAAAGCCAGTTTTTTTATCTATAAATAATTGTATTCCATAATGTCGACACACCACCAGCAGACAACTTGGGTGATGTTTCCTAAAGGAAAATTGATATACCCCTAAAATGTACCTGGAGGGCTAGATATTGCACAACCAGGAAGAGTTCGGGGAAGCGCGAGTTAAATAAAACTTACTTATTTTAAGTAAAACTGTAATACAACCTTTATAGTTCCATTTTGGTGAATTCATATTATTAGATGAATGCAGCCACTGTTTTTATTTTAAAAGGGCCTTTTATTCAAACCTAACCTCTTCTAAGGATTCCACACCTAATAATCAGTGAGCAAGCATGGCAATAGAGCCATTTATATCAAAAAATTCCATTTATAACCGGAAGAACATAACCTCAATATAACCAACAAATACAAATAAAAATAATCATGCTCTAAAATTTAAGTAATAGTATGTTTTATAATAATTAGAACTCATTACTTTAGAATCCGGAATTCTGTATTTGTGTATATTATATGAATTATAAACAAAGGTATCGTTTTGGAATGGCAAATGTGGTTTGACTATACAGCCATATTAACAACAATTTTTATCAAAATATTTCGACTTGTAGGGCAAGTCATGGATTGAAATTAACAAAAAAGACCCTAAATATTGCTCTTATTTAATAAAACTCACTGATACTCATCCATTAATTGATATTTTAAAGCGATTCTTTTGGAAACACGTGGACGTGACACCCTGTTATTTTCATGTAATTAACACTTTCACTTTGTGATTTTCACTGTGGAAATGTAATTTAAATAATTTAAGCACTTTTGGATAACGATAACTTACCATTTCGCTTTATCAGCGAGGTTATTCCTCCGAAAAAACACTATAGGCGGCGGAAGAGACCATCCGCCATGCCACGAAGGAATAGAAAAGACCGGATGCGTCAATTTTTTTGACAATACTTAACGGCAGTTGCCATATTTATTAATTAGTAAAAATGAAAACTTTTGAAAAAGACTCGTGGAAAAAGACACAATTTTAATATAATAAAAAACTATAATTAATTATGAATTTAATAAAAACGATAATAGATTTAAAATTAAAGTGCTCATGGTCAGCGATTTTGATACCTATAATATAATACAAGATGTAAAAAACACTCGAATAGTCAATATAGGTAACTTTTACTTCGTGATTAACATTGTTAATTGGTTCTAAGAGTATATCTTTTGAATAATAAACCAACGCGAGTTAAACGATAACGAGAATGCCCACTACTCCAGCCCAACTTACAGAAGGGTACGCTCATCATTTCGCCTCCTGTTGGTTTAATTCTCAAAGGGTATGTGGTATAGCGATCAGCCAACCATTCAAAAGTTGATTTATTACTTACTCAAAGAGTCAAAATTACTATGTGACGTATAGATATTGTCCTATAGACATAGGATATATAAATCACTTGTAGATAGGTTAGATACGTATTAAATTAAAATTGAAATATTTATAAATATTTATTCTAAATAAAATAAAATATTTATATATTTTTTTTACACATCTAATGGGTAATTTAATTATTCCCCCTACTCAATGTGTGGATACATTTAAATAATGGAGACTCACGAGAGCGATAATCCACCTGCAACCAGCAATTTCATTTCTGTTACCCGAGAAATTCATTCAGACGAAGAAGACGATGAAACATCGGTAGGTTCTAGAGAAATATGCGCTCAAAGATTAGATATACCAGACTCTCAAATCGATAATACGATTCCAACAACCAAACTTGAGAACGAGGAAGTATTTAAAGCTGGAACATCAGCAATACCTCTGGCACTGATTAAAGGGTTACAAGCACCGATAACCAATCAACCTCTACGGATATTGTCGAATCTACCCTCTCCTATGTCCATAAATGTTACGCCTTTATCTAACCAACCGCAATCATTATTCCTTCAAGCATTATCCAAATTGAATGAGAGTTCATTAAGTTTAATTATGGCCGACAAAAGGATTAATAATCCTCAATTTTGGTTCAATAACACGAAGAACTATTCAGAACTTACACCTCCAGATTCGTTGACCAGCGCTCCTCCATCTTATTCCTTTGTTTTGAGACAAATGGCAGTGCGAAGGAGGCCAAGATTAATGGGAACGTTTATACCTTCTCCATCTTATATCCAGCATACTCCACCGCCTAATTATGCTACAGCGTTCGATATTTACGTTGATAACCCCATACCACCACCTCCAACGAGGGTTTATCACTTCGGTTTCACGCCAATACCTATAATTTGCCCTGAATGTGGGTATACAGGGATGACTTTAGTAGCGAGCAAAATAACGCTTTGCACACATTTATGTGCAGTGATCTTATGTTTATTATGTTGTTGGATATGTGCACCGTTGCCGTACGTTTTACGTTCTTGCAAAGATGTGTATCATTACTGTAGAAATTGTAGGAACTTCCTTGGAATGTATTGCCCGACTAATCCGGAAAGCTCGTATGTATGAATAATTTGTTGACGAGGGATAGATAGATACAAACACTTAATTGCACATAAGGAGAATACAAGAATATACATTACTAAAAACTATGTCTGCAAAAGTGGCTTGCGTATATCAATCTCTACCAGGTGAAAAGAATGAATGATCCGGGGATAGTTTTGATATTTTTATCGCATTTACCATATTTTTATATAGATAACTAGTATCTATTTGAATAAAAGCGAAGAGCTCAAACTTGTCTTCAGTTTTTTAAACCTTTATATAAGTCCTAGAGATCTGTTATTCGAAAGGTCCTATGAAAAATCACACCTTAGTGGTGACGGGAGTTTTTTGAAAAAATATATTTCTGTACCTACTTAAATCTAACTACTTAAGGGTTTAAATATTAATAATTTTAATATTATGTATTACATAATTACAACTTTTATTGAATAATATCTTATAAGAAAATGAAATAGATTCTGTTCAAAACAAGAACCTTGTGAGATTGGAGCATGGAGTAAAGTAATTACTCTTGGAGGGCGCTGCTGTGCTTAATTGCCTTTTTAGTTTAGCGCGCAATACAATAGCCATACAAATTAGAGCAATAAATAGCATTTTCACCTCACTAGCTCAAAAAGAGTTGAACTTTTTTTGAGACAACACTTTTTCTCACTGAGTGAGCAAAAACGACTTTTGCTCACTGGTTTTAGACAGCAAAGGCGCCCTTATTGACTAGTGAAGTGAAAAGTTGTATGTATTACACGATAGCAAAGGTTTTGCTTCTTGCAGCTTTGAATCCCTCACTACACTCAGGATTCTAAGTTAGAATCCTATTATAGAATCCTTGGCCCGCTCGGGGTTCAAACTACGCACTCGCAACAAAAATTAAATTTGCTGTCTTTTTGAACAAATAACTAAAGTTTACTGTGTGGCTACTTTTGCTACGATAAAGGCTACGATCGGATAGTTCTCTTTTTGATTTGAACAGACTACGAATGTTACCTACCTTTCCGAACGAATATTAGTGTTGCAACGTGTTACAAGTCATAGACAATAAAATATATAGGATGATGACAGAACAGATAAAATATTTTAAAAATTGAATGTTAATTACCTATTTCCCTGTTTTTAAGTTAATTAATATACCGTTACTATATTAAATCATTTTCTCAATTACATTCAAATAGCTTCACGGAATCTACCACCTGAAATAGGTTACATTTACAAAATAAGCAAGGTCGCCAAGAAAAAAGAATGAAATGTGATTTTTACAATCGCTGCGTTCAGGATTACCGGAAATGTTGTCTCAAATATGTATTGAACTTAAGTTAATATAGCTTTTGATTACATGTAAGCCTTATAAACTACGTGTATGTTGCAAAAATGCATTAGAAAATTCTTATTATGGGCTAGTTTTTCTAAAATTGGGATTTTTCGAGTTTTTATTTTGAACGCGCTCGCTGTCAGTGATGTTTCAACGCCATCTGGCGACAAATGTCCGCCCCTGTAAAATTAGAAGTCACAGCCTTCCGCGAGATCCGTGTGTTGCGGAAAATACCTTTTTGGGCGTCCGACCACATGTGTGAATTGTGAACAAAATATGGTTCTTTAGCTATATCCAGGTCGAAAAGGTCATTTTTAGTGTTATTTGTGCATGTAATCGATCGCCGCGGTGCGTCGGGACCGTCGTGTGTGCTTAAAAAGTTGGAACGAGACGACGGAAGTGAATTTTTTCGATGTAAATACGGTCGATCCAGGGTCAGTCTGGTGTGAATTTTGTACTGTGCGCATATTTGTTTCTATTATAGTTCGGTGAAACTAGTCTAGATATAACATCGTCGAGTACGGTTCGACCTCCGTGTGTTGTGAAAAGTGAATTTCGCGGGCCCATCCCGCACCATGCCGTCTTGCTAAGCGGCATGGCCGCGCGCTCGTGATCCTATGTCGGCGCGGAGCGCGCGCCCGAGCTTACATAACGTGGAGAGTATGGCCGCGCGAGTGTCGGAGGGCGCGGGCCCCTCGTACGCGTCGGTGCTGAACTTCCGCGGCGGGGACAGCAACAAAGAGAACATCGAGAACATCGAGGCCTCCGAGGAGGTGGCGGATGCGCCGCCGCGGCCGCACGACGAGGAGGAGGAGGGCTTCGTCCCCGTCATCTCGCACGCGCGCCGCCCGCCCAAGAGCCGTCGCGAGCGTGAGCGCAGGGCCCCCCCGCGACCTCACAAGGCCCCTCAGCCGCACAGCGAGCCCCAGCCCTCCGCGGAGCAGCAGCAAGCCGAGGACCAGCCCAAGAAGTTCGTCGAGGCACCTATACCCAAAGTTAACCCTTGGCAGGTGAGTCGCTATGATATGAATGTAAACATAACACTCTGTCTCCAAAAACGGTACACCAAATCGGCAAAGGCTGCCTTTATTAAGGTACAGCATGTACACACGCAGTCTACATGTTATAGCAGCTTCACACGGCACAATTTAGTTCATCCACACTTGTTGTTCAACAACAAATTCTTTTTTAAAGCTTCAATTGGATTGAATGTGTTCAGAAGGTTTAAATGGCATGTGATTCAGCAGTAAACCAACTGAAATCAAACCTGTGAACACACTTTTGATATGAAATGTGAATGCGAATGAGAGATAAAACTGTGTTTCAGTATTTTACTCCATTTTTAATACCCATTTTGTGATAATATGTTTCTCGTTTCTGTTATTTCACGTATGTAAAATATATAAATTTCATTTGTTGTGCAACCTATCTATAAATCAATCCTATTTACGAGATTCTTAAACATTATGTTTAAATAATATGATTCAATTCAATGCCCAATCAGTGGCTTTCAGGCGTGCCAACTGGGCACAGATTGCTTCGCCAGTGTCACGTTGATGGAGAAGGCACGAAGGAGATTGAGCGGTGTAAGATGTTGCAAAATTTTGATCAGCTATCTATAAAGAGTTGTTTATAAAATGTGTTAGTTCTTAACCTACAACAAAACAAATACACAAATATTTAAAAAAATAGATATGTATAATATATATAAAAGGAATACTTAAGATACTATAATTAATAGTTTATTGTGCTAGGTGACACAACAAAATCACAGAATTAATTTACCTACCCACTTGTATTAACTTTTGTTAAGAAAAGGTAAACAAATGATTTAGTTTCATATGCATGACAACATGCTTTCTACTGCACATCTCTTATAGGAAATGCCTCAAATTGATAAAACACTAGCACTTGCTTGATAAACAACAAGCTTTGGCCTACATTTTAGTCCATGTGACCTCTGTTTTTCCAGGATAAAAAGTAGCCTATGTCTCTTTCCAGGTTTAACTATCCCTATCCCAACAAATTATCACATTGATATAATGCTCTGATGCTGTGTGGTTGAAGGATTTTTTTTCTGTGTTAATTATGTGCTCAGTCGGCAGAATATGAAAATATTCATTGTAAGAGTCAATGTTGTGTGGAGACAACTTCCCCATGAGTGAGAAGAACTCCATGTGTCTTATGAAGCTGTATTATCCAATATATGCAATCTCTTTGAGCTGTGTGTATTTTTTTTTTTATTCGATGACAAGATAGCCCTTGACTGCGATCTCACCTGATGGTAAGTGACGATGCAGTCTAAGATGATAGCGGGCTAACTTGGAAGGGGTATAGCAGTGTAAATTCAACCCATACCCCTAATCGGTTTCTACACACCATCGTGCCGGAACGCTAAATCGCTTGGCGGCACGTCTTTGATGGTAGGGTGGTAACTAGCCACGGCCAAAGCCTCCATGTGTTTATCCTTCAAAGTATTTGAAGGATAAACACATTTTCACATTCATTACATATATTTCACATTCGTAAAACTTAATAATAATAATGTCCTCCCGACCGAATCCGGCCACGGCGGCCAATCTCCACAGAGATTAGCCATCTGATCCATCCGCGGGAGATATTATAGTGCACAAGTGAGTGCACACAGGTGTACTCTGTATTCCCTTAATCTCATAGTCCACAGAACAGTAGTAGTAGACAGGATGGACAGCTTTACATGCTCTCCAAAGCACGGGGAGACTCACAACCAACTTCCTAACTCGGGGCTAATACTGAGAATTTCTTGACAGAAAACTCCAATACATTGTATATTAGTAAAGCTTATCCATATTATGTATAACTTGTTTCAAACCAATAACAAAACATCATCATCATGCCCTTGTCCTTTTCCCACGCTATGTGGGGTCGGCACAACATGTCTTTTTCTTTCACTCACTTCTATCATTCGTCAACTCATTATCTACTCCTCTTACACGCATATCCTCTTTCACACAATCCATCCATCTCTTTTTTGGTCTTCCTCTACTCTTTTGCCCTTCTACATGCATATTTAACATTCTTCTACTAATATGGTTTTCTTCCCTCCTCATTACATGCCCATACCACGCGAGCCTATTACTCCTCATCTTTTCGATTACTGGCGCTACTTTCAAACTTCCTCTTAAATCAATAACAAAACGATTGCCAATTTTATTTACTATAAGAAAAAATGCCATAGTACCTGTTAGTATATGTGTATACAATAGATTTGGCTTTGTAATACAAAGTTGTTTCTAGCATTCCACAGTCACAGTGTAGTCGCTATATGTTTATTGATCCTTACTAATATTATAAACTAGCTGATGCCTGCGATTTTGTCCACTTTTTTTTTAAATATTTTTAGCAAGCAAACAAGCAGGCGGGTCACCTGATGTTAAGTGATTACCACCGCCAATGAACATTTGTAGCACCTGAGGCACCACCAATGCGTTGCCAGCTTTAAGAATTTGTTGTTTGTTGGTCTGTCCCTTGAATAACCCATGTTGTAATTTAGTGGGAACACTGTCGCAGGAAGTTGGTTCCACAGTTTCAAAGTATGTAGAAAAAAGATCTGGAACATTGTAGACATAGTTTTTAAAACCCTGCAGGAACTCTGATTTTCTAGGATAAAAAGTAGCCTATGTCACTCTCCAGGTCCTTAACTATACCCATGCAAAAAATTACATTGATCCATTACTCCATTGCAGTGTGATTGAAGGACAGACAAACACACTTTTGCATTTATAATTAGTAACGATGCGATAGTGTGTTGGTTAGTCCTTCAATCACCCAGCAACTGATTGACGTGATTTTTTGCATGTGTACAGTTGAGGACTTGGAGAGTGACATAGGCTACTTTGCATCCCTGAAAAAGAAAGGGTTCCTGAAGTATTTTAACCTAACTCCACGCAAACAATGTCGCGTGAAGAAGCTTCTAGCAAATAAAGATGTTAACATATCGATGGCATGTAGAAACCATTAGGAGTGTATGGGTTGAATATACACTGCCATATCCCTTCCAAAATAGTCCGCTACCCTCTTAGACTGCATCACTTACCATCAGGCGAGATTGCAGTCAAGACTCAAGAACTATCTTGTCATCAATTAAAAAAAAAATGACACACAAGATATATTACATCAATCATATTTATTATCACATCTTAGTCATAAGTGTTACTAACGATTGTATCATTATTTATCATTCAATCAATATGCAGTATTGACTGTTGCACAAGCATTTTCAGCACAAATAGGTTTTAGTATCTCCTCAAATCTTATTGGGAATTGAATATTTATTATAGAAAACTAACTTTTATCTATTATAATAATAATAATAATAATAATAAGCTTTATTTATATCCATGTTTCCATTTACAAATTTTTTTAGTGTTTTAATTTATAATTTTATAATGGATCCCATATCCCGGGTGAAAGCCTCCTCCATTCCATTCCATTTTTTCCTGTCTTGGGCAGACCTCATCCAGTCTTTCCCGGCTGTCCCGACGATGTCGTCTATCCATCTTTTTTTGGGCCTGCCCACTTTTCTTTTACCCAGTGGGCCTTCCCATAATGTAGTTTGAAATGTCCATCTTCTGTCTTTATATCTGGAGATATGGCCAGCCCATTTCCATTTTAGCCTTAGAGCATGTTCCAGAGCATCCGTCAGCTTTGTTTTGCTTCTGATATCGGTACTTCGTACCTTATGTATTTTCCTTAGCTTTAGGATGCTCCTTTCCATTGCACGTTGGCAGGTAGTTATTTTATTTTTGATTTTATTTGTGAAAATCCACGTTTGGCTGCCATATGTCAGACTTGGTAAGATACTGTTGTCCATGACTGTTTTTTTCAGATGAAGATGGTACATCCCTTTCAAAATTTCCTTTTGAGACCAGAATTTGTTCCACGCAATCTGAATTCTTCTGTCTACTTCTTCTTCGTTGTTGTTTATATTAAATGATACTTTTTTTCCTATATAATCTGGCACATATTCAATTAGGTTATTTTCTATACAGATAGGATTTTCAGGTCCGTTTGTCATTACTTTAGTTTTTGCAGTATTCATTTGCAATCCCACCTTCCTGCTTTCAATGACTAACTCTTGGATCATTTTCTCTAATTGCTGTGCAGTTTTTGCAAATTCTTTATGCATGCATATGCATGCATTCTTTTATCTATTATCAAAGTCAAATTCAAAATTTATTTATTTTCTTGTAGGCTAACTTGTAGCTCTTATGACACGTCATAAATCTACCACCGGTTCGAATGCAGATTCTGCTGAGAAGAACCGGCAAGAAACTCAGCAGTTGCTCTTTTCAAAAAATAAAATATTTTACAATAAGTGACCAAACTATGCTATGTATACAGTGCTTCCACAGTGAAGCTTCAAAAATGCAATACATATAAAATCCAACACATGTCAAGATGGGAAGACAAAGCAGACCCATTCCCGTTGGTAAAAAAGACGTGTGGCACTCGGGGACTGCTGCAGTAAAGCTATTGCATAACATTTTTTATCAACGCCATCTAGCGTTGATAAAATATGCGCCATCTAGTGGCTCACCGTAGAGGAGTCCCGTGTCAGGTTATTTTTGTTACGGAATTTCTGGATTCGGTCTCCATGCTGGCCCACGATAGAAGCTATGCAATAGCTTAAAAATTAGTCAATTCCAAATATTTTTAATCCTTCAAAGCAGCCGTTAGTAACAAGTATTGCATTTATAATCCTTTTATATGCTTGCAAATTGAATATTAGTGTAATTTGACATGGTGTTAAAACTCATTATAAAACTTGATAATAGAAAGTGCTTTGATAGCTTGGTGGTTAGCACTGCGATCTACTCGGGGGTCGCGGGTTTGATCCCTGGTACGCACTACTGACTTAAGAAGTCCCTAAAGCACCTAAAGCTAGAACAAAAACATATGGTGCGAAAACTATACAATTTGAGGGAGCACTACTATAATAGTCTGCCTCAAGAGATTGAAGCTCAAAAGTCTTTTGCAACTTAAAAAAAAAAAACTTAGAGTGCACATTCAAAAAATTTGTGTTTAATATTTTATTGTTAGGAGTCACCATTTTTTGTTTTTTTTTCATATGTTTTGTAATTTTATATAAATTTTAGTTTTAAGTTCTCTATAAGTGAGCAAAATGTTCTTTGGAGAATAAAATTTCTTTAAACCTAAACCTAAGAACTGAATTTATGGCATGCAGGCTTTCTCACTATATTTTCTTTTCAATCTTGAAATAAGTGAAAAATTACTTAAAACGCACTTCGAAAAGTTTCGACAACCTCCCTGGCGCAGTGGTGAGCGCTGTCTGGGAGGTCTCGGGTTCGAATCCCGGCGGGTGCAATTTGGGAATTTATAATTTCTGAATTGTTTCTAGTCTGGTCTAGTGGGAGGTTTAAGCCGTGGCTAGTTACCACCCTACCGTCAAAGGCGTGTCGCCAAGCAAGTTAGCGTTCCAGCACGATACCCACTTAATTACAACATGGGGTTATTCAAGGGACGGACCAACAAATTTCCGAAAAGCCGGCAACGCATCGGTGGTGCCTCGGGTACTACAAGTGTTCACGGGCGGCGGTAATCACTTAACATCAGGTGACCCCCTGCTCGTTTGCTCGCTAAAAATATTAAAAAAAAAATCAGTTGGCCTTAATAATAATTACAACGTGGGGTTATTCAAGGGGCGGACCAACTAATTCCTGAAAAGCCGGCAACGCATCGGTGGTGCCCCTGGTCCTACAAGTGTTCACGGGCGGCGGTAATCACTTAACATCAGGCGATCCGCCTGCAAGTCTGCTCACTATTCATATTAAAAAAAATGACAAGACAACTAGAAGAACGCTAGTGTGTAGACCTTGATACGTCTCGATTATGCGATTTCATAATATTTTACTTTCATTCGATATAGCTGTCTTGATACATTCATCTTGCGTAATTATCTGCCGGTCGGTGTGTTCGCCTTTCGTGCGCATTGCTCTTGACAGTTAATTTTTTTTTGTTAATTAAGCTGATTTTTTCGAAACTTCGAAAAAAGGAGGAGGTTCTCAATTCGACGCGTATGTTTTTAAGCTATTGCATAGCTTCTATCGCGGGCCTTGAGCGTGGAGACCGAATCCAGAAATTCCGTAACGAAAATAACCTGACACCCCACGGACACGGACTCCTCTCACCGCTAGATGGCGTTGATAAAAAATGCAATAGCTTTACCGCGGCAGTCCCCGAGTGCCACACGTCTTTTTTTTATCGCTGTCACTCCATAACTCCATCAAATCTGCACCGATTTCAATAATTTTTTGAGCAAATTACATATTAGGTATTCAATTGTGCAACTAGAATGATAAAGTTGACTTACCTGCCTAATTGTGTTGTGCAACTTTTATTAACCGACTTCCAAAAAGGAGGAGGTTATCAATTCGGCCGGTATCTTTTTATCTGTGAAAGTTGTCTTTACTTATTAGTTATTAACCCACCCAAGATGTAAGAGATTTTTTTTTCTCTTTTTAGTAATATAGCCATGTAGCCATGTAACATAACATGGCTACTTAAATCTAGATATTACACTAGCCTATAAAGCACTGGTGCGGGAGTTATTTTTTGAAATATTACACATAAATTAAATTTAGAAAAGAAACATTAATAAATAAGAGTTACAATTAATACCTTATGAATAGAATTAAATATAGTTACCAATATATATCTATAATACAAAATATGAAAATATGCACTTTATGCAGTTTTTTTTTAATTATGGGTAATGTAAAAGAATGTGTGTTTGTGCAAAATGTGCTTTGATTTTTGCAGTGTATGTTACACACATAATGCCAAAACTACTGAGCCCTGTGCGTTGATAGATTGACTGATTTATCAACGCATAGCTCAAATCACTAATCAGTCACCATTTCTTCTACATATACCCTACTTCCTATCGTCAAAGACGTGCCGCCAAGCGATTTAGCGATGGCACGATGGCGTGTAGAATTCGATTAGGGGTATGGGTTGAATTTACACTGCCATACCCCTTCCAAGTTAGCCCGCTACTATCTTAGACTGCATCGTCACTTACCATCAGGTGAGATCGCAGTCAAGGGCTATCTTGTCATCGAATAAAAAAAACATATTATGTAAATAATATTTTTTTAAGCTTTTGCCCCCGCGACTTCGTCCGCGTGGAATTAGATTTTGGGGTGGAATTTTCAAAAACACGTACACACGTACTTCTTTATTTTTAACTGAAAGCTCAAATACCAACTTTGATGGAAACAGCTTGAAAAATGACGGAGTTTCATATAAACTTTCATCCCCTATTTAAACCCCTTAGGGGTGGAATTTCCAATAATTCTTTCTTAGTGTGCGCCTACGTCATAAAAGGAACCAACTGTACAAGTTTCTAACTTCAGTAGTTTAGGCTGTGCGTTGATATCTCAGTCAGTCAGTCAGTCAGGACTTTGAATTTTATATATATATAGATGTTCAAACCGCAAAGTGGTCAGTACGCTATCTATCACGAAAGGCTATCACACCGCGTCTAGGGTCAAACGCTTGTATCTAGTTATGCCAGATTATCTAGATAGCTGACTTATTCTACTAAATAGGTCTCTATGCTTCAATGCTAATGTGTTATATCTATCTACTATAACTAGATAGTGCCCGCGACTTCATCCGCGAGTTTTAAGATTTTTTAAGGTCCAAAAAAAAAACGAAACCGTCATATCGCTCCCCTTTTCGTCTGTCTGTAGGTACGTGTGTCAAGGCCCTTCTTTAAAAGCTCTTTATTTTCGGATCTAGTTTCGATATTAAAAAAAGAAAAACGTCATTACGTTATATTAAAACCTTGTTGAAGAATTATAGACCCATCTCGCTGCTGAGTCATGTTTATAAGTTGTTCTCGAGAGTCATTACGAATCGTCTCGCCCGTAGGTTCGACGACTTCCAGCCTCCCGAACAAGCCGGATTCCGAAAAGGCTTTAGCACCATAGACCACATTCATACGCTGCGGCAGGTTATACAGAAGACAGAAGAGTATAACAGGCCACTTTGCTTAGCGTTTGTGGACTATGAGAAAGCCTTCGATTCGGTGGAAACTTGGGCTGTGTTGAGGTCTCTGCAGAGATGCCGTATCGACTATCGGTACATTCAAGTGTTGAAGTGCTTGTACGAAAACGCCACTATGTCAGTACGTATACAGGACCAGACTACAAGGCCAATTCAATTGCAGCGTGGAGTGCGACAGGGAGACGTTATCTCCCCGAAGCTCTTTACCGCTGCGTTGGAGGACGTCTTTAAGCTTCTGGATTGGAACGGACTTGGCATCAACATAAACGGCGAGTACATCACTCACCTTCGATTTGCCGACGACATAGTCATTATGGCAGAGACTCTCGGAGACCTCAATACAATGCTCAATGACCTCAGCAGGGTTTCTCAACAGGTGGGCCTTAAAATGAACATGAGCAAGACGAAGATCATGTCTAATGCTCATGCTTCGCTCCACCCAGTAATTGTTGAGAACACTGCACTCGAAATTGTAGACGAGTATATATACCTGGGACACACAGTCCAGCTAGGTAGGTCCAATTTCGAGAAAGAGATCAACCGCCGAATCCAACTCGGCTGGGCAGCATTCGGGAAGCTCAGAGATGTCTTCTCGTCCAAAATTCCTCAGTGCCTGAAGACTAAAGTCTTCGAACAGTGCGTGTTGCCAGTGATGACGTATGGATCCGAAACATGGTCGCTAACTATGGGCCTCATAAGAAGGCTCAGGATCACTCAGCGGGCGATGGAGAGAGCTATGCTCGGAGTATCCCTGCGAGATCAAATCAGAAATGAGGAGATCCGTAGGAGAACCAAAGTCACCGACATAGCTCAGCGAGTCGCGAAACTGAAGTGGAAATGGGCGGGGCACATAGTTCGAAGAGCTGATGGTCGTTGGGGTCCCAAGGTGCTGGAGTGGCGACCCCGCACCGGGAAGCGCAGTGTTGGCAGACCCCCCACCCGGTGGACCGACGACATCAAACGAGTCGCAGGGAGTCGCTGGATTCAGGCGGCACAAGACCGAGGTCTGTGGAGGTCCATGCAAGAGACTTATGTCCAGCAGTGGACGTCCATAAGTTGATGATGATGATGATGATGATGATGTTATATTAAAAACCATCATTTTAAGTATCCTTACTAATCTATATACTAATATATAAAGCTGAAGAGTTTGTTTGTTTGAACGCGCTAATTTCAGGAACTACTGGTTGGAATTGAAAAATTCTTTTTGTGTTGGATAGTCCATTAATCGAGAAAGGCTTTAGGCTGTATAACATCACGCTGCGACCAATAGGAGCGAAGCATTAGTGAAAAATGTTGCAAAAACGGGGAAAATTATCCATATTTAAAATATATTCTTTATATAAAGCTGAAGAGTTTGTTTGTTTGAACGCGCTAATCTCAGGAACTACTGGTTCGAATTGAAAATTATCCATATTTAAAATATATATATTCTGTTAAAAACTTCTTAATCGCGATCATAATAATAGAAATTGACGCGGACGAAGTCGCGCGCAACAGCTAGTATGTATTATAAATGCGAAAGTGTCTTTATTTGTTGGTTTGTCCTTCAATCGGACCGGATCGGATCGGAGATTTTTTTCCATGGGTATAATTGAGGAGCAAGAGAGTGACATAGGCTACTTTTTATCACATAAAATCACAGAGTTCCTGCGGGATTTTCAAAAACGAAATCCACGCGAGCGAGGCTGCGGGCATCGACTAGTATAAAAATAAGTCAAATACACAATTGCACCACCAATTCAGTACGTTACTTACATTGTTTTTTTAAGATATTGCATAGCTTCTATCGCGGGCCAACGTGGAGACCGAATCCAGAAATTCCGTAACGAAAATAACCTGACACGGGACTCCTCTACGGTGAGCCGCTAGATGGCGTTGATAAAAAATGCTATGCAATAGCTTTACCGCGGCAGTCCCCGAGTGTCACACGTCTTTTTTTATATATTTTTAGCAAGCAAACGAGCAGGCGGGTCACCTGATGTTAAGTGATTACCGACGTCCATGAACATTTGTAGCACCTGAGGCACTACCAATGCGTTACCGGCGTTTTAGGAATTTTTTGGTCCGCCCCTTGAATAACCCCATGTTGTAATTCAGTGGGAACATTACATTGTTTTTGGATTTAGTTCAAATATCCTCGGTAGTTTGTTATGACTTGGCTTGGCCGCAGTTCACTAAAGTCGGTCAAGTGTACGCCAGGTCATTTAATAAGCAAGATTTATATTAAAGTTACTAGCGGACGCCCGCGACTTCGTCCGTTTCTTCAAGTCGCAATCGACAGTTCCTAAATCCCCACAGTTTATGTGAGCGAAACCCCTGCAGCATCAGGATTGAGGAGTTGGGTCCTGGAATTCAACGATGTAGTCTTTACTTGGTTCCTACAATAACTATTCATTATCGATAGTTTTCTAAATCCTCACAGTTTAGGTGGGCAGAAGCCCTACAGTATCAGGATTGAGGAGTTGGGTCTTGGAATTCAACGACGTAGTCTTTACTTGGTACCTACAATAACTATTCATAATCGACAGTTCCTAGATCTCCACAGTTTAGGTGGGCGGAACTTGCAGCATCAGGATTGAGGAGTTGGGTCCTGGAATTCAACGATGTAGTCTTTACTTGGTATCTGCATTAACTATTCATAATCCACAGTTCCTAAATCCTCAAAGTTTAGGTGGGCGGAATCCCTGCAGCATCAGGATTGAGGAGTTGGGTCCTGGAATTCAACGATGTAGTCTTTACTTGGTTCCTACAATAACTATTCATAATCGACAGTTCCTAAATCCTCACAGTTTAAGTGGGCGGAACTTGCAGCATCAGGATTGAGAAGTTGGGTTCTGGAATTCAACGATGTAGTCTTTACTGGGTACCTGCAATAACTATTCATAACACTGGTCAACAAAATTTTAACTTTTTTTTGTCACATGAAAACTTATATCAAATTTTGAATGTACTAGGGCCACCAAACAATAATATGTGAATGAAAAAAAATTGACACGTCAGGTTTCCTTGTGACATCAAAACATATATTTTCGTAAAAAATACAAACATCGGCTACATTTAGAGAAATTTTTGCTTAATATAGAGTAAATACTTATGATTTTCGTGAATATTTGGCTTCTGGAAGGTCTCTTTTAAGTTTCCAACATTAATCTGCTAGCATTCCTGGACTCCATTTCCCTTGATAGCGTTTTTCCATTAAGGAAATGTCCTGATGAAACCTCTCGCCTTGTTCGTCACTCACATCACCCAAAGGAGGTGGGTTGATAAGGCCCAAAATCCGCCCCTCATACACTCGAAAAAAAAAGTTCCAGATTCCGACAAATTGTAAATGTATTTATATACTTGAAGATATAAACTTTATTTTAATATAAAGTTTAGGTGATAAAAAAAATAGTAAGTTACAGAAAATATTACCCAAAAAGAGAGTGTTTCTTTTACTTTTCTTACATTTTCATACATTTTAGTCGTTTTTTAAGCTTTGATTTAATATTTTAGAATGAGGCGCTCCATGAACCAAAATAAATTAATACTCATATAAAAGCTTATAAAAAGGAGCATCATTATCAGTTACGTTTACCATGGTTCATGGAGCGCCTCAATCTAAAATATTAAATCAAAGCTTAAAAAACGACTAAAATGTATGAAAATGTAAGAAAAGTAAAACAAACACTCTCTTTTTGGGTAATATTTTCTGTAACTTACTATTTTTTTTATCACCTAAACTTTATATTAAAATAAAGTTTATATCTTCAAATATATAAATACATTTACAATTTGTCGAAATCTGGAACTTTTTTTTTCGAGTGTATGAGGGGCGGATTTTATTGCCTTATCAACCCACCTCCTTTGCCGGAAAGAAATCTAGATGAGAGTCTAGCATATGTATTTTTAAGGACATATTACACCCCAAAGCTTTATATGACATTATAAGTTCATTTATTAAGTCTTTGTAATTTTCCGATTTATGGTTTCCTAGAAAATTTTGGACAACGTTCACAAAACATTTGGAGGCTTTGGTACAGGCAGTTCGGCACTGTAGGATGGGCCTATTGGCCGAAGACAAGTTTGGATACTGGATAGTGTGTTTGGACTTGGTTGTAATGCCTTTTGTCTGAGTCAAACAAAAATAACAATCACTTACTTGATCCTTTGGTTCGGTCCAAATCATTGGTATAGCAAATGGCTAATGTCTGGGTTCTTGTGTAGCCCAACGTAATAGCAGACTCACACGCGTTACACAACATTTATGTGGAACCCAGGATTTATTTTGATTCCTCACAGGAAATCCAAAATATTCTAAATAGCACTGTCCAATTAATGATGTGAAATTTCGACGCTGACATGTAAAAGTTAATTCTCCACACCCATAACAAAAACTGTCGGGGTTGTTAGAACACTTTCTTGGCATGTTTACGATGTAACAAACGTATATAAGATGTAAGTTAGTTGAATGCAATAGTTATACAGTCAAAAATGAAGTTATTCAAAAAAGACTCTTATATGAGGTCAGAAATGAATATGTAGCTGTCACAAAAAAACTGGACGTGATTGAAACAAAATTATTGTATACTAGCTGATACCCGCGACTTCGTCCGCGTGGATTAAGGTTTTTTATTCCCGCCGGAACACTCTTATTTCCCGGGATAAAAAGTATATCCTATTCCAGACCATGATCTATCTCTGTGCCAAATTTCAGCCAAATCGGTTCAGTCGTTGCGACGTGACTGAGTAACACATGTAACGACTTCGTCTGCGTGGATTTAATTTTTAAAATCCCGCAGGAACTCTTTGTTTTTCCAGGACACAAACATTTTTAAATTAAAGATATTAGTAAGGATTAGTTAGAATAAGGAAGTAAAGATTCCTCATTAATTCCTCTCAACCAATCGCAGGCCCATTACTATTTCTCTCGATGAGAACAGACAGAACAGATTGGCAGACTTCACACATCAATATTTATATTTTTTTTGATAAAGAATAATTAGCCAAGCTGAACTTGACTTATATTTTCCTTTCCCCACCGAATAAGTGAAAAGCTTGTGCTAGGAGTGGGTACGACAATAGGGCCACGGGTGGGGCTCGAACCTGCCACTACAATAGCAACATAAAACTGACATTTTCGCGAGCGAAGCGAGCGCGTAATTTTTTATGATTGCATTACAGCACTTAGTTGTCCATTCTTGACATCTACAATAACAACGTAAAACCGACATTTTCGCGAGCGAAGCGAGCGCGAAATTTTTTATGATTGCATTACAGCACTTAGTAGTTTATACTTGGCACCTACAATAGCAACGTAAAAGCGACAGTTTCGCGAGCGAAGCGAGCGGGAAATTTTTTATGATTGCATTACGGCACTTAGTAGTCCATTCTTGGCACCTACAATAGCAACGTAAAACCAACATTTTCGCGAGCGAAGCGAGCGCGAAAATTTTTATGATTGCATTACGGCACTTAGTTGTCCATTCTTGACACCTACAATAGCAACGTAAAAGCGATATTTTTGCGAGCGAAGCGAGCGCGAATTTTTTTATGAATGATTGCATTACGGCACTTAGTTGTCCATTCTTGACACCTACAATAGCAACGTAAAAGCGACAGTTTCGCGAGCGAAGCGACCGCGAAATTTTTTATGATTGCATTACGGCACTTAGAAGTCCATACTGAGCACCTACAATAGAAACGTAAAAGTGACATTACGCGAGCGAAGCAAGCCGAAATTTTTTATGATTGCATTACGGCACTTAGTTGTCCATTCTTGACACCTACAAAAGCAACGTAAAACCGACATTTTTGCGAGCGAAGCGAGCGCAAAATTTTTATAATTGCATTACGGCACTTAGTAGTCCATTCTTGGCACCTACAATAGCAACGTAAAAGCGACATTTTCGCGAGCGAAGCGAGCGCGAAATTTTTTATGATTGCATTACGGCACTTAGTAATCCATACTTGACACCTAAAATAGAACCGTAAAAGTGACATTTTCGCGAGCGAAGCGAGCGCGAAATTTTCTATACTTAGCACCTACAATAGAAATGTAAAAGTGACATTACGCGAGCGAAGCAAGCCGAAATTTTTTATGATTGCATTACGGCACTTAGTTGTCCATTCTTGACACCTACAAAAGCAACGTAAAACCGACATTTTTGCGAGCGAAGCGAGCGCAAAATTTTTATAATTGCATTACGGCACTTAGTAGTCCATTATTGGCACCTACAATAGCAACGTAAAAGCGACATTTTCGCGAGCGAAGCGAGCGCGAAATTTTTTATGATTGCATTACGGCACTTAGTAATCCATACTTGACACCTAAAATAGAACCGTAAAAGTGACATTTTCGCGAGCGAAGCGAGCGCGAAATTTTCTATACTTAGCACCTACAATAGAAATGTAAAAGTGACTCTTTCGCGAGCGAAGCGAGCGCGAATTTTTTTATAATTGCATATCTAGTCGTACACTTTTGGCGCTTGAGACCCTGCCACCCAAAAAGTCCTAAAGAATTTAGTTTAATTATATCAATTTTAATTTTGAAAATGATCGCTCGGCATGTAGCTTGTCCCTGCTCTCTTTGTCCCTTCCCTCCTACGCTACGCAGTAGCGTAGCGTAAATGTAATCTACTTGGTACCTACGGTACTTATTAACAAACCACAATTACTAAATCCCCGCACTTTAGGTGGGAAGTATCATGATTGAGGAGCTGGACCTAGAGCTCCATGATGTAGTCTATGCTTGGTGCCAACAATATCAATTCGAAACTGATAATTTCTACATCCTCACTGTTTAGGTAGGCACTACCCTGTAACATCAGGATTGAGGAGCCAGGACCTAGAGCTCCATGATGTAGTCTATGCTTTATACCTACAATAACAATTCGTAATCGAATGTACCTACATGCTTACAGTTTAGGTGGGCCGTATCCTGCAGCATCAAGATTGCGCAGCTAGGACCTAGAACTTCATGTTGTAGTTTATTCTTGATACTTACAATATTAATTCGCAAGCGACAGTTCTTAAATCCTCACAGTTTAGATGGGCAGTATCCTGCAGCATCAGGATTGAGGAGTAGAACCTGGAGCTTTATGATCTAGTATATTCTTAGGCCAAGCATACCAATTCGTAGTTGACAGTTCCTAAATCCTCATGATTTTGAGGGAAAGTACCTCTGCAGCATCAGGCTTGAGGAGTTGAAGGTAAAAAAATGTCCATTAAAAAAAAAATCAGCTGAATTGGTCCAGAAATCCAGGAGTAATCGGTGGATATATACATAGAAAAAAAAAAGATACCGGCTGAATTGATAACCTCCTTTTTCGAAGTCGGTTAAAAATAAAGCTATCCACTATATAGTGTATTATGCCAGCCTAAGATGAGCCATAGATTCAAAGTTTCCTGTACATAACGGGGTTCAAGTTATTTTGGACCTTATACTGAGGATTGTGATGTCTATAACTTCTGAACTACTGAACCGACGACCTTGAAATAATTACAGGACAATCTTTACAGTATCTTCTTTCTAATAAAAAAAGAATGAATGAAATCGGAGTACGCGTTAATGAATTACAACTAAATACACATTTTGACTTTCATCCCCTCTCCCAAGGGAACCGTGCTGAATTTCGGGATAAAAAGTATCCTATATGTTACCTCGAGGTATGTACTTAAATAGTGCCAAGTTTCATTTAAATCCGTCCAGTAGTTTCAGCGTGATGCGCGGCCAAGATACAGACAGACAGACAGACAGACAGACAGACAGACAGACAGACAAAAAAATCAAAAAAATTTTTTTTGGGTTCAGTATCGATAATAAAGCATCCCCCGATTAAAATTTTCAAAATATATTTAATGTACAGAATTCGTCCCGTTACAGTTTTATTATATTATAGATTGTTAATGAGGGTACATCAACATAAACAAAAATCATCACAAAGTTCGTGTGACAAAAACAGTGTTTACCAGTGTAATCGACAGTTCCTAAATCCTCACAGTGCAGGATGCTCGCGATTTAGTCCGCGTGGATTTAATTTTTAAAAATCCCGCGGGAACTCTTTAATTTTCCGGGATAAAAAGTAGCCTATGTGCTATTCCAGACTATAGTCCATCTCTGTGCGAAATTTCAGCTAAATTGGTCCAGTCGTTGCGGCGTGATTGAGTAACAAACATCCATCCATACATCCAAACTTTCGCATTTATAATACTACTAGACGATGCCCGCGACTTCGTCCGCGTGGATTAAGGTTTTTCAATTCCCATGGGAACTCTGTAATTTTCCGAGATAAAATGTAACCTATGTTTTAATACTGGGTATGAGCTATCTCCATTTCAAATTTCAGCCAAATTGGTTCATTCGTTGTTGCGTGAAGGAGTAACAAACATACACGCACACACACACTTTCGGTTTTATAATATTAGTGTGACTAGGAAGTAGGATCAGTAGGAAATTTTGCTAAATTGTATATCCTTTGTATTGAACATTTTGCGTATTTACCACGCTATATAGTTCTTTCATTTCACGAGGGCGCGTGAGATTTACGTACTTGTGGTTAAGTCGTGTACATTGCGTAAGTTGGTGTGCCTGTCAGGAGCCTAGGTGAGAGCGGTCAGGTGCGAGCAAGCTCCCACTCCCACTTATATAGATACTATAACGTCGCGACGATTTTTATTTGGTAATTCCCCGAAATGCAAACGCGCCGACTCTTACAAAAAAAAAACTTCAAATTCAAAATTTATTTATGTTATACAGGCCAACTTGTAGCTCTTATAACAGGTCATAAACCTACCACCGGTTCGGAATGCAGATTCTGCTGAGAAGAGCCGGCAAGAAACTCAGCAGTTGCTCTTTTCAAAAAAAAAAAAAAAAAATTTTTTTTACAATAGGTAACAAAACAATGAAGCTTCACATATGCATACGTAGGTACACAATCCAACGCATGTCAACACGGGCAGACAAAGCAGACCCATTCCCGTTGGTGGCACCCGTTCTTCTACGCTTTGAAAATCTCCCCAAGACAGTATTACGTCTTATGTTTATCCTACTTTACTTACACTTGACCTTTAGAGGTGTGGCCTTGAAAAGGGCGTCGGGGAAAATCGATGACGGCTTTACTACGCTGCGATCTCACCTGATGACTATTGATGATATCTACTCGGCTGGAGGGTTGTCTGGTTTCTACATAATACCTAGTACTTTTTGTCTTTAATAGGGGTATGGGTTGAATTTACACTGCTATACCCCTTCCAAGTTAGCCCGCTACCATCTTAGACTGCATCGTCACTTACCATCAGGTGAGATCGCAGTCAAGGGCTATCTTGTCATCGAATAAAAAAAATAAAAAAATTAATGCTCAAGTGGTGAAGGCGCCGGGACAACCTAATCTAGGTATACCTATTGGGTGATGTGTGGCCCAATTCATAAAATAAAAGTTTCTTTCTTTCTTTCTTTCTATTCGATGACAAGAAAGCAAAAATTATTTTTCATCATACCTATTCGAAAAACGAATATTGGCTTCAGAGGATAGCGGGAGCAAAATTTAATTTTTAGTCCCATGGGAGTTTTCATTTTTCTCTTCTGATTGGTCCGCGTGCGTGCTTTAGTAGAATATGCGTGTCTATGTGTTTATTACTACTGCGATCATTGCAGAAATTCAAAAAACTCGCAATTCAACTGGATACTTTCACGTAAAGATTAGTATATAAACCTGTGAAGATGATACTGCCATTGGCGCAATTTGAATACCATAAGCCTACTTTGTCGTATTAGTTTACAAATTGCGAAAAACCAAATTAAATTTGAATTTCGCGGGCAGCTCCGTGTCTTGGGTCTTATAGCAAAATAATTCTAACCTTTTCTTGCTAATCATGAACTTCCGTAAAGTAACGCCTGATTCCATCCAATATTACAAGTGGAAGCAGTCACGAGCACGAGCTAGTCAAAGATATGTCAATAATCTTAACAAATTAACAGATAAACATTACGGTATTGCGACTACTTAGCACTTGACACCCTATCGTTATCAGAGATTAACTTACGTTGTAAGCTGACTTATCTTTTTTTTTTTTATTCGATGACAAGATAGCCCTTGAATGCGATCTCTCCTGATGGTAAGTGACGATGCAGTCTAAGATGGTAGCGGGATAATTTGGAAGGGGTTTGACAGTGTACTCGTACCCCTAATCAGTTTGTGCTCGCCATCGTGCCGGAACGTTAAATCGCTTGGCGGCACGTCTTTGACGGTAGGGTGGTAACTGGCCACGACCTACGCCTCCCACCATACCAGAATAGAGACAATTCAGAAGTTGTAAATTCCCAAATTGCCCCGCCGGGAATCGAAACCAAGACCTCCCAGTTATGAGACCACAGCGCTCACCACTGCGCCAGGGAGGTCGTCAATGTTATGTAAGCTAAGAGTTATTTCACCAAATTGGATATTTTTAACCCCCGATGGAAAAACAACTTTCATACAAACTTTCATCCCCTACCTCCTTAGGGGCGGAATTTTACCATTGCGCCAGGGAGGTCGTCAGAAAAAATTAGAAAGTAAAATTTTAGTGACGAATAAAGTCAACATTTTAACAGTATTTGTATTGGAAATCTGTCAAAACTTCTAAATTCGACGGCTAGGTTATTAAAGTTGACATTTTGACAGTACTCGTATTGAAAATCGATCAAAACACCAAAATTCGTCGGGTAGGATATTTTTTATTTGTTTTTAAATTCTTTTTAAAATAATACTAGCTTTAACCCGCGGCTTCGCTCCCGTTAGGTTCGCTTTTTTAAACTCCTATTTTACCTCCTTCGGGGTTGAATTTTGAAAAATCCTTTCTTAGCGGATGCCTACGTCCTAACAGCTACCTGTATGCCAAATTTCAGCTCGATCGGTCCAGTGGTTAGAGCTGTGCGTTGATAGATCAGTCAGTTAGTCAGTCACCTTTGCCTGTTATATATTTAGGTTAGAGGTTAGAAGACCCTCCCTTTTTTTTAACACTCCCTGTCTTTCTCTTGACCTTTCTTTACACGTCAATTTTATATTGGCCGCCTAAATATAATATATGACTGAAGTTATCACACTGGCGCGCGTCCAGCGTGACGTCAGCAATGTCAACGCCTGTGTGACGTCACGTGACCTTGGGCGGGGGATTACTTGGTGATAATGTTGTTGGGTATTTAGCGCACGTTAATTAATGAGAAACAAAAATTAAATATGACGTCGCTGTAGAATCATAACCTAGTATGTCCAGAGATCCAAACCTTACAGGACACGAAATAACTGGTTCATTTCGTCAATGTTTAAGATCTTAAATATACAAAAGGCAAAGGTGACTGACTGACTGACTGATCTATCAACGCACAGCTCTAACCACTGGACCGATCGAGCTGAAATTTGGCATACAGGTAGTTATTAGGACGTAGTCATCCGCTTAGAAAGGATTTTTCAAAATTCAACCCCGAAGGAGGTAAAATAGGGGTTTAAAAAATCGAACCTAACGTGAGCGAAGCCGCGGGCAAAAGTAAATGTTATATAAAATAATAAACAGTCAAATTGATTGTCCTTTGCTGCAATATAAATTTAACTTTTCGTGCCAATTTAAACTCCCTCAACTGTAAAATAAATTTGTTTTCACCACCATTTCTACAAAAAAAAAATACACACGCGACTATTGGATAGGATAGGATAGGAACCAGAACTAAATCCATGCGGACGAAGTCGCGGGCGTCAGCTAGTTTATAATAATAGAGAGGATTGCGAAATCGCCAACGCACATAGCACGCTCGTAAACTTAGGTACAATGCCCACTAGCGACCCCTTTCCCGGAACCCTCAAAGGGCGCACTGCACTGCATCTGCTCAACCCCTCGGCGCTAATATCGACGAGGGCACCCTTGACGTTGAGCGAAGGGGCAAAGGGGCAACCCTAATGGAGGGCCCTCGCCGCACCGCGCCGCACCGCGCTCGCTGTTGTAGTTTGAGAGACCACCGCAAAACTGCCGTCCTCAAGCTATAACGTCGTTAAACATCATGTGACCAAATACGATTTTTTAATGCTGTCTTACCTATAGTTAATTCTCTATCGATCCATTGAAGCAGTATTCTCCTTAATGCTGTAGTTTGTCATATAGCAATATAAGAAACGTAGTTTTCTAGTTATCGACTCGCGTCATTTCTGTATAAATTACCTACCGCTTTTTGAACCATAGCACGAAATGGGGTCTTGGTAGTTAACGGCGTTTTAGCTTGAGGACGGCAGAAAATGAGATTAGTCAAATTGTCTTTTTTTCCACGTACTACCAAGTTGTGGAATCATCTCCCTTCGACAGTGTTCCCACTTAATTACAATATGGGGTTATTCATGGGGTGAAACAATAAGTTCCTGAAAAGCCGGCAACGCATTGGTGGTGCCTCTGGTACTACAAGTGTTGACCCGCCAGCTCGTTTGCCCGCTATTCATATTAAAAAAAAAAATGGTATACTTTTTATTTGTCAATCTTTCATTGTCATCTATCATCTATATCACGGGTGGCCAACCGGTCGATTGCGGTTATTAGTCGAGTCGATCGCGGCATGACTGCAAATCTGGCGGAAGATGCCCAGGCGCAGTGCTCACACAGATATTATGAAAAAGTAGTTAGTAACTAGTTACTATGAATTCATTTCAAGTTTTCCCTTTTATTGAAATAAAAAAGACGTGTGGTACTCGGTGACTGCCGCGGTAAAGCTATTGCATAGCATTTTTTATCAACGCCATCTAGCGGTGAGAGGAGTCCCGTGTCAGGTTATTTTCGTTACGGAATTTCTGGATTCGGTCTCCACGCTCAAGGCCCGCGATAGAAGCTATGCAATAGCTTAAAAATACTACATAAGTAAATTGTACTGTTTCATTTATCAAGAAGTATGAAATTGGTAGATCTCACAGGGTTTCGTCTTGGCATTAGCTTATCTCTCTAGTTTACTCTTCATCTTAATTAATTGCGTGGGCTCTCATACTAGGGCTTGACAAAATCATGTTTAATAAATGTCTTTTCAGGGAGATGACGATGCTCCTTTGACAAACACCCAAATTTTTATTATTGCGATTTAATAAATAAATAAAAATATTTATTTTCGACCAACCAGGATTGTATTGTGTGTTAGTAATTATAAATGAGAAATATAAAACTTAAACCTATTTAGGCTTGCGCTTGACAATAATCAATGATGGAAAACACTGATGAGGTGTAGGTTGGAGCGCGCTTGCCTAGAAAATGCCTGTACACTCTTGCCTTGAAGGTCCTCAAATTATACGTGGCAGGAAACTCGCTGGAGGGCATTCCACACCATACCGGTCCGTTTCAGAAACGTTGAAGATATTTTCTGACGTATTTACACATGTTATCTTATATCCTACAGCGGCGAGAGACAATTCAGAAATTATAAATTCCCAAATCGCCCCGCCGAGAATCGAACCCGGGACCTCCCAGTTATAAGACCGCAGCGCTCACCACTGCGCCAGGGCCCCAAGTCTGCTATTTTACATGTCATTGTCATTGAACGGCAATACAATTACAATTCAATTATTTATCATTGGTCCAAAATTTCGTAGTCTACGAAATTGACAATGGTCGTTCGATTTCTTATAATTGGATTGTAATTCAATGATACCTCGGTATTGCCATTAGCTTAAAAAGCGTTTGCCGAAATGAGTTTCAAAAAAAAACTACATATTAAAAACGTTTTTTTAAGCTAGATTCAAAGCTAGATGTGTCAGTGGCAAACCATCGGAAAACGATTGTGACGCCATTGAATTAGTAGACTACCAAAATTGCTAAAAGTAGCGATTGGGATGTTATTGATAGACAATTGAACTACAATTGCAATAGTAGACTTGGGTCCCAGGGAGGTCGTCAAACACCAGTATTTAGAGAAATCACAAAAAAATTCCATCCTTAAATTCTAATACTGATACGAGGCTTCTTTATCAATCAATAACGGGCGTCTTTGATTGGTTTTTAATTGGAATACGGTTCATTCAAACGGCCTTTGACATTTACTTTAGTGTTCGAAATAAACGCTATTTAATTAGAGAGATAATTTTATACCAGAGAAAACAATGTAATAAACATATTATTATAGTCTATGATATTCTAGTAGGGACGAGTTATATACTCACAAAACAAGCGAAAAACTTGTTCCGGATGACGAAGAGTATAATAGAATTACCTCATTGTTAAATGACATGACAAATTACAACAAATATCTGCCATTACGCGCTTCATTTACCGCACGCTTGTAACATATCCACCTCTTTTTAACCGACTTCCAAAAAGGAGGAGGTTATCAATTCGGCCGGTATCTTTTTTTTTTTAAACATACTATATCATAGTATGTAGAGAATCTTCTGTACCTGTATAGTTCTTTCAACTCACGAGGGCGCGTTGCTCATGGTTGTGTGTGTGTCGTATCTGTATAAGTGTGAGCGAGAGCTTGCTCGCGCCTGCCCGCTCCCACCTAGGGTCCTGACAGGCACGCACACTTACGCAATATGCATGTACACGACGTAACCACAAGTAAAGCGCCCGTAGCTTCGTGAGATAAACGTACTATACATACATAGATACAAGTTTGCAAGTTAAATAAAAAGCTTGTTAAAAAATCACGTCGATCCCTTGCTCTATTGCTGCGTTATTGAAACACAAATCAACAAACAAACAAACACACTTTCGCATTCATAACACGCATCGGTAATGATGGTGGCAATTTTTTTCCAACACCATTCTTAAGTAATTCTGTTTACATCTCGGACAAGTCAAGCGCGAAACGTTTAAAATCTACGCACAGAGTGTTCGTACACTCTAAATGCTATAGATATAAATGCGAAAATTGCGTGACAAACAGATTTAAAAATAGATTATTTGGACGCCGCCCAAAGTTGGCTTCACACAGCTGATTAGTAGTAGAATGATGAAACTCTAAACAATAATAAATAAATAGTTTGTAACCCACGCCGTAGTTATGGTGTCCTAGTATCTCACGAAGTTACGGGCGCTCTACTTGTGGTTACCTCGTGTACATGCACATCGCGTAAGTGTGCGTGCCTGTCAGGAGCCTAGGTGGGAGCGGGCAGGCGCGAACAAGCTCTCTCGCTCGCACTTATACAGATACGACACACACACAACCATGAGCCACGCGCTGTCGTGAGTTGCAAGAACAGCAAGAGTCACTATTTATTCACGAGGACGCGTGAGCTTTATTTGTGGTTACGTCGTGTACATGCATATTGCGTAAGTGTGCATGCCTGTCAGGAGCCTAGGTGGGAGCGGGCAGGCGCGAGCAAGCTCTCGCTCACACTTATACAGATACGACACACACACAACCATGAGCCACGCACCGTCGTGTATTGCAAGAACTATACCTGCGGATCGGTTTAGGTAAATGTAAGGTGATAGTGCGGTCTATAGATTTCAGCCAGTCATGTGGTGATTTTGGCGGTGCGTAGTGCGCGCGGCCCCTAAATTTTTCTCGCGTACAAAAATACGCTTTCTTAAATAGAAATAATTCACGAAAAAAGCTTGACAGACGCAGTGCGTTGCCTGTCGCTTTGGCGTGCAGCCAGCGCCGCAGGGTACCCGCGGGAAGACCAGCGTCGGGTCAATAATGCTACCGTCTTTAAGCTCTAACGTCGTTACCTTGATAACTTTAAACCCAAACTCAAACTTATTTATTCAAAATCAAAATCAAAATTTATTTATTTCATGTAGGCCAACTTGTAGCTCTTATGACACGTCATAAATCTACCACGAGTTCGGAATGCAGATTCTGCTGAGAAGAGCCGGCAAGAAACTCAGTAGTTTTTCTTTTCAAAAAAAATTTTTTACAATAGGTAACAAAACTATGATATACGTATACAGTGTTTCCACAATAAAGTTTCAAAAATGCAAACGTAGGTACATACTTCAATACATGTTAAGACGGGCAGACAAAGCAGACCCATTCCCGTTGGTGGCACCCGTTCACGAGCATGACGCATGATCCAGCCGTTGTTGCTTCGCTCAACCATATTTGAGGGAACGTAACAACCCGCACCACACGACACCACCACAGATATGTTTAAAGAGAGCACGACATACTCAGGCTACCCATGTTAAGCATCGAATTGAATACTAATATTAAAATACTCATTTTAAGACATGACTGAGACACAAATAAAGTGGAAACGCTGTAGAACACTGTATTGGATAGAATCAGGCGTTACTTTGCGGAAGTTCATGATTAGCAAGAAAATGTTAGAGTTATTTTGCTTTAATCCGCCAACGGAAAAAATCTATATGGTCAAACATGCAGTTACAAGCTAAGCACGCTTACCTCCCCAACCAAGCAAGAAAGCCAAGTTCCCAAGCAAGCAATGCCACCACCACACATGACTTGTAAACTACTCTCGACGCACGTTTCGCCCCGACACCGGAGCATCCATAGGAGAAGATATCGACTTTACAATGCTGTATTGTCCAATACTGCATGGTTCTTGCTGATAATGGTTCTTGGTTGGTGGTATGGCAAAACAATTCTTACAAAAAAAAAAGACGTGTGGCACTCGGGGACTGCCGCGGTAAAGCTATTGCATAGCTTTTTTTATCAACGCCATCTAGCGGTGAGAGGAGTCCCGTGTCAGGTTATTTTCGTTACGGAATTTCGGTCTCCACGCTCAAAGCCCGCGATAGAAGCTATGCAATAGCTTAAAAATTTGTGCGTAAAATTGTGTGTATAAATTAATATTTATTAACGGAAAGCTCCACAAAATGTCACCATATTATTATCGGTTATTCGCGTTATTCGGTAAGCTCACAGTTACTACATCACTCTCTGTGGTTTGACATTTTTGCACCATCCAACCAGTTACCAATCACACTTGATGAGGGATTATGTGTTTTAATGACATGGTAGCAAGAGCTACTATTGGCTCATTGATTAACTGATACATTGGTAACGTTGTGTGTGGTACAAGTCATGAATTCATAGCGATCATCTCAATCTATAGACAGGCTTTCTGAAACGATCGCCACATCACATGATCCTGTGGCGTCTGTATCTAGTGATCGTCTTTTTTTTTCGATGAAAAGATAGTCCTTGACTGC
Source organism: Hipparchia semele (assembly GCA_933228805.2). Taxonomy (NCBI): domain Eukaryota; kingdom Metazoa; phylum Arthropoda; class Insecta; order Lepidoptera; family Nymphalidae; genus Hipparchia; species Hipparchia semele. The sequence goes on along the minus strand of OW121735.1, from coordinate 2,840,183 downwards.
GATCTCACCTGATGATAAGTGACGATGCAATCTAAGATGGTAGCGGGCTAACTTGGAAGAAACCTGTCAGTAAGGGTTACCTGAATTAGCTTTGGTTAGTCCCTTAAATTAAAGGAACGTTGCTGAAAACGGGAATTACATAGCTATCTGTTAGCGGTTTGTCATTTTCGCAATTAACCTGATTCGAATAACTTGATGAAGGATTGTGTGCCTTATTGATATAGCAGTAGGAGCTATGGCTGTTTCTGGTGAGTTAATTCTGACTCATTAATGTTTTCAGCTTTTTAAAATAAGTGCCTTAATGATAAGGCAGGAAAAGCTATAATTGTGATAGAGTTGCGAATAATTTGATACGTGTAGTGTGGTGTAAGTCATAAGAATAAAACGGGTGTAGCATTTTTGCGGTGTGTATTAGCAACGGGTCCTCGTTCCTAATACGCACCGTAAAAATTTGGAATGCCCTTCCAGCTTTCGTTTTTCCAACTAACTATAATGTGGGTGTCTTTAAATCAAGAGTGAATAAGCATCTTCTAGGTAAGCGCGCACCATCTTAGGCCGCATCTTCACTTACCATCAGGTGAGATCGCAGTCAAGCACTAGTTTATATATTTAAAAAAAAAGCATAGTGACAACTATCAAAAAAGGATGGAATAGAAAAAAAGAAAAGAAAGAAAAGCTAGAAAGGCAGAACTTGAACACGGCTTATCGGTCATAACATATGAAAAAACAAACATACATACATACAAGGACTGCTAAAATCATAACCATTCGAGTTGGCTTTCCCGTAGTCGGATAAAGTTAAAAAAATATATACGCGACGAATTGAGAACCTCCTCTTTTTTTTGTCGGTTAAAAAATACGCGTGTGGTGCAAGTCACAAGATGCAAGGACATGCCTTCTTAAACTTTTCAAACTTGTTAAAACTATAATTATTATTTCTTGTCGAAGGTTAAATTTTAAATAAGTCTTCAATACAAGGTAAAAGTTATCATGGTCATAAACTTCGGAATGACTGATAATATTTTATAATTTATAATATATTGCTAAATATAATGTGTGGTACAAGATATATTAATCTGTTGTTGTAATAACCATATTAGGAAAATTAATTGCATATATTTTACTTGGAGAAAATGCTTTTATATTAAGCCAGCAATTTGTCCCACGTTATAGTAGAGAGAAGAAGTATATTGTTTTCAGGGTTCATATATGTATGTGAATTTGTATATTCCACCATAACGTCTAAAGTTGAAAAAAAAAAAATTCGATAGGTAACGTCTAAAGTAAAACTTAATCTTATTTTCGTTTTTTTTTTTCAATAAGTATATAATCATTTTCTAGATAATAGTTCAATATCCAGTGATTCACAAAAAAATATCATTTAAAATTCAATCAATTATAGCTTGTATTATGTGGACTTGCGCTTGACTGCGATCACATCTGATGGTAAGTGAAGATGCAGCCTAAGGTGGAGAGAGCTTGCGTAGAAAATGCCTATTCACTCTTGATTTGAAGTTGCCAAATCCATAATGTTCTCAAAGTGTGTGGAGTCTGCTATTCGCATTGGGCCAGCGAGATATTATAATCCTTTACTGAGAGCAGACCTGCGCTTACTAGTGATTTGATTATGGCTTGCTGATGATGATGACCAATTAATTTCTAATTTCTATCCAATCATCATATCCTCTGCATTATGGTTGCCTAGTAGAGATCGCTTCTTAATGATAAGACTGCCATATTTTGTGCTCATCCATAATAATATTATAATAATTGCGAAAGTGTTTTTGTTAGTTGGTTTGTCCTTTAATAACGCTGCAACAGACGTGATTTTTGCATGAGTATAATTGATGGGGAGAATGGCATAGGTTTTTATCCCGGAAAATCGAAGAGATCCCGCGCGATTTTTAAAAACTAAATCCACGCGAGCGAAGCCACGGGCATCAACTAGTTATGTAATATAATATTTCAAGTTTAATTTTTAAGATTTTAATGTGGTGTACACCAAAATGTATTCATTTCATGAGTTGAACGTTGCGTCCACTTTCTAGTCGAGGCCACGAAACCCGCGAGTTGCTCCAGAAATAGTATACGCCTTAAGCTTGTACATCGCACCACACGCTGAGGTTTTTTGATACCGAAACCGGATTGCATCGAACTTGATACGTGAGCGGTTTCAAAAACCGACCGCGCGAAAGGACTACATATGCAATTTTTTTTTTCGCTCGCTCACTGAATTTTATATTTTACGAGCTCATTCCCGCGGCTTCGCTCACGCTAAGTTTGATTTTTCAAACGCCTATTTTATCACCCTAGGGGTTGAATTTTCAAAAATTCTTTTTAAGCGGATCCCTACGTTATAATACCTACCTGCATGCCAAATTTCAGCCTGATCCATCCAGTGGTTTGAGCTGTGCGTTGATAGATCACTCACTCAGTCAGTCAGTCAGTCAATCAGTCAGTCACCTTTTCCTTTTATATATTTAGACTATGCCCGCGACTTCGTCCGCATGGATGAAGGTCTTTTAATTCCCGTAGGGGCTCTTTAATTTTTCGTGATAAAATGTAGCCTATGTTTTAATCCTTACACACACGGATACACGAAGGATACCTCACTGCGATACATCGCGTTACAGTGAGGCATCTTCGTGCTGGTCATTTGTTTTACATGGAGGTGACATCGAGGTAGCGAGCTAAACCGCGACCGCGAGGTATCGCAGTGAGGCATCTTTGGCATGTTTTTACCCTTACTAATAGTAGTTGTTCTTCTTGTCGTCAGGTGCGAGGCGGCAGCACCGGCGCCCCGCCGCCCGCCCCTCCAGCCATCTTGGAGCAGGAGAAGCGGTCGCCCCTGCAGCCGCAGCAGCAGGGCAGGGCCCAGCTACCTCCAGGTGAGTACACACCTGCGCTGGAGTCACTCGCCCAGAGTGGCCTGTCCAGGATGTACCACAGGGTATAATTGCCGGCAAACTTCTTGAGCATATGACGTAGTGGGGGTAAGTTGGCGCAAGGTTGGCGCATTTGGACACGGCGCGGCAAGCAAAGGTCGATTGATCCACCAATCACGCGCTCGATACTATACACCCCGCTTACTTACCACAAATGACACCTAAAATTCGCTGATCAGTCAAGTTCATTTACTCAAGAAGTTTGCCAGTAACTATAGGCAGCTGATATAAAATGGAAAAAATCTCCAGTGTGAGTTAAAAAAATCTTAATTTTAGGCATTGTACAAATTAGACATAGCCTTCAGTTTTTATCGTATTGGAGATATCCTGTGTGCACGCCACGTGACTCGCCTATACCCTTACCCCTATACCCTTCGATCACAGGAAAACATTGTGTTGCCAGATTACTTAAGACGCCTGGACCGATTTGGAAAATTCTTTTTTATTTGAAAGGGTATACTTCCTAGGCAGTCCCATTGTCATCAGGTCAGGATCTGATGATTGGAATTTGGAGATATCGAGGGAACTCTTCAAATTTTATAGGCACAATTGATATACTTTGTAGTGGGGTTTGAAGTCGGTTTTGTAAAAATGCAAAGTTCCCAAGCAAGCAATTTGCTCTCTTGCTTGGTTGGGGAGGTAAGCGGTGCTTAGCTTGTAACTGCATGTTTGACCATACAGATTTTTTCTGTTGGCTGATTATAGCAAAATAATTCTAACCTTTTCTTGTTATAGACCTTACTGCACGCAATGTGATATAGAATCTACTTTGAAAACCGATAAACATTTTCTGTCCGCGACCATATGTACGCCACTGAGGAGGAGGTACTCAATTCGTCGGAATTTCCTCTTTTATTATGTGTTCCCCGATTACTCAAAGACGTCTGGACTCTGGACCTATTTGGAAATTTTTTTTTTATTTGAAAGGATATGCTTCCTAAGCAGTCCCATTGTCATCAGGTCAGGATCTGATAAATGGTTTTGAATATATCGAGGGAACTCTTCAAATTTTATTGGCACAATTGATATACTTTGTAGTGGCATTTGAAGTTATTTTGTAAAAAGAAAAATGCAAAGTTCCCAAGCAAGCAATTAGCTCTCTTGCTTGGTTGCGGAGGTAAGCGGTGCTTAGCTTGTAACTGCATGTTTGACCATACAGATTTTTTCTGTTGGCGGATTATAGCAAAATAATTCTAACCTTTTCTTGTTATAGACCTTACTGCACGCAATGTGATATAGAATCTACTTTGAAAACCGATAAACATTTTCTGTCCGCGACCATATGTACGCCACTGAGGAGGAGGTACACAATTCGTCGGAATTTCCCCCTTTTTTAGTTTTCCCTCTTTTCTAGTTTAGTTTTATCACAATTATTCTATTTCTATGGTATACACACAAGCTTTCGTCCGCAGAGCCCGTGGCGCCGCCACCAGCCCCAAAGCCGCCGGTGGTGAAACCTCCCAAGAGTGTCAAGATCAATCAGAAGGTAGGTTTCCGTTTTTTTTTTTTTAGATTCATCACTTGATCAAGAGCAAATTTTTCTAAACATTTGGATTTTGGCATAAGCGCACTGAGTAAGCTTTATGACGGTCTTTCTCAAAGTGGGTGATAACGCCCCCTTGTGGGCGTTGGAGACCTAGAGGGGGGCGTTAAGGGGCCCAGAAAAAAATGGGGGGCGTTGGCGTGGTATAGGGGGGCGATGGTTGATTTGTGATTTCAAATATATTCTTCTTCTAAATATATAAAAGGCAAAGGTGACTGACTGACTGACTGACTGACTGATCTATCAACGCACAGCTCTAACCACTGGACCGATCGAGCTGAAATTTGGTATACAGGTAGCTGTTAGGACGTAGACATCCGCTAAGAAAGGATTTTGGAAAATTTCAACCCCAAGAGGGTTAAATAGGGGGTTAAAAAATCGAACCTAACGTGAGCGAAGCCGCGGGTTAAAGCTAGTTATATTATAAAGTTGCATAAATCTTGAGGATGTAACGTTGAAGTACTCGTATAATGTAAGTTTAAACAGCAGAACCGACCATAACTAAATTAATTAAAGTAACTAAATTGTGTTTTTTAAGTTTTAGGAGTGTATAAAAAATTGGGGGTGCTGAAAAATAATTGATTTTCAAAGGGGGCTGTAAAAGAAATAAGTTTGATAATCTCTACCTATGCTGTCCTACCTAATTTTGGGTCTACTTGATTGACGCCTTTTTTACCCCCATCACCTGGGTGCCTGGAGCACTTCGACCATCCGTTGCTCCAGATCTTTTTTTCCACGTACTACCAAATTGTGGAATCATCTCCCTTCGACGGTATCCCCTCTTAATTTCAACATGGGGCTATTCAATTTTTGAATTTGACTGATATCCTCCTATCCCCTCCAAATAAGCGGAAAGCTTGTGCTAGGAGTGGGCACGACAATAGTGCAACGGGTGGGATTCGAACCTGCGACCTTTCAGTTTTCAGTCCGCACCTTTAACCGTTGGGCTATTAAGGAATTGAGTAAAGTGTAAGCGTTTAAATTAAAACATAGATTTTAGAAAATTTTTAGAAAATACTGCAATGTATGCAAAGGCGGTCTTATCTTATCTCATATTAGTCTTGCATAAAACTTTTAATTTACACGGATACAATGTCGGTACGGGTGTCAATAACGCAGAGAGAGAGAGAGGGAGAGAGGAATTTTCCTCGGTGCAACTGAGTATTTACTCACGCTTAAATTAGGCTAGGAAATAAAAGTCCGTTTGCTCAGCTTGTTTTGAGTGTAAACTGAGTAAATACTAAGTATTACACAACGTATTTTAACATGCAAACATCAGCAAGGCACGATAAGATAAAGAGATTGTTTTTATTATAATGGCTCTTGATAGGTTTAGTCTCACAAGGTGGTTTATATAGCACCTAGCAACATATTACAGCATGCTATCTTTCCATAGCACACAGCAAGTGCTACATACGTAGGCGCGGTGGTGCTACGATGCTATAAATATCACTCTCTGTACCACACTGCGCGTAGCAGCGGCGCTGAGGCGGCCAGGCAGTTAGCAGATGGATTTATCGCAACTCACAATAAACATGCTATGTGATTTAGCATGTTGCAAGACATAGCGCGCGCGCCGGCCGCTCACAAGCTTCCTAATTAAAGTTGCTATAGCATAGCATTTTTTTATAGCATGCTACAATTTTATTGTTTATAGTCAGTAGCATGATATTGATTTATAGCATTTTTGAACAACTCTACACACAGTGTGTGAATAAAGTCCTTGAAAATACTGAAGGGTATTCAGAACTTGATCTCTATGATTAATCTGTTATTTTTGGTTTTGCTGTCACTTCAAATGACATTTTTTTTTTTAATATGAATAGCGGGCAAACGAGCTGGCGGGTCACCTGATGTAAAGTGATTACCGCCGCCCATAAACACTTGTAGTACCAGAGGCACCACCAATGCGTTGCCGGCTTTTCAGGAGCTTCTAAACTAAGAGGGTAACGGGACAGCGAATCGTGCAATGGCGGTGTTCTCTAGGTCAAAGAAAGGACCCAGAGACCACAAGAACTGCACCATTCAGGAGGATGGGGAGGGTTTCTCTGGCTCTCCAGCTCACAGTCGGATCGCACGAATGCTTTGCGACTGACTATGACTGGAGAAAAATTTATGTTAGAAAAAAGTAAGAGTAAAAACTGACACAGAACGGCCAACTCCAAACGTTAGCGAATGTTGGGAGCAATACCAATCTCCCGATCCACACGTCGCCATCGCGTTGGCCGAACAATGTTGGGAGATAGCGTCGGAGCTAACGTGTAGAGCCGGTGTTATGCCCTGTCGCTCACCGATCCAACCAATCGCCCATCACTAGGCCAGTCGGACGCAAAACGGCGCGACCGGAGCACGCGTTTCCCGCGCGAATTCGAATTTACAATTACATTGGAGTCCATTTTAAATAATCTATGCTAATAATAATAGGTGCTTTAACACGTCGACATTTCTCTGTGCCGCGGATAAGTCGTGGGTGTTTTATCGTGTCGAGTTTTTTCAATTATTTCGTGGTAAATGACAAGTGGTGCTTTTTTTTTTTTAATGTTATCGTTTCACTTGTTTACACTTATTATTTGAATTTAGAATCTTCACGAAGTCTATTCCGATAGCGAGGTTTTTAACATGTACATTATTCGTTGTGGTATTTTCGTGTTTTATTCCGAGTTGTCTGTGGCAAATGAGAAATAATGGGTGTTTTTCATGTACGTGTATGTTATTTGTCGGTAAATCTGTAGATTTGTTCTGGCGATTTGGAATGCAGTTGTGTTTTTTTCACGGTTTGTTTTGTTATGGTGGAATAGGTTTTTAATAATGTAGGTACGTACGGATCGCGTCGAATGTTTGTCACTGATAAGCGAATGCCATTATAAGTACATTATTATTGTTGAGTAGGTACTGTTCATGTTGTTCAAGATAGCCCTTGACTGCGATCTCACCTGATGGTAAGTGACGATGCAGTCTTAGATGGTAGCGGACTAACTTGTGAGGGGTATAGGTGTAAATTCAACCCATACCCCTAATCGGTTTCTACACGCCATCGTGCTGGAACGCTAAATCGCGTGGCGGCACGTCTTTGACGGTAGGGTGGTAACTAGCCACGGCAAAAGCCTCCCACCAGACCAACGATCTATACTTCCCAGGTGGTCCCGTTGTCATCAGGTCAGGATCTGATGATGGGATCCTGGAGAAATCGAGGGAACTCTGCAAGTTTTATAGGCACATTTGATGTACCTACTTTGTAATGGCGTTTGAAGTTGATTTTGTAAAAATATTTTTTACGTTTAAATTGTTGAAGTCGTTTAATTTTATTAAAGCCTCAATAGCCCAACGGTTAAAGGTGAAACTGAAACCTAAAAGGTCGCAGGTTCGAACCCCATCCGTTGCACTATTGTCGTACCCACTCCTAGCACAAGCTTTTCGCTTATTTGGAGGGGAGAGGAGAATATAAGTCAAGTTCAGATTGGCTAATATTCTCTTAAAAATAAAAGACGTGTGGCACTCGGGGACTGCCGCGGTAAAGCGCTAATGCGCCATCTAGCGGCTCACCGTAGAGGAGTCCCGTGTCAGGTTATTTTCGTTACGGAATTTCTGGATTCGGTCTCCACGCTGGCCCGCGACAGAAGCTATGCAATAGCTTAAAAATTTAGAACGATATTCTTAATAAATTCCGGCGTTGCAATGCGCTATTTACATAGCGCTCCTTGTAATTTTATTTATATCGAACAAATCGGTTGTTTTTCTTTAGAGCAGCCAATTGAAGTTATTTCTATATACTAGCTATTCAACGCGATAAAAATCGACGATGTCTATACTTATAATAAAACTGTAACGGGACGAATTCTGTACATTAAATATATTTTGAAAATTTTAGTCGGAGGATGCTTTGTTATCGATAGGGAGCCCAAAACATTTTTTTTTTTTTAATTTTTTGTCTGTCCGTCTGTGCGCGTATCACGCGAAAACTACTGAACGGATTTGAATGAAATTTGATATAGTGGTAGTCGAGACTCCGGGTCAATATATAGGATACTTTTTATCCTGATAAACAATAAGGTTTATCCGGGATAGGGGATGAAAGTTTTTGTTGATTTTGCTCCATAACTTCGTCAAATCTAAACCGAATTTGATAATTCTTTCTTTATTATAAATTGTGTACTATTAGAAATATTTTGTCTAATTTTGGTGAAGATCTACTAAATATTATCGGAGATAGAGGACATAACTTCTCGCGGATAGTAGCAAGTCACTCTGAACTTTTTCCACGCGGACGAAGTCGCGGGAATCAGCTAGTATTATTATAAATTAATCAAATGGTTTACTGAACACACCTCCTACCCAAACCATAATGATGGTTTCCTACCGGTGAGGAGGAGCAAGTCACTCTAAACTAAAAGCGGACGAAGTCGCGGGAATCAGTAGTAATAATATATTGTCACGGACGAATTCCTTTATTTTGAAAACAGGTCCACACGAACTGTGCGGACTCTGAGAAACGGTGAAAGGACCTTGATTTTGTATAGAGATATTTACAACCCGTTCACGCCAAGTTGGCCGTCGTCGACCGTTGCCAAATGACTTCACGCTGGTACCGTTGACAACGAAATGATTTTAATTTTTTTACGTAAGCCCGACTGTAAAACATATTTTTTTTATTTTATTCGATGACAAGATAGCCCTTGACTGCGATCGCACCTGATGGTAAGTGACGATGCAGTCTAAGATGGTAGCGGGCTAACTTGGAAGGGGTATAGCAGTGTAAATTCAACCCATACCCCTTATCGGTTTCTACACACCATCGTGCCGGAACGCTAAATCGCTTGGCGGCACGTCTTTAACGGTAGGGTGGTAACTAGCCACGGCCAAAGCCTCCCACCAGACCAGACCAGAGACAATTTAGAAATTATAAATTCCTAAACTGTCCCCGCCGGGAATCGAACCCGAGACCTCCCAGTTATATATAGTTCATTTTAGATATTTACCATAGATGGTTTTTATGCAAAATCAGTAAAAAAAGCAGTTGACTAAAAATATTATGTAGGAGCTCTTGGTGGTTAATCGTTGAATGATGTCAAGAATTTTAAGCTATTGCATAGCTTCTATCGCGGGCCAGCGTGGAGACCGAATCCAGAAATTCCGTAATGAAAATAACCTGACACGGGACTCCTCTACGGTGAGCCGCTAGATGGCGTTGATAAAAAATGCTATGCAGACCGCGGCAGTCCCCGAGTGCCACACGTCTTTTATTTAATTAATTATTTTTCTCCTCTTCAAAGAAAGTCAGTAATAATAAATACTCTGCCCTATGCAAAACTTTTCCTTTTTTAACTCATCGTAGAAAACGACACATAAACAACAAGTAACCAAACTACAATTTTTGTCTGGTGAGAGGCTTTGGCCGTGGCTAGTTACCACCCTACCGTCAAAGACGTGCCGCCAAGCGATTTAGCGTTCCGGCACGATGGCGTGTAGAAACCGATTGGGGTATGGGTTGAATTTACACTGCTATACCCCTTCCAAGTTAGCCCGTTACCATCTTAGACTGCATCGTCACTTACCATCAGGTGAGATCGCAGTTAAGGGCTATCTTGTCATCGAATAAAAAAATAAAAAAAATAACTAATTAAAACTTAACAAAATCATTGTAAAACGTAACAATAACAAAATCGGAAGTGACAATCGCGAGCGGTACGTTGCTATCTGTACTAAGCGGGTCTGACTTGAGGTGCGGGGCGGGGAAGCGCGGGGCGAGGGAGCGGCCAACTTGCAGTGAACGGGTAGTCATTAATTACCGTAATTATTATCCGCTGTGGTTTGACATTTAAAGTGTTTAAAAAAATTCCTTCAAAAGATAGTGCAATAACTTATTACATTAATACGTAGCTTTACATTAATTAATATTGTAATATTTTGTTATGAAAAGAGTCACTGCTGAGTTTCTTGTCGGCTCTTCTCAGCAGAATCTGCATTCCTAACCGGTGGTAGAGCCATGACGTGTTATAAGAGCCACGGGTTAAAAAACCGACATGAAATAAATAATTTTGAATTTTTCTTTTTGAATCGGACTATTAGTGTATAATTTCTGACGACCTCCCTGGCGCGGTGGTGAGCGTTGTGATCTTACAGTAACTGGGAGGTCTCGGTTTCGATTCCCGGCGGGGTAATTTGGGAATTTGTAATTTCTGAATTGTCTCCGGTCAGGTCTGGTGCGAAGCTTTGGCCGTGGCTAGCTACCACCTTACCGTCAAAGACGTGCCGCCAAGCGATTAAGCGTTCCGACACGATGGCGTGTAGAAACAGATTAGGGGTACGGGTTGAATGGACACTGCCATACCCCTTCCAAGTTAGCCCGCTACCATCTTATGCTGAGATCTATAGAGCGTGCTTTGACTCAGCTCAGACTCAAGATAGATGTTAAAACGAGACACAAATATGCTCTGACATAGATCTGTCTCGTTTTAACTCTGTCTTGAGTCTGAGCTGAGTGAGAGTGCGGTCTATAGATTTCAGCCTAGGAGTTGGCCCAGACAGAAAGTTTTTTTTTTTTTTTTTTTTCAATTTATTGGTCAAAACTAAACAAACACATTTTAAACTATTTCATCAACCATTCTCTATCTATAAGGCTGAAATCTATAGGATTTCAGCCTTCTTCACTTACTACCAGGTGATATCGCAGTCACGGACTATCTTGCCATCCATTGAGTTTATAGCTGGCTCTTCTCGGCAGGAAGGGCATTCCGAACCAGTGGTAGATTCATCGACGATTCAAAAGCACTTGTAAAAGTTTATTTGAATCACACTAATATTATAAAGCCGAAAGTTTGTATGTGTGTGTGTGTGTGTATGTTTGTTACTCCTTCACGCCACAACGAATGAACCGATTTGTCTGACATTTGGAATGGAGATAACTCATACCCGAGATTAAAATCTTGACGACCTCCCTGGCGCAGTGGTGAGCGCTGTGGTCTTATAACTCGGAGGTCTCGGGTTCGATTCCCGGCGGGGGCAATTAAGGAATTTATAATTTCTAAATTTTCTCTAGTCTGGTCTGGTGGGAGGCTTTGGCCGTGGCTAGTTACCACCCTACCGTCAAAGACGTGCCGCCAAGCGATTAAGCGTTCCGGCACGATGGCGTGTAGAAACAGATTAGGGTTACGGGTTGAATGGACACTGCCATACCCCTTCCAAGTTAGCCCGCTACCATCTTAGACTGCATCGTCACTTACCATCAGGTGAGATCGCAGTCAAGGGCTACCTTGTCATCGAATAAAAAAAAATATATACAAGCTACATTTTAACCCGGGAATTGAAGAACCTTGATCCACGCGGACGATGTCGCGGGCATCGTCTAGTAAAAAATATTTCTATTCTATTCACCATGCCAATGGTATTAGGCCTCTGGGGCCACCACATCTTGTGTAAGTTTGTAAGTTACAAGTTGCGACGGCTTGGCGCGAGTTACTTAACGCGTTTTTAATAAATTATTTATTTATTATTTATTGCGTCAACTTTTCACAATCATAGCTATCGTTTAAACGAAATGTGACCTTTCGCACAGTCGGCGTATCCAGTCACTTTTGGCTCTGTATTCAAATTATTAAATGCTCGCTGCTCGGTCCGCGTTGATTGAGGAGTTTTTTTTTTTTTTTTTTTAGGAGGATGTGTAAGAGTTGACCCAGACACAGTTTTTTAGTTTTTTTTTTCTTTTTCAATTTATTGGTCAAAACTAAACAAACACATTTTTAACATTTTAATCCTCGTAATATTAAGAAAGAACCGAAATCCTACTTTATAAGTCAATTATGATTATATTTCGTCGCTTCATTCTTCAGATATAAAAACATGTCTATATCTTCGAATGAAGCGTACTCATATAATATCGATCGAACTTCACTTTGCAAGTTCGTTTGATCATATATTATATTAGTACGCTTCATTCGAAGATATAGGTAGACATGTTTTTATATCTTCGAATGAAGCGTACTCATATAATATCGATCTAACTTCACTTTGCAAGTTCGTTTGATCATATATAATTTATTTATACATGTTCAACTGGCATTAATGTTCTGTAGTCAATGTAGCTAGATTTAATTCCTTGTTAGCATAAATATTATTTGTAAACCTTATGTAAGTAAATAGAAAAAAAAGCTATTTTTAATCGACTTCAAAAAAGGAGGAGGTTCTGAATTCGTCGGAATCTTTTTTTTTTATTTTTATGTATGTTCCCAAATTACTGGATTTCCCATTGCACAGATTTAAACAATGCGTAAGACACATTTGTTAAGTCGTTGTTATTACAAAGTTAATGACTTTCTTAGTGACAAAAGTTGCATGGAATCAATCGGCTTAGCATCCAGCTATCCACAAGGTAGTGTAATAAGTTATTACATTGTAATATTATGTCGCTATACATCAATATTGTAATATTTTGTTATGAAAGGAGCAACTGCTGAGTTTTTTGCCGGCTCTTCTCAGCAGAATCTGCATTCCGCACCGGTGGTAGATTTATGACGTGTCATAAGAGCTACAAGTTAGCCTACATGAAATAAATAAATTTAAATTTGATTACTCGAAGACGCCTGGACCGATTTGGAAAATTCTTTTTTTGTTTGAATAGAGGGTCTCCATACAATAACCATTTTTGTTTTAGCTCGTTCTTAGCTGGAATTTAATCTTGTACGTGGGTACGGAACCCTTCGTGTATGAGTCTAGCACTTGATTATTTTAAACTCTTCTTTTAGACTGGTAAGAAATTAAATTAATTTGAAGCGTTCATTAAAACGTATCAAAAACCTGTTGGATTGATCTAAAACTGGTTCTAGACACCGATGTGGCATTTGGAGTTTTGATATTAGGTAATGAGACCTATTAATCTATACTAATATTATAAAGCTGAAGAGTTTGTTTCTTTGAACGCGCTAATATCAGGAACTACTGGTTCGAATTGAAAAATTCTTTTTGTGTCGCATAGTCCATTTATCGAGGAAGGCTTTAGGCTATATAACGTCACGCTGCGACCAATAGGAGCGAAGCATCAGTAAAAAATGTTGCAAAAACGGGGAAAATATCCATATTTAAAATATATTCTTTTAAAAACTTCTTAATCGCGATCATAATAACAGAAATTGACGCGGACGAAGTCACGGGCAACAGCTAGTTAATAATATAAATGTAAAAATTGTTTTTACAAAACCGACTTCAAACGCCACTACCAAGTATATCAATTGTGCCTATAAAAGAAGAGTTCCCTCGATTTCTACATTTCCCATCTTCAGATTCTGACCTGATGACAATGGGACCACCTGGGAAATATACCCTCTCAAACAAAAAAAAGGATTTTCCAAATCGGTCCGAGCATCTTCGAGCAATCGGGGAACATACATAAAAAGTAAAAATAAAAAGATTCCGACGAATTGAGAATCTAGCCATCTTTTGGAAGTCGGTTAAAAAAAGTTATAGACGTTACAGGACGCAGACAAAATCGCGAGATACAGCTAGTTTCCTTCACACGACATGTGGCCTTGTCTCATATTTTCTGTTATTCTCAACTTGTTTGTATAATACTATAAAGCAGTGAATATGCATTTGAATCCATCGATAAAGACTTAAGAGTACAGATTTGCATTCAAATTGTAATAATGAAGAATGTATCGCTAGGGTAATAGATCATTGTTATACTAGGTTTTGCCTGCGAGTTTATGCGGAGTTAAGGATAGAATAAACTAGCTGATACCCGCGACTTATAGCCTATCCTATCCTGGACTATAATCTATCTCTGTGCCAAATTTCAGCCAAATCGGTTCAAATAAACTTTTACTGCGTTTTTGTGCTTTTGAATCGTCGATGAATCTACCACTGGTTCGGAATGCCCTTCCTGCCGAGAAGAGCCAGCAATAAACTCGGCTGCTCTTTTTAAAAAAAAATGTTTACAATAGTAACAAAACTATGCTATTTATACAGTGTTTCTACAATGAAGTTTCAAAATTGCATACCTACATACAATCCAATACATGTTAAGACGGGCCGACAGAGGACCCATTCCCGTTGGTGGCACCCGTTCACGAGCACGACGCATGATCCAGCCATTGCTTCGCTCAACCATATTTGAGGGAACGTAACAACCCGCACCACACGACACCACCACAGAAATGTTTAAAGAGAGCACGATATACTTAGTATTGAAATTACAAAACATATTATATTCGGTTTTCGTCTTGCTAATGCGCAAGCCATTTTGTTCCAAAGACTCTTAAATCTTTCTAAGTCTTCTTGTAGCTATGGCACACTCAGATATAAGTAGGTACTACGTCGTCAGCATACAAGCACGCCTGAAAAGGATAAATACAACAAAAATAAACATATACGATTCTCGTCATATAATATGGAATAGAATAGAATATCGTATATTCATTGAAATAAAAAATAAAATACAAATGAAATAGGTACATACACTTAGACTTACACATACATATACGGAATTTCTTAAAATATAACTCAATCATTTTACCATGGAAACGCAAGGCACAGAATAGGTCTGCACCCCTACGTGGTTGAAACCCCAAGGACGCGCACTAAGCGCTTTGCTTCCTCGTTCTCCTGATACGCACCGCTAAAATTTACAATGCCCTTCCGGCTTCCGTTTTCCCCTCTAAGTACAATTTGAGTACCTTCAAATCAAAAGTGAATAGGCATCTTCTAGGCAAGCGCGTTCCATCTTAGGCTGCATCTTCACTTACCATCAGGTGTGATCGCAGCCAAGCGCTAGTCTATAGATTTAAAAAAAATCTAGTATCTATTATGTATGCCAATGAAAGGGTCCTAGCTCAGCTCAATGCTGTGGATACAAAAATGTAATGTGTATAATTTATATATATAGTATATGTAATATTTATGTTATGTAGAATATTCGCGCTCTAGTTTTTACCTTATGTAATACAGTTTTATAACAGAGATTATGTATTGTACACCTATTGCAGATATGTATATAAAATATGACGCAAGCCGCGAAAATACCGTATTTGTGTACGTAGGCATGTTCGCTGGTATCTCAAGGTTGCGCCAATTTGGTCACTGTGTTCTCTAATAACTGATAATAAGTGATAACAGACGTCATTAGTTGAATTGTGTTAATTTTTAGGGTTCCGAAAAAAACTTCGGAACCCTTATAGGATCACTTCGTTGTCCGTCTGTCTGTCAGTGTGTCACCACCGTTTTTCTCGAAAACGGCTCATGATACTAAGTCGAAATTTATACTGAATATAAAGTTCAGTGGTCTCTTAGTGTTTTAAGAATATCAAGCTTATAGCTTAACTCAGTGAAAAGTTACAGCTTGAAAACCACGGCTTTCTCATTATTAAAACAAATTAAGGCACATCTTCAAAAATCGTTTTTTTTCATACCTAATTTTTAGTTTCATAGTAAGTCCCGTTATATTTTACAAACACCAGCCTTAAAATCTTACAAATGACGGAGATTTTGATACCTCTAAACCTCATAATAGTACCTAAAACAGCCAAAAAAACAAAAAAAAAACGATATCTTACTGTGAATTACAATCATTGCAATGCTTACTTTAGTGACGCGTCACGTAGACATATTATAATGGTGCGGCCACACTATGGTAAACTTCAATATCGATCATCTCAACTATTATCGCGGTTATTTCCACCGATATTAAACGCGACAAACTGAGTGCCCACACTTCGTCAACGTCAAAGAAAATTTAATTGGCGATAACGCAATAATTCTGTATTAATTTTTTAATGATGTATTTATTAATTCTGTATTAATTAATTGGCGATAACGCAATGTGAATGCAGCAGCGTCAGCGTTCATCTTGAATCAGGACATATTATCGTCATTATCGGGCATTGAGGTTGACTGTTCAAGTGTAGCCGCTCAATTTTTCGCGTTAAATATTGCCAGAAGCTGCCGCGTTAACTGTGGCAACGTTAACCCTTTAATGTGGATAGCTCCTAAAGGCTCCTAGAATAAAAAAAGGACTAAAGTGAGAAGACATTATATCAAAATATGTATGTAAGAGCAGGACAAGGCATTGTGTTTCTATTTGGTAGGTACCTATCCATTGACGTATAACATAGCTCCGTCTCTATTTCCTTTAGAGAGCCATCACAGACCAGAAAGAGAGCCCTGCTGATGTGAGGCTCTGTCAAGTGTCAAGTTTGTGTTTGGTTTTGTTTCGCGTCGTGTTATGTTATTTTGTATTTAAATCATAATTATTTAATAAAAGTTTCAATAAATTTGGTTTTTAATGTACGGTTTCACTCGAGGTGGATATACTTAAACCTTCTAAAAATACATCAGTTACAACGAGATGAATCCGTTTTCGTGGTTTGGTACTACCTATATGTATATCGACTACAAAGCTGCAAAGGTATTTAACTAAGTTTATTACTTAATGGCTAATACTGTCAATATATTTTAATGTAACAAATGAAGATATTTTCGTTTAAAGATGTTTAGTAACAAGGTACATAGTTGACTCATAATTTAAATAAGTATCTATTGAAAACATAACCTACAAAACAAATACTTATATGTATTTCATTTTATTTATGATTATAAAAGTTAAATTAACTGTTTTAGATTCCAAGAAAATGCTGTGTGCCCGAATGCAAACCAAATTACGACAGTGTTATCAGCATTGAAGGAGCTAAAAGTACATTTTCTTTCCCGAAAGATGCTCATCTCTCTCAATCGTGGTTACGTGCGATTCCACGAAAAGACTGGGTACCTACCTACAAAACACTCAGCTGTATGTAGCAACCATTTTTCAACCCATGAAATCCAGACTGAAGAAATAATTATTGGAAGTGAGCAATTGAAATACCCATGTTTTGGTCGAGGGAGCAATACCTCATATTTTCAATAATCTCATATCATACATGTCGAAGAGTACTCTACCTCCAACAAGCAAGCCCGAAAAAAGGAAAGAACAAGCTGAATAATTTCATGAGGAGCTGGTGTCTAAATTTTTAGAGAGTGACATAATAAAATCATTCGAAGTATAAATTCCAAGAAAAGTTAAAAGAGTCTAAATGGTTATATCAAGTGATACCTAATAAGAGGCTATATTTCTATTTGTTAAATCTTGATATTGAAAGTGATAATGGTGACAGCAATGTGAAAGTAGTTAATAGTGTGTAGTGTGTGTGTTATAGGATGAAAATCTAAGCTTTCAGGTATATGTAAAAGGACAATTAATGCATCATGAAGATTTAAGCTGGATATTACCTAGTGAACTTAAGCTTATAAAATATACTATATTGTTATTATAACAATAGTGAACCAACAAAGTCATTTGACTATTGTCTTGATAGGTCTATTGAGTACTTGAATGAAGCAGTTAATACTGAAAATGATAATTTTGCTGCAGAGCTTGTTCTAGACCAAATGAAATTGCTAAAAAATAAGCAACGTAGATATAGTGTTGAGACGGCTATGCATATACATAGTATTATTATGTCAATGTTGGTATCGGATTTTTGTAGTGCTGCCAGGGATCCCAACTAATGGGGGTTTCTCCCCAAAATTGAGTAAACAAGTGTAATGGGATACTTATAGTATAATATACCTAAGTATATAATTAAGTAATTATATATCACTCCCTATTACCACTGTATATATTGTATCAACTATTACCGAAACACAGGCTAATATCCTATTATTCTTTTATTTCTCTCTTGTTATTACTGGTCTATCAATTTCTGTCTCGGTCGGGTCACTACATCACTAAAGGCTATGCCTGAAAATCAGCACTGCAGCCATAACACTGCACCATTATGCTGAGGCAGTAGCCTTTTCAGCTCCAACACGCACCTTTATGTTATAGATTAATGCTGAGATCTATAGAGTGTACTCTGGCTCGGCTCGAACTTGGGTTAGAGTTGAAGCGAGCCACAGAAATATGTTCTGACATAAATCTGTCTCGTTTTGGCTCTGACTTGAGTCTGGGCGGAGTGGGGGTGCAGTCACTTAGTATTACTCAAACTTTGTACCTACTTTTAATTTTTGTGTGAGCTGAATAAATGTTTATTTTTATTTTTTATTTTATAAAATTGGCTGTGAACGAAATTGCCGAACGAAATCAACCAAAAAAACCAGAGTATATAATCAAAGATATATTGTTGTATAGTTCAACCACAGATTTGCATGCTGGGGATGTTTTCAATTTTTCAATTTACATTTGTATGGTATGTACTCGTATTTGTTATACTAAAAATAACAAAATTGTTTCTTTTCTAATGTAAACTTGAAAATTAATTTTTCTTGAAAGAGACTTCTCTACATTGTACCTGGAGACAAAATATGGGTGTCAGACTCAGACTATGAATATTAGATGGAACTAAGTGTAGTTATTGATTTCTCTGCTTTTACATTAATGCCCAAGTAAAGGAGTGTAATGTTTGTAAGGAGTATAATGTTGAGGATTTATGTTTTATGTATGCATATGAATTTCTTTATTCCACCATAACTTCTAAATGCCTGAACAGATTTGTGATATTAATTATTGTTTCTGCGAGCAGTGTATGTGATATTTTGAAACATGAAAAAGTCAGGGACATAAAGAAGGAAAAGTGTAAAAATTAGAATATCCAGTTTTACATGCCAGTAATAAATAATTATTATTAATAAAAATAAATAATTAACTTGATAAACGTTTTGTTTTGTTTATGTATCCTTAGTAAATATTAAGTATGTTAATAGCCATTTTAAGCTATAGGAACTCTGCATTAAAACTGCGCGCTTAAGCTGGTCATCTAGTAGATACCTACCTAATTTACATAATCCACACAAGGTTCGGAACCCTCAGAACGCGAGTATGACTCGCACTTGACCGGTTATTTTTTAATTTGAAACATTTTAATTTAAACTAGCTTTTGCTCGTTTGCCTTTAGTTTTTTTGAAACCCCATTAGGGGCTTCAATCGCAGAGAAAAATAGGAGTTGAATTTTCAAAAATCCTTTCTTAGCGGACACTTTATAATATCTACATGCTAAAGTTCAGCCTGATCCGTCCAGTGGTTTGAGCTGTGCGTTGATAGATCAGTCAGTCAGTCAGTCACCTTTGTCTTTTATATATTTAGACTTGCTTTTGCCCTCGCGACTTCGTCCGCGTGGAATTAGATTTTGGGGTGGAATTTTCAAAAACTGTGACACACGTACTTCTTTATTTTTAACTGAAAGCTCTAATACCAACTTTAATGGAAACAGCTTGAAAAATGACGGAGTTTCATATAAACTTCCATCCCCTATTTAAACCCATTAGGGGTGGAATTTCCAATAATCCTTTCTTAGTGTGCGCCTACGTCATAAAAGGAACCAACTGTAAAAATTTCAAGTTTCTCACTTCAGTAGTTTAGGCTGTCGTTGATATCTCAGTCAGTCAGTCAGTCTGGACTTTGAATTTTATATATATGAATAAATAAAATAATTTTGTTAAGCATTAGAGTATGTCTGAGGCTTTAAATTTGCTTGAAATGAACCTTTTTTGCACCGCAACTCGATATTCTGCTGATAGATTAAAAAAAAAAACATAAAAATGTAAAACGATTTCAAACAAATAATAGCCTGGCGTGCTTAGTCGAGAACGCGTCATTAAAACCGTGATATTTAATGTTATTATTATTAGTGACAGATAGGACAAAACGACAGAACCATTAGTGAAGATAAAACAAGCCATTTGGCTACATTTCCATTAAGTATCAACTGACGATTATTACTTTTATATAAAAGGCCTTAGAGCATTAAATGCACTGCACCTATTATTATCATTGTTTCTGATATGAACGAGTATTCTAACCTTGTGTGGTATCACATCATTTTTATTAAAATATTATGAATATTATGAGGCTGAGATCTATAGACTGCATTCTCACTCTGCTCAGATTTAAGACAGAGTTAAAACGAGACAGATTTATGTCAGAACATATTTGTGTCTCGTTTCAACTCTATCTTAAGTTAGAGCACGCTCTATAAATCTCAGCATGACAGTTAAAAGCGAAAAGATCATCGAACACGCTAATAAGATTTCTAAAATAATGCCATATTTGCATAAATAATGCCATAGTTGCACAAACAATTGAAAAGTTTGTGTCATATAATTTACATAATTTGCAAATCTGATGATCATTTAGCACACCTGGTTGAATATTTAAAACTCACTTTTGCCCGTGACCCCGTCTAAGTTTGTTCAGGTTAGATCATGTCGATCCGCTTCTTCATATCTGCATGATTGAAGGACAAACCAAGAATCAAGTACAAACAGACCTCTAAATTTTTTAATTTTTCCTTTACTGTTTTAAAACGTAAAATAATAGCACAAAACGTTTCGGCGAAAGGCGTAACTGGCTACCTTGGCCGTGCGCTTAAGACGTTTTAGAGTTTGACCTATAGCTCGGTTTCATTGTCAATTTGCAGCAATAAGGTCCTGCGCTTTGTGTGTAGCGCGTCGCTTACGCATTTCTGCGGGAAAGCACTAAGACTGAAATCTATAAACCGCACTCTCACACAGCTCAGCCTCAAGACAGAGTTAAAACGAGACAGATTTATACCAGAGCATATTTGTGTCTCGTTTTAACTTAAGTCCGGGCTGAGTCAGAGCACGCTCTATAGATCTCAGCATTAGACAGCTAAGAAACTAGGATAAACGTAATAACTGTAACCCGTCTACGGAAAATGGGATTTAACATCCGTTGTAATGATTTTGTTCGTATAAAATGTGGCATCTGTCAACCAGACCACCTGACACCTTATCCATCAAAATCGGCTCAGTAGTTTATTCGCCACAATGGAACATCCGTGGCAGACATAAAGCAGACCCATTCCCGTTCCCGAGCACGACGCATGATCCAGCCGTTGCTTCGCTCAACCATATTTGAGGGAACGTAACTTAAATAGCCGCTCTAGCTCTGCCAATCTCTTTGCATAAAAACGAAGAACGAACGTCAAATTTCAACGAATCTGCCTTTTTTGTACTCACTTCTTCGAGTTACAGTTTTGATCGGGCTTTGAGTTTTTGTGATCCAATATTGTTTATGTAGGTAAAGTAATATACTTCAAACGCCACTTACAAAGTATATCTATTGTGCCTATATGAAGAGTTCCCTCGATTTCTCCAGGATCCCATCATCCGATCCTGACCTGATGACAATGGGACCACCTGGGAAGTATACCCTTTGAAACAAAAAAAGAATTTTCCAAATCGGTCCAGGCGTCTTCGAGTAATCGGGGAACATACATAAAAAAAAAGATTCCGACGAATTGATGTACCGCTCGCCACCGAACACAATTTCACCCCCACCACCTGGGTGCCTGGAGCACTTCGACCATCCGTTGTGCCAGATCTTTTTCCACGTACTTCGAAACTGTGGAACCAACTTCCTGCGACGGTGTTCCCACTAAATTAAAACATGGGGTTATTCAAGGGGCGGACCAACAAACTCCTGGCAAGCCGGCAACGCATTGGTGGTGCCTCAGGTGCTACAAATGTTCATGGGCGGCGGTAATCACTTAACATCATGTGACCCGACTGCTCGTTTGCTCGCTTAAAATTAAAAAAAAATTTGAGAACCACCTCCCTTTTTAGAAGTCGCATATATCCATATTTCGATAACTTCTTCTCTTGTCATTTTTTATTTAAAGTACCTACTAGTGCATGTTTAGTTGATAGTTTTCTTTCTTTTATACCTGTTACTGACAACCATACTGATATTTAATGTAATAGAATTTGTTTGACTTTTTTGTACGGAAGTTGTTGGTGTAAATAAATTAAAAAAAAAAAAACGTCACGAAATTCCGCAAAATTGCACTGCCTACGCGCACAACTGGTCATAATCCTTTCTTTTATCTTTATCGTAGTTGGTTAAAAAGTAACCTCTAAATACCTAGACACCTCGTGGCGACCACGTTGCACGTTCATTTTCTCGCCTCTCCCTTCTCTTTCGCACTCGGGCACGCCGCGCGCTGTCTCGCTCTACCGCGCGTACCAAGGTCACCAAACTCGATCGCATAATTTAACGCTAACGACTCGAGTCGACCCGTTATCACTTGTTCGACTTAAAATAAAGATCCCTTTCACATTTACGCGGTTATGTTATGTCACAGGCAGGTGGATGGTTTTGTCTCAATCTTACCTAATGCAAAGGTAAATAACTTTTTTTTTTCTTTTTCCTAGTGAGTCTACGTCTAGTTTTTTTATCGAACATGGTTAAATAGAAGGTAATTTTCTCTTTACTTTTGCCCAAAGTCGAAACTAAGGTTTTCGCCTTTCATATCCATATTTATTTATTGCATTCCAATATGTTTTGATATGGGTAACCTATGGGCAAAGGGCACCCATTTTGAAGAAAATGGAGGACGATTTTCTTTTTTTTAACCGACTTCCAAAAAAGAGGGTTTCAATTCGTCGGAATCTTTTTTTTTTCTATGTATGTTCCGCGATTACTCGAAGACGCTTGGACCGATTTGGAAAATTCAGTTTCTTGTTTGAAAGGGTATACTTCCCAGATGGCCCAATTGTCATCAGGTCAGGATCTGATGATGGGATCCTGGAGAAATCGAGGGAACTCTTCATATAGGCACAATAGATATACTTTGTAGTGACGTTTGATGTCGGATTTTGACGTTTAGTTAAAAGTATGAGGCAGCCAGATAGTTTTAATTAAGTTTTTTTTTAATTAGAATTTATTTATTGATTAAAAAGCACTTTGTAAAAGTTTATTAGAATAAAGAACTACATATTCTATTCTATTTACCCATTTTGTAACTTAGTAACATTGCTTAGTAACTTGTGTCGCTATAAGTTGTTTAGGTGTATCGAATTTGAATTGCATATTGCATAATGTGAAAGGTAAATGATAAGATAACGTTTCTAAAATTATATTATTTCACATTAATTACGAATTTCACGACCTTGACTGTGTTATAGCGTGACAAATAAGCAAATAGTAGGGATTTTTTTTTCAATTCGATGACAAGATAGCCCTTGACTGCGATCTCACCTGATGGTTAGTGATGATGCAATCTAAGATGGTAGCGGGCTGACTTGGAAGGGGTATGACAGTGTACATTCAACCCATACCCGTAATCGGTTTCTACACGCCATCGTGCCGGAACGCTAAATCGCTTGGCGGCACGTCTTTGACGGTAGGGTGGTAACTAGCCACGGCCAAAGCCTCCCACCAGATCAGAGACAATTTAGAAATTATAAATTCCCAAATTACCCCCGCGGGGAATCGAGCACGAGACCTCCCAGTTATAAGACCACAGCGCTCACAGCTGTGTGTGTGTGTGTGTGTGTGTTTGCGTGTGTGTGTGTCGCGGGCGTCGCCTAGTTTTAGATAATCCCACATCGGGAAAAGTACCTCTCCGATTGCGAGGGGGAATTTTCTGAACTCTACGTAAATGACCGCGTATTTAAAAATCTATATATATAAAATTCAAAGTCCTGACTGACTGACTGACTGAGATATCAAAGCACAGCCTAAACTACTGAAGTTAGAAACTTGAAATTTTTACAGTTGGTTCCTTTTATGACGTAGGCGCACACTAAGAAAGGATTATTGGAAATTCCACCCCTAAGGGGTTTAAATAGGGGATGGAAGTTTATATGAAACTCCGTCATTTTTCAAGCTGTTTCCATCAAAGTTGGTATTTGAGCTTTCAGTTAAAAATAAAAAAAGTACGTGTGTCACAGTTTTTGAAAATTCCACCCCAAAATCTAATTCCACGCGGACGAAGTCGCGGGGGCAAAAGGTAGTCTTTTATACTCCCCAAAACCAGTTAAATCTTTAACAATGTGTCGTATAGATAAGAGTGTGTTACTGACATGATAAGCGAAAGCACGCTTGAATATTACGAAAATTCCAAGGTCAAAGGCGCCACGTGCCCAAGGAACAATGATCGTCGCCATCAGCAACCCAGCTTTGGTACGGAACCCTCTTCGTATGCGAGACCGACTCGCACTTGACCGGTTATTAATATACTAGCAGATCATTTAAAGAGTAATAATTCTTTCATACATATTTTTTGGGTAACTTGAACCGTTTACGCAGCGCACGCAACGGAAGCCAATAATAGCTCAAATATGGATAATTTTCCGCGTATTTGCAACATTTTTCTCTGATGCTTCGCTCCTATTGGTCGCAGCGTGATGTTATATAGCCTAAGGCCTTCCTCGATAAATGGACTATCCAACACAAAAATAATTTTTCAATTTGAACCAGTAGTTCCTGAGATTAGCGCGTTCAAACAAATAAACTCTTCAGCTTTATAATATTAGTAAAGATATGTGGCGTTCTTGTTGATTGTTCTTGTGATTTTTTGCATGGGTATAGTCGAGGACCTGGAGAGTGACATAGGGTACTTTTTATCCCGGAGAATCAAAGAGTTCCCGAGGGATGTTTAAAAATAAATCCACGCGGACGAACTGACTGGCAGAACCTAGTAAATAAATAAAATAATTAAAACGTTGACATATAAACCTGAGCACATATTAATGTAAATGAGGTGACATTTAGGCGGAGTAGGAAGACATTTAGCTGTACCGGTTTTGATTGGGTTGCGATGGACCGGCGCTGCTTTTAGTAGATTCGATTTCGTTTGTTTTACCGGTTTTTGGAATTTTGTCTCCCTATCTAGAACCAGTTGCAAATCAGGTTAATATTTAAAAAAACAAAAACTGAAACATTTCTTAAATATTATCAAGGCAACTTTAATGTTAAAATTGAAAAATAAAATTTGTCTCTGCATTATTAATTAAGTTAAAATATATTTAAAACTAGTTGATGCCTACGGCTTCGCTCGCGTGGATTTAGTTGTTGAAATCCCGCGGGAACTTTTTGATTTTCCGGGATAAAAAGTAGCCCATGTCACTCTCCAGGTCCTCAACTATACCCATGCAAAAAATCACGTCGATTTTTGAAAACCTACGTATTACCGGTATTATAGGAACCTAGCTCAAAGCACAAGCTAGAATTTTAAATAAATCTAGATATCTACAAAAGTGATATCTGGGGAATGAGTATAATAAAAAAAGCATAAGCCATCCTAGTCTTTACTTCTGTACTCTATACTAATATTATAAATAGGAAAGATTTGTGTTTAAGCAAGTATGTTTAAAACGAATTGGCTCAAAAAGTATCGGACCGATTTGGCTGAAATTTAAAATGGAGATAGACTATACCTTGGATTAAAACATAGGCTACTTTTTATCCCGAAAAAATTATAGTTCCCGTGGGACTCCAAAAAAACCCTCAATCCACGCGTATATCAGCTAGTAATATTATAAATGGGAAAGTTTGTGACGATAGATTCAAGGATGGATGTTTGTTCTTTCACGCCACAGCGAATGAACTGATTTGGCTAAATTTTAAAATGGAGATAGCTCATACCCAGTAGGGCTAGAATGCGCGCCACGAGAAGAATTTGTCTACGCGTTTACTCGCATTCGTTATTCGAGTAAACGCGTAGAAAAAATTTTTCGTGGCGCGCATGTTAGCCCTGCAGGAACATTAAAGAATCCCCGCGGGATTTAAGAAACCTTAGGTTATCCACACGGACAAAATTATCTGTTACTTTATAAAACTTTTCAATAGAAAATATTTGAAAATGTCGCCACATAAGAACAACCATAGAAACTTTTGATAAAAACAGTGCTTCGTGGATAAATTGTGACTTCAGTGTGACCATAGTTTTCGCGCAGGGTTGCCATAGAAAAATAACTATGTCGTCATAAGTGTCAGTGTTGCTAGTGGGGGTAATAACGAGTGATTATGACAGTCGGGGTGGCCTCGAGGCGCAAAGGGAGGACGAGAAAAAGTTGGGCCAGAGTCGACCAGGATGGACAGGTAAATCTATATACATATAATAAAATTGTAGAAAAGTGGTGTCTGTACAATGGAAATATATAAAAAAAAAGTAGCAGGGGTTGTTATTATATCGATGCCGAACCCGAAATTGTAATTAATTTTTTTTTGTCTGTTTGTCTGTGTGTTTATGCACGCTAATATCAGAAACGGCTTATTCGATTTAGATACGGTTTTCACTAATATATTGTAGTAAGCTTCACAACATTTAGTGTTTATTTTATGTCAATCGGTTCATAAATAAAAAAGTTATGTCAATTTAAAGAATCACGGCGAACATTTTTAACGTACAGAGTACGTACTACACGCCTCGCGCCTGAGCGTCCGTGGCTATATAAAGCGCGCTGAGAGTCGCGCCCCGAAAAGTCACTATTCCACGCGAACGAAGTCGCGGGCACAGCTAGTAAATAATAGGATTATACACAAATAAAATGATAATATGCGGTCTTGGAAAAGTAGATTGACAAATGTAATGTGTCGCCACTAGATGTCGCTAACAATTGCTGAAAAACTGATTGAAAAAGTAGATGCATATCCTAGTATTATTATGTCAATGTACACATCACTAATTTCTTTGCTGACTCGTGGTTCGACTTGGCCGTAGTGTAATCTGGTCAACACACTCGGGGCGCAATTCCCGAGAGTTGTGGGTTCGAAACCCGCCGGCCTCGGAATTTTTGATTTGTATTTAAAAATTCATTCAGACTTATATGTACGGGATATCGTTAGTATCCTTACATCATCCCAAGTGACATCCTTACTAATATTATAGTTGCGAAAGTGTTGGTTTGTTGGTTTGTCCTTCAATCACGCTGCAACAGAGCTACGGACGTGATTTTTTGCATGGGTATAGTTGGGGACCTGGAGAGTGACATAGGCTACTTTTTATCCCGGAAAATCAAAGAATTCCCGCGGGATTTTAAAAACTAAATCCACGCAGACGAAGTCGCTGGCATCAGCTAGTTACACATGTTATCTGATGGTCTATCTAGTCTCGACTGTTGGAAACCATTGTTTCAGACATTTCAATGGCTGTTTATAATTTCAATCTATCTATTCAATTGTGACATACTTTAACCAGTCATAATGCTCCTTATTGCAGGAAATGAAGATTTCCGTTTATCTGTTTGTAACGCGAAATATATTTAGCATAGAATAGAAAATAGAAAAAAAGACGTTTTTTTGTTCGAATAAACTTTTGCAAAGTACATTCGAAGCGTCAGAGCATCAGTGAAGAATTAGCAAGAAAAAAAAAAAAAAAGATACCGGCCGAATTGATAACCTCCTCCTTTTTGGAAGTCGGTTAAAAATCGGTAGCTGTTTTTTTTACAATAATATAGATTATAATAAAACTGTAACGGGACGAATTCTGTACATTAAATATATTATTTTGAAAATTTTAATCGGAGGATGCTTTATTATCGATACTGAGCCAAAAACAATTTTTTTTTGAATTTTCTGTCGTGTCTGTCTGTGTGCACATCACGCGAAAACTGCTGAACGGATTCGAATGAAATCTAGTATAGTGGTAGCTGATACTCCGGGTCAATATGTAGAATACTTTTTATCATGATAAAAAATAAGGTTTATCCGGGATAGGGGATGAAAATTTTTGTTGATTTTGCTCCATAACTTCGTCAAATCTAAACCGAATTTGATAATTCTTTTTTTATTATAAATTGTGTACTATTAGAAATACTTTGTCCAATTTTGTTGAAGATCTACTAAATATTATCGGAGATAGAGGACATAACTTCTCGCGGATGAGCGTTGGCATCCTTATGTGGTAGAAATCCAATCTACTCGAACGAAACGCTTCAACATTTCTGCTAAGAACCGCTAAGGTGTGGAACACTCTTCCAGCATCCATGTTTCCTGCCACTTATAATTTGAGTACCTTCAAGGCAAGAGTGAATAGGCATTTTCTGGGCAAGCGCGTTCCAACCTAGATCTCATCAGTGCTATCCAGTATTGATTGTCGTCAAGTGCAAGCCTATTTCGGATAAAAAAAAGAAGTAATGAGCAGGCTTTGACCCAGATCTCTCTTGTCCTCAGGCCTCAGACTTCACAGACACGGGTGACTGGCCGACGCTAGGCGCCGCCGTGGCAGGAGCCAGGTGCCACTCCACACCACCTCCTCATGATGACCCCTCCCATCATAACGGGAATGCTGTGAGTAATCCTTTTTTTAACTCTCGTTGGTCTAGTGGTTAGCAAGTTCGACTGCGGATGACGAGGTCCCGGGTTCGATCCCCAGGTCGGCTCAAAAAATTGTCAAAAAATCTGTCAAGAAATTCTTAGTACTAGCCCGGAGTTAGGTTAGCCCCTTACCTCGGAAAGCACTCTGTCTCCGGTCATGTCAAACTTTGCGTCCCATCGGACTATGAGAGTAAGGGAATAGAGAGTGACCTGTGTTTGCGCACACACTTGTGCACTATAATATCTCCCACGTAGATGGCTAATCTCTGGAGACGTGGCCGCCGTGGCCGGATTTGGTCGGGAGGACATAGGGTTCCCGCTGGCGCCTGGCACCGATAGAGTAGGGAATCTTAAAAACTCAGTAGTCATTGTCTACGTCATTTTCCAGGACCAAGAGCGGACTCCGCTCGAGGAGCAGCCTCCGAGGGTGGAGAAGGTGGAGGTGACCCACAACCACCAGGGGCACAACGACAAGCACGCCGTGCACGACAAGAACAAGGCAGTAGGTGGGTACCACACACTGCAAAGTGCAGATACGATCCTTGAATAAATGAAGTAAAGAATACTTTGTCATCAACCAGAATTTAACTGATGGACATAGGCCTTTTTTAAGTAACGTTGCCTATCCTTGTTATTGAGCCTCCTATGTTATTGATCATGATTTCTATACTTTACTACTTTAGCTACATTACACATGTTATGTTTGAATCATTTATTTTTCGTCCTAGAATGTAGAATCTGTTTATGATTGTAATCGCATTCGCGACAGCTACATTTAAACTTACATTAGTTAACATCATGTTCCCCGTTCCAACAGTTATCACATAACTGACAGACAGTTGATTACCCCTATCGTGGGTAGACAAGCTTTGTCAACTATGCTATTTCCCGTTATTTAGGCCTCTGATCTCTTAACAATAGAGATTTTGGGTTACGCTATACGGGTACAGCAAAGTTCTATCATGACGTGTGTATAATAGTGTTTCTTTTTAACACCGTTTACGTTTTTGAAGAAGACATCTCTTTGTTCATTAAATTCGAGAATATTTGTGTCGTGTAGGCTAAGTTTAAAAGGTAATTTTTTTACCCGACGACTCGAGGAAATGAAAAATTCTTTTGCCATAATCCGCCAGGCTGAGAAAAAGCCGGTACATCGTGTCGCTCGCACTATACATTACAAGTCCTCCTCTAGCAGAACAAATACAGAAACAACTGGTTCTACTACGGGAAGCGCGGAAGTATACAATGCGAGCGGCACGTCTTAGTCTGACGGATTATAGCAAACAAATTTTTTTCCTTGAGTATTATGAAATTCCGTAAAGTAACGCCTGCTTCTATCTAATACCCCACTTGACTATCATACAGTGCTGTTAAAAATTAAATAATTAACAGTTCTGTATCGTTTTCAGCAGGCAAAGGCGGCAGCAAATCTGGGAAACACAAGTGGGTGCCTCTGGACATCGACGTCAAAGCCGCCCGCCCGCCCAAGCATGGGCCGCAGCATCCGCCCAGACAAGATCATGGTAAGATTTATGTATTTTTATTTTAGAATAGAATAATTTTTTATTCAAATAAAACTTTAACAAAGTGCTTTCGAATCGTCAAATGAATCTACCACTGGTTCGGAATTGCTTGTGTGTGCGTGCATGCGTGTGTGTGTCTATGTGTGTGTGTGTGTGTGTTTTTCATGCCAGTTTTGCGTTTGGCGTATCCCAGTTGGCGTTTTAATCGCAGTTTTAAATAATTATTTTTATATATCCTCGATATCGCTATAAATCTTGCTAAACTTATTAAGTTCCCGTATTATAGGCCTCTTGTCTCTAATTAATTGAGATGTTGGGTTACGCATTACGGGTACAGAAAGTTTCCTTTAGAGCTGTTCCAAAGATATGTCCTTCCTGACATACCTTTAAGCTTTTCTGGAAGTACATAATTTTCGTGTTACAACTAAATTATGTTAGCCGAATTTATTACTCCACTGCTACTTAGTATTATTGTTAAAAACGCGTTAAAACCTTAGTTATTACAAGTGAGTCTAAGTCATCCATCAGCTTTTTGAAATATTTATTTTAGGCACGCATACTTACGCAATTTGCATGTACACGACGTAACCACAAGTAAAGCTCACGCGCCCGCGTGAGTTCAAAGAACTTTATGCAGTTTGCTTATGACTCTGATCGCATGTGTGACACGCAAACTTAAATCACTACTTTACATAATGTGTTCTCCTTTACAACAGTTATAACATAACTGACAGATGGTTTCTTCTCTTTCAGACACGGTGTCTCTAAACGGCGAGGATTACCGCGCGAGGGGGGCCGCGCGTGGGAGGGGTGCGGTGCGCGCGCGGGGGGCGAGACGCACCACCGCCAGAGCTGCGTCCCTGCATCCACACCCTCATCCTCTGTACCACCATCCGGAGCTGGCGCATCATGACATGCCACAGGTAAGATTGGTGTAAGCGTGGGTGTCTTTAAACCAAGAGTGAATAGGCATCTTCTAGGCAAGCGCGCACCATCTAAGACTGCATCTTCTTACCATCAGGTGAGATTGCAGTCAAGCGCTAGTCCATATTAAAAAAAAAGATGGTAAGAGTTTTTTTTTTTTTTTTTTTCAAAGAATAATTCTATGAAGTGATTATATTCTCTTGTCAGTAAAATCAAATATTAATTATTATTTTCAGTATGATTTTTAGTCTTTTTTTTTTTGAGTTATTATTTTATAACGGGCAACACTCACTGGCTGACTGCGTGTTATGTCCGTGGCATGGCAACTTTTCATCGCAAGGGTTCGCCATGCCTAAACGCGATCCTGTCCTGTCCTTTGACGTTTCATTTGGGGTTGCCATTATTTTGAGTATCATACTATCACTACAATTAAATACTTTGCTTATGGTTTTTGCTGATGTTTTTTTTTTGGATATGTATTTCTGCTGCTTTGAAACTTATAGAACAAATCTGAAATCAGCTTTTTGGAACTTACCCGCTTTTTTTTAGGTTCATGGATTTCGGATCATATCAGAGGCTTATTTAATGGTTATTTTTTTTTTCTTTCTTTTTATTAAAACTTAACCCTGTTTACATTAGCATGTGTACTATATATGAGTACTTTATTAACATAAAGACGTCCATAATTCTGTATTATACAATTTCGAAACTTAATTGATAAGTCCAAAAATGGAGGTATTCTTTTCACAATGTTCACTATGGAAAAGGATAGCATTACATTTAGATCTGTCGTTTTTGACAGAATCTGTCAGATTGCGTACCACAGAATAAGCAAGATTGCTTAATAATTCTGTCAGTCTTATCCATCCAGTTACTGTTCTGTGTCGATTCCATTTAACCAGTTTTTTTAGGCTGAAATCGCTTGGCGGCACGTCTTTGACGGTAGGGTGGTAACTAGCCACGGCTAAAGCCTCCTACCAGACCAGACCAGAGACAATTTAGAAATTATAAATTCCCAAATTGCGCCCGCCGGGAATCGAACCCGAGTCCTCCCAATTATAAGACCACAGCGCTCACCACTACGTCAGGGAGGTCATCAAAACTCTGTCTTGAGTCTGAACAAAGTCAGAGTGCGGTCTGTAGATTTAAGCCTCAAAGCATATTTCGCTCATTTGCGACAAGGGTGACATAATTCAAAATTCACCAATTTTAGTGTCGAAAATGTATACTTTTTGCTATAAAAACAACATTACGCTAAGCACAAAAAATAAGAGCGAGAGAGATTGTGACTTAATGCTCTGTCGCTTTGTTGGGCGCTGTGTTGTTTCGAGACCGCAGCATCCACAAAACATTACTCTCTAACGAGAGAATTCTCTCATCGTCGATTTTGAATTGTGTCACTCTTGTCGCAAATGAGCGATTTGTGTCTCGTTTTAATCTCTATCTTGAGTTTGAGCTGAGTCACAGCCCGCTCTATAGATGTCAGCATTAGTGTACTTTGCCATTTCTTTTCGCTTTTCTTTGACCATTATTCATCATTACCCAGCTATAATTCATCTAGCAAGTGTATATTGCCATTTTTTTAACACTTTTTTCAATACTAGTAACGTTATGTCTATGTTACCGGCCAAACCCGATTTCAGGACAAACTAGTTTTGCCTAGGCTAAACTAGTTCTTCCTATACGCGATAGGATGAACCATTTTTTAAATAGTAATTAACAAACCAAATGGGCTACGACAGAAGACTCGCTCCGTTGCCCCTTCGCGAGCTTCTGTCTACGCGCTTAAAAAAGACACCCTAGGGTCAGGGCAGACAGGACTGCTTGGAGTCGGGGCGTTTGCATTTCGTTTTTAGGTAATGTTCGAGCTATATCAGTTATCGCGTATAGCAAGAACTAGTTTAGCCTAGGCAAAACTAGTTTGTCCTGAAAATCGGGTTTGGCCGGTAACATCTATACTTATCACAGCTTCTGTTAAATTGTCCATGCAAATGTATTATGGTGCTCAAAATACATACAATTTTATAATCATAAATTCATCCGGTGCAGCCAATTATTATCATGGGGTTCTATTATTATCACTAAAAATAATACTTAAGCATAACGTCGGCTTAATTATCAATTCGTAACTCCAAAATTTACGATTTTTTTATTTCGACGCCATCTAGTGTAAAATTCGGCAACGAACACGATGGAATCACTCGTATCTCCCGCTTGTTTTTAGTTTTTTTGCTATTTGGAAAAAATAAAAATGCCACGGCATAAGCCGACGCCATTTTGACCTAATACCTAAGTCCATTTATTGAATCTTGATAACAGATAATAAATCATAATTACAACAAACATAAGCACATTAATATTCAAATGTAAATAAAGCTGTTTGTCTATGTTTTTATTGTTAGTAAGGTATATAGTAAAAAAGTTTTTTCTTTAAAGTTTGACCAAATGGATCTCCATTTTGATAATTAGGCCGGCGATAAATATATTTCATAATTATATTGTATCTGTAAAAGAAATAGAAACGTTAGTAACAAATTCGTTTCGAGTCTCGGATTAATAATCCTAGATTTTCTTTTACACTGATATGAAATTACATGAGAGAATATGTTAATTTTATTTATATAATGGTTATTTATAAGCCTGTACTAACAATGGTGTTGCGTTTCATGCGTCATTAAAATCCGATTTTGTATGGAGGTTGCGCAATAATTGAATTTAAAAAACTTTTTTTTTTATTCAACATACTGCCCTGCAGTTTGACGGTAGCATTTAGTTACTATTAATTATAAACGCTTGTTAAATAAATAAAAAACTTTTGTTACCGAAACTGAATTTTGTTTGAATGATTGACATTTTTTTTTTGTTTTTTTTTGAAAACATAAAGTGGACACAGGCTTGGTGTATCTACACTTGATTTGTAGCAAGGATATAAAACAGTAAAATACATTATGTTCATGATATAAACGACCGTCCGATGGTACGACCTTATACCAAGCAGCAAAAAAAAAACGGTCAAAAAATAAATAAGTTATAAGCTGTTTTACTGCGACTATATCCGTCTCTTTCTAAAAAGAAAATTTGTATGGAGAGTCTATGGAGCTACTGAAACGTGACATCATGTTGTAATAGCGCTCTCTTTGTCTAACAGGAAACTTAAAAGCTCTATATTTTCGAGACTAGTTGAGATATTAAAAAAAGATAAATGGCATTGTGTTATAATATCAAAAACCTTTGAGTATATAAAAAAAAATATTCAAATATCCAATTCAAAAATTCAAAATTCAAAATTTATTTATTTCATGTAGGCTAACTTGTAGCTCTTATGACACGTCATAAATCTACCACCGGTTCGGAATGCAGATTCTGCTGAGAAGAGCCGGTAAGAAACTCAGCAGTTGCTCTTTTAAAAAATTTTTTTTTTTACAAAGCTATGCTATGTATACAGTGCTTCCACAAAAAAAATTCAAAAATGCAAAAATGCATACGTAGGTACACCAATCCAACGCATGTCAAGACGGGCAGCCAAAGCAGACCCATTCCCGTTGGTGGCACCCGTTCACGAGCATGAAATTGACATCACGAGCAAAAAATTGAAAAATAAAATATTTCTCTTTATTAATATAGATAAAGATGATATCTATGCGCAACCGAATTACATAATCGGAGGTAGCCAAAAATCCTTGAACCCTCCCCCCCCCTAGCTGCGCGTGGCTCAGCCGGCGCTGCCGCAGGTGGTGCTGCGCTACGGGCTGGGGGCTTTGCCCCTGGCGCCGCCGCTGGCGCAGGCCTTCTACTACGGAGCCGCGGCCGCCACCGGAGCCCCGTACGGCGTTGGACTCGATCAGGCTACCCTGAAGGACCTAATCAAGAAACAGATGTGAGTAGAATTAGATTTTTTTATTTATTTATCTATCTATACTAATATTATAAAGCTGAAGAGTTTGTTTGTTTGAACGCGCTAATCTCAGGAACTACTGGTTCGAATTGAAAAATTCTTTTTGTGTTGGATAGTCCATTTATCGAGGAAGGCTTTAGGCTATATAACATCACGCTGCCACCAATACGAGCGAAGCATCAGTGAAAAATGATGCAGAAACGGGGAAAATTATCCATATTTAAAATATATTCTTTTAAAAACTTCTTAATCGCGATCATAATAACAGAAATTGACGCGGACGAAGTCGCGCGCAACACAGCTAGTTGCAAAATAAATACTCGTAATATGATGTTAAAAAAATGTGTTGGGAAACAGTGTATTGCCATGTATGGCGTGCAATACTGCCATCCTTAAGCTAAAATGCCGTTAAATACCAAGACCATATTTCGAGCTATGATCCAAAAAGCGGCAGTTTATAAAGAAATGACGCCATTTGATAACTGAAAACGATGTTTTTTATATTGCTATATCACAAACTACAGCATTAAAGAGAAATCCGCTTATACACCTGTTCAAGAAGAAATAAAACGCTTTCCTAAACGCGACACTTGGTCCACGTATCGTCAATCAGTCAACGTCAATTATACGTCAAATTCGAAATTACATGCACTGCATAACGTTCTATCATATTAATACAAAGTTTTAACCGAATTCACGCAAGAGTTTTTATTTCAAACGCAAAATACTTCGAAGAAAATCAAAGCGCCAACACACCGACTAATTTCAGGAACATAGCTTGCAAGTATGCAGTTGCCACTTGAAAAATCAAAATTTATTTATTTCATGTAGGCCAACTTGTAGCTCTTAAGACACGTCATGAATCTACCACCGGTTCGGAATGCAGAGTCTGCTGAGAAGAGCCGGCAAGAAACTCAGCAGTTGCTCTTTTCAAAAAAACCTTTTTACAATAGGTAACAAAATTACTATGCTATGTATACAGTGTTTCCACAAAGAAGTTACAAAAATGCACACCTACCACAACCTAACACATGTTAAGATGGGTAGACACAAAGCAGACCCATTCAGGTTGGTGGCACCCGTTCACGAGCACGACGCATGATCCAGCCGTTGCTTCGCTTGATTTTAATTAACTTTTTTTTTTTTTAAAGAATATTAGGCAACCTGAAGTTGGCTAATATCCTCCTATCCCCTCCAAATAAGCGGAAAGCTTGTGCTAGGAGTGGGTACGACAATAGTGCAACGGGTGGGATATGAACCTGCGACCTTACAGTTTTCAGTGCGCACCTTTAACCGTTGGGCGATTGAGGCTATAATATACACGGTGAAAGGAGGTGGGTTGATAAGGCAACAAAATCCGCCCCTCATACACTCGAAAAAAAAAGTTCCAGATTTCGACAATTTGTAAATGTATTTATATACTTGAAGATATAAACTTTATTTTAATATAAAGTTTAGGTGATAAAAAAAATAGTAAATTACAGAAAATATTACCCAAAAAGAGAGTGTTTCTTTTACTTTTCTTACATTTTCATACATTTCAGTCGTTTTTTAAGCTTTGATTTAATATTTTAGAATGAGGCGCTCCATGAACCATGGTAAACGTAACTGATAATGATGCTCCTTTTTATAAGCTTTTATATGAGTATTAATTTATTTTGGTTCATGGAGCGCCTCATTCTAAAATATTAAATCAAAGCTTAAAAAACGACTAAAATGTATGAAAATGTAAGAAAAGTAAAAGAAACACTCTCTTTTTGGGTAATATTTTCTGTAACTTACTATTTTTTTTATCACCTAAACTTTATATTAGAATAAAGTTTATATCTTCAAGTATATAAATACATTTACAATTTGTCGGAATCTGGAACTTTTTTTTTCGAGTGTATGAGGGGCGGATTTTGGGCCTTATCAACCCACCTCCTTTCATTGGTTGTACTCCCTGAAAGAGGTCAATGTGCTCATGAAACTGAACAACTTTCCCCAAGGAACATAGGTCGAAATATGAAAAAAAAATTTGGACCTCCCATAGTAAATCAATCAGCTGATCGTCAAGTTTGTATGGAGGGTCCAATTTTTTTTTTTCATATTTCGACCTATGTTCCCTGGGGAAAGTTGTTCAGTTTCATCAGCACATTCACCTCTTTCAGGGAGTACAACCATTAAAATTTCAACCGGTATAACAATATGTAACTTTGTTTTCGCGCAGCGAGTACTACTTCAGCCCGGACAACTTGGCGCGCGACTTCTTCCTGCGCCGCAAGATGTCCGCCGACGGCACCATCCCCGTCACGCTCATCGCGTCCTTCCACCGCGTGCGCGCGCTCACGGCCGACGTGCAGCTCGTGCTGGACGCCATCCGCGACTCCGACCGCCTCCAGCTCATCAACGGGTTCAAGGTGAGTGCTGCTCCAGCCGGGGGGAGATGTTCCCGCGCCGCAAGGTGTCCGCCGACGGCACCATCCCCGTCACGCTCATCGCGTCCTTCCACCGCGTGCGCGCGCTCACGGCCGACGTGCAGCTCGTGCTGGACGCCATCCGCGACTCCGACCGCCTCCAGCTCATCAACGGGTTCAAGGTGAGTGCTGCTCCAGCCGGGGGGAGATGTTCCCGCGCCGCAAGGTGTCCGCCGACGGCACCATCCCCGTCACGCTCATCGCGTCCTTCCACCGCGTGCGCGCGCTCACGGCCGACGTGCAGCTCGTGCTGGACGCCATCCGCGACTCCGACCGCCTCCAGCTCATCAACGGGTTCAAGGTGAGTGCTGCTCCAGCCGGGGGGAGATGTTCCCGCGCCGCAAGGTGTCCGCCGACGGCACCATCCCCGTCACGCTCATCGCGTCCTTCCACCGCGTGCGCGCGCTCACGGCCGACGTGCAGCTCGTGCTGGACGCCATCCGCGACTCCGACCGCCTCCAGCTCATCAACGGGTTCAAGGTGAGTGCTGCTCCAGCCGGGGGGAGATGTTCCCGCGCCGCAAGGTGTCCGCCGACGGCACCATCCCCGTCACGCTCATCGCGTCCTTCCACCGCGTGCGCGCGCTCACGGCCGACGTGCAGCTCGTGCTGGACGCCATCCGCGACTCCGACCGCCTCCAGCTCATCAACGGGTTCAAGGTGAGTGCTGCTCCAGCCGGGGGGAGATGTTCCCGCGCCGCAAGGTGTCCGCCGACGGCACCATCCCCGTCACGCTCATCGCGTCCTTCCACCGCGTGCGCGCGCTCACGGCCGACGTGCAGCTCGTGCTGGACGCCATCCGCGACTCCGACCGCCTCCAGCTCATCAACGGGTTCAAGGTGAGTGCTGCTCCAGCCGGGGGGAGATGTTCCCGCGCCGCAAGGTGTCCGCCGACGGCACCATCCCCGTCACGCTCATCGCGTCCTTCCACCGCGTGCGCGCGCTCACGGCCGACGTGCAGCTCGTGCTGGACGCCATCCGCGACTCCGACCGCCTCCAGCTCATCAACGGGTTCAAGGTGAGTGCTGCTCCAGCCGGGGGGAGATGTTCCCGCGCCGCAAGGTGTCCGCCGACGGCACCATCCCCGTCACGCTCATCGCGTCCTTCCACCGCGTGCGCGCGCTCACGGCCGACGTGCAGCTCGTGCTGGACGCCATCCGCGACTCCGACCGCCTCCAGCTCATCAACGGGTTCAAGGTGAGTGCTGCTCCAGCCGGGGGGAGATGTTCCCGCGCCGCAAGGTGTCCGCCGACGGCACCATCCCCGTCACGCTCATCGCGTCCTTCCACCGCGTGCGCGCGCTCACGGCCGACGTGCAGCTCGTGCTGGACGCCATCCGCGACTCCGACCGCCTCCAGCTCATCAACGGGTTCAAGGTGAGTGCTGCTCCAGCCGGGGGGAGATGTTCCCGCGCCGCAAGGTGTCCGCCGACGGCACCATCCCCGTCACGCTCATCGCGTCCTTCCACCGCGTGCGCGCGCTCACGGCCGACGTGCAGCTCGTGCTGGACGCCATCCGCGACTCCGACCGCCTCCAGCTCATCAACGGGTTCAAGGTGAGTGCTGCTCCAGCCGGGGGGAGATGTTCCCGCGCCGCAAGGTGTCCGCCGACGGCACCATCCCCGTCACGCTCATCGCGTCCTTCCACCGCGTGCGCGCGCTCACGGCCGACGTGCAGCTCGTGCTGGACGCCATCCGCGACTCCGACCGCCTCCAGCTCATCAACGGGTTCAAGGTGAGTGCTGCTCCAGCCGGGGGGAGATGTTCCCGCGCCGCAAGGTGTCCGCCGACGGCACCATCCCCGTCACGCTCATCGCGTCCTTCCACCGCGTGCGCGCGCTCACGGCCGACGTGCAGCTCGTGCTGGACGCCATCCGCGACTCCGACCGCCTCCAGCTCATCAACGGGTTCAAGGTGAGTGCTGCTCCAGCCGGGGGGAGATGTTCCCGCGCCGCAAGGTGTCCGCCGACGGCACCATCCCCGTCACGCTCATCGCGTCCTTCCACCGCGTGCGCGCGCTCACGGCCGACGTGCAGCTCGTGCTGGACGCCATCCGCGACTCCGACCGCCTCCAGCTCATCAACGGGTTCAAGGTGAGTGCTGCTCCAGCCGGGGGGAGATGTTCCCGCGCCGCAAGGTGTCCGCCGACGGCACCATCCCCGTCACGCTCATCGCGTCCTTCCACCGCGTGCGCGCGCTCACGGCCGACGTGCAGCTCGTGCTGGACGCCATCCGCGACTCCGACCGCCTCCAGCTCATCAACGGGTTCAAGGTGAGTGCTGCTCCAGCCGGGGGGAGATGTTCCCGCGCCGCAAGGTGTCCGCCGACGGCACCATCCCCGTCACGCTCATCGCGTCCTTCCACCGCGTGCGCGCGCTCACGGCCGACGTGCAGCTCGTGCTGGACGCCATCCGCGACTCCGACCGCCTCCAGCTCATCAACGGGTTCAAGGTGAGTGCTGCTCCAGCCGGGGGGAGATGTTCCCGCGCCGCAAGGTGTCCGCCGACGGCACCATCCCCGTCACGCTCATCGCGTCCTTCCACCGCGTGCGCGCGCTCACGGCCGACGTGCAGCTCGTGCTGGACGCCATCCGCGACTCCGACCGCCTCCAGCTCATCAACGGGTTCAAGGTGAGTGCTGCTCCAGCCGGGGGGAGATGTTCCCGCGCCGCAAGGTGTCCCCGATGGCAGCTAGAGTATAAGTTCTGAAAAATTGTTAATAAATTGACGCTCGCTGCGCTCGTACAGATTTTTTTTTTTTTCTTTAAATGAAATGTGTGTTTTTTATTTAAACGACTTCCATAAAAGGAGGAGTTTTTCAATTCAGTCGGTAATTTCCCAAAGAAAACTTGAAAAAGAGAATTAAATGCTGCCAATCAAATTGCCAAAAAAAAAAATGCTGCCAATGCTGATAATCAATATATATTTTTTAATGACAGTGTTATATTTATTAAAAAAAATGGTGTGTTCTAAAATTATTATTGAACAAAGTTTTAAGTTCAACATTTTTGCCTCTCTTACTTACATGTAGGGTATTCTAGCACTGTACCTTATCAAAGCCCAGCCTCTATACTGAACAGTGACATGTCCTTTGATGGTTTTTTAAAAAATTCGCGAAAAAACTTTTTTTTGAATTTTCCATAATGAAGCTAATTTTTTTTTCTAATTAGTTAAAAAGAAATCGTTAATTATTCCGTGTCTTCCAGGTCCGTACGGCTTTCGAACCGACAAAATGGCCGATACTTGACATAAACAACGAAAACACGGGGACCAACGCCCACGAAACCGGACACGATCCGAAACCGGATCCGCACCCGGACTCGAAACCGGCCGACGAGAAAACCGATGAAAAAGGAGCAAGCGAGAAAACAAATGATCAGGAGAGAATAGAAGAGAGGATAGAGAAAGAAGTTAGTGAAGAGAAGAGTGCAGTTGAGGATGAGAAGAGTTTAGAAAATGAGGTAAGTAAGTCATAGTATAAAGTAAACGAATCACTCCTATTTCTTTTTTTTTTTTAACCTTACATAGAGAGGGATTTTGTTTTGGTTACATTAATTTTTTAATTATTTTTTTTATATGAATAGCGGGCAAACAATCTGGCGGGTCACCTTTTCAAGAATTTATTGGTCCGCCCCTTGAATAATCCCATGTTGTAATTAAGTGGGAACACTGTCATAGGGAGATGATTCTACAATTTGGTAGGAAGTGGAAAAAAGATCTGAAGAAAGATGGAAGAAGTCGGGGGGGGGAAAAAAAAGCCTGACGCGCTGCAGTAACGAGGTAGCCCCAAAAGCATCCTGAATGCATTGTTGTACTAAACACGCAAAGCATTCTACTGCGTGTAGTCGACCCACAGATTGCTCGTGTGAAAATAAGTGCAGTAGGCTACGAATAAATAATAATTAAGGAAGTCTAACTGCGTTAAAAAAATGACTCCAACAAAAATTGCGCCGAAGTGGGTGGAGATTAAAATTAAGACGTTAGAGGCGGGGATTAAAAACAGAAATAGCACGTCAACAGTTGATAATTTTTCTTGCACGTTAAATTTTCATAACATCGTCCAATGACTCAGCTGTCATAGCAAACATAGCAGCACGCGCGCGAACCAATCCCTGCTTTCGTTCTGAATTTGAACCAAGCACCAAGCGTGTCTCTATCTGTAACCTCGGAAGTGATTCGTATGATTCGTATTTTGAATCATATGTCGTTTTGGTTTGAAGTAGGGCCACTTTTTGAGTGGATTTTGTTCTGAATTAGACTTCCTTAATAAATAAATAAATAAAAATAAAAATAGCCTTTATTCTCTGATCTCTTATATACTAATTACAACTAACATTATTACTATTCCTATGTCTAATATTAATAATAATTGATTCATTTTTCTTATATATATCCTAGGAATCGTAACCCCAGCATTACGGATCAGGTTGTCCTTTGACATAGGCCTCCTCTAGAAATTTCCATTTGTCCCTATCGTGTGCTAATCTGCGCCACCCCTGTGGTAGATCATCCTCCCATCTTCTCTGTGGCCGACCTCTTGCTCTGCTCCCATCTCTGGGGTACCAGTAAATGACTTCCTTACTTATTATTTATTCGTAGGTAGTAGGCTCTAAATTGTATTGAATAGGTTTTCCCCGGCATGCATGCGACCGCGTATACAGTACGCGCTAGTAAGCTTTTGCGGGGCAGAGCAACGCGTCGCGACCGAACCGACTGGCGCTTGTGCACTGAGCGGCTCATAAGCGACGATACATTATTTTTAGCGAGCAAACGAGCAGGCGGGTCACCTGATGTTAAGTGATTACCGCCGCCCATGAAAACTTGTAGCACCCGAGGCTTTATCGTGACCTACATTTACGGTTTACGCCCGTTTTCACCAACCATACCTAAATCTTTTCCCAAATTGGGAGTCTCTTTACGTAGGTAGTCTCTAAATACGATCTCTTACCCAATGTCATTTCTACCTGCTGGTATTTCGTGAAAACGAATTTGACAGAAGTGTAAGCTGAAGTAAGCTAAGTAGCTTAGGTAGCTCGTAAAAGTTTTTTTTTAATTTATGTATTTTTAGCGAGCAGATGAGCAGGCGGGTCACCTGATGTAAAGTGATTACCGCCGCCCATGAACACTTGTAGCACCTGAGGCACCACCAATGCGTTGCCGGCTTTTCAGGAATTTGTTTGTCCGACCCTTGAATAACCCCATGTTGTAGTTTAGTGGGAACACCGTCGCAGGAAGTTGGTTCCACAGTTTCAAAATACGTGGAAAAAAAGATCTGGCACAACGGATAGTCGAAGTGCTCCAGGCACCCATGTGGTGAGAGTGAAATTGTAATCATACTATACCACAGAAAACTTTCATCTTCTTTTCCCCCCCTTCGACCACTAAATTACCGCTTATATAGAGGGGAGAGGAGAATCTTGGTCATGTTAAGGCTTTAAATTTTTTTTGTTGTATATAGCCAAAACCGACCACAGAAGCAGAAGCAGAATCGACACCACTCCAAACGACTGAAGTAAAAAACGAAGACCAACCCAAACAAGCTGACACAGAAGAAATAAAAGAAGTTCCAGTAGTACCAGAAGTTATTCCAGAAGTGAAACAAACACCAGAAGTCGACACTCCTACAGAAGTGAGAGAGGAGACGAGAGTGGAGAATGAGAGTGCGGAAGTAAAACAAGTGGTGGAGAATACGGAAGAAGTGGAAAAGGTGGCAGAGTCTAGCGAGGATCCTCCTTTACAGCCTGATGTTGCAGACAAACCCGGGGAGAAACGGTAAGTGTATTTTTTACACCTTTATTCTTTTACTTTGTCTTTTTACTGAGCAAAAGAGGTCTGTAGACTGCACTCTTACTCCATAACTACAAAATATATCAATTGTGACAAAATTTGAAGAATTCCCTCGATTTCTCCAGGATCCCATCATCAGATCCCGACCTGATGACAATGGGACCACCTGGAAAATATACCCTTTCAAACAAAAAAAGAGTTTTCCAAATCGGTCCAGGCGTCTTCGAGTAATCGGGGAACACACAAACAATTAAAAAAAATAGAAAAAAGATTCCGACTGATTGAAAACCTCCTCCAAACTCAAACTCAAAATTTTTTATTTCATGTAGGCCAACTTGTGGCTCTTATGTAGCGTTGCCAGACGTCCCGTATTTCTCGGGACATCCCTTATTTTAGGCATAATTCAAAATGTCATTGATGAAAAAAATTTTAATGTATGTATCTAGTTAATTTTATTTTAATGTATATTTTCTAGTTTTAAGCTAA
The DNA here is from genome assembly GCA_933228805.2 of Hipparchia semele. NCBI lineage: Eukaryota > Metazoa > Arthropoda > Insecta > Lepidoptera > Nymphalidae > Hipparchia > Hipparchia semele. The sequence continues at coordinate 2,796,545 of OW121735.1, read as the reverse complement.
AAATTTGTACGCCTCACGGCATGAAGTAGTGATACACAGAAATACCTAAAAGAACTTGTACTACCTATTTCAACAAATAAATGGATTTTGATTTTGATGTCCCGGCGGGACAGGCTATGTCCCGTATTTGAACTGTACTTCGTTTTTCATTATGAAATCGATCCTAGTATTCACACACGCGACATTCGTAAAAAAGCGAGTTTGATGACCGTTTATAATCTATCTATACATATAATAAAATTGTAGAAAAGTGGTGTCTATACAATGGAAATATATAAAAAAAAAGTAGCAGGGGTTGTTATTATATCGATGCCGAACCCGAAATTGTAATTAATTTTTTTTTGTCCGTTTGTCTGTTTATCTGTGTGTATGTGCACGCTAATATCAGAAACGGCTTATTCGATTTAGATACGGTTTTCACTAATATATTGTAGTAAGCTTCACTTAACATTTAGTGTTTATTTCATGTCAATCGGTTCATAAATAAAAAAGTTATGTCAATTTAAAGAATCACGGCGAACATTTTTAACGTACAGAGTACGTACTACACGCCTCGCGCCTGAGCGTCGACGGTATATGTAATTCAAAATATGCTGCCCGAAAAGTCACTATTCCACGCGAACGAAGTCGCGGGCACAGCTAGTTAAAATTATAATTGTATTGATTTTTGCAGATATATTAAAACGAATAAAAATATGTTTAAACCGACTAGATCCTCGGAAAATATCAAAAAAAAAATGACACTAAATAGTTTTGTTTTTTATTTGTCCCGGGTAAAAAACCCGTATTTTTTACCCATTTAACCATTTGTCCCTTATAGGCTGAAAAAAATCTGGCAACCCTACTCTTATGACAAGTCGAGAATCCATACCGACTCCTTTTTTGGAAGTCGATTAAAAATTTGTAAATCAGTAAGGAAGTGTTTTGTTTCAGACGCAAGAAGCAGATGGTCGGAATTTTCCCTCTCGCAACGATGGGAGGTCCTTTAGTTGCCCCCGTGTCGAGTTTGCTGCGCGCGGTGCCACCTCCCCCTTTACCCAGGCGAGTTCAAATTCAAAATTATTTATTTCATGTACTACTACTAGTGGCTAGGTTAAAATTATTTATTTCATGTACTACTACCAGTGGTTAGGTTCAAAATTATTTATTTCATGTACTACTAGTGGTTAGGTTAAAAATTTAGACTTGCAACGAATATTCGGTTACTATTCGGTATTCGGCCTATTCAGCTGCTTTTATTATATTCGGCCGAATACCGAATATCTACATATTATTCGGCCGAATACCGAATACTTAAATAGTATATTTTGTCATAGAGAAATAATTGGTAAAATGAGAAATTAAAATCGATTGATTACGTATATATTCATATTATCATTTACATTATCCTCGAAGTATGCCCATATAGGCGATTTTTTTAAAGGCCATAATCGTTTTTTTTTTATAATTAAAGTACGTTCGTAATTAGTTAATTGTTTTTTTGTTAAATTTCACAATATCACACTTACAAATAGATCAAAACTAAGAGAGCACAATAAACTGTACTTAACGTAATACGATCCACGAAAAAAAAAAAATGAACTTGTCGAAACATGCAGTGCGTTAGCAATATACCGCGCAGAGCAACAGCGGGCGCGCGGGCGATGAGTACATTAGAACAAAACAAAGGAGCGCGAAACAATCACGTCTGTACAAGTTTGTGGCGCTAAAATCAAGCCGAATACTTTTGCCTAATATTCGGCTATTCGGTCAGGGGCCTCGCCGAATATTCGGTATTCGGTATACTGCCGAATATACTATTCGTTGCAAGTCTAGTTAAAATTATTTCTTTCATGTACTAATAGTGGTTAGGCTCAAAATTATTTATTTCTTATACTACTAGAGGTAAGGTTTAAAATTATTTATTTAATGTACTACTGGTGGTTAGGTTCAAAATTATTTATTTCATGTACTACTAATGGTTAGGTTCGAAATTATTTATTTCGTGTCCTACTAGTGGTTAGGTTCAAAATTATTTATTTCATGTACTACTAGTGGTTAAGTTCGAAATTATTTATTTCATGTACACTAGTGGTTAGGTTCAAAATTATTTATTTTATGTACTGCTAGTGGTTAGGTTCAAAATTATTTCTTTCATGTACTAATAGTGGTTAGGCTCAAAATTGTTTATTTCATATACTACTAGTGGTTAGGTTCTAAATTATTTATTTCATGTACTACTAGTGGTTAGGTTCAAAATTATTTCATGTACTACTACTAGTGGTTAGGTTCTAAATTATTTATTTCATGAACTACTGGTGGTTAGGTTAAAATTATTTATTTCATGTACTACTAGTGGTTAGGTTCTAAATTATTTATTTAATGTACTACTAGTGGTTATGACCTCCTAACCCCTAGGCCACGCCATTAACGTGGTTATAAATTGACAGGATGTTCCGCACTGGCCGCGGCGGCGCGTCCCCGCTAATGCCACACGACCATCTCAACCCGGACGTGCCGGAATTCGTGCCACAGGCCAGAAGAAATGGTATGTACCACATAGTACTGTAAAGTTAAGGGCTACCTTGTAGAAGAATATAATAAGAAGGGTAGTCAGTTTTTCGTTTTTAGGGTTCCGTACCCGCAGGCAACGGGACCATATTGCTAACGACTAGACCAACTGCCTCATTGGTCTAGCGGTTAGCAAGTTCAACTACCGATGACGAGGTCCCGGGTTCGATGCCCGGGTCGAGCCAAAAAACGTATTGGATTTTCTGTAAGGAAATTTTCAGTACTAGCCCGGAGTTAGGAAGTTGGCGGTGAGTCACCCCCGTGCCCCGGAGAGCACGTAAAGCCGTCGGTCCTGCGCCTGATCTCTTTCCAGTCGTGTTGGATTTTTCGACCGATCAGACTATGAGAGTGAGGGAATAGAGCGCGCACCTGTGTTCACACACTTGTGCACTATAATATCTCCCGCGCAGATGCTAACCTCTGAGGTGTTGTAAACAACAAGTTTCTAGACCATAGACATAGTCACATCTATGGTCTAGTCAAAGACATGTGACAGTGACAGTGACGTGACAGTGACAATGAAAGCAAAAAACTTATTTCAAAATTCGTAATGATTCAGCGTCTTCGATCGCAAATAACGTTTTTACTTATTACTCATCATCTAATCATCTAATCATCAATCGGGAACGGTCATCACCACCTATGGATTACAGCCCAAAGGTTATTAACAGAGGATATTGGCTGCCGTGGCCGGATTCGGTCGGATCCGTCTGTTTGTGTGTCAGTGGGCTGTATCTTATGATCTAAGGTCAACAATTAACATTGGACAAGACCCACAAGAATCAAGATGGGCGACACGTGAGCGGTTCGATTGCGAGAGAGACGCCACCAGGCGGCGGCTCGAGGAGTTATTTTTTATTTTATTTTATTTATTGGATAGAGTCAGGTGTTACTTTGCGGAAGTTCATGATTAACAAAAAAATGTTAGAGTTATTTTGCTGTAATCCGCCAAAAGAAAAAAATCTGTATGGTCAAACATGCAGTTATAAGCTAAGCACCGCTTACCTAACCAACCAAGCAATAAAGCAAAGTTCCCAAGCAAGCAATGCCACCACCACTCACATGCACCACCACACGAGACTTTAATACTACTTCTCGACGCACGTATCGCCCCGACACCGGAGCATCCTCAGGAGATATCGACTTTACAATGCTGTATTGTCTAGTGACGTGTGTGTGAAATGCGCGGTATTATATAGTATTTTTATCCCCACTACTGTTGCCCCGCCTACTACCCCCCAAACTCCCCTCGGACCCCCCCGGATTCGCCCCTTCGAATAAACGGAGTAACGGTGAATTTGAAACATTAACTTGTTCGTTTAGTAATTCAACCTTATTATTTTTATTATGCTTGATTATTTCTAATTGTTCTAACATGCTCAGTCGAAAACCTTGCGTCGTTGAAACGTGCGTCGAGAGTAGTATTAAAGTCTTGTGTGGTGGTGCATGTGAGTGGTGGTGGCATTGCTTGCTTGGGAACTTTGCTTTATTGCTTGGTTGGTTAGGTAAGCGGTGCTTAGCTTATAACTGCATGTTTGACCATACAGATTTTTTTCTTTTGGCGGATTACAGCAAAATAACTCTAACATTTTTTTGTTTATTTTATTTATTTATTATTGGGACAACCAACAAAATTAAATGTAAACTAGACTTATAACATAAATAAGAGTAAGGTAGTGAGAAACAAGTAATTTCACTTATAGGTACCCACATCAAAGTATATACAACAAAAAAAAAACAAAAAAACATCTTTTATGTTGAGCCTAAGCAACGATCCATTTACATTCAGCCAACAAGAGTAATAAAAGCAAAATACCGACCCTTTTTATGAAGAGGGACATTCTGTATTTAAAAAAAAATTTGTTCTTATTTATTATTGCAGAGGAACCAAATGCTGCTAAGTCAGGACAGAGTGAAGATGGTCGCTCTGCCAGGAGTCCAGCGTCGGACAAAAGTGAGCCCGACGTGTGGACTGAGGTATGTCATACATTTTTTTTTTTATTCAGTGACAATAGGTTGAGTACGATCACACCTGATGGTAAGTGACACTGCGGTCTAAGATTGTAGCGGGTTAACTTGGAAGGGGTACGGCGGTTTACATTCAACCACTAATCGGGTTTCTACTCGCCATCGTGCCGGAACGCTAAATCTCTTGGCAGCACGTCTTTGACGGTAGGGTGGTCACTAGCCACGGCCAAAGCCTGCCACCAAACCGGCACTATATGCACTATAAATGCACTAAAATTCCCAAATCACCCCCACCAGGAATCGAACCCTACATTAGAAAACCGGTGTCAGTGCTTAAGTAAAATATATCCATATGGAAATCAAAAAAAAAAAAAATCCCAGGTGAAACGTCGCACAAAAGCGGGTTCCCGGGAACGCGCCCCTCCCGCCCCGACGCCCCGGGAAGAGTTGGACGAGCCCCGGGAAGAACTGCATTTTCAGCTGGATGAAGAGTTGGAGCTACCGCCTCCGAAGAACAATACCTTCACTGACGCCTGGTGAGTGCCCTATACACCTCGCCCTGTTGGTCCAGTAGTAGTAAGTCCACTGCTGGACAAAGGTCTCTTGCATCGAGTTTCTCGGGCCTCGATCTTGCGCCGCCTGAATCCATGCGACTCTTATGGTGTCGTTGGTCCACCTAGCGGGGGGTCTGCCAATGCTGCGCAAAAAAATTACGAATGTTTCACATGTTAATATGTATTTAAAATTAAAACAATAATATTATTTCTATTAAAAAGTAGGTACATAGATATAGTTACTAAAAATTTTAGCAATAAAACTAAAACATTCATTCATTTGAAATTTCATTCACTAATTTTAAACTTCATTCATTCATTTTAAGGTACATTAATTCATTTTAAATTTCATTCACTCGTTTTTAATTCCATCCGCTCATTTTAAATTTCGTTCATTCGTTTTAAACTTGTTTCACTCATTTTAAACTTCATTCATTCATTTTAAGTTTGATGCACTCATTTCAAATTTCATTCATTCATTTTAAACCTGTTTTACTAATTTTAAATTTCATTCACTCATTTTCAATTCCATCCGCTCATTTTAAATTACACTAATTCATTTTAAACTTCATTCACTCATTTTAAATTACAGTAATTCATTTTAAATTCCATTCACTCATTTTAAATTCCATTCACGCATTTCAAATTTCATTCATTCATTTTAAACGTGTTTCACTCATTTTAAATTCCATTAACTAATTTTAAATTTCATTCAATCATTTTAAACGCGTTTTACTAATTTTAAATTTCATTCACTCGTTTTAAATTCCATTCACTCACGGATTGAACGTTTGTTTCACTTGCAGGTCTGACGAGGAGTCGGACCTGGAGTTCACGGACCGCGACGTGGGGCGGCTGCTGATCGTGACGCAGACGGCGACGCGCCAGCCGAAGCACGACGGGCACGACCGCCAGGGCGACTGGGCCACCAGGACCAAGATCACCCAGGACTTGGAGCAGGTACGGTGCCACCACTCTTAGGCTGAAGTCTATAGACTGCGCTCTCCCTCAGCTCAGTTAAGTTTGAGCTGAGTCGGAGCACGCTTCAAAGATCTCAGCACAAGGCTTCCTGTCCATTGAAGCGGAGTGGAGCGGAGCGGAGTGGAGCGGAGACGTGTTTTGTTTATTTATTTAGGCAATCCAAACAGATTACAATAATTAATTAACTTTGCGTCAAGTTTTGACCTCTATTTTTTTTTTTTTTAATATATAGACTAGCGCTTGACTGTGATCTCACCTGATGGTAAGTGAAGATGATACGCGCTTGCCTAAATTAAGTTAACTAACTAGTTAGTTAGTCTTCTATCTTAAGTTTGAGCTGAGTCGGAGCACGCTTCAAAGATCTCAGCATAAGGCTTCCTGTCCATTGAAGCGGAGTGGAGCAGAGCGGAGCGGAGCGGAGACGTGTTTTGTTTATTTATTTATTTATTTAAGCAATCCAAACAGATTACAATAATTAATTAACCTAAAGTCTTAATTAAAATACATTTCAATCTTATTGTAATCCTACAGGGTCGCACAGCGTGACTAAGATTTTGAAATCAGACGCGCGAAGTATTTTTATTCATAATCTACAAAATTCCTAAACAGCAGTTTAGGAACTAGTTTAGGAACTTTGCAGACCAATCAGGTGATTGATAGATGACGCGATAATTTTGTCACGTCACCTCACAATAAAATCATTGGTCCAATGGACACATCTCCGCTCCGCTCCGCTTCAATGGACAGGCAGCCTTAGGCCCAGAGAAGGGAGATGATTCACAGAGAAAGTAGTACACACAATGCTTATCAATAAAAATGTGAAATTAAACAAAAAAATAGCACTCGCTGCGCTCGCGTTAGTTTTTTTTTAATAGTTTTACTCACAGTTGGCTTCTCAACAGGTGATCACAGATGGACTCAGGCGCTACGAAGAGGATTTGTGGAATGAGGGTATCCCATCGGTAAGTGATTTTTCTCTAGAGAGGTAATTTAAAGTATTGTATGTTGTGGAAGAGCGGGGCCGCCCGCTACAAGTACTGGTAGCAATACCAGTCTCTTACTGGGTTGGTCCCAATGACCATGTAATATACGTATATATTGTTATCGAAATAAGTATTTTTTGATTTTTTTTTTGAAAGTATAAATATCATTTTATCACTTACGGGCAAAAGCTAGTTGAAATTAAAAAAAAAAAAACATTAGTTCCTAATAGATTTATAAATACATATCAAAAATTCTGAGGCCGGCGGGATTCGAACCCACATCTCTCTGGGAATCGCGCCCGAGTGTGCTAGCTAGTAGATCGACAACTGTAATGTGTCGCTACTAGATGTCGCTAATAGTTGCTATAAAAATGATTGAAAAAGTAGATACATATCACTAATTTCGTAGCTGACGTGTGGTTCGCCGTGGTGTAACGGTTAACACACTCGGGCGCGATTCCCAGAGAGATGTGGGTTCGAATTCCGCCGGCCTCGGAATTTTTGATATGTATTTATAAATCTATTAGGTTATTTCCTTTAAGTGTAGGTTAACACTTCAATAAAAAATTAAAAACATTAGTTCCATTTTATCTTTTTATCTGTTGCAGTCATACAGCAGTACGCCGCAGTATCGCACGGTGTCGGTGATCAGCCGGGAACAGTTCGAGGCCGCCGCTCCCGCGGAACGGCACCAGAACCCCACCGAGCCGCCGCCGCCGCCGCCCAGGCCGCAACCTGTGAGTGTCGCGAGCGAAGCGAGCGCGAATTTTTTTACTAGACTACGGCAAAGGGTGATTTTAGCAGTGTAGAACTGCCTCGTTGATTTAATAGTCAGCATTTTTGATTCGGGATTAGAACCCGGGTCCTCATCATCCGCATGACGAGGAACCGGGTTCTATTCCCGAGTTGGGTCAAAAAATATATTGGGTTTTCTGTCAAGAAATTCTGTGAGCTAGCCTGGAGTTCGGAAGTAGGTAGGTGGTGTGCATTGGAGGGTGCGTAAAGCCATCAGTCCTTCGCCTGGTCTCTCTACGGTCGTGTCGGATTTCCGTCCCATCGAACTATGAGTATGAGGAAATAGAGAGTGCACCTATTTTTGTGTCCACACTTGTGCACTATAATATCTCGCGTAGATGGCTCATCTTCGGGAAGACTTACTTTTTGGTATTAAATATGTTTCCATACACTTTTAGCTGTAACTAAGAAATAGGTACTTCCTAATTACATGATTGTTAGCTGACGTCACATGTCAGAATCTAACGATCTGTATTGGCTGACGACTGTCCTTCACATGTTTTGTGACAGTATTGTTCTATTGACCAGCAGGTGGAACAGCAGACGGAGCCGGGCGGCAAGATGAAGCGGCCGCGGCGCACGGCGCGCTTCTACGCCGCCAACAAGGACCCACACGCTACTGACGTCATGTGAGTTGCTGCGCGGTGACGTCATCCGCCACCAACTCCTACCTAATGACGTCACAAATTATGGTCACTGTATTTGTACTAGATTTTGCCTGCGCAACGTTAAATATTAAATATAAGTAATTATATATATGATGTACAATGTTAAGAACACAATACTAGCGTAGCGGAGTGACATGAGCCAATCAGAGTCGCGAGTCCCTTGAAGAGACATCTTCGGAAATTGCGGCCCTTGGTCTGTAGTCACTCGTGTAGGACATCCGAACCGAGCTATCCAACCGGATACCAAAGCAGCTGCGCAGGCCTCTTCTGTCACATCCTTTGAGGGATACTCCACTCCAGCTACTTTCATTTTATTTCATTCATTCATATTTCTCTCACTGTTTCTGTCACAGAAGCAGCAGGAAGCACAAGACGCGACACAGCCTCAACCCACCGGTGGAGCACCACGTGGGCTGGATCATGGATGTGCGCGAACACAAGCGACAGCACCGTGATAGCACCGGGTGAGTAGAAAACAATGATCAACTTGTACGTATACCAAATATTATTGCCGTTACTAACGTAATGTCACATTTCAGGTCGTCCCTGGGCACGTCGCCCACGCTGGGCTCGTCGTGCGGCTCGGTGCCGCAGTCGCTGCCCGCGTTCCACCACCCCAGCCACGGCCTGCTGCGCGAGAACCACTTCACCCAGCAGGCGTACCACAAGTACTACTCGCGGTGTCTCAAAGGTGTGTGATTGTGTCTCTGCGCACGTCGCCCACGCTGGGCTCGTCGTGCGGCTCGGATTTTATTGTTGTTGTTGCGTAGACAGAGAAGATATCTCCTTTTCACTCCCACATGAAAGAGATGCAGTATAGCGATGTCAAAAAAGATAGAATGAGACACAGCTTTGTCTATACTAGCTATGTGATTAGAAACCAAGATGGCGGCGTGTCATAGACAACGTTTTAACTTTTTCGAATTCTAATAGATTTGGTTATATTCGAGGTGCGACAGTGATAAGAAACTAAGATGGCGGCGTGTCATAGACAACGTTTTAACTTTTTCGAATTCTAATAAATTTGATTATATTCGAGGTGCGACAGTGATTAGAAACCAAGATGGCGGCGTGTCATAGACAACGTTTTTTCGAATTCTAATAGATTTGATTGTCAACCTTGTTCGCAGAACGCAAGAAGCTGGGCATCGGCCAATCTCAGGAGATGAACACGCTGTTCAGATTCTGGTCCTTCTTCCTGAGGGATCACTTTAACAGGAACATGTACAACGAATTTAGGTAAACTACCACTATTCGCTATTACTTTCGCTCTGTCCACATTTACTATAATTAACTGGGATTAACATTTTTGACTTAAGTCATTTTTTTATTTTTTTTTCACACTTGCAACACTAAATTGCATCGAATAAACTCGCTATTGTATTTATAAACGTAGTAATTCCAATATTTAAAAAAAACTTTGAAATTGCCCAGTTCCCACATAAAGTGACAGTTTCAGTGATGTTTTTTTCTGACTTTCGAGACTAAAATGTCTTCATCACACTATCACACTAACATTATAAATGTGAGAGTGTGGATGTTTGGATGTTTGTTACTCAATCACGTCGCAACGACTGAACCGATTTGGCTGAAATTTGCACAGAGATAGATTATAGTCTGGAATAGCACATAGGCTACTTTTTATCCCGGGAAATAAGAGAGTTCCCGCGGGAATAAAAAACCTTTATCCACGCGGACGAAGTCGCGGGCATCATCTAGTATTTAATAAAAACAATAATTCATATTTAATAAAAGTCGGTTTTGTAAAAAGAATTTTTACGTTTATGTCTACCAATTTACGCAAAACGGTCGATTAACGCCTACTTGCGGAGAAAATTCCCAGGAAATGAAGAAATCTACCAATTCGTTCATTAGTTCATTCATTAATTCGGGCCAGTTCCAATAGCGTCCTGAGGGTATTTGCTGACAGGTTCGATTGTCAGTATTTGAACCACTGTAAAATGGTTCATATGCTGACAAATCGGGCCCGTCTTAGGTTAAGTTTTAGGTTTTAGTATTCATATCTACTAACAAATAGGTTTAAGTTTTATATTTTTCAATTATAATTTACTAACACAACTATGATCCTATAGTCTGATTTTTAATTCGGTGGAATTCTGACAGCTGTCATTTTGAAAATAGAGCGAGTTGTTTGTATGAAAAACAGTATTACCACCTGTAGTTCGATTTTACCCCGAACTATCTGTCAGGCATTTGTCATATTATATCTATGTGCGGCAATTGATTTTTATTTTTATAAGTTTTTTATTATCTTTTTTGTGGAATTTTTTTAATCTCTGGTAACATTAAGATACGTCAGAATTCCACGCAATTAAAAATCAGACTATAGTTGGTCGAAATAAATAATTTTAATTTTTTTTTTTATTAATTCTTTCAAAACCCACTGAACTATGCGCCCTGTTCTAGAACGCTCGCGAACGAGGACGCGGCGGCCGGATTCCGCTACGGGCTGGAATGCCTGTTCCGCTTCTACTCTTACGGGCTGGAACGCAAGTTCCGGCCCGAACTCTACCAGCACTTCCAGGCCGAAACCCTGGCCGACTACGAAAAGGGTAAGATCATTTATATTTTTCTTGTGCTTGTTGCCAGTGATGTGTGTAACTATGGGCCTCATAAGAAGGCTCAGGATCACTCAGCGGGCGATGGAGAGAGCTATGCTCGAAATATCCCTCCGAGATCAAATCAGACATGAGGAGATCCGTAGGAAAACCAGAGTTTTGACGACCTCACGGGCGCAATCGCCTATTACTGGGAGGTCTCGGGTTCGATTCCCAACGGTTCGATTTGGGAATTTATAATTTCTAAATTGTATTTGTCTAGCGTCAAAGACGTGCCGCCAAGCGATTTAGCGTTCCGGCACGATGGTGTGTAAAAACCATTCGGGGTATGCGTTGAATGTAGGCTGCCATACTCCAAATTCAAATTCAAAATTTATTTATTTCATGTAGGCTACCTTGTAGCACTTATGTCATAAATCTACCACGGGTTCGGAATGCAGATTCTGCTGAGAAGAACCGGCAAGAAACTCAGCAATTGCTCTTTTCAAAAAATAAAATAATTTTACAATAAGTAACCAAACTAAGCTATGTATACAGTGCTTCCACAGTGAAGCTTCAAAAATGCAATACATATAATCCAACACATGTCAACATGGGAAGACAAAGCAGACCCGTTCCCGTTGGTGGCACCCGTGGCACTCCTTCCAAGTTATCCTGCTACCATCTTTATCGTCACTTACCGTCAGGCGAGATCGCAGTCAAGGACTATCTTGTAAAAAAAATCAAGTTTTGATCATCACATGGTTCCAGGTCAGCTGTACGGGCTGGAGAAATTCTGGGCGTTCCTCAAGTACTACAAGCACGCGGGCGCTCTTCAGGTGGAGCCCAAGCTGCAAGCGCACCTCGCCAAGTTCAAGAGCATCGAGGACTTCCGCGTGCTGGAGGTAACATACTCCGTTAGAATAGAATAGAATAAAAATATATCTAAACTAATATTTTAAAGCTGAAGAGTTTAATAGATTTATAAATACATATCAAAAATTCCTAATATAATCTATTAGGTTATTTCCTTTAAGTGTAGGTTAACACTTCAATAAAAAAAAAAAATTAAAAAATTGTAACAAGCAATGTGGCATCTATAATTTCTTAAGAGCTCCATTGTAATACGGTGTCTTGGAAAAAAGTAGATCGACAACTGTAATGTGTCGCTACTAGATGTCGCTAACAGTTGCTATAAAACTGATTGAAAAAGTAGATACATATCACTAATTTCGTGGCTGACGTATGATTCGGCCGTGGTGTAACGGTTAACACACTTGGGCGCGATTCCCAGAGAGAAGTGGGTTCGAATCCCGCCGGCCTCGGAATTTTTGATATGTATTTATAAATCTATTAGGTTATTTCCTTTAAGTGTAGGTTAACACTTCAATAAAAAAAAAAATTTAAGAAAAAAGCTGAAGAGTTCGTTTGTTTGAACGCGCTAATCTCAGCAACTACTGGTTCGAATGGAAAAAATATTTTTGCGTTGGATAGTCCATTTATCGAGGAAGGCTTTAGGCTATATAACATCACGCTGCGACCAATAGGAGCGAAGCATCAGTGAAAAAGTTGCAAAAACGGGAAAAACTACCCATATTTGAAATGTATTCTTTTGAAAACTTCTTAATCGCGATCATAATAACAGAAATTGACGCGGACGAAGTCGCGGGCAACAGCTAGTAGAGAATATAGAGCTATGTGCATGTACACGACGTAACCACAAGTAAAGCTCACGCGCCCTCGTGAGTTGAAAGAACTATGTGCAGTCTGCTTATGTCTCTGATCGCATGCGTGACACGCAAACTTAAATCACCACTTTACATACTGCGTTCCCCTCTACAACAGTTATAACATAACTGACAAATGGTTTCCTCTAGAAATATTTTTTTATTCAAATCAACTTTTACAAGTGCTTTTGAATCGTCGATGAATCTACCACTGGTTTGGAATGCCCTTCCTACCGGGAAGAGCCAGCAATAAACTCGGCGGTTGCTCTTTTTAAAATAAAAATTTTACAATAGGTAACAAAACCATGCTATGTATACAGTGTTTCCGCAATGAAGCTTCAAAAACGCATACGTAGGTACATATAATCCAACACATGTTAAGACGGGCAGACAAAGCAGACCCATTCCCGTTGGTGGCACCCGTTCACGAGCATGACGCATGATCCAGCCGTTGCTTCGCTCAACCATATTTGAGGGAACGTAACAACCCGCACCACACGACACCACCACAGAAATGTTTAAAGAGAGCATGTCATACTTAGGCATTCTCAGGCTATCTTACTTATACAGATACGACACCCACACAACCATGAGCCACAAGCCCTCGTGAAATGAAAGAACTAATAACTAATATATTACGTCAAATAATATCTTTCTCTCTCTCTCCGTAGCCTCAGCTGAACGAGCTGCTAGCGTCGCAGGGCCCCTCGGGCGCGGGCCGCGGGCCCCACGCCAGGCCCTACGACCGGCACCGCTCCGTGTCCGAAAGCGAGCGGAGCCAGGCGCAGGGCTATAGGAACAACTTCACGTGAGTACCACCACCATCATCAGGAACCCATCAACATCTCGCTACTGAGTGAGGCCATAGTTCACCACAGACATGACGACCCCTCCGTAGAACAAAGTCTCATCTGCTAAATTCACAACTTGAAATTTGAGCCTTAAAAGTCACATCTGCAAGGCTCAAATCTCAAGCTATGAATTTAGCAGATAAGACTTTGTTCTACGGAGGGGTTGTTGACATTGCATTGTAAAAATTTGGAATGCCCTTCCGGCTTCCGTTTTACCGTGTCTTTAAATCAAAAGTGAATAGGCATCTTCTAGGCAAGCGCGTACCATCTTAGGCTGCATCTTCACTTACCATCAGATGTGATCGCAGTCAAACACTAGTCTATATATTTAAAAAAATATATATTTTATTTTGACCCTTGACATAAGTAGTACCTAATTTTTTTTTGAAATTAATTTATTTTTATGATGTATTCTGTGTGTGATAGATTTTGTATTTTGTGTGATTTTTTTTTAATTTAATTTATGTAATATTTTTGACATTCGTAAGCGCTTTTGTAAGTCAGAATCGGTGAAATCACACTAATATCACGTCACATCACATCACACTTCACACTAATATCACACTAATATTATAAAGCCGAAAGTTTGTATGTGTGTGTGTGTGTGTATGTTTGTTACTCCTTCACGCCACAACGCATGAACCGATTTGGCTGAAATTTGAAATGGAGATAGCTCATACCCAGGATTAAAACATAGACTACTTTTTATCCCAGAAAATTACAGAGTTCCCGCGGGAATCAAAAAATCTTTATCCACGCGTACGAAGTAGCGGGCATCGTCTAGTAAACAATACAATACAAATCTAGCACAAGTTCGATCGTGCATGGAGTACTTTTTTTCGTTTATTGCTCAAGTTTCACGACAATGAACAATTTTAATCATCGTCATAAAACTTAAAATTAAATTATTTAATAATAATTATAATATTGTTCTGTTTGAGCTGTGCGTTGATAGATCAGTCAGTCAGTCACCTTTTAGATTGTTTGTCTGTATGTTGACAGTCGACCTGCCGGTAGCTCGGGCAACACGTCGAACAACCGCGGGCGAGCGGGCTCGTGCGGCGCGCAGAGTGTCATAGCCAACTCCCGACCGAGACGTGAGTACAATTACACCCACAACAACATATTTACCGTTGGTTTGTTCTTCAATCACGCGGTAACGGAGCTGCGGATCGACGTTTTTAACAGACTGCCTAAAAGGAGGAGGTTCTCAATTCGTTGGAATCAAAACGAAAATTATACAATATGTAGCTTCTCTTGTGGGCAGCTGAAGCAAAGCCGATTGCTTTGAAGCAACTTTGTCATTAAGAAATTCACTTACTTGTTAAATATATCTTTACACACTGTTTTTTAACTGACTTCCAAAAAAGGAGGAGGTTTGACCATTTAGCCGGGACGAGCCTTTACACAGATTTAGTACTGAATATATTCTGCCACTTTCTACGGTGAGGTGGGGTAATCACGTACAGCCTACGTACAGCACACATTTACTCACTTCCGCACACTATTGTAAAAAACTTATTGTCTCTATGAACGCACACTAACTCATAAGCTGTCACACTTACAAGCTGACACGTACGTTTGTACATGTACTTCGGCAGAAGGGAATGCGTGCGCTTGCCAAGTCCTGGCTAAATGGTCGAATATGTTCCCCGATTACTCGAAGATGTCTGGGCCGATTTGGAAAATTCTTTTTTTGTTTGAAAGGGTATACTTCCCAGGTGGTACCATTGTCATCAGGTCAGGTTCTGATGATGGGATCCTGGAGAAATCGGGGTAACTCTTCAAATTTTAGAGGCACAATTGATATACTTTGTAGCGGCGTATTATAGAGTTACTGTTTTTCTTAATGAGCAAAAACGACTTTTGCTCACTGCTTTTAGACAGCAAAGGCGCCCTTTTGAGCTAGTGAGGTGAAAAAATATTTTTGAATTTTAATCGACCTATTATTTCCACAGCAAAACAACAAAAGGCGAAACCCGAGGCAGCCCCTACAGAGTTGACGACGCAGGTCGCCACCAAGACGCAGTAGAAGCGAACACAGAAACAAACAGACAAGCGAACATAAAAACAAACACTGTATATAAACATATTAAGAAAAAAAAAACAAAAAAGTGTCTCCATGCAAGTGGTTAACTTACTTAATTCGAGAGAGGAGAATGAAAAAAAATGCATTTTAAATAAATATAAATAAATAAATAAATAGTTACACAGTTAAAAGGAAAAAAAAACATTTAAAATATATAAAAAAACTATAGTGAAGTATAATTAGTGTGGCGCGGTGATTTTTAAGTGTGTGATAATAATCCTCCGTGTGACCTGTTGCGTGACCGGTTTTTTTGTGGTGACTGGTTAGTGACCGGTTGGTGACTCGTTGGAGACCGGTTGGTGACTGGCTGGAGACCGGTTGGTAACTGGCTGGAGACCGGTTGGCGATCAGTCACTGTGACTGGTTATGTTTTGGAAGTATGGCCGCCCCGGGATT
Source organism: Hipparchia semele (assembly GCA_933228805.2). Lineage (NCBI taxonomy): Eukaryota > Metazoa > Arthropoda > Insecta > Lepidoptera > Nymphalidae > Hipparchia > Hipparchia semele. The sequence continues at coordinate 2,780,425 of OW121735.1, read as the reverse complement.
GCAGGCTTGGTTATGTGAAGCCTAGGTGAGACATCTTTCATCAACTCCACTTCCACTGCAGGACAAGAGTCTCTATTGCATGCAGCTCCAAAGGCCTCGGTCTTGCGCCGCATGCATGCAGCGGCTCCCGGTGAGCTGTCGGTCCATCTAGTGGGGGTCTACCTATAATGGGCGTCCCGATGCGGGGTCGCCATTCGAGCATCTTGGGACCCCAACGCCCATCGGTTCTTTCATTTCCCTGCCCTTTGCCACTTCAGCTTTGCTATAAAATTGCCCCGCCGGGAATCGAACCCGAGACCTCCCAGTAATAAGACTACAGCGCTCACCACTGCGCCAGAGAGGTTGTCATTTTGGGAATTTATATAGTTTCTAAATTGTCTCTGGTCTGGTCTGGTGGGAGGCTTTAGCCGTCTAGTTACCACCCTACCGTCAAAGACGTGCCGCCAAGCGATTTAACGTTCCGGCACGATGGCGTGTAGAAACTGATTAGGGGGTTTAATCTACACTGTCATACCCCTTCCAAGTTAGCCCACTACCATCTTAGATTGCATCGTCACTTACCATCAGGTGAGATCGCAGTGAGACTATCTTGTCATTGAATAAAAATTCAAAAATTCAAAATTCAAAATTTATTTATTTCATGTAGCCTAACTTGTAGCTCTTATGACACGTCATAAATTTACCACCGGTTCGGAATGCAGATTCTGCTGAGAAGAGCCGGTAAGAAACTCAGCAGTTGCTCTTTCCAAAAAAAAAAATTTTTTTTACAATTCGTAACAAAACTGCTATGTATACAGTGTTTCCACAATGAAGTTTCGAAAATGCAAAACAATCCACGAAAACACACTTATGATCAATTTTATTTTCTTTGTTACAGCTTGTACGCATTGACAATAAGAAAAAAATGCTATGCGGTAATATAGTCTTCACGATTGATTTAGCATAAGCAAATATATGTTATACTAATAACGCTATATTGTATGTAATAACAGTAACACTATCTATTTCATATATATTTTTGACATGTAATATATAAATACATAATTATGTAACTATTCAGTCGTAACTCATAACGAAATATTGACGGGGTCTTAGCCTTTATGTAATATTAAAATATATAAAATATGTACCAGAAACTCAGTGTAAGTATTTCGTAAAAAGACACTTGTCCTTAGGGTTAGTGAATTTTTTATTTGACGTATTTCAATGTTGCAAAAAAATTCTTTGTTGCGAAAAAATTCTTTGTTGCAAAAAAATTCTTTGTTGAGAAATTTGTTCTTCCTCCTCTACTATGTTTTGAGTTTACTCCTTATATGCTTATATCACTGCTTGCTCCCAGCAGCAAAATCGTGATGAAAATGGCATATTTAGGGAAATTCTTTAGCATCAAACTTGCATGTTGTACTTATATTAATGGTACTCTTTATAAAACTAGCCAGTTTGGAACTCTGTCAAAGGCTAGCTTTGACCTCTGAACCTTGTCAAAGACAACCTTGGCTAGAAACTCTGTCTAAAGCCTTTGACAGAGTAGGACCTCCATGCTTTTTAAATTCGTTAGAATTTCGCCTGTTTCCGTGACAACATATATCGCTAACCTAAGTGACGAATTAGAACGCGATAACTTTCACTGGTGTCTTTAGGTCTTGTACGAATAAAAATTTAACTAATAAGGTTTGTTTAGGTTATATGCTTTTTGGTAGAAATTTAAGTTAAAAAGTGGCAACACTCATCGAGAATGGCACAAGGGTTTATTTCGTATTTTTTGACAGTTGGAAACACACAACGCCTATCACAGATCACTGTGAAATCAGCTAGTATAAAATGCTAGATAGGAATGACTAATGATTTTAAATTCAGAGCTGTTAAATAGTAGATATTAAATAGGCTTTAGCAGATTTATAATCTGTTGTTATTATTTAAAAAAAATACTATAAACTATGCTACAACAAAATCAAATAATATAATATATTTCATGCAGCATATGAACAGAAAGCTGGTTTCTTTCTAATGCAATGGCTTAAATGAAATTATGAATAGTTTATTTAATTGACTATTATAAATTGATGTAGGTATAGTTTTCGTTGTATGCAACAAATACACCAGTTATGACAAATATTATTTGAGAATTTATTTGCAACAACTTTAGCCAAAATTTTAAGCAATTAGCTCACGAAAAAATGCGAAATAAATCTTAAATAAGACGGGACTTTACTATCAGTGTGTAAATTATTATGTAACATTCAGGTTTGAACCTAAAACCTGTAAAGATGATTAATTTTTAAAGGGTTTAACTTTCAAAATTGCATATTAAGCTATTTTGTTGAACTATTGTCCAACTCCTATCCACTCCTACAGAAGCTTTCCGCTTATTTGGAGGGGAGAGGAGAATATTAGTCAAGTGCAGCTTGGTTGAATATTCATTAAAAAAAATGATTGATGATTAGGGGTATGGGTTGTATCTACACTGCCATACCCCTTCCAAGTTTGCCCGCTACCATCTTAGACTCCATCGTCACTTACCACCAAGTGAGATCGCAGTCAAGGACTATCTTGTCATCGAATTAAAAAAGGTATTGAAATATGTAATATCTTTTCTACATACTGATTGTACTGTCTGTACAGGGTAAGTTTATGAAGATTGTTGCCAGCTACCTTAAACGTAAAAAAAAATAGTCATAATATTTTTTATTTTTCATAAAGAATATCGGTTTTAAAAAATTTATTTCAGAAATTTTAGGTAGACTTAACGGCCATAAAGACCCTACTTCAGAAACTTAATCTGTATATATGTCTCGAACAGATCTCGTTGAATATTTTCAAAAAAGTTGAAAAAAAATAATTACCAAAATTGTACAGTTGTTAATATTCTCTCCTTTCGGAAAACTGAAATTTATAATCTGTACTTTGCTTTCTGAAGAGATAAGTTCCTTAAAGTTGCTAGTCAATGTTAATTACGACAAAATAGCAAAAATTTAGTTAAAGTATTGTTTAAATCTCAGGTTGAAATCTATAGACCGCACTCTAATTCAGCTCAGACTTAAGACAGAGTTAAAACGAGATAGATTTACGTCAGAGCATTTTTCGATACCTCCTACGTAAGTTGTTGTATCCCACAATATTGGCATTTTAGGATTGTTGCACTTATCATTTGTTTTTAGCTATTAATTAAAAAATATCTATTAATTAAAAAAAAAAAAAATTAAAAACAGCATTCTTTAACATACTTTCAAGACGTATAGAGTTGTATCGTTATTAAAATGACGGCCTAAACCATTGTATTGACCTTCACAACAATTAACGCGTCACGTTAGCGTTTTGGGGATACAACAAAATACGTAGGAGGTATCGATTTGTGTTATGTTTTAACCTCTATCGTTCGTCTGAGCTGAGTCAAAGCACGCTCTATAGATCTCAGCATACGTCTTAGTATTAATGCATTATTGTGTATGTCAAAATAACCACGGTTTGACTTTAACTTCTGATTTGACATTCTCAAGAATTTTTTTGCAACAAGTTTGACATTAACTAGTTGCAACAAAGATTTTTGATGCAAATAAATTTTTTAACTCAAATATTTTTACTTATAGTTCTTTCAACTCACGACGGCGCGTGGCTCATGGTTGTGTGCGTGTCGTATCTGTATAAGTGTGAGCGAGAGCTTGCTCGCGCCTGCCCGCTCCCACCTAGGCTCCTGACAGGCACGCACACTTACGCAGTGTGCATGCACACAACGTAACCACAAGTAAAGCGCCCGTAACTTCGTGAGATAAACGTACTATACTAAAATATGAAATTCAATGAGCGAGCGACAAAAATTGCATGTACTCCTTTCGCGCGGTCGGTTTTTGAAACCGCACGCACTCTTACGCAATGTGCATGTACACTACGTAATCACAAGTAAAGCTCACGCGCCCTCGTGAATTGCAAGAACTGAAGACGAAAATTTTAAATTTCAAAAGTGTAAATAAAACGTGCAGATTGTAAATTTCAGTTCTGATCATAGTGAAATTGTTAAAAAAATATTTCGTTTAGGCGTCATTACGCCCCAAAGACTGGCTATATGCATATATATTAGGAAAAATTGTAAAAAAAATTACCTTTTTTCGAGTAGCACTATATATATTTTTTTTTTGTTTTTGTAAAATTATTTCAGTGATGTGTCTTGACTGCGTAACATAAAATGTGGACTTTGTAATGGTTTATTAAAGCTTTATCGGCTGCATCTTCACTTACCATCAGGTGTGATCTCAGCCAAGCGCTAGTCTAAATATAAAAAAAAAATTTAAACATGTGAACTTCAATAGACGATATTCATTGCCTAACTTTTTACCCTTAAGAAATAGAATTTTTAAAATGAGAACACGTTCAAAATTATATTATAGCCTATTCAATTAAAAAAGCATCATTAAAATCGGCCCCTTCTATTTTTGAAGTTTGCTGTAATCAAGTGTGCTTTGATTTAACACATTCACGAAAAGTTACGAATGCAGCCGATTTTAATCTAAAATCGGTCCATTACAGAAATCGATCACGTCGGCGTAGTTTCCTTGGACAAGATTTCTTTTATTTTATATTTAACTCAATGGAGTTTTCTTTTAAATTACGGTATTCTTACACAGAAATGTACTAATATTTTTTATATTATAATTAATTAATTTGATTAATATGAATGAATGAATGAATATACTTTTATTGTACACCATACATATTATAAGAACTGACACAAAGAGCTTAATAAATAGCATACAAATTGGCGGCCTTACATAGCGATCTCTTCCAGGCAACCAATGGTGTTAAAGGACATAGCTACAGATACTAAGAGGTATTAATATGTATGTTGCAGATAAAATTTTAATAAACCAAACAATATTATGTCCACTCTTCAATACTGCCAATTATAATAATATTATATGTTTATGTTTACATAACAGATCACACAAATTTATTATACTTTTTGATTGAAGCTAATATGATTGTTTTACTTCACAAGAGCACAAATATTAACACCAATCGTCAACAAACATTAATTTCCGAACGTGACCGATTTTTCAAAAATATTTTGGTGTTTATAAATGACCGTAATTTGGAAAATCGGTCGCTATAGTGACCTTTTTATTGTAATAAAACCAATATTACGTCACAATAATTATTTTGCATTAAATATCATAATATAGAGCTATAAATCTTTACGGTTTTTCCGAACGTGACCGATTTTTCAAAAATATTTTGGTGTTTATAAATGACCGTAATTTGGAAAATCGGTCGCTATAGTGACCTTTTTATTGTAATAAAACCAATATTACGTCACAATAATTATTTTGCATTAAATATCATAATATAGAGCTATAAATCTTTACGGTTTCCAAATAGAACCGATTTTTCCGAACGCGGTCGCTCTTATAATATCGAAAATTTGAAAAATCCGCTCAAGATAAACCGATTCCATTCCCATTTCAACAGAAATCGGCCGCCGATGTTTGCGATGAGTAATTTTAGTTCCTATTTAGAAAACATATTTGGTTCAATCAAAAATATCCATAGTACCTAACTATTGATTTTTTTTAGATATAAATTAACTGTAAATCTAGCATTTGATTGTTTAGTCGATTAACTGAAAGGTAAATATTTGTATTTAGTGTATTTTGAAAATTAGTGTTCGACATTATATATTAATATAATGCGGGAGGGAGAATTAAAGCTATTCTCTTACCCAGTATTGACGTATTCTATACAACGTGTATTGAAACTCCGAAATAATACTGAAGGATGTGAATGTGCTCATGAAACTGAACAACTTTCCCCAAGGAACATAGGTCGAAATGTGAAAAAAAAATGTGGACCTCCCATACATGATTGATTTACTATGGGAGGTAAAAATTATTTTTTTTCACATTTCGACCTATGTTCCTTGGGGGAAGTTGTTCAGTTTTATGAGCAAATTCACCTCCTTCAGTATTATTTCGGAGTTTCAATACACGTTGTATATATCCTCGGATTATAATCAGGAATCGATGGATAAACTGCCTCCCATATTATAGTATTAAATAAAATATAAAATTAATGTTAATTTCAGTGTACTAAAACTAAACTAAATTCAAAAACTCGATCTGAAATCAATTTCTAAAACGCATGACCGTCTCCTATATTTTTTTATGAGATATTATATTGGTGTTAGTTTCAGTTTACCAAAACTAAACTAAATACGTGTATGCTTTGTGAGAATATGATGGTTGAATTAGTTTTAGTTCAGCCCGTTTTTTTTTTTGATAAAATGTTGTATATTCAATTGACTATCCCTAATTTCATAGGCATAAATATTGAATTTATGCTAGTGGCTGATTAGTCACTAGTTTTTGTTAATTTAGATATTCTATGGAAGAGAATTCTGTTGTACACAATCTCTTAACTTAAAACTAAACTAAATTTACAGACATAATACATAAATCTATTCCAAAGTAAGCATTGTGAAAGTTATATACGTGGCTTCGTTCACGTTAAGTTTAAATCCCTATTTTACCCCTTAGGGGTTGAATTTTCAAAAATCCTTCCTTAGTGGATGCCTACGTCATAATAGTTATCAGTATGTTAAATTTCAGCCCGATCCGTCCTGTAATTTGAGCTGTGCCTTGATAGATCGGTCAGTCAGTCAGTCACCTTTTCATTTAAGTCAATTTAGTTTAGTTTACAGTTTCTGTAGAACTGAATTAGTAAATGCCACTTTATTATTGAAAGTTATAAGTGAAGTTTTAACTTAAATTTAGTTTAGTTTGGATACACTCGAAGTTGTACATATTATATCGTTGTGTATAATTATTATTATATAAAAATACAATATATCCTTTTCATGTATTGTAAGCCAACTTTTTGCCATTTTCCAAAACAAATTCGTTCCAAAAATACGCTCGCAAAACGTTAGCTAAATCTGTTGTACACAATCTAAAACTAAACTAAATTAACAGCTTTTTTAGTGCTAACTATCCTTTTCTGCTGGGAGTATTATGAAAGGGATACTAGCATGAGATTTAGAACTTTGAATTTAGTTTAGTTTAAAGAATGTGTAACGTAGAATGATATTTAGTTTTTTTTTTTTTTTTGAGTTTAATGAAACTGTACCTACTGGTGATGTATAAAAAATACTACCTATATACCATAGATATAATAAAATGAGTAAATAAATAAAAAAATATATTATTTCACGATATACTAAATATAGATATGTACTTTATTTTCTTTTCTCTTCGTTTTTTCGTTATAAATGAATACACTAACTTGCTCAATGCGATCGTTAAACTGTATCGTAGACGAGATTTAGGAATTACGGACGCGGTAAAGAATAAAATTATTCGAATGAAATCCAAAAAAAAAAATATTAGAATTAAGTACTGTCAAAGTTCTTAGCATGGAATAGAAATTAATAAGTCAAGAATATCGTTTATCATAATCTTTAAATTTTGAAGAACGTGGTCCTATTCAACGATCGGCAAGTAAATTTTAACCGATGAATAAAATTGACATTTTGACAGCTTTTCACGTCTTTATTCCTCGGTTAAATCTTACTTGACCATTGTAAATTCTAATCAGCAAATAATTTAATCACTCGCAGAACCGATTATATTATTTACTGATTAGAATTTAGTAATTCCAAATTGAATTGTCAAAAAGTACGGATGCAAAAAAAAAATGGCGCTAGTGTCGTTATTAGCGATTAGTCTGTAAAAAAACTTTTTTACCGCAAAAATATCGTAAGCGTACCCTAGAGTTGCCAATTAAATCTAGAGCAGACATCTCTAACTATAAAATATCGCCTATTCCACCATGTTGAATAATATTTAACAATGGAATAAATTAATAATAATTTAAGCCTCAATAGCCCAACGGTTAAAGGTGATTAGTATATTATGAAAGAATAGGTGTACGATATTTTAGCGGCTAAAAAACGTACGTTAGTTTGTTTTTTTTTTGGATTTGATTTGGATAATGTGAATTTTGCAAAAAGCAATTTTTAATCTGTATATTGCATTAAATATTAAAAAAAAGTTAATAAGGTGTGTTTTAATATTTTTAATTTTTTCTAGTTTGTAAGTGCGCTTTTTTTTTAATTACCTATGTTGCGCGGGTATGGTAATTTTAAGATTTTGTAAAAAAAAAATAACATGATATCATGAAGTGTTCTATTTTTAGCATTTATAAGATTATTAATTCAATAATGATATTCAACAAAGTTCAGAAAGAGTAACCAAATCCTCTTTCAAATGCATAATATTATCATTTAGGTGAAAAGAAATTATTATTTTAACCTAAAATAATAAAAAAGGAATTATTTATGTTTAAGTATTTATGAAAAGCAATAATATTTCTTACCATTGAGAATGTGACAACTTTTTAAACGGACTGTTGTCTCTGGGCTCTAACCCTAGAGCAATACAATATTATGACAACGTAGACAGAGAAGGCAATAGACCAAGGTACTGTGTAACCGCGACTGAAATAGAGATAACATGACGTAACGATGACGTCACATGACAAGTTCGAGTTTAATGTTGCCACAATAACTGCACTCCCCTAGTACCCCAAATTAGATGGAAAATTCTTCCCAGGATTTTTAAATAAAACGACAAAACAGATGCTGAACTGTTTTATTTTTTAAATAACATACCTACACATATAAGGTTGTCTGGGAGAGACATACCTATTAGGGTAAGCTTCTATTTTTTACATATATCTTAATATTGTGTGCAATAAAGAATTTATTATTCTTTATTGCACACAATATTAACTTCAACCACCACTTAAAAGTATAAAATAATTTTAGTTTGTACACGTAAGTCGGTTTTTTAAGAATATTTTTTTTTTACTAAAGTTTTTTAATGTACTTTCATAGGACCAATTCACTAGATAATTATTTGCTCCTTAAAAAAAATATTGAAATGCCGAATAGAAATTTAGCATATATGTGAGTCACTTTGAAAAAAGATGTATGTAACACAAAGGAAAATTTTTTTTCGTTACTAGTAAGAATGTTACACAAAATAATTTGTAATGAACAGTTAAAATTTTCCTTCGATCGAGTAATGCTATTGAATTAAAGGCAACAAAAATTGTATATTTAGTCATCAAAATCATCATTAATGAAATTAACAGTATATTCCTTTTTTCAGGCAGTCGTATAAAACTGCAACTCTTCATAGTTTAAGTTAATAATTATTTAAAAAAAACATTAAAAGTCTGCCTCTAGCTATTTAAAAATGGCTTTAAAAATTAAGAACTTTGTAAATAAAATAATTCTTAAGATCGCCAACAGTTCTCGACTGGTTGTTGGACATTCGAACGAAACTTCAGGATGATTCAGAACAGTAACCGACACTATCTAACTGAATACACTTAGGCACACAGACGGACGGACAACGAAGTGATCCTATAAGGGTTCCGAAGTTTTTTTCGGAACCCTAAAATTGAAAAAGTAGCCAAAGTAACCCGCCGTTACGGTATGTCAGAGGACATTACTAAAAAAAACCTATCTCCGTGCCAAATTTCAGCCATATCGGTTTAGTGTGTCGTATTGAGTAACAAACATCCATATGTTTGTTACTCAATCACGCCACACTAAACCGATATGGCTGAAATTTGGATGTATGTATGGATGGCCATACATACATTCAAACTTTCACATTTATAATATAAGTAGGATAGGGAAAATCGGGACATTGTATAGGTACCTAAAGCTGGCAACACACATAGATACTAAATTTTCTTATTAACTGTCAGTTTGTTTGGCACAAAAGTGTGTCGACCTTGAAAAAAACTGGTTACACGATGAGGGACAAAAAATTGGGTAGCTGCGTCTCTGTTTATCACATTAATAACTTTATTTCTGCTCTCTTTTTAGTGTGAGTGAGAAAGAAATCGTCACTGACTCTATGTCTTCTCTCTCTACGTATGACAAGCTCTGTTTAGTGTTACCATACGCGCGCCTCATACAATTTCTACTATTTGGTAAATTTAGGATATAAAAATTTAATATAATTATACGTCTGCACTTCGCTTGGGTCGCTTCTAATAATAAAGTAATATTGAATTTATTATAAAGCATAGTTCCTAATATTTTATTGTTATGAAAAACAACAACAAACAACATACAAAAAATATTTTTTTGTCTTATATTACATTGACACAGAAATTGTAGTATAGTTTTATAGTTTTTGCAACTAGTGATAACATCGTTTAAGTGTAGGATAAAAAATTAATATTTCTGTTATTGATCTGCATTCCCTAGCGTTGAAACTGTTGGTATTAAGTTAAAACTACAGCAATTATACGATTGGCCGAGTTTATGGTATTTTCGCTGCAACTGTACATTTTAGCCAAGCTTGTGAGTCGATCAAAGATGCTTGCGATGTCAACGTCTATAGTAGCACACACTAGAATCAATTTAGAAATTTGTATGCAACCAAGTGCACCATTGACTGAATTTGTGCTCTTGCTAAAAGTATTCCTTAATAGGAGTCGCAATTGATTGCGATCGTCACGCATGTAACTGTCAACGTTTCGTGCTAGGGATGTGGAAAATTAAGGTGCAAACTTACTACTGTGTTGTGTTGTGTCACAATCACAGCACTCTGAATAGTTATTTTATTTATTTGTAACTAAAGTGATTTAATGATGCAGTATTTATGTAGGAGTCCGTGTATACTCAGAAATCTTTTAGGTATGTGGCATTGTTACCCACTTGCTGTGTAACTTAGATACATAGTGAGTATCGCTGAGCGAATTGGTCTCGCAACTATCATTATTTCTGTGTTCCTACTATTTTAAAAACCTAATTCAAGGCGGACAAGGCGTTAAATATTTTTGTTGGAATAGTTTTGTTCTTGGAATATCTTCATTCGCAGTTTAATTTCCGTAAGCCGATGACGTCCTTTGTAGAGATATAAGACTGTTGTACTTCAAATCTAAAGCTAAAACAACAAGGTCTGTATTTCATAGACCAGTGTGACAGACTAGTGTAGTAGTGTGTAGTAGCGACTACATGTAACATGTAGGACTCCGATTGTCTTCTATCGTGTTACGACACACAACAACACAGTAATGTGTGTGCACCTTAAGAATATTATGTGTGTACTAAGTTTATAATTCTTTGGTAACTTTAAGGGTCCCTTAAGTGCATTTTCTTGAGTGTGTTATACTTATATGCGAAATTACAGCAGATATAAATTAATTATACTTAATATAAATGTACGGCTGTAATTTTCACGTATTACAAATGAAAAGGCCTAACATGGGTTGGATAAATAAACTGGGTCAATTTGGAAATTTATAATTTACCAAATGAATACGTCTGGTATACTAAAAAACAATACGTAAAATTTTTTTCCGTATATTTTAAAAATAGTATTGCCACATTCGAAATCCGTTTATTTATTTTTAAATCAATCTGTTATCTATCAATGCAGTACTTAGCAGTTTTGTTTTTTTTTTTTTCAATAATTGTATGGACTTGTTGACTAAAACAATTTTGCTAAGTATTAAATATACAGGTTTAATAGCGATAGATTGATGATGATACAAAATGAACCTAAAAAGATATAGATCGTGGACATTTTTTTTTTTTCAATAATAGGATTATGGTTTCGCGATTTCTGTGTCGCTAAATTTTTTTCCTCTCAACTATACAGTAGACAAATAACTTAATCGAATTTATTAGATAGGTATAGTTCGCACTTATTTATATGATATTGCATGAACTAAAAAATTTCCGATTACTAAATTATCTCTTGTATATTTTAATTTTTATTAAAAATTGGCTTATATTTTTTTTTCTTGAAAAAATAATTAGATAATAAAAAGTAAACTTATTGCTATCCGAGAAATAAAAATTGTCAAAGGCATGTTTGCAATCATTTGAAGAAATTCTACGTTATTCTTTTACCCCAATAATGAAATCAAAGATAAGTTATTCGTCTATTGTGGAATTCTACTCAGACCGTCCCTTTTAATTAGTATAGTCTTAATTTTATAGGGTGGTTTAGTCTTGGATAGGAAGCGATCAAGATGCGAATTGTGATTTCGAGTTTTTGAACGTATTATAGATATTTTTTTTTAATTAGGGAATTCTCTATACGTAAACTTTTGGCTAATTGTGCTTAAAAAATATAATTTTAAGAATTTTTCTCGAGGTTTTTTTAGTCGAAATTTTGTGTATATCAACGATGAGCTTCTCGGGCCAAAAATTTTACTTTTTCTTAATCTGCAGTACGTTTAAAAACTTGAAGGTGCGACGTTTTGATGTGTTTTTTGTTAAGTTTTTTAAGTTAAATAATATTGTCAGTTGTTGCAATTTTTTTTTCTTTCGTAAGAACGCCAAAGGAGACGACATTGTGCTAAAAAATGAACACGCAAAAATCATTTAGATTTATTGTATAAATGAAAAATGATACAAAAAAATTATAATTCTTGCTATTAATGTTAAGTGCTGTATAAATAAAAAACAAAAAAACAAAAATTAGTAAAAATTCGCTACTCGCGTAATTTCCAGTGTCTATTTTTTGTTGGCTCCCATTTTTATTGGTTTTTTTAAAAATTCCAAAAAAAAGTATATTAAAAAAATTGGTTGTTGTAATATAGGCGAGCGTAGATTGTTTCATAGTGTTAGGTGTATTTGATGAGTTAATAAAATTAAGAAAAAAAAAATGTTTTTTTTAAGGATGCTTGGCAGCGTCAGTCGAGGCCAATACCTCGCCCATTGTGAAACATTTGGTGTAATTTTTCTTAAATTTTCACAATTTTCAATTGGAATGGGTCATCGCAATTCTGATATATCTAATACCTACTACCCCCGATTGACGCTATTTAAGGCTGTAAGTTATACATTATATACATATTATTATATTGATAAATAAATTAATAATAAAAGGAATGTGTTTTTTATTTTTTCTAATCCATGTTAAGGTCGATCCTATTTCCAACGTGTTTCCCAGCATACAAGGAAGGTAGAATTGAGGTTAATGCCCTATGACCTATATGACCTCGAGAGATTATGTATTCTGTACAATCTTAAACCTCAATAAAAAGCACGCATTCTGCTGAAAATGAATGAACTAATAAAAACAAAGTTTATCAGTAGAACCACATTGATTTAGAATAGGTAGTCGCTATATAGGAGTGGCGTAGCGACTGCCAATCTTTTATGTATGCAAGTTTAGATATAAATATAATGTATTTCTATCTTGTCGATATCCACTGCGCTTTAAATATGCTGTACCTACTGTCTGTCATTCTGTCAATTTGTCTCAACTCTCACCTTCAGAATACCATTAAAACTACTCTCCAATGGCGATGGATTTCCGTTCGATTAAAACAAATAATGTTAGCCATGCTAATCTACCCGCATCTATAAATGCGCTATTTCAATAAACGAGTAAAAAAATAAATAGTACAGTAGTAGTATTTTACATAATGCAACTGGCAACATTTAATTGTCACAGTGCAAGATGCTCGCTAGATGTCGCTAGTCGCTGATGAATTAGGTAGGTACCTAATTATGGCGTTCATTTTCCCACCAATTCAAGATCTCAAGAATCTTGCCAACGCGTGCCTTCCAACACCCAGTGCCAGCTTTTAAAAATAACTTTATGTTTCAATAAACATTTTTCTTACATCTTGTATTTTTTCGCTGTAGAGATAAAAAGTTGTATGTATCATACGATAGCAAAGTTTTTGCTTCTTGTACCTTTAAATCGAGGCTACACTCCGGATTCTAACTTAGATTTTATTATAAAATCCTTCGCCCGCTCGGGATTCAAACTAGGCACTTGCAACATAAACGAACTGCTATCTTGTTGAACAAAATAATAACTAACTATTGCATGCGTTTTATAGATTAAAATGATATTCTATAGAATAGGGTCTACCAAGACCGAAATAGCGATGCTAACAGCATCAGCATGCCAAAGGATTTGAACGTACATTTTTTTCAAAGAATAATTATTGGCCATAACTAAGCTGAACTTTACTAATATTCTCCTCTCCCCTCCGAATAAGTGGAAAGCTTGTTTTAGGAGTGGGTGCGACAATAGTGCAACAGGTGGGACCTGGATATTACGAAATAAGACTTCGGTTTTTATTCCTTTTTACCCCCTTAGAATTTAATATTCTAAATATCCCGTCTTAGTGCATCTCTAAAGCTTAAAAAAACCTAGATGCTAAACATATCTCTAGGACTTCTGAATTTGGAAAAACTGTGACCACTAGGTTAAAGGCATTTTGCTTTTCAGTATTTAGGTATTCGTCTACCTATTGATAGAAGCTAGATAGGTAGTTACTTATAGTAAGGCTGTCAAGTGTCAGGTACGGTTGCAAAATTACGTAATTTTACCGAAAAAGCTAGTAAAATACGGATATTTTACGGTAATTTATATATATTACGGTAATAAAATTACCGGCTACGTATGTATGCTGAAAAGTATAGCGGGGGGTGAGACGAGCGTGTAGTTGAAACATACTTACGTACTGCGAGTCGCGCGGCGCGACTCGCACGATGCGACGTTGCCGTTTAGTGCAGTTTGCCTTTATGTTTTGCGCTGTTGCCATTCCGACTGAACAGTGAGCATTCGGCAAGCCGATCGGCGATCAGTTGAATTGTTTTGACTGACTGCACTATACGTGCATTTAGTAAATTATGCCACGAAATCAAGCAAAAGTGTGGGTCACAATAGTTTTGTTAGTAAGAGTTAAATCGTATTTTACCCAATTTTACCATAATTTACGTAATTTATTTATATTTTACGTAAAATATGGTAAATTACCGAATTTTACGAAAGTAATATTACCGCTTTACATCCCTAGTGTCAGGTTAGGCATATCGGCCATAATATTATTTTGTGATTAGGGATGTAAAGCGGTAATATTACTTTCGTAAAATTCGGTAATTTACCATATTTTACGTAAAATATAAATAAATTACGTAAATTACGGTAAAATTGGGTAAAATACGATTTAACTCTTACTAACAAAACTATTGTGACCCACACTTTTGCTTGATTTCGTGGCATAATTTACTAAATGCACGTATAGTGCAGTCAGTCGAAACAATTCAACTGATCGCCGATCGGCTTGCCGAATGCTCACTGTTCAGTCGGAATGGCAACAGCGCAAAACATAAAGGCAAACTGCACTAAACGGCAACGTCGCATCGTGCGAGTCGCGCCGCGCGACTCGCAGTACGTCAGTATGTTTCAACTACACGCTCGTCTCACCCCCCACTATACTTTTCAGCATACATACGTAGCCGGTAATTTTACCGTAATATATATAAATTACCGTAAAATATCCGTATTTTACTAGCTTTTTCGGTAAAATTACGTAATTTTGCAACCGTATTTGTGATCTGAGAATTTTTGTGGGCTCTAGTAATGTAGCAACTCTATGTCTGTCCTTGGAAATCGGAGTGCCCCAAGCCCCAAACACCTCAAATAGGTATTTAAGAAAGCGAGATTGTAAAATAAAGAATACCTAATCTTCTTTTAATACTTATAAAATGAAATAATTCTATTAGGAACTTGTGGGCGTATAATTATTAAGATCTAAGTTTTTCAAAAATAACTTGGTAGTTTAAAGAAAATCCCAAGAAATCAACAAACAATCTAATTATCTAATAAATTAGGCACTCAATTGACATAAATGACAAATGATGACACAAATTTTGACAAAATTGACAGCAAAATAGTGACAATGACAATTTCCGATTTCCTACTGTCCCACATATGTCATTAATTTTCTTTTTTTGTTCATTTTTGATGATTAAAAAGTAAAATTAATTCACTGAAAGGTTATTCTTAAAATAACCCTGAACAACCGGAAGCCACGTAAAATATGACGATCGATATGGTGCCTGAAAATTTGTCTATGGTTTGGCGCTAAAACAAAAACTTCTTAGATTAAACGCAATTATTCTGTTTAGGCATCTAAAACATTTATCGTATCGGAATATTTCTTTATTAGCAAAGACTTTTCAAATAAAAGCCTGTATAGTCTATATAATTTGTGAAAATCTAACTGGCTGTTCCATACTTTATTTTAGCGCCAAGATAAGATTTTGTCTATAGCCAACATTTTCTAATATTGCAACATTCGTAATAAAAAATCGATATTGTATAACTCGTTCGTTATTCGAGTTTTAGCTCAAATTAGTAAAGTAAAATAAAACAAACAAGTTTTACTATCTTTTTATAATAGTACAGTCTACCATTTCTCCTGAGGCATCCATTTTTAACTGACTATATTGAATAAAGTGTTTAGTAAACTACTGCGCGTCACCCAAATAAGAACATCATTTTGCAATGCTTATCAAAGCTCATAGTAAAAAGAAGAATGTATACTAAGATGTGGATTAGTACTTTGTAATAAACACACAAAATTAATAATACTGTATTAAACTTTTACACATAATGACATAAATATAATTTTTACGATGAAGGCTAGTCCTCCTCCTTTTATTAGCATGACACTTAGTAGGTTGAAGGATTAGTAGACACTAGTTAATTTATATTTTAAGAAATTCTGTATGTGTGTAAATCTAAGTGTTCCTATTTCATTTTTTGAGTCAATGAATAAACGATATTCTAAATCGTTAGCAGTATCGATATTATTGAATCGATTTAGGTAATTCCAGAAGTCAGGGTTGCCATATCATAGTCCCATGGAAAATTACATCACCATTTCATGGCACGCATTTGGGAATTCGACTTTTCGTGACAGCATGTCATTTTCGACATTTGATTGATAATTTTCTTGGGATCCATCAAATTAGTTTGTTTGAAAGTTAGTTTAGGCGCTAAATGTTGATATTTTATTATTTTCGCGTCGAAACAATATGTGAGTGAAGGGACCCCGTATTCGGTTCGAGTGGCTTGGTTCTCCATTATGAGTGACCAAAAATGTGTGGTTGAAGGCTGCAATTTAGAATACGATGTGGTCTGCAGCTTTTCCTTTTACAAGTGAGTGATTTTCCCGCTTTAATTTTCACCAGGGACCCCTTACTTCAGCTCTGGATAGTGCTCGGGCGAAGCCCCGTACCGTGACCTCGGAAGCGTCTACGTAGGTACGCTCACGACAAAGATAAGCTCCTATTAGATATTTATTATTTGTTTACATTCCATTTCATACCATTTTCTTCACTAAAACCCTGTTTAGCACCTTCCAATATCAAAATTAGGCCAAAAGTTCACTATACAATATATTTTATCAAGTATCAGAGGTCTTGCATGTGTATTTTATCCATTTACACAGCTTGTTATCATAATTTTAGCAATTAATTGTAATTTAGTTTCCATACAGTTGCATGATAGTGTTTAAAACTTAATAAAATATTTAAATTTCAATTAATAATAATTGTTGTAAAGGTGCATCTTCACTGGTGCTACAAAAATGCATATTGGCCCTGGACTTTCCTATTAATGATATGAATGCAAAAGTCTGTGAAGATGTTTGTTACTTTTCACGCAAAAACTACTGGACATATTTTGATGAAAATTCACTGTGTAATAGTTTATACATCAGAATAGTACATATTTTATTTGCAATCCATGTGAAGTTGTGAACATCAAGTATTACGCTTACAAACAAAATTTAAATAGGTACCCACAAATAATTCCTATGTTTTCTCTTATAATGATTTGCAATAACATTAAAACATCATAGCAAATTATGCAATACACAAACAGCCAAGGCAATCTCACCTGATGCATTTGATTTCAACGTTTCAAAAGATTATGTTTGCATAATAACTATTACCAGAAGGAACGTAAGTGACCTCCCTGGCGCAGTGGTGAGCGCTGTGGTCTTATAACTGGGAGGTGTCGGGTTCGATTCCAGACGGGGGCAATTTAGGAATTTATAATTTCTAAATTGTCTCTGGTCTGGTCTGGTGGGACGTGATTGAGTAACAAATGTACATCCATCCAAACTTTTGCATTCACAATATTATAATAGGATTTTTGGTCCACAGCGTGAACACAGCAGCACAGAGCGATGAGAAGAGACAAGACTGGATTGAAGGTGCTATGCACGAAGAGAGCGAGTGTCTTTGGAGGCATGTCAGCTTGCAGCTATGTGGGTAAGTAGTATTAGTAGTAGCAATATACAATAGTAATAACTGTCCTGTGTAACATGATTCTATTGTATTCTGTTCTACAGTGTTTCCACTTTATTTGTGTCTCAGTTATGTCTTAAAATGAGTATCTTAATATTAGTATTCAATTCAATGCCTTAACATGGGTAGCCTAAGTATGTCATCCTCTCTTTAAACATTTCTGTGGTGGTGTCGTGTGGTGCGGGTTGTTACGTTCCCTCAAATATGGTTGAGCGAAGCAACGGCTGGATCATGCGTCATGCTCGTGAACGGGTGCCACCAACTGGAATGGGTCTGCTTTGTCTGCTCGTTTTGATGTGCATTGGATTGTATGTAGGACTTAAGAAACTTCATTGTGGAAGCACTGTATACATAGCATCGTTTTATTACCTATTGTAAAAATTTTTTTTAGAAGCGCAACCGCCGAGTTTATTGCTGCCTCTTCTTGGCAGGAAAGGCATTCCGAACCAGTGGTAGATTCATCGACGATTCAAAAGCACTTATAAAAATTTACTTGAATAAAAAATATTTCTATTTCAATAAAACCCTTAATCGGCGTTGTTGCCCAGGTACCACTTCGAGCTGGATGCCCAGGGTCTGTGGATCGACTCTCCCATGCTGCCTGAGCTCTTGACCCCACCCTCCAAGCAGAACCCCGCCCTGCAGCCCACGGAGCAGGACAAGAAACGTGAGTACGCTGCCATCTAGGGTTGCCAGATTTTCTTTTCAGCCTATAAGGGACAAATTGTTAAATGGGCAAAGAATGCGGGATTTCAGTTTTTTACCTGGGACACATAAAAAACAAAATTATTTAGCGACATTTTTTTTCTTATTTGATATTTTTCCGCTTAGCTTATAACTGCATGTCTGACCATACAGATTTTTTCTGTTGGCGGATTACAGCAAAATAATGCTAACATTTTTTTTGTTAATGATGAACTTCCGCAAAGTAACGCCTGATTCTATCCAATATTTTTATTAGTTTTAACATATCCGTAAAAATCAATACAATTATAATCATAATTAAAAACGGTCATCAACTCGTATTTTATTAAATTAGGGGTACATTTTATTTCTTACATCAGTCAATGCGTGTGTGAATACTTGGATCGATTTGATAATGAAAAACGAAGTACGGTTCAAATACGGAACAGAGTCAGTCCCGTCGGGACATTTTAAACTATGCCCAAAATACGGGACGTCCCGGGAAATACGGGACGTCTGGCAACGCTACTGCCGTTGCACGTTGCTAAAGCCGACGAACCGCCAAAAGTAGCGATGAATCGCTGTAAAAAGGCGCTTAGAACATTTTTAAGGTGTGGAACACTCTTCACACTTATAGTTTAAGTACCTTCAACGCAAGAGTGAATAAGCATCTTCTAGGCAAACGCGCTCCAACCTAAACCTCATCAATGCTATCCAGTATTGATTGTCGTCAAGCCCAAGCCTATTTCGGATTTAAAAAAAGTTCGGTTTTTAACTGACTTCCAAAAAAGGTGGTTCCGTCAGAATCTTTTTTTTTTTCATGTATGTTCTCCGATTACTCGAAGACGCCTGGACCGATTTGCATGGATTTCTCAACAGAATCTGCGTTCCGAACCGGTGGTAAATTCATGACGTGTTATAAGAGCTACAAGTTGGCCTACATGAAATAAATTTTGAATATGAATTTGCAAGATTCTTCTTTTGTTTGAAAAGGTATACTTCTTAGGTAGTCCCATTGTCATCAGGTCAGGATCTGATGATGGGATCCTGGAGAAATCGAGGGAACTCGTCAAATATTATAGGCACAATTGATATACTTTGTAGTGGCGTTTGAAGTCGGTTTTGTAAAAAGATTTTTTTTCGTTTACATATATCATTTATTTGTAGCGCAAATTCATTATTAGAGCGGTAAGAACGTGGTATAAGCTGTGTGTAGTGTTGTCGCTTACGCCTTTTGGCGAGAAACGACTTGTTTTAAGAGGGCTAAGGGCCTATATATAAATATAATAAAATATAAGGTACTTATATATAAAACTAGCGGACGCCCGCGACTTCGACCGCGTTCTTAAATTGTTGAAATTTTTCCTGAATTTTCTTTGCTATAAACCTCACGGAGCCGGAGACCTTTCCAACGAATGCAAAACCGTGGAAATCGGTTCGTGCGTTCTGGAGTTATAGCGTCAGGAAGGAAAACCCGACTTATTTTTAAATAGTAGATTTGTATGGTGACCATAAAAAACCTAACAATACTGACTTTATTTTTATGTTAATAAATAGTTATACAACATACACCTAGATACAGTTTTTTTTAATTACAATTAAAAAAAAAATGAAAAATTACAATACAAAAATATATATATAACATAGAAGTAGACATTGGTGAAGCTTATCTTTAAAAATCTTTATCAATAACCATAAATCATATCATATTTTCAAATATATAAAACTTACAACGGTATCATGATGTCAATGGTAAAATGTCACAATTAATTACAATATATAGTGAAATATACAGTTTATACAATAAATGAATATATTATGAATATGAATATACTAAGAATTTGAATATAAAGGGCCGCTCTGGTTGCAGGCGCGGCCCATGAATCGTTCCAACGAAATTTTGAAAAGTTCGTATCGTTCAAGGAACAAGGTAAATGTTAAACATTACCTACTTATAGTGTCACTATATATAGAAATATTACTATAGAAAAATATTGTACATACAATAGATGGATACAAGTATTAATTTTGCAATACAACAAAGTCACAGGTAGATTTTTGATTAAAAAAAAAGTAAGTTATGGAAATATCGTTACTTTAACTTTTATCAAATTCAATACACGCAAAATAAAAAAAATATTGAAGTTACTACAGTGAGAAGTTAGCATTTCCGAATTTACGCGCGCATGGTGTGGCGTCACAACAGCATCTGAAAAAAGGTATCATTTACTTACTTGAAAACATCATCAAATAATATTTGTTAACGTTCGTATTTTGTACTATTTTGAAAGAATTTTAATCGTTTTCCGGCTAAGAATAAGGGGTATCTATCGAACGGAAAGTCTGTCTCAGATCAATATTTTGGGCACCCTACTTTTTATAAAGTACTTTAAACATATATTTTTTTATATGTAATATGTGTGAACATTTAAGTGGGCCGTAGCAGCCATAATAAAGAATTAATTATTATTATTACAACTTTAAGAATTTTTTTTTAACCTTAATTTTTTTTTTATCAATTTTTTTTATTGGGTAGTAGGTACTAACACAAAACGTTTAATTTTTTTTTGCATTCTATTATTGTATATAGTGTTGTTTTTTTTTTGACAATAAACCACACAGTAGAAGTCACACGCGATAAAATACCATTCACATCGCTCACACAACAACTCAAATATGGTTGGATCATGCGTCATGCTCGTGAACGGGTGCCACCAACGGGAATGGGTCTACTTTGTCTGCCCGTCTTGACATGCATTGGATTGTATGTACCTACGTATGCATTTTTGAAGCTTCATTGTGGAAGCACTGTATACATAGCATAGTTTTGTTACCTATTGTAAAAATAATTTTTTTTTGAAAAGAGCAACTGCTGAGTTTGTTACCGGCTCAGCAGAATCTGCATTCCGAACTGGTGTTAGATTTATGACGTGTTATAAGAGCTACAAGTTAGCCTTCATGAAATAAATAAAGAATTTAAATTTGAAAACATGTGACACAACATGTTGCTCCATTTGCCCCCTAGTGTATCCGACGTTTAACTTAACCCTGTTGTTGCAGTTGCTGAAATAATCCGTACGGAACACAACTATAGTTTTGAACCGGTGAAGGAGACTCATGAGCCAGTGTCCAGACTCAACGTGAGGCAACTCGTGGACACCTTGGGCTATCTGTGAGTATACTCCGTGGACTTACTATACTAAACAGGACCGAAAACTCTGAAAATTTGTATTTACGAAAATAAACCATATCACAAGGCAATAAAGTATATTTTCCATTGGGCCTTACACAGAGCTAAGGTAACCTGTAAAGGTTACGTAACGTTAGTAACGCAAGACCGAGGCCTGTGGAGGTCCATGCAAGAGACCTATGTCCAGCAGTGGACGTCTATAAGTTGATAAAGAAGAGATGAAGACTTGCTAATATTGTTGTATTTATCTCATCCAGGTCTTTGAAAAACCTTCAGAAGAAACAACTATGGGTTGTCAAGGTGGAGACGGACAAGGCGGAAGCTTCCATCACCCAGTCCGAGCAGGTCATCACCAAGATGACTGACCCGAAGCAGATCATCGAGGTACGTACCACTGACTCGATCGAGTCTATGCCAGACACATCTGAGTTGTTTGCGTCGTATGCCAGATTCAGTTGAGCATCATGAGTCTATGCCAGACATAACTGAAAGGCTTGAGTCCATGCCAGACACACCTGAGTAGCTTGACTCTATGCCAGACACAACTAAGCGTCTAGAGCTTATGCCAGACACAGCTGAGTGTCTAGAGTCTATACCAGACACAACCAAGTATTTTGAGTTTATGCCAGACTTAGATGAGTCGCTTGAATCTATGCCCGACTCAGTTGAGTCGCTTGAGTTTATATTATTGAGTCTATGCCAGATACCGCTGAATCTCTTGAGGTTTGCCATACACAGCTGAGTGTTTTTAGTCTATTCCAATGCAATACCTCTGTTGCGACGTGATTGAAGAACCAAACAAACTCGCCACGTACACTTTTTTCTAACCATGTATAAAATTTATGTCCCCCGTTGTTTGAAGGAAAAATCGAGGAACAAAAAATTACCTTGTTCCAGATCGTGCCTCAAACGTCGACGTCGGAACAGGTGGAGGGCGAGGTCGAGGGGGAGGGGAGCGAGCAGAACGAGGTGCTGCACATCATGGAGGATGGCAGCATCGCCGACAACTTCATCTACGAGATCGCCGAGGAGCAGGAGATCACCATGGAGGAGGTCAAGGAGATCCCCGCCGAGAACAGGTGCGTACCGACGTCGAGCTTGCAGCGGTAGAGTGGGGGAGGGGGAGGGCAGCAGCAGAACGAGGTGCTACACATCATGGAGGACGGCAGCATCGCCGACAACTTCATCTACGAGATCGCCAAGGAGCAGATCACCATGGAGGACGTCGACCGCGCAGCAGCAGGATAGGGGGGAGCAAGCAGTAGGGGAGGGGGAGCAGTAGAACGAGGTACTGCACATCATGGAGGACAGCAGCATCGCCGACAACTCCATCTACGAGATCGCCGAGGAGCAGATCACCATGGAGGACCTCGACCGCGCAGCAGTAGGGTAGGGGGGAGCAGCAGCAGGGTAGGGGGGAGCAGCAGCAGGGGAGGGGGAGCAGTAGAACGACGTGCTGCACATCATGGAAGACGGCAGTAATTTTAATTCTATGACAAGATTTTTTCTAGTTTTGTCAATTCGTGTGAATTGTTATTTAAAAAAAATAGTTCTTCTAGAGTTTTTTTAATAATTTACTATATGTATACATAGTACGTTTATCTCACGAAGTTACGGGCGCTTTACTTGTGGTTACGTCGTGTACATGCACTTTGCGTAAGTGTGCGTGCCTGTCAGGAGCCAAGGTGCGAGCAAGCCCTCGCTCACACTTATACAGATACGACACGCACACAACCATGAGCCGCGTACCTTCGTGTATTACAAGAACTATCTATACTATTATAATAAAGAGAGAGCGCGAATTTTGTGAGTTTGTATGTATGTCCGGAGCAAACTTTGGAACCACCGCACCTATTACAATAATTCTTTTACCATTTCAAAGGTACATTATTCCAGATGGTTATAGGCTATAATTATGTTAATAAATGTATTATGGCTAGATATTATGTGCAAATTTGTTAAAGAAGTCGGAAATTTTTTTGACTCTTAAACGTTTTCAAGGCGTGCGCTGGGTCATATACTGTTATTGGATGAAAATGATGTATGGGTGAATTGTTCCTCTTAAAGAGTTCTAAAAAAAAGTCCGCGGTAGCATATGTCTATATTCTAAGGATAACTTACAGTAACCATTTCTATCTTTCAAATTTTGATTAAAAATAATGAATTATTTTCGAAGCTTCTTTAACCGATGTGATGTCAATCTATATCTAAATAAATATGTTTATTATCGTAAGTGTTTAATTTAGAACATATTTGCCCTTTACACTATACAATTTAAATAAATATCTTAGGAGTTATCGGAAAATTAATATTTCCGCGCGACAAAATAATAAAATGGTGCCGGCTGGCGCGGCGGGGCACGGTGGCGGGTATCGGTGCGGGATATTCGTGTGGTTCCTGTGGTGATCTTATTGACAATCGTCTCCTATAAGAAGCTCACAAGAACAAATATTTAATTTTCAACCCGGACGAAGTCGGCGCGGGCTTCTAGTATTATTGTAATTAAATCGTATAATTTACCATTATTTTGTTCGTCACAGATCATGGACAGTGAACATATTGCCGGAGGAGTCGAAGCCGAAGTACGCTTACATCAAACATTGCAACTCGGGCAAGAAAAAACGACATTTCACCTCCGAGATGAACGCCATCACCCTACAAGGTAATGACAGTACGTACATGCATCTAATATTTTTATCTATACATATAATAAAATTGTAGAAAAGTGGTGTCTGTACAATGGAAATATATAAAAAAAAGTAGCAGGGGTTGTTATTATATCGATGCCGAACCCGAAATTGTAATTAATTTTTGTTTTGTCTGTTTGTCTGTGTGTTTGTGCACGCTAATATCAGAAACGGCTTACTCGATTTAGATACGGTTTTCGCTAATATATTGTAGTAAGCTTCACTTAACATTTAGTGTTTATTTCATGTTAATCGGTTCATAAATAATAAAAAAGTTATGTCAATTTAAAGAATCGCGCTGAGAGCCGCGCCCCGAAAAGTCACTATTCCACGCGAACGAAGTCGCGGGCACAGCTAGTCTTTAATATATTTATTAAGCTATTGCATAGCTTCTATCGCGGGCCTTGAGCGTGGAGACCGAATCCAGAAATTCCGTAACGAAAATAACCTGACACGGGACTCCTCTACGGTGAGCCGCTAGATGGCGTTGATAAAAAATGCTATGCAATAGCTTTACTGCGGCAGTCCCCGAGTGCCACACGTCTTTTTTATTTAGTATTTAATGTATAAACTAGGTTTAATCCGCGATTTTGCTCCCACCATCTATTAAAAGTAATCCGAAGTGGTGATTTCTATACAGAATTGGTTATTTGGCAAATTTTTTTTATATATCCTATTATAATATTACAAATGCGAAAGTTATGTATGCTTGTTACTCAGTCACGTCGCATCGACTGAACCGATTTGGCTGAAATTTGGCACAGAGATAGATCATAGTTGGGAATAGGACATAGGCTACTTTTTATCCCGGCAAATAAGAGAAGTCCCGCGGGAATAAAAAATCTTAATCCACGCGAACGAAGTCGTATCGTCTAGTTTTTAATATATAAACTAGCTTTAATCTTAATTTATGTTTAAAAGGTGAATTAGTCGGCAGTGTTCTTAGCTGTTTGATGAAAATCGGTCCAAGATGGCCGCCGCCACAAAATGGCGTCTTACATATTTTTATTTTGCGGATGTTTTAAATAAATTTTTAATTTACACTTTTTAAGGAAAAAAAATGCATGATAAACAAAATATTTTTTTTTACAGGCGACTTTGAAAACTACTACATCCTACCCGACGTGGATCCATCCGTCGGTGTTGAAATTACCACCAGTTACGAGGGCGAGAACTATATAGTGGAGGAGTATCCCCACCATTTGTTACTCGAAGAACGGCCTAGGAAGCGCGGACGGTACGTTTTTTTTATATATATATCGCTATTAAACAAAGTCTCTTTACTGAGTTTGTCTGTTTGTATGCGCTGATCTCACAAACTTTTTTTTTTTTTTTTTTTCAATGACAAGATAGTCTGTGACTGCGATCTCACCTGATGGTAAATGACGATGCAGTCTAAGATGGTAGCGGGCTTACTTGGAAAGGGCATATCCCTAATCGGTTTCTATTCTACACGCTATCGTGCTGGAACGCTAAATCGCTTGGCGGCACGTCTTTGAGGGTGGTAACTAGCCACGGCCAAAGCCTCCCACCAGACCAGACCAGAGACAATTCAGAAATTATAAATTCTCAAATTGCTCCCGTCGGGAATCGAACCCGAAACCTCCTAGTTATAAGACCACAACGCTCACCACTGCGCCAGGGAGGTCGTCAAACTAGCGAATAAATCGTTATTAATCAAGAGTAAATACGGAAAGTAAACTTATTCCTAGTATTGTTATTCTCGAGAATTAGAAAGTTTAGTTAAATCAGGTCTTAGTCAAAAAACAGTTTCTTGACAGTTTTTGTGGCGTTTACTCTATCTAATTTATAGATAGTATATTTTACACCTAAATCGTTCCGCAAAATCAGACTATCCGTTGATGAAAATCTAATGAAAATCCGTACAGCAGTTTTTTTATTCAATGACAAGATTTGACTTGTCGATCTCACCTGATGGTAAGTGACGATGCAGTCTAAGTTGAATAGTTTCTGTGATAGGCCAAACAGACAGACTCAGTGAAGGGACTTTGTTTTTAAATATTAGATATGTATTTTTCGCTACTATTGCAGGGAGTCCGACCCCGCTACACGCAGGAAGAAGAAAAACCAGGCTTCACCGTCTGTGCGGGAACAGGTTAGTATACGCAGAAATGAGCAATAAGTTACATACAGGGTGATTTTTTTGGTTGTGCACAATTTTTTTTTGTTGTACTAGCGGACGCCCGCGACTTCGTCCGCTTCTTCAATATACAATTGACAGTTCCTAAATCCCCACAGTTTAGGTGGGCAGGAACCCTGCAGCATCAGGATTGAGGAGTTGGGTCCTGGAATTCAACGATGTAGTCTTTACTTGGTACCTACAATAACTATTCACAACCGACAGTTCCTAAATCCTCACAGTTTAGGAGGGCAGTACCCCTGCAGCATCAGGATTGAAGAGTTGGAACCCGAAATTTTTATGGGAGCATCTTGCATCTTTATTATTTTATTTATTTATCTTATTCACCAAAATGCAGCTACAATAGGATCAAATACTTACAAAAAATCAAGCTTCACACATTTTACCAAGCCTAGTGTGTGAATATTGAAGCATTAAATATTAAATACTTACAAAAAATCAAGCTTCACACATTTTACCAAGCCTAGTGTGTGAATATTGAAGCATTAATATATATATAGCTACTCGTGCTGATTCACTGATTCACTCACTCACTCACTCACTGACTCATTGATCACCTCTCCTGTAAAATTTTGTATGGAAAAAAATTTTTTCACGCATGGTTTCGTATAGAGGACAAAAATTCATTCGGAGGAAAAATATGGAGAGAGCTGATGATTGAGGATTTCGGAGACGGCTGAGGAGCACCGGCCAGGGTATCGAAGATAGGTAGGGGGTGTTCAACCAAATGTCACTCGAAACCTCATCCAATTGGCAGAGAGCCGAAAAAAAACTCCAAAATGGCAGATTCAAGATGGCGGCCATACAAATTTCGTCGGTGTCTATCTCGGAAACTATAAAACATGGAAGAGTGATTTCTTGGAAAAGGATGATCAGGACTCGAAGGTCTACTTGATGAATAGAAAAAAAATTCAAGATGGCGGAATTATTTTTTTTCCATACAAAATATATATGCAAGACTTTATGCGGCGCCTTTTCAAAATTTATGATGGTTTCGTATAGAGGACAAAAATTTATTTGTAGGAAAAATATGGAGAGAGCTGATGGTTGAGGATTTCGGAGATGGGTAAGGAGCACGGCCAGTATATCAAAGATGGGTGGGGTGTGTTCAAACAAAAGTCACTCGAAACCTCATCCAATTGGCAGGGAGCTGAAAAAAAATTGAAAATGGTGGATTTAAGATGGCGGCCATACAAATTTCGTCGGTGTCTATCTCGGAGACTATGAAAGATGGAAGAGTGGTTTCTTGGAAAAAGATAATCAGGGCCTGAAGGTCTACTTGATGAATAGAAAAAAAATTCAAGATGGCGAATTTTTTTTTATACAATAATAATGGCGAATTGGGAACTATGCAAGAATTTCATACGGTTTCCTTTGCAAAATTTCTGATAATTTGGAGGAAAAATATGGAGAGAGCTGATGATTGAGGATTTCGGAGACGGGTGAGGAGCACGGCTAAGGTATCGAAGATAGGTGGGGAGTGTTCAAACAAAAGTCACTCAAAACCTCATCCAGTTGGCAGGGAGCTGAAAAAAACTTCACAATGGCGCATTCAAGATGGCGGCCATACAAATTTCGTCAGTGTCTATCTCGGTGACTATGAAAGATGGAAGAGTGGTTTTCTGGAAAAAGATGATCAGGACTAGATGGTCTACTGGATGATTAGAAAAAAATTCAAGATGGCGGTATTTATTTTTTTCATACTAAATATATGAAAGACTTTAATACGGTTCCTTTTCAAAATTTCTGACGGTTTCGTATAGAAGACATAAATTCATTTGAAGGAGAAATATGGAGAGAGCTGATGATTGAGGATTTCGGAGACGGGTGAGGAGCACGGTCAGGGTATTGAAGATAGGTTGAGGGTGCCCAAACAAAAATCACTCGAAACCTCATCCAATTGCCAATGAGCTGAAAAAAAAACCCACCAAAATGGTGGATTCAAGATGGCGGCCACACAAATTTCGTCGATGTCTATCTTAAAGAGTGTACAAGTTGGATTAGTGGTTTTGTGGTAGAAAATGATCAGGCCCTGAAAGTCTAAGAGCAGAAAAACCGCGGTCCGCTGCAGCGGGCCGCGCACCCACGCACCCTACTAGTTAAATATTAAACAAAATGACATATTAAATCAAAATCATTGTAATAGTTATTTGTTCAACAAGATAGCAAAGTTCATTTTTGTTGCGAGTGCCTAGTTTGAACTCGAGCGGGCGAAGGATTCTAAGTTAGAATCCTGAGTGTAGTGAGGGATTCAAAGGCACAAGAAACAAAAACTTTGCTATCGTGTGATACATACATATTTTCAACTCACTAGTAGTAGTAGTAAGTAGTAGTTAGTTTTTAAGATTATAATGTACAGAATAAATAAATAAATAGTTCAAAAAGGGCGCCTTAGCTGTCTAAAACCAGTGAGCAAAACTCGTTTTTGTTGACTCTGAGAAAAACTGTTGAACTTTTCTTGAGGCAACACTTTTTCTCACTGAGTGAGCAAAAAAGACTTTTGCTCACTGGTTTTAGACAGCAAAGGCGACTTTTTAAGTTATTGAGGTGAAAAATTTTGTTGTGTTACGTGTTTGTTTTTTTATGAATTTTAAGCAAAAATTCTTTAATTTCATCCGCGTTCATAACAACGATTTATTTTGTTCTCAGGTGAAAGCCCTCAAGACAGAGATAAAGAGCGAAATAGAGTCGTCGGAGGACTGGCTCATCGACAACAGCGTCGTCTACGAGCACGAGCCGGCCGACGACTACGACGACAAGAAGGCGGCGCGGGTGAGGCGGAGGAACAACAAATACTTGGGCTACGACTTCGTCACCTAGTGCGGGCCGATGCGTTGCGGCCGGCGGTGTGTGTCCTGCTTAATGAAAATGATGTTTTCCGTCGAGACTCACATGAGTCTCGCATATCCGCCGTGGGACTCATTTGAGTCACCCTGTCTTAGGTTTAAAATGGATGAATAACGACTTTTTTCGCTAAGACTCACTTGAGTCTCTTATATCCCCCGTCAAACTCACTTGAGTCACCCTCGAAAATCGAGTTTTTTCGCTAAGACTCACTTGAGTGTTATATCCCCGGTCGAATTCACTTGAGTCACTCAAAGAAAATAGTTGAATAATGAGTCTTTTCGTTAAAACTCACACGAATCTCTTAAATTCCCCCACCAACCCAGGTTGAGTCTTTAAAATCCCCCCTCTTGCTCGTCCACTCAATTAACTTCCACCGCTGATTTAAAATGAACTTAAAACAAGGTTTTTCACTAAGACTCACACGAGTCTCTTAATTAACATCTAACTAATTAAAAATGAGGAAATACGCGTTTCACAGTTTTTAGAAGTTCTACCCTCAAAGGTACTACCCTGAAATATGGGAAGAATGTTTGTAAGAAATAACGTTATTTTTAAGTAATATTCACAAAACTTGGTATTTTGGCGTTGGATTAAAAATAAAAAAGTACGTGTTTCACAATTTTTGAAAATTTAATTCCGAAACCAAATTCCACGCGGTTGAAGGTGCGATAATCACTTAATATCAGGTGACCCGCCTGCTCGTTTGGTCGCCAAAAATATTTTTAAAAAAAGACGTAAGGGGACTGCCGCGGTAAACCTATTGCGTAGCATTTTTTATCAACGCCATCTAGCGGTGAGAGGAGTCCCGTGTCAGGTTATTTTCGTTACGGAATTTCTGGATTCGGTCTCCACGCTAAAGGCCCGCGATAGAAGCTATGCAAAAAGTAACAAAATTATGTTAATCTACCCGAGAATGATTTTCGCGTTGTTTCATTTTGATGGGTTTCTAGATTCTAGTTAAATTAGCCTCTATTCTGAGTAGAAAAAAGATTATTTTTTTACTAGCTATTTATATATATATATTAAGATTTTCATTGAGCAAGATGCATCATCGCCTACTTAGCGAATATAAAAAAAAAACTTTAAGCCTCGACTATAATTTTCAATTTACCGCACTTATAAATAACTTATAATCGACTGTTTAAATCACAAGTATCTTAATTTATTATTCTAAGGTTATCGTTTAGACGGCTAGCAGAATATTGTGATTTTGGCAAGTTCCTAAGGCCCAAGACACGGGTCTGCCCGCGAAATTCAAATTTAATTTGGTTTTTCGCAATTTGTAAACTAATACGACAAAGTAGGCTTATGGTATTCAAATTGCGCCAATGGCAGTATTATATTCACAGGTTTATATACTACTCTTTACGTGAAAGTATCCAGTTTAAGAATTGAATGAGTTTGACGTGAGCTACTCACAAATTAGTCATTATTTTGATTAATTTCTTAAACTGGATACTTTCACGTAAAGATTAGTATATAAACCTGTGAAGATGATACTGCCATTATCGCAATTTGAATACCATAAGCCTACTTTGTCGTATTCGTTTATAAATGGCGAAAAACCAAATTAAATTTGAATTTCGCGGGCAGCTCCGTGTCTTGGGCCTTAATAACGTTTTCGGTTACTTAGATACTTATGCTGAGATCTATAGGGCGAGCGTGACTTAGCTCTGACTCAAGATAAGAGTTAAAACGAGACAAATATGCTCCAACATAAGTCTGTCTCATTTTTTCTTTTTTTTACCCGAAACAGGCTTGCGCTTGACTACAATCAGTACTGGATGGCAGTGATGAGGTCTAGGTTGGAGCGCGCTTGCCTAGAAGATGCGTTGAATTGAAGCGTTTCGTTTGAGTAGGTTGGATTTCTACAACACCCGTAAACCCGCAAAGTGGCATTTTAAACTACCCGCAAACTGGCACTTTAAACTACCCTCAAAGTGGTATTTTAAACTGCCCTCAAAGTGTCTCAAGTGTGTCAAAAGTAAGCGTTTCGTTCGAGTAGGTTGGATTTCTACCACATAAGGATGCCAACGCTCACGACTTCTCGCAGTTCTGTGGTTAAAAGGTGAAGGAGGTACTAGGTTGTGAAGTATCTCTGTCTTGAGTTTGAGCTAAGTCAGAGTGCGGTCTATAGATTTCAGACTTAGTGCTTTGAACTTTTAATGAACAGGTAATTCTCTGTTTCGCGTTAAATACTTTCATTTGTTTGTTTCTTCAATTAAAATCTAGTTGAGATAGGTTACATACACGATTCATGTAAAAAAAAAAATGTCAAAATCACTAAAAGACCCATGCCAAGGGCGAGGCCAAGTCGAGCCACACGTCAGTCACTAAAATGGCCGTAGCGTAATGGTCAACACACTCAGGGCGCGATTCCCGAGAGATGTGGGTTCGAATCCCGCGCGCTTCGGAATTTTTGATATGTATTTAAAAAAAACTATTCAGATATTTCCTTTAAAACTTTAATGCTACTGCTCCATCTGCATTAATGTTAGTGTTAACGGCTGCGCTCAAATCGCCTTAATTAGGGCATTAAGAAATAACGCGTTAAACCGGTGGTTACATTAACGGAAAATATGATGTTAAAAGTATTTTTTCATGAATTAGTGCGTTAACTGGAGTAATAGTGTTCTATCGTCCGTGTTTAAAATCACATTCAAAATGGAGATAGAAGAGATGCGCTGCACAGAATGAGACAGAGCTAATGTAGCCAACAAAGTTTGGTGCGTTATACAACGCGTTAAATCCTTTAATGTGTCAAAAAAAACCGCCATCCGAGTTAAGGCTTAGTGTCTAACGTCATTAGTAATGCTACAACACATTTAACGCATTAAAATATTGGCCCCATCTGCGTAATGCCTTTATTATCGTGTTAAAGAAGAGATGCATAGAATGAGACAGCGCTAATGTAGCCAACAATGTTTGGTTCGTTATACAACGCGTTAAAATCCTTTGATGGGTCCGAAATACCGCCATCCGAGTTATCGCTTTGTGTCTAACGTCATTAGACTACAACAAATTTAACGCATTAAAATATTGGCCCCATGCGTAATGCCTTTATTATCGTGTTAATTTACGCGTTACGTCGCAGGTGGAGCGGTGTCATAATAAAAAAAATAGTCGTTTATACCGGTTGAAATTTTAATGGTTGTACTCCCTGAAAGAGGTGAATGTGCTCATGAAACTGAACAACTTTCCCCAGGGAACATAGGTCAAAATATGAAAAAAAAAAAATTGGACCCTCCATACAAACTTGACGATCAGCTGATTGATTTACTATGGGAGGTCCAAATTTTTTTTTCATATTTCGACCTATGTTCCCTGGGGAAAGTTGTTCAGTTTCATGAGCACATTCACCTCTTTCAGGGAGTACAACCAATGAAATTTCACCGTGTATGTATCATGAATCGTTTTA
Organism: Hipparchia semele; assembly: GCA_933228805.2. NCBI lineage: Eukaryota > Metazoa > Arthropoda > Insecta > Lepidoptera > Nymphalidae > Hipparchia > Hipparchia semele. The sequence continues at coordinate 2,747,293 of OW121735.1, read as the reverse complement.
CTGACTACCCCCATTTTAATGCATATCAAAAATTGCAGAAGCGGCGGGGAAGAAGGGGTCGGCCGGCCGTCGCGACCCGGGTGCTATGACCAATTACGTCACGACCCGCCACCGCCGCCGCTGGAATTTTCGATATGTATTAAATAATTTAATAATAATATATTTTAAATTAAGTTCGCGTTTATACTGTAATGTATTGAGGGTATATTTAAGTAAGCTGTCGAACTATTGCCGAATTAATCAGTCTCGAGTTGAAAGCCTTTGACGACCTGTGATTGGTGAGCGTTGTGGTCTTATTAATGGAGGTTTCGGATTCCACTTTTTTTAATTAATTAATTTATTTACATAAAGCTTTACATATACATATAGCATCAGAAAAACCACACGGATTTGTAATATATCGATACTTCCTACGTAAATTGTAGTATCCCACAAAATTGGCATTTTAGCATTGTTGCACTATATCATTTTTATTTATCTCTTTTATGTTTAAAAAAAAATTAAAAACAGCATTCTCTAACATACTTTCAAGACGTATAAAGTTGTATCGTTATTAAAACGACGGCCTAAACCATTGTATTAACCTTCACAACAATTAACGCGTCACGTAAGCGTTTTGGGGATACAACAACTTACGTAGGCGGTATCGATTTCAATACTCCTACTTAATCGATAGATAGTAGGATCGATAGATAATCGATCGATATCTAGATACGTTGACTACAGAACATTAATGCCAGTTGAACATCTAAATATATAAAAGGCAAAGGTGACTGACTGACTGATCTATCAACGCACAGCTCTAACCACTGGACCGATCGAGCTGAAATTTGGTATACAGGTAGCTGTTAGGACGTAGACATCCGCTAAGAAAGGATTTTTGAAAATTCAACCCCTAACGGGGTAAAATAGGGGTTTAAAAAATCGAATTTAACGTGAGCGAAGCGGCGAGCAAAAGCTAGTTTAAGATATAAAGGTTTAACCTTCCCCTGTAAAACTGTGACTAGTGTAAATCCGCGGTTTTTACCTATGGTACATTCGCGGTTTTGCACTATCGCCGATGTAACAAACGTGATGTTAAACTTCAATGGCGTTGACCTCGAGACCGATTTATTCAGCAATTTTGACAGCTTATTTGAATTTACTCTTCAATACGTTACATACACCACACGTAATATAATCTATTTTTTCCTAGCTGTCTTTAAAGGTAAACAAATCGCAGGAAGCGATTCGGAGAAACGCGTAACCGACAATAAAAGCCAGGCGCTTACGTTTGTTTTTCGCTTGTAGCACGGTTTAATTTTATTAGTGCGGTGAGAACGTCATAAGCGCTGTACTTAGCGTGTCGCTTACGCCTTTCTGCGTAAGCCACTTATTTAGCTAGGTAAGGGAAAATAAATTATATTACAAACTAGATGACGCCCTCGACTTCGCTTGGATTTTTTACAAATTTTTCTGGGATGAGATCTCGTTTTTTTTCTGGAAAAAAGTATCCTATCTTCTTCCTTAGGATGCAAGCTATCTCTTTACCAAACATCGTCAAAATCGGTTTAGCAGTTTAGGCGTAAAATGGTAAAAGACAGAATGATTCTCATTAATAAAATATTTAAAGCTTCCATAATGAGAAAGTGTGTGCGTCTATTACCTTTTTATGGCACAACCCCTGAACCGATTTTGATGAAATATGACACGGAAATAGTTTCCTTCGCGAAGACAGACATAGGATATTTCTTATCCCGGAAAATCAAAAAATAAACCGGCAGAATTAAAAAAATATTCAGGCAGATGTCGCGAGTGTGCACTAGTGAAATCATATTTTATTTAATGTACTCGTATAAAAACTAATACGGACAACTTAAACCGATTTTCGACCCATAATGAGACTGTGAGAATCGGTGACCGATTTTTTTTATTTTTTGTTTCTCTATTTCAAACAAGTAAATATAATACGAAAATCGGCGATTATGAAATATATTATGTTTTGTTGTTGCCGATTTTCGCTAGAAATCGGTTGTCTGTGATTAGCTAAAGGCCGCTATACACTTTCCGATGTTTTAGTGATGTTTCGAAGTGTTAAGTCATGTTATTTTTATGTTAAAAAGAAGTTTGCTGAAAGCAGTAGAGATGTTGAATTATTTCTTAGTGACTATTATTTAATAAATACAGGGTCTTCCAAAATACGTAAAATTCACGATCAAGTTTTTTTAATTTATTTACTGTGTAAAATTGAATAAATTTCGAACAGAGAGATACGAGAGGGGAAAAATTCTTAAAATAATGGACAATTAATATTAAATTACTTAATATTAATAAATAAATCTAAATTATCCATTAAATTACTCATTTTCAAACATTAATTCGCTATTAAACACTTAACACTCCGCAGAATGTATATCGGCCTTAAATCTTAGTGAAATACCCATTTTATTGATATGACGTCATATAAGTGGGAAATCCACGTCAGTGTATGGACTAGTCCTTACATGTGACGTAATCAATGTATATGTTCGATAGGTATATATTTTAGTGTGAACCATGCCTTAGTTTGTAGTATACTTTATTTCATCGTTATATTTTGTTAGGTCATCCCTCTAATAACAATGTACTTTTAAACAAATATATAAATAAAATACATAATAAAAAAAAAGAAATGAGTAATTATGGTTAAATGTATAAAAATGTGGGTAGTTTATAATTTATATAAGAAACACCGATAGCGGCTGGACTGTATTGCTTGTGATGTAAATCATGTGGGAGGATAGATAGCTGTTCGGGATGAATTTGTTTGTTATTTGAATGCCCATCAACTATTACTGGTAAATAAATGTTTAAAAATAGTATTGTGTTTCATTAATTTCAATTTTCTTCCGGAAATAACCGACCAAATCAGGTCACAGCGGCCAACATACTGGAGAGATTAGCTATCAGCGCGCGAGGTATAGTGCACAAAGTGAAATCCAGTAATTCCTTCGGGATCATATTATTATTAATGACCGACCGCAAGTTCGGTTTTAGTTTCGGCCAAGGAATCTAGGTTCGGTTTCGGCCAGGATCGTGCATCGTTCGGCGAAGTAAGAAGCCGCTAGTAAAAATAAAACATATTTGTTACGTACTTTAATGATGGCTTTTTTATTTTATTCAATACTATTCAACTGTCTGTATGTATAATAAACATTGTATATTCAAATAAATGTGTAAAAAACACCAGATTTCTATATACGATAGAAATTTTAAAGCAGTAATTGTAATTGTTTAAGTAAGTTTCGGTTTCGGCCTAAACTAAGAGCAAGGCCGAAAGTTCGGTTTCGGCTGAAAAACCTGTTTCGGTCGAACACTAATTATTATATAAGCGTAATACACTCAACCCCACTAAGGATTTCTGAACTTTACGCAGGCGACACCAAGGCGTTTTTAGTTTATGACGCCGTAGAAATATGGAAAAGTAGGCTGAGAGAAAATTTATTTCTTTCTGAAAATAAAAAACCGACTATATGTTACTATATTAAAATTTATTTACACTATGTACAACTTCAAAAAGTGACTCCATTTACATAAAATTAATCCTAAATTCTAATAATCCGCTGCAGTATTCGCCAAATAGTCTCTGCGGCCGATATTCGACGCTTGCTTGTTCTGTACAGCCTCCAATTTCGGACATTCTGTAAAAAAAATTAAATAAACTTAGTTATTTTATATTTTTGCTATAGTGTAGTTACTAAATCATCGTTCAACACGCACAAGCTGTCATACTAAGGCTGCGTTTTGACTTTTGATAAACAATCAAACCAGCAACATTCCCATTATAAATTCAAGATGTCGGTAACCATAGACAAGACAAGCGCACTCCGCATCTTAGGTATAAAGCTACAATTATCCGCATCGTCCCGACCCGACGGGCCAACTCAATTGGCTAACGTAGTGCGAAGGGATAAGAGTTACGCGACAGAAAGAGAGGCAACAAGCGGGGGAAAAACAAGAAATTAAAAATTACACCTTCAGACTTTCAAGATGTCATTGCCATGAAAAGCATTGCCAGAGAAGAAAACTTTCGTCACAGTTGTGGTTATAGGAAACAATACAAATATTATTTTCTTGTCAACGGTATGACGTCATTTTGAAACGGGACGACGGCTAAATTGAAATTCCTTTTTCATCATACCTATTCGAAAAACGAATATTGGCTTCAGAGGATAGCGGGAGCAAAGTTTAATTTTTAGTCCCATGGGAGTTTTCATTTCTCTCTTCTGATTGGTCCGCGTTCGTGCTTTAGTATGTGTTTATTACTACTGCGATCGTTGCAGAAATTCAAAAAACTCGAAATTCAAAAATGTTTAAGCAGCTGTTGTCTTCGATAAGTCACGTGATCATAGAAGGTTGATACTCCTAGCTTTTTCTCATAGGTAATGATGAAAAATAGTGTGTGTCACTCGGGGCCAAATTTTTAGTTCTCGGGCGGCGTATATTGAATTCCTCGCTACGCTCAGGATTCTACTTTAGAATCCTTCGCTTCGCTCTGAATTCAAAATACCGCCCTCGGGGAACAAAAATTTTCTTTGGCCCCATATAACACAAATAACTATTGCTAATTATACATACTGTTCATTCTACTTTTTACGTGGACGTTTTGTTACTTAGACTTTCTGATCAGTAAGCATTTCAGCTCAGACAAGCTCTACCTCTGTATTTTGTGCAACAGATAAGGCACGTTTTGACATTTGAAAAACAGTTGCTGGTTTGATTAGTTGGCAACATTCCTATTATAAATTCAAGATGGCGGTAACCATAGACAAGCCAAGCGCACTCCGCATCTTAGATAAGGGGTATTTACCCGTAATCCTGTGTCCCAGCCCGCCACAGTAGGAACAGCCCTGACCGTCCGCAACCGGAACGTCCGGCTCCCCGATCATGTCCAGAAGGAAGGCTGGAACCTGGATATTTCAAAATTAATCTTAATAAAATTCAAAGTCCTCACTGATTGACTTATACAACGTGTATTGAAACTCCGAAATAATACTGAAGGATTGAATGTGCTCATGAAACTGAACAACTTTCCCCAAGGAACATAGGTCGAAATGTGAAAAGAAAAATGTGACCTCCCATACAAAATTGACGATCAGCTGATTGATTTACTATGGGAGGTAAAATTTTTTTTTTTCATATTTCGAGCTATGTTCCTTGGGGAAAGTTGTTCAGTTTCATGAGCACATTCACCTCCTTCAGGGTTATTTCACACTTTTGTTACACGTTGTATATCAACGCACAGTCTAAACCACTGGAGTTAGAAGCTAGAAATTTTGACAGTAGGTTCCTTAAGATAGTGTCATGGCGTCGTTCGTGACGTCACTTCAATGTTTTTTTATAGTAGTTTGTCAGCCCAACGGTTAATGGTGCGGTCTGAAAACTGAAAGGTCACAGGTTCGAACCCCACCCGTTGCACTATTGTCGTACCCACTCCTAGCACACGCTTCCCGCTTATTTGGAGGGGAGAGGAGACAATAAGTCAAGGCCTTGGATAAAAAAAAAAATTCTACACAACACAATATTGTTATTACACATTATTTCATTTTTGAAAGAGCAACCGCCGAGTTTATTGCTGGCTCTTCTCGGCAGGAAAGGCATTCCGAACCAGTGGTAGATTCATCGACGATTCAAAAGCACTTGTAAAAATTTATTTGAATAAAAAATATTTCGACCGTTCCGTAGAACAAAGTCTCATCTTTTTTTTTTTTTTTATTTGATGACAAGATAGCCCTTGACTGCGATCTCACCTGATGGTAAGTGACGATGCAGTCTAAGATGGTAGCGGGCTAACTTGGAAGGGGTATAGCAGTGTAAATTCAACCCATACCCCTTATCGGTTTCTACACGCCATCGTGCCGGAACGCTAAATCGCTTGGCGGCACGTCTTTGACGGTAGGGTGGTAACTAGCCACGGCCAAAGCCTCCCACAGACCAGAGACAATTTAGAAATTATAAATTCCTAAACTGCCCCCGCCGGGAATCGAACCCGAGACCTCGCAGTTATAAGACCACAGCGCTCATCACTGCGCCAGGGAATTCATAGCATTTGAGCCTTAAAAGTCACATCTGTATGGCTCAAATCTCAAGTTAGTTAGCAGATGAGACTTTGTTCTACGGAACGGTCTAATTTCTATTCTATTCTATTCACTGGCCTTCTGGCCGGCTTCAGTCAGCAGGTGCACCAGGTCCTTCAGCACGCTGAGGTCGGCCGCCCGCCCCAGCAGCGTTGTGGCGACGCCCTCGCCGCCCGCCCGCCCCGTCCGCCCTATGCGGTGCACGTAGTTCTCTATATCCTCGGGCATATCGTAGTTTATTACGTGCTGGATGTTCTCGAAGTCCAGACCTGGAGATAACCCAGTGTAGGATTGAGTGAACGCTAATACAAGGTGTAACAAAAGTGTGAGTCAAACCTGAAGGAGGTGAATGTGCTCATGAAACTGAACAACTTTCCCCAAGGAACATAGGTCGAAATATGAAAAAAAAAATTTTTACCTCCCATAGTAAATCAATCAGCTGATCGTCAATTTTGCATGGGAGGTCCACATTTTTTTTTCACATTTCGACCTATGTTGGGGAAAGTACCTTGGGTACTTTCCCAAGGTGCTGGAGTGGCGACCCCGCACCGGGAAGCGCAGTGTTGGCAGACCCCCCACTAGGTGGACCGACGACATCAAACGAGTCGCAGGGAGTCGCTGGATTCAGGCGGCGCAAGACCGAGGTCTGTGGAGGTCCATGCAAGAGACTTATGTCCAGCAGTGGACGTCCATAAGTTGATGATGATGATGATGATGATGATGGGGAAAGTTGTTCAGTTTCATGAGCACATTCACCTCCTTCAGGGTTAAGTCACACTTTTGTTACACGTTGTATAATAGGTACTAGCCGATTCCCGCGCTTTCGTCCGCGCGGAAAAAGTTTAGAGTGACTTGCTACTATCCGCGAGAAGTTATGTCCTCTATCTCCGATAATATTTAGTAGATCTTCACCAAAATTGGACAAAATATTTCTGAAAGTACACAATTTATAATAAAAAAAGAATTATCAAATTCGCCAGGTAGGTCGTCTCTCTGGTTCGAATGAAATTTTATCTTACCCTTGCTTGCGACATCTGTAGCCACTAGAACATCCTTCTCCCCTTTTCTGAACGCCTCTACCGCTCTCGATCTCTCCTCCTGGTCTTTACCCCCATGAATGGCGACCGCTTCCACACCTTAACAAAAGAAAAAATTACCGCGGGTAGAATAAAATGCTACTTTGAGGGTAGTTCAAAATGCCACTTTGCGGGTAGTTTGAAATGCCACTTTGCGGGTAGCTTGAAATGCCACTTTGCGGGTAGTTTAAAATGCCACTTTGAAGATAGTTTAAAATGCCACTTTGCGGGTAGTTTAAAATGCCACTTTGCGGGTAGTTTAAAATGCCACTTTGAAGATAGTTTAAAATGCCACTTTGAGGGTAGTTTAAAATGACAATTTGGGGGTCATTTATAATGCCACTTTGCGGGTAATTTAAAATGCCACTTTGAGGGTAGTTTAAAATGCTACTTTGCGGGTTTAAGAGTGTGGTAGAAATCCAACCTACTCAAAGAAACGCTTTAATTCAAAGTTAAGATAAGAACCGCTAACGTTGAGTACCTTCAAGGCAAGCGTGAATAGTCATCTTCTAGGCAAGCGCGCTCCAACACAGAGCTCATCAATGCTATCCAGTATTGATTATATATATTTATATTAATATATTTATTAAAAAAAAAATTTAAAATGCCACTTTGATCGTAGTTTGAAATGCCAGTTTGCGGGTAGTTCACAACGCGACACGTTGCCACCGCACGGCGACGCACCTTTGAGCAGCAGGTACTCGTGTATGGCGTCCACGTGCTGCTTGCGCTCGGCGAACACCAGCACGGGCGGCGGCGTCTTCTGCAGGCACTGCAGCAGGTGCACGGTGCGCGCCTCCGCCTGCACCGGCTCCAGCTCCTGCCGCACGTTCAGCGACGCGGCGCCCGCGCGCCCCACGTTCACCGTCACCGGCGCCACCAGCGCCGACCTGCCGGCACCCACACCCGACACCATCAGCGACCACGTCACGTCCGTTCCCACAAACCACTTTCGGACTTGAGGCGTAGTTGAGGAATCACGAGCCTATTTGAATGTCTCATTTGCCTATCGTGTTAATATATTTGAAGTAATTATGTTTGTTCAATCAATATTGATTGTTTTATTTTAGTTTCGTGAATATAGATGGCGCCACTAGTAAGTTAGCTAGCGCTGGCATTGGTCACTCCAAAATATCATTCATTTGTATATACAACGTATGTTACTTCGCCGCTTTTATTCTTGTTTTAATTTAATTGAACTTAAAATAGACTTCGCTCGATAGGAAAATTCGCGCTCGCTTCGCTCCTATCAACCTATAGAACTCTATTGCTGGATAATGGTTTTTTACATGGAATTGCACTTGTCTCTGTGTCCATCGGCTCACTGCAACTCATCTGATGTCGTCAGTCCACTTAGTAGGCCTGCAAACAATAGAGTTTTCCGGTTTCGGAAGAAAAATTCGCGCTCGCTTCGCTCTTAACAACCTATAGAACTCTATTGCTGGACAAAGGTCTTTGACACGGACTTCAACGTGTCCTAACCCTAGTGATGTCGTCAGTCCACTCAGTAGGCCTGCAAACACTGAGTTTTCCGGTTTCGAGAGAAAAATTCGCGCTCACTTCGCTCTTAACAACCTATAGAACTCTATTGCTGGCCAAAGGTATTTTACATGGACTTCCACGTGTCCTAACCCTACTGATGTCGTCAGTCCACTTAGAAGCCTGCAAACACTGAGCTTTCCGGTTTCGGAAGAAAAATTCGCGCTCGCTTCGCTCTTAACAACCTATAGAACTCTATTGCTGGACAAAGGTCTTTGACATGGACTTCCACGTGTCCTAACCCTACTAATGTCATCAGTCCACTTAGAAGCCTGCAAACACTGAGTTTTCTGGTTACGGTAAAAAAATTCGCGCTCGCTTCGCTCACCTGGCGAAGTTCTGTATCTTCTTGGGCATGGTAGCACTGAAGAGTAGCGTCTGTCTCTGGCCCGCGAAGTACGAGAAGATCGTCCTCACGTCCTCTTCGAAGCCCATGTCTATCATCCGGTCCGCTTCGTCCATGCACAGGTACCGGCACACGTTCAGACGAACCTTGGGAACAGAGCAGCTGAGCACTAAGGAGCTATGCGAATATGCGTGCATGGAGTATTGCAGCCATTTATGGGATGGGATGGGATGGCTCTGCCAAGTACCAGATCGCTGCTTTGGATTCGGTGGATCGACGCGCCAGAAGACTCATAGGCGACGAATCGCTGGTAAACTCTAGACTCCAAAGTCTTGAACATCGACGCAAGGTTGCCTGTCTGTCGGTGTTCTACAGGTATTTTTCGGAGAGTGTGCCCAAGAACTATTCAATCTAGTTCCTCCATCACCATTCTACCACCGAACCGCAAGGCATCGTGCGAATCTGCACCGCTACGTGGTCGAAATTCCACTATCTCGCACTAAGCGCTTCGCTTCCTCGTTCCTAATACGCACCGCAAAAATTTGGAATGCCCTTCCGGCTTCCGTTTTTCCAACTAACTATAATGTGGGTGTCTTTAAGTCAAGAGTGAATAGGCATCTTCTAGGCAAGCGCGCACCATCTTAGGCTGCATCTTTACTTACCATCAGGTGACATCGCAATCAAGCGCTGGTCTATTTTAAAAAAAAAAAGAGTATCACTTGAACTAATAGGTGATATTGCAAATGGCGAACCGACTTCCACAATCTATGATTTTATTGTTATTGCGTAGACAGAGAAGTACTTTAGCCTTAGTGATATCTCCTTTTCACTCCCACACGAAAGAGATGCAGTATAGCGATGTCAAACAAGATAGAATGAGACACAGCTATGTCTATATCTGTCCTTCACTGCGTGCCACGTTTTGAGTTGTCGCTCACAATACATTGTGAGGTGATTGTGAGCAACAAGACGTACAAGGGTAGGTATTTCAGTGTTACCTATCCCACTCGGCGACATGCTTGGTAGGATTCTAGAGGATACTTATTCTACGTGTTGTTGTATTTTTTTTTTAATTTTTTATTTATTTATTGACAAATGATTTACATATTTCTATTGGTCCCTACCCTCTGCGCTAGGAAAACCTGTGTTGCAGAGGATAGTTCCTTCCAGGTATAAGATATCATAGATCTATGAAATTATATATCATATATATCATAGATTCATAGATATATAATAGGGATGTTAACACTAATCACAAATTAATGTTTAGTGTTAATTTTATGATAGTTTGTAATATTAGAATATCGAAAATCACATTTTTGTAATTTAATATAACTTAATAAATTTATTAAAAATGATTTTAAATGCTATATTTATAATCTTATGTCACGTGACTGCAAACGCCAAGAAGAGCTTGAGACGTCAATAATCACTCACTGAACGCGAAACAAGCTGACGACTGTATGTATGCCATGAATCGCGACCAATGTTTGTTTGACGAATGACGCCATGTCAGTCACGTGACAGTTGTGAAGTGTTTTAGCGGGAACATTCAAAATTACTCTATTTTTGTATATTTTCTCATCGACAATACTAATATTTTTAAATAAAATATTTTTTTTATGGTAAACGAGAGTCAATCTTTAAAATAAAAGCAATTCCGAAAAATTTTTAACATCCCTATTTCATAGATCAGTTATAGAGGTCCGTGCGCCATTTGCAATACCATTAGATCCAGAGACACTCGTATGTCAGAAGCGGCGCTTTAGATTGATCCTTAATCTAGGCTGTCATTTGTACTGTGAGAGTAATATAAATAAAGGAAACGTACCATCTTTTTGTCCAGCATGTCCATAAGTCGGCCAGGCGTCGCCACCATGATGTGGACGCCTCGCTGCACCACGTCCATACATTCCGACACCGCCACACCTGGAAGAAAAAAGAAGGAACATCTGGAAAGGTTTCTGGGTGAAGATCTTCAAAAAGGGGTGGTCCCAGGTCTCTTCTTAGAATAAAATAGAAATATTGTTTATTCAAATAAACTTTTACAAGTGCTTTTGAATCGTCGATGAATCTACCACTGGTTCGGAATGCCCTTCCTGCCGAGAAGAGCCAGCAATAAACTCGGCGGTTGCTCTTTTCAAAAAAAATTTTTACAATAGGTAACAAAACTATGCTATGCATACAGCGTTTTCACAATGAAGTTTCAAAAATGCAAAACAATCCAATACATGTTAAGACAGGCAGACGAAAGCAGACCCATTCCCGTTGGCGGCACCCGTTCACGAGCATGACGCATGATCCAGCCGTTGCTTCGCTCAACCATATTTGAGGGAACGTAACAACCCGCACCACACGACACCACCACAGAAATGTTTAAAGAGAGCATGACATACTTAGGAGCATGGAATTGAATTATTAAAATACTCAAAAAAATTCAAAATTAATTTATTTCATGTAGGCCAACTTGTAGCTCTTATGACACGTCATAAATCTACCACCGGTTCGGAATGCGGATTCTGCTGAGAAGAGCCGGTAAGAAACTCAGCAGTTGCTCTTTTCAAAAAAAAAAATACTCATTTTAATACATGACTAAGTTCGACTCCTAAACCCTGATGGTGGGTTTCCTTACCCCCAATAGCCAGGCAGCTGCGTATCTCCGGGTTGCCGGCCATCTTCAGATGCTTCACGAAGTGCAGGATGATGTCGTGAGTCTGTTTCGCCAGCTCCCGGGATGGGCAGATGATCAGGCCGTAGGGACCCTCGTTCCTGTCATTATTTTGTTATTAAGGCCCAAGACACGGAGCTGCCCGCGAAATTCAAATTTAACTTGGTTTTTCGCAATTTGTAAACGAATACGACAAAGTAGGCTTATGGTATTCAAATTACGCCAATGGCAGTATCATCTTCACAGGTTTATATACTAATCTTTACGTAAAAGTATCCAGTTTAAGAATTGAATGAGTTTGACGTGAGCTACTCACAAATTAGTCATTATTTTGATTAATTTCTTAAACTGGATACTTTTACGTAAAGATTAGTATATAAACCTGTGAAGATGATACTGCCATTGGCGCAATTTTAATACCATAAGCCCACTTTGTTGTATTCGTTTATAAATGGCGAAAAACCAAATTAAATTTGAATTTCGCGGGCAGCTCCGTGTTTTGGGCCTTAAGAAACGGTTTAGCTATAATTCGCCAACAGAAAAATCTGTATGGTCAAACATGCAGTTACAAGCTAAGCACCGCTTACCTCCCCAACCAAGCGAGAAAGCAATGTTCCCAAGCAAGCAATGCCACCACCACTCACATGCACCACCACACAAGACTTTAAAATGCTGTATTGTCTAGACTATACAATACAGTATTGTAAAATCGACATCTGAGGATGCTCCGCTCTCGGGGCGAAACGTGCGTCGAGAGTAGAAACCGATTAGGGGTATGGGTTGAATGTACACTGCCATACCCCTTTTTTTTTTTTTTAATAAATAATATTAGCCAAGCTGAAGTTGACTAATATCCTCCTATCCCCTCCAAATAAGCGGGAAGCTTGTGCTAGGAGTGGGTACGACAATAGTGCAACGGGTGGGGCTTGAACCTGCGACCTTTCAGTTTTCAGTCCGCAACTTTAACCGTTGGGCTATTGAGGCTTGAAAAGGCCTTCCAAGTCACCATTCTACCATCGAAACGCAAGGCACAGAATAGGTCTGCACCCCTACGTGGTTGAAATCCCAATTAAGATCAAGAGCGAATAGTCATTTTCTAGGCAAGCGCGTTCCATCTTAGGCTGCATCGTCACTTACTATCAGGTGTGATCGCAGCCAAGCGCTATAGTCTTTATATTAAAAAAAAAAAAAAAACAGATTAGGTGTATGGGTTGAATATACACTGCCATACCCCTTCCCAGTTAGCCCGCTACCATCATACATCGTCACTTACCATATGGTGAGATCGCAGGCTAGGACTATCTTGTCATCGAATAAAAAAAAAAGCTAGTATACACACATAGGCTATATCATATCCAAGAAAAATAACAAATATCCTCGAGACTCAAAAGCAATCACTAAAAATAAACAAACAACGTACCTAATAAAAGGCATTTTGACCTCCTGTTCCAAACACAGCATGATGATGGGCAGAGTGAATACCAGGGTCTTGCCAGAACCTGTGAACGCTATACCGATCATGTCCCTTCCACTCAGCACCGCTGGTATACCCTGGACTTGGATGGGAGTGGGCTTCTTGATGCCTTTGGCTTCTAACCCTCGGAGAATACCTGTTGAGAAGAATACCATTTAGGGTGTTACTGTTACCACACTACCATGGAACAGTTCGCTCATTTGCGACAAGAGTGACATAATTCAAAATCAACGATGAGAGAATTCTCTCGTTAGAGGGTAATGTTTTGTGGATGCTGCGGTCTCGAAACAACACAGCGGCCAACAAAGCGACAGAGCATTAAGTCACAATCTCTCTCGCTCTTATTATTTTGTGCTTAATGTTGTTTTTATAGCAAAAAGTATACATTTTCGACACTAAAATTGGTGAATTTTGAGTTATGTCACCCTTGTCGCAAATGAGCGAGTTGTCTATCGATGTGCCTTTCCCGAAGCCCTAATTACCTTTACAGAATCTCTAGTAACCTATAGGGAACCCCTAGTTAGCTTTAGGGAACCACAAGTTACCTTAAGGGAACGACTAGTTGGTTACCTTTAGGGAACTTCATGTGCTGGAAAGTACGGATGGGGGGCGGCACATTCTCCCCCTCCACTAGTATGCGCATCTCGTCACGTACGCGATCGTGCCTTGACTCCGGCAGTTCTAAGATACAGCGCGGCGGCCGCCATGATGTTTTTATTGGCTCCGAGTATTGGATACCTGAGAAAATAAATAATAATAATTCCTCCCGACTGAATATAACTGGGAGGTCTCGGGTTCGATTTCCGGCGAGGGCAATTTAGGAATTTATAATTTCTAAATTGTCTTTGGTCTGGTCTGGTTGGAGGCTTTGGCCGTGGCTAGTTACCACCCTACCGTCAAAGACGTGCCGCCAAGCGATATAGCGTTCCGGCACGATGGCGTGTAGAAACCGATTAGGGGTATGGGTTGAATTTACACCGCTATACCCCTTCCAAGTTAGCCCGCTACCATCTTAGACTGCATCGTCACTTACCATCAGGTCAGATATCAGTGAAGGGCTATCTTGTCATCGAATTAAAAAAAAAAACTGGCCACGGTGGCCAATCTTCATGGAGATTAGCTATCTGTTAAGGAGATATTATAGTGAAAAAGTGTGCGTGTAGACACAGGGTGTATTCTCCATTCCCTTACTCTTATGCTGAGATCTATAGAGTGTGCTCTGACTCAGCTCTGACTTAAGTTAGAGTTAAAACGAGACACAAAATAAGTCTGTCTTGAATCTGAGCAGAGTAAAAGTGCAGTCTATAGATTTCAGCCTTATAGCCCAATGGAAAACCAGAGACCAGGGAGATCAAGTGCAGGACCCACAACTCTTAAGGGGAATATAATAATAATAAGCCTTTAATTACTGAGTTTTTCATTACAATTATTACTAATTATTTATTATTTACAAACATAAGTCGGTGACCGTTTTACTCAGTGTGTCGCCTCGACATAGGCCTCCTCCAGCCCCTTCCAAACACTTCTATCTCTGGCCTTTCTCAGCCCTGTAGGGGAGACTGAAGGGGAAACCAATTACTAACTTGCTAACTCCAGGCTAGAAGTTGTGTGATATCCTTTTATCCCCTCCAAATAAGCGAAAATCTTATGCTAGGAGAGGGTACGACAATAATGCAATGGGGAGGTGTAACTCTAAAAACACAGATTTTATATTTAACGTACCTTTAGCTAACTCTGCAACGCCCATCAACGCCTTGCTCTGCGCAACACTCTCTAATATATGCTCCTCCTCTTTAGCCTGACGTTCGGCTGCAGAGAGAGCCCTGGCCTCCGCTAGCCTCTTCAGTTCGCTGTGCTGGTCAAGAAGTGACACGTTGTATCTGCGACCCCATTCTTCTTGAGATGCTGTAGAGTTTTAACCTTTTTTTAGGGGTATATTGTCAAACAAACTATAGGTCTTGCAATTTATGAGGGCACGTGAGCTTTACTTGTGATTTCGCCATCTATATGCGTAAGTGTTTTCGCTTTCGCTTATACTTATACAGCTATGAAACACACACAACCATGATTCACACACCCTCGTGAATTGCAAGAACTATAACTAAAAAAGGATATTTCCAGGATATGTATGTGAATTTCTTCATTCCACCATAACTTCTAAATGCCTGAACAGATTTGGTATGAGTGTGTGTGAACAGATTTGGATTGCCGAGTGGCACTGGTTACATTTTTTTCATTTATTGCTGGCTCTTTACAGCAGAATCTACTTTCCGAATCAATAGAATAAAATAGAATATTTTTTTATTCAAATCATCCTACTCCTACTACACATCCTACATCCTAATACATCCTACTAATACAATAAATGGGCACGTTTGTGAGGATGGATGGATGAATATTTGCCAACCTTCATCATCAGGGTCGTTGTCACTAGAACTCTTGGTCTCCGCGGCCGCTTCTGCAGCAACCTGACCCAAACGGCCCAGTTTCAACAGCTTCTGCTTCTTGCGCTCCTTCACAGGCACGTAAGGCTCGTAGTTGTCTATATCCTCCTCGGATTCCGATTTCTCCTCACGCCGGTATCGCTTTACCGGCGGATCAGACATCGTACAACGTTTTTCAACTAATTTTTATTTACAAATTACAAAAATAATGTTGAATTAATGCAACGCAAGTTTGGTTTGTTTTGAATTGATTTTGAGTTTTGACAGTTGACTTTGACATATGTTTGTTGGTGTTCTTCCTTCGACTCTCTTGGGGGCAGGCAAAGATCCATGACCATACAGCCTATTCAAATGTAAGATCATGTTTGTGTTCCAAGTTCCAACTGTCACTTTTAACATTTTACATTCATGTTGTGTTCGCATGATTCGCTTTTGTATTTTACTCAAATTATTTTAGCTTGCAAAAAGCAGTACCTATGAGTAACTGTTATTTTTCTCTAAAAAATTACTTTCGTTAAGCTTTCTTAAGACTTTTGGCCTTATTTAAACTTATTTTGTCTTGGGGTTATCTTTGAAAGCTGTAACTCCTATTTAATTAAAATCTTAATACTTACCGTAGTAGCAACAAATAAAAATATTTCACCTTTGGGTGAATATTCAATTTGGACGATATTTGCGCATTTTTTTAGGAACAAGCATAATTTCATTTTTTTTAATTTTTGATAGTATTATAATGTTTGGTGCTATTTCATTAAATACACAAGTTAAAGGCACGTATATATTTCAAATATTCAAAGAGTTATTGCCACTAGAAATTTATGTCAAGCTACGGTAATGAACCCTGTATACGGTAATGAATTTTTATGTATACTTTTGGCAGAATTTCTTATGAATTCTCTATTTGAATAAACTTGTACGAATAAAAGCAAATGCCCAGCCGTGCACAGGGAATTGGTAATTCACTCGTCGACCGAGAACCTTGTTGGGCCCGTCACTGCTTGGAGTAAGATCGTTTCAAATAACAAAATATCAAGCAGTTCTTCCATAACTTAATAGACTCCCTCTAGATTGGACCTCTTCCTTACCACTCACCCTACCGGCTACCAGGTAACAGTCGATGCTCCCCTAGGAACATTTAACCCCTGCCTAGTACAGACTTCCGTGCCACTTCCATCCTCTGTTCGCACGCGTAATACCGGTAGCCTCATATCCGTGGGCACAGCTTTGTTTTTCAACAAACGACCTTAACACCTGTGCTGAAGCAGTTGCTGATGCCATACTCCAAGGTATGGACTGCTATATTCCAAACTCCCTCATACCTTTTGGGAAGCGCGCGCAGAAATGGTTCAACGGGATCTGTAATAAGGCTGCTATACTTAAACAAAACTCCTACCAGTCCTGGCTCTCTGCACATTGCACCAATGATCCCAATGCTGCAAATGTTAAGAAAATCTTTAACATTGCGTCCAGAGCCTACAAAAATGCCATTGCCAGGGCAAAATTTGAGCACATCGACAGAATTTGGCAGAGACTAGTCTCACTGCCTTCTGGTTCCCGTGCTTTCTGATTTCTGTTGAAAGCCATGTAAGGCAACTTCTGTCGTTCCTCGTTTCCACCTTTAAGCAAACCGGATGATACACTGGCCTACACTGCCAAAGAGAAAGCCGAAATTCTGGGCACTCTCTTTGCTGCCAACTCTACGCTTGATGATGGTGGGAAAACACCGCTGACCATCCCGCGGTGTCAAAACTCCTTGCGTGATATACGGGGTACATTGGGGATATATTGACAGTAAGGGGGAAGCCCTAGCGGTCAGCCTCGACATCGCTAAAGCCTTTGATCGGGTTTGGCATAGGGCTTGGCTATCGAAGCTGCTATCTTACGGACTTCCTGCGAAGCTGTGCCATTGGGTCGCTAGCTTTCTTCATGGGCGCAGCATCAAGGTCGCTGTCGACGGTTTTTGCTCTCAACTTAAGCCCATCAATGCTGGCATTCCACAGGGCTCAGTGCTATCACCTACTCTGTTCATTCTGCATATCAATGATATGTTGCATAACAGCAGCATATATTGTTATGCGGATGACAGTACTTCTGATGCCCTTTACAAAGGCCATGCACAGTTCTCTCGCGCAGTGCTGGAGGAGAATAGAGCCAAACTTGAGTCGGACATTGAGACTTCTCTCTAGAAAGTGTCCGTATGGGGTTCACAAAATCTTGTTCAATTTAACCCTTCAAAAACACAAGTTTGTGCGTTTACCGCAAAAAAGGCCCCTTTTACCACGCCTCTTCTCTTTCAGAACACTTCCCTTACTCCTACCAACAGCATTGGGATTCAAAAGAGGGCACTTCGGCTTGTGGACAATCCCAAATTAACCTACTCGCTGGAAAGCTTGGAACACCACAGATGTAAGCTCGCTTTGTGTGCTCTATCGGCTATATAACGGGGAGCCCTCTAACTTCTACAACCGCACCGCACGCCACCGAACGCAATTTCACCCCCACCACCTGGGTGCCTGGAGCACTTCGACCATCAGGTGCTCCAGATCTTTTTTTCCATGTACTACCAAATTGTAGAATCATCTCCCTTCGAAAGTATTCCTGTATATAATGTAGTTTCAGTAAAAATCATTAAATGAACTTCAAAAAGGTTACGGTAAACGACGGTAATGAAGGACACGGTAATGACAAATATGCACTTTTAATTTATTATTAATTTTTCTATAAGCAGTATATGCTATCTAATCATTTAAAAATTAAACTAGACGAGAACTTGATGTATTGTTATCGCAATAAAATTCCAATTTTAAATATTTATCAAAATATAAGCGGACTGGTAATGAAACATAAACTGTGACAAAACATTATAATACACTTTCAGTTGTAATTTTTTGCGCGAGTTCGTGCGTACGTCTTCCTTCTGCTACGTTTTCCGGTCGACTGAGGTCTGAGGTGCGGGACGTCGAGAGCTCACTATGTAGCGGCAAGATTTTGTCACGTAAAAACATGTTTCCCGTGATGATTCCGGAGGGTTCCGGTAATGAACTTTGCATCGTAACAAAACTTTAAAAACATATTTGACCATATATTTCTTTGTAAAATTAATTTTAAATTATGAAGAAGTAATAAAAAATTATTTAATTATTCGGCACAGTAGCCAAATTAACATTATTTTTGTGCTAGGTTTACTAAATATTGTTAAATATAAAATATCTAGTAATAAAACAGGTGCCGGTAATGAATTTTAATGTTATTTTCACTAAAAATCTGAGTGATTTATATAGAAATTTCAATAAACACACCATGTGCACGATAAAGTATGTAGGTGTGCATGATAAACGTATATTAAATGAAGTCTAAACTTAAGTTTCAATTTTTTATTCACTGAAATACGTAATTTTCATTACTTTGAATATTCACCCCTTTGATGAAAATATTATGTTTATGAAGGGATGTCATTGAAGGTATTTGGAAAAACCTTAACAGTACCTATCATATTATCAAACTAAAATAGTTATATACGTGTGTCTTGGTTTGAACTAATGGATCAATTAATGAAGTTCTAATCTAAATATATAAAAGGCAAAGGTGACTGACTGACTGACTGACTGACTGATCTATCAACGCACAGCTGAAACCACTGGATGGATTAGGCTGAAATGCATGTAGAAAGCTATTATAACGTAGGTGTCCGCTAAAAAAGGATTTTTGAAAATTCAACCCCTAAAGGGATAAAATAGGGGTTGGAATAATAGAACTTAACGTGAGCGAAGCCGCGGGGTAAAGCTAGTAAAATCATAAGCTTAAACATGGACATAACATGGAATTTAAAAAATGCTGATTTCTGATTTCATCTCGGAAATTCCTTTTCAGTCTATTTAATATTTAGTAGGTAGTTAGGTACCCAGAATTTCCGAGATGAGTATGATATTATGATAATGAATTACGAATTACGATTATAGAACGGAATTTGACATGTCACTGTCAAATCAAAAAATAAGGGTGACACGTACATCGCATCATAAAATTTAATTTACTTTTTGCGACCTCCAAATGTGAAAATTCGCCAAAATTTTTACATGTGCCGATTCCCAATAACCGCGACAAAATGTCCGACAGAAGTTTCGGTGATTATACAAATCGGAATATAGTGAAAAACCCGCTTTTGTCCACCGCCGTGACTGGGCTCTCCATTGAAGATTTGACGCAGAATGCAGTCCTGCTACCCGCCGTACCCAGCCAGGAATTAAACACCAGACAAGGTTAGTGCTATTTCTATCCCTGAATGGTGTAAAAAATACGTAATTTACCACGGCGTTGGCGTAATAGCGAGTTAGACATCGCGCTAGAATTCTCATCTATGCTGTCAGTTTTGGCTGCCTTCCGGCGCGAATTCTTGTCTCTGCATACCGTATTATGCATTAAAAATCTATTTAAACCACCGAATTAGCTTATTACGTTTAATTTACGTGCCATAACGAGTTAAATTAGCTTTAAATATAAAAAACTAGTCAACAAGTGTAGTGAAAGTGTATATGAAAAACAAACCTGTGTTTACACACAAAACATAGTGTTTAGCTCATTTTTAAGTTAATTCCGTCTAAAAGGCATAAATTTTGTTGTAATTACCGTTTATTAATACATACAGACTTTGAAAAGTGTAATTTTTGTGTAGATTTTGTGCAAAAAAAATGTCTTCCTTTTTGTACAAAACATACAAAAATGTTCCATTCCAAAATGGGTTTATACCAGAATTCAATTTATTTTCATGTTCAAGTTATAAGAGTGTTGAAAGGGTCTTTGAACAATTAGTAAGTTCTAATTTTGAATTAAAATTATGACCTAGGTATTGAAAATGCAATATAATCTAAAGCTTAGTTAATTTGACGAGTCTATAATCAAGCAGAGTTCTTTATACATTTGTCTTACTATTCGTTATCGTAACCCTCCCATCTGTAGGTAGCAAGCTATCGGTAATTTAAATTATGAAACTTTTTTATAGAAACGGTTTTGACTTACGCCTCGTAGTAAATATTACTGTTCGCAAGAAAAACGAATTGTGTCTTACTTATACTTAGGAACTGGGCATGAGAGACTTATTCAAAATTCAAAATTCAAAATTTATTTATTTCATATAGGCTAACTTGTAGCTCTTATGACATGTCACAAATCTACCACCGGTTCGGAATGCAGGTTCTGCTGAGAAGTGCCGGCAAGAAACTCAGCAGTTGCTCTTTTCAAAAATAAATTTTTTTTTTTTCAAAGCTATGCTATGTATACAGTGCTTCCACAATAAAGCTTCAAAAATGCAAAAATGCACACGTAGGTACACCAATCCAACGCATGTCAAGACGGGCAGTCAAAGCAGACCCATTCCCGTTGGTGCCTGGTTCCTAAGTATAAATCCCCATTTGGAAGATGAGGGAGGGGGACGAGGATGACAGAAGATTCTATCCTCGGGCGATTTTTATAAACGTGTCTGCCCTATTCCACATGTCATCAAATCAGGTTTGATACTTAGATCGACCCTCTAAATCAGTTTCTCAAAGTGGGCGATAACGCCCCCTTGTGGGCTTTGGAGTCCTAGAGGGGGCGTTAAGGGGCTCAGAACAAAATGGGGGGCGTTGGCGTGGTTTAGGGGGGGTGATGGTTGATTTGTAATTTCATTTAGATTTACTTTATATTTTGAAATCTACTAAAATTAAAACCTACTTCTGTTTTTCGAACTTTATATCAACAACCTTCTTAAAAATCATCAAATTCATCATCTCATTATATTATTTTTAAAACTAAAATTGATTACCTATCTATATTATTCCTTTTAATTTGATTAAAATATATTCTTAATATTATAAAGTTGCATAAATCTTGAGGATGTAACGTTGAAGTATAATGTAAGTTTAAACACCAGAACCGACAAATATAGCACACCATAACTAAATTAATTAAAGTAATGAAATTGTGGTTTTTAAGTTTTAGGAGCATATAAAAAATTGGGGGCACTGAAAAATAATTGATTTTCAAAGGGGGCCGTAAAAGAAATAAGTTTGATAATCTCTGCACTAAATGTATGTATGGGCTTTTTCTGCCAAGAAATTCGAGAACATGTAAAAAAGTCCCAGGGGACTATGAGAGTGAAGGTATGGCAAGGAGAGTGGACCTTTATTTGTAGACACACTTAATATCTCCCACACAGAGTTTAATCTCTCAGGTTGGCCACCGTGACCAGATTCAGTCAAGAGGACAATATTACTATCATGTGTACCTTCTTAGAATCTAGCAATAAAACAATACTATCAGATAAAATTTATTGGCAAAAGAATAGTAAAAATATAAGAAAATAATTTTATTAAGTACAAAAAAGAATTAGCAAAATATGGCTGATCATTTTTTTTTAATAATAACTAAATTAAGATTTACTTTAACAATTATTGTACTACCCGTATTAGTAACATTAAAACTTAAAATTAAATATATTTAAATAGTTGTTTAACAAACTTTAAGCACAGTTTATGATAGTTAAGCAAAGTTTGTCTAAGTCAATAACTGGTTGGTTAACCTCATTGTTTTTCCCTTCATATCTAGAAAAGTGTTATACATATTACATAGTTGGTACACCTGCTAATATCACAAACAACTCACATATTTTTTTTATTTTAAATAAAAGGAACCTAAAAATAAATATCTTAATGCTATTAAGCAGCAGTTTAGGCTACACTATAATTTTGTGTATAAAGAAATATTATATAGCTAAGCTATACTACAAATTCGGGGAAAAATAGGAATTTTTATTCTTGTTTGTCCCCATGGACCAGCACTGGTAGCATGGGCGGGAGAAATTGTATCCCCGGGAAAAGGATAAAATGTTTATCGCCTCACTTAGTCTTATCCACCCATCGACCATGGGCATAGCGGTGGAAGAATATTGACAGTAGATAAAATGGGAGAAAATTTATCCCCGCAATTATTGCCATTATAAGAAAATCATGGAAGTAGGAGGTACAAATATCACAATACTTCAAAATTTATGTCAATTCGGTCTCAAAAAGTCATTATTTTTATCTATATTCGTGATTTTGACAGTTAATAGGTGATTCGTAGGTGGTTTTTGTCTGTGGTTTTTGTTTTCGTTTGACCCTTTCACAAGTCAAAAAAGGACAAGTTTATCTCTTTCATTTGTTCCCATGCTCTAGCCGGGGGAAGTTGTTCCACTTGTAATGTCAAATAGGGATATACTTCTCCTTTCCCCTGTCGCCATGCTCTGGCATAGGGAGAAGGCAATTGTATCCCCTGTCAGTGGATAAAATCGGGGGGATAAAATGTTTATCTCCTGCCCATGCTGCCAGTACTGATGTGGGGACAGGTAGGGACCATTCATAAATAGTATTAATTTGATGACAAAATAACCCATGTCTGCGATCTAAGATGGTAAATGGTGATAATGCAATCTAAGATGGTAGAAGCATAATTTGAAATGTGGTAGGGTAGTTTTAGTTAAACTCATACCCTTAAACAATTTCAACACGTCATCGTACCGGAACGCTTAACCGCTTGGCGGCATATCTTTGTGAGTCGGATGGTAACTAGCTACGGCCAAAGCGTTCCAGACAAAGTATTATTTAATTGTTAGTAGTATTTACTTTAGTAGCATAAGTTTTATAGCATAGCCTGAACTGTGTTTTATTATTAGTACCTAAAGTAAATAAAAACTATTTTTTTAAACTTACAAGTAACTTCTTATTGTAATAACCAAGTTGTAAACTTATATCTATGAAAAAAGGTAACTTACAGTTTAGAATGTTAAATTAGTTTATATTAACATAATTGTGATAAAACTATACGAGTACATACCACGGTAATTGTTTCTAACACGGCAATTGTATCGTAATTAAAAAGTGACGTTTTTAGTGTTTTTTTACTTTAAATGATGTTCTTCCAAAAAGACCAAAAAGGCGGGTAGATAGATTCTACCCATGACAGCTTCAACTTGACGTTTCGCAACACCGCAGTTCCGTCGTGACCACGGTCCATGCAACTGGATCAAAATAACGACAATTCCAACTAAAAAAAATTACCGTGGTATATACTCGTATAGTTGTATCACAATTAAGTCATAAAACCACAAATCAAGTCTAAAATCTTAAGTTTATATTAATTTGGCGAAAGTATTTCGTGAAAGGTAATTTAAGTGTAGTCATATGTGTAACTGTAGATTCGTGTTTAACATTGTCATGTCCGTTTCCACCAATTAACTAACATTTACAGGCTACCTAAACTAAGTTGGGTGATGCTTTCTGTCAATTTCGTTTACACAAACCTCTAGAGGGAAAATGACAATTTTTTTAAGCTATTGCATAGCTTCTATCGCGGGCCTTGAGCGTGGAGACCGAATCCAGAAATTCCGTAACGAAAATAACCTGACACCCGTGTGACACTCCTCTCACCGCTAGATGGCGTTGATAAAAAATGCTATGCAATATCTTTACCGTGGCAGTCCCCGAGTGCCACACGTCTTTTTTTTTTAATTGACAATTTAAAATGCAAAACTATAAACAAATTTTTACTATACTTCATTTCTTATAGTTTTTAGTATTTCTAAATCAATTATTTATTTAATCATCATAAATTATGCCATCATCAAAATGCAAATGGATAAAAAATATAAATTAATTTCCAAAACTGGTTTCCCTCTTATAAGTTTATAAGTTAAACGATAAAAACTAATTAGAAAACGAAGTAAAATATTTTTTTATTATCCTCATAAAATTATTTTATATTAAAACATAAAAAGCTTTAAAAAAATATCCATAATACACAAAATAATTCAGATTGAATGGTGATTTTGTTCATATTTAGTGAAATATTTCTTTTCATATTTAAATATTGTACGGACGGAATTATAATACTGTGAAAACTATTAATTTTAAAAACATACATTTTAGATGAAATGGAAAAAGAACTACAAATATAAAAATATGTATTTTAAAATTTCTTGGAATCTAATCACTGAACCAATGTTGATGAAATTGAAATGGAAAATACAACTTTAAACAGTGTTTCAAAGTAATTTGTAATTGATAATCAGCTGTAAAAAATTTATATTCATTTTTTAAACAGTCTGTTAAAGTTTTGTTCATTTAAAATAGTTTTTTTTAATAAAATAGTGTCGTTGGAATGAAAAATTGAGCCAGTAACGCTATAAGTTATTGTCATAATGTAATCCTGGGGCACTACCGCCAACACTTAAAGTATTATTTTAATACGGTCTGACGCTCGAAACTTCGCCCAATGGATTTAATTTTTAAATTCCCGCGGGGACTCTATTTTTCCGGGATAAAAACTAGTCGATGTCACTCTCGAGGTTCTTAACTATATTCATGCGAAATATCACGTCGATCCCCAGGTCTGTTGCAGCGTGATTGAAGGGAAGACCAACAAACAAACACACTTTCATATCTATAATATTAGTAAGATACGAAATAGCGTTTGTTTTGATAGTTTCAAAATCACATCGATTCATAACTCTGTTGCAGCGTGATTGAAGGATAAACCAACAGGCAAACACACTTTCGCATTTATAATATCAGTCAGTGTTTTGACATGCCATACTATGAACAACCTTATAGTACATAACATAAGGACGTTATTACCAAAACCCATTAATATTATAAATGCGAAAGTTTGTGAGGATGGATATTTATTACTCTGTCACGCAAAAACTACTGGACTATTTTGATGAAACTTCAAAAAGTAACAACTTATACATCAGAATAGTTCATATGCAATATTTTATTCCGAAATATTAAAGAATTCCCGCGGGAATCAACTCTTAGGCTAAAATATATAGATCGCACTCTGACTCAAGACAGAGTTAAAACGAGACAGATTTAAGTCAGAGCATATTTGTGTCTCGTTTTAACCTCTATCTTGAGTCGAAGCTGAGTCAAAACATGCTCTATAGATCTCGGCATGAATCTACGCGAACGAAGTCATGGACATCAGCTAGTTTTGAAATAATTCTACTTTAAGCGTTGGCGGTAGGTGCCCTGCACTTAAAGTTACAGTTATTTATATTAATATAACTTAACTAAAATATAACTATTAACTAATATTTCTTGACGTGTATGAGGGTAGTTCCCTGCCATCCTTGCGTCGTTTTACGCACCAGTATATGAGGGCTATTGTTATCGCTATTATCGCTATAATTAGAATAACTCCCAATACAATGGCCGCTATTGTTGCCTCGTTTAGGTAATCTGTAAAGAAAAAGATAAATTAAACAGAAAAAAAAATAACGACTGCCTTAAAGAATATCAACTGAAAATTAAAAAAAAAAATTGTCTCTATCTTAAGTCTGAGCTAAGTAAAAAAACACACTCTGTAGATCTCAGCATTAATGCTAAAGTATTTTCTCTCAGTCTACTTTGGGACGTACGAGATCTTGTATGGGAGTGCAAGAAGAAAATTGAATAAGAAGATAATAATAGTATTATAACTGATTACCATACCATTATAGAGATTCCATAAATATATTATAAACATATTTTTGAGAAAAATCGGTATTAAAGAACACATCTACTGGAGCTCTCTCCACATATCTACGATACGTTATATAGCCATGATACATGTCTAGGAAGGTGCTCTGAAGTGATATTATGTAAAATTTAAAAAGGAAGATATCATTCTGACACGTATTTTTGTTGTTCAAAGGAAAGAAAACAATGAATAATGTCAGGAAACGGCTGGACTATAGAGAAGATGAGATCATAGATAACGTGGAGAAATACTTTGAGATCGAAAAGAATAACGCCAGCGATCTGCTTCGAAATTTAAAATACGCCAAGCTACAGTCCACCCCGGAGGGGCCTGTGCAGATAACGCAACAATTGTTCAACAGATTAAAAAATTACGTCTATGGTCTGACGAAGATAAACGAACGTGTCATGTTAGCGACAGGTGTTGGGAAGTCGTCAGTGTCTATGGCAAGGCGTGAAACTGGTACTAGTAAACCGAAAAATGTTAGCGGGAAAAACGTTGCCACAACAGAAGATTTGTCAGAAGTTTGTGAAGATAACGCGGGTGTCGACGCTACTGATGGCCCAAAGGTTTTACAAACAAAGGGTTGTAGCAAAAATCTGGTCACAACAACCAAGCGTTCGTCACTTCAAAGTCAAGATAACGTCAAAGTCCATGTTTCAAATTACCAAATCGTTAAGACTTTACAAGGAAAAGGTGCTGGCAAAAATTTGGTCGTTATTACTAAGAATGTGTCAAATCAACACCGACAAAATGATGAGGCTACTGGAAAGCATCGACAAGTTGGAAGCAAAAAACGACAAGTTGTGTACATAACAAAGAATTTGAAACGGGTTCGACAAAATGACGATGAAATCAATAGAAAACAAGGACAAGGAAGCAGTAAACAAGTCGTTATCATTACAAAGAATAAAACGCCAAAACGTGTTCGACAAGATTTCGTCGAAGAGGTAGTTGTCGATGAACAAAATATCGCCATTGAAGATGAGACACATGACGAAGTTGCTGGAAAAAGTTTGGTCGTAATTACTAAGAATGTGTCAAATCGACACCGACAAAATGATGAGGCTACTGGAAAGCATCGACAAGTTGGAAGCAAAAAACGACAAGTTGTGTACATAACAAAGAATTTGAAACGGGTTCGACAAAATGACGATGAAATCAATAGAAAACAAGGACAAGGAAGCAGTAAACAAGTCGTTATCATTACAAAGAATAAAACGCCAAAACGTGTTCGACAAGATTTCGTCGAAGAGGTAGTTGTCGATGAACAAAATATCGCCATTGAAGATGAGACACATGACGAAGTTGCTGGAAGTTCAGAATCAGGACAGAAAATGGGCGACGAAGTCTACGCTATTGAAACTGAGATTAATGACGACGAAGTTCATAATTATATTTTAGGTGGATATGTTAGTGATGTACAAAATTACGACGAAGGAACAGAACGTGTTGAAGAGAATGCTATTATTCATGCAAAGGGAACTTACGACAGAAGTAACGAGTAGAACAGAATAGAAAAGTTATTTGTTCAAAAAATCTTTTACAAAGTGCTTTTAAGCCATCAAGTGAATCTATTACTGGTTCGAAATACCGTTCCAATCGCGATCAGCGAGAATCTCGGCGTTTACTCTTTTCAACCGACGAAAACAAAAGAATAAATTCACGATTCATCGCGTATATTTTTTATGTATGATCACTACACGCATAACTTTTCGCAGAATCGTCCGATTTTGACAACGGTATAACAACGCCATCTTGTATCGGAAGGCAGATTTAGTGAAAAGTTTTCTTTATTTTTCTCAGTTTTCCGAGGCTTCAGATTCCTGAAACCTTCACTTCTGAAAACTATAGAATATAACAATAACAAAAATAAAACTATCATTGTTGCACATTGATTTCGACATACTAGGCAAACGCCCATAGTCCCACTGGTCATGGTCCTTCCAACCGGATCCATCCTGAGATCTGAGCTGCGCGTTGGTAGATCAGTCCGTCAGTCCCTTGTCAGTCCCCATTTCCTTTTACATATTCAGAAGAAGATGTACTCACTGGATATATCGACAGTGTAACTGTTGGTGTTTCCAAGGGCATCGACCGCGTTGATTAGGACTCGGGTAGAGCAGCACGTGGCGCGGTAAGTGGTCATCACTTCCTCGCGCGTCCCCGATATGAAGTTGCTGTCGAACACGAGGCCGAGTGGGGATGACGACAGACGTAGCAGACCTGGTGAAACAAAAATTAAAGAAAAATCTTAATAAAAAAATCTTAACCAATTTTAATCTTAAAAATATTAACATATTATTGCCCACCCGACCGAATCCGGCCACGGCGGCCAATCTCCATACAGATTAACCATCTGCGCAGGAGATATATCACAAACACAGGTGCACTCTATTCCCTCACTCTCATAGTCCGATGGGACGGTAATCCGACACGCCCGGAGAGAGATCAGGCGCAGGACCTGCTTCCCGATCTCTGACAATGATGCTCGTAGACCAAACGTGCTCAGTACAGTCAGTCCCTGGTCTTCTCAGATATATCCCCTGGATCGATGACGTCACAAATCTCACCTGCTTCCCGATCTCTGACAACGATGCTCGCAGACCAAACGTGTTCAGAACAGTCAGTCCCCTGCCTGCCCACACATGTCCCCTGGAAGTTGTGCCTGACCTCAGGGGCTGATACGTCCCTGACCATTTCCCCCGGGTTCATGACGTAGACGTATGCTGACAAGGAGACTTGTTCAAGACCTGGAAATTATGACATCAATTTGTATTGTTATGATATGTGTGCACGGTGCATGCATGCGTCTTCGTGTTCTTCTTTAACCTAGACTATTGAGCAAAAATCTGATAGTAAATTAGAATTGAATAATTTTTTATTAAAATAATTTAAAAAATTTAACTCTGTTTTGAGTCTGAGTTGAGTGAAAGTGTGGTCTATAGATTGCAGTCTTAGCCTAGTCTTACCGAAAGCAGTGAAAGTTATCAGGTCCCTTGCGCCTGGCTGGGCGTTGGCGCTTATGGTCAAACTGACTATGACATTCGCTGTTTGACCCGATTGAACTGTTCGCCTGTAACAGTGTTTAATATTATTAGTACACAACCAACAAGCTATAATAATTATAGTACATTACTGCCGCGGCCAGCAAAAGAGGCATTGATGGACGAACGTGTAAATAATGAGTTTGACGTGAGCTACTCACAAATTAGTCATTATTTTGATTAATTTCTTAAATTGGATACTTTTACGTAAAGACTAGTATATAAACCTGTGAAGATGATACTGCCATTGGCGCAATTTGAATACCATAAGCCTACTTTGTCGTATTCGTTTATAAATGGCGAAAAACCAAATTAAATTTGAATTTCGCGGGCAGCTCCGTGTCTTGGGCCTTAAGTTGTTTAATTTACATCCTGTATTCACCCTTGTGACGAGTGGACGTCACACTGTTGATAGTTTTAGCGCTTTTGCAAATTCCTATGCTAATGATGATAGATCACAGCATCTTATTTGACTAGGTATGATACTTACACGCTAGGTTCGATGCCAGTCAGGAACCTGAGTTCGCCAACCGCGCCGAAGTTGAATGTGACTGCCCGCTCCCTGAAGTTGGTCACTTCGAAATGCAACTAGAAAACAATGGGAGAGGGTAGTTGAATATTCAAATTCAAATTCAAAATCCATTTATTTCATGTAGGCCAACTTGTAGCTCTTATGACACGTCATAAATCTACCACCGGTTCGGAATGCAGATTCTGCTGAGAAGAGCCGGCAAGAAACTCTGCGGTTGCTCTTTTCAAAACAAAATAAAAAAAATTTACAAAAGGTAACAAAACTATGCTATGTATACACATACAGTGCTTCCACAATGAAGCTTCAAAACAAATTAGTAGGATAGATATATTTAATTATCCGGGTACTTTGTTACAGCTTTTTTAAAATCATTGGTGGAAAGCACTGATGTGGTCTAGGTTGGAGCGTGCTTGCCTAGAAGGTGCCTATCCACTTTAGCCGTGAAGAATTTATTTATAGGTGCTAGATAACACGGATGAGAACGTTTCTTACGTTAATTTACGTTACATTACTCCCATGTTTCCTGTCACGTATGACTGCAGTACTTTCTAGGCAAGTGCGTGACAAAATCTACATATTCTATCAGTTGGTAACTAACCTGTAGCCTGTCATTTGGAGACCCATAAAGCCTTGAACTAAGTCCGATTTGAACCGATGTCAGTATAGCACCTCTTTGATTCACCACCTGTTATAAACATATTATAGATATTAAAGTAGGTCGAGAAGAACGACGACCAGTGGCGCAGTGCTGAGCACGATGGTCTTATAACTGGGAGGTCTCGGGTTCGATTTCCGGCGGGGGCAATTTGGTAATTTATAATTTCTGAAATGTCTCTTGTCTGGTCTGGTGGGTGTAACCAACGTTGGGTGTCCAAAATGTCGAAGCTATGAGCAGCAACTCATTATTAGATACCCAAAGTCGGTCACCCATCCAATTACCGCCCGTGGTCAACGTTGCTTGACCGGCGTGATCGTTTCACACATCGGGATCGGAATGTTTAAATTACCTTTTATGTCGTAATATTTTTTTAAAAAGCAACCAAGCGTTGACTAATATCCTTCTATCCCGACCAAATAAGCGGAATGCTTGTGCTAGGAGTGGGTACGACAATAGTGCAATGGGTGGGGTTCGAACCTGCGACCTTTCAGTTTTCAGTCGGCACCTTCAACCGTTGGGCTATTGAGGCTTCATTCATTCATTACCTCGATGATAATGCCGGTGATCACTTACCTGCGAGTTGAACTGGCCAAACGGCAGCAGATTAACTTTGCTGCTCATATAGGACACCCAAAGTCGGTCACCCATCCAATTACCGACCATGATCAGCTTGACCAGCGTGATCGTTTCACACATCGGAATCGGAACGTTTTTGAGGTCATAAAAGGTGATTTACCTTTTATAACCTCATGATGATGTTGATGACCACTTACCTGCGAGTTGACCTGTCCAAACGGCAGCAGTTCATATAGGACACCCAAAGTCGGTCACCCATTCAATTACCGACCACGGTCAACGTCAATAATTAAGACGTCAATAATGATGTCGGTGATCACTCACCTGCGAGTTGACCTGTCCAAACGGCAGCAGGTTGCTGTCGTTGTGTTGCAGCTTCCCGCTGACCTTTGCTGCACATATTGGACACCCAAAGTCGGTCACCCATTCAATTACCGACCACGGTCAACGTCAATAATTAAGACGTCAATAATAATGTCGGTGATCACTCACCTGCGAGTTGACCTGACCAAACGGCAACATATTGCTGTCGTTGTGTTGCAGCTTCCCGCTGACCTTTGCTGCTCATATGGGACACCCAAAGTCGGTCACCCATTCAATTACCGACCGCGGTCAACGTCAATAATGATGTCGGTGATCACTCACCTGCGAGTTGACCTGCCCAAACGGCAGCAGGTTGCTGTCGTTGTACTGCAGCTTCCCGCTGTACGGCTTGCCCGTCATCACCTCTGCCTCCTCCAGGTCGTTGACTGACTCCGGGAACCGGATGGAGGCGGACCTGCCCAGGCGGACCTCGGTTTGCTTGTTTATTGGGCCCGCTAGACGGACAAAAGGCTCCCCTGAAAATACCATCATAATCAGCAGCCTCCCTGGCACACCAAGCTAAAAGACCACAACGCTCACCACAGTGAACCTGTCACAGGCCTTAAATTCAAATTCAAAATTTATTTATTTCATGTGGACCAACTTGTAGCTCTTATGACACGTCATAAATCTACCACCGGTTCGGAATGCAGATTCTGCTGAGAAGAGCCGGCAAGAAACTCTGCAGTTGCTCTTCACAAAAATTTTTTTACGATAGGTAATAAAACTATGCTATGTATACAGTGCTTCCAAAATGAAGCTTCAAAAATGCATACGTAGGTACACACAATCCAATACATGTTGAGATGGGCAGACAGAAAGCAGACCTACTCCCGTTGGTGGCACCCGTTCACGAGCACGACGCAAGATCCATGCCGTTGCTTCGCTCAACCATGTTTGAGGGAACGTAACAACCCGCACCACATAACTGGGAGTTCTCGGGTTGGAATCGGGCGGGGGCGATTTGGGAATTTATCCGGTGGGAGGCTTTGGCCGTGGCTAGTTACCACCCTACCGTCAAAGACGTGCCGCCAAGCGACTTAGCGTTCCGGCACGGTGGCGTGTAGAAACCGATTAGGGCTATGGCCATCAATAGCTAACTACTGAGCACAGCTCAGCTGTCAGTCATATTTTTTTAACCTACCCACACCTTATTATACTTTAAAAAAATTGTTTAACTATAGAATTTTTTTTTAAATCGTGAAAAAACATCAAAAAATCTCTGGATCTAAAGATATTAAAAAAAAAAATTGTATTTCGGGTGTTCTACTCATGCATTTGAAATCTTTTACGCTATCGATTAAAGCAATGAAAATGGGGTGTCCGTTTTTTAGGTAATTTTCATACTGTGCACCGCCTCTGTGCCATCTCATTGCCCCCTAATGTTCTCTTCTACTGCCCCCCTGAAAGTCACAAACACCCACAAGGGGGCGTTATCGCCCATGTTGAGAACTTATGCTGACTGCTGTACCTAAACATGATTGCATCTGTAGCTGCCTACTCGCTTACCCGCTACGATGCTGGGCATACCGGAGTGCTTTCCTTCCGCGTCCGCACGCCGCTGCTGCTGCCCGGTGACTGAAGGCGAGCCGGCGTGCGGGCTATATTTATAGCCTCCGAACGGTCATCGGACCTTTCGCTCACGCATGTATAAATTCATCAAGCGTGATTTTATTGGCTTATGTTAATCGTTTCCTCATTAGATGTATTTATTTTGTAAGTTCAATAATTGTATATATTAGGGTAAGCTTTGTAAATAAATGTTCAATTGTTCAATATTCTAATCTAATCGTGAGTTTTAATTAATACAACCCAGAACTTCCTAAACATCTGAGTAACGATCGCAATGGCCTCTGATTGGCTGAACTTAGGGCGTTCTTGCTGCGTCAATGCATTTTAACCAATAGCAGGAAGGTACCAGTCAATCAGAGGACATTGCGGTCGTTACACTGATGCAATCATGTTAAGAGAATCGATATGCTGAGAGCTTCTTTACCTTTAACGTCTCGACCAACTATCTTCACATAGACTTTAGAAGCGGTTACAGTCGGCAGAGGGACATCTGCGTAAATATCCGCCACAGGACCCTCCGGATCATGATCGTTATCTGTCATGGGTTGGTAGCTGTGGACAAAATATACTCATAATTTAAACGTACAAATTCTTTCTACAAAACCGAATTCAAACGCCACTGCAAAGTATATCAACCTATAAAATTTGAAGACTTCCCTCGATTTCTCCAGGAACCCATCATCAGATCCTGACCTGATGACTATAGGACCACCTGGGAAGTGGGAAGGATTCAAACAAAAAAAGAATTTTCCAAATCGGTCCAGGCGTTTTCGAGTAATCGGGGAACATACAAAAAATAATTAAAAAAAAAAAAAGATTTCGACGAATTTAGAATCTCTTTTCTTGGAAGTCGGCTAAAAATAAAATAAAAAATGTAATGCTTATCATCAAAAAAAAAAAAAAGTAATTCATCGTTATCTGCAACCAATTGTCCGAAAGGACAAAGGTCTCTTTTAGGGACTTCCATGGGAAGCGAGTTATCAATGTTGGCAGAATGTAAATGGACCTTTGGTTAGGCTCAACATGAAGAAAACAAGTGTGAATTGAACCATTTTGTGGTGGCGACCATCTTGGATTTGAAATTTATCCTAGTGTCTAGTATTCTACTAGTCAAGCCCTTTCATTTGATATCCATATTGAGGGAGTTGTGAAAAAATATGTAATCCGCCATTTTGTGGCGGTGGCCATCTTGGACCGTTTTTCATCAAACATAGAACACTCCCTATTCATACACCTTTCGAATAAAAAAAAACAAAATCACAATCACACTCGCTCTTGATCTGCCGAACCCGCTTATACGTCCTCCATCTTATGTTCTTGTACTTATTAAATTGTGGTTAAATTACTAATACTTTTACTCATATAATGAATACATACTTAAAGTTGTAGACATTTTATGTTGGAAAATTATCGAGTTCCCGCCAGAATAAAAAACTTAATAATAACAGAATAAAAAAGCTTATAAAATTAATAAGGATGCACTCACCTAAATGGCAGTTTAGCCAGCTCATTGCCAAATTCATCCACCAGGAAGGATTCGCGGACGCTCGCCGCCGCTCCCGTCACGCGCAGCTTGAGGATATCTGTAACAATACACATTGAAAATTTAAAACATCCATTTGTGTGTGTGTGTGTGTGTGTGTGTGTGTGAGCGTGTGTGTGTGGCCGCAACGACTGAATCGTTTTGGCACTGAAGAATTCTATAGAATAGAATAAAAAATATTTTTTATCCAAATAAACTTTTACAAGTGCTTTTGAATCGCCGATGAATCTACCACTGGTTCGGAATGCCCCTCCTGACGAGAAGAGCCAGCAATAAACTCGGCGGTTGTTCTTTATGTGACTCAGATAGATTAAAGTCTGGAATAACACATAGGATACTTTGTATCCCGGAAAATTAAAGAGTTCCTGCAGGAATTGAACCTTCCTCGTTGATAATGCTTAACGCAAGAGTGAATAGGCATTTTCTAGGCAAGCCCGCTCCAATCATCAATGCTTTCCATCATTGATTTTCGTCAAACGCAAGCCTATCTCACAATAAAAAAAAACGCATATAATTCCGAAAAGTCAGAGGTGCGTGCGCGGGATCGAACCCGCGACCCCCTGCATGGGAAACTCCAGTAGGGTTGCCAGATTATTTTTAGCCTATAAGGGACAAATCGTTAAATCGGCGAAAAAATACGGGATTTCAGTTTTTTACCCGGGACAAATAAAAAAATTATTTCCTCCATGCTTTTTTACGAACGTTGCGGTGTGATGATGGATGATTTTATAATGAAAAAAGAAGTACAGTTCAAATACGGGACAGAGTCGGTCCCGCCGGGGCATTTTAAACTATGCCTAAAATACGGGACGTCCCGGGAAATACGGGACGTCTGGCAACGCTAGACCCCAGTCCTAACCACTAAGCTATGACTGCTCTTAATACGGTGTAATGGCGGGTCTCCACCAAAGA
This sequence comes from Hipparchia semele, assembly GCA_933228805.2. Lineage (NCBI taxonomy): Eukaryota > Metazoa > Arthropoda > Insecta > Lepidoptera > Nymphalidae > Hipparchia > Hipparchia semele. The sequence goes on along the minus strand of OW121735.1, from coordinate 2,711,915 downwards.
AAAGTTGCTAACTTTTGTGTTGCCAACACGTGTTGGTGACAAAAGTTGACAACTTTTCTTGGTGGAGACAACGTGTTTCCAACATTTGTCGGAAACAAATGTCGGGAACCGTGTTTCCGTTTTTGGCGGTAAACATCAAAGAAAGCGTGTTGCCAACATTCATGCGCTCGGTGGATACGCTTGTTGTAAACATTTAGTTGAAACAGAAACATGTCTGACTCTGGACGTATTAATGTCACTGAGGGAGACAGCTAGTTGTGGACTAAAAATGTTTCTCAAATTGTTGGCGACTTTTTCGTTTCAGTGGAGACACAAGTGAAACAAAAGTTTCTAACTTTTAGTAGAGTTCCTAAATGTTGCACAGAAGTTGCCAACAATTCCGGTGGAGAGCCGCCATAATACGGAAGCAATGCGCGTCAAGTCAACATACGTATATACAGGGGTTATCATTATGACAGCGTATTGACTTGACTGATAACGATACTGATAAAAGACTAGCTTTTGCGCGCGACTTGGTCTGTCTGGAGTTAAGGAGGTGTTTGAAAATAACTCGGGAACACTCTGATTTTGTAAAATATAATATAAACGTGAAAATTCTTTTTACAAAACCGACTTCGAACGCCACTACAAATTTACCAATTCTGCCTATAAAGTTTGAGGATTTCCCTCGGTTTCTCCAGGATCCCATCATCAGATCCTGATCTGATGACAATGGGACCACCTGGGAAGTATACCCTTTCAAATAAAAAAGAATTTTCCAAATCGGTCCAGGCGTTGCAGCGTCATTGAGTAACAATCATCCATCCATCCATCTATACATCCAAACTTTCTTTATTATATACTTTAAACATTTCTGTGGTGGTGTCGTGTAGTGCGGGTTGTTATATTCCCTCAAATATGGTTGAGCGAAGCAATGCCTGGAATCTGGATCATGCGTCATGCTCGTGAACGGGTGCCACCAACGGGAATGGGTCTGCTTTGACTGCCCATCTTGACATGCGTTGGATTGGTGTACCTACGTATGCATTTTTGCATTTTTGAAGCTTTATTGTGGAAGCACTGTATACATAGCATAGCTTTGTAAAAAAAAAATTTTTTTTGAAAAGAGCAACTGCTGAGTTTCTTACCGGCTCTTCTCAAAAGAATCTGCATCCCGAACCGGTGGTAGATTTATGACGTGTCATAAGAGCTACAAGTTAGCTAGCCTACATGAAATAAATTAATTTTGAATTTGAATTTGAATAGGTATTAACCTTCTTTATAATAGGTATTAGGAGGGTAGATAGATATATACGAGGTAAATACGTAAGCGATAACATCCTGTGTTTACAAACATGGACTTTCATAAGTCCGTCTCGAAGATATGAATGAATATGATCAGTAGTGATGACCTAGTGGTTAAGTGATTTGTCTGGTGGGACTTGGGAGGCTATGTAGTTACCACCCTACCGTCAGACACGTGCCGCCAAGCGATTTAGCGTTCCGGCACGATGGCGTGTAGAAACCGATTTAGGGTATGGCTTGAATTTACCCCTTCCAAGTTAGCCCGCTACCATCTTAGACTGCATCGTCACGATCAGGTGAGATCGCAGTCAAGGGCTATCTTGTTATCGAATAAAAAAAAAAGACATTAGCTTCTTTTTTGCGGGGTTCGGAGTTCCATTTCTAACTCTGATACTCTCTACAATGGTGAAGAAATACATCGGGAGGAATCCTGCAGCCTGAGAGCTTTTTTTTTTTTTTTTTAATATTAGCCTAGCTGAATTTGACTTATATTCTCCTCTCCCCTCCTAATAAGCGAAAAGCTTGTGCTAGGAGTGGGTACGACAATAGTAAAACGGTTGGAGCTCGAACCTGCGACCTTTCAGACCTTTCCTAAGGACCGATTTCACCGATGTAAAATAAGTCTTATCCGAGCGTGATGTTTTGACAGATTTTCAATATAAAAACTGTCAAAATTACACGACCGGCTCTAAACAAAATAATAAACGCAGTGGGTTACATAGGGTACAGTAGAGTGGTGAAGAAAACTTTTTTTTTTGATTGAATATTAGCCAAGCCGAATTTGACTTATATTCTCCTCTCCCCTCCTAATAAGCGAAAAGCTTGTGCTAGGAATGGGTACGACAATAGTGCAACGATTGGAGCTCGAACCTGCGACCTTTCAGACCTTTCCTAAGGACCGATTTCACCGATGTAAAATAAGTCTTATCCGAGCGTGATATTTTGACAGATTTTCAATATAAAAACTGTCAAAATTACACGACCGGCTCTAAACAAAATAATAAACACAGTAGGTTACATAGGGTACAGTAGAGTGGTGAAGAAAACTTTTTTTTTTGATTGAATATTAGCCAAGCTGAATTTGACTTATATTCTCCTCTCCCCTCTTAATAAGCAAAAAGCTTGTGCTAGGAATGGTACGACAATAGTGCAATGGTTGCAGCTCGAACCTGCGACCTTTCAGTTTTCAATCCCCACCTTTAACCGTTGGGCTATTGAGGCTTTCATACTGTTGTCAAAGGTGTGTGAAGTCTGCCAATTCGCATTGGGCCAAACTGGAATCGAACTGACGACCTTTCAGTTTGTAGTTTCAGCTAATAGCCCAACGGTTAAAGGTGCGGAGTGAAAATTGAAAGGTCGCAGCTTCGGTCCTCAGCCGTTGCACTATTGTTGTACCCACTCCTAGCACAAGCTTTCCGCTTATTTGGAGGGGGTAGAAGGATACTAGTCAACTTCAGCTTGGCTAATATTCTTTTTTTTTTAAGTTTTCTGTATTAATGGCTGGATCATACGTCGTGCTCGTGAACGGGTGCCACCAACGGGAATGGGTCTGCTTTGTCTTCCCATGTTGACATGTGTTGGATTATATGTATCGGATTTTTGAAGCTTCACTGTGGAAGCACTGTATACTTAGCTTAGTTTGGTTACTTATTGTAAAATTATTTTATTTTTTGAAAAGAGCAACTGCTGAGTTTCTTGCCGGTTCTTCTCAGCAGAATCTGCATTCCGAACCGGTGGTAGATTTATGACGTGTCATAAGTGCTACAAGGTAGCCTACATGAAATAAATAAAATTTGAATTTGACTCACTGTACCCTCTGTAACCTACTGTGTTTATGATTTTGTTTAGAGCCGATCGTGTTATTTTGACAGTTTTTGTATTGTAAATCTGTCAAAATATCATAAGACTTATTTGATTGGTGAAATCGGTCCTTAGTATAATATAATTATTTATCGTATTAATCGTAGTTGCTTCGAGGCCTAATTATTTAAAATAACTTGATAAACTATTGCAATGGCAGTACAGATAAACTATACTAGTCATTCAACGTTACTTTTGTATTAACATACGTTGCTAAGTTTTTTTTTTAAATATTTAGACAAGCGCTTGACTGCGATCTCACCTGATGGTAAGTGAACATACGGCCTAAGATGGTGCGCGCTTGCCTGAATGATTCACTCTTGATACTTACTATTAGTAATTTACGGGAGAAACTATGTCTTTGTCAGACTATGATTTACTGTCGATGTCGAACCAGTGGTAGATTTATTTGACGATTCGAAAACACTACAGTAAAAGCTCCTTATTCGCGCTTCCTTTATTCGCGTTTTCACTATTCGCGGATTAAAAAAATGCGACCCAATTCCTATATTCGCGGCTAGATTTCTCTATTCGCGGATCTAATCGGTACATCGGTACATACATAAAAAGGATTCCAATAGGTATCAAGCCCAATATCCTTTGTAAACGCGTCGTCAAATGGACTAATCGAAAAATCTCAGTGAAGGTTTAAGAATGGCATATGAGCATTGTGATTTTTTTATGAAAACTGATCTGTCTATAGAACAAAGCCTTATTTTTAAGAGGCAAATTGCTAATGCCATTGCTGAATATCAGTCTGAATTGAAGGAGCTTTTAATAAAAAGCGTCAAGCAAGAAAAAATTACAAAATCCTGAAACTATTGCCTAAACCTGAAAATAATAATTAATCAAATATGGTCAAAAACTTAAATTAAATTGTTTTTTTTTTTATATTTGTTTTTTATTTTGTCACCTAGGAACGTATCCCCTATAATCCCATACAAATTACCATTCCATATTCACGGTTTCTGTATTCGCGGCATATTTACGGAACGTATCCCCCGCGAATAAAGAGCTTTTACTGTATGTAGAAATTTATTTGAATAAAAAATTATTCTATTCTATCGTTTTCCTCTACTGGTTAAGGAACCCTAGAACGGACGCTTTAATTTTTTTACATGTGTACATACAAATGTTATAATGATAGATAACAAATGACGAATCATAAATAATGATTGCGTTTAAAGTTAGTTTGTTATTAGACGTCGTTTAAACGTCAAGTGTTTCCCGCCAAAACGTGTCCGCCATTGTGGTTCTATTTTTTTTTTTCTAAATATAACTACAGTCCATCTAAAAAGAGTAGAAATTAATAAAAATGGAACTAAAGTTAAGCTTAATGTGGCAACACTACGTTTGTTTACATAGTTCGGGTTCTATAGTCTCTAGTATAGTGATCTGTGGTCTCTAGTTCGGTTACTCTAAAAGAAAACATCAGTATTTTCTATTTAAGTTTGTTGTTTTTACGAAAAGGAAATAAGCACCATCACTACCATGAACCGTACAATACGCAGCGGAACGCGAAAAGTTATTTACAATGTGTATATGCGATGTCTTGCCGAGGCACAAGCTGGCAAAATTTTATCCGACTTATCCGATGTTTACAAGAGAGTTGCTGAAATGACAGGTATGTTGAGTGTATTTTGCTTTTAACAAATAAAAAATGAAATAATTATAGTGATAGTTGCTTAACAAATTCATTATTTTCCAGTTTTTGCAAATTTCTTAGTATTTTGAGGTTATTTCGTAGTTATAACTTTTTCACGGAATTTATAGCGCGATCGGTTGATTTGATAGTTTAAGCAGAAAGTTTTCTCATCATCATCATCAAACATCCCGTGCCTACTTTTATTCGTATAAATATTAAAAACCGGACAAGAGCGAGTCGGACTCGCTCACCGAAGGTTCTTTGTAGGTACATATTATAAATAGTTCGAGAATCGAGTCTCGTACGAACTTTAAATAAAGACTATATTATTATGATTTAATTACAAATTTTAAAGTTTTAAGTTTGAATATTTTTTACCTACCTATTGGAGTGAAAAACCTAGTTAATGTAGTGAAATTATTTTTGTTTCAGGAAAATCGGAAAGTACGATTAGAAGAATAGCAGAAGAAGGATCCAAAAATAATGGAGTATTTTCTACGCCCGGCAAAAATCGCAAAGGACGTCCAAAAAAACAATTGGATGACTTTGATATTTCTGCCATAAGGCAAAAAGTACATTTCTTTTATTCCGTTAAAAAAGAAATGCCTACTTTAAGTAAATTGCAAGCTGTTTTAAAAGAAGATATCGGATATGATGGATGCCGGGAACACTTACGAAAACTGTTGATATCAATAGGATTTCGGTACAAGAAATGCCAATCGCAAAGGTCAGTTCTTATAGAACAACCATTAATTGCCCATAAAAGGGAAAGATATTTAAAATTTATTATGGATAATCGCAATTTACCCCCCCAATTGCAAAAAAATATAATATATTTAGATGAAAGCTACATCCACTCGTCATACAAATTAAAAAAATGTTGGCAATCTATTGAAACAAAGGGCGTTCTCGCAGACGTTTCAAAAGGTAAGAGATGGATTATTGTGCACGCAGGGAGTGAGAAGGGATTTGTTCCTAATGCTTTATTGATATTTAGCGGAAAAAACAAAAATGAAGATTACCATTCGGAAATGAATCAACACAATTTTAGAAAGTGGGTGTTAGAGAAACTGGTGCCAAATTTGGAAGAACCATCAATAATAGTCATGGACAATGCCCCATACCATTCCGTGGTAAAAAATAAAGCGCCCACATCTGCAAGTAGAATAGATGAAATTAAAATGTGGTTGCAGGAAAATAAAATTTCTTTTGACCCATTCTTAAGAAAGCCTTCGCTTTTGATTTTAGCAAAACAGCATAAACAAGAGCCAATTTATGAAATCGACGAAATATTGGGAGAATACGGACACACAGTGGTGAGGCTCCCACCTTACCACTGCGACCTAAACCCCATTGAGCAGATTTGGGCTCTGGCTAAACAAAAAATAGCTTCAAGAAATGTGGGTGCTAGTGACATAAAGATGTTGACCGAGAAAGCTTTTCAGGAAATAACAGAAAATGATTGGAAAAACTGCTGTAATCATGTCAAAAAAATTGAACTGGAATATTATGAGCGGGGCAGGACAATGTATGAAGATATTGAAAAGTTTATTATCCAGGTAACAAATGATTCAGAAATAGATACATCTCATTCTGACTTTGAAGCATGTATGGATATTCAGACATATTCAGAAGTACATAGAAATGAAGAAGGTGCATCTACGAGTGTGTTAGATGTACAATATTTAGATTATAGTTTTTCTGATTAAATCTTTTAAAATTATTTTTGTAATTTATTATCAAAATAGATTTTATTTTTATTTTAAGCTAACTTCATTTTTTTAACTATGTTTTATAACATGTTATGGTACTTGCTGTAACCGAGGAAAAAGGGATTTTTCCTAGACAGTCATTGATGTAATAATATTTATAATACATTTGACTTTGGGACACCAAATTTCAGTCAAATCGGTTCAGTAGTGGCGTGAAGGAGTAACAAATATTTAAACTGCAATATTTTTAACGTTTGTAGAAAGTAGTTCTATGTAGGTGTGTGTTTCATTATTCCACCATAACTTCTAATCGCCGCAACAGATTTTGATATAGGTACGTGGTATAGGTACAACTTATGCTTCTCAGGTTAGTTCCATATTCCACAAAGGCAGGTAATTTTTAATGTTTTAATTAGACTTATTATACACCTCCATTTCTAAAATAAAATTAATGATAATTTAAAACGATTTTCTTCAAAATAACCTTTTGTCTTTTAGATGTAGCTATTTATTACGCAAAATAATAATAAGTAGATTCAAGGTTCATAGTTCTTTATTTCATATAGGCACAATTTACAGGCACTTATAATTAAAATATACCAAGTATGAAGCCGGTTGCGGTCGCAGTATATTGAGTTGCCAAGTGTAAACATAAAAGCGACACTAGCGCCCTCAATTAATTTCTACTCTTTTTAGATGGGCTGTAAGTGAGGTCATTGCCGAGCGAAGGTTGATGTGTACAAAATTACGTTCATTGTCTATGATAATTTGACAACGGGATGTGGAATTTTTGTGTCTGTGTCACAGCAATTACTTACGATCACACTTTTCGTTAAAAAAAATTATTGTCTCTAGCGGTGCACATAATGCTAATAAAAGATTGGTTAACTGAACTTGAAATAAACATTTACTTATTAATAAATTCGTCGTTTCCTAAGTTTACAAACAACATAAATAACGAGCTACATATTTTAAAAGGATTAAACTTAAAATTGTTTTTTTTTTTAATAAAACGTTTTTTTTTAGTTTTGCCCCTATCGGTACACAAAATGCCAATTAAAGATTGGTTAAGAAAACTAAAAATATAAAAATTATAGTAAATTTTGTTTTTCTCTAAAAAAAGAATCGTTTTGAGATAAATAAACTTGACCCTGATTTTTTGTAAAGCAAAAATATTTTTTTCTTTTATGTCGCTCCAACATACTTACCGTATATATATAAGTTTTTGTCTTTGCAGATATTGACATAATATGAATTGCAAATGACCTTTTTTACTACATGATGAAATCTTAAATTATATGAAATCAATATCATGCAAATATTTTTAGTGTTCCATTTCAACTAGGCAAGTAAAATTAAACGCGTAAATTCATAAATATGACTAAAATAATGCTAGTTTATAATACACCCATTTATGATGGCACTGCAGTATGCAATTTCATGTTCAAAGTCCAAACACATGTATACATGTGTTAATGTGTGTATATACCTATTGGTTAAGATAATCATTATTGTGTAAACACTTTTGATAAATAATTGTGTTAGTACTTTTTGTTATATCATAATTTTCCTAAACAAAAACCTGTCTAAAGTTATTTCGTGACGATTTAAAAGTGCTGTAAATACTAATTTTATACCTTTATGTCCCAAAAATTTTACTCGCGTAATCAAAAAAAATAATTTGACATTTTTCTTTCATTTTGTTCATCATAAGATATAGCCGACTTCGAAATATAAATATTAATTTAGGTGGCCTTAAAACACATGTATGTATATTTATACTGTGCAGTATACTGAAAATATAGCTATCTACCTACTCTTCATAGAAAGACTGAGAAAAAAATAGAGAATAAAAAAACAATAAATAAAAAAAATTTGATAGAGCATTTAAAAACAATGTACGTAATCTAATTTATTTATTATTGCATTGGAAAAAAACTTGCCTTAAAGCTTGTACATGTTTGTCATGAGAGAAAAAAAACAATCTATTGATAACCAAAGAGCTGTGCCGATATCAGTGTCACAGATTTTTGAAAAAGGATGTGATCTACATGCACTGAGAAAAAAAAAACACAATTGTCTATGATGTCACGTTGGAAAGCATTCGACATTGAAAACTCGCGTGGTGTCCCGCGTGTGAGCCGTGAGTGCAACATGTGTGCCCTTGACCTAAACAGAGTGCGTCGCCATTTTGCCAAGATGGCCGCTACCTGTCAGCGATAAATCGAAAAGGTTACATATTTTTTTTATGATTTATCTTAAGGCCGGCTGCATTTTATCGGAATTTTTCTGTCAGAAAATTTTATTTTTCGATGGTGAGATTTGATATTGATGTGGATCAAGTTTACGATAACTGTGCGTTAATCTGTCATTTAGGTAGTATGGATGAGAAAAGGACGGAGAATTTTTGATCCCTTTTCCATCGATACTATTTGACAGACTAACACACACATGAAAAAGTTACATTAGGCTACATTTACCCGCTTGGCAAGTCTCGACAAGCGTCCACAAACAAGCGTGTAAACACCCCGTTTGGCTTGGCTTGCGTGAGCTTGTCGCTGATCCGGGCTAATATCGGGCGTTTGTAAAGGCTTGTAGCTTGTGGAGGCTTGCCATGGATTGCCTCGGCAAGCATGTAAACGTAACATTAAAGTTTCTAATGGTAAATAAAATAATACATTGGCAGTGGCTCGCTAAGTGCTAACATGGATGGTGTATGACAATGTACATTAAACCAATACCCCTAATTTTCACATGCCATTGTAGTGGAACGCTTAGTGTCATGTCTTTGACGGTGGGGGTGGTAACTAGCCACGACCAAAGCCTCCCATCTGACTAGACCAGACTTCAAAATCCTCAAATTCGTTCTCCACAGAGTTCCTACCACTGTGACAGGAAAGTCGCTAGGCATAATATATCCTGTCACATAATTAATTATATGCATTTGACGAACTTCAGAAAATGACAATATTCAACAAAATTCTGATGATTTGCGGGATATAGTACAAACCGATCCGTTTCCGAATTTTTTTTCTGTCAGAAATCTCTGATAGTATACGGCCAGGCTTATAGTGCATGCATAGTTTTATTTTATTTACGTTCATCTTGATATTCTAGTTAGAATCTAAGGCAATATTTTAGAATATAAACAACCCGTGCGAAGTCACAATCAAACAGCTAGTGATAAATTGATAATTTAATGAATAATTAGGTTCAGATTACTTTGATACATATATTTTTTTTCGTTTATCAGATTCAGTTGGAATTTAAACTTTAAGTCGATAGTGATAAGGTTCAAATTGCATTTTTCATGGCTTTAGTATTATACCCTAATAAGAAGTACGTTGCGGGGTAATGAACTTGGTGTTTTTGCTGTGGTTTATAGAAATCCCGTTTTGAGATTACAACTTTGATGACCAAAAAAAAAATAGCGTTCCTAAGCGAGTCTGATTTTTGATGAGGGTTCAGTATCTCCGTCCTTTTTAGGGTTCTGTACCCGAAGGGTAACCAACGGGACACTATTAATAAGCCTTAACTGTTCGTCCGTCAGTCTGTCAGCGGGCTGTATCTCATAATCCGTAATAGGTAGAGGGTTGAAATTTTCAGAGAGTGGGTATTTCTGTTGCTGTTATAACAACAAATTTAAAAAAAAAAAAAATTAAAGGCAGCTCTTAATAGAAACGTGTTTTTTTCTGCGTTTTTTGGTACGGAACCCCGTAGCCCGTATGCGAGTTCGAATTGCATTTGACCGGTTATTTCAATTTGATATAGATTTGACTGCTCTATAATTAGCGCGTTTAATGAAACGAAGCTGTTTTTTTTATATGAATAGCGGGCAAACGAGCTGGCGAATCACCTGATGTAAAGTGATTACCGCCGCCCATGAACACTTGTAGGACCAGAGGCACCACCAATTTTGCTTGGCTTTTCAGGAACTTATTGGTCCGCCCCTTGAATAACCCCATGTTGTAATTAAATGGGAACACCGTGAGATGATTCCACAATTTAGTGGAAAAAAGATCTGGAGCATCGGATGGTCGAAGTGCTCCAGGCACCCAGGTGGTGAGGGTGAAATTGCGTTCGGTGGCGTGCGGTGCGGTTGAAGAAGTTAGACTGTGACGTCTATCGGTCGATAAAGAAGAAGTTCTTCTTACCCCTTGGTAGTGTCTCCACGAAGAAGTGCAGGTCCGTGCGCGCGGTGACGCTCAGCGAATAGCTGCAGGTGTCGCAGCGGATACTCAGGTGCCACATGCCCACCAGCGAAGAGGTGTCCAGCGTTGGCACCACAGCTGGCAGCACCGACAGCCTGCGAACAGTTCATGTCATTGCGAATCTTGCGCTCGCTGCGCTCGTGAAATTCCCTCTACCGGCTATTTTAGACTTTACAACCTCAATGTCGAAGTGGTGAGCGCTGTGGTCTTATAACTGGGTGTTCTAGGGGCAACTGGGAATTTATAATTACCTACTGATTTATCTCCGGTCTGGTCTGGTGGAAGGCTTTGGCCGTGGCTAGTTACCACCCTACCGTCAAAGAAGTGCCGCGAAGCGATTTAGCGTGTAGAAACAGATTAGGGTATGGGTTGAATTTACACTGTCATACCCCTTCCAAGTTAGCCCGCTACCGTCTTAGACTGCATCGTCACTTACCATCAGGTAAAATCGCAGTAAAGTAAAAGTAGCCTCTGTGCCCACTGCCCAGCCAAATCGGTTCACTCGTTGTAGCGTAATTGGTAACAAACATCTATCCATCCATCCATTCATACATCCAAACATTCGCATTTATAATATTAGTTGGAAAAAAAAATCGCGCTCACTCCGCTCGCCGTTTTAACCCTTTAAGATGGCGGTTGACCTAAAAATTCTAAGGGACTTACATGTCAATATCCAGAATGGCTCCAGGGAATACGAGGTAGACGTCTCTTGGAGAAAGACTGTTGGTTTTCGAAGCTTGCGAGAATATCTTGACTGAGGACTGGTTGTACAGGTCGATTTGTGGTGCTGAGGGACAAAAAAACTTTTTTAGACAAGAAAAAAGATTACAAACTGTTACCTAACCCTGGAAAATCGGGTGTAACATCGTTTGACGGCCTCCCTGGCGCAGTGGTGAGCGCTGTGGTCATATAACTGGGAGGTCTCGGGTTCGATTCCCGACAGGGGCAATTCGGAAAGGGTCTAGCTGTTTCCATAGGCAAACTGCCCCCATAGGAACCTATATCGCCACTTATGCCATATTGTAGAGGAGGCTAAAAGTAGTTGAGACAGTAGATATTAGCTCTCTGTCTTTGATAATCGAGGAGATATTAACAAAAAAGTGTCAGGCGTCGACTTTTTTTTCAAATCGCCATAACTAAGTAAATTCTAACGATAAAGAAATAAAACAAAATGGCGATGCATTAGAACACTCTAAAGTTTATTAAACAAATATTTTTGATAGGCCAAGCTTAACTAAAACTATTAAAAGAATGCAAATAAAAAAATTATTTATCGATAATAATTTAGTATGAAATGTATAAGGCTCGATTTTCCATATTACATCACAATTCACATTGTACCTGTATTTTGGTGAATAAATCGATATCTCCTACGTAAATTGTGGTATCCCATAAATTGGCATTTTAGGATTATTGCACTTATCATTTGTTTTTATCTATTTTATGTGTTCGTTTAAAAAAAATTGAAACCAGCATTCTTTAACATACTTTCAACGTATAAAGTTGTATCGTTATTAAAATGACGGCCTAAACCATTGTATTGACCTTCAAAACAATTAACGCGTCACGTAAGCGTTTTGGGGATACAACAACTTACGTAGGAGGTATCGAAATTATCTATCTATCTATCTATAACAATCATGCGTCATGCTCGTGAACGGATGCCACCAACGGGAATGGGTCTGCTTTCTGTCTGCTCGTCTTAACATGCATTGGATTGTATTTATTTGTATTTGTATTGTATTTAGTTGTATTTGTATTGTATTGGACTTAGGAAACTTCATCGTGGAAGCACTGTATACATAGCATAGTTTCATTAACGATTGTAAAAATTTTATTTTTTTGAAAAGAGCAACCGTCGAGTTTCTTGCTGGCTCTTCTCGGCAGGAAGGGCATTCCGAACCAGTGGTAGATTCATTGATTCAAAAGTGCTTGTAAAGGCTTATTTGAATAAAAAATATTTCTATTTCTAAATGACACGCAATTTACTCACGGCAAATACTACGATACATTCTTTACCATAATCATAATTATAATGGATTATCTCAACAAGGCTGTGTTCGAGCGTTCTGAAATGATTATCTCAATCAACTATATCCGGAAGCCGGGGTTGATCTAATGGTGTCTATCAAATGCTCGTTAACGGATCAACTACATATAAAGCCTCAGGGACATACGATCTTTGCCGTCGAGTTTGCATGATGCTTAGGGATTCGAAAAAGGATCGATAATTGATCGATGATGATCGGATTTGACGACCTCCCTGGCGCAGTGGTGAGCGTTTTGGTCTTGTGGTCTTATAATTGGGAGGTCTCTGGTTCGATTCCCGGCGGGGCAATTTGGGAATTTATAATTTCTAAATTGTCTCTGGTCTGGTCTGGTGGGAGGCTTTGGCCGTGGCTAGTTACCACCCTACCGTCGAAGACGTGCCGCCAAGCGATTTAGCGTTCCGGCACGATGGTGTGTAGAAACCGATTAGGGAATTTACACTGCTATACTCCTTCCAAGTTAGCCCGCTACCATCTTAGAGTCCATCGTCACTTACCATCAGGTGAGATCGCAGTCAAGGGCTATCTTGTCATTAAAAAAAAAAGAAACCTGAGTAGTATCCATACGGTTGGTTCAAATTCGATACCTAGGAAAGCTCTCGAAAGTTGTACCACACCATCGAGAGAGATGACGCTATACATCAGAAAGAGGACAGTATAGACTATAGTCTGCTGACTTACGGTAGTTTCCCAACGTTTTCCTCTATTGATGAGATAAGTATCGACGAAACTACCGTAAGTAAGCGGACTACTCCAGTCTATACTGTCCCCTTTCTGATGGGGTTATAGCGTTATTTCTATCGATAGAGTACAGCTTTCTGGAGCTATCCTAGGTATCGAACCAAAAGTGTCGATACTACTCAGGTATCGAAACCGAATTTTCGAATCCTTAAGCATCATGCATCGTATCAGTACGCTAAAGCAGGAGCTCCCAAACTTTTTTTATCACAAGCCTTTACCTTCCAATAGGGAAGCGTGATAAAAGAAACTGGCAGCCCCTGCTCTACAGTGGTGTTGGCAAGGAATGAGAATAAATATGCGTTTGTAATATGGCTAGATGTTCTTGGATATGTATCTATGTCGACGTCGTTACCACTTACCATCGTTAGGTGGATAGAGAACCGCGTGCTCGACCTCCCCATCAATGAATATCCTCAGAACCGTCACCCCATTCTCGATTGGTATCCCGAGGGTAGTTGCTTCGCCGCCGCCGCGCCTCAGGAGGAGAGTCTGTGGACACACTTTTCTACAGACTTTTTTTTTTTGTATGAATAGCGGGCAAACGAACTAGTGGGTCGCCTGATGTAAAGTGATTACCGCCGCCCATGAACACTTGTAGTACCAGAGGCACCACCAATGCGTTCCCGGCATTTCAGGAACTTATTGGTTCGCACCTTGAATAACCCCATATTGAAATTAAGTGTTGTAAGACTGTGCACAATACAAAAAAAAAATTAGATTTCGCCCACGCGATCGTATAATAAAACATGCCCGAAACCTCGTGCGAAACAGATGATAGCGTATTGCGTGGAATAGGAATAGCGCCAAAAACATTATGTTTTTTTAATACATTGTGTTTTATAATAACTCGTAAGATATTCATTAAAAAAAAATGGCTTTCCTAGTAATATGTACACGAATTGGCTTTGTAGTATGCACCATTACACGCAATTACAAAATATCAAGTTAACTTTTACAAAATACTTTTTCCAACTCCAAGCAAAGTTGCGGGCAAAATCTAGTATTATCGTCATCGCGAACAAAAAGTTTTTTCATTTCACGAGGGCTCGTGGTTTATGGTTGTGTGTGTGTCATATCTATATAAGTGTGAGCGAGAGTTTGCTCGCGCCTGCCCGCTCCCACCTAGGCTCCTGAAAGGCACGCATACTTACGCAATGTGCATGTACGCGACAGTACAAGTAAAGCGCCCGTAACTTTGTGAGATAAACGTAGTATATTTCTACTATATAAAAATAAGTCGGGGTTTCCTTCCTGACGCTATAACTCCAGAACGCACGAACCGATTTCCACGGTTTTGCATTCGTTGGAAAGGTCTCGGGCTCCGTGAGGTTTATAGCAAAGAAAATTCAGGAAAAATTCCACGCGGACGAAGTCGCGGGGGCAAAAGCTAGTCTATTCAAAATACACTTCAAACATATTTATAAACCTTTTCTTGGGAACGCCTGTCATGGGTTCCACTTCACTTAAAGGGGGTTTTTGTTACTTCAAGTGTGTACGTCGATAAAGTATGACTAGTGACGCTAAATAGGGAAAAAATTGAAGTTATTGAATTGACTTTTTTATTGATATCTCAACTCAATAATGGCACTCGAGTTTTTTTGTCTCTAATGAGTTATGACGCTCTGGTGTTACTATACGAAAATACTTTCTTAGTAAATGGCCAATCGCGTATCAAACTACACGCAGTGGGTTCTGTAGTTACATTTCACAGTACAATGCGTACTTAGAAGGGTGTGTATATCGATACCTCCTACGTAATTTGTTGTATCCCCCAAACGCTTATGTGACGTGTTAATTGTTGTGAAGGTCAATACAATGGTTTACTTTACGCCGTCGTTTTAATAAAGATACAACGTTATACGTCTTGAAAGTATGTTAAAGAATGCTGTTTTTATTTTTTTTTAAACGAACACATAAAATAGATAAAAACAAATGATAAGTGCAACAATCCTAAAATGCCAATTTTGTGGGATGCAACAACTTACGTTGGAGGTCTATGTAATTTTTCGTCATTAAATGTTTTTTACCACCCGTTGCACTATTGTCGTATCTACTCCAAACGTCCAAAGTCCTAGTCAACTTGAGAATTTTTTTTTTTTTTGTAAACTTCTTCGACCATTTAGCCAGGACTTGGCAAGC
The DNA here is from genome assembly GCA_933228805.2 of Hipparchia semele. Lineage (NCBI taxonomy): Eukaryota > Metazoa > Arthropoda > Insecta > Lepidoptera > Nymphalidae > Hipparchia > Hipparchia semele. Next base: position 2,696,275 of record OW121735.1, on the reverse strand, counting down.
GCACGCATTCCCCTCTGCCGAAGGACATGTACAAACGTACGTGTCAGCTTGTAAGTGTGACAGCTTTTGAGTTAGTGTGCCTTCATAGACACATTAAATTTGTTACAAGAGTGTGCGGAAGTGAGTAAATGTGTGCTGTACGTGATTACCTCACCTCCCGCAGAAAGTGGCAGAATATATTCAGTACTAAATCTGCGTGAAGGCTCGTCCCGGCTAAATGGTCGAATGTAAACTTACATCAAAAAAGTCGACGTTCGGGTGATGGGTTACCCTGGCCCGCCGGGGTTCAGGGACAACCATGGGCTCCCATTCCTGCAGCTCGGATTCAGATGCCAGGTTGCTGGAACCGTCTGTGTCCTGAAAGACAAAGTGGTTTTTAACCGACTTCCAAAAAGGAGATTCTCAATTAGTAAGAATCTTTTTTTGTATGTTCCTCGATTACTCGAAGACGCCTGGACCGATTTGGAAAATTCTTTTTTGTTTCAAAGGGTATACTTTCCAGGTGGTCCCAGAATAAGAGGTCACTATCTGATGATGGGATCCTGCACTGGTAGCATGAGCAGTGTTTTCATTGATATAAGTTTTATCCCCCGATTTTATCCACTCACAGGGGATAAAATTATCTTTTCCCTATGCTAAAGCATGGCGACAGAGGAGAAGGCGATGCGTATTTCTATAAGTATATCCACTGAGTGTTATTTCCACCGCTGTGCCCATGCTCGACGGGTGGATAAAGCTAAGCGAGGGGATAAACATTTTATCCTTTTCCCGGGGATAAAATTTCTCCCGCCCATGCTACCAGGGCTGGAGAAATTGAGGGAACTCTTTTATAGGCACAATTAAACTTTTCTTTTAAAACTTTTACTATCAACTTGTAACGTCATTACACAATTTATACGATATTTAAGCTTGTCGCGAGATTTAAGTTGGTACTTTTACGTAGCTTAAAAATCAAAAATTAAAATCAATTAAAGTATTGGTAAAGGGCAACTTACAGTGATCTGCAGAGAGTAAGGCAGCACCTCTCCCTCAGTGTGCGAGGACACGTTCCTCAGGTCTTGAAGCGCTAGCTCCGACTCTATGGAAGGGTGGTTCGGGTCCGTCCATATTGTGTATACCTTTGACAAAAAATTAGTAGTAATTAGATTAATAGCTTTTTCACCAAACTTCCAAAAAAGGAGGAGTTCCTTAATTCTTGTCTAGGTATGTTCCCCGATTACTTGACGCCTGGACCGATTTGGAAAACTCTGTTTTTGTTTGAAAGCGTATACTTCCCAGGTGGTCCCATTGTCATCAGGTCAGGGTCTGATGATAGGATCTCGTCTATAAGAACAATTGATATCGGTTAAATATTTTTTTATTAAAGAATATTAGGCAACCTGAAGTTGACTAATATCCTCCTATCCCCTCCAAATAAGCGGAAAGCTTGTGTTAGGAGTGAGTACGACAATAGTGCAACGGGTGGAATTCGAACCTGCGACCATTCAGTTTTCGGTCCGCACCTTTAACCGTTGGGCTATTGAGGTTTCATTGAGGTTTGATTTGGAAAATTCTTTTTTTGTTGTAAGGGGTATACTTCCCAGGTGGTCCCACTGTCATCAGGTCAGGATCTGACGATGGAATCCTGGAGAAATCGAGGGAACTCTTCAAATTTTAGAGGCATAATTGATGTTACTGGTTAATTAAGTATATTGAACCCTTACCTTCAGCCTCTTCTCCACCAAAGCCCTCAAAGCCAGCGGCAGCCTCTGCGGATCACCAGCGCCTTTGTCGGTGACCACGAATAGCGCACTGTCGTAAGGGACCAGTTTCGCTGCTGAAGCCAACGCTCGCATTGTCCCGTCGTTATTGGAGTCTGTGTACACCCCCTGTTAAAAGATAATTAATTAAATAAATAAAAAAAGACGTGTGGCACTCGGGGACTGCCGCGGTAAAGCTACTGCATAGCATTTTTTATCAGCGCCATCTAGCGGTGAGAGGAGTCCCGTGTCAGGTTATTTTCGTTACGGAATTTCTGGATTCGTCTTCTCCCCTCAAGGCCCGCGATAGAAGCTATGCAATAGCTTAATAAATAAACATTTATTCAGCTCACCGAAATCGAATATTTGTTTTTTTATTACGTCCTTTAGTCACCATGATTATCATCTCAACCAATCCAAATAGGTTCGCGCCTAGACTACGCCTCAAGAAAGTCCGAAAGTCTTTTATGAGAATGGGCGTGAGCGTGACGTTCTATAGTAAAATTCCCACAGTCAATTATTTTAGACTTGCCTTCGTACAAGTTTAAGAAGAGATGCTTTTTTCTACCTTTGATAGACATCAAAGGTAGAAAAAAGCATATTACAGCGTGGCTAATTTCTGTTCTCTTAAAATATCTTGCACATGTTTTTGACCTATTGTTCAGTTATGTTGGTGTTCACGGTTCGATTCGCCTTTTATTGGAATAACTGCTTACGGTACCTGTTTATTATTAATAATAATATAACGTAAACGTACGTGTGTTATTACCGAAATGTATTTAATTCATGCACCGCATATAGATTCATTTATTGATTATATCTGAAGAAGATTTATTTACATATATGTTTATATGACATCATAAAATCATGTAAAAATAACGCCCGCTGGGAATCAAACCCGAAACCTCCCAGTTATAAGACCACAGCGCTCACCACTGCGCCAGGAAGGTCGTCAAAAGTCTAAAATGGCGGGAAGATTAAAATTTAATGAGCGCAGCGAGCGCAAGATTTGCAATGACAAACTGTCAAAATGAAATAACATAGAAGGTACGTCGTGTCCTGATTTGTGAGTTTGCTTAAAAATTATTAAAAAATGTGTAAGCTCATTTCTTAATACTTTTTTTTTAATTTTAAGTTGGTTTACTTACTTGATACTTGAGCAGCAATCTCGCCAACGCGTCGGCCACGGCGCGGTCGCTGTTGCCGCCCGCTGCCGGCTGCAGGTTGTGGCGTGACCGCCAGTTGACACCTGTCAAAATAAACCTTGGTTCAAAAAAAATAAAATTCGTGAAACGTCTTTAAAATCACACCAAAATAAATTAAAAGTAAACAAACTTTTTTAAAAGCTTTTATATCATGTAACTAGTCCGCCATCTTGGGTGTTCCGTCATATTGGATTTAGAGTGACGTCACTTTATTTTTCGAGTTTTTCTCAGCAAGACGTTTCATTTGATACCCATTTCAGTTCGAACCAGTAGTTCCTGAGATAAGCGCGTTCAAACAAACAAACTCTTCAGCTTTATAATATTAGTATAGATTTTATACAATTGGGCCTAGGATATTTATTTGGACAGCCCTAGCACAGGCTACGGTCTAATTGGGCTGCCAATTGCAATCACCAGCCCCAAGTTTTAGTCTAACGCTTTGGTCTATAATTAATTATGGTGTAAATTGTGTTCACTTTTTTTATGACTTTAAATAAATAAATAAATAAAGTGTTATGTTACCTAATAGATTTATAAATACATATCAAAAATTCCGAGGTCGGCGGGATTCGAACCCACATCTCTCTGGGAATCGCGCCCGAGTGTGTTATCCGTTACACCACGGCGAACCACACGTCAGCCACGAAATTAGTGATATGTATCTACTTTTTCAATCAGTTTTATAGGAACTGTTAGCGACATCTAGTAGCGACACATTACAGTTGTCGATCTACTTTTTTCCCAAGACACCATATTACAATGGAGCTCTTAAGAAATTATAGATGCCACATTGCTTGTTACAATTTTTAATTTTTTATTGAAGTGTTAACCTACACTTAAAGGAAATAACCTAATAGATTTATAAATACATATCAAAAATAGATTTATTTATAAATCTATTAGGTTATTTCCTTTAAGTGTAGGTTAACACTTCAATAAAAAATTAAAAAGTGTTATGTTAGGCGTACATAACACTAATTTCCCAAACCATTCTCGATTGGACATTTCGCTAGCCAATTATAGTAAAACTTTTTGCTTCATTGCGAACTAAACAAGTGGAGCAAAACCTTACATAACTAAACGTTCTCTAGCCAAGGTTAAGTTATTAAGTTATACGGCTCTCGATCTGAACGCGCTATCTCAGCTGGGTGATAGATAGGTACCAACGATATTTGTTTACTTAAAGAAATAGAAATATTTTTTATTGAAATAAACTTTTACAAGTGCTTTTGAATCGTCGATGAATCTACCACTAGTTCGGAATACCCTTCCTGCCGAGAAGAGCCAGCAATAAACTTGGCGGTTGCTCTTTAAAAAAAAAAAAATTTACTATAGGTAACAAAACTATGCTATGTGTACATTGTTTCCACAATGAAGTTTCAAAAATGCAAAACAATCCAATACATGTTAAGATAGGCAGACAAAAGCAGACCCATTCCCGTTGGCGGCACCCGTTCACGAGCATGACGCATGAACCAGCCGTTGCTTCGCTCAACCATATTTGAGGGAACGTAACAACCCGCACCACACGACACCACCACAGAAATGTTTAAAGAGAGCATGACGTACTTAAAGTTTTGTAGTTTCGACTTGGTATAAATATGGTTGAGCGAAGCAACGGCTGGATCATGCGTCATGCTCGTGAACGGGTGCCACCAACGGGAATGGGTCTACTTTCTGTCTGCCCGCCTTAACATGTATTGGATTGTATGTAGGTACGCACGCATTTTTGAAACTTCATTGTGGAAACACTGTATGATAGCATAGTTTTGTTACCTATTGTAATTTTTTTTTTAAAAGAGCAACCGCCGAGTTTATTGCTGGCTCTTCTCAGCGGAATCTGCATTCCGAACCGGTGGTAGATTTATGACGTGTCATAAGAGCCACAAGTTGGCCTACATGAAATAAATAATTTGGAATTCCTCTGTGTTGTACCAATAGAAGTACGTATCTAATTATATTTTTTATTGAATTGTTACAGGTAAATAATTTAACAATTCCAATTGGAGTTTTCGATGTCGGTTGCGTTAACACTATTACGGTAAGTTAATTACATTATTTCTTGTTGGCTACCTCGATAGTCCAGTGGTTAGCAAGTTCGACCGCGGATGACGAGGTCCCGAGTTCGATTCCCGGGTCGAGTCAAAAATGTATAGGGTTTTTCTGTTAAGAAATTCTGAGCACTGCCACAGAATACCTCATAGTATCTTTTTTTTTTTTATTGTATTCTATGACAAGATAGCCCTTGACTGCGATCTCACCTGATGATAAGTGACGATGTCTAAGATGGTAGTGGGCTAACTTGGAAGGGGTATAGCAGTGTAAATTATACCCATACCCCTAATCGGTTTCTACACGCCATCGTGCCGGAACGCTAAATCGCTTGGCGGCACGTTTTTGACGGTAGGGTGGTAACTAGCCACGGCCAAAGCCTCCCACCAGACCAAAGCAGAGACAATTTAGAAATAATAAATTACTAAATTGCCCCCGCCGGGAATCGAACCCGAGACCTCCCAGTTATAAGACCACAGCGCTCACCACTGCGCCAGGTAGGTCGTCAAACCTAAATCTAAAGGTACAGAAGATTCACTCCGCAAAATGATTTACATAAATAGCGACTCTTGTTACGATACAATAAAGTGCAATTCAGGTTGACACAGCGCTAGTCACCTACCGGCTTATTCACCTAGACTTTTCTCTCTTTCTATCACGTAACTCGTATCTCTTCGGATAAATAGCTCAGTCGCAAGAATTTTCAAGTTTAGTTCCACGACTCACCATTGGAATCATACGATTCCAATAATGACGACATTTGACGTCTGTTGCATAGACTTCCACAAGCCTCATGACTCATGAGGGTACTGTGTTTGTCTAAAATATGAGGGTAGTCGCAAAAATTTTCAACTTTTACATACTATAGTTCCGTGACTCACCATTGGAATCGTACCCAACAATGACGGCATCTGTCATCATAGATCTCTTGAATAGACTTCCACAGGCCTCATGAGGGTACTGTGTTTGTCACTTTTGACAACGAAATACTTTATGAGGGTAGTCGTTAGTCAACTTTGATGATCTGTAGTTCCAGTACTCACCGTCACCATTGGAATCGTATCCATACTGACGATTTCTGTCGTCTGTTGCATCTTCCACAGTCCTCATGAGGGTACTGTGTTTATTAAAAATGAGGGTAGTCGCAAAAATTTTCAACTTTGACGATCTGCAGTTCCGTGACTCACCATTGGAATCGTACCCAACGATAACGACGTCGGTCACGTTGACCCCCTCCCCCGCGAGCTCATTCCACACCCCCAGGGCCCTGTTCAGCGCGAGGGGTCTGAGTGGCACCAGGATGCCCGCGGGGGGTCGCAGCCAGCTGTCCTCCAGCCACGACTTGAGGGTCGAGGTTTTGCTCAGCGCCGGCAAGGGGCGGGGCTTGTCGATCTTCCGCTTTTCCATTGGTTGTTTGTCGGCTGGAAAGAGAAAGCAATATTTACATGAGAAAGAAAGAAAGATAATATGAGTGATGATAACCGATAAGGGTGTTCTCTAGTGTTGATGGCATCAGCGCAACGATCCCAATGACTTCTGATTGGCTGGTACCCTCCCGCTATTAGTTAAAATGCACTGACGCAGCAAGAACGTCATAAATGTGGGCGTCTTTGAATCAAGAGTGAATAGGCATCTTCTAGGCAAACGCGCACCATCTTAGGCTGCATCTTCACTTACCATCAGGGGAGATCGCAGTCCAGCGCTAGGCTATGTATTTGAAAAAAAAAAATCAGCCTATCAAAAGTCATTTCTATCGATGCAAACAATTTCAGAGAATACCACAGACCACGACACGGCTTAACGTGCTCTCCGAGGCACGGATGGTGCGATTCGGAATGCTGATTCTGCTGAGAAGAGCTGGCCAGAAACTCGGCATAGACTGCTAAAATAATAACCCTTTCTTTTGGCGTAGTCAGGTCGAAGCCTCAATAGCGCAACGATTAAAGGCGGACTCAAAACTGAAAGGTCGCAGGTTCGAATCCGACCCGTTGCACTATTGTCGTACCCACTCCTAGCACAAGCTTTCCGCTTATTTGGAAGGGATAGGAGGATATCAGTCAACTTCAGCTTGGCTAATATTCTTTTTTATACAGCACACAGTGCACTAGTGTGTGCGTAAACAAAAGTCACTCTCTATTCCCTAACCCTCAAAAAAGGTAAAAAGACTTACTTTCTGTCTTCGGATTCCGCTGTCCCATGCTCTGGTCATTGGGGACTGCTTGAGCTGATGTCTCCTCCAAGCTGTCTATTGACCTGGTGGTGGCCATCTGCGAAGGTTGCTCTGACTGGAAAAATAAACAGTACATCATCATCACCAGAAACTAAGTATGTCAGGCTCTCTTTAAACATTTTCGTGGTGGTGTCGTTACGTTCCCTCAAATATGGTTGAGCGATGCAACGGCTGGATCATGCGTCATGCTCGTGAACGGGTGCCGCCAACGGGAATGGGTCTGCTTTCTGTCTGCCCGTCTAAACATGCATTGGATTGACAGTAGGGTGGTGAATAGCCACGGCCAAAGCCTCCCACCAGAACAGACCAGTGACAATTCAGAAATTATAAATTCCCAAATTGACCCCGCCGGGAATCGAACCCAAGACCTCCGAGTTATAAGACCACAGTGCTCACCACTGTGCCAGGGAGTTCGTCAACTGTTTATATAATAATATAGACATAGTGTAGTATAAGAGGATGTGTGGACGTAAACTCAACGATCAAATATGTGATTTGTTATTGCTGCTAAGACAGCATGTTTATTTGTTTGTTTATGTTGACAGCAATAACTGCTAATAGGTACATTACACACATTGATCTCTCTACGATCCTACCGGATTTCCGCCTCGTCTGGCTATGAGAATGAGGGAATAGAGAGTGCACCATGCACCTGCACTATAGTATCTCCCGCGCAGACGGCTATTCTCTGTGGAGATTTGCCACCGTAGCCGGAATCGGTCGGGAGGACATTATTATTAGTACTAGCTTATGCTCGCGACTTCGATCACGTTAAATTAGATTTATAAAATCCCTATCTTATCCCCTTTGGGGTTGAATTATCAAAAATCCTTTCTTACCGGATGCCTACGTCATAATAGCTATCTGTATGCCCAGCCCGATCCGTCCAGTGGTTTGAGCTGTGCGTTGATAGATCAGTTAGTCAGTCAGTCATTCCTTTTATATATTTAGATAAGCATTGCCCGCGGCTTCGCTCATGCTAAATTCGATTTTGAAATCCCTACTTTATCCCCCTCTTAGTGGTTGAATTTTCAAAAATCCTAAAATGATAGACCAGTCAGTCAAACACATTTTTCTTTCTTATATTTGGATTAAAATGAAATTTAAAAAAACATACCTGCCCGTTGACTCTGCTCTCATTTTGCACGTCGTCTACACTGTCTCTCATATAGAAACTACTGTCCATCATTGATACAGTGTAACCTGTAGCAGTCTCTGTAACCTCTTGCACTGTAGTTCTAACTGTATCATCATTTTCATCAGAACTCTCTCTGTTATTTTCGTACTCTGTATCTGGTTTTCCTACTATATTCCTATCTTCTTGTATCTCGTCATAGACACCCGTTGTTAGAATGTTTTCTGCTGGTATTGTTGTTTTATCTATGTCTTTCGATTTCTTGTCTATGGATTCATCTGGGACTCTTTCTCTTGCAAGCGTCCTGTCTGGTTCGATCATTTTCGGTTCAGCATTTAGCGAATACTCATCGTAGTCTACTCTAACACCGTCACGTAGTAAAACGCCGTTTGGTTTTTGATTGTCATCGAAGTTTTGGTTTAAATCACTTTGGCAATTGTTTTTTATAATAAAGTTCACCAAAACGATTATAGTTAGTTTTTTATTGTCACTGATTACCGCCATGTTTGTTTATTTGAATCCTTTAACTGTTAACACATTGTCTTTATGTATGTCGGTTTCTATTAGATGAAAATTAATGATTTATCGATCGAGCTGTTTGACATTCAGACAGTTTTTATATTGAAAATCTGTAAAAATGTCAAATTTTTGCGTCGTCTATCTGTAATTTCATAATATCAGTCAGTCATGATCATGTGAACACAACAATAATAAAATTATTATTATTGATACTTAATATTAATTGGACTAATCGATTTCAAATCGACTTAATAGACTTTTTTAGATTTTTTATTAAATTCATTATTCATTTAAACTTATGTGTGTGTATGTCTGTCTGTGGCATCATAGCAGCCGAGTGGATGAACCGATTTTGATTTTGGTTTTTTGTTTGAAAGGTGAATTAGTCGGGAGTGTTCTTAGCTATGTTTGATGAAAATCAGTCCAAGATGGCTGCCACAAAATGGCGGGTTACATATTTTTATTTTAACGATTACTGACTAGCAATTACGATGTTGTGAAATGTCGGGGGTGTTTTAAATTTTAATTTACACTTGTCGAAACATTTCTTCAGTGGAAACGGGGTCTTATGGACCTTGTATTTCAATGTATAATTAAATCGTTTACTTTTATGTCGTATTTAATGTAGTATATGTTAGGTATGTTAAAGGAATAGTAGTTATGTACCACACCAGAGATTAGTTAAAGAACAAATAGATTGCTAAGATCATAGAACAAAGCTCGCGTAAATCTAAATATATAAAGCCTCAATAGCTCAACGGTTAAAGGAGCGGACTGAAAACTGTCAAGGTCGCAGGTTCGATCCCCGCCCGTTGCACTATTGTCGTACCCACTACTAAGACAAGCTTTCCGCTTACTTGGAGGGGACTACAAGTAGAATGTTAACCAAGTTCATCTAATGGCTGATATTCTTTGAAAAAAAAAAAATTAATTAGTTAGGTTAGGTTAGTTAGTTAGAATATAATTATTGTCTTTTTGATATTACGCCATCTACCAGAGTTCTATACAACTACGCGAAGACTTAAAAAGCACGCTAAAAATTTTCTAGTTTTGTATGATTTTAGGAAAATTTTATATTGATCCTAAAAATATACAACGTGTATTGAAACTCCGAAATAATACCGAAGGAGGTGAATGTGCTCATAAAACTGAACAACTTTCCCCGAGGAAACTTGGTCGAAATATGAAAAAAAAAAAAAATTTTTAACTTCCATAGTAAATCAATCAGCTGATCGTCAATTTTGTACGGGAGGTCCAAATTTTTTTTTTTCATATTTCGACCTATGTTCCTTGTGTAGAAACAGATAAGTGGTTTGGGTATACCTCGCCAAACCTTTTCCGAGTTAGCCCGTTATAACCTTAGACTGCATTGGCACTTACCATCAGGTGAGATCGCAGAAAAAGTAACTCTTTGTGCATTCTATTTTTTCTTACTAATCTCTGACAATACGTAGTACCTACCTACAAAGCTAGTTGTCAAACTGGTTAACGTGTCGCATTCGCGAGTACATAATATTATCATTTGACCTTCCTGGCGCAGTGGTGTGCGCTGTGGTCTTATAACTGGGAGTTCTCGGGTTCGATTCCCGGCGGGGGCAGTTCAGGAATTTATAATTTTTAAATTGTACTGGTCTGGTCTGGTGGGAGGCTTTGGCCTTGGCTAGTTACCACCCTACCGTCAAAGACGTGCCGCCAAGCGATTTAGCGTTCCGGCACGATGGCGTGTAGAAACCGATAAGGGGTATGGGTTGAATTTACACTGCTATACCCCTTCCGAGTTAGCCCGCTACCATCTTAGACTGCATCGTCACTTACCATCAGGTGAGATCGCAGTCAAGGGCTATAGTCCGGAAGCTGTGATTGTCGTATTAAAATCGCAATTGTCGTGATTGGCTGATCTCATAGTACTTATTCTTGCTGCATAGTAATCATCATCATTTACAGAACTGCCTCGTTGTTTTTTTTTTTTTTTATTCGATGACAAGATAGCCCTTGACCGCGGTCTCACCTGATGGTAAGTGACGATGCAGTCTAAGAGGGTAGCGGGCTAACTTGCAAGGGGTATAGCAGTGAAAATTCAACCCATACCCCCAATCGGTTTCTACACGCCATCGTGCCGGAACGCTAAATCGCTTGGCGGCACGTTTTTGACGGTAGGGTGTTCTAGTGGTTAGCAAGTTCGACTGCAGGTGACAAGGTACCGGGTTCGGTTCCCGTGTCGGACGAAAAACTGGTTTTTCCGTCAAGAAATTCTCAGTACTAGCTCGGAGTTAGGAAGTTAGCGGTGTGTCAACCCCATGTCAAAACAATTTTTTTAAGCTATTGCATAGCTTCTATCGCGGGCCTTGAGCGTGGAGACCGAATCCAGAAATTCCGTAACGAAAATAACCTGACACGGGACTCCTCTCACCGCTAGATGGCGTTGATAAAAAATGCTATGCAATAGCTTTACCGCGGCAGTCCCCGAGTGCCACACGTCTTTTTTTTTTTTAATTTTTTGTCGCTGAACGGATTTGAATGAAATTTGGTATAGTGGTAACTGATACTCCCGGTCAATGTATAGGATACTTTTTATCCTGATAAACAATAAGGTTTATCCGGGACAGGGGATGAAAGTTTTTGTTCATTTTGCTCCATAACTTCGTCAAATCTAAACCGAATTTGATAATTTTTACTTTATTATAAATTGTGAACTATTAGAAATATTTTGTTCAGTTTTGGTGAAGATCTACTAAATATTATCGGAGATGGAGGACATAACTTCTCGCGGATAGTAGCAAGTCACTCTAAACTTTTTCCACGCGGACGAAGTCGCGGGAATCAGCTTGTGTTATTATAAAATTGGGATTTATGATTTTAATACCGAATATTCTAGGACGAAAACACTGGCTGCCAAACTTCCTTTCGATCAAGGTTCAATTTGAAGGCTATGTTTACAAGCGATGAGAGGAAACGAAAAAAAAAGAAATTCTCAAAAAAACAAAAAAAAAAGACAGCGAAGGAATTCGACTCGATCGAAACAGGCGCACGTGCCCAATTAGAGATAGGAGTGATCTTAAATTATAGGAAATAGGTTCCGTATGTTTATATAGCTATCGCTTAATACGACTATACTAACTGTGGGTCTTATAAGGCTCAGGGTCACTCTGCGGTTGATAGATTTTTTTTATCCAATGATAAGTTAATCCTTGACTGTGATCTCACTTGATGGTAAGTGACGATGCAGTCTAAGATGATAGCGGACTAACTAGCGGAAAGCTTGTGCTAGGAGTGGGCACGACAATAGTGCAACGGGTGGGGTTCGAACCTGCGACTGGAGTTTTCAGTCCATATACCTTTAACCGTTGGGCTATTGAATAGAATAGAAATATTTTTTATTAAATAAACTTTTACAAGTGCTTTTGAATCGTCGATAAATCTACCACGGGTTCGGAATGCCCTTCCTGCCGAGAAGAGCCAGCAATAAACTCGGTTGCTCTTTTAAAAAATTTTTTTTTACAATAGGTAGGTAATGAAACTATGCTATGTATACAACATGCATGCATGCAACATGCATTGAAACTTAAAGTCGCCGTGACCGACCTCCTCAATCGTTGTTGTGTTGGTCGTATCAAAAGGGTTTTCGTTCGTGTGTGACGGATCCCCAATCGTGGTGGAATACCAAAAAACCGGAGCCACATTCTGACATAATGGGCCGTGAGTCACCGGCCGCTCCGTACGCGGTGACAGCGTACCGACAGCAGCGAAATTACACAAGTACAGTTCGCAGCAAACATTGACAGCTTTTTATTATTGGACTAGCTTTTGCCCCCGCGACTTCGTCCGCGTGGAATTAGGTTTCGGGGTGGAATTTTCAAAAACTGTGACACACGTACTTACTTCTTTATTTTTAACTGAAAGCTCAAATACCAACTTTGATGGAAACAGCTTGAAAAATGGCGGAGTTTCATATAAACTTACATCCCCTATTTAAACCCCTTAGGGGTGGAGTTTCCAATAATCCTTTCTTAGTGTGCGTTATAAAAAAACCCAACTATAAAAATTTCAAGTTCCTAACTTTATTATTTTAGGCTGTGCGTTGATATCTCAGTCAGTCAGTCAGGACTTTGAATTTTATATATATAGATAGAACTGACGACCCTGCCTGGCGCAGTGGTGAGCGCTGTGGTCTTACTGGAGGGTATCGGGTTCGATTCCCGGCGGGGGCAATTTGGGAATTTACAATTTGTCAATTGTCTCTGGTCTGGTCTGGTGGGTGGCTTTGGCCGTGGCTAGTTACCACCCTACCGTCAAAAGACGTGCCGCCATAGCGTTCCGGTACGATGGCGTGTAGAAACCGATTAGGGGTATGGGTTGAATTTACACTGCTATACCCCTTCCAAGTTAGCCCGCTACCATCCTAGACGATTTAAGATTGACTCATTATAACCTTTTTTATGGAAATCTTTGGTCGAAATAAATGCATTATTGCATCGATTTTCATCAATTATTAATCGCGATCATAATAACAGAAATTGACGCGGACGAAGTCGCGGGCAACAGCTAGTTACTTATATGTACATAAAAAATAAAAATAAAATCTATAAATAAGAAACTTGTTTTGGAAATTCTCGAATAAGGTCTGTCCAAAAGTTTGTTTTGATGCAATAAGAATTGGCAAATGCAACGCCCGCGGCGCTCGATCCGCGTTTAATTTGGGTGGAATCGCATAAAAAAACTAGTTTCGAATGACCTAAATGCGTTACGACACCCGACGACACAAAAAGGTTTAGTTTACAGAGTATGAATAAAAACAAAAAAAACACGTAGGCCAACTTTTAAATCGTAATAATATAAAGATACTTTTTAAAAAATCGACTTCAAACTACAAAGTATATCAATTGTGCCTATAAAATTTGAAGTTCCCTCCATTTCTCCAGGATCCCATCATCAGATCCTGACCTGATGACAATGGGACCACCTGGGAAGTATACCCTTTCAAACAAAAAAAGAACTTTCCAAGTCGGTCCAGGCGTCTTCGAGTAATCGGGGAACATACATAAAAGAAGATTTCGATGAATTGAGAACCTTTTGTAAATTGGTTAAAAATATTAAAAGTACTTTTAAAAAAATCGACTTCAAACGCCACTGCAAAGCATAAAATAAATTGTAATTTGTACACGCATGTTGAAGTCGGGCGGGTCTGAATAGAAACGATGAAACCGATGGTATACGGTGGCCTGACTCACTTTTATTTGCTGAGTAACTACAGTTATTTGTGATATGGGGCCAAAGAAAATTTTTGTTCCCCGAGGGCGCTATTTTGAATTCAGAGCGAAGTGAAGGATTCTAAAGTAGAATCCTGAACGTAGCGAGGAATTCAATATACGCCGCCCGAGAACAAAAAATTTGACCCCGAGTGACACACTATTTTTCATCATTACCTATGAGAAAAAGCTAGGAGTATCAACCTTCTATGATCACGTGACTTATCGAAGACAACACCTGCTCAAACATTTTTGAATTTCGAGTTTTTTGAATTTCTGCAACATGCAGTAGTAATAAACACACACTAAGCGCGAACGCGGACCAATCAAAAGAGAGAAATGAAAACTCCCATGGGACTAAAAATTAAATTTTGCTCCCGCTATCCTCTGAAGCCAATATTCGTTTTTCGAATAGGTATGATGAAAACTATATTTCCCGCAGAGAACATTCGTTTAATCGTTTAAATGATACCAAATAAAAAGTAAAACTAGTTTAAAATGACCTAAATGCTTTGCAAGTTGCAAGTTACAACACTGAACAAAAAATGTACCTTCCGCGCGCTCGGTTAAGTTTTCGTCTTATGTAAGGTGTTATGGCGATATCTACCACAGTTCCATAGTGATTTTTGACCAAAAAAAAAAAAAAAGAGAAGGCTTTGACGACCTCTGGCGCAGTGGTGAGCGCTGTGGTCTTATAACTGAGAGGTCTCGGGTTCGATTCCCGGCGGGGGCGATTTGGGAATTTATAATTTCTGAATTGTCTCTGGTCTGGTCTGGTGGGAGGCTTCGGCCGTGACTAGTTACCACCCTGCCGTCAAAGACGTGCCGCCAAGCGATTTAGCGTTCCAGCACGATGGATGGCGTGTAAAAAGCGATTAGAGGTAGGTGTGGGTTGAAACTACATTGCCATACCCCTCCCAAGTTAACCCGCTATCATCTTAGACAGCATCGTTACTTACCATCAGGGGGCCATCCAAGATGGCCGCCACCACAAAATGGCGAATTACATTTCTTTTTTTTAATTTCATGTCGGGGGTGTTTTAAATTTTCAATTTACACTTATCATACAATTGCTGATATTAACTTCACCTTTACTATTCGAAAGTTAGTAAGTTCGTGCTTAGGCTTACCTTAGTCCTAGAGCATTGGCTTGAGATATGTGCTTGAGTTGTGAAAAAGTAATATATAAATAATCCGCCATTTTGTTCCGGCGGCCATCTTGGACCGATTTTCATCAAACATAGCTAGAACACTCCCGACTAATTCACCTTTCAAACAAAAAAACAAAATCAATATTGGGGAGTTGTGAAAAAATATGTAAGTAATCCGCCATTTTGTGGCGGCGGCCATCTTGGACCGATTTTCATCGAACATAGCAAGAACACTCCCGACTAATTCATCTTTCAAACAAAAAAACAAAATCAATATTGGGGTGTTGTGAAAAAATTTGTAATCCGCCATTTTGTGGCGGCGGCCATCTTGGACCGATTTGCATCAAACATGGCTAAGAACACTCCCGACTAATTCACCTTTCAAACAAAAACAAAATCAAAATCGCTTCATCCGTTAGTAATTAACTTCACCTTTACAATTCGAAAGTTAAAATGTTCGTGTTAGGCTTATTGTACTGTTATGTATTCTGTCCTAGAGCATTGGCTTGAGATGCGTGTTCGTGTGTAACCTTGACTGACAAATCTGTATTCATACATCGACTGTAATCTGTTTTTAAACATCGCCCTATCTCACTATAATAATCTTTATTATAAAGTAACTGACAGACGTGGTCCGAATTTCGATAATGTGTGGAATAAAGAGCATTGGCTTGAGATATGTGCTTGATTTATGAAAAAATAAAATGTAATCCGCCATTTTGTGACGGCGCCCATCTTGGACCGATTTTCATCAAACATAGTTAACAACACTCCCGACTAATTCACCTTTCAAACGAAAAAACAAAATCAATATTGGGGTGTTGTGGAAAAATGTGTAATCCGCCATTTTGTGGCGGCGGCCATCTTGGACCGATTTGCATCAAACATGGCTAAGGACACTCCCGACTAATTCACCTTTCAAACAAAAACGAAACCAAAATCGCTTCATCCGTTAGTAATTACTAATTAACTTCACCTATACTATTCGAAAGTTAAAATGTTCGTGCTTAGGCTTATTATACTGTTATGTATTCTGTCCTAGAGCATTGGCTTGAGATGCGTGCTCGTGTGTAACCTTGACTGACAAATCTGTATTCATACATCGACTGTAATCTGTTTTTAAACATCGCACTATCTCACTATAATAATCTTTATTATAAAGTAACTGACAGACGTGGTCCGAATTTCGATAATGTGTGGAATAAAGAGCATTGGCTTGAGATATGTGCTTGATTTATGAAAAAATAAAATGTAATCCGCCATTTTGTGGCGGCGGCCATCTTGGACCGATTTTTATCAAACATAGCTAAGAACACTCCCGACTAATTCACCTTTGAAACAAAAAAAAATCAAAATCGGTTCATCCGTTAGTAAAATTAACTTCACCTTTACTATTCGAAAGTTTAAATGTTGGTGTTTAGGCTTATTATACTGTTATGTATTCTGTCCTAGAGCATTGGCTTGAGATGCGTGTTCGTGTGTAACCTTGACTGACAAATCTGTATTCATACATCGACTGTAATCTGTTTTTAAACATCGCGCTATTGTACTATAATAATCTCTATTATAAACTAACTGACACACGTGGTCCGAATTTCGATAAAGTGTGGAATAAAGAGCATTAGCTTGAGATATGTGCTTGATTTATGAAAAAATAAAATGTAATCCGCCATTTTGTGACGGCGGCCATCTTGGACCGATTTTCATCAAACATAGTTAACAACACTCCCGACTAATTCATCTTTCAAACAAAAAAACAAAATCAATATTGGGGTGTTGTGAAAAAATGTGTAATCCGCCATTTTGTGGCGGCGGCCATCTTGGACCGATTTTCATCAAATAGCTAAGAACAAATTTACCTTTCAAACAAAAAACAAATCAAAATCGCTTCATCCGTTAGTAATTAACTGCACCTTTACTATTCGAAAGTTAAAATGTTCGTGTTTGGGCTTATTGTACTGTTATGTATTCTGTCTTAGAGCATTGGCTTGAGATGCGTGTTCGTGTGTAACCTTGACTGACAAATCTGTATTCACACATCGACTGTAATCTGTTTTTAAACATCGCACTATCTCACTATAATAATCTCTATTATAAACTAACTGACACACGTGGTCCGAATTTCGATACAGTGTGTGATCGTTGTTACTTTTTTTTAAATTGAATGATGCATTTATGAAAGACTAGATGATGCGCGACTTCGTCCGTGCGGATTAAAGGTTTTTGATCCCGCGGGAACTCTTTAACGTGTTATTCCAGATTATAATCTATCTCTATCTAGCGAACAAACGAGCAAGCGGGTCACCTGATGTTAAGTGATTGCCGCCGCCCATGAATATTTGTAGCACCTGAGGCGCCACCAATGCGTTGCCGGCTTTTTAGGAATTTGTTGGTCCGCCCCTTGAATAACCCCATGTTGTAATTTATATTTGGGAACACCGTCGCAGGAAGTTGGTTCCACAGTTTCAAAGTACGTGGAAAAAAAGATCTGGCACAACGGATGGTCGAAGTGCTCCAGGCACCCAGGTGGTGAGGGTTATCCTATTGCCTATTATTTATTCAATACTAGTTGATTTCCGCGACTTCGTACACGTGGATTACGGTTTTTCCTTCGGGGACTCTCTTATTTTCCGGGTTAAAAAGTAGTCTACGTGCTATACCACTCTATAATCTATCTCTGTGCCAAAATTTCAGCCAAATCGGTTCAGTCGTTGCGGCGTGATTGAGTAACAAACATCCAAACTTTCGCATTTATCCGTCCGCGTAGGCATAGCTTTTCAAATACCGCGGGAACTATTTGGTTTTCACAAACTCGCAGTAAGTTCTCTTGTGGAGTTACCCGCTACGTGTATCGAATACACATGTGTCATTCAAGGCTATATGTTGCAGTTCACTTTCCGGGATCGTTACACTTCGTATACAGATCGTGAAAGATCTTTAACATATTCTATTTTCTATCCTTATCTCTAAATATATAAAAGGCAAAGGTGACTGACTGACTGACTGACTGACTGACTGATCTATCAACGCACAGCTCTAACCACTGGACCGATCGAGCTGAAATTTGGTATACAGGTAGCTGTTAGGACGTAGACATCCGCTAAGAAAGGATTTTGGAAAATTTCAACCCCAAGAGGGTTAAATAGGGGGTTAAAAAATCGAACCTAACGTGAGCGAAGCCGCGGGTTAAAGCTAGTCCTTAATAATATAAACTAGCTGTTGCCCGCGACTTCGTTTGCGTGGATTTTCCCGCGGGAGCACTTTAGTTTTCCGGGATAAAAAGACGTGTGGCACTCAGGGACTGCCGCGGTAAAGCTATTGCATAGCATTTTGTATCAACGCCATCTAGCGACTCACCGCTAGATGGCGTTGATAAAAAATGCGCCATCTAGCGGCTCACCGTAGAGGAGTCCCGCGTCAGGTTATTTTCGTTACGGAATTTCTGAATTCGGTCTCCACGCTGGCCCGCGATAGAAGCTATGCAATAGCTTAAAAAACCGCATCGAATTTAGAACATTCTCGCTCTCTTAAAATCGGTCAAAAAATCAATTCGGCAATCTTTTAAAATCAATAGACAGCGCAATATATATGTAAGTAGGTGCGTACAAAGCAAATATAAGTTTTGGTAATAGGTATTTTAGTTATGCACAAACTTAAACCTTGACCCGATATTGTTGACAAAACATACTAAATACCTTCTCGTAGATAGGCTCGACAGTTGGCGACTTTTGACAGTGGGTCTATTGCGGAAAAGCGGTGTCAATCATTGATACAGTCTCGATTGGGACGTTGCTTTGAGTATTAAACCGAAGGCGAAGACGCGAGCGTAGGTATCCCTGTGTATAATCTTGAAAATCACTAGCTTTTACCCGCGGTTTCGCTGACGTTAAGTTCGATTTTTTTAAACCCCTATTTTACCTCCTTCGGGGTTGAATTTTGAAAAATCCTTTCTAAAGCGGATGACTATGTCATCATAGCTATATGTATGCAAATCTATAGAATAGAATAGAATAGAATAGAATAGAATAGAAATATTTTTTATTCAAATAAACTTTTACAAGCACTTTTGAATCGTCAATGAATCTACCACTGGTTCGGAATGCCTTTCCTGCCGAGAAGAGCCAGCAAGAAACTCGGCGGTTGCTCTTTTTAAAAAAATAAAAATTTTACAATTGTTATTGAAACTATGCTATGTATTCAGTGCTTCCACGATGAATTTTCCCGAGTACAATACAAGTAAAAATAAATACAATACAAACACAAATAAATACAATTCAATACATGTCAAAACAGGCAGGCAAAAGCAGACCCATTCCCGTTGGTGGCACCCGTTCACGAGCATGACGCATGACCCAGCCATTGCTTCGCTATATGTAAAGTGGTTTAAGCTGGTGATAGATCAATCAATCAGTCAGTCAGAAACCTTTTCTTTTTAATATATTTTGAAAGAAGATAAACAAATAAATGAACAATTTTCGATTAATCATCGAAATCTGTGAAACACGTATTTCTTTATTTTTATTCGAAAGCCTAAATACAAAGTTTCATGGATATATATAACTTGAAAAATGACGGACTTTCATACAAACTTTCATCCCCTATTTACCCCTCTTGGGGTTGAAATTTTCAAAAATCCTTTCTTAGCGGATACCTACGTCGTAATAGTTATTTGTGTGCCAAACAGCTAGATCGGTCCAGTGGTTAGAGCTGTGCGTTGTTAGACACACACACACACACACACACACACACACACACACACACACACGCACGCGCGCACACACACTCCTTCGTCTGTTTCGTGATTGTTATATAAGTCACATTATTATAAATATTGATATTACTATTTAAACTCAGAATGTCACTTGACAACACTTTAACTAATTAACCCTATTTTTATCAACCGGAAATATTCATAAGTGTGTGCTAGAAAACCAATATCGGATCGAATTAATGGAAAAATTTTCGCTAATCCCTATTTGTAATTTGCGAAGTGGATATTACTATTTTTTTTTTTTATTCAATGACAAGATAGCCCTTGACTGCGATCTCACCTGATGGTAAGTGACGATGCAGTCTAAGATGGTAGCGGGCTAACTTGGAAGGGGCATACCCTTCGATCGGTTTCTACACGCCATCGTGCCGGAACGCTAAATCGCTTGGCAGCACGTTTTTGACGGTAGGGTGGTAACTAGCCACGGCCAAAGCCTCCCACCAGACCAGACCAGAGACAATTTAGAAATAATAAATTCCTAAACTGCCCCCGTCGGGAATCGAACCCAAGACCTCCAAGTTATAAGACCACAGCGCTCACCACTGCGCCAGGGAGGTCGTCAAAAATCACTTCACTGTCCCTTTGGTCTAATGGTTGGCATGTTCGACTGCAAACGACGAGGTCTCGGGTTCGAATCCCGGGTCGGGCCAGAAATGTATTGGGTTTTTCTGTCAAGGAATTCTCAGTACTAGCCCGGAGTTAGGAAGTCGGTGGTGAGTCACCCCCGTGCCTCGGAGAGCACGTAAAGCCGTCGGTCCTGCTCCTAATCTCTCTCCGGTTTTGTCGGATTTACGTTCCACCTGACTATGAGAGTGAGGGAATTTAATGCACCTGTGTTTAATCCGCTCGTGCACTATAACATTTCGCGCACAGATTGCTAATCTCTGGCTCGTGTGGTGGATCTTTAACCCTTTTTTTTATTCGATGACAAGATAGCCCTTGACTGCGATCTCACCTGATGGTAAGTGACGATGCAGTCTAAGATGGTAGCGGGCTAACTCGGAAGGGGTATAGCAGTGTAAATTCAACCCAGACCCCTAATCGGTTTCTACACGCCATCGTGCCGGAACGCTAAATCGCTTGGCGGCAAGTCTTTGACGGTAGGGTGGTAACTAGCCACGGTCAAAGCCTCCCACCAGACACAACCCTGACAGAAAAGGAGCGGTCTTATAAGTTTCACGTGTGTACGTGTGTCTGTCTGATCCCTCGTAGTTCCCCAACGATTGGACCGATTTTGATGGGGTTATATCTGTTTGAAACCCAACGTAATCAAAGTGGATCTTAGCTATAATTTGTGAAGATCTGCTCAGGCGTTTCAAGATTATTAGTTCATTTCCTACTTTATTACGGGGTCTTATAACACCTATCTTTTCCGTGCAGCACTGGTAGCATGGGCGGGAGAAATTTTATCCCCGGGAAAAGGATAAAACGTTTATCCCCTCGCTTAGCTTTATCCACCCGTCAAGCATGGGCACAGCGGTGGAAATAACACTCAGTGGATATACTTATAGAAATATACATCGCCTTCTCCTCTGTCGCCGTGCTTTAGCATAGGGAAAAGATAATTTTATCCCCTGTCAGTGGATAAAATCGGGGGATAAAACTTTTATCTCCAGCCCATGCTACCGGTGCAGGTTAAAAAAACTATAGCGGAAAAACTTAAGAGTTGACAAAAAACTGCGAAAACATTGTTGACAGTCGACTTAATTTGGCCGTTGCGCGGCTTTTTTTTTCTTCGACGAAAATAGTCAACTAAGGTCCAAACCAGTTCAGCCAAAGTCACCCAAGAGGTTCAATACTTTAAACTGATTA
Organism: Hipparchia semele; assembly: GCA_933228805.2. NCBI lineage: Eukaryota > Metazoa > Arthropoda > Insecta > Lepidoptera > Nymphalidae > Hipparchia > Hipparchia semele. Next base: position 2,674,415 of record OW121735.1, on the reverse strand, counting down.
ACTAGCTGGTGACTGCGCGACTTCTGCCACGGATTTAGAAACGTAAAAATTCGTTTTTAACCCCAGTTACTCGAATTTGGAAAATTATTTTTTTGTTTTGAAGGGTAGGCATACTTTCCATGTGGTCCCATTGTCATCAGGCCAGGATCTGATGATGGGATCTTGGAGAAATCGAGGGAACTCTTCAAATTTTATATTTTATAAATATTATAAATTTTATAGGCACAATTGATATACCTACTTTGTAGTGGCGTTTGAAGTCAGTTTTGTAAAAATAATTTTTACGTTTATATTATTGAGTTTTAGCCACAGTAACGACCAGCAGTTGATTTTTATATACTCGTAATATATACATAGATATATCGTATACCCGACCAGACCAGAGACAATAGTCTCTGGTCTGGTCGGGTGGGAGCCTTTGGCCGTGGCTAGTTACCACCCTAACGTCAAAGACGTGCCTCCAAGCGATTTAGCGTTCCGGTACGATGGCGTGTAGAAACCAATCAGGGGTATGGGTTGAATTTACACTGCTATACCCCTTCCAAGCTAGCCCGCTGCCATCTTAGACTGTACCTTCACTTACCATCAGGTGAGATCGCAGTCAAGGGCTATCTTGTCATCGAATAAAAAAATAATATAGATTGTTATGGATTTCCTTATTCAGCATCCGCTGTACCACTTTGACAGAACTGGTTTATGCCTTTGCCTGGTTGTAAATAAAAAAAAAATACATTCATAACTAGTCTCTATGACTCAGCATTAATTTTGCGGCTATTTTAATAACAGTTGCATTGTCAATTGGGTATTTCGCTATTTTTTTATATTCCTAAAACAAAGTTTTTTAATATCAAAACATAATGTCATTTTTGTTTTTTTAATATCTTAACTAGCCTCGACAATATAGATCTTTAAAGTATCCTGTTAGACAGAGAGAGCTCTACTGACATGTGGCGTCACAAATTCAGTAGCTCCATACACTGTCCATACAAAATATCTTTTTAGAAAGAGACGGACACAGTTGCAGTAAAACAGCTTATAACTTATTTGTTTTTTGACCGATTTATTTTCTGTTTTTACAAATGTTATTCTTACATGTTACGTTTTCGATCGAAAGGAAAAATGACATTGTGTAAAATATTAAAAATCTTTTTTTTTAAGCAAAAAAAAATGACAATTACCCAAAGATTTAGACTTGTTACGACCTCTTATCCCTGAAAAGTAGAGGGTACCCGCAGGATTTTTAAAAACTTACCCTCACGCGGACGAAGTCGCGGGTACAAGCTAGTCATGTTATAAAGGCGTAGATTCGACTCTACAAAGGCTTTCTCAAACCACAAAGGGTCGCCACCCTCAATAATGAGGATCCAGAGAGAGAGAGGGGCTTATATGGAAAATTTCTGCTACAGACATAGACATTCATAGAAATAATTACGATAATAAATGTGTTTGTGATACTGTTATTGAGAAATTATGTAAATATATTAAAAATATAACACACATTTTATGTTGACATTGAATTCATAATGGCGGACATTTCCGATTGACTTTAATACTTGTTTTCATTTTTAAGTGTAGTACGTTTATCTCACGAAGTTACGGGCGCTTTACTTGTGGTTACGTCTTGTACATGCACATTGCGTAAGTGTGCGTGCCTGTCAGGAGCCTAGGTGGGAGCGGGCAGGCGCGAGCAAGCTCTCGCTCACACTTATACAGATACGACACACACACAACCATGAGCCACATGCCTTCGTGAATTGAAAGAACTATAAGTAATCTAAATAATTTTTCATTCTTCTTTAGTGTGTATATATAAAGAAAAATTACATAGGTGGGTATTTATAATAAAAAAAATTAATAAACTAGTTGATGCACGCGGCTTCGCTCGCGTGGATTTAGCTTTTAAAGTCCCTCGGGAACTCTTTGATTTTCCGGGATAAAAAGTAGCCTATGTCACTCTCCAGGTCCTCAACTATACCTATACAAAAAATCACGTCGATATCCGTAGCTCTGTTGTAGCGTGATTGACGGAGAAACCAACAAACAAACACACTTTCGCATTTATAATATTAGTAAGGATAATAGGAAAACGTGACTGACTGACTCACTGATTAACAGACATACAGATAGCTATTAGGACGTAGGCATCAGCTAAGAAAGGATTTTCGAAAATTCAACTCCCAAGAAGGTAAAATAGGGGGTTGAAAAATCATACTTAAAGTGAGCGAAGCCGGGAGTAAAAGCAAGTGCTATATAAATCCCTTTCTAGGTCATTAACAAGGTCCATTTATATCAATATTAATTCAAGTCTGTTGCTGCGTTGTTTATTTATTTTATTTATTTATTTATTCATTTCAAAAAACTTGTTACAAAACTCGCTGTTGCGTGATTGAAAGAAAAATCAACAAAGAAACACGCTTTCGCGTAATGTGTGTAAGGGTTTGACGCTGTGGTCTTATAACTGCGAAGTCTTCGTTTCGATTCCCAGCCGGGGCAATTTGGGAATTTATAATTCTGAATTTTTTGGCCTGGTCTGGTGGGAGGCTTTGGCCATGGCTAGTTACCACCTTACCGTCAAATACGTCCCGCCAAGCGATTTAACGTTCCGGTACGATGGCGTGTAGAAACCGATTAGGGATATGGGTTGAATCTACACTGCCATACCCCTTCCAAGTTAGCGCTCTACCATCTTAGACTACATCGTCACTTACCATCAAGTGTCAAGATAGTCAAGGATATCTTGTCATCGAATTTTAAAAAAACTGTTTTGGAGACGGCTATTTCATTAATTTTTTAAAAACCATTTTGGATTGAAGGAAACCCGTTTTGAAAAGAGGTGAAATTGCCTTTATCTATATAAAATGTATCTTATACTTTAAGTTAAAGTTACATTTAGTTTAAGTATCACAATGTCCACTTGTACCTATTAAATGTAATCTGTGGTTTACGTGGTTGACGCCACAAGTAATAATATTAATTAGTTTATAATTTTTAGTAAAACAATTGTGACGTTGTTTGTAAACCCTAATAAAATAAATAAATAGAATTTCTTGTATGTCGAAAAGAGGTATAACTTAACTTCAACTTATTGTAAGTGTTCCTACTGATAAAACATCCCACCTTATTACATACAGGAACTTAAAAGTTCCAAGTTTTCTTAACACCAAATTGATACCTACATTCGAAGAAATAAAAATTTTATTTTTGAAAATAAAAGCTCAAACGCAATAAACTTAAAAAAAAAAACTTTGTGAACTTTACGCACTGATGTCAAAAAAATTAAAAAAAAAAGTTTTCACTCCAAAATCACAAAAAAAAACACTTAAAACCACGCAAAAACTTTCTTGCACAATATACTAGAGTCGGAATCAAGTACGATAGTAGAGTTTTTTTTTGTCACGTCCGTAAACACGACCGTTCGTCGCGACAGGTCGCAGCAGACTAGATGTCGACGCGTGAGCAAAGCAGGTGTGTTAAAGAGTTGATCGATACCGGAAGGTGTTATGCCATCGTTAGTAAGCTTTATACCGCTGACAGACGACCCAACACTGTTGGCTGTCAGGTTGACATCTAAATCCTCAAATAGCCCAACGGTTAAAGGTCCGGACTGAAAACTGAAAGGTCGCAGGCTCCAATCCCACCCGTTGCACTATTGTCGTCACCACTCCTAGCACAAGCTTTCTTCTTATTTGGAGGGGAGAGGAGGGTATTAGTCAAAAAATCCGAAACGAAATAATTCGCCAAAGAACTAAGTTCGCGGAAATCAGCTAGTCCATTATAATTATGATTATGATAACGATTGTAACGCAGTATGTATTAATATGTCGTGAGCAAATTGGGTGGTGTCATTGTTGATACGTAGTCTTAGGCTGAAATCTATAGACCGCACTGTACTCGGGTCAGACTCAAGACATAGTTAAAACGAGGCAGATTTATGTCAGAGCATGTTTGTGTCTCATTTTAACCTCTATCTTAAGTCTAAGGTAAGTCAGCATCAGGGCTAGCAAGTTGAAGTGGCAGTGTAAGGCCCCCCCCCCCCCCTCCCCATCCCCCGGCTTGATGGAGCGATGACTTCCGTAAAGTAACAGACATCGATTGGATGCAAAAGGCCAATGATAGGCAACGTTGGCGCTACTTAAAAGATGATTAAAACTTGTGGTTATGTCGTATACATGCACATTGCGTAAGTGTGTGTGCCTGTCAGGAGTGTGTGTAGGTAGGAGCGGTCAGGCGCGAGCAAGCTCTCGCTCACACTTGTACAGATACGACACGCACACAACCATGAGCCACGCGCCCTCGTGAGTTTTCAAGAACTATAACTTACTACCAGCTTTTCGATTCATGACATTTTTGCTGTAACAATGCATTTTAAACCTACAGCGAATGAGTGTTGGCCAATCAGATGTGATCGCGATCGTTACTACGATCTCAGATACAGAGATACAGATACAGATATAGAGAGATACAGTACTCTGTAGTAATCATTTTTAGACAATTCCACGGAAGGTACTATCGCACTCAAGGGCTATCTTGTTGTCGAATAACGATAATATCCTGCGATGTGGGTGATTGGTCCGACCAAGTTGGTTCGTCTGTGTGTCTTACTATATTACAAATATTATAAATACGAAAGTGAATTAGTTTGTTTGTCTTTCAATCACTCTGTAACGGAGCGATGGATCGATGTGATTTTTGGCATGATTGTAGTTGAGTAGAGCTAGCATGTGCGCCACGAGAAAATTTTGTCTACCAATTTTCTCGTGTCAAAACTGTCTTGTCGCGCATGGCCATACTGGAGAGTGGCTTACTAGCTACTACCCTGTCTCCACGCCGACAAAGTCTCAGGCAAAACCTAGTTTTTAGTTTTTAATCCCTGACGCTAAAACGACGAGGTATACGGGTCTGTGTGTGTGTGTGAATGTGTGTGCGTGCGTGCTTGCGTGTGGCATCCCATCACATTATTGCCATTTTTTTGTTTGAAAGGTGAAGTGAAAAGGTGAAACGGTCCAAGATGGCCGCCGCAACAAAATGGCGGATTACATTTTTTTCCCCAACTCCCTCAATATGGGTATCAAATATGGCTTTACTAGTAAAATACTATGATGAATTTTAAATTCAAGATGGCCGCAACCACAAAATGGCGAATGACATATTGTTTTTTAATTTCACATGTCGGGGGTGTTTTAAATTTTCAATTTACACTTGCTTATAAATAACTAGCTGTTGCCTGCGTCAATTTCTGTTATTATGATCAGCGTGATGTTATATATCCTAAAGTCTTCCTCGATAAATGGACTATCCAACACAAAAAGAATTTTTCAATTCGAACCAGTAGTTCCTGAGATTAGCGCGTTCAAACAAACAAACTCTTCAGCTTTATAATATTAGTGTAGATTCTAACAGTCTGTAGTCATGTAGCAGCGCTTACATTTGGTTGTCTTTGGATAGAGTTATGCAATCGTGAGTAATTTTTTCGTTTTCCGAACTTTTCCTTTTACGTTTTTCCGCTCCACTTATTCTTAATCTCTGCGTCATTGTAGTGTCAGTGTAATGATTGCTTTAAGGCGTAGCTTCAGATGACTCGCACACTACGATGCCACAACCGTGGTCTGTGGCCACAACCTTAGCCTCAATGGCCCAACGGTTGAAGGTGCAGACTGAAAACTGTAAGGTCGCAGGTTCGAACCCCATCCGTTGCACTATTGTCGTATCCACTCCTAGCACAAGCTTTTCGCTTATTTTGAGGGGAAAAGAGAATAAACGTCAAGTTCAGCTTGGCTAATATTCTTTTTTTTTTTTTTAAAAAAAGCTTTTGCTTTTGACCCACCCCATTATAGCATCAAATTCTATAAAACTAATGTATACAGTAACTAGCTGAAGCCCGCGACTTCCCACTTATTGGCTGAATTTATAGCGTTCTTGCTTAACCAATAGCGGGAGGGTACCAGCCAATCAGAGGACATTGCTGTCGTTACACTGATGCAATCATTTTAACCGACTTCCAAAAAAAAGGAGGTTCTCAAAGTATGTTCCCCGATTACTCGAAGACGCCTTGACAAAAAATCTGGAAAATACTTTTTTTGTTTGAAGGGGTATACTTTCCAGGTGGTCGTATTGTCATCAGGTCAGGATCTGATGATGGGATCCTGGAGAAATCGAAGGAACTCTTCAAATTATATAGGCACAATTGATATACGCAGTAGTGGCGTTTGAAGTCGGTTTTTTTTAAATAATTTTTACGTTTATATTATAAGAGAATCGCCATACTGTTTTACTAGCTTTCGCTCGCGGCCTTGCTCACGTTTAGTTTGATTTTTCAAACCCCTATTTTACCCTTAGGGGTGGAATTTCGAATAATCCTTTCTTAACGTGCGCCTACGTCATAAAAGGAACCAACTGTAAAAATTTCAAGTTTCTAACTTCAGTAGTTTAGGCTGTGCGTTGATATCTTAGTCAGTCAGACAGTCAGGACTTTGAATTTTATATATGTAGATATTGGAACTAAAACTTAAATAAAGGTCTGTAGATGGAGGTAAAAAGGTCTGTGTGACAACCAATAACCTAATCTCTCAATTTGTTAACTTTAGGCGTTGCTTGAACCGCACCTAAGCATTACTTAACTTTAAAGTGTTTATTTTACTTTGTCATTACTTATTACTCATTGTAACGCCCTTGTTTTAGATTTTATCTAGAGTTCCCCTTAAGCTTGAGTAAACTTATCACCCATACAAACGCAGTTTTGCTTCAGTTTAGAAACTACTAGTTGATGCCCGCGACTTAACGTGGATTTAGGTTTCTTATTCCCGCGGGAACTCTCTTATTTCCCGGGATAAAAGTCCTATGTGTTATTCCAGACTGTAATCTATCTCTGTGCACAATTTCAGCTAAATCGATTTAGTCGTTGCAGCGTGATTGAATAACAAACATCCATACATCCATACAAACTTTCATATTTATAATATTAATAGGATAATAGGATTAATAGGATAAAAACAATGCAAAAGGTTTGTGACTAGCTTGTGATGTCACATTGCCCCTATGTCAGTGACAAATTTTTATGATGGTTATCACTTATCTGCAGGTGGTAAATATTCATTGTGTAATGATTAATATCCTTTGAACAGTCAAGTTTCTCAGGAAGTTTGGAACTTAGCTAATCTAGCTTTTGAATAGATGTACTGCGCTTTATCAGGGCGGTGTTTTAGATGTTATGAGTAAACAGTGAAACATACAGTTTTACAAGCGGAAACTATGACATTCCTAGATAATAGTTGTTATTAAAAGTGACGCCTTACTTTGAACTTCATTAGTAGAAGTGTGTCATATTTAATTTATTTGCAAGATGAGCAAAAGGTAAACTGAGTAGGTACATTTTGAAAAGCTAGATTAGCTAAGTTCCAAACTTCCTGAGAAACTTGACTGTTCAAAGGATATTAATCATTACACAATGAACATTTACCACCTGCAGATAAGTGATAACGATCATAAAAAGTCACTGAATTCAAATTCAAAATTTATTTATTTCATGTAGGCTAACATCTAGTAGCTCTTATGACACGTCATAAATCTACCACCGGTTCGGAATGCAGATTCTGCTGAGAAGAGCCGGCAAGAAACTCAGCAGTTGCTCTTTTCAAAAAATTTTTTTTTTCACAAAGCTATGCTATGTATACAGTGCTTCCACAATAAAGCTTCAAAAATGCAAAAATGCATACGTAGGTACACCAATCCAACGCATGTCAAGATGGGCAGTCAAAGCAGACCCATTCTCGTTGGCGGCACCCGTTCACGAGCATGACGCATGATCCAGCCGTTGCTTCGCTCAACCATATTTGAGGGAACGTAACAACCCGCACCACACGTATACGTATATTTATATGAAGATAATTTCACACTGCATAAAGCCGTCCGAATCAAGTTTTTGTTGTTCATTGAATTAATTTGCATGTAGTAGTGCTTTTGCGGTCTCCGGTCCGCAGGTACATCGGGGTGACGTGTTTGCCAATAACATTGTTTATCTACTGTTTTAAATGTGACACAAAATCCAAAAAAAAAAAACAAAAACAAAATTAGAGAGCTACAAGTAAGCTTTAATGTTTTTCATAAAATAGAATAGAATATATTTAAGCTATTGCATAGCTTCTATCGCGGGCCAGCGTGGAGACCGAATCCAGAATTTCCGTAACGAAAATAACCTGACACGGGACTCCTCTACGGTGAGCCGCTAGATGGCGCATTTTTTATCAACGACGTCTAGTGGTGAGCCGCTAGATGGCGTTGATAAAAAATGCTATGCAATAGCTTTACCGCGGCAGTCCCCGAGTGCCACACGTCTTTTTTTTATTTAAATTTACGTTTACTAAGTGCTTTGAATCGTCAAGTGAATCTACCACTGCACTGGTTCGGAATGCCTTTCCAACAGAGTAAAATTCCGGTAGAACATTTTCGCATTTTTATTCTTTAGGTAGGTACTAGCTGATGACCGTGACGTCGTTCGCGTGGACTTAGGTTTTAATTTCATCGGGAACCCTTTGTTTTTCCGGTATAAAAAGTAGTCCACATATAAACTTTTTAAAAACTTTTTCCACATGTAACACAAAAACATATTTTATTGTCAAGTATTATAGTATTGAACCACTTAGGTCAAAAATATAATGAGACTTTTACAATAATTATTTTAGAAAATATTAGAATGTGCGAGAGAGAAGGATGCAAAAGGTAAAGTGGCTCTTAACGGAATCAGAAATTAGAACATAAATACTTAAAGATTCGGAATGACAGGTTTCTTTAGATTATAACTTTACATCGTTTCTGTGTCTCTTACCATCAGGTGAAATCGCAGTCAACCTGTCAGCAATTAAAACAAAAAACCGGCCAAGTGGGAGTCGAACCCGCACACGAAGGGTTCCGTATCGTAAAACATTAACACCAGCTAACTGAGCAGCTAGCAGCTAAATCGAGCAAAAACAAAAGTTTATTGTATGGAGACCCTCTTTAATTTTTAAGCTAATGCATAGCTTCTATCGCGGGCCTTGAGCGTGGAGACCGAATCCAGAAATTCCGTAACGAAAATAACCTGACACGGGACTCCTCTCACCGCTAGATGGCGTTGATAAAAAATGCTATGCAATAGCTTTACCGCGGCAGTCCCCGAGTGCCACTCGTCTTTATTTTAAGCTATTGCATAGCTTCTTCGGAATTCGGAAAAAGCCGAAACACACTCTTTTTGGGTAATATTTTCTGTAACTTACTATTTTTTTTATCACCTAAACTTTATATTAAAATAAAGTTTATATCTTCAAGTATATAAATACATTTACAATTTGTCGAAATCTGGAACTTTTTTTTTCGAGTGTATGAGGGGCGGATTTTCGGCCTTATCAACCCACCTCCTTTGAAGAGTTCCGGTTCATGATATACAGCCCGCTGACAGACGGACGTACGGACTGACAGCGAAGGCTTTGTAATTGGCACCTTGGGGTACGGAACCCTAATGGGCGTGCCTGATAAGCAAATTAGAGATAGATATACACAGGCATAGATATATCACAGACGTGATAAAAATAGATAACAATTGAGTGTTTTGAAAATAATTTCCACACGCTTTAATAGAAATGATCTATTGTTCACTCGTTAGGAAATACTTTGGATCTTGCGTTATAATAAGGCATTATGATTGAATTTAAAAAACTGTTGGCTCATGTTCCGAATTATCTACTACTAGGTGATACCCGCGACTTGGTTTGCGTGGATTAAGGTTTTTTATTCCCGCGGGAATTCTTTTTTTTATTCATATGATAGTAAGTGACGATGCAGTCTAAGATGGTAGCGGGCTAACTTGGAAGGGGTATAGGCCCAGTGCCGTGCACAGGATGTACTACAGGGTAGGCAGATGATACAAAATGGAAAAAATCTTCAGTGCGAATTATAAAAATCTTAAGGGTAGGCATTGTACAAATTATAAAAAGCCTACCCTTAAGTTTTTATAACTCGTACTGGCGATTTTCTCCATTATATATCATTTTTCCGCATTATGCCTACCCTGTGTGCACGCCACTGGGTCCGTATAGCAGTGTACATTCAACCTATACCCCCAATCGGTTTCTACACGCCATCGTGCCGGAACGCTAAATCGCTTGGTGGCACGTCTTTGACGGTGGCTTTGACCAGACCAGACCAGAGACAATTTAGAAATTATAAATTCCTAAATTGCCCCCGCCGGGAATCGAACCCGAGACCTCCCAGTTATAGGACCACAGCGCTCACCACTGCGCCAGGGAGGTCGTCAAAAACCTTTCACCTATTATTATTGCTATTCAAGCTATGAAATTGTTAATGTACGCACGTCTCTACCCTCGAAATACCATGGATTACTAAAACATGATCAACTTGATCCAATAGTAAAATTGCATTTAACCTTATGTTCTCGTTTATGCGTGAAACTGATTTAAAATTATGGGTTCTGTACTTCATTAATTCTTTATTTTAAATACGATGACAAGATAGTCTTTAACTGCAATCTCACCTGGGGCCCAAGTCTGCTATTGCAATTATAGTTCAATTGTCTATCAATGACATCCCAATTGCTACTTTTAGCAATTTTGGTAGTCTACTAATTCAATGTTCAGTAGTTTTCGCGTGAAGCGCGCACAGACAGACAGACAAAAAATTCAAAAACATTTTAGGCTCAGTATCGATAATAAAGCATCCTCCGATTAAAATTTTCAAAATATATTTAATGTACAAAATTCGTCCCGTTACAGTTTTATTATAAGTATAGATTGCACTAGGGATCCCCAAAATCGCGGTCGCCCGTGAACAAGTGTCGATTTGAACACATCAAAGGTCTTTATCTTCACCTTGTTAATGTGTACAGCAATAATATTGTGTTAGGTACTTATTTTTGCACTCTATGTCTACGATCTCACCTGATGGTAAGTGACGATGCAGTCTAAGACTGAAATCTATAGACCGCACTCTCACTCAGCTCAGACTCAAGACAGAGTTAAAACGAGACAGATATATGTCAAAGCATATGTGTGTCTCGTTTTAATCTCTATCTTGAGTTTGAGCTGAGTGAAAGCACGCTATATAGATCTGCTGTGGTCTTATAACTGGGAGGTCTCGGGTTCAATTCCCGGCGGGGGCAATTTGGGAAATTATAATGTCTGAATTGTCTCCGGTCTGGTCTGGTGGGAGGCTTTGGCCGTGGCTAGTTACCACCCTACCGTCAAAGACGTGCCGCCAAGCGATTTAGCGTTCCGGCACGATGGCGCGTAGACACCGATTAGGGGTATGGGTTGTGAATATACACTGCCATACTCCTAACTTAACCCGCTACTATTTTAGATTGCATCATCACTAACTATCAAGTCAAGTACTATCTTGTCATCAAATAAAAAAAAAATGTGGGCACAGCCACGGGTACACACTAGTCCTGGATAACACCACAACAAATCTCTCCAGGGGCCCAAGTCTGCTATTGCAATTGTAGTTCAATTGTCTATCAATGACATCCCAATTGCTACTTTTAGCAATTTTGGTAGTCTACTAATTCAATGGCGTCACAATTGGTTTCCGATGGTTTGCCACTGACACATCTAGCTTTGAATCTAGCTTAAATAAACGTTTTTAATATGTAGTTTTTTTTTGAAACTCATTTCGGCAAACGCTTTTTAAGCTAATGGCAATATCGAGGTATCATTGAATTACAATCCAATTATAAGAAATCGAACGACCATTGTGAATTTAGTAGACTACGAAATTTTGGACCAATGATAATTGAATTGTAATTGTATTGCGGTTCAATGACAATGACATGTAAAATAGCAGACTTGGGGCCCAGGAGAAAGTAGTCCTGTCTTAGATAAACAGTCATTTTCACTCTGTACCTATCAATTAGTTTGGTGCCTAAGTGTTGCTTAACATATCTATGCCATTTACTCCTATACTTAATTGACGCTTTACATAAGTACTTACATTGCGTGTACATTAGTTATTTGTTCAACAAGATAGCAAAGTTCGTTTTTGTTGCGAGTGCCTAGTTTGTTACGTTCCCTCAAATATGGTTGAGCGAAGCAATGGCTGGATCATGCGTCATGCTCGTGAACGGGTGCCGCCAACGGGAATGGTTCTGCTTTGTGTCTACCCATGTTAACATGTGTTAGGTTGTGGTAGGTGTGCATTTTTGAAACTTCTGTGTGGCAACATTGTGTGCATAGCCTAGTTTTTTTAACAATTGTAAAAAATTTTTTTTTTTGAAAAGAGCAACTGCTGAGTTTCTTGCCGGCTCTTCTCAGCAGAATCTGCATTCCGAACCGGTGGTAGATTTGTGACATTTCATAGGAGCCACAGGTTGGCCTACATGAAATAAATAAATTTTGATTTTGATATTTTTGATTTTGAACCCCGAGCGGGCGAAGGTTTCTAAGTTAGAATCCTGATTGCAGTGAGGGATCCAAAGGCACTAGAAACAAAAACTTTGCTATCGTGTGATACGTACAACTTTTCACCTCACTAGTTCAAAAAGGGCGTCTTTGCTGTCTAAAACCAGTGAGCAAAAGTCGTTATTGCTCACTCAGTGAGAAAAAGTGTTGAACTTTTCTTGAGACAACACTTTTTCTCACTGATTGAGCAAAAATTACTTTTGCTCACTGGTTTTGAGCTAGTGAGATAAAAAATAATTTTACTTGACTTTTTAATTAAACAAAATTGCTATAGTTCCCTTACTTAGATAAAAGATGGTGTGGTGTTAAGCTCTGACCAGTATATGGACAGATGACCTCACAGGGAGACGCTGGCTACAAGCGGCGCGAGACCGTGCAGCGCATAAAACGATTCAAAAGACGTCGAGGTCGCACAAAGCGATTTACTAAACTTTACCCTTTCTTTGTTACAGATGAACATCTCGGGACCCAGATGAGAACCTTGCGGCACTCCGACCACGATTTCACAAATTCACCGTCCGGCGACACAAACTCTAACCAAACGCAACCACAAAACACCCAAACAAACACAGCAAATCCTTTAAATAATAATAAAAATACGCAAAACGATAAAACTAACTCAACGAATACCATATCGAAAGCTTCCGTTAAATCCACTGACGATTTTGACGTGAACGAGTATTTCGCGCGACTACAGGGCACTAGATACGTCAGTGCTCCTTTAAACAGTAACGTGACAGATCAAAACGCTAATTTACAAGCTGAGGAGAATCTTGAAGAGATCAATCTGAACGATTCAATTGAACCAGACAAGGTTCATGGTTCAGAATACATACAGAATAGTTTAACAGCGGATATAGCGCAGAACTTTTCCCAGCTGCCCAATGTTTTGCCACACGTAGCGAATGCTGTGTTCAGTTCGTTCAGTAACATGCTGAGTTTGAAGAGTAGGGAGGTGACGCCTGATGAGCCGAAGCAGCAAGGTGTCCAGTATAGAGCTGAAGCCAATGTGCCGTTGGGTGTACCTGAAGCACCAGTTAGCGTAGCTCCTCCACCGTTAAGGGAACCGCCTATGTCTGGTGAGTATATTTTTATCTCTAAAAGCTGTAAGCCAGTGCGTAACATAATGTTAGTCATTTTGATTTTCTTGCCATAACACGTAGCCGGCATGGCACAACTCAGATAAGAATACTTGCACAATATTTTTGACGACCTCCCTGGCGCAGTGGTGAGCGCTGTGGTCTCACAACTGGGAGGTCTCGGATCGATTCCCGGCGGGGGCAATTTAGGAATTTATTATTTCTAAATTGTCTCTGGTCTGGTCTGGTGGGAGGCTTTGGCCGTGGCTAGTTACCACCCTACAGTCAAAGACGTGCCGCCAAGCGATTTAGCGTTCCTACCAATTAGCTACCATCTTAGACTGCATCGTCATTTACCATCAGGTGAGATCGCAGTCAAGGGCTATCTTGTCATCGAATAAAAAAAAAAAATTAAAAACCAACAAAGGCATTGTATGTGTGTGTCCATTTATAAATCCAATGTTTTATTTGGACACATACGGATTGCGTGTTTAAAAAATTTCCAGTTTTACCTAACTAAAAATAAAATCGTCCAAGTGCGAACTCGACCAACGTACTATAGGTTCTGTAGAAAGGAAAAGCTGTAATTAGTTATTTGTTTAAAGTATTTAATCGCCTTCCCTCGATTTCTCCAGGATCCCATCATCAGATCCTGACCTGATGACAATGGGACCACCTGTGAAGTATGCCCTTTAAAAAAAAAAAAAGAATTTTTCAAATCGGTCCAGGCGTCTTCGAGTAATAGGGGAACATACATACCAATATTAAAAATGCGAAAGTGTGTTGGTTTTTCCTTCAATCTCGCTACAAAAAAGCAATAGATCGACGTGATTTTTTGCGTGGGTATAGTTGAGGACCGGGAGAGTGACATAAGCTACTCTTTTATCCCGGGAAATCAATGAGATCCCGCGGGATTAAAAAAAATTAAATCCACGCGAGTGAAGCCGCCGGCATCAACTAGTTTTAAAATAAAAAGTCTTAAAATAAAGTTTTTGCCTGCGGCTTCGCTCATGTTAAGTTGGATTTTTCAAACCTTAGGGGAGCTGTGTGTTGATAGATTAGTCAGTTAGTCAGTCAGTCAGTTACAGAATTGAAATGAATAACCTTTATTGTACACCACATTAGATAGAAACATAAAATATAAAATTAACTTAAAATAAATTAACAAAAAATGTTAGAGTTATTTTGCTGTAATCCGCCAACAGAAAAAATCTGTATGGTCAAACATGCAGTTATAAGCTAAGCACCGCTTACCTCCCCAACCAAGCAATAAAGCAAAGTTCCCAAGCAAGCAATGCCACCACCACTCACATGCACCACCACACAAGACTTTAATACTACTCTCGACGCACGTTTCGCCCCGACACCGGAGCATCCTCAGGAGATATCGACTTTACAATGCTGTATTGTCTAGTGACGTGTGTGTGAAATGTGCGGTATTATATACTATTTTTATCCCCACTACTGTTGCCCCGCCCACTACCCCCCGAACTCCCCTCGGACCCCCCCGGATTCGCCCCTTCGAATAAACGGAGTAACGGTGAATTTGAAACATTGACTTGTTCGTTTAGTAATTCAAACTTATTATTTTTATTATGTTTGATTATTTCTAATTGTTCTAACATGCTCAGTCGAAAGCCTTTATCGCAGGTGTGTAGGATTTTATATGTATGGTTGGATGATAATTTGTGCCCACTGTCTAGGAGAACGCCTGACTCTATCCAATATTTAAAATAAATTATATAAATGAGAGCACAAGCACAATATATATATTTAGATAAATAGATAAATTTCGTGGGGAACCCTAAAAATATTTTTTTTATTTTTTTATTCAATGACAAGATAGCCCTTGACTGCGATCTCACCTGATGGTACCTAAGTGACGATACAGTCTAAGATGGTAGCGGGCTAACTTGGAAGGGGTATAGCAGTGTAAATTCAACCCATACCCCTAATCGGTTTCTACACGCCATCGTGCCGGAACGCTAAATCGCTTGGCGGCACGTCTTTGACGGTAGGGTGGTACCTAGCCACGGCCAAAGCCTCCCACCAGACCAGACCAGAGACAATTTAGAAATTAAAATCAAAATCAAATCAAAAATCGAAATCAAAATTTATTTATTTCATGTAGGCCAACTTGTGGCTCTTATGACACGTCATAAATCTACCACCGGTTCGGAATGCAGATTCTGCTGAGAAGAGCTGGCAAGAAACTCAGCAGTTGCTCTTTTCAAAAAATTTTTACAATGGTTAACAAAACTATGCTATGCACACAGTGTTTCCACAAAGAAGTTTTAAAAATGCACAACTACCACAACCTAACACATGGTAAGATGGGTAGACACAAAGCAGACCCATTCCCGTTGGTGGCACCCGTTCACGAGCATGACGCATGATCCAGCCATTGCTTCGCTCAACCATATTTGAGGGAACGTAACAACCCGCACCATTAGAAATTCCTAATAATATTTCACAGCGAATCCCTAAAAAGAGCAGAAACGTGAAACGCGAATATAATAAATGTTAAGTGCGAATTAAGCATAATGTGACAGTATAACATTGGAGTATAATTTTATGATTACGCGGATTTTACGAACGAACACGCGGGGTCACTTGGGGTCATTACTGCGACCTTTTTCTGGTAAACTAATGGTAGGCGTTTCGTAATAGTACATTATGGTACATGTGTGTAACATTGGTGATTACCGCTGAGGCGCTATTGAGACCCGAGCCATCAGGCGAGGGTCTTAAGATAGCCGAGGACGGTAATCATCAATACACACGTGTATCATACGACGTTTTTCAACACACTTGTGAAGAAAATAATACTAAAATAGTACATTATGGTAAAAAACAGTGAAAACGAGTTGTGAAAATTTTTTCGCAATGACGGGAAAAATTAATCAGTTTTCCGGAATGCTTAATGGCCGGAACCGTTAATGGCTTTAGACTAAAAGAATGAGGTTTCTTTTTTTTTTGGCTTTTCTCGGATAGCCACGTACAAAATGGGGAATTTCAAGTTTTCTTTATTACAGAAAAAACAAAAGTTATATTTGAGTGACAGGTTAAGGGTACAGGTTGAACACTGTCATACCCCTTCCAAGTTAGCCCGCTTACTATCTTAAACTGCATCGTGATTTTAGTAGTCTAATGTTTTTTTTATTGGATGAAAAGATAGTCCTTACTAGTAAATTAACTTACGTCATTAAGAATGGTATTGCAACATTAATTAATGTTTTTTTTCTTTGCTTTCAGGTACTACATCAAACTACAGAATAACAACAAAGAAGAAAGTATACGCACAAGTGCCAGGACTGAGTTCTGGAGATCATCAGCATGTACAGGCATTCAATCCCGGACCCATTAGTCAAAATACACCAATGTATTTCACACCTGATACTAATGTATCCACTGTACCTTCAGATCATACTACAATTGCAAATGTAGGTAAAGAACTTGCAAAACCATCGACAAAAGATCAGGCAGAACAAGTTTATGGATATAATACTTCTGTAGCACCAGATAGTGGTAACACAAGAAATGTTCATGAATCTACTGAAAAATATGCTCAAGAAAGTATTAAACAAATTAGTATATTTGATCCAGCCACGTTTGTACCAACAACGAAAGGTCCAACAGGATATGATGCTGACATAACCAATCAAGTTAAAATGGAACCCGGCTATGTGTCGAATCAGATAACTTCTCACGAGAGTAAAGAACAATTTGATTCTTCCGTACCAAAATCGACTTGTCAAACAGGATTTGATGCAAAAATAACTGGCCAAATTAAAACAGAAAACTTGGATGGATTTAATCAAATTACTGCTGACGAAGCTAAAGGAAGATTTAATTTATTAAATCCAACAGTTGATGAACCTATAAAACAAACAGTAGAAAGTTACTCTAGTTTACAAAGTCGAAATATACCTCACTTTGGAACCTCAGTGTCAATGCAAACTGCGGGCCATCAAGATTTATTTAGCCAAATTAAACCAAATACTGTTGACATAAACCAAGTAATTTCATCACAAACTTCAATATATAATTCAGCAACTGAATTTATGCCACTGGCACCTCAAGGATCGACCACAGTGATTCCTCCACCACCTATGTTCTCTAATGTACCACGGAGAGGTGGCCAAGCTATTGTTGAAAAGTCCGTTTTACCGCCATCAGTGGCTCGGCGAATATCTGCCAATCAACCAATAATAAAACCTCGAGCTATAACAACTATGGTGCCACAAGAAAATATCTTTATTCCAACCATACCGTTTGAATCAGAAACTCATGCACAGCAAAACTTTCCATTATCTGATGATGCGTTTAATTCTTCTATTAATAAAAGTATTGCAAAAAATTTAGACCCAGAAAAATTAGAAAGTATTAATCAATCACAAATAATAGGATCTCAAACGCCTCCTACGAAAAATCAACAATCATCATTTCAAATGCCATTGCATTCTTTTAATCAACAAAGTAATTCATCTAATACTTCGGTACCTCTGGTGTCTTCAAGTAATACAATATTACCAGTATTACCTACGTCTGCATCTCTTATTTCTGAAGGATCATCATTGTTGCCACTTTCTACATCCGTACCTCTTATTCCTAAAGATGTATTTTCAACAGAAATTTCGTTTTCATCACAACTACCAGAAACAAATCAACCCACAAAACCACCATCTTTTGCTACTGATACTGTTATGAAATTTGAGGACGTTACTACAGCATCGAGTCACAGCATTACTCAACCACTCACGACAGAGGAAGCAAATATTGCGCCACCCATGTTCTTTAATCCTGCTACGTTAAACCAAGCTTTTACACCCAGTAAAGATACACAAAAAGATCAAGATATTGCAAATAAACAGTTTGCACAATTCATGGTAAACCCAGCCCCTGAACCTCCGAAAGAAATACCACAGCCGCCGAAAATGACAGGAAATCTTAATTATAGATTGACAAAGAAAAAGCCACAGTATTATTCCGGTCCCATCGAAGGAGTTGGAAATATAAGCAACAATGTAAAACCAGTAATAAGTCTTATTGGACCTGGTTCGTTTCATGGTGCTGTTTTTACTCCTGAACAAAATGTACAATCTAGTATTCAGAAGTCAGCAACAGATTACAGTTTGCCTTCTAGCCATGATGTTGCGCAACCAATTAATTTACCTAAGCCACCGACAGGGCCCAGTATGTTTGAAGGTGCTATTTTCACACCAGATCAAACTGTGCAACCTGTAACTCAGAAGTTAGCCACAGATTATAGTTCACATAGCACATCTGAAATTGCACCACCGTTTGATTTAAACAAACCTGCAGCGTCATCATACCCAAAATTTGATGTAAATGAACCACAAGAACGTAAACCACTGGTCTATAGTGATTTTAATACAGCTTTTGATATGAGCAGACCAACGACTGAAAAATATGAGGATACTCCACAAGAGACTAAAGGTTTTGGAATAATTGGTTCGTTAAAATCTAAACTTAGTTCAATAAATATACTTCATATATATAAGACGCATAACACCTTTACTACTTTCTTCGATCCCGTATATAATGAGACTAAAGTTGAAGAAAAGAAGCAGGATACTTTATCACATTATAATAATAATTTGTCTGTTGGAAATTATCAAAATTTTCCGCAAACTGAAAGTGTAAATTTAGAAGTATTTACTCCTAATGTTCAAGAACAAATAAACCCTGATCCATATAATTACTACCAAACTGATTATGCCCAAGCAGCCATACAGCCACAGCATCATCACACACAGGAATATTTTAATCAGGCACAAAATTATCCCAATCCGGGATGGGGTAATATGTACCGTCAGCAACCAATAGTCCAAGAATCGTTTGTAGCAAGCTCTTTATTCCCAAATCCGACGCAAGGCAGTCATAAAAATGAAATAAAACCATCCAGAGAAGCTGAAAAATTGTGTACAGATACTGCAATATTGACACAAGACCATATAGGTAAAATAGTTTCAGAAAAGAATTTAAAAGAAAATGAAAGTGTTAACGAAGCTGGTATTTCAAAATTAACTGATACCTTAATTCCTAATCCTGTAGTTCATCAGGAACAAACCAAGAATAAAGGCCTAACATTATCCGATACTAAAATGGAAGGTAGCACTGAGAAAATTGGCATGCTATCTAAATCTGAAATGTCTCACAGTGCGTGCGATTCTTCATTAAAAAGTTTCTTTGATTATACTAAACAGGAACAACAATCACTTTTTGATAATATAGTTTCTAAGGAGAACGATTTCAAAAATGCAAATACTGTATATGGACACTCAACTGTTGCTGATTCATTTACAAGTGCTTTTGATCTCAAAGAACCTTTAAACCAAACGATATTGCAGTCTAAAATTAATCTTCAATTGAAAACTACTAATAGTTTGATTGGAGAATTGCCTCGGGAAACGTCTCGAGTATTTTCAAATATTTCAGCAAAAGATTTTTTTGATAAACAACTATCTCAAGAAAATTTGATTACATGCTTGCCTGGAAAAACCGATATTGGTTTTGAATTATTACAAAAAACTACTGATATTGCTTCAAAATCTTATTTTGACTATGATACTGCTTTGAATGTTAGCGATAACAACGATTTCATGAATAGTAAAGGTTTGCATAATTTTTTTGACAAACAAAGCACAGCTGATGTTGATACGTCTAAAGAACTTTTGACAACTGTTATATTGCCAGTATTGAAAGATTTATCAGATGATTTGGTTCCACCACAGTATTTGGATGATGGGATAAACGACAAAGAGCCAATTACTTGTTCCAGTTTCGAAAAACAAATAAATCCAGATGGCGTAGAAATCGTAGAACTCAGTCAACCTGCTTATAAGCTTTTCGATTTTGGTCAGTCAGAAAAAATATCTACAACCGCTGGCAGTGTATCATATAAAGATTTAAAAAATATCGAAGAAAAGTTAGAAAACATGGCTCTAACGGAAAATAGTGATGTTTTATTAAAACATAAATCTTCATTGTCAGATATATTTGAAAAAAGTGATACTATCGATTTAAAGGAGAATTTGCTAGATCATCAAGTTTCCGAATTAAACATTTGTGAAACATGTAGGGAAGTTAATAAGCCCGAAGAAAAGGACGTAGATGACTTAACAACGCAGTTGATCGAAAATATAACAGCTCCCATACAATTAGCGAACCCTGTTGAATATCCATTTGTCGGGAGTAGTTTGGTTACTGATAAGTCAGAAATATCTCATATTACCGAAGATATCATAGAAACCATGAAATTACCGCCCCCCGTAGAACTAATCGATGACATAAGTGTTACCACAAATATAAATTATGGATGGTCAACTAACGAAGGTCACTCGTCTAATGTTTTACAAATTCAAGACTACGGTTTTCAAGTAGATCCTCTGTCTTTAGGATTCTGTCAAGATAAAACGCTGATTTTTGAAAATATACCGACTAATGCTAGCGATGAAATAAAAGCTGAATATAGATTTTCTCAAGAAGATACCACAATTTTACCTCCACCGTTAAGTGTGCCTACTGCACCGCCTGAAGAGGATACGAAGTCAGATGAAAGTGGTTTAGATGTGCATTCTATCGAACAGGATGCTAAAAAAGACTTTCCTATTTATGAAGAATTTGTTATAGAACCATCCGAAACTGATGATGATAAAATAGAATATAAGGAACGGGAAAGAAGTTCGGATGACCCAATACCAGATGCAGACACCTTCACTAATAGAGTAGAGCGGTATAAAAAAATGGAAACAAATCCGGATCCTACCGAACATATACTTGAATTAAGAAAAGATTCTTTATCATTTGAATTACCAACATCTACAAGTCCAGCTTTAACGATAGCTTCATACTTTGACACAGGCAACTATGCTGTTGAGAATCATTATAAAAATTCCATGACTTTTCCGTCCACATTGAGTTCTTATGTCGTCAGCTCTCCAGCAATGTGTATTCCGCCCGGTTTTGAAGATGAATATAAAAGACGACTTACTGATATCGCAGCTTCGAGGATTGTTCCCGGATTGGACCAAAATCTTACATTTATTCCAGATACATCCACTCAAACTCCTACCACTGTCACACTGACGGCAAACAATCCAAATATAACCTTTATACCTGATACTTCTACCCAAACTCGTAGCTTGGCAACGTTGACATATTCAGAAAGTCCTGTGGAGACTTTGAACATTTCTGACGCAGATGTTAAAACTATGATCGAGAAGATAGTGGAGGATTCATCGTCTCCCACTTTAGCTGAAAGCTTACCAGCATTCTCAAGTGTCGTAGATCCTAAAAAGGAAACATGTGAAGAGAAAGGCCATACTGAAAAGGAACCACGAAACATTGAAGATCCTAAATTGGAATCGCTACCAGATCCTATTAACTTCTTTTCTTCAAACGCAGAAAGCACAGACGACTCAGACGTCTATAGTAACTTCAGTCGATTGTCCAGCTATTTTACAAGCCCACCAAAATCAGATCACACAAAGTCTTTTTTTGAGTTAAGTCAGTCTCAAGATCATTATAGGCACAAACCCAAAGACGAAACTTTCGATTCAATGCAAAATAATGTCAAAAGCTTCTTCGAACGAACATCTTTGAGTGATAAATCGATTGTTGATTCAAATAGTAAAATTGAAAACATTCCACAAACTAATATAGTAAATATGAATTTAGTGCGCGATTTGACATCATATAAAAATTACACTCCAAACGAAAACATAGTACGAACAATTAACTACTTTTCTGTAGAATATGATGTTGAAAATGCTAAAGAAAATAGTATAGGCGAGCCAAAAGTGTCCGTACATTTAGCTGAAAAGGAATCTATACAAAACACAGATAAAAAATATAAAGATAAAGAATCTAAAAACAACCAATTAGGGGACGATAATAACTTAAATTTCGAGAATATTATAAAACATTGTAAATATTGCTGTGACACGACCAAAAATTTTACGAAATTAGACGTTAGCGGTGTAGATTTTGATAATTTTAAAGTAAGGAAAGCTATGGATGGTAACACTGATGCGAAGAAAGAGGGCGACAGCAATATGGCGCAGGGAAAGGATTGTGACAGTAAAAAACCGATGAGCGTTAACTTCTTAGACCAAACATTCCAAGACGATAATAGTGATAGAATCGTTACCGTGACCGAGGTACTTGTCATTTCACTATCCAACTATAACGTCACTCAATAAGTCTTTGGTCTGACCTATAGATGGCAACACTTTTGACAAAACCCATATTTTTCCCCATTAAAAAACAATGTTTAATTAACACTCGAAATTCTTTTTCATCCATTGTTTTTAACAATAAAGAACTTGGGTTACTTAATCCGCTCTAACTTTTGAACTAATTGTCAGAACGACGCCAAATTTTGACACGTGTCATCTGAAGGATCCTACTACTCTGCAATCATATGGTTTTGTCAAAAGTGTTGCCATCTATAGGTCAGACCAAAGACTTATTGAGTGACGTATGTAATTATTACTTGTAATATATTATGTAACTGATTTCTAAAGAAATTTCGTATAATATAAGACCCATATAACTTTCCCCCTCCCTTTTTATAACTAAATTTTTTTTATTTTTTTTATTCGATGACAAGATAGCCCTTGTCTGCGATCTCACCTGATGGTAAGTGACGATGCAGTCTAAGATGGTAGCGGGCTAACTTGGATGGGGTATAGCAGTGTAAATTCAACCCATACCCCTAATCAATTTCTACACGCCATCGTGCCGGAACGCTAAATCGCTTGGCGGCACGTCTTTGACGGTAGGGTGGTAACTAGCCACGGCCAAAGCCTCCCACCAGACCAGACCAGAGATAATTTAGAAATTATAAATTCCTATATTGCCCCCGCCGGGAATCGAACCCGAGACCTCCCAGTTATAAGACCACAGCGCTCACCACTGCGCCAGGGAGGTTTTTTGTTATATAGAATGTAGAGAGTGTTATATATAGGGTTTATCCTGTACTTTATGTGGTGTAATGTCATATTTTCCAGCATCGCACGTCTTCAGATTATGCGCCGGTAAAGTACCATTGGTTCTATCGAGTCGACTTGGAGGACAAATCCTTATGGCGTGGATTCTCAGCTGGCGACTCCAAGGCTTTGGAGGAAGCCTATAATAGCCGTAAGACCTTGCTATTAATTTAATATTAACTAGCTGATTCCCGCGACTTCGTCTGCATGGAAAAAGTTTAGTGACTTGCTACTTATGTCCTCTACATATACACGGTGAAATTTCATTGGTTGTACTCCCTGAAAGAGGTGAATGTGCTCATGAAACTGAACAACTTTCCCCAAGGAACATAGGTCGAAATATGAAAAAAAAATTTGGACCTCCCATAGTAAATCAATCAGCTGATCGTCAAGTTTGTATGGAGGGTCCATTTTTTTTTTTCATATTTTGACCTATGTCCCCTGGGGAAAGTTGTTCAGTTTCATGAGCACATTCACCTCTTTCAGGGAGTACAACCATTAAAATTTCAACCGATAGAGGACAAAAATTCATTTGGAGAAAAATATTTTTTTTTTTATAATAAAACATTTATTTAGTAGCAAAGCACAACACAACACATTTTAGTAGATAAAAAAAAAAAATTATAAAATAAAAACAAAGTAGGCGCCCTAAAGATTTTCAAAGAACCGAGGGAAAGATAAAAAAACCATCGGTTCTCTGAAAAGCCAGGCGCCTACCAATATCTAGGATACATAATGCCACTAAATAGGGCGCTGCCTCAGTTTGATGCCACAGCCAAAAATGACCATAGCGCTGGTTTTCAGGCATGACCCCACGGTGACGTCACGGACCGGACAGAACAATTGCTAGACATTCCAATAATAAAATTTAACTAATATTTATTCGGTTCGGAAAAAACGCATTAATAATAATATATTAAATATAGATATCCATACAATTAACATAAGTACATTACAATAACCATACTAATATATATACACACACACATATATATAAATATATAATATATATATATACATATCTTACACATGATACATTTTGAGCCTTTGATTTTATGAAGCCTAGAGAAGGATATTGAAAGTTAGCAGTGCGAGTTTAAATTGGTCATTCTTTCAGCGGATCTAAATGAAGCCACCCTGGTGGCGACTGACGGTGGTAGATATGACGTCAACGTGATGGGGCGCATCAGGATCGCCGTGTACTGGACGGAGAAACCTACCAACGTTATGAGGTAACTAGAAATTTAAATTCAAAATTTATTTATTTCATGTAGGCTAACTTGTAGCTCTTATGACACGTCATTTTACCACCGGTTCGGAATGCAGATTCTGCTGAGAAGAGCCGGCAAGAAACTCGGCAGTTGCTCTTTTCAAAAAATTTTTTTTTACAAAGCTATGCTATGTATACAGTGCTTCCACAATAAAGCTTCAAAAATGCAAAATGCATACGTAGGTACACCAATCCAACGCATGTCAAGATGGGCAGTCAAAGCAGACCCATTCCCGTTGGTGGCACTCGTTCACGAGCATGACGCATGATCCAGCCGTTGCTTCGCTCAACTATATTTGAGGGAACGTAACAACCCGCACCACACGACACCACCACAGAAATGTTTAAAGAGAGCAGTGAACGGGAATGGGTCTGCTTTTGTCTGCCCGTCTTAACATGTATTGGATTGTTTTGCATTTTTGAAACTTCATTGTGGAAACACTGTAAACATAGCATAGTTTTGTTAACTATTGTAATTTTTTTTTTTAAAAAAGAGCAACCGCCGAGTTTATTGCCGGCTCTTCTCGGCAGGAACGGCATTCCGAACCAGTGGTAGATTCATCGACGATTCAAAAGCGCTTGTTAAAGTTTATTTGAATAAAAAATATTTCTATTCTATTCTATTAATAATAATAATAACTGTTACAGATGCAGTTGGTTCTATAAGAGTACGGCGGTGCCTAGGTATGTGCCTTACACGGAGTCTATAGCCGAAAAGCTCGAGGTTAGTACAATATCGCTCATTTGCGACAAGGGTGACATAATTCAAAATTCACCAATTTTAGTGTCGAAAATTTACACTTTTTGTTATAAAAACAACATTACGCTAAGCACAAAAAATAAGAGCGAGAGAGATTGTGACTTAATGCTCTGTCGCTTTGTTGGGCGCTGTGTTGTTTCGAGACCGCAGCATCCACAAAACATTACTCTCTAACGAGAGAATTCTCTCATCGTCGATTTTGAATTGTGTCACTCTTGTCGCAAATGAGCGATATATTGTGGTGGGAGGCCGGTGGAGGGGCACTGCGTAGAATAACCGAAACCGGCGCTGTCGCTGTTTTCTATTCGAAACAGTCTGGTTTTCTTTCAATCTTGACAACCTCCCTGGCGCAGTGGTGAGCGCTGTGGTCTTATAACTGGGAGGTCTCGGGTTCGACTCCCGGCGGGGGCAATTTAGGAATTCATAATTTCTAAATTGTCTCTGGTCTGGTCTGGTGGGAGGCTTTGGCCGTGGCTAGTTACCACCCTACCGTCAAAGACGTGGCACGATGGCGTGTAGAAACCGATTAGGGGTATGGGTTGAATTTACACTGCTATACCCCTTCCAAGTTAGCCCGCTACCATCTTAGACTGCATCGTCACTTACCATCAGGTGAGATCGCAGTCAAGGGCTATCTTGTCATCGAATAGCGAACAGCGAAATCGGCTGGATCATGCGTCATGCTCGTGAACGGGTGCCAC
Source organism: Hipparchia semele (assembly GCA_933228805.2). Lineage (NCBI taxonomy): Eukaryota > Metazoa > Arthropoda > Insecta > Lepidoptera > Nymphalidae > Hipparchia > Hipparchia semele. The sequence continues at coordinate 2,648,146 of OW121735.1, read as the reverse complement.
CAACGGGAATGGGTCTGCTTTGTGTCTACCCATCTTAACATGTGTTAGGTTGTGGTAGGTGTGCATTTTTGAAACTTCTTTGTGGAAACACTGTGTGCATAGCATAGTTTTGTTGACCATTGTAAAAATTTTTTGAAAACTGCTGAGTTTCTTGCCGGCTCTTTTCAGCAGAATCTGCATTCCGAACCGGTGGTAGATTTATGACGTGTCATAAGAGCTACAAGGTGGCCTACATGAAATAAATAAATTTTGAAATTTTTTTTTACTTGCGTAAAGGCTCGTCCCGGCTAAATGGGCGAAGGTAAAGAGAGTAAAAAAAATTTTTTTTTTTCCCCAGGAAATGTACCACCACAGCGTGACGTCAGGCGAGTGGCACCGGCGCCTGATGCTGCCGAACGATGAGATGGTGGTAATGCATGGACCTGCCGTGATGGTGCACTTCCTGCAAGCTTCCTCCGACGCCCTCACCGCCACCCCGGTGAGTAGATAACGCGCCCGATGCCGCCGAACGACCCCCGAGGCTTGTCTGGTGGGAGGCTGGTGGGTGGCTTGTCTGGTGGTTCGACGACCTCCCTGGCGCAGTGGTGTGCGCTGTGGTCTTATAACTGGGAGGTCTCGGGTTCGATTCCCGGCGGGGGCAGTTTAGGAATTTATAATTTCTGAATTGTCTCTGGTCTGGTCTGGTGGGAGGCTTTGGCCGTGGCTAGTTACCACCCTACCGTCAAAGACGTGCCGCCAAGCGATTTAGCGTTCCGGCACGATGGCGTGTAGAAACCGATAAGGGGTATGGGTTGAATTTACACTGCTATACCCCTTCCAAGTTAGCCTGCTACCACCTTATACTGCATCGTCACTTACCATCAGGTGAGATCGCTGTCAGGACTATCTTGTCATCGAATTAAAAAAAAACATGTTTTTTTTGGTCTCCTGTTAAATTTTGTCAATCACACTTACTAGGTTTTGAAATAGGGCAGCCGTGATAATTCCATTATCAGTTTAAAGTGTACAACTGTACATTCAACCCAAATCCCTGCACTGGTACCATGGGCGGGAGAAATTTTATCCCCGGGAAAAGGATAAAACGTTTATCCCCTAACTTAGCTTTATCCACCCATCGAGCATGGGCACAGCGGTGGAAATAACACTCAGTGGATATACTTATAGAAATATATACATCGCCTTCTCCTCTGTCGCCTAGAGGTCCCTAGCATAGGGAAAAGATAATGTTATCCCCTGCCAGTGGATAAAATCGGGGGATAAAACTTTTATCTCCTGCCCATGTTACCAGTGCTGATCTGTTTCTACACGCCATAGAGTTAGCAATCTATTTCTTACCTTTTTTTTAACGTTGGGAAATGAAACGCATCCCGCCCATCTATGACAACGGGCGGGTATGTGGAACTCGTTGGAACAGCCAAAATACCCACCAAAACCCAACGGGCCCGTCCTCGCTTTATCCTATCCTAACCTGTCCTATCCCATCCTTCAGCTATTCGTGTTTGGTAAGAGCGTGTACCGAAACCCTCCCAAGATCACCGTGTCCGAAGACCAGCCTCTCCAGATAGACCACCTCGTGTTCATGGTGCATGGGGCTGGGGAGTGGCGCCATCAGAAGCAGAAAATTGTTAGTCCATTCGTTGAAACGATGGGTATTACTTATCCATCCTACTCTATAGGAGCAAACTTCCAGCTTGCGTTTTTCCAACTAACTATAATCCGAAGACCAGCCTCTCCAGATAGACCACCTCGTGTTCATGGTGCATGGGGCGGGGGAGTGGCGCCATCAGAAGCAGAAAATTGTTAGTGCATTCGTTGAAAGGAGGATGGGTATGATTTATCCATCCTACTCTATAGGAGCAAACTTCCGGCTTTCGTTTTTCCAACTAACTATAATCCGAAGACCAGCCGCTGCAGATAGACCACCTGGTGTTCATGGTGCACGGGGCTGGGGAGTGGCGCCATCAGAAGCAGAAAATTGTTAGTCCATTCGTTAAATGGAGGATGGGTATTAGTTACCCATCCTACTTCTATAGGAGTTTAGAGACTCTTGCCGCGGGGGTGGAAAATAATACTAACTTATTTCCCTGCTGTAGTCTTTATTTCGCGTGTTGAAAGGACGGGTATTACTTACATTGGTAAGAGTAGGATGGGTATTACTTACCCATCCTACTCTGTAGGAGTTTAGAGACTCCTTGCCGCTTGCTGTTATCTTTATTTCGCGTGTCCATATGTGTGTATGATACAGTGGCGGATAACTATTACCTAGAGTACTAGGTAATATAAAAAATTACCCTGTTTAACGAAATCGCTGCGGTCCAACTTGCTGTATCAGCGAGTGGAGTCATGTTGCGCTACGCATGTGTCCCTACAGGAGCACCAAATACCGACATAGTTCAATAGTAATTCAATTGAGTTTGGGTCCACTCTTACCCATTGGGTAAGAGTTTACCCAGACAAAGTCAAACACATAATCAATCTGTGGTTTCTCTCGTCGGGTTGCAGTTTTTAAAATTTTTTGTTGTCTAGGATTATTTTGGTAGTTTGCAAGAAATAAATCTTTGTTTATCTCTGGATATATTTTCATTTTAACTTTGGTCAATTTTCGAAATTGTTTAAAAACTTCTGTTGATTCTTGAAGTGGGTAATTTTAAAAAAGTGATTGCTTTCAGCAGTCTATGCGCCAACGCGTGGTTCGAGGCTGCGTCGAATCGGAAATAGAGGACACGGAACCATCGAGTATAGACCACCTGTTGCTGATGTGTCATGGCGTGGGGTCCGCTTGCGACATGCGCTTCCGGTCTGTGGAGGAAGTTGGTGAGTTTTTTTTTTTAATTTTAACGGAACTTACCTGTCGATTTAATGAAATTTTTATTATTTACCTTTGCTCACATCTCTTCACCCGCGTTTAATTACCTGACAGGCACGCACACTTACGCAATGTGCATGTACACGACCTAACCACAAGGTAAAGCGCCCGTAACTTCGTGAGATAAACGTACTATACCATTTTCCTGAAAAAACTACAGGGTTGCTTTTAATACAACATGCATTAAGTCCGTATCACCTTCTGGATATGTTCATTAACGTCACGACGTAAGGTGCTGCTGTTGTTTTATTTTTACTATGTTACAATCTTCTTTATATTTAGCGTAAGCTATGCGACACAGTGAGTCAAAAACTATACTATGTATATTCAATTATTACGATTTTAATTCCAGTGGATGACTTCAGATCTACAAGTTTACAACTAGTGCAATCGCATTACAAGAACTCCTATGACAGCGGCCTGGTTGGAAGAGTTGAGGTAAGGTTGTTTCCATAAGTATCCTTACTAATTGGTTTATCCTTCAATCATGCCGCAATAAAGCAACGGATTGACGTGTTTTTTTGCATGGTATAGTTAAAGACCAGGAGAGTGACATAGGCTACTTTTATATGTACATAGGGACCAAACTGTTAAATTTTTGTATAGTTAAATTTTGTCACTCTTTATCAAAGTTAGATCAGAGTTAGCAAAAAAAGGACAGGTATGGAAAATTTTGCTTAAATACATTTAGCGGACTAGTGCAAGTGAACCTTAAACTTTTTCATTGTTATTTTATTCCAGGTGTTACCGATATCCTGGCATTCGAGTCTACACTCAGGGGAGACCGGCGTAGACACGCGTCTGGCGGCTGTCACTCTCGACAGTATACCGCGCTTGAGGAATTTCACAAACGATACACTACTGGACGTACTGTTCTATACCAGCCCTGTGTTTTGTCAGGTAAGTTTCGTTAAAGGTTAAGTAATTTTAGCTGATTAACTTACAGGTAACTTTCGTTTAAGTACACATAGGTCTTAAATAAGTCATGACAGGGGAATTACCTTACAATAAATTACAATAGGATACGTGCATCTTAATTTTATCAAAATTGACAGGTAAATTTGACAAAGGTGTTGGGTAAACATTAGATACAAAACTAATTATAACACAAATAATACATCAATTTTCCAATTATTTAAATGTGTTTTTAATAATTTGAAAAAAACGTTGCTTTAAAGGTTTTCAGTTGTATTTTTTATGGTATCAAAATTTTGGCGAATGATAACGTTGGTTTTTTTTTTTTATCTTCTCAGACGATTATAGATACAGTATGCCGTGAACTGAATCGTATTTACGCCCTGTTCAAGAAGAGGAACCCTGATTATGAAGGCGGAGTTTCACTGGGAGGTCACTCTCTAGGAAGTGTCATTTTGTATGACTTGTTATGTCATCAGAGGCCAAAGGTAAGTTTGTTTAAAACTTTATCATTAGGATATTCATTAATTTTGTGAGCATCCGAGCTTAATATTTTTTATTTAACGACAAGAAAGCAGTCTCCCACCTGATTGGACGTAAGTGACGATGCTGTTGTTTTTTTTTTTAAATAAAGAATTTTAGCCAAGCTGAACTTAAATTCTCCTCGCCCTTCCAAATAAGCGAAAAGCTTGTGCTAGGTGTGGGTATGACGATAGTGCAACGGGTGGGGCTCGAACCTGCGACCTTTCAGTTTTCAGTCCGCACCTTTAACCGTTGGGCTATTGAGGCTGTCTGAGATAGTAGCGTGCTGATTTGTATGGGGTATGGCAGAGTACATTTAACCTATACCCTAAATAGATTTCTTTATGACGTATTTTAAATGACAAAGGTTGAATTTACACTGCCACGCCCAATCCTACTTAATCCGTCACCATTTTAGACCGCGACGTCACTTATTATCACGTGAAATGGCCGTCAAGGTCTATCTCGTCCTCAAATAATCATAGCGTCAATATAAATTTCTTTTCAGAGCGCAGAAAGACCAGTGTCTACAGATAAGCAATACGTGACCGGTACAGCGGGCACTGGACAGCCAACTGTCAAATATCCATGTCTCAATTTCAATCCAGACGCACTGTATGCCTTAGGCAGTCCTATAGGTAAGTCCTAATACTAGTATTTAGTCGGTTCTGACCATTTGAAAGCCTTAGTGATTCCGTCTACAGCAAAAAAGTGTTCATGAAAAATAAGTTCTCACCTTATTGGGTACGTATTTTAAACTATCTAATACCCGTGATTTCGTATGGGTGAGGAGCTTTTGGAGTCCCGCGGGAACTCTTTTATTATCCGGAATAAAAAGTATGTTTTATTCCTGACTATAGTGTATCTCTGTGCAAAATTTCAGCCAAATCGTTTAAGTCGTTGCTGCGTGATTGCGTAACAAACATCCATACATCTAAACTTTTTTATAATATTAAGGATAATAGGATAATGTCTTATATATAAATGTTTAAATTGGTTTTCTCATTGAAAATAGGTTAGCAATCGATTTTTGAACGACTGAAAGAAATTGATAATAATTGAAATTTTCATTTATTTCCAGCAATTTTCGAATGTATCAGAGGAGTACAGACTCTGGGTCGAAACTTCTGCCTCCCGACGTGCAAGAACTTCTTCAACATCTTCCATCCTTACGACCCGATTGCTTACAGGTAAGTTTTAATGTAACTTACCTCTTCGGTATTTTATAACTTAACAATTATGTTTCTTAAGTTACCTGATCAAGGCTTATATTTCCCTATGGGTGAGGACTTTTTGAACATTACAGGTAAGTTTTAACGCGACTTACCTGTTGCTAATTACGTGAGTTACCAGTTATGCAACTTGAGTTATCTATTCTTCCTGACGAACTTGACTTAATGAATTGTGAGACAGGGGATAGATATAAATACGTAGAATTATCTATTTTTTGTGACTAGCTTTTGCCCACGGCTTCGCTCACGTTAAGTTCGATTTTTCAAACCCCTATTTTACCCCCTTAGGGGTTAAATTTTCATAAATCTTTTCTTAGCATAAGCTAAGTAGGCATAAGCTTACGTCATAAGATCTATCTCTATACTAGATTTCGACCCGACCCGTCCAGTGGTTTGAGCTGTGCGTTGACAGATCTGTCAGTCAGTTAGTCAGTCAGTCAATCACATTTTCCTTTTATATATTAAGACTAGCTTTAACCCGCGGCTTCGCTCGCGTTAGTTTCGATTTTTCAAACCCCTATTTTAACCCCTTAGGGGTTAAATTTTCATAAATCTTTTCTTAGCTTATGCCTACGTCGTAATATCTACCTGTATGCCAAATTTCAGCTCGATCGATCCAGTGGTTTGAGCTGTGCGTTGATACATCAGTCAGTCAGTCAGTCAGTCACATTTTCCTTTTAAGATTAATTACTGATAATTATTGTTTTTTTTTTACAGAATTGAACCGATGGTAAATCCACTACTGAGGGATGTCAAGCCGTATTTGATTCCACACCATAAGGGAAGGAAAAGGATGCATTTAGGTAATTCAATTTCAAAATATCTTTTGCTAAATACACGAATATTTATAACTAGCCGATATCCGCGACTTCGTCCGCGTGGATTTAGTTTAAAATTCCGCTACAGCTCTTTGATTTTCTGGGATATATAAAGACAAGTTGATACCCGCGACTTCGTTCGGGCGGATTAAGGTTTTTTATTTCCCGGGTTAAAAAGTAGCCTATGTGCTATTCCAGACTATAATCTATCTCTCTGCCAATTTTCAGCCAAATCGGTTCAGTCGTTGCTACGTGATTGAGTAACAAACATACCAACTTTCGCATTTATAATATTAACTAGACGATGCCCGCGCGCGTGAATTTAGTTTTTAAAATCCCGCGGGAACTCTTTGATTTTCCGGGATAAAAAGTAGCCTATGTTTTAATCCAAGGTCTGTCTCCATTTTAAATTTCAGCCAAATCGGTTCAGTAGTTTTTGTGTGAAAGAGTAACAAATATACACACACACATATACACATACAAACTTTCGGCTTTATAATATTAGTACATATATACAGTGTGATAATAGGATTTTGTTTTTCGTTTCTGGAACTCGGAAACACTCGTGCACTGTAATATCTGCGATTTCAGAGTTGAAGGACACAATGGCGCGCGTGGGGGCAGACATTAAGCAGAAATTGATTGAGTCGATCAAGAGCACGTGGTCGAGTATGTGGAAAACACAGCCGCCGCCCGATACGCAGCTAGAGAAGGTACAAATTGTTTTTGACCGACTTCAATTTACCCCTATTTTGCCCAATTTACCCCCATTTTGCCCAATTTACCCCCATTTTGCCCAATTTACCCCCATTTTGCCCAATTTACCCCCATTTTACCCAATTTACCCCCATTTTGCCCAATTTACCCCCATTTTGCCCAATTTACCCCTATTTTGCCCAATTTACCCCCATTTTGCCCAATTTACCCCTATTTTTACCCGACTGCAGCACGCATAGGAGGGTAGTGTTTATCAGTCTATAACTGCACACCAAATGCGTGGACCGATTTTAATGATTCTTACTAGGGAATGAAAATCTCGCGAGATTGGGACTCAAGCGAGATCCCGCGAGTTTATAAATAACAATACTCTCTCGCCAATTTCGAAATCTCGCGAGATTAGCAGTTTTGTGTGTTTTTTTTTGCAAATAATCACGATATTTCAATAAATTAGGAACAAAATAATAAAAATTATAAGTATTATAAGATAAACATTCATTTTCACGAATTTTTTCAATAGACTTTCATACATCAAACTGCCTATAATTTTTTAATAAATTTCTAACTTTGACGTACGTATCTATGAAATAACAAATGAAAGAAAGAACCAGTTTTCTCTTCTAATATCAAACAAAAATCTTTTAGTAATTTAAAAATTAATTCGCGCACCGAATAAAACTTTTTTATGCTCGAGTGCAATCTCGTTAAACTCGCGAGATCTCGCCCTTTTTTCGTCCGAGATTAATCTCGCTAAAAAAGGCCGAGATCTCGCGAGAACGAGATTCTTACGTCAATCGATTTGTATTAATCTTGGAAGTGTCAATAAAACCATGACAGTAATCAAAATTCAATATGGCGACCGTGAGACGCCATATTGTGAAAAAGAAAAAATGAAAGTCTACGTCACAGTAGCAATCTGTATGCTAAATTTCAGTTCGATCCGTTTATAGATCGGTCAGTCAGTCACCTTTTCCTTATATATTTTTATATATTAACGTGCATTTTCCAGTAAACAATCAACAAACTTAAAATAATATAAAATTAAAATCTAAATTATAATAATATTATACTACAACTATTTCTAAAATTAAAACTATTAATAATAATAATTATTTCTAAAATTAAAACTAATATAAACCTAAAACCTCATCGATATCACCGCAGCGCGGCATAGTGCGCAAGATGCTGGCAGCATTGCCCCTTTGAATGGCCAAACTAATTCTTTGGCCAAGGTAGCTGCCAGCTCTTGGATCCCCGGTGGACTCGATGATCTTTTATTTATCTTATTTTTATATATTTAAAAATTATTATTTATTTTTTCTAGGTAGTTGAAGAGGAAATCGAAAAAGAAGCGCTTAATTCGGAACCAAAAGAAGACCCAATACAGGAAAATGAAGTGAGTTAACTTATCCACTTAAAGCTTAGCTAAAATATTACATATGCGCGTGACTTAGTCCGTTTTAAGTTAGGTTTTATATAATAGCTATTTTCACCTTACTAGTCAAAAAAAAAAAAAGATGCCGACCGAATTGATAACCTCCTCCTTTTTGGAATTTGGTTAAAAAGGGCGCCTTTAACACTGGAGCAATAGTACATTGTGGTACAAGTGTGTAACATTGGTGATTGCCGCCGAGCCGTTAGGTGAGGGTCTTAAGATAGCCGAGGACGGTAATCACCAATACACACGTGTACCATACGACGTTTTTCAACACACTTGTGAAGAAAATAATACTAAAATAGTATATTATGGTGGAAAACAGTGGAAACGAGTTGTGAAAATTTTTTCGCAACCTCCCATACAAAATTGACGATTGATTTACTATGGGAGGTAAAAAATTTTTTTTTCACATTTCGAGCTATGTTCCTTGGGGAAAGTTGTTCAGTTTCATGAGCACATTCACCTCCTTCAGGGTTATTTCACACTTTTTTTACACGTTGTATATTGTTTCGGTAGGTGACGGCAGAGATGCTGGGAAACCTGAATGATGGGCGTCGGATAGACCACGTGCTGCAAGAAGCGCCCTTCGAGATGATCAACGAGTATTTATTCGCCATGAGCAGCCATGTCTGCTATTGGTGAGTTCGTATTTTTTAATTTTTTTTTCATATAGTACAAAACCGCGTATCTACATTTGGTAAAAACCGCGGATCTACACTAGTCACATTTTTACAGGGGAAGGTTAAAATTATAAATCGCTCATTTGCGACAAGGGTGATATAACTCAAAATTTACCAATTTTAGTGTCGATTTACACTTTTTGCTATAAAAACAACATTACACTAAGCACAAAAAAATAAGAGCGAGAGAGATTGTGACTTAATGCTCTGTCGCTTTGTTGGCCGCTGTGTTGTTTCGAGACCGCAGCATCCACAAAACATTACTCTCTAATGAGAGAATTCTCTCATGGACGATTTTGAATTATGTCATTCTTGTCGCAAATGATCGATATCCTCGGAGATAGTGCAAAACCGCGTATGTACCATTGGTAAAAACCGCGGATCTACACTAGTCACAGTTTTACAGGGGAAGGTTAAAACTTTATAAACAAAATCGTCGATGAGAGAATTCTCTCGTTGGAGAGTAATGTTTTGTGGATGCTGCGGTCTCGAAACAACACAGCGGCCAACAAAGCGACAGAGCATTAAGTCGCAATCTCTCTCGCTCTTATTTTTTTGTGCTTAGCGTAATGTTGTTTTTATAGCAAAAAGTGTAAATCGACACTAAAATTGGTGAATTTTGAGTTATGTCACCCTTGTCGCAAATGAGCGAAATAACTATTCTTTTGTTAAGTCATTAAGGTTAAGTTTGGTAGAAGTGGTCCCTCTATGTCCAGGGAGTCGGAAGATACAATGCTGGTGATGCTGCGTGAGATCTACAATGCCCTGGGGGTGACGCCCGACTGCAGCGTCCCGCAGCACTCCATGACCGTGCAGCGAAACCGCCTGCCGGTGAGCGGCCCGAAGCATGCCACCGCCCTCTATCAATAGAATAGAATAGAATAGTTTTTTTTTTCGATGCCAAGATAGCCCTTGACTGTGATCTCACCTGATGGTAAGTGACGATGCAGTCTAAGATGGTAGCGGGCTAACTTGGAAGGGGTATATACGGTTAAAGGTCGTGAAACTGAAAGGTCGCAGGTTCGAGCCCCAGCCGTTACACTATTGTTGTATCCACTTCTAGCACAAGCTTTTGGCTTATTTGGAGGGGGGAGGAGAATATTAGTCAAATACAGCTTGGCTAATATTTTTTAAACAAAAAAATGACAAAGGGGTGCGCTCGCCTTTTCGCCTCTTGTTAGTTTAATTTTTTTTATTTTTTATTCGATGTCAAGATAGACAAGATATTGACTGCGATCTCACCTGATGGTAAGTGACGATGCAGTCTAAGATGGTAGCGGGCTAACTTGGAAGGGGTATAGCAGTGTAAATTCAACCCATACCCCTAATCGGCTTCCACACGCTAAATCGCTTGGCGGCACGTCTTTGACGGTAGGGTGGTAACTGGCCACGGCCAAAGCCGCCCGCCAGACCAGACCGGAGACAATTTAAGAATAATAAATTCCTAAATTTCCCCCGCCGGGAATCGAACCCGAGACCTCCCAGTTATAAGACCACAGCGCTCACCACTGCGCCAGCGAGGTCGTCATAGAATAGAATAGAAATGATTTTTAAATAAACTTTTACAAGTGCTTTTGAATCGTCGATGAATCTACCACTGGTTCGGAATGCCCTTCCTGCCGAGAAGAGCCAGCAATAAACTCGGCGTTTACTCTTTTCAAAAAATTTTTTTACAATAGTTAACAAAACTATGCTATGTATATAGTGTTTCCACAATAAAGTTTCAAAAATGTATACCTACATACAATCCAACAAATGTTAAGACAGCCAGACAAAAGCAGACCCATTCCCGTTGGTGGCACCCGTTCACGAGCATGACGCATGATCCAGCCGTTGCTTCGCTCAACTATATTTGAGGGAAGCAACAGCTATTATGATTGATTGAGGACAGGCTGCTGTCATTTATTTTTTTTGGAGCTACTTGATTGGCGCCATTTGGCGCTGTAAGCAGAACGAGTGTCTCTGGTACTAATAATATTGCAAATGGCGTACCGACCTCTATTAATGTTACTCTATGAAATCATAGATAGGCACTCGTCTGTTTTGACTTATATTATAACATATACTTATTACTTATATTTTAACATGTGACGCTTCAAATTGAAAAGAAAACGAAAAATTAAATTATTTTTTTTTTCAGGAGGACACCATTAGTTTTTCTTCTCAAGGTAATCATTTATTTTCAACAGTTTTTCAAAATTATGCCTATTGAAATAAATATCTACTAATATAAAATTTTATAATTCAATAATTGCGAAAGTGTGCGTTACATACATACACTTTCGCATTTATTTGACTGTAACGTTATTCGAAGCTTAAATTAAGTTTAAGTAAATGAATAAAAAAAAATCTTTTTTTTTTTTTTTCAGATTCCCCATCGACCAGTCGCGGCGGATCGTGATCGAATCAAACTTATTAAAAAAAAAACACTTATTAATTAACATTATTATGTTACGGCACTTCTATCGTACACTAAACTAAAACTAAACTCGAACTATTAGCGTTATTCTATTCTCGTTGGAATGACGCTTTTGTGTTGATTTTTTAGTCTTTCAATTCTTAAACTAAACTAAATTTAGTTAAAACAGCAGAAAACTAAAGTCCGTCTTCACGAACGTTCCCTAACTTATTCTATTCTCGTTGGAATAACGCTTTTTTGTTGATTTTTTAGTCTTTCAATTCTTAAACTAAACTAAATTTAGTTAAAACAGTAGAAAACTAAAGTCCGTCTTCATGAACCTTCCCTAACTTATTCTATTCTCTTTGGAATAACGCTTTTTATTTGATTTTTTAGTTAATTTAAGTATTTTAATTTTTAAACTAAACTAAATTTAGTTAAAACAGCAGAAAACTAAAGTCCGTTTTCACTAACGTTCCCTAACTTTTACGGCTACCTAAGTTAGGTGTCACTTTCTGTCCATTTCGTTTTCGCGTACATTTAGGGAACACCTAAATGTGTAAATTACATTGAGTAAGGGTATTTAGGGGATACTTACGTAAAAGGACTCCTACTTAAGGGATAATTTAGGAATGGTTAATGAAAACGGGCCTTAGGCTGGTATCAGCGACCACTTAATTTAAACGGATTTTCTTACCATTGATCTTTCAGTATATTTACCGCAGTCAATTTAAAACTAAACTACATTTAGTTTTTCATTAAATATTAAAAATAGTTTATAAAACGTTTAATTAAAACATTGATAAACAGATTGTTTAGAAATGGTTTAAGTTTCAGATAAAAATCTAAAACTGAAAAGCTTTTTTTTTTTTTAAAGAAAGTTTAGATTTGTATAAAAATTTAGCATAACTAAGCTTCGATCTAAAACTAAATGTAGTTTTTTTATGTGAAAATTTGAAACTAAAACTAAATTAAATTTATTATTAGTTAGTTTCGTGTACGATAAAAATGTAATATACTAAATAACGACCAAAACTAAGAAAATAAACAAAACTTGTAGACACAATTATACTTATTTTGATTGTAAAAATATTTCACCATCTTATCAAATAGAAAATAATAAAAGCCAAAATGAATGTAGACAAAAAAAAAGATACCGGCTGAATTGATAACCTCCTCCTTTTCGAAAGATGGTTAAAAATTACCAGCTTTGTTTGCGTAACGTGTTTTAAGTAACGCAAAAGCAAAAAATTTGGTAAGTACTAAGTTTTTTTGCTGTCGCGTTGCTTTCGCGCCCATGTGTGTTTTTAATCGCAAATAAAGTTGGTATATTTTTCTATGTTCATTTTGGCCTTACTTTAATAAAGACAACACATCCTTACGAATATAATCAATGTGAAAGTGTGTTTGTTTCTTGGTTTGTCCTTCAATCACGCCGCAACAACAACGGATCGACGTGATTTTTTGCATGGGTATAGTTGAGGACCAGGAGAGTGACATAGGCATACTTTTTATCCCGGAAAATTGTAAAGTCCCCGCGGGATTTTAAAAACCAAATCCACGCGAGCGAAGCCGCGGGCATCAAATAGTATTCATAATAAAAAAAAATTAATACTAAAACTCAAAAGGTTGGTGAAGTATTATACTTAATATGTATGATGTATTTTATTTATTGTTAAAATGTTTTTATTAGGGATGTACCGATATGTTTTAAAGTTGAGCATTGACTATACAGTCTATTTTTCTTTAAATTGTCGTTCGAGTAAACAAACACCTCTTGTTACGAGAATCACATAATTACACATCACTTACACATTTTGAATTAGATATGACTGTCTAGATCTGTTCATTAAAAACACACGTTACGACTATCACCGCAAAATGCTCTTAGTTTACCATTTTAACACATTTATTTTCTCAAAAACAAAATAATATCACAACTTATTTGCACAAATTACGAGAATGTGACAATTCGAAACCCTAGATTGTCTATGAATCGCTGAGATGGGCAAAGGCGAATGAATGATATAAAATGGATTGAATGATCGGTAGTCGGTAGAGGTGGGTAACTTTAGAAATGAATAAAACACTGAATCAGTAAATTAAATGAATATAAAGTTATTAAAAAGTTAATCACCAGCAGACAATTATTGAAAAACTTAACTTGAGTAATTTAAGATATTTTAATGATATAAAAAATATAATATATATAATCTTAATCTATTTTTTTTTTTGTTTTCTTCATTCATTTTGGAAATCTAGACGACATCTTTTACACACTTAAAAATTGACTGTAGTAACCAGTAACGATATACATCCATGACCATCACAATTAAATGATAAAAATAATTCAGTTGTATATTTTCCCATCGTTCAATCGTTCATGCGATAACATCCCAACCCTAAAAATTGTCTTTGGTTATCACTCGGCCATTATTGTTTACTCGAATGACAATTTAAAGAAAAATAGACTGTAGTTAATCTATGATTACCATTCGATAGGCTACTGTCATATTTTTTTGGATCTATTTGATTGACGCCATTTTGGCGCTGTAAACAGTTACGAGTGTCCAAGGTACTAAAATTAGTAAGAGCACTAGTTGACAGCTGATAGTTGGTACTTTTTGGCACTTCCCGGCATTCCTGTATTATTCAATTCAAAATTTATTTATTTCATCTAGGCCACCTTGTAGCTCTCATGACACGTCATAAATCTACCACCGGTTCGGAATGCAGATTCTGCTGAGAAGAGCCAGCAAGAAACTGAGCAGTTGCTCTTTTCAAAAAATAAAATAATTTTACATTAGGTAACCAAACTATGCTATGTATACAGTGCTTCCACAGTGAAGCTTCAAAAATGCAATACATATAATCCAATTTTTTTTTTAATTTCCATTAATTTTCCAGTAATTAGTTCTAGAGACACTCGTATTTCAAATCGGTTGGCCCATTTCAGAAACTAATAAGTGTGGTTGACAAAATTTTACAGAAGACTAAAAAAAAACATATTTGTGGTAGCCCTTCTGAACTCTTCACTATCTGTTGATGAATTAATGTTTCGTAAATAAACTACTTTGAAAGCTTTTATTGGATAAAAATAGTTTATTCATTGTAACATAGGCAACTCATTGGTAAATATGACCAACAACTCAAAAAAATATATTTTATTCATACAAGTATTATCGTAAAATGACATATCGTCGGCCTGACTATCAAACTACGTATCTCCATTTGGGCAAACTTTACAGGAGAAACAAAAAACTTTTTTACTATATACCTAACTAACAATAAAAACATAGACAAACAGCTTTATTTACATTTGAATATTATTGTGCTTATGTTTGTTGTAATTATGATTTATTATCTGTTATCATGATTCAATAAATGGACTTAGGTATTAGGTCAAAATGGCGTCGGCTTATGCCGTGGTATTTTTATTTTTTGTAAATAGCAAAAAAACTAAAAAACAAGTGGGAGATACGAGTGATTCCATCGTGTTCGTTACTGAATTTTACACTAGATGACGTCAAAATAAAAAAATCGGAAATTTTGGAGTTACGAAGTTTGATAATTAAGCCGACGACATGTTCCGATAATGAAAAAACTGAAATAATATCGGTATATCGCGTATCGGTATCGGATACATCCCTAGTTATTATATTATTATTAGATGTTGATTTATACAAAAATAATTTCTCAATTAAAGTAATACTACATATTTTATTATTTATAGAAAAACTATGTTTACTCAGATACCTGAGTTATATATGGTTTTTCTATTGTTTAAAAAAAATGCTTAGAAAATGTTTTGGTAAAAACGGAAAACTTTGGAACATGAAATGTATCAGATAACTATTTATTTATTCCATAAATGCAAAAAAAAAAACATGAGAAAATAGGTAAGTAAATTAAATACTTTCAAAAATAAAATTCGATTGTAAATATTATATTATCTTTTATTTATTTTATTTTACATACATCACAAAAACCAAAAAAAAAAAAACAAGGTGCATAGCTATTTCTTGATATTTTTTTATCATTCCTGAAAAAATGAAATTAAATACGGGTTTACAAAAAAAAATTGTTTAATAACATTTTCAGCTATAATTCATTGCACTTCATATAGGCAAAAAGCATTGCCTTCTAGGGCTTGATAAAATAAATACTTTAGGAGTAATACAAACTAATATAGTTTACACTTAGTCAAATTTTGCATGAAATTTTGCTTGGTTTACACTTGCATTCATGCTCGGCGTTTATTCGAATTTGTAATGCATTTTTCCCTGTCTTAAA
This sequence comes from Hipparchia semele, assembly GCA_933228805.2. Lineage (NCBI taxonomy): Eukaryota > Metazoa > Arthropoda > Insecta > Lepidoptera > Nymphalidae > Hipparchia > Hipparchia semele. The sequence goes on along the minus strand of OW121735.1, from coordinate 2,632,267 downwards.
AGGTAAATATGTGGTTTTTAGCAGAAAGACGTAAGCGACAAGCTAAGCACAAGGCGTGGGGCGTTCTTACCGCACTGTCAAGGAAACCGTGCTATAAGTGACAAACTTTCAGAAAGTCATAAGCGCCATGGTTCCGTTGTCGGTTACGCGTTTCTCCAAAAAAAAATTCACTGTCTACCTTTTATAACAACTAAGGAAAAATAGATTGCATAAAGGTGCAGACACATTGTTCTGTTGTTGTGTACTTTGCCAATCGGCCAACGTTGGAAACGATAGAATAGCCCAATACGTTTCAAAATTTCGTTTGTCTGTTTGGGATAATCTTCGGAACGGCTGAATTAAATTCGACATAAGGTCTTGTCAGTTCAATTTATGTACTAAATGAAATATCATGCCTGCAATTTCGCATGGAGTTAAGTTTTTAAACATCACGCGGGAAATTTCGCTTTTCTCCGGGATAGAATCCTCAACTATATCCATGCAAAAAATCACGTCGATCCGTTGGTTCATTGCTGCATGATTGAAGAAAAAATAAACACTTTCGCATAATATTAGAAAAGAAAATGGCTGTGTTTATGTTAAGAAAGGAACATTACGTTCAAAAATGGAGAGGCGCTAGTATTCTTTTAATATAAATAAATACCAAAGTGGGTTAGTTTGTTCTTCATTCACACACCAGCGGATCAACGTGATAGTTGATGAGCTGGAGCCTGGAGGAGTGACATAGGCTGCCTTTTATGCCGGAAAAACAAAGTTTCCCGAGGATTTTATAGACCTAAACACCACGCGGGCGAAAACGCCGGCAAAAGCTAGTAATCTACACTTTAGCTTCCTTTCTGTCTAGAGAAAGGTGTAACCGACGATCGCAGCCTTGCGCTTACGACGTTCTTAATTTTTTAACTCTAAGCAGAGTTTCATTGTCAGTGATTTAAGAAGGTTCTGTTCGCTCAGCGAACAGCTCAGTGCTCAGCGAGTCGCTTACGTCTTTCTGCTAGAGTCTACTTGTTTACCTTATAAGATAGCTAAGGAAAAATAGATTGACTTGACTGCATTGTTGTTTATCTTATGCAGGCATTCTTGTGCTATTAAATACTAAGTTTAATTTTGGCAAATTTTATTTATTTATTATGACACAAATCAACACAGCAATGTGTCTACATCTTTACTCTCGATACTTTGTTTCACAGCTAGATATGTTCGAAGCTATATATTTTTTATTTATATTGTATCTATTACTGAGTATAATATGTGTATTATATTATATGTACTAACATTGGTCAAAGAAATAAAAGTTTATATTTTACTAAGAACTGTTTTATTATTCTGGAGGGTAGGAGTGTTTAATACTTAAAGAAAAAAAGTAGAAAGTGGCAAGATTATGTGGTGACCAGGAAAATTGGGCATGATGGTAAAATAACTTTTCACAACGCACTATGTGAAATATTACTCACGTCCTTTTTATTGGTATTAGACCAATAAAGGTTGAAAAAATTATAGAGGGCGTGCGCCATTTGTAATATTATAAGTTCCAGAGACAATATGAGTTATGACAAATTAATGTGGCGTTTCAAATTAAGGCCCAAGACACGGAGCTGCCCGCGAAATTCAAATTTAATTTGGTTTTTCACCATTTGTAAACTAATACGACAAAGTAGGCTTATGGTATTCAAATTGCGCCAATGGCAGTATCATCTTCACAGGTTTATATACTAATCTTAACGTGAAAGTATCCAGTTTAAGAAATTATATAGTCAAAATAATGAGTTTGACGTGAGCTACTCACAAATTAGTCATTATTTTGATTAATTTCTTAAACTGGATACTTTTACGTAAAGATTAGTAAGTATATAAACCTGTGAAGATGATACTGCCATTATCGCAATTTGAATACCATAAGCCTACTTTGTCCTATTCATTTATAAATGGCGAAAAACCAAATTAAATTTGAATTTCGCGGGTAGCTCCGTGTCTTGGGACTTAATCCATATTATTATGCTGTCTTGCCGTCCCTATTTGTATAGGGACAGCAAGTCCAGTGTTAATCATAGACAAAATATAGAGATCGGCGTCTTCAATAAACAGAAACCCGTACTAAGGCCGTAAAAACTTAAGGGGTTCCGAGACGAGCAAGTAGCTTGGCGTCAAGCACGTAGATCTTAGCTTGCGTCAAGCATTTTGACCATCTACAACGCTGGATTGATGCTTGAGTCAAGCATTTACGTGCTTGGCCCGCGCTTGATGTGATTTTATATTTTTTCCTTGACGTGACGGCTAGACGCGACGTGTTTGACGTCTTGCTTGATGAGGCCGCTTGACAGGCGTTACTGACGCATCAAACTGATGGAGCAAGCAACAGAAATCTACGTGCTTGACGCCAAGCTGCTTGCCCGTCTCGGGACCCCTTTAGTTTAGCAGCGAAACCCGACAATAATTTAGGTCCCCTTGCAGTAAAAACAAGATACACTCCTACCAGATTAACGTCGTCGAGTCATACAATTTCTCCGATAATTTTTGCTAGACCTAAAAAAGCGTAAACATAATAGATAAATAGTATCAACAAAAATGTTAATGCGTAATTTCCCGCCAATTCAGCTGTCACCTGGTGAGGGATTTTCAAACTCTCTGGTTTCTCGAAGTCAGGGATTTGAATTTTTCTATCATACTTGCGACCCATTTTTTTGTTTTCTTGCGTATAATATGTGCGTTTCTTTGGTACCAAATCGGTCTTGGCTATGAACGATCCATCCAAATCGAGTTTGTACCAAGATTTGTATTTATTGAAGTAACGCTCGTTGGGCATTTGATTTGCGTTTACATTTTCTATCATGACAGTCGATTTTTCATGATTCACTTAGGAATTTTGGTTTTATGTGGGTTTTATAAATGAATAATTATTTGATTTCTGTCACAAACGGAGTGATCGCATAAATACCAACTCATGTCTGTCCAAAGAGAATGTAATCACTCCGTTTCTGTCACTTAGTGAATTGACGGAATGATTTCTTCTTTTTGCTCTTATTTGTGTCAATAATATTCTCTTTTAAACACTGATATCTGTATGTAATCTATGAGTCACTAGATTCCCTGACTGGGTGTACAGGAGATACAGGTTCTACAGGAGATACAAGTTTTTTTTTTTATTATTCGATGATAAGATAGCCCTTGACTGCGATCTCACCTGATGGTAAGTGACGATGCAGTCTAAGATTTTAGCGGGCTAACTTGGAAGGGGTATAGCAGTTTAAATTCAACCCATACCCCTTTTCGGTTTCTACATGCCATCGTGCCGGAACGCTAAATCGCTTGGCGGCACGTCTTTGTCGGTAGGGTGGTAACTAGCCACGGCCAAAGCCTCCCACCAGACCAGACCAGAGACAATTTAGAAATTATAAATTCCTAAATTGCCCCCGCCGGGAATCGAACCCGAGACCTCCCAGTTATAAGACCACAGCACTCACCACTGCGCCAGGGAGGTCGTCAAAGTTCTAGAGCAGTTACAGATTCTACAGGAGATACAAGTTCTACAGGAGTTACAGGTTTTACAGGATACAGGTTTCTATCCCATCCCGTTCCCATCGTCAAAATAAAAATCAAAGACAGAATAGCAACTTAAATCTTTATTCAGATATCTTCCAAAATAAATGCTAAAATTGAGACCGATTTTTTTTCTCGCTAAATTCATGACTTCTGACATGAGAAATTATAAAACATTATTAAGAGAATGAGACAAGAGTTTAAAAAAAAACACTATAGTTACCTAATGCTAAATAAAAAGTACATAAATGTTTGAACGTTTATTTTAATAATCATTTTTTATGCAAGTTCCAATCATAACACTGACCTCTATGATTAATCTAGGATTAACACTGGACAGGCAGCTGTGAGGGCACTAGATAATGGATACTTTTTGGTATTTCCTGCATCCATAAATTAGTTCCATAGACACTTGTATGTCAAATTGAATTATTTATTATAGAGGTCAGTGATTAAAAGTTTAAAAATAAATACCTTGTGTCATAAAAAATACAACATTTAAATGATTTGAAAATTACTATTATTTAATATTGCACAAAAAAGGTATATTTGCAAGTACTTTTTTAAAGAATAAACCTATTTTTTTACACAATTCATTATAATCGGCTTTAGATATAAAAAAAATGGTTATTTCCGAGTTGCTAGGTTTTTAAGTCCCTTGCCTAAACTAAAGGTACGTAGAAAATATATTACAAACAAAACATCATACTAAATAATATGCGAAATTGTGTTTGTTTGTGGGTTTGTCCTTCAATCACGCAACAATGGATAAATCGACATAATTTTTACATGGAAATAATAAAAGAATTACAGTCAGTGTGGGTACATTAGATCCACATTAAACATTAGAAAGTGGATTTTTCTCGTTTTTTTTTTTATGCTGGCAACATATTAAATATTTTATAAATATACCTACTTTTTTAACTAATAGATGCCTGGCTAAATTACCTACACTTTAAATCCTACTCGCTAAATATTTTACTAAAATTATATAACTTATCATAATAAGTTTCTCTTGTTATTTTTACCTTTGAAAACAAATAAAAATGAATAAACAATGGTAAGTATATTGTTATAATTAGTATTATGGCTGTTTTACTTTTCTGTTTCTTTTTTTTTTCACGTTTTTGCCACTTTTTTTAGTGGTGCTAAAATGTGTTTTTACACCACTACTTTTAGACAATAGTTTTTTCAAGAATTAAATGTAAAATTGAAGTAAAAAAACTAAAAATCGTTTTTTTTTTATTAAAAATTCCCACATTTTTTGTGACAGATGAATACTAGCCATTTCCATTTAAAAAATATTAGATCTAGATCGTATTGCACAAGTGAGGCCAAAATGAATAAAATAAGCGTTGGTTCAATTTTATTTTTAATCTCTTGTTAAACTCTTTTTTTCGTGAATACGATTACTAAACTGTTTTTTTATTAAATAAAAAGTCATATAAGTAGATATAATAAATGATCACGAATTTAGGGAAGCATGCGTGTATTCTTACTAATATTATAAAAGTGAAAGTTTATCCGTTTGTCCTTCAATCACACGGCAACCGAGCAATGGGTGGACGTGATTTTGCATAGGTATAATCGCATAGCGACATAGGCAATATTTTATCCCGGAAAAATGAGGGTACCCGAAGAATTCTAAAAACCTGACTACGCGCGAAGTCGCGCACACAAGCTATACATTTATATAGATTACATGGGTAAAAGACACAAGCGTTGTAAAATCAATTTACTTACGACTTCAGTATATAAAATTTGGTCAATTCATTTCTTTTTCAGACACAAATTACCTATAGCTTGGCAAAAAACAGATAAGAAACGGAATTAGGTTGTCATTTTATAAATGTCAGCATTCTTTTGATTTTTGTTTAAAATTGATTACGATTTTTAGAAATAAAAAAGCTCATCCTGTTGAAATTAGTTTAATTATATCCTTACTTGACTCCTTTGGCAGCGTAGACAGAGAAGTACTATAGACTTAATGATATCTCCTTTTCACTCCCACACGAAAGAGATGCAGTATAGCGATGTCAAACAAGATAGAATGAGACACAGCTATGTCTATATCCGTCCCTCACTGCGTGCCACGTTTTGAGTTGTTGCTCACATTACATTGTGAGGTGATTGCGAGCAACAAGACGTACAAAAGTAGGTATTTCACAGTGTTATGATAATTTTAGTGTTAAATTAAAGTCTTTAACCCGAAATAAAGAGTGCTTTAAGTTATTAAAACTGATCTAGAATATAAACAACGGTGCGTTGCAGCGTTTTAATATTGTATGTACTTTATTACCTGTCCCTTTCGGCGCCACGCTTGGTAGGAGTCTAGAGGATACCCATTCTACGGTTAATATAGAACAATGACATTTCTACAATTACATTTGACAACTTGAAAGAGTGTTGTCATTAGATAAAAAAACAATTAGTTCCAATTGGCTATTTGACAGTTTTTTTAATTTTTTATTCTATGACAAGATAGCCCTTGACTGCGATCTCACCTGATGGCAAGTGACGATGCAGTCTAAGATGGTAGCGGGCTAACTTGGAAGGGGTATAGCAGTATAAATTCAACCCATACCCCTAATCGGTTTTTACACGCCATCGTGCCGGAACGCTAAACCGCTTGGCGGCACGTCTTTGACGGTAGGGTGGTAACTAGCCACGGCCAAAGCCTCCCACCAGACCAGACCAGAGACAATTTAGAAATAATAAATTTTCGGAAAAAATATTTTAACGTAGGATTATTTTAAACCTCGTACAATTATTTATTTCTCTCAAAAAACTGCAAAAGAACTCACTGCGTCCTATTTTTTGCAACGTGACGTCACACGATGCTCAATCATGGCCGCCCGCGTTTCGCTTCTTTCCTTCTATCTTCTTCTAAATGACTGACTGACTGACTGACTGACTGATCTATCAACGCACAGCTCTAACCACTGGACCGATCGAGCTGAAATTTGGCATGCAGGTAGCTGTTAGGACGTAGACATCCGCTAAGAAAGGATTTTGGAAAATTTCAACCCCAAGAGGGTTAAATAGGGGGTTAAAAAATCGAAGCTAACGTGAGCGAAGCCGCGGGTTAAAGCTAGTTTTACAAATAAAAGGTTTACAATTAATTTTAATGCAAAAAACGTATTGTATAATTGAACGTCGTTAAGCAGAAAACGACCAATGGCTTTTTTTATGCGAAAATGAGTAAACGGTATTTTGGCGATAAAAAATGGCTAATGTTAGCTACTAAAATATACTATAAGCTTTATATTAGCTAATAAAATATACTTAAACTTTCGTTAATTTTTTAACAATTTTGGTCATTCGAAGCAGTGATAAAAATACCTAAATCAGCTCATACCTAAAACTGGTTTTCTGGCGCTGGTCGCTTTCTGCTTAACAACGCTCAATTATTGTTAACATATAAATTACGATATCTAACATATTTCGCAACTTATCAATACTACTGTCAAACAGCCATTTCTTTTTTTTGCCAAGCTGTAGTTTTAGGTAGTTTTTTTTTTTTTTCAAAAAATCTTTTTTTTACAACCTATTGAACTTCACGACTCAAGCTTCTACTACCCTTCCATCTTAAGTTGGCCGCTACCTCGTCCCGCGCTTCCCCGCACCGCGCCTCAAGTCAGACCCGCTTAGTACAGATAGCAACATACCGCTCGCAATTGTCGCTACCGAATTTTTTCAAAATTTTGTTATTGTTACGTTTTGAATGTTTTTGTTAACTTTAAATTAGTTATTTATTTTTGTTTGGTCACTATTGTTAGCGTATCGTCTTCTACGACGAGTAGAAAAAGGAAAAGTTTTGCACAGCGCAGACTATTAATTATTTTAATTAACGACTTTTTTCAAGCGGAAAAAAATAAGAAATTAAGATGTCATTGCCATGAAAAGCATTGCCAAAGAAGAAACTTCCGTCATAGTTGTAGTTACAGTGAAAAATACAATAGTTATTTGTTCAACAAGATAGCAAAGTTCATTTTTGTTGCGAGTTCCTAGTTAAAATCCTGAGTGCAGTGAAGGATTCAAAGGCACAAGAAACAAAAACTTTGCTATCGTGTGATACATACAACTTTCCACCTCACTAGTTCAAAAAAGGCGCCTTTGCTGTCTAAAACCAGTGAGCAAAAGTCGTTTTTGCTCACTTAGTGAGAAAAAGGGTTGAACTTTTCTTGAGACAACACTTTTTCTCACTAAGTGAGCAAAAACAACTTTTGCTCACTGGTTATAGACAGCGAAGGCGCCCTTTTTGAGTTAGTGAGGTGAAATTATTATTTTCTTGTCAACGGTACGGTGTGACGTCATTCTGTAACGGTCGACGACGGCCAACTTGAGATGGAAGGTTGATAGAGCACATTATTATGATTGCTATTCAAAAACCAAGGAAGCACTGGCGTATGAAACGGAAGAGTCCTGCATGTTCTCGCACTGGGAAGATTGCGCGTACTTCAAAAACTTAATCGACATGCGAGGCGCGTTGGATTGGCTTTGCAATTTCGCTATTGCCTGAAAAAGAAATAATATTTTATTTTATTTTTAACAAAATTCAAAAAAGGAGTAACTTCTCAATTCGTTGGAATCTTTTTTATTTTTATTTTTTGTGCATGTGCCCCGATTACTCGAAGACGCCTGGAGTGATTTGGAATTCTTTTTTCATCTCACCAGCGCAAAAAGGGCGCCTTTGCTGTCTAAAACCAGTGAGCAAAAGTCGTTTTTGCTCACACAGTGAGAAAGTGTTGTCCCAAGAAAAGTCCAACACTCCCTAAGTGAGAAAAAACAAATTTTGCTCACTGGTTTTAGACAGCAAAGGCGCCCTTTATGAATTAGTGAGGTGAAAAGTTGTATGTATCACACGATAGCAAAGTTTTTGCTTCTCGTGCCTTTGAATCCCTCACTACACTCAGGATTCTAACTTAAAATCCTTCGCCCGCTCAGGGTTTAAACTAAGCACTCGCAACAAAAATGAACTTTGCTATCTTGTTGAATAAATAACTATTTTGTTTGAAAGGGTAAACTTCCCAGGTGGTCCCATTGTCATCAGGTCGGGATCTGATGATGGGATCCTGGAGTAATCGAGGGAATAAAAAAAACGAATACTCTTTTTTTATTCCCTCGATTATATTATTGACTTAGTTGATGCCCGCGACTTTGTTCGCGTGGATTGAGGTTTTTTAATTCCCGCGGGAACTCTCTCATTTTCCGGGATAAAAATGGGTAGCCTATATGTTATTCCAGACTATGATCTACTGCTGTGCCAAATTTCAGCAGAATCGATTCAGTCGGTTTTTTTTTTCAAGATAGCCCTTGACTGCGATCTCACCTGATGGTAAGTGACGATGCAGTCTAAGATGGTAGCGGGCTAACTTGGAAGGGATATAGCAGTGTAAATTCAACCCATACCCCTAATCGGTTTTTACACGCCATCGTGTAACGCTAAATCGCTTGGCGGCACGTCTTTGACGGTAGGGTGGTAACTAGCCACGGCCAAAGCCTCCCACCAGACCAGACCAGAGACAATTCAGAAATTATAAATTACTAAATTGCCCCCGCCGGGAATCGAACCCGAGACCTCCCAGTTATAAGACCACAACGCTCACCACTGCGCCAGGGAGGTTGCGACGTGATTGAGTAACAAACATCCAAACATTCACATTTATAATACATATTTGTAGGATTATATATACACGGTGAAATTTCATTGGTTGTACTCCCTGAAGGATGTGAATGTGCTCATGAAACTGAACAACTTTCCCCAAGGAACATAGCTCGAAATATGAAAAAAAAATTTGGACCTCCCATAGTAAATCAATCAGCTGATCGTCAAGTTTGTATGGAGGGTCCAATTTTTTTTTTCATATTTTGACCTATGTTCCCTGGGGAAAGTTGTTCAGTTTCATGAGCACATTCACCTCTTTCAGGGAGTACAACCATTAAAATTTCAACCGGTATATTTACCTGTAAAAGTACTCCAATGGGATGCCTGCCGCATATAGTGTTGTTGTATTTGTTGAGGTAATCCGTGAACGAAGAGGGGTCCATTTTCTCTATTATATCCATACCCTGGCGAAAAAAAAAAACAATATTATAATTTATATTTACAAAAAAGTAATCAAGTAAAGTAGCTTCTACGAGATTGATGAGCTACTTCAAAGTAGTAGCAGGTGATAGATACTATTAGGCCTCAATTGCACGTCCGGCTACGATATACATTGCAAAATAGGTTACAAACCGAAATGTTGATGACAAAGTAATATACTATTAATTGCATTATACTATTTAATTGAACATTAAAAATGTAAAAGGACTAGACTAATGGCAAATGACTTAATATGACCATAAATAACTCGACTAACCATAGCTTATAAATACATATTGAATGACATATTGAACTTATTATTATTATTATATTATTACTTGACATCCAAATTTTGAACCATTAATTGCATGTGAAATTTACCAATTTTTTTTTATTATTTATTGTATTTTTTAATGATTGTAATAATATGATTTATTATAATTATTTAATGAAACTTGCAACGCCCTGACGGGGCTTCATGTAATCTTAGACATTATGTATTAGACATGTAAGTGGATTCATGAATGCAAATGAATGTAAATTTTATAACCATTGTAATTTATAATTTTATTTTATTAATTATTATAACATCTATTTTTAACCCCCGACGCAAAAACGACGGGGTGTTATATGTATACAAAATGGCGGATTACATATTTTTTTTTAATTTCACATGTCGAGGGTGTTTTCAATATTTAATTTACACTTATTTTATTTTATTCGATGATAAGATAGTCTTTGACTGCGATCTCACTTGATGGCAAGTGACGATGCAGTCTAAGACGATAGCGGGCTAACTTGGTATGGCAGTGTTCAACACATACCCCTACTCTGTTTCTGCACGCCATCGTGCCGGCACGTCTTTGATGGTAGGGTGGTAACTAGCCGCGGCCAAAGCCTCCCACCAGACCAGACCAGAGACAATTCAGAAATTATAAATTTCCAAATTGCCCCCGGTTAACAAACCCCTCACCTGTCTATCCAGCCACTCGATGCTCTGGTGGATCCGACCCCTCGAGGGGTCGCGCCACGTGTACCTGAACCTCGACCCCCAGTGGCAGAAGTCCGACGATATCACCACTAAGTTCTGGGGGTCGGCCAGGTAAGGCGCTAGGATTGCGCCGTATCTACAAACAGGTTTTAATCTACATATATAAAATTCAAAGTCCTGACTGACTGACTGACTGAGATATCAACGCACAGCCTAAACTACTGAAGTTAGAAACTTGAAATTTTTACAGTTGGTTCCTTTTATGACGTAGGCGCACACTAAGAAAGGATTATTGGAAATTCCACCCCTAAGGGGTTTAAATAGGGAATGGAAGTTTATATGAAACTCCGTCATTTTTCAAGCTGTTTCCATCAAAGTTGGTATTTGACCTTTCAGTTAAAAATAAAAAAGTACGTGTGTCACAGTTTTTGAAAATTCCACCCCAAAATCTAATTCCACGCGGACGAAGTCGCGGGGGCAAAAGCTAGTAAATAATATAAACGTAAAATAGTTATTTTTTCAACAAGATAGCAAAGTTCATTTTTGTTGCGCGTGCCTAGTTTGAACCCCGAGCGGGCGAAGGATTCTATAATAGAATCACGAGCGTATAATAGAATCCTGAGTGTGGTGAGAGATTCAAAGGCACAAGAAACAAAAACTTTGCTATCGTTCTTTTTGGCTTTTGTATCGTTATCGCTACATATGGTCGCGGACAGAAAATGTTTATCAGTTTTCAAAGTAGATTCTATATCACATTGCGTGCAGTAAGGTCTATAACGCCATAGAATATCGAAAGCATATCGACTGTCAGGCATAGACGTGTGCATGTAATTATGAATCTTAAGGTGGTAAACATTTTCTGTCCGCGACCGTACAACTTTTCAACTCACTAGTAGTAGTAGTGGTAGTTAATTTTTACAATTGTTGTGTACAGTATAAATAAATAAATAGTTGAAAAACCAGTGAGCAAAAGTCATTTTTGCTCACTCAGCGAGAAAGTGTTGAACTTTCTTTTAGACAACACTTTTTCTGAGTGAGCAAAAATGACTTTCGCTCACTGGTTTTAGACAGCAAAGGCTCCCTTTTTGAGCTAGTGAGGTGAAAATTCTTTTTACAAAATCGACTTCTTACGCCACCACAAAGTATATCAATTGTGCCTATAAAATTATCTTCCCGGAAAATAAGATTTCCTGCGGGAATTGAAAAAACTTAAACACGCGGACGAAGTCGCGGGCATCGTCTAGTATAGAATACTTACTTGGCTTCTTTTTCAGGTGTGAGCGAACCCACTAATATAGGTATAATTGTGAAACCAGTCTTGTATCTGAAATGAAAAACAAGTATAAATTAAAAATTTAAAACACCCCCCGACAAGAAATTTGAATAAAACCTTTAATTTACCAAATTAAACCAACGGGAATGGGTCTGCTTTTGCCTGCCTGTGTTGACATGTATTGAATTGTATTTATTTGTATTTGTATTGTATTTATTTTTACTTGTATTGTACTCAGGAAAATTCATCGTGGAAGCACTGAATACATAGCATAGTTTCAATAACAATTGTGAAATTTTTATTTTTTTGAAAAGAGCAACCGCCGAGTTTCTTGCTGGCTCTTCTCGGCAGGAAAGGCATTCCGAACCAGTGGTAGATTCATTGACGATTCAAAAGTGCTTGTAAAAGTCTATTTGAATAAAAAATATTTCTATTCTATTCTATTCTAATAAGTTACCTCCTTGGTTGCCATGTTTCGGAGTAAAAGATCGTTCCATTTTTAAATTACAAGAACAAGACAGATATGAGTTTACAATGTAATTTATTTGGCCGCTAAACCACTCCAGCAATGGATTTTCATACGATTTTTGCCGGCCGCTGCTCGGCCAGTACAGCAATTTCGATTTATCTCGAATAAGGTTGTCGAAATAATGCTCCCAAGCATGTTAGAGAAAAACATATTTTTGTTTCAAATGTATAATATTATAAAGCTGAAGAGTTTGTTTGAACGCGCTAATCTCAGGAACTACTGGTTCAAATTGAAAAATTCTTTTTGTGTCGGATAGTCCATTTATCGAGGAAGGCTTTAGGCTATATAACATCACGCTGCGACCAATAGGAGCGAAGCATCAGTGAAAAATGTTGCAAAAACGAGGAAAATTATCCATATTTAAAGTAAGTATATTTAAAAACTTCTTAATCGCGATCATAATAACAGAAATTGACGCGGACGAAGTCGCAGGCAACAGCTAGTATTTCATATGGGAAGGAATATGAAACATTTGAAACAAAAATTTGCAAAGAAAATCAGATATTTGAGAGATATTATTTTTTTCATACACGTATAAGAATATTTCAAGAAAAAAACCAAAATGGCTGCCACACAGGTAGGAAGTGGATTGGACCCAAGTTAAGAGTGTATTTGCACTTAAAAATAGTTGTTATATAAGTGTTTAAAATATCGCTAGTTACGGAAACACTGTACATCGCTCATTTGCGACAAAGGTGACATAATTCAAAATTCACCAATTTTAGTGTCGAAAATTTACACTTTTTGCTATAAAAACAACATTACGCTAAGCACAAAAAAATAAGAGCGAGAGAGATTGTGACTTAATGCTCTGTCGCTTTGTTGGGCGCTGTGTTGTTTCGAGACCGCAGCATCCACAAAACATTACTCTCTGACGAGAGAATTCTCTCATCGGCGATTTTGAATTATGTCACCCTTGTCGCAAATGAGCGATATAAAAAAAAATACTCACTCCTCCATCACTTTGGCGATGTAGGGCAGGTGCATCTCTATCGAGTGCTCGTCCTCGTCCGTCTGTACGTCCATCCATTCGAACTGTCGGGTCGCTTCTAACTCGGCGTAAACTGGAAAATATAACTATTTGTACATCCATTATATCCATGTTCAAGAAGTACCCAAGTCCATAATGACACATTTCAAGAAGAACCCAAGTCCATAATGGCACATTTCAAGAAATCCCCAAGTCCCTAAGTCCATAATGGCTCATTTCAAGAAGTCCCCAAGTTCATGATGGCCCATTTCAAGAAGTACCCAAGTCCATGATGGCCCATTTCAAGAAGTCCCCAAGTCCATGATGGCCCATTTCAAGAAGTCCCTAAGTTAATAATGGCCCTTTTCAAGAAGTCCCTAAATTCATAATGGCCTTTTTCAAGAAGTCCCCAAGTCCATAAGGGCACATTTCAAGAAGTACCCAAGTCCATAATAGCCCAGTTCAAGAAGTCCCCAAGTCTTTAATGGCACATTTCGAGAATTCCCCAAGTCCCCAAGTCCATAATGGCCCATTTCAAGAAGTCCCCAAGTCCATCATGGCTCATTTCAAGAAGTCAATGACCTGACAATTCAGAAATTATAATTCCCAATTTTCCCCCGCCGGGAATCGAACCTGGGACCACCCATTTATACCACAGTCATCAGGTTGTTACATTTTTTTTTTTAATAGACTAGCGCTTGACTACGAACTCACCTGATGGTAAGTGAAGATGCAGCCGAAGGTGATGCGCGCTTGCCTAGAAGATGCCTATTCACTCTTGATTTAAAGACATTATAGTTATCAGTATATCGAAGTACTCACTCTGTTTGTCGATAGTGAGATCATAGAGCGGGGTCTGGTACTTGTCCAGAGATGAGAGCGCGCAGCCTCCCAAACGCACGTGGTGAGACGGACCGAGGATAAAGATTCGTTTGCTGAAAAGTAACAACCAATAAGTAGTAATAGAACGTGCAACCAACGGGAATGGGTCTGCTTTGTCTGCCCGTCTTAACATGTATTGGATTGTATGTAGGTATGCATTTTTGAAGCTTCATTGTGGAAGCACTGTGTACATAGCATAGTTTTGTTACCTATTGTAAAAAAAATTTTTTTTTTTTTTTGAAAAGAGCAACCGCCGAGTTTATTGCTGGCTCTTCTCGGCAGGAAGGGCATTCCGCGGGGTTATTACGTATCTCGCGACAGGTTCGCGACAGGCGTAAATCGCGCGATCGTTGCTATCAAACGTCACTTGTCAACCTGATTACGTCAAAGCAGTAGTGACAGCAGTAGCAACGCGACAGCAATCACTACGCGATCGGTTGCAAAATGTCACTAAAAATCGTATTACGCAAGCCAATCGCACGTCTATTGCTCGCCTATCGCAAAATGTACTTTTCTCCTTTAGAGATGCTTGATGGAGAAGAAATAAGTCCAAATACTTCGAGAGGGTTTTACCACAGACCACAACACAAAACAAAAAAGAAACATAGCAATTCAACCACAGACGACGATAAAAACTGTGTATTTTGTTTATATCTATTGCCGTCCTATCGCGAGTGGCGCTAGTATCGACACGTGAGCAATAGACGTGCGATTGGCTTCCGTAATACGATTTTTAGTGACATTTTGCGACCGATCGCTGTCGCGTTGCTATTGCTGTTGCAAATTTTTACGTAATCAGGGTGCCGGTGCAACCAACGGGAATGGGTCTGCTTTGTCTGCCTGTCTTAACATGTATTGGATTGTATGTAGGTATGCATTTTTGAAACTTCATTGTGGAAGCACTGTATACATAGCATAGTTTTGTTACCTATTGTAAAAAATTTTTTTTTAAAAGAGCAACCGCCGAGTTTATTGCCGGCTCTTCTCGGCAGGAACGGCATTCCGAACCAGTGGTAGATTCATCGACGATTCAAAAGCACTTGTAAAAGTTTATTTGAATAAAAAATATTTCTATTCTATTCTATTCTATTTTGGGTATGGAACCTAGGGTGGGTTACTCACACAACGACAGGGCTGACTTGTCTGTACGCGAACGCCGCACACGCGCCGCAATACGAGTAGCCCGCGTGTCTGGAACCGAAAAAAGCATCTATTTACTTATTTATTTATTTATATTTCATCATCATAATCGGCGAAGCATCAACAGTATCCCCCAAAATTTCCCCCTCGTTAAAAAAAAAAAAGTTATATCGTCGGGAATCGTGCAAAACCGCGTATGTACCATTGGTAAAAACCGCGGATCTACACTAGTCACAGTTTTACAGGGGAAAGTTAAAACTTTATTTTCTTACTAGCTGTGCCCGCGACTTCGTTCGCGTGGAATAGTGACTTTTCGGGGCGCGGCTCTCAGCGCGCTTTATATAGCCACGGACGCTCAGGCGCGAGGCGTGTAGTACGTACTCTGTACGTTAAAAATGTTCGCCGTGATTCTTTAAATTGACATAACTTTTTTATTTATGAACCGATTGACATGAAATAAACACTAAATGTTAAGTGAAGCTTACTACAATATATTAGTGAAAACCGTATCTAAATCGAATAAGCCGTTTCTGATATTAGCGTGCACAAACACACAGACAAACAGACAAACAGACAAAAAAAATTAATTACAATTTCGGGTTCGCCATCGATATAATAACAACCCCTGCTACTTTTTTTGTACATATTTCCATTGTACAGACACCACTTTTCTACAATTTTATTATATGTATAGATTTCTACGGCTATTTTTCTAATTTTTACACAGAGAGTATTAATTCATGTGTTCTATGTATTGATAAAAATAGATATCTTTTATAGTGATTAATTTAGTCGCTACGACACTTACGCGGTTTTGATCTGACCACAAACGTATGAAAATGGATTTTAATGTCATATCCGCGTAACTAGCATTATAGTAATAATACGGTTACGCGGTTACGCGGTAGTTACGCGGATATGACTAAATGGTTCACACTCTTGAGAGTTACATTATGGAGTAACGACCTCCCTGGCGCAGTGGTGTTATAACTGGGTGGTCTCGGGTTCGATTCCCGGCGGGGGCAATTTAGGAATTTATAATTTCTAAATTTTCTCTGGTCTGATCTGGCGGGAGGCTTTGGCCGTGGCTAGTTACCACCCTACCGTCAAAGACGTGCCGCCAAGCGGTTTAGCGTTCCGGTACGATGACGTGTAGAAACAAATTAGGGGTATGGGTTGAATTTACACTGCTATACCCCTTCCAAGTTAGCCCGCTACCATCTTAGACTGCATCGTCACTTACCATCAGGTGAGATCGCAGTCAAGGGCTATCTTGTCATCGAATTAAAAAAAAGTACTTACGGAGCAATGATGGCTCTGGCCGGACCGTGGGTCAAGTCAGCTTTGGACAGCCATAGGTCCAACTGTCTGGACAGTTCCGACCCTGGAATAAATATAGAATAGAATAGAATAGATAAATACATCGAGGTTATTTCCAGTAGTTTTGTTGAACAGTTCTGTTGACAGAACTACTGGATTTTTTTTCTCACTGGTTCTTTGAATAAAAAAAGCACACATAAAACTACTGAGTATTTTTAAGCTATTGCATAGCTTCTATAGCGGGCCTTGAGCGTGGAGACCGAATCCAGAAATTCCGTAACGAAAATAACCTGACACGGGACTCCTGTACGGTGAGCCGCTAGATGGCGCATTTTTTATCAACGTCATCGAGCGGTGAGCCGCTAGATGGCGTTGATAAAAAATGCTATGCAATAGCTTTACCGCGGCAGTCCCCGAGTGCCACACGGCTTTTTTTATTTGTCTCACTATTTCTGTGGTTTATTTTGACCGGACTACTGGGAATAATCTTGTTAATAGATCTACAGATACAGACACAGATAGAGATACAGACAATCAACAGTATATCATTAAATAATATAATATTTTATTTTAATATATCGCTGCTTCAGAACTAAAGGGCCACATCTCAAAATTTTCCAAATTCACTTTTATTTTTAAATAAATAAAATAGGGCCATAACGCGAAGACATTCGTCAAAATCGGCCTTTAAATCACAATAATTTACGCGTACGCCCTTTTAGCATTATCATACATTGTCAGTTGGAGAGCCAAAAAAGCAAAACAAAAAAAAAAATTCAATCTGCTCTCGTGAAAAAAATTTGATTTTGAGATGTGGCTGTTTAGTTCTGAATCAGCGATATGTAACTAGCTGATTCCCGCGAATTCGTCCGCGTGGAAAAAGTTTAGAGCGACTTGCTACTATCCGCGAGAAGTTATGTCCTCTATCTCCGATAATATTTAGTAGATCTTCACCAAAATTGGACAAAATATTTCTAATAGTAAACAATAAACAATTTATAATAAAAAAGAATTATCAAATTCGGTTTAGATTTGACGAAGTTGTGGAGCAAAATCAACAAAAAATTTCATCCCCTATCCCTGATAAACCCTATTGTTTATTAGGATAAAAAGTATCCTATATATTGATCCGAAGTATCAGCTACCACTATACCAAATTTCATGCACATCCGTTCAGTAGTTTTCCCGTGATGCGCTCACAGGCAGACAGACAGACAGACAAAAAATTCAAAAAAACTTGTTTTGGGCTCAGTATCGATAATGTTCTGTACATTAAATACATTTTGAAACTTTTAATCGGAGGATGCTTTACTAAATTTTCGGATTCCAACTCTTCAATCCTGATGCTGCAGGGGTACTGCCCTCCTAAACTGTGTGGATTTAGGAACTGTCGATTATGAATAGTTATTGTAGGTACCAAGTAAAGACTACATCGATGAATTCCAGGACCCAACTCCTCAATCCTGATGCTGTAGGGGTTCTGCCCACCTGAACTGTGGGGATTTAGAAACTGTCCATTACGAATTGAAAAAGCGGACGATGTCGCGGGCGTCCGCAAGTCCTTCCTAATAGTATAAAAGTGGAAGTGTGTTTGTTGATTTGTCAAAAGCTGGTGACCAAATAAAAACATTTTTAAGCATTAATTTATTTTTATTAGCACATTCCATTTGAAACAAGCACGATACTAAATTTTCATAAATAAAATCAATTAAAACAAAACTACAATCCATTTTCCCTAGCTGAATTAAAAGGTAAACAAATCACAGAAAACCATTTTATTTTTTACTCAATAAGATAGTCCTTGACTGCGATATCACCTGATGGTAAGTGACAATGAAGTCTAAGATGGTAGCAGGGTAACTTGGAAGGGGTATGGCAGTGTAGATTCAACCCATACCCCTAATCGGTTTCTACACGCCATCGTGCCGGAACGCTAAATCGCTTGGCGGCACGTCTTTGACAGTAGGGTGGTAACTAGCCACGGCCAAAGCTTCCCACCAGACGCAAAGTATACGGCGAAAAGCATAACAGACAACCTTTACCGGGCCCTTGTGACATTTGGTTTTTGACTTGTAACACAGTTTCATTTTCCGTGCAGTAAGGAACTATCGATAAGATGTATATCTTATCAATTTAGTCAAGTATTGTATAATACTTGACTCAAGTATTGTATAATACTTGACTATATAGATACTTCCCACGTAAGTTGTTGTTTCCCACAAAATTTTAGGTTTTGTGCACTATATCCTTTGTTTTTATCAATTTTATGTGTTTGTTTCAAAAAAATTCACCCTCACCACCTGGGTGCCTGGAGCACTTCGACCACCCCTTTCTCCAGATCTTTTTTCCACATACTACCAAATTGTGGAATCATCTCCTTTCGACAATGTTCCCACTTAATTACAATATAGGGTTCTTCATCATCTTCATCTTCTTGAGTTGTGGCTATGCAGGTCTCGAGGCCCTGTAGCACGTTGACCGTCGCCGATCTATTGTGCTCGCCACTATTCATATTTCCTCGCCGATACTCGTTGCCGCCAGGAACTGCAGCACTTTCTTGGCTGGAATGAGTATAGCTTCCTCGGGGTGAGCTATGTTTCCCCAGATGGATGCTACGTTTATGCATTATAGCAGGGCAGTAACAGGTGATGTGCAGCGGTGTCTCCGCCGCACCCTGGCAAAGCCTGCACACATCCGAGACCTGGAGCTTGAGGTTATACATGTGTCTGTTTAGGCCACAGTGTCCCGTCAAAGCTCGTACTACAATATAGGGTTATTCAAGGGGCGAACCAATAAGTTCCTGAAAAGTCGGCAACATATTGGTGGTGCCTCTGGTACTACAAGTGTTCATGGGTGGCGGTAATCACTTTACATCAGGTGACAAGCCAGCACATTTACCCACTACTCATATTAAAAAAAAAAGTTAAATACAGCTTTCTTTAACATACTCTCGAGACATATAAAGTTGTATCGTTATGAAAATGACGGCCTAAACCATTGTATTGTCCTTTACAACAATTAACGCGTCATGTAAGAGTTTTGGGGATACAACAACTTATGTAGGAGGTATCGACTTATTCACCTTAAAAGACAGTTAAGGAAAAAGATTACAGACAAAATATAATTAATTATTATTAGTTATCATCCATGAACGATGCAATCTTATCCGACACATCTTTCAGTATCTTCTCGCTGAACTTCGGAAATTTAGTATCAAATTCACTTTTCAACGATTCAATGTTGAATTCATCTTTTTTAGCCAGGTCCAAGGATGCGTGTGTCTCTTCATATGCGTGAAACTTATTGGAATCCAAATTGCAGTTCCTTCGTATGCTCTCTAATCCGTCTATTGCATCGTTGACCGTGTCCAGAAGTTTTTTGTGTCCGGTTTCGTTGTCATAGCCAAAATCTATGTTGAGTGTTTCTAATTTGTCCAAACGTGCCTCTTCCGTTGCCGTTAGGTTGTTGACCATCACTTCTAAATCAACCTTTTCGGTCACATTGTAAAAATTGCAACAATCTTTATTTTTTAGATCTGCTAGCCTGCAAAACAAGGACAAAGTTTAAAAACTGAAATTCAATATACAAAAAAACCAAATTTGTTTGTATATCCTATGTTCCTGGGACTATAACCCTTATATATATATATGTGTTTGTTTGTTGTCCTTCAATTTTGCATGGGTTTAGTAGAGGGCCAGGAGAGTATACTATAAAACCAAGTCGGGTTTGTACGAACACTTATAACTTTAGAACGGCTAGACCGATTTTCATGATTTTTGGTTTCTTGTATTTGCCTCCGTCCCGAATAGCAGAATAACTTTTAAATAATCGGAAAAATTCACGAAAAAAAAATTTATGAAAATATTTCATATTGACATACATTTTGTATTGAACGGGTTTTTTGATGGCAAGGAAAGTGACCGTTTACCCCGGAAAAACAGTAACCTAAGTCACGCGGATGAATTCGCGGGCAAAAGCTAGTAATAATATAAACTTGAGGATAGGTTACCTACCTTTTTTGTTCCACAACGAAATTGATATCTTTTAAACGTTTATTCGTTTTGTCTAGTTGGTCCATGGTCTTCTGGAACCTATCAGCCAGCTGTGCCATTTGGATATCCATTTGCGTTTCCTCTTTCTTTATTTTCTCCTCGACCAGACATTCCGTGAGCATATTTCGTAAAAACTTCTCGTAATCGTTTTTCTTTTGTAAGTTTTTCGATAAATCGATATCCGAAATGGAATCCTCGGGCTCCCAAACCGACTCATCACATAACACTGTCGTATTT
Organism: Hipparchia semele; assembly: GCA_933228805.2. Taxonomy (NCBI): domain Eukaryota; kingdom Metazoa; phylum Arthropoda; class Insecta; order Lepidoptera; family Nymphalidae; genus Hipparchia; species Hipparchia semele. The sequence goes on along the minus strand of OW121735.1, from coordinate 2,611,251 downwards.
GCTCTGAAATTACCAGGCGCAATACTTTTTCTACCCAAAATTCTTTCCTTGGGTGGAACTGATTTCGGAATTGTGGGCACATCTACGTTGGTTCGCTTAGATGTTGGTCGCACTGGTTTAGGTACGGCGAAAGATTTATTTTTATTCATTTCTTTTGACTTTTGCGGGTTTTAATGCGAGTTATAAAGAAAAAATCGTAGTAGAATATAAAATTTGTGTAAATATTTTTCGTTGAAAATTGACATTCGTTTGAATGGGCGCCATAGTGATCGTGAGGCTTTCGTTCGGAAATTGGAAATTAAAAAAAAATCACCTTCGTTCTGTCAAACACGATAGTGGTTACGAATGACACGATTCTGCTCGCGATCGGTATGGCCAATCGTTTGGGTTGGAATCGTGAATGTGAAACCATTTCTTGTAACGGATTTAAACGGCTCGATTTATAGAACTAAATCCTGGCACCATTTCTGTTTTTGTTCTGAAATCTCAGCAGATGTGGCGAGCAATATAATATTATGCAATCCGACGGGGTCGGCAGGTGTAATAAGTTCTTAACACACGAAAATCGTATTTTATTTTTCTGAACGCAACGCGGATATTGAGTTTGACAAGAGATATTTTTTTTTATGAAAATATTTTTTACGAACAACCTTTTCCAAAATTACCAAGGTATTATATTTTATTAAAATTAGAAAAATGCAACGCGGTCTAAAATCGGCACCTATCTAAAACTACGTAGTTAAACACAAGATTTTTGTATGTTGAATTCCTTTGTTGTAATGACGTTAAGAGTCACTGACCTTTTGACTTATTTTAACCAAGTAGAATACCTACCTAATGAGATAATTTAAAGGGATTTTTTTTGAACAATGGCAACCACCAGTGTTTTCTCCACTAATTAAGCTAACTATTAATACATAATGATATCGTTTTTTTTTTTATGAATAGATTCATTCAATGAATAGGTACTAAAATACAAATCATGACTTACCATTTTCGGTGTACCAGCTCCCAGCGTGCGATGCATTTCGACAAGACATTTCGAATAGAGAAACTGATTTTTCAAAAGAAAAATAAAAACTAAACTTCTACAAATCACAATATTAATCACAACACAATCACAAAAATCACAGAGGACAGAAATTAAGACAAAAACAATACCTACTTTGTTTTTTTTTAAATTTATTTTGAGCCCTGGATTCTAAGTTCTTGGCCTTCATTTTCATTAACATCTATCGTCTTTGGCCACAAACAGTGCCACCAACATAATAAAATGTAGTACCTACCTACTAGGTAGGTACCTATCAGATGATAATATAGTTGCTATCAAAAACGGAATATGTAGGGAACACTGACGTATATGTTTAAACTATGATAAACACTGGACTTTATTATATTTGCAAATGGCGCACCGACCTCCATTATTAAACTATGAAATCATACACAACAACAATGAAGTGCTTCTATATCTAGGTATTTTCATTCATTTATTTATAATCTAATTATTGATTTGATAAATAGATGCGAGAGGCTACTCGTATAGCTGCTTAGTACTTAAAGCGCCAAAATGGCGTCAATTATGTTCAAATAAAATCAACAGCAAGTCCAGTGGTAACCATAGATTAAATATAGAGGTCAGTGGTAGGGAAGAAATGCGGGCTTCGACAAGAGTTTGACATTTGACCTTTGACTTACCTGTGAAATTACTCTTTGAACATCTGCACTGGTACTACTGGTAGCATGGGCAGGAGGTAAAAGTTTTATCCCCCGATTTTATCCACTGGCAGGGGATAAAATTATCTTTTTCCTAATGCTAAAGCATGACGACAAAGAAGAGGGCGATGTATATTCTATAAGTATATCCACTGAGTGTTATTTCCACCGCTGTGCCCATGCTCGACGGGTGGATAAAGCTAAGCGAGGGGATAAACGTCCTTTTCACGGGGATAAAATTTCTCCCGCCCATGCTACCAGTGCTGGGGCTTTTATAACTCTATAATTAATAATATTTCATGATTTCGGGATAAAAACTCGTCCTCAACTATACCCATGAAAAAAATCACGTCGTTCCGTAGCTCTGTTGCGGACTGATTGAAGGACAAACCAACAAGTAGAATCCCGATTATCCGGATCACATAAAGCCAGGGTTATTCCGTATAATCGAAAATCCGGATAATCGATTTCAAAGCAAAACAAACATTTAAATTTTAATAAATTTTTATTATTTACAGGCGTCGTTTAGATAATACGATATGTAAAAAAACGAGCTATAACGATACATAAAGAATAACATACCTATGTTTTTTTTATTCGATGACAAGATAGCCCTTGACTGTGATCTCACCTAATGGTAAGTGACGATGCAGTCTAAGATGGTAGCGGACTAACTTGGAAGGGATATAGCAGTGTAAATTCAACCCATACCTACCCCTAATCGGTTTCTACACGCCATCGTGCCGGGACGCTAAATCGCTTGGCGGCACGTCTTTGACGGTAGGGTGGTAACTAGCCACGGCCAAAGCCTCCCACCAGACCAGACAAGAGACAATTTAGAAATTATAAACTCCTAAATTGCCCCCGCCGGGAATCGAACCCGAGACCTCCCAGTTATAAGACCACAGCGCTCACCACTGCGCCAGGGACGTCGTCAAATTGTATGTAATTTAAATTTTGATTGAAAAATTAATATTTCTTTATTTTTATTCTAAAGTACAAAGTTTCATGGATATAACTTGAAAAATTACGGACTTTCATACAAACTTTCACTCCCTATTTAACCCTCTTGGGTTTGAAATTTTCGAAAATTCTTTCTTAGCTACCCGTATGCCGAATTTCGGCTCGATCGGTCCAGTGGTTAGAGCTGTGCGTTGATAGATCACTCAGTCAGTCAGTCACCTTTGCCTTTTATATATTTAGATAATTGAAAGCAAAAGGGTTATTGCCAGTGTGAGTTTTCATTTGCCTCACTAAACTATAACTCCGTGCACATTTGTATTTGCATAACTCATATTATGAATAAGGCTTTTCACCAGTATGAGTTAGAACTCACACACACTCACATTAGAATGTGACTTACTAAAGTATGACTTTAATTACATTTGTATTTGCATAACTCACATGAATAAGGCTTTTCACCAGTAAGAGTTTTCATGTGACTTAATAAAGTATAACTTGGTTAACATTAGTATTCGCATAACTCAAAAGAATAAAGCTTCTCACCAGTAAAAGTTCTCATGTGACTTACTAAAGTATAACTTAGTTTACCTACATTTGTATTTTCATAACTCACACGACTAAGGCTTTTCACCAGTGTGAGACCTCATGTGATGTACTAAAGAACATTTTTGTGCAGCTTTATAATTGCATAACTGACAGCGAAATGGCTTTTCGCCAGTGTGAGTTTTCATGTGCCTCAATAAATGAGATTTTAGTGAACTTCTATATTCGCATAACTTACAAATATAAGGTTTTTCACCAGTGTGAGTTGTCATGTGCCGCACTAAATAACTTTTTTCTGCAGCTTTATATGTGCATAACTGACAGTAAAATGACTTTTCGCCAGTGTGAGTTTTCATGTGCCTCGATAAATGAGAACTACTTGCAAATTTATAACTGCATAACTTACATGAATAAGGTTTTTCACCAGTGTGAGTTTTCATGTGCTTCGATAAATGAGAACTACTTGCAAATTTATAACCGCATAACCTACATGAATAAGGCTTTTCACCAGTGTGAGTTCTCAAGTGCTCCACTAAAGTATTTTTACGTGCACCTTTATAATTGCAAAACTGACATGAATAAGGCTTTTCACCAGTATGAGTTTTCATGTGACGCACTAAAGCACCTTTTTCTGCAGCTTTATATGCGCATAACTGACAGCAAAATGACTTTTCGCCAGTGTGAGTTTTCATGTGCATCGATAAATGACAACTTCGTGCACATTCATAACCGCATAACTTACACGAATAAGGCTTTTCACCAGTGTGGGTTTTTAAGTGCTGCACTAAAGTATTTCTAAGTGCACATTTGTATTTGCAAAATTCGCAGGAATAAGGCTCTTCACCAGTGTGAGTTCGCAAATGATTCGTTAACACACTTTTGTGTTTAAATTTCTTTTCACAAAAGTTGCACGTGAAAAGTATCTGTTTCGTGTGAGATTTTACGTGTTTAAGTAAATGACTTTTTCCCTCAAAGATTTTTCTACTAACACCACATGTAATCTTATTATTTCCAATGAGTGTACTTCTCTCATTAATATCAGTATTGGAAAGATTGGTTTTACGTGGTAAAATTACTTGAAATGTTCTAGAACAAGATTCATTTTGTAAAGTTTCAGCTAAAGGACGATTATTTAAGTTTACTTTATTCATAACTGGTCCGATGTCTTCATTCTGACTCGCTACCTGACAATTTAAAACTCTTGAGGCAGTGTCAATATGACGCTTACTGGAACAACGTCCAAGGGCTCTTTGGGTTACCAGCGACCCATCTTGTATTGGTACACATTGCTTCGGTTTTTCGAAAACGTCATATAGTTTGACTACACAATTTGTTAACCTATTAATTTTTGTGGTACTGTTGGTATCGAATGAATGTTTGTCTAATTTTCCATTATTAAATACAAATACTTGACGACTTCTCTCGACTGCATCGACTTCTGCAGCTTGCACTTTATTTCCCTTATTCGTTGCACGGAAAGGCGCGACTAAAACAAAAAAAAAGTCTTATTTTAACAATTTAGCTGCAGTCCAGTGCACACGATTCAAAGCCAAGACGAAGGGATATGATTTTGGCAGTCTATGTAAGAAGTATATGTCTATTTACGTACGGTATGGTAACGCTTAAACGACTGACCCCATGTTGATGAATGAGGACTGAAGTGACAATCAGTTCGTTACTTTTAGGTTACAGTTTTAAAGTTTATATTGGTTTTAATTTAAAATAAAATTATTTAATTTAGAGTATTTATTAGATCAGGCGCAGAACCGACGCCTTTACGTGCTCTCCTAAACCGGTGGCGGTGAAACACCGCCTGCTTCCTTCTCCTACTGACAATTTATTAACAATATCTTTTTTCAGCCCGACCTATCCTTGACCATGACAGTCACCGAAATGAAAATTCAGAATTTAATCATTATTTTTTCCTAAACTAAGAGCCTAATCATAAACAGTGTGAGTTTTCAAGTGCTTCAGTAAATGATCTCTAAGTGCACATTTGTATTCGCAAAACTGACATGAATAATAGTCCAGTCAAAACAAGGTTTAACCTCTGGAAAATTGCGAAAGTTTTGAAACTTTGCACATCGAATTATGGGTACCTAGGGATGAATATACCAAAAGTCCTCATGCGTACGAGGCGAGCTCTAGCGGCAATTAGCGGAAACAGGACCCTTTTTTTGGTTTTTTATTAATATCTCGCGAACCTTTGGTCAGAGGTAAAAGTTTACTACTACATAATTGAAGCTTATTAAATTTGCAACAATAATGATTATATCCATTTTTCTTGAATTCCTAATAATTACCGAGTTTTAGGCCACTAAAAGATAGCTTTTTCGAAAAATCACGCTAGCGGCGCCCTGTACAATATGGCTTTTGTAATAATATTTGACAATCATGGTTTATCTTTTTTTTTTGGGTACCAAGGGTGATTGAGAAAATAAACTTCACAGTTATGTACAAAAAAAAGACATATGGTTTATTAAACAACTAGCTTTTGCCCACTGCTTCGCTCACGTTAAGTTAAATTTTTCAAACCCCTATTTTACCCGTTGTACCCCCTTAGGGGTCGAATTTTCAAAAATCCTTTCGTAGAGGATAACTACGGCCTAATAGCTACTTGTATGCCAAATTTCAACCTTATCGGTCCAGTGGTTTAAGCTGTGCGTTGATAGATCAGTCAGTAAGTCTGTCACCTTTGCGTTTTAAATATTTAGATGAAATACAGTAACAATAAAAAATGCTATCAACGCACAGCTTAAACTACTGGACCGATCAGGTTGAAATTTGGCATACAGGTAGCTACTAGGCCGTAGTTATCCTCTACGAAAGGATTTTTGAAAATTCGACCCTTAAGGGGGTACAACGGGTAAAATAGGGGTTTGAAAAATTTAACTTAACGTGAGCGAAGCAGTGGGCAAAAGCTAGTTGTTTAATAAACCATATGTCTTTTTTTTGTACATAACTGTGAAGTTTATTTTCTCAATCACCCTTGGTACCCAAAAAAAAAGATAAACCATGATTGTCAAATATTATTACAAAAGCCATATTGAACAGGGCGCCGCTAGCTTGATTTTTCGAAAAAGCTATCTTTTAGTGGCCTAAAACTCGGTAATTATTAGGAATTCAAGAAAAATGGATATAATCATTATTGTTGCAAATTTAATAAGCTTCAATTATGTAGTAGTAAACTTTTACCTCTGACCAAAGGTTCTCGAGTTTCCGCTAATTGCCGCTAGAGCTCGCCTCGTACGCATGAGGACTTTTGGTATATTCATCCCTAGGTACCCATAATTCGATGTGCAAAGTTTCAAAACTTTCGCAATTTTCCAGAGGTTAGGTCATTTTTTGAGGTTTTTTGACTGGACTATAAGGCTTTTCACCAGTATGAGTTCTCATGTGAATTACTAAATTACTACTTTGTTTACATTTGTATTCGCATATTTCACATGAATACGGGTTTTCACCAGTGTGAGTTTTCATGTGACGCACTAAATGACTACTTTGTTTACATTTGTATTTGCATAACTCACATGAATAAGGTTTTTCACCGGTGTGAGTTCTGATGTGACGCACTAAAGCACTTTTTTCTGCAGCTTTATAGGTGCAAAAGTCGCAGGAATAGGGCTTTTCACCGGTGTGAGTTTTCATGTGCCTCACTAAACGAGAACTACGTGCACATTTATAACCGCATAACTGACATAAATAAGGTTTTTTGCCAGCGTGAGTTTTCATGTGCCTCACTAAATGATTACTTCGTTCACATTCATAATCGCATAACTGACACAAATAAGGTTTTTTGACAGCGTGAGTTTTCATGTGCCTCACTAAATGATTACTTCGTTCACATTCATAACTGCATAACTGACATAAATAAGGTTTTTTGCCAGCGTGAGTTTTCATGTGCCTCACTAAATGGCTACTTTTTGCAAATGTACGTTTGCATACGTGACAGCTATATGGCTTCTCACCAGTGTGAGATCGCAAATGATCCGTTAAAACACTTTTGTATTTAAATTCCTTTTTGCAAAACTTGCACGTGAATGGTTTTATTTCAGTGTGAGTTTTTACGTGTTTAACGAAGAGACTTTTGCTCTCGAACGTATTTCTACAAACATCACATGGAAACTTATTGTTTCCAATAAGTGTACTGCTCTCATTGATGTCATTATTTGAAAGATTGGTTTCACTTGGTAAAATTACTTGAAATGTTCTAGAACAAGGTTCATTTTGTAAAGATTCAGGTAAAGGACGATTATTTAAGTTTACTTTATTCATAACTGGTCCGATGTCTTCATTCTGACTTGCTACCTGACAATTTAAAACTCTTGAGGCAGTGTCAATATGACGCTTACTGGAACAACGTCCAAGGGCTCTTTGGGTTACCAGCGATCCATCTTGTATTGGTACACATTGCTTCGGTTTTTCGAAAACGTCATATAGTTTGACTACACAATTAGTTAACCCATTAATTTTTGCTATACTGTTGGTATTTAATGATTGTTTGTGTAATTTTCCATTTTTAATTACAAATACTTGACGACTTCTCTCGACCGTATCGACTTCTGCAGCTTGCACTTTGTTTCCCATATTCGTTGCACGATAAGGAGTGACTAAAACAAAAAAAATCTTATTTTAACAATTTAGCTGCAGTCCAGTGCACACGATTCAAAGCCAAGACGAAGGGATATGATTTTGGCAGTCTATGTAAGAAGTATGAGTCTATTTACGTACGGTATGGTAACGCTTCAACGACTGACCCCATGTTGATGAATGAGGGCTGAGGTGTCAATCAGTTCGTTACTTTTAGGTAACAGTTTTAATGTTTTTATTGATTTTTTAACTTAATATAAAATTATTTAATTTACGATATGTACTAGATTAGGCGTAGAACCGACGCCTTTACGTGCTCTCCGAAAACGGTGGCGGTGAAACACTGTCCGCTTCCTTCTCCTACTGACAATTTATTAACAGAAAGCCCAATATTTTTTTACCGACCTATCCTTGACCATGACCGTAGGCCCTCATGACCCGCAACCGGCCCACTAGCCAATAGACCACTGAGGCAGTACATCGATCCTAACAGGTGTAGGAAAGTTCAAACGTAAAATATGTGATGTAGGTATTACACACAATTTAACGCTCAATATTAAAATAATAGATAGATAGATAAAAACTTTATTGCACAAAAGAAAGAAACAAAAATTAATAAAACTTAAAACTACGCATCCAAAGGCGGCCTACAATAATAAATATTTATATATTTTATTTTTTATAAGTACACATCTTTATTGCGTACATGATAAGGAAATATAGGTAGAATAAACAATTTATACTAAACAACTACACTAAAATTGTAGGAAATGTTTGAATAACTTTTACAAGTATCTGAATATAATACAAAACTAGATACCCGCGAACTTATGCTAACACTATTAATGCCGACTACGAAAACTGTCAGAACGTCCATTATTTAATCCTCGGTCATACTTTAACAATGCAAGATTATCTTAGATCTATCTATGTATTTAACACTTAATTAAAATAACCTAGTTCTTTTTTCATCACGATAAAAGAGCGCATCGAGCTTCGCAACGGAAGGGGAGACACGCTCTCAGCGAATACAAATTGCACCTGTCGTGATGTCGGACGACTTTTCACCAGTGTGAGTTTTCATGTGCTTCTTTAAATAAACACCTCGTGCACATTTATAACTGCATAACTTACATGAATAAGGCTTATCACCCGTGTGAGTTTTCATGTGCCTCGATAAATAAGCATTTCGTGCAAATTTATAACCGCATACCTTACATGAATAAGACTTTTCATCAGTATGAGTTTTCAAGTGCTCCTCTAGAGTATTTTTACGTGCACCTTTATAATTGCAAAACTGACATGAATAAGGCTTTTCACCAGTATGAGTTCTCATGTGACTTACTAAATGACTACTTTGTTTACATTTGTATTTGCATAACTCACATGAATAAGGGTTTTCATCAGTGTGAGTTTTCATGTGCCTCGATAAATGAGAACTACTTGCAAATTTATAACTGCATAACTTACATGAATAAGGCTTTTCACCAGTGTGAGTTTTCAAGTGCTCCAATAAATTATATTTACGTGCACATTTATAACTGCATAACTTACATGAATAAGGCTTTTCACCAGTGTGAGTTTTTAAGTGCTGCACTAAAGTATTTCTATGTGCACATTTGTATTTGCATAACTCACATGAGTAAGGTTTTTCACCAGTGTGAGTTCTCATGTGACTTACTAAATTACTACTGTGTTTACATTTGTATTTGCATAACTTACATGAATAAGGCTCTTCACCAGTATGAGTTCTCATGTGACTTACTAAATTACTACTGTGTTTACATTTGTATTTGCATAACTCACATGAATAAGGCTTTTCACCAGTGTGAGTTCTCATGTGTCTTACTAAATGACTACTTTGTTTACATTTGAATTTGCATAACTCACATGAAAAAGGTTTTTCACCGGTGTGAGTTCTGATGTGACGCACTAAAGCAATTTTTTCTGCAGCTTTATAGGTGCAAAAGTCGCAGGAATAGGGCTTTTCACCGGTGTGAGTTTTCAAGTGCTTCACTAAACTATTTCTAAGTGCACATTTGTATTTGCATACTAGACAAGAATAAGGCTTTTCACCAGTGTGCGTTCGCAAATGTGTCACTAACACACTTTTGTGTTGAAACTTTTTTTCACAAAAGTTGCACGTGAAAGGTTTCTGTTTCGTGTGAGATTTTACGTGTTTAAGTAAATGACGTTTTCCCTCACACATTTTTTTACTAACACCACATGTAATCTTATTGTTTCCAATAAGTGTACTTCTCTCATTAATGTCATTATTTGGAAGTTTGGTTTTACGTGGTAAAATTACTTGAAATGTTCTAGAACAAGCTACATTTTGTAAAGTTTCAGGTAAAGGACGATTATTTAAGTTTACTTTATTCATAACTGGTCCGATGTCTTCATTCTGACTCGCTACCTGACAATTTAAAACTCTTGAGGCAGTGTCAATATGACGCTTACTAGAACAACGTCCAAGGGCTCTTTGGGTTACCAGCGATCCATCTTGTATTGGTACACATTGCTTCGGTTTTTCGAAAACGTCATATAGTTTGACTACACAACTTGTTAACCTATTAATTTTTGTGATACTGTTGGTATCGACAGATTGCTTGTCTAATTTTCCATTATTAATTACAAATATTTGACGGCTTCTCTCGACCGTATCGACTTCTGCAGCTTGCACTTTATTTCCCTTATTCGTTGCACGGAAAGGCGCGACTAAAACAAAAAAAAAAGTCTTATTTTAACAATTTAGCTGCAGTCCAGAGCATACGATTCAAAGCCAAGACGAAGGGATATGATTTTGGCAGTCTATGTAAGAAGTATATGTCTATTTACGTACGGTATGGTAGCGCTTCAACGACTGACCCCATGTTGATGAATGAGAACTGAGTTGTCAATCAGTTCGTTACTTTTAGGTTACAGTTTTAAAGTTTTTATTGTTTTTTTAACTTAATATAAAATTATTTAATTTACAATATGTAAAGATCAGGCGCAGAACCGACGCCTTACGTGCTCTCCGAAAACAGCGGCGGTGAAACACCGCCCGCTTCCTTCTCCTACTCACAATTTATTAACAGAAAGCCCAATATCTTTTTTCAGCCCGACCTATCCTTGACCATGACCGTAGGCCCTCATGACCCGCAACCGGCCCACTAGCCAATAGACCACTGAGGCAGTCCATCGATCCTAACAGGTGTAGCAAAGTTCAAACGTAAAATATGTAAGGTACGTATTACACACAATTTAATTCTCAATATTAAAACAATATTTATAATATTTAATTATTTTATTTTATCTTTTTGCGTACATGATACGGAAATATAGGTAGAATAAACAATTTAAAACATTTGGTATAGGCAACCTATACTAAGCAACTACACTGAAATAGTAGGAAATTTTTGAATAACTTTTACAAGTATCCGAACATAATACAAATCTAGATACGGGTATCTAGATCTGTGCTGTGCTTACACTAATAATTGCGACACTTAAATTAAGTCTTATCTGAGCGATATTATGGCAGATTTTCAAAACGAAAACTGTCAGAACTAGAGATGAAACGGATAGTGGTTTAGCCAGATACCGGATACCGAATATTCGGCCAACCTTAAAGCCGAATAGCCGAACGTCCGGCCGAACATAGTCGAGTCGAACATATCCGATCGCTTCACTCACACTCGTGTAACGAATCGTCTCGTTACACGAGTGAAGCGATCGGGACTCGGGCTATCTCGGGCCCTTTCGTTTATGTGTGAAATGAGCGCTTTACTGTTTGGTGTTTATTCATCATAATTTGCCCTTAGTCCAGTTTGAGTGTTAGTTTTTTTGTTCTTTTATTAAAAATTCATGATTCTCTATGTTAAATAAAGATTAAAGTGCCATCAATCTTTATGTCGTACGTATTTAGTTCCGTAGTACGTAGTTTACCGGATAGTCACCGGATATCCGTTTCATCTCTAGTCAGAACGCACATTATCTATTCGTCGGTCATACTTTAACAGTTTAACAAAAAGAAAAGATTATCTTAGATCTATCTATGTATTTAACACTTAATTCAAATAACCTAGTTCTTTTTTTTAGTTCACACAGTAAAATATTATTTAATCAATGAGTGACTGAATAACAGGATAAAAGGCACTTTAGTTGATCCTAAGGCCAAGGGTAGATCCGTAGCAGTCATATATAGTCATAGCGGCTGTACGATACACTGTCATCGCGATAAAAGACCGCATCGAGCTTCGCGACGGAAGGGGAGACACGCTCTCAGCGAATACAAATTGCACCTATCGTGATGTCGGACGACTTTTCACCAGTGTGAGTTTTCATGTGCCTCGATAAATGAGATTTTAGCGAACTTCTATAGTCGCATAACTGACATGAATAAGGTTTTTCACCTGTGTGAGTTTTCATGTGACGCACTAAACAAATTTTTTCTGCAGCTTTATATGTGCATAACTGACAGTAAAATGACTTTTCACCAGTGTGAGTTTTCATGTGGCTTACTAAAGCATCTTTTCTTGCAGCTTTATATGTGCATAACTGACATGAATAAGGCTTTTCACCAGTGTGAGTTCTCATGTGACTTACTAAATGACTGCTTTGTTTACATTTGAATTTGCATAACTCGCATGAATAAGGGTTTTCACCAGTGTGAGTTTTCATGTGACGCACTAAAGCACCTTTCTCCGCAGCTTTATACGTGCATAACTGACATGAATAAGGCTTTTCACCAGTGTGAGTTCTCATATGACCTACTAAATGACTACTTTGTTTACATTTGAATTTGCATAACTCACATGAATAAAGGTTTTCACCAGTGTGAGTTTTCATGTGACGCACTAAAGAACCTTTTCCGCAGCTTTATACGTGCATAACTGACAGCAAAATGGCTTTTCACCAGTGTGAGTTTTCATGTGACGCATTAAAGCACTTTTTGCCGCAGCTTTATACGTGCATAACTGACAGCAAAATGGCTTATCACCAGTGTGAGTTCGCAAATGATTCGTTAACACACATTTGTGTTTAAATTTCTTTTCACAAAAGTTGCACGTGAAAAGTATCTGTTTCGTGTGAGATTTTACGTGTTTAAGTAAATGACTTTTTCCCTCACAGATTTTTCTACTAACACCACACGTAATCTTGTTATTTCCAATGAGTGTACTTCTCTCATTAACATCAGTATTGGAAAGATTGGTTTCACTTGGTAACTTTACGTGAAATGTTCTAGAACAAGATTCATTTTGTAAAGTTTCAGGTAAAGGACGATTATTTAAGTTTACTTTATTAATAACTGGTCCGATGTCTTCATTCTGACTTGCTACCTGACAATTTAAAACTCTTGAGGCAGTGTCAATATGACGCTTACTGGAACAACGTCCAAGGGATCTTTGGGTTACCAGCGATCCATCTTGTATTGGTACACATTGCTTCGGTTTTTCGAAAACGTCATATAGTTTGACTACACAATTAGTTAACCCATTAATTTTTGCGATACTGCTGGTATTTAATAATTGTTTGTGTAATTTTCCATTATTAATTACAAATACTTGACGGCTTCTCTCGACTGTATCGACTTCTGCAGCTTGCACTTTATTTCCCTTATTCGTTGCACGGAAAGGCAAGACTAAAACAAAAAAAAAAGTCTTATTTTAACAATTTAGCTGCAGTCCAGAGCATACGATTCAAAGCCAAGACGAAGGGATATGATTTTGGCAGTGTATGGAAGAAGTATATATCTATTTACGTACGGTATGGCAGCGCTTCAACGACTGACCCCATGTTGATGAATGAGAACTGAGTTGTCAATCAGTTCGTTACTTTTAGGTTACAGTTTTAAAGTTTTTATTGTTTTTTTAACTTAATATAAAATTTTTTAATTTACAATATGTAAAGATCAGGCGCAGAACCGACGCCTTACGTGCTCTCCGAAAACAGCGGCGGTGAAACACCGCCCGCTTCCTTCTCCTACTCACAATTGAATAAAAAAAAAAAATCATTTATTTCGACCAACTAGGATCATAGATGTGTTAGTAAAATTATAAATGAAATATATAAAACTTAAACCTATTTGTTAGTAGATATGAATACTAAAATCTAAAACTTAACCTAAGACGGGCCCGATTTGTCAGCATATGAACCCTATTGCAGTGGTTCAAATACTGACAATCGAACTTGTCAGCAAATGCCCTCAGGACGCTATTAGAACTGGCCCGGACTCTGCGCAACAAGGATGTACACCGCTTTCGCATAGTCGTATAAAAACAGTCCACGCGCGCGTCGGCGAACATCCCTGAAGCGCTGCAGAATCGGGGCATTATCGATTCAAATCGAATTAATAACAGAAAGCCCAATATCTATTTTCAGCCCGACCTATCCTTGACCATGACCGTAGGCCCTCATGACCCGCAACCGGCCCACTAGCCAATAGACCACTGAGGCAGTCCATCGATCCTAACAGGTGTAGCAAAGTTCAAACGTAAAATATGTAATCTAGGTATTACACACAATTTAATTCTCAATATAAAACAATATTTAATATTTATTCATTTTATTTTATCTTTATTGCGTACATGGTAAGGAAATATAGGTAGAATAAACAATTTAAAACATAAGGTATAGACAACGTATACTAAGCAACTACACTAAAATTGTAGGAAATGTTTGAATAACTTTCACAAGTATTTGAACATGATACAAAACTAAATATTCGCGAACTTATGCTAACACTAATAATGCCGACTACGAAAACTGTCAGAACGTCCATTATTTAATCCTCGGTCATACTTTAACAATGCAAGATTATCTTAGATCTAACTATGTATTTAACACTTAATTAAAATAACCTAGTTCTTTTTTTTTAGTTCACACAGTAAAATATTATTAATTCAATGAGCGGCTGAATAACAGGATAAAAGGCGCTTTAGTTGATCCTAAGGCCAAGGGTAGATCCGTAGCAGTCATATATAGTCATAGCGGCTGTACGATCCACTGTCATCGCGATAAAAGAGCGCATCGAGCTTCGCAACGGAAGGGGAGACACGGTCTCAGCGAATACAAATTGCACCTGTCGTGATGTCGGACGACTTTTCACCAGTGTGAGTTTTCATGTGCTTCTTTAAAGAAACACCTCGTGCACATTTATAGCCGCATAACTTACATGAATAAGGCTTTTCACCCGTGTGAGTTTTCATGTGCCTCGATAAATAAGCATTTCGTGCAAATTTATAACCGCATACCTTACATGAATAAGACTTTTCATCAGTATGAGTTTTCAAGTGCTCCTCTAGAGTATTTTTACGTGCACCTTTATAATTGCAAAACTGACATGAATAAGGCTTTTCACCAGTGTGAGTTTTTAAGTGCTTCACTAAATAAGAACTACGTGCACATTTGTATTCGCACAACTCACATGAGTAAGGTTTCTCACCAGTGTGAGTTGTCATGTGACGCGCTAAATCACTACTTTCTTTACATTTGTATTTGCATAACTCACATGAATAAGGTTTTTCACCAGTGTGAGTTTTCATGTGACGCACTAAATCACTACTTTCTTTACATTTGTATTCGCATAACTCACATGAATAAGGTTTCTCACCAGTGTGAGTTTTCATGTGACGCGCTAAACCAAAACTTTTTGCACATTTGTATTTGCATAACTCACATGAGTAAGGTTTTTCACCAGTATGAGTTCTCATGTGACTTATTAAATTACTACTGTGTTTAAATCTATATTTGCATAACTGGCATGAATAAGGCTCTTCACCAGTATGAGTTCTCATGTGACTTACTAAACTACTACTTTGTTTACATTTGTATTTGCATAACTCACATGAATAAGGCTTTTCACCAGTATGAGTTCTCACGTGACTTATTAAAGTACTACTTTGTTTACATTTGTATTTGCATAACTCACATGAATAAGGCTTTTCACCAGTGTGAGTTTTCAAGTGCTGCACAAAAGTATTTCTAAGTGCACATTTGAATTTGCAAAACTCACAGGAATAGGGCTTTTCACCAGTGTGAGTTTTCATGTGGTCCACTAATTGACCATTTTGTGCACATCTGTATTTACATACCAAACAAGAATAAGGCTTTTCACCAGTGTGAGTTCGCAAATGATTCGTTAACACACTTTTGTGTTTAAATTTCTTTTCACAAAAGTTGCACGTGAAACGTTTCTGATTCGTGTGAGATTTTTTTACGTGTTTAAGTAAATGACTTTTTCCCTCAAAGATTTTTCTACTAACACCACACGTAATCTTGCTATTTCCAATGAGTGTACTTCTCTCATTAATATCAGTATTGGAAAGATTGGTTTCACTTGGTAAAATTACTTGAAATGTTCTAGAACAAGATTCATTTTGTAAAGTTTCAGGTAAAGGACGATTATTTAAGTTTACTTTATTCATAACTGGTCCGATGTCTTCATTCTGACTCGCTACCTGACAATTTAAAACTCTTGAGGCAGTGTCAATATGACGCTTACTGGAACAACGTCCAAGGGCTCTTTGGGTTACCAGCGATCCATCTTGTATTCGTACACATTGCTTCGGTTTTTCGAAAACGTCATATAGTTTGACTACACAATTAGTTAACCCATTAATTTTTGCGATACTGTTGGTATTTAATGATTGTTTGTGTAATTTTCCATTTTTAATTACAAATACTTGACGACTTCTCTCGACCGTATCGACTTCTGCAGCTTGCACTTTGTTTCCCATATTCGTTGCACGATACGGAGCGACTAAAACAAAAAAAATCTTATTTTAACAATTTAGCTGCAGTCCAGTGCACACGATTCAAAGCCAAGACGAAGGGATATGATTTTGGCAGTCTATGGAAGAAGTATGTGTCTATTTACGTACGGTATGGTAGCGCTTCAACGACTGACCCCATGTTGATGAATGAGAACTGAGGTGTCAATCAGTTCGTTACTTTTAGGTAACAGTTTAAAAGTTTTTATTGTTCTTTTAACTTAATATAAAATTATTTAATTTACGATATGTACTAGATCAGGCGCAGAACCGACGCCTTTACGTGCTCTCCGAAAACAGTGGCGGTGAAACACCGCCCGCTTCCTTCTCCTACTGAGAATTTATTAACAGAAAGCCCAATATCTTTTTTCAGCCCGACCTATCCTTGACCATGACCGTAGGCCCTCATGACCCGCAACCGGCCCACTAGCCAATAGACCACTGAGGCAGTCCATCGATCCTAACAGGTGTAGCAAAGTTCAAACGTAAAATATGTGATGTAGGTATTACACACAATTTAACGCTCAATATTAAAATAATAGATAGATAGATAAAAACTTTATTGCACAAAAGAAAGAAACAAAACTTAATAAAACTTAAAACTACGCATCCAAAGGCGGCCTACAATAATAAATATTTATATATTTTATTTTTTATAAGTACACATCTTTATTGCGTACATGATAAGGAAATATAGGTAGAATAAACAATTTATACTAAACATTTACACTAAAATTGTAGGAAATGTTTGAATAACTTTTACAAGTATCTGAATATAATACAAAACTAGATACCCGCGAACTTATGCTAACACTATTAATGCCGACTACGAAAACTGTCAGAACGTCCATTATTTATTCCTCGGTCATACTTTAACAATACTAGATTATCTTAGATCTATCTACGTATTTAACACTTAATTAAAATAACCTAGTTCTTTTTTTTTAGTTCACACAGTAAAATATTATTAATTCAATGAGCGACTGAAAACCAGGATAAAAGGCGCTTTAGTTGATCCTAAGGCCAAGGGTAGATCCGTAGCAGTCATATATAGTCATAGCGGCTGTACGATCCACTGTCATCGCGATAAAAGAGCGCATCGAGCTTCGCAACGGAAGGGGAGACACGCTCTCAGCGAATACAAATTGCACCTGTCGTGATGTCGGACGACTTTTCACCAGTGTGAGTTTTCATGTGCTTCTTTAAATAAACACCTCGTGCACATTTATAACCGCATAACTTACATGAATAAGGCTTTTCACCCGTGTGAGTTTTCATGTGCCTCGATAAATAAGCATTTCGTGCAAATTTATAACCGCATACCTTACATGAATAAGACTTTTCATCAGTATGAGTTTTCAAGTGCTCCTCTAGAGTATTTTTACGTGCACCTTTATAATTGCAAAACTGACATGAATAAGGCTTTTCACCAGTATGAGTTCTCATGTGACTTACTAAATGATTACTTTGTTTACATTTGTATTTGCATAACTCACATGAATAAGGGTTTTCACCAGTGTGAGTTTTCATGTGACGCACTAAAGCACCTTTTTCCGCAGCTTTATATGTGCATAACTGACAGCAAAATGGCTTTTCACCAGTGTGAGTTCGCAAATGTGTCACTAACACACTTTTGTGTTGGAACTTTTTTTCACAAAAGTTGCACGTGAAAGGTTTCTGTTTCGTGTGAGATTTTACGTGTTTAAGTAAATGACGTTTTCCCTCACACATTTTTCTACTAACATCACATGTAACTTTATTATTTCCAATAAGTGTACTTCTCTCATTAATGTCATTATTTGGAAGTTTGGTTTCACTTGGTAAAATTACTTGAAATGTTCTAGAACAAGGTTCATTTTGTAAAGTTTCAGGTAAAGGACGATTATTTAAGTTGACTTTATTCATAACTGGTCCGATGTCTTCATTCTGACTCGCTACCTGACAATTTAAAACTCTTGAGGCAGTGTCAATATGACGCTTACTGGAACAACGTCCAAGGGCTCTTTGGGTTACCAGCGATCCATCTTGTATTGGTACACATTGCTTCAGTTTTTCGAAAACGTCATATAGTTTGACTACACAATTAGTTAACCAATTAATTTTTGCGATACTGTTGGTATTTAATGATTGTTTGTGTAATTTTCCATTATTAATTACAAATACTTGACGAGTTCTCTCGACTGTATCGACTTCTGCAGCTTGCACTTTGTTTCCCATATTCGTTGCACGATACGGAGCGACTAAAACAAAAAAAATCTTATTTTAACAATTTAGCTGCAGCTTTGAATCGTGTGCAATGGGCACACGATTCAAAGCCAAGACGAAGGGATATGATTTTGGCAGTCTATGTAAGAAGTATATATCTATTTACGTACGGTATGGTAACGCTTCAAGGACTGACCCCATGTTGATGAATGAGGGCTGAGGTGTCAATCAGTTCGTTACTTTTAGGTAACAGTTTTAATGTTTTTATTGATTTTTTAACTTAATATAAAATTATTTAATTTACAGTATGTACTAGATCAGGCGCAGTACCGACGTGCTCTCCGAAAACAGCGGCGGTGAAACACCGCTTCAGCCCGACCTATCCTTGACCATGACCGTAGGCCCTCATGACCCGCAACCGGCCCACTAGCCAATAGACCACTGAGGCTGAGGCAGTCCATCGATCCTAACAGGTGTAGCAAAGTTCAAACGTAAAATAATATGCAATGTAGGTATTGTACACAATTTAATTCTCAATATTAAAGCAACGGCTGGATCATGCGTCATGCTCGTGAACGGGTGCCACCAACGGGAATGGGTCTACTTTCTGTCTGCCTATCTTAACATGTGTTAGATTGTATGTAAGTGTGCATTTTTGAAACTTCGTTGTGGAAACACTTTATATATAACATAGTTTTGTTACCTATTGTAAAAATTTTTTTTGAAAAGAGCAACCACCGAGTTTATTGCTTCTCGGCAGGAAGGTCATTCCGAACCAGTGGTAGATTCATCGTGCGATTCAAAAACTTTTGTAAAAGTTTATTTGAATAAAAAATATTTCTATTCTATTCTATTCTAAATAAAAACAATATTTAATATTTATTTTATTTTATATAAGTCAACATCTTTATTGCGTACATGGTAAGGAAATACAGGTAGAATAAACAATTTAAAACATAAGGTATAGGCAACCTATACTAAGCAACTAGGTACACTAAAATTGTAGGAAATGTTTAAATAACTTTTACAAGTATCTGAACATAATACAAAACTAGATATTCGCGAACTTATGCTAACACTAATAATGCCGACTACGAAAACTGTCAGAACGTCCATTATTTAATCCTCGGTCATACTTTAACAATGCAAGATTATTTTAGATCTATCTATGTATTTAACACTTAATTAAAATAACTAAATATTTTTTTTTTGTGAGTTCACACCTTAGATTAATTATAAAAATTCATAGACTCACACAGTAAAATATTATTTATTCAATGAGTGATTGAAAAACAGCATAAAAGGAGCTTTTGTTGATCCTAGTGCAGTCATATAGCGGCTGTACGATCCATTGTCATCGCGATAAAAGAGCGCGTCGAGCTTGCGACGGAAGGGGAGACACGCTCTCAGCGAATTACAAAACTGACAGCAGTATCGACGGTTAACCACCAGGAACACCCATCTGATATTTTTAGTCACTGCTGTTTAACTAATTTTGCAAAAAAAAATCCTTCTTAAATAAGGCAAAAATGAAAGAAGACAAAATTACAAACTTTATATATGGTTCAAAAATAGAATAGAATAGAATAGAAATATTTTTTATTCAAATAAACTTTTACAAGCACTTTTGAATGGTCAATGAATCTACCACTGGTTCGGAATGCCTTTCCTGCCGAGAAGAGCCAGTAAGAAACTCGGCGGTTGCTCTTTTCAAAAAAATATAAAAATTTACAATTGTTATTGAAACTATGCTATGTATTCAGTGCTTCCACGATGAATTTTCCTGAGTACAATACAAGTAAAAATAAATAAATACAATACAAGTACAAATAAATACAATTCAATACATGTTAACACAGGCAGGCAAAAGCAGACCCATTCCCGTTGGTGGCACCCGTTCACGAGCATGACGCATGATCCAGCCATTGCTTCGCTCAACCATATTTGAGGGAACGTAACAACCCGCACCACACGACACCACCACAGAACACCACAGAATACACACCAATACATGGGTGCGAAAGTAATCCAAAAGGAAAAGTAACTTGGTAAAGTTTTTTTCGCTGGCTTATCATATTCACGATGTAGGACTGAAGAATTTTTGGGCCACAAATAATGCTGGTAATTTTGTCCACCTTTATTTCGGCCATAGTTTATCTCACACTTTTGAAAATTCTCCTACATAAAATTAATACCTATTGTACATATTTAGCAAACTATATTTTTGTTTTAATCATATCTGCACTCAAACCAAAATACCGATTTTTGTGCCTTGTGTAAACTGTTGATATTTTGAGTTAGGTTTTGCGGTTAAACGTCGACATGGCTTTTCGCCAGTGTGAGTTTTTAAGTGCTTCACTAAATAAGAACTACGTGCACATTTGTATTCGCACAACTCACATGAGTAAGGTTTCTCACCAGTGTGAGTTTTCATGTGACGCGCTAAATCACTACTTTCTTTACATTTGTATTTGCATAACTCACATGAATAAGGTTTTTCACCAGTGTGAGTTTTCATGTGACGCACTAAATCACTACTTTGTTTACATTTGTATTTGCATAACTCACATGAATAAGGTTTTTCGCCAGTGTGAGTTTTTAAGTGCTTCACTAAATAAGAACTACGTGCACATTTGTATTCGCACAACTCACATGAGTAAGGTTTCTCACCAGTGTGAGTTTTCATGTGACGCGCTAAAGCATAACTTTTTGTAAATTTGTATTTGCATAACTCACATGAGTAAGGTTTTTCACCAGTATGAGTTCTCATGTGACTTATTAAATTACTACTGTGTTTACATCTATATTTGCATAACTGACATGAATAAGGCTCTTCACCAGTATGAGTTCTCATGTGACTTACTAAATTACTACTTTGTTTACATTTGTATTTGCATAATTCACATGAATAAGGCTTTTCACCAGTATGAGTTCTCACGTGACTTATTAAAGTACTACTTTGTTTGCATTTGTATTTGCATAACTCACATGAATAAGGCTTTTCACCAGTGTGAGTTTTCAAGTGCTGCACAAAAGTATTTCTAAGTGCACATTTGAATTTGCAAAACTCACAGGAATAGGGCTTTTCACCAGTGTGAGTTTTCATGTGGTCCACTAATTGACCATTTTGTGCACATCTGTATTTACATACCAAACAAGAATAAGGCTTTTCACCAGTGTGAGTTCGCAAATGACTCGTTAACACACTTTTGTGTATAAATTTCTTTTCGCAAAAGTTGCACGTGAAAGGTTTCTGTTTCATGTGAGATTTTTTTACGTGTTTAAGTAAATAACTATTTCCCTCAAACATTTTTCTACTAACAGCACATGTAACTTTATTATTTCCAATAAGTGTACTTCTCTCATTAATGCCATTATTTGAAAGATTGGTTTCACTTGGTATAATTACTTGAAATGTTCTAGAACAAGGTACATTTTGTAAAGTTTCAGCTAAAGGACGATTATTTAAGTTTACTTTATTCATAACTGGTCCGATGTCTTCATTCTGACTTGCTACCTGACAATTTAAAACTCTTGAGGCAGTGTCAATATGACGCTTACTGGAACAACGTCCAAGGGCTCTTTGGGTTACCAGCGACCCATCTTGAATTGGTATACATTGCTTCGGTTTTTCGAAAACGTCATATAGTTTGACTATACAATTAGTCAACCCATTAACTTTTGCGATACTGTTGGTATTTAACGATTGTTTGTGTAATTTTCCATTATTAATTACAAATACTTGACGACTTCTCTCGACCGTATCGACTTCTGCAGCTTGCACTTTGTTTCCCATATTCGTTGCACGATAAGGAGCGACTAAAACAAAAAAGTCTTATTTTAACAATTTAGCTGCAGTCCAGTGCACACGATTCAAAGCCAAGACGAAGGGATATGATTTTGGCAGGTTGTGTATATGTCTATATATGTACGTACGGTATGGCAACGCTTCAACTACTGACCCCATTTTGATGAATGAAGATTGAGGTGTCAATCAGTTCGTCACTTTTAGGTTACAATATTAAAGTTTGTATTGCTTTCTAACCTACGAATAAATAATAAGTAAGAAAGTCTAATTCAGAACAAAATCCACTCAAAAAATGGCCCTACTTCAAACCAAAAAGACGTTGACTCAAAATACGAATCACTTCCGAGGTTGCAGACAGACGTACTTAGTGCTTGGTTCAAATTCAGAACGAAAGCAGGGATTGGTTCGCGCGCGTGCTGCTATGTTTGCTATGACAGCTGGGCCATTGGACGATGTTATGAAAATTTGACGTGCAAGAAAAATGACTAACTGTTGACGTGCTATTTTGGTTTTTAATCCCCCCCTCTAACGGCTCAATTTTAATCTCCACCCACTTTGGCACAATTTTTATTGGGGTAATTTTTTTAAACGCAGTTAGACTTCCTTACTTATTATTTATTCGTAGTTTTTAACTTAACATAAAATTATTTAATTTACAGTATGTACTAGATCAGGCGCAGAACCGACGCCTTTACGTGCCCTTCGAAAACGGTGGCGGTGCAACACCGCCCGCTTCCTTCTCCTGAGAGGCTGAGAATTTATTAACAATATCTTTTTTCAGCCCGACCTATCCTTGACCATGACCGTAGGCCCTCATGACCCGCAACCGGCCCACTAGCCAATAGACCACTGAGGCAGTTCATCGATCCTTACAGGTGTAGCAAACTTCAAACGTAAAATATGTAATATAGGTATTACACACAATTTAATTCTCAATAATAAAACAATATTTAGTATTTATTTATTTTATTTTATGTAAGTAAACATCTATATTGCGTACATGATAAGGGAATATAGATAGAATTAACAATTTAAACATAAGATATAGGCAACCTATACCAAGCAACTACACTAAAATTGTAGGAAATGTTTGAATAACTTTTACAAGTATCCGGACATAATACAAAACTAGATACCCGCGTACTTATGCTACGCTAATATTTACGACACTTAAATAAAGTCTTATCTGAGCGTTTTTATATTTATTTGCGGTTCAAAAACACCAATACATCGACGCAATAGTAACGCAACAGCAAAAGTAACTTGGTATAGTACATTACTGCAGCGGCCAGCAACGTTAATTACTACTGTGTTTACATCTATACTTGCATAACTGACATGAATAAGGCTCTTCACCAGTATGAGTTCTCATGTAACTTACTAAACTACTACTTTGTTTACATTTGTATTTGCATAACTCACATGAATAAGGCTTTTCACCAGTGTGAGTTTTCATGTGACTTACTAAATGACTACTTTGTTTACATTTGTATTGGCATAACTCACATGAATAAGGCTTTTCACCAGTGTGAGTTCTCATGTGTCTTACTAAATGACTACTTTGTTTACATTTGAATTTGCATAACTCACATGAAAAAGGTTTTTCACCGGTGTGAGTTCTGATGTGACGCACTAAAGCAATTTTTTCTGCAGCTTTATAGGTGCATAAGTCGCAGGAATAGGGCTTTTCACCGGTGTGAGTTTTCAAGTGACGCACTAAAGCACCTTTTTTTGCAGCTTTATATGTGCATAACTGACAGCAAAATGGCTTTTCACCAGTGTGAGTTCGCAAATGTGTCACTAACATACTTTTGTGTTGGAACTTTTTTTCACAAAAGTTGCACGTGAAAGGTTTCTGTTTCGTGTGAGATTTTACGTGTAAATGACGTTTTCCATCACACATTTTTCTACTAACACCACATGTAATCTTATTGTTTCCAATAAGTGTACTTCTCTCATTAATGTCATTATTTGGAAGTTTGGTTTTACGTGGTAAAATTACTTGAAATGTTCTAGAACAAGGTTCATTTTGTAAAGTTTCAGGTAAAGGACGATTATTTAAGTTTACTTTATTCATAACTGGTCCGATGTCTTCATTCTGACTTGCTACCTGACAATTTAAAACTCTTGAGGCAGTGTCAATATGACGCTTACTGGAACAACGTCCAAGGGCGCTTTGGGTTACCAGCGATCCATCTTGTATTGGTACACATTGATTCGGTTTTTCGAAAACGTCATATAGTTTGACTACACAACTTGTTAACCTATTAATTTTTGTGATACTGTTGGTATCGAAAGATTGCTTGTCTAATTTTGCATTATTAATTACAAATACTTGACGACTTCTCTCGACTGTATCGACTTCTGCAGCTTGCACTCTATTTCCCTTATTCGTTGCACGGAAAGGAGCGACTAAAACAAAAAAAAGTCTTATTTTAATAATTTAACTGCAGTCCAGCGCACACGATTCAAAGCCAAGACGAAGGGATATGATTTTGGCAGTCTGTGTTTATGCCTATTTACGTACGGTATGGCAGCGCTTCAACTACTGACCCCATTTTGATGAATGAAGATTGAGGTGTCAATCAGTTCATCACTTTTAGGTTACAATATTAAAGTTTGTATTTGGGTCGTTCTACTTTTCTACCGACAATAGTCTGTCTTTCTTCTTATTATGGCATCTCGTTGGAGTATTAATATAAACGGTTTTTTATTCGGTTCGAATAAACGTCCATATTTTTCTTATCTATTAATATTATGTCATTTTTCATGTTCTCTAACCAGCATATTTTATACGTTCGTTTTCCGTATAATGCCGTGACAGAGTGGTAAACTGAAATGTGGTCTCTACAGAAAAAGACCACTTTGTCACATTATTTTTTCAAAAACCAACATTAAAAAAGAATCAATATTAGCTAGGAAGGAAACTTTAATTAGTACTAATGAAAACACAGATGCAGTTTTTTTTAAATCCCACACATAAAACACAATTATAGATAGTTCAAAAAACCAAAAAAACAGAAAAACGTCGTTTCATTGTCGGTAGAAAAGTAGAACGACCCATTTGCTATGACAGCTGGGCCATTGGACGATGTTATGAAAATTCGACGTGCAAGAAAAATGACTAAGTGTTGACGTGCTATTTTGGTTTTTAATCCCCGCCTCTAACGGCTCAATTTTAATCTCCACCCACTTTGGCACATTTTTTATTGGGTTCATTTTTTTAAACGCAGTTAGACTTCCTTACTTATTATTTATCCGTAGTTTTTAACTTAACATAAAATTATTTAATTTACAGTATGTACTAGATCAGGCGCAGAACCGACGCCTTTACGTGCCCTTCGAAAACGGTGGCGGTGAAACACCACCCGCGTCCTTCTCCTGAGAGGCTGAGAATTTATTAACAACTAGCTTTAACCCGCGGCTTCGCTCACGTTAGGTTCGATTTTTTAACCCCCTATTTAACCCTCTTGGGGTTGAAATTTTCCAAAATTCTTTCTTAGCGGATGCCTATGCCCTAACAGCTACCTGTATGCCAAATTTCAACTCGATCGGTCCAGTGGTTAGAGCTGTGCGTTGATAGATCAGTCAGTCAGTCAGTCACCTTTGCCTTTTATATATTTAGATATCTTTTTTCAGCCCGACCTATCCTTGACCATGACCGTAGGCCCTCATGACCCGCAACCGGCCCACTAGCCAATAGACCACTGAGGCAGTCCATCGATCCTAACAGTTGTAGCAAAGTTCAAACGTAAAATATGTAATGTAGGTATTACACAAAATTTAATTCTCAATATTAAAACAATATTTAGTATTTATTTATTTTATTTTATGTAAGTAAACATCTATATTGCGTACATGATAAGGGAATATAGGTAGAATTAACAATTTAAAACATAAGATATAGGCAACCTATACCAAGCAACTACACTAAAATTGTAGGAAATGTTTGAATAACTTTTACAAGTATCCGAACATAATACAAAACTAGATACCCGCGTACTTATGCTACGCTAATATTTACGACACTTAAATAAAGTCTTATCTGAGCGTTTTTATATTTATTTGCGGTTCAAAAACACCAATACATCGACGCAGTAGTAACGCAACAGCAAAAGTAACTTGGTATAGTACATTACTGCAACGGCCAGCAACGTTATAGCTTTTCGACAGTGTGAGTTTTCTTGTAACTTACTAAACTACTACTTTGTTTACATTTGTATTCGCATAACTGACATGATTAAGGCTTTTCACCAGTATGAGTTCTCATGTGACGCACTAAACAAATTTTTTGTGCAGCTTTATATGTGCATAACTGACAGCAAAATGATTTTTCTCCAGTGTGAGTTTTCATGTGCCTCGATAAATGACAACTTCGTGCAAATTTATAACCGCATAACTTACATGAATAGGGCTTTTCACCAGTGTGAGTTATCAAGTGCTTCACTAAAGAATCTCGAAGTGCACATTTGTATTTGCAAAAGTGACATGAATAAGGCTTTTCACCAGTATGAGTTCGCATGTGACGCACTAAACAAATTTTTTGTGCAGCTTTATATGTGCATAACTGACAGGAAAATGATTTTTCTCTAGTGTGAGTTTTCATGTGTATCGATAAATAACAACTTCGTGCAAATTTATAACCGCATAAGTTACATGAATAAGGCTTTTCGCCAGTGTGAGTTTTCAAGTGCTTCACTAAAGTATCTCTAAGTGCAAATTTGTATTTGCAAAACTGACATGAATATGGCTTTTCACCAGTATGAGTTCTCATGTGACTTACTAAGTGACTACTTTGTTTACATTTGTATTGGCATAACTCACATGAATAAGGTTTTTCACCAGTGTGAGTTTTCATGTGACGCACTAAAGCACAATTTTGTTTACATTTGTATTTGCATAATTCACATGAAAAAGGTTTTTCACCAGTGTGAGTTCTCATGTGACGCACTAAAGCACTTTTTTTTACAGCTTTATATGTGCAAAACCCGCAGGAATAGGGCTTTTCACCAGTGTGACTACTTCTCTGGACTGTATCGACTTCTGCAGCTTGCACTTTATTTCCCTTATTCGTTGCACGGAAAGGAGCGACTAAAACAAACAAAAGTCTTAATTTAGCTGCAATCCAGTGCACACGATTCAAAACAAAGACGAAGTAAGTCATGCTCTCTTTAAACATTTCTGTGGTGGTGTCGTGTGGTGCGGTTTGTTACGTTCCCTCAAATATGGTTGAGCGAAGCAACGACTGGATCATGCGTCGTGCTCGTGAACGGGTGCCACCAACGGGAATGGCTCTACTTTGTCTGCCCGTCTTAACATGTATTGAATTGTATGTACCTACGTTTGCATTTTGTGAATCTTCATTGCGGATTTACTGTATACATAGCATAGTTTTGTTACCTATTTTGTAAAAATGTTTTTTTTGAAAAGAGCAACTGCTGAGTTTCTTGCCGGCTCTTCTCAGCAGAATCTGCATTCCGAACCGGTGGTAGATTTATGACGTGTCATAAGAGCTACACGTATGCCTACATGAAAAAAATAAATTTTGATTTAATTTTTGATTTTGAAGGGATATGATTTTGGCAGTCTGTGTATATGTCTATTTACGTACGGTATGGTAGCGCTTCAACGACTGACCTCATGTTGATGAATGAGGACTGAGGTGTCAATCAGTTCGTTACTTTTAGGTTACAGATTTAAAGTTTTTATTGCTTTTTAACTTTATATAAAATTATTTAATTTACAGTATGTACAATATCAGGCGCAGAACCGACGCCTTTACGTGCTCTCCGAAAACGGTGGCGATGAAACACCGCCCGCTTCCTTCTTCTACTGAGAACTTATTAACAGAAAGCCCAATATCTTCTTTCAGACCGACCTATCCTTGACCATGACCGTAGGCCCTCATGACCCGCAACCGGCCCACTAGCCAATAGACCCCTGAGGCAGTCCATCGATCCTAACAGTTGTAGCAAAGTTCAAACGTAAAATATGTAATGTAGGTATTACACACAATTTAATTCTCAATATTAAAACAATATTTAATATTTATTTGTTTTATTTAATATAAGTAAACATCTTTATTGCTACATGCTAAGGAAATATAGGTATAATAAACAGTTTAAAACATAAGGTATAAGCAACGTATCCCAAGCAACTACACTAAAATTGTAGGAAATGTTTGAATAACTTTTACAAGTATCTGAACATAATACAAAACTATATACTCGCGATCTTATGTTAACACTAATAATTACGTCTACGAAAACTGTCAGAACGTCCATTATTTATTCTTTTTAACAATACAAGATTATCTTAGATTTATCTATGTATTTAACACTTAATTGATTTGATTTTGATTTTTAAGAGTCTTTATTCAACATCACTGAAAATCGTTATACAATAGTAACATTACTTATTGCTAACTAACTAAGTTTAGATGTTATTTTAGGCTAATACACCTTTATTAACACATAAAGAAGAAACAATTATTACATCCTAAATTACTTTTTAAACAAATAAAACAAAAGACTTAAGCGATGTGCTGGTTGCAATCCAGACACATTTTTCTACATTCTAAAATTATTATATTTATCAAAATTAAGCATATATGTATAAATATATATTATTTTAATATAAACTTATGATTGAGTTTTAGATACACAACTTAAAAAAATTATGTATCTTTGCGGGTGAGCATACAAAAGGATTGAGCCGCGGGATCGGTAACGAGCTTCGTCACCGGTCGCTTGTATTGCCACGATGTTATGAATCACTGAGTAAATAGTGATAGAATACATATTAATGTATCTATTGTAAGTATCGGCATACGGTAATGAATTAATTCTACTTCTGCCGATTGTCGAGACCAAAATATTTGGATAACACTTAATTAAAATAACCTAGTTCTTTTAAGCTATTGCATAGCTTCTATAGCGGGCCTTGAGCGTGGAGACCGAATCCAGAAATTCCGTCACGAAAATAACCTGACACGGGACTCCTCTCACCGCTAGATGGCGTTGATAAAAAATGCTATGCAATAGCTTTACCGCGGCAGTCCCCGAGTGCCACACGTCTTTTTTTTTTTAGTTCACACAGTAAAATAGTATTAATTCAATGAGCGACTGAATAACAGGATAAAAGGCGCTTTAGTTGATCCTAAGGCCAAGGGTAGATCCGTAGCAGTCATATATAGTCATAGCAGTCATATATAGTCATAGCGGCTGTACGATACACTGTCATCGCGATAAAAGAGCGCATCGAGCTTCGCGACGGAAGGGGAGACACGCTCTCAGCGAATACAAATTGCACCTGTCGTGATGTCGGACGACTTTTCACCAGTGTGAGTTTTCATGTGCCTCGATAAATAAGATTTTAGCGAACTTCTATAGTCGCATAACTCACAGGAATAAGGTTTTTCACCAGTGTGAGTTTTCATGTGCCTCGATAAATGAGATTTTAGCGAACTTCTATAGTCGCATAACTCACAGGAATAAGGTTTTTCACCTGTGTGAGTTTTCATGTGCCTCGATAAATGAGATTTTAGCGAACTTCTATAGTCGCATAACTCACAGGAATAAGGTTTTTCACCTGTGTGAGTTTTCATGTGACGCACTAAGCAAAATTTTTGTGCAGCTTTATATGTGCATAACTGACAGTAAAATGACTTTTCGCCAGTGTGAGTTTTCATGTGCCTTGATAAATGAGAACTACTTGCAAATTTATAACTGCATAACTTACATGAATAAGGCTTTTCACCAGTGTGAGTTTTCATGTGACGCACTAAATCACTACTTTGTTTACATTTGTATTTGCATAACTCACATGAATAAGGTTTTTCGCCAGTGTGAGTTTTTAAGTGCTTCACTAAATAAGAACTACGTGCACATTTGTATTCGCACAACTCACATGAGTAAGGTTTCTCACCAGTGTGAGTTTTCATGTGACTTACTAAATTACTACTGTGTTTACATTTGTATTTGCATAACTGACATGAATAAGGCTCTTCACCAGTATGAGTTCTCATGTGACTTACTAAACTACTAATTTGTTTACATTTGTATTTGCATAACTCACATGAATAAGGCTTTTCACCAGTGTGAGTTCTCATGTGTCTTACTAAATTACTACTTTGTTTACATTTGTATTTGCATGACTCACATGAATAAGGTTTTTCACCCGTGTGAGTTTTCATGTGACGCACTAAAGCATAATTTTGTTTAAATTTGTATTTGCATAACTCACATGAAAAAGGTTTTTCACCGGTGTGAGTTCTGATGTGACGCACTAAAGCAATTTTTTCTGCAGCTTTATAGGTGCAAAAGTCGCAGGAATAGGGCTTTTCACCGGTGTGAGTTTTCAAGTGCTTCACTAAACTATTTCTAAGTGCACATTTGTATTTGCATACCAGACAAGAATAAGGCTTTTCACCAGTGTGCGTTCGCAAATGTGTCACTAACACACTTTTGTGTTGAAACTTTTTTTCACAAAAGTTGCACGTGAAAGGTTTCTGTTTCGTGTGAGATTTTACGTGTTTAAGTAAATGACGTTTTCCCTCACACATTTTTCTACTAACACCACATGTAATCTTATTGTTTCCAAGAAGTGTACTTCTCTCATTAATGTCATTATTTGGAAGTTTGGTTTTACGTGGTAAAATTACTTGAAATGTTCTAGAACAAGCTACATTTTGTAAAGTTTCAGGTAAAGGACGATTATTTAAGTTTACTTTATTCATAACTGGTCCGATGTCTTCATTCTGACTTGCTACCTGACAATTTAAAACTCTTGAGGCAGTGTCAATATGACGCTTACTGGAACAACGTCCAAGGGCTCTTTGGGTTACCAGCGATCCATCTTGTATTGGTACACATTGCTTCGGTTTTTCGAAAACGTCATATAGTTTGACTACACAATTTGTTAACCTATTAATTTTTGTGATACTGTTGGCGTCGAATGATTGTTTGTCTAATTTTCCATTATTAATTACAAACACTTGACGGCTTCTCTCGACTGTATCGACTTCTGCAGCTTGTACTTTGTTTCCCTTATTCGTTGCACGGAAAGGCGCGACTAAAACAAAAAAAAAGTCCTATTTAAACAATTTAGCTGCAGTCCAGAGGATACGATTCAAAGCCAAGACGAAGGGATATGATTTTGGCAGTCTGTGTTTATGCCTTTTTACGTACGGTATGGCAGCGCTTCAACTACTGACCCCATTTTGATGAATGAAGATTGAGGTGTCACTCAGTTCGTCACTTTTAGGTTACAATATTAAAGTTTGTATTTCTTTTTAACTTACGAATAAATAATAAGTAAGGAAGTCTAATTCAGAACAAAATCCACTCAAAAAATGGCTCTACTTCAAACTAAAATGACGTATGATTCAAAATACGAATCACTTCCGAGGTTACAGATAGACATACTTGGTGCTTGGTTCAAATTCAGAACGCAAGCAGGGTTTGGTTCGGGCGCGTGCTGCTTTGTTTGCTATGACAGCTGAGCCATTAGACGATGGTATGAAAATTTGACGTCCAAGAAAAATGACTAACTCGACCGTTCCGTAGAACAAAGTCTTATCTGCTAAATTCATAACTTGAGATTTGAGCCTTGCAGATGTGACTTTTCAGGCTCAAATCTCAAGTTGTGAATTTAGCATATGAGATTTTGTTCTACGGAACGGTAGAACTGTTGACGTGCTATTTTTTTTTAATCCCCGCCGTTAGAACGGCTCAATTTTAATCTCCACCCACTTTGGCACAATTTTTATTGGGGTCATTTTTTTAAACGCAGTTAGACATGCTTACTTATTATTTATTCGTAGTTTTTAAATTAATATAAAATTATTTAATTTACAATATGTACTAGATCAGCCTTTACGTGCTCTCCGAAAACGGTGGCGGTGAAACACCGCCCGCATCCTTCTCCTACTGACGATTTATTAACAGAAAGCCCAATATCTTTTTTCAGCCCGACCTATCCTTGACCATGACCGTAGGCCCTTTTGACCCGCAACCGGCCCACTAGCCAACATACCAGTGAGGCAGTTCATCGATCCTAACAGGTGTAGTAAAGTTCAAACGTAAAATATGTAATGTATGTATTTTAACATACAAATTAATTCTCAATATTAAAACAATATTTAATATTTATTTTATTTTATGTAAGTAAACATCTTTATTACGTACTTGATAAGGAAATATAGGTAGAATAAACAATTTAAAACATAAGACATAGGCAACCTATACCAAGCAACTACACTATAATTGTAGGAAATGTTTGAATAACTTTTACAAGTATCCGAACATAATAAAAAACTAGATACCCGCGTACTTATGCTACGCTAATATTTACGACACTTAAATAAAGTCTTGTCTGAGCGTTTTTATATTTATTTGCGTTTCAAAAACACCAATACGTGGGCGCGATAGCAACGCAACAGCAAAAGTAACTTGGTTTAGTACATTACTGCAGCGGCCAGCAAAAGAGGCATTGATGGACGAACAAGTAAATGTGGGTCGAGGCACACGTACGTTAGTGATTAGTCCATCAATGCCTAGTTGTGGCCAAGGCCTGTATAGTATTTATAGGTGTAAATATTTAAACGAACTATTTTTTTTTAATCATATCTGCACTCAAACAAAAAATACAGTTTTTTGTGCCTTGTGAAAACTATATAAATATTTTGAGTTAGGAGGTCTTGGCGGTTAAGCGTCGACATGGGTTTTCACCAGTGTGAGTTTTCATGTGCATCACTAAACAAGAACTACGTGCACATTTGTATTTGCATAACTGACATGAATAAGACTTTTCACCAGTATGAGTTTTCATGTGACTTACTAAATGACTACTTTGTTTACATTTGTATTTGCATAACTCACATGAATAAGGTTTTTCACCAGTGTGAGTTCTCATGTGATTTACTAAATTACTACTTTGTTTACATTTGTATTTGCATAACTCACATGAATAAGGTTTTTCACCCGTGTGAGTTTTCATGTGACGCACTAAAGCATAATTTTGTTTAAATTTGTATTTGCATAACTCACATGAAAAAGGTTTTTCACCGGTGTGAGTTCTGATGTGACGCACTAAAGCAATTTTTTCTGCAGCTTTATAGGTGCAAAAGTCGCAGGAATAGGGCTTTTCACCGGTGTGAGTTTTCAAGTGCTTCACTAAACTATTTTTAAGTGCACATTTGTATTTGCATACCAGACAAGAATAAGGCTTTTCACCAGTGTGAGTTCGCAAATGTGTCACTAACACACTTTTGTGTTGAAATTTTTTTTCACAAAAGTTGCACGTGAAAGGTTTCTGTTTCGTGTGAGATTTTACGTGTTTAAGTAAATGACGTTTTCCCTCACACATTTTTCTACTAACACCACATGTAATCTTATTGTTTCCAATAAGTGTACTTCTCTCATTAATGTCATTATTTGGAAGTTTGGTTTTACGTGGTAAAATTACTTGAAATGTTCTAGAACAAAGTTCATTTTGTAAAGTTTCAGGTAAAGGACGATTATTTAAGTTTACTTTATTCATAACTGGTCCGATGTCTTCATTCTGACTCGCTACCTGACAATTTAAAACTCTTGAGGCAGTGTCAATATGACGCTTACTGGAACAACGTCCAAGGGCTCTTTGGGTTACCAGCGACCCATCTTGTATTGGTACACATTGCTTCGGTTTTTCGAAAACGTCATATAGTTTGACTACACAATTTGTTAACCTATTAATTTTTGTGATACTGTTGGCGTCGAATGATTGTTTGTCTAATTTTCCATTATTAATTACAAACACTTGACGGCTTCTCTCGACTGTATCGACTTCTGCAGCTTGTACTTTGTTTCCCTTATTCGTTGCACGGAAAGGCGCGACTAAAACAAAAAAAAGTCCTATTTAAACAATTTAGCTGCAGTCCAGAGCATACGATTCAAAGCCAAGACGAAGGGATATGATTTTGGCAGTCTGTGTTTATGCCTTTTTACGTACGGTATGGCAGCGCTTCAACTACTGACCCCATTTTGATGAATGAATATTGAGGTGTCAATCAGTTCGTCACTTTTAGGTTACAATATTAAAGTTTGTATTGCTTTTTAACCTACGAAGAAATAATAAGTAAGGAAGTCTAATTCAGAACAAAATCCACTCAAAAAATGGCCCTACTTCAAACTAAAACGACGTATGATTCAAAATACGAATCACTTCCGAGGTTACAGATAGACATACTTGGTGCTTGGTTCAAATTCAGAACGAAAGCAGGGTTTGGTTCGGGCGCGTGCTGCTATGTTTGCTATGACAGCTGAGCCATTAGACGATGGTATGAAAATTTGACGTGCAAGAAAAATGACTAACTCGACCGTCCCGTAGAACTGTTGAGGTGCTATTTTTTTTTAATCCCCGCCGTTAGAACGGCTCAATTTTAATCTCCACCCACTTTGGCACAATTTTTATTGGGGTCATTTTTTTAAACGCAGTTAGACTTGCTTACTTATTATTTATTCGTAGTTTTTAAATTAATATAAAATTATTTAATTTACAATATGTACTAGATCAGCTTTTACGTGCTCTCCGAAAACGGTGGCGGTGAAACACCGCCCGCATCCTTCTCCTACTGACGATTTATTAACAGAAAGCCCAATATCTTTTTTCAGCCCGACCTATCCTTGACCATGACCGTAGGCCCTTTTGACCCGCAACCGGCCCACTAGCCAACATACCAGTGAGGCAGTTCATCGATCCTAACAGGTGTAGTAAAGTTCAAACGTAAAATATGTAATGTATGTATTTTAACATACAAATTAATTCTCAATATTAAAACAATATTTAATATTTATTTATTTTATTTTATGTAAGCAAACATCTTTATTACGTACTTGATAAGGAAATATAGGTAGAATAAACAATTTAAAACATAAGATATAGGCAACTTATAACAAGCAACTACACTAAAATTGTAGGAAATGTTTGAATAACTTTTCCAAGTATCCAAACATAATACAAAACGGGATATAATAAGTAGAGCCGCAGAATTTTTTTTTTTTGGCCACAAAACCTAGCTTCTAATTTAATAACTTAGCCACGGGAAAATGATTAAGCTTCTAATTCTTCACAATGGCCACAAAATATTCCAAAGAAAGCATCAAATAAAGAGCCACTATTTTAATACTTGTCCCCTTGATTTATATCTGGCCATCTAATTTACTAACTTAGCTACGAATTTTTTAACTCAGCCTCGTTTTATTTTTTAAAGCATCAACATAATTATGTTCCTCAAATAAATGTATTTTAATCCACAACTTTTAGCCACTGCACGATCTCGTTGGTGCGAGTGAGACGGATGCGACCTGCATTTGTTTTTTGTTGTTCTGTTGTTAGTGTGTTAATATTGCAATTGGTTTTGTATAATTTTTTCTTTAAACTAAAGTTAGGTTAGGTTAGCGTTGTATATGAATATTCAGATGCCAATATCAATAGCCAAAATTAATAGAACAATATAGGGTGTGCTATAATTATTGATGCTTCATTAAATTTTAAAGGTGCCGAGTTACGAAATTAGAAGCTTATATTCAAAATATATAGTGGCAAAAATAGTATTTTTAGAGGCTCATTGGTTGTGGCTGACTTAGTAATTTAGAGGCCAGTAATGGTATTAAATAGAAGCTTGTTTAATTACATGCCTTATATAAATAAAGAACACTTAAAATAGTGTTCACAGTTTCTTTTTTGAGTTCACACAATACCTATGCCTACTTCTTCTAATGTAATTGCACCTATCGTGACGTAAACCACTTTTGTACTGCGTTCTGACTTATGCATTAAAGACACCGATTAAAGAGAATTTCGCCCTACTGGATTCTCAACCGTGGGAGTTTCCATGTGATTCACTAAATGACTTTTCTTGCAGCTTTATTTTTGCATAAATGACAACACTATGGCTTTTCACCAGTGTGAGTTTTCATGTGCCTCACTAAATTACTATTTAGTGCACATTTAAATGAGCAAAACTCACACGAAAACGGCTTTTCGCCAGTGTGAGTTTTCATGTGCCTCACTAAATGGCTATTATGTGCAAATTTACGTTCGCATATGTGACAGCTATATGGCTTCTCGCCAGTGTGAATTTTCATGTGACTCAACAAACTATTTTTAATTGCACATTTGTATTTGCATAAATCGCAGGAATAGGGCTTTTCACCAGTGTGAGTTTTCATATGGCTCACTAAATAACTTTTTCGTGCAGCTTTGTATTCGCATAACTGACAGCAATGTGGTTTTTCGCCAGTGTGAGTTTTCATGTGTCTCAATAAATTACAACTAAGCTTACATTTGTATCTGCATAACTCACACGAATAAGGCTTTTTTCCAGAATGAGTTCTCATGTGACCCATTAAACAACTTTTTTGTGCAGTTTTATATTCGCATAACTGACAGCTGTATGGCTTTTCGCCAGTGTGAGTTTTCATGTGCCTAACTAAATGATTACTTCGGGCAAATTTGTATTTGCATAAATCGCAGAAATAAGGCTTTTCACCAGTGTGAGTTCTCATATGCTCCACTAAATGACTGCTTTGTGCAAATTTATATTCGCATATATCACAGGAATAAGGCTTTTCACCAGTGTGAGTTCGCAAATGTTTTGTTAAAACACTTTTGCGTTTAAAATTCTTTTTGCAAAACTTGCAGGTGAAAGGTTTTACTTCAGTGTGAGTTTTTACGTGTTTAACCAAGAGACTTTTGCTCTCGAACGTATTTCTACAAACATCACATGGAAACTTATTAAATCCAAGAAATGAACTACTCTCATTAATGTCAGTATTTGAAAATTTGGTTTCACTTGGTAAAGTTACTTGATAGTTATTTGAACCACAAGGTTCATTTTGTAAAGTTTCAGGTAAAGGACGATTATTTAAGTTATTTTTATTCAATAGTGGTCCGATGTCATCATTTTGACTCGCTATTTGACAATTTAAATTTCTCGAGGCAGTGTCAATATCACGCATAGTGGAACAACGTCCAGGGGCTCTTTGGGTTACCAACGATCCATCTGTTATTGGTACATTTTGCTTAGGTTTTTCGAAAACGTCATATAGTTTGACTACACAATTTGTCGATGTATTACATTTTGTGATAATTTTAGTATCGAATGATTGGTTATCTAATTCTCCATTATTTATTACAAATACTTGACTTCTCTGGACTGTATCGGCTTCTGCAGCTTGCACTTTATTTCCCTTATTCGTTGCATGGAAAGGAGCGACTAAAACAAAAAAAAAAGTCTTATTTTAACAATTTATCTGCACACTGTCCAGCGCACACGATTCAAAGCCAAGACGAAGGGATATGATTTTGGCATTCTATGTATATGTCTATTTACGTACGGTATGGTATCGCGTCAACTGCTGACCCCATTTTGTTGAATGAGAACTGAGCTGTCAATCAGTTCGTTACTTTAAGGTTACAGTTTTTATTGATGTTTAACTTAATATAAAATTATTTAATTTACAGTATGTACTAGATCAGGCGCAGAACCGACGCCTTTACGTGCTCTCCGAAAACGGTAGCGGCGAAACACCGCCCGCTTCCTTCCCCTACTGAAAATTTATTAACAGAAAGACAAATTCCTTTTTTCAGGCCCGACCTTGACCGTGACCCTAGGCCCTCATAACCCGCAGCCGGCCCACTAGCGAATAGTCCAATAAGGCAGTCCATCGATCCTAACAGGTATATCAGAGTTCAAATGTAAAGTATGTAAGTATTACACACAAATTAACCCTTTTACTTAATAAAATATAATAAATAAATAAATATATACAACAATATTTATTTATTATATTGTATTTAAGTAAACATTTTTATGGCGTTATTTACATTTTATTGCGATAACAAAATATAAGTAAAAGAAACGATTTCAAACAATAGTAATTAAACCAATAGTGATCTCTCCTATACTAAACAACTGTACTACGGGAATTGTATGTACAAGTTTTACAAGCATATGAACATAATACAACTCTAGATGCTCGCGGACTTATGCTAACACTAAAATTACGATACTTAGGGACGATTTCACCAAACTAAGTTGAGTCTTATCAGAACCTTTTGATATTTTGGCAGATTTTCAATACGAAAATTGTCAGAACACCCAATTTATACCTCGGTTTAACATCACCCTTAATTGGTGAAATTGGCACATATATTAAAATTATTAGATTTTCTTAGATCTTTCTATGTATTATAATAACACTTAAAATAACCAGTTTCTCTTCTAAATTCACACAACGCCTACAAATTATTGTCACGTCTTTGTGAAGGGGTTCACATTAATATATATTATATTATATATATATCAATCGAATATGGACTGCAGAAATCGTTTTACTACTAAATAACTCAATATAACCTAATTACTGTTTTATTTAATTTCTTATAAACTCCTTATGGGCCATTGCACAATTATTTTATTTATTCAATGAGCGATTGAATACCCGAACAGAGGGCGCCTTAGTTGATCGTAAAGCCAAGGTTTCATTCATAGCAGTCATATAGCGGCTGTACAATCCATTGTCATCGCAATAAAAGATCGCGAATACAAATTGCACCTATCGTGATGTCGCACGACTTTTGTACTGCGTCCTGACTTATGCGTAACAGAAAATTTTGCCCAATTGGCTTCTCACCAGCGTGTTCCCATGTGATTCACTGAATGAATTTTTCGTGCAGCTTTATTTTTGCATAAATGACAACACTATGGCTTCTCGCCAGTGTGAATTTTCATGTGACTCAACAAACTATTTTTAATTGCACATTTGTATTGGCATAAATGGCAGGAATAGGGCTTTTCACCAGTGTGAGTTTTCATATGGCTCACCAAATTACCTTTTTGTGTAGCTTTATATTTGCATAATTGACAGCTATATGGCTTCTCGCCAGTGTGAATTTTCATGTGACTCATCAAATTATTTTTAATTGAACATTTGTATTTGCATAAATCGCAGGAGTAGGGCTTTTCACCAGTGTGAGTTCTCATATGCGCCACTAAATAACTTTTTCGTGCAGCTTTGTATTCGCATAACTGACAGCAATGTGGCTTTTTGCCAGTGTGAGTTTTCATGTGTTTCAATAAATTACAACTAAGCTTACATTTGTATTTGCATAAATCGCAGGAGTAGGGCTTTTCACCAGAATGAGTTCTCATGTGACGCATTAAACAACTTTTATGTGCAGTTTTATATTCGCATAACTGACAGCAATGTGGCTTTTCGCCAGTATGAGTTTTCATGTGACTCAACAAACTATGTTTAATTGCACATTTGTATTTGCATAAATGGCAGGAATAGGGCTTTTCACCAGTGTGAGTTTTCATATGGCTCACTAAACAACTTTTTCGTGCAGCTTTATATTCGCATAACTGACAGCAATGTGGCTTTTCGCCAGTGTGAATTTTCAAGTGATTTATCAAACTATGTTTAAGTGCAGATTTGAATTTGCATAAATCACAGGAATAGGGCTTTTCCCCAGTGTGAGTTTTCATATGGTCCACTAAATTTCTTTTTCGTGCAGCTTTATATTCGCATAACTGACAGCTATATGGCTTCTCGCCAGTGTGAATTTTCATGTGATTTAACAAACTATATTTAAGTGCACATTTGTATTTGCATAAATCGCAGGAATAGGGCTTTTCGCCAGTGTGAGTTTTCATGTGTCTCAATAAATTACAACTAAGCTTACATTTGTATCTGCATAACTCACACGAATAAGGCTTTTCACCAGTGTGCGTTCGCAAATGTATCATTAAAACACTTTCGCGTTGAAATTTCTTTTCGCAAAACTTGCAGGTGAAAGGTTTTACTTCAGTGTGAGTTTTTACGTGTTTAACCAAGAGACTTTTGCTCTCGAACGTATTTCTACAAACATCACATGGAAACTTATTATTTCCAAAAAATGAACTACTCTCAATAATGTCAGTATTTGAAAATTTGGTTTCACTTGGTAAAGTTACTTGATAGTTATTTGAACCACAAGGTTCATTTTGTAAAGTTTCAGGTAAAGGACGATTATTTAATTTTTCTTTATTCATAAGTCCGATGTCATCATTTTGACTCGCTACTTGACAATTTAAAACTCTTGAGGCAGTGTCAATATCACATTCACATTTTGTGATAATGTTAGTATCGAATGATTGGTTATCTAATTCTCCATTATTTATTACAAATACTTGACTTCTCTGGACTGTATCGGCTTCTGCAGCTTGCACTTTATTTCCCTTATTCGTTGCACGGAAAGGAGCGACTAAAACAAAAAAAAAAGTTTTATTATAACAATTTATCTGCAGTCCAGCGCACACGATTCAAAGCCAAGACGAAGGGATATGATTTTGGCATTCTATGTATATGTCTATTTACGTACGGTCTGGTAGCGCGTCAACTGCTGACCCCATTTTGTTGAATGAGAACTGAGGTGTCAAACAGTTCGTTACTTTAAGGTTACAGTTTTTATTGATTTTTAACTTAATATAAAATTATTTAATTTACAGTATGTACTAGATCAGGCGCAGAACGAACGCCTTTACGTACTCTTCGAAAACGGTGGCGGTGAAACACCGCCCGCTTCCTTCACCTACTGAGAATTTATTAACAGAAAGACAATTCCCTTGTTTTAGGCCCGACCTTGACCGTGACCCTAGGCCCTCATAACCCGCAGCCGGCCCACTAGCGAATAGTCCAATAAGGCAGTCCATCGATCCTAACAGGTATATCAGAGTTCAAATGTAAAGTATGTAAGTATTACACACAAATTAACCCTTTTACTTAGTAAAATATAATAAATAAATATTTATATATATAAGAATATTTATTTATTTATTATATTGTATTTGAATCAAAATCTTTATGGCGTTATTTACATTTTATTTCGATAACACAATATATTCAAATTCAAAATTTATTTATTTCATGTAGGCCACCTTGTAGCTCTTATGACACGTCATAAATCTACCACCGATTCGGAAAGCCGATTCTGCTGAGAAGAACCGGCAAGAAACTCAGCAGTTGCTCTTTTCAAAAAATAAAAAAAATAATAAAATAATTTTACAACAGGTAACCAAACTAAGCTATGTATACAGTGCTTCCACAGTGAAACTTCAAAAATGCAATACATATAATCCAACACTTGTCAACATGGGATGACAAAGCAGACCCATTCCCGTTGGCGGCACCAGTTCACGAGCACGACGCATGATCCAGCCATTGCTCCGCTCAACCATATTTGAGGGTAATATAAGTAAAATAAACGATTTAAAACATAAGGTAACTAATAGTGATCTCTCCTTTACTAAACAACTGTACTTTGGGAATTGTATGAACATGTTTTACAAGCCTACGAACATA
Source organism: Hipparchia semele (assembly GCA_933228805.2). Lineage (NCBI taxonomy): Eukaryota > Metazoa > Arthropoda > Insecta > Lepidoptera > Nymphalidae > Hipparchia > Hipparchia semele. The sequence goes on along the minus strand of OW121735.1, from coordinate 2,569,285 downwards.
ATACAACTCTAGATGCCCGCGGACTTATGCTAACACTAATAATTACGATACTTAGGGGCGATTTCACCAAACTAAGTTGAGTCTTATCAGAACCTTTCGATATTTTGGCAGATTTTCAATACGAAAACTGTCAGAACACCCAATTTATACCTCGGTTTAACATCACCCGTAGTTGGTAAAATTGGCACATACATGAACATCATTAGATTTTCTTAGATCTTTCTATGTATTATAATAACACTTAAAATAACCAGTTTCTCTTCTCAGTTCACACAATGCCTACAAATTATTGTCACGTCTTTGTGAAGGGGTTCACATTAATATATATTATATATATCAATCGAATATGGACTGCAGAAATCATTTTACTACTAAACAACTCAATATAACCTAATTACTGATTTTTTTCTAAGCTTTATTTAATTTCGGCATGTAATTAAACAAGCTTCTATTTAATACCATTATTGGCCTCTAAATTACTAAGTCAGCCACAACCAACAAACCTCTAAAAATACTATTGTAGCCACTATATATTTTGAATATAAGCTTCTAATTTCATAACTCGGCACCTTTAAAATTTAGTGAAGCATCAATAATTATAACACATCCTATATTGTTCTATCATCAAAATGTACCTAATATTAGCATAAAAAAAAATCAATTTTTTTTTTAACTTTTTTTTTAAAGTTTTAGGTAGGTTTACGATCTCAACAGAACCTAAGTGCCCGGCCTTAGGCCGGGCACCTGAATATTCATGTGTAACCCTAACCTAACCTAACTTTAGTTTAAAGAAAAAATTATACAAAACCAATTGCAATATTAACACACTAACAACAGAACAACAAAAAACAAATGCAGGTCGCATCCGTCTCACTCGCACCAACGAGATCGTGCAGTGGCTAAAAGTTGTGGATTAAAATTGTACATTTATTTGAGGAACATATTTATGTTGATGCTTTAAAAAATAAAACGAGGCTGAGTTAAAAAATTCGTAGCTAACTTAGTAAATTAGATGGCCAGATATAAATCAAGGGGACAAGTAATAAAAATAGTGGCTCTTTATTTGATGCTTTCTTTGGAATATTTTGTGGCCATTGTGAAGAAGGCGAGTTAGTATATTAGAAGCTTAATCATTTTCCCGTGGCTAAGTTGTTAAATTAGAAGCTAGGTTTTGTGGCCAAAAAAAAAATTCTGCGGCTCGACTTATTATATCCCTTTAAATTCTAATAAACTCCTTATGGGCCATTGCACAATTATTATTTATTCAATGAGCGAATGAATACCCAGATAAAGAGCGCCTATAAGTTGATCGTAAAGCCAAGGTTTCATTCATAGCAGTCATATAGCGGCTAGACAATCCATTGTCATCGCGATAAAAGACAGCGAATACAAATTGCACCTATCGTGACGTCGCACGACTTTTGTACTGCGGTCTGACTTAGGTATGCTTTACAGAAAATTTGGCCCAATTGGCTTCTCACCAGCGTGTTTTCATCTGATTCACTAAATGACTATTTCGTGCAGCTTTATTTTTGCATAAATGAGAACACTATGGCTTTTCGCCAGTGTGAGTTTTCATGTGCCTCAACAAACTATTTTTAATTGCACGTTTGTATTTGCACAAATGGCAGGAATAGGGCTTTTCACCAGTGTGAGTTTTCATGCGCCTCGATAAATGACCACTTTGTGCAAATTTAAAACCGCATAACTAACATGAATAAGGTTTTTCACCAGTGTGAGTTTTCATATGGCTCACTAAACTACTTTTTTGTGCAGCTTTATATTTGCATAATTGACAGCTATATGGCTTTTCGCCAGTATGAGTTTTCATGTGCCTCGATAAATGACAACTTTGTGCAAATTTACGTTCGCATATGTAACAGCAATATGGCTTCTCGCCAGTGTGAGTTTTCATGTGACTCATCAAACTATTTTTAATTGTACATTTGTATTTGCATAAATGGCAGGAATAGGGCTTTTCACCAGTGTGAGTTTTCATATGACTCACTAAATAACTTTTTCGTGCAGCTTTATATTTGCACAACTGACAGCAATGTGGCTTTTCGCCAGTGTGAGTTTTCATGTGATTTAACAAACTATGTTTAAGTGCACATTTGAATTTGCATAAATCACAGGAATAGGGCTTTTCACCAGTGTGAGTTTTCATATGGTTCACTAAATTACTTTTTCGTGCAGCTTTATATTTGCATAACTGACAGCTATATGGCTTTTCACCACTGTGAGTTTTCATGTGCCTAACTAAAAGATCACTTCGTGCAAATTTGTATGTGCATAAATCGCAGGAATAGGGCTTTTCACCAGTGTGAGTTCTCATATGCTCCACTAAATGACTGCTTTGTGCAAATCTGTATTCGCATATATCACAGGAATAAGGCTTTTCACCAGTGTGAGTTCGCAAATGTTTCGTTAAAACACTTTCGCGATTAAATTTCTTTTTGCAAAACTTGCAGGTGAATGGTTTTACTTCAGTGTGAGTTTTTACGTGTTTAACCAAGAGACTTTTGCTCTCGAACGTATTTCTACAAACATTACATGGAAACTTATTACTTCCAAAAAATGAACTACTCTCAATAATGTCAGAATTTGAAAATTTGGTTTCACTTGGTAAAGTTACTTGATAGTTATTTGAACCACAAGGTTCATTTTGTAAAGTTTCAGGTAAAGGACGATTATTTAATTTTTTTTTATTCATAAGTGGTCCGATGTCATCATTTTGACTCGCTACTTGACAATTTAAATTTCTTGAGGCAGTTTCAATATCACGCATAGTGGAACAACGTCCAGGGGCTCTTTGGGTTACCAGCGATCCATCTGTTATGTGTACACTTTGCTTAGGTTTTTCGAAAACGTCATATAGTTTGACTACACAATTTGTCGATGTATTACATTTTGTGATAATTTTAGTATCGAATGATTGGTTATCTAATTCTCCATTATTTATTACAAATACTTGACTTCTCTGGACTGTATCGGCTTCTGCAGCTTGCACTTTATTTCCCTTATTCGTTGCACGGAAAGGAGCGACTAAAACAAGAAAAAAAAGTTTTATTATAACAATTTATCTTCAGTCCAGTGCACACGATTCAAAGCCAAGACGAAGGGATATGATTTTGGCATTCTATGTATATGTCTATTTACGTACGGTATGGTAGCGCGTCAACTGCTGACCCCATTTTGTTGAATGAGAACTGAGGTGTCAAACAGTTCGTTACTTTAAGGTTACAGTTTTTATTGATTTTTAACTTAATATAAAATTATTTAATTTACAGTATGTACTAGATCAGGCGCAGAACGAACGCCTTTACGTACTCTTCGAAAACGGTGGCGGTGAAACACCGCCCGCTTCCTTCACCTACTGAGAATTTATTAACAGAAAGACAATTCCCTTGTTTTAGGCCCGACCTTGACCGTGACCCTAGGCCCTCATGACCCGCAGCCGGCCCACTAGCGAATAGTCCAATAAGGCAGTCCATCGATCCTAACAGGTATATCAGAGTTCAAATGTAAAGTATGTAAGTATTACACACAAATTAACCCTTTTACTTAGTAAAATATAATAAATAAATATTTATATATATAAGAATATTTATTTATTTATTATATTGTATTTGAATCAACATCTTTATGGCGTTATTTACATTTTATTTCGATAACACAATATATTCAAATTCAAAATTTATTTATTTCATGTAGGCCACCTTGTAGCTCTTATGACACGTCATAAATCTACCACCGATTCGGAAAGCCGATTCTGCTGAGAAGAACCGGCAAGAAACTCAGCAGTTGCTCTTTTCAAAAAATAAAAAAAATAATAAAATAATTTTACAACAGGTAACCAAACTAAGCTATGTATACAGTGCTTCCACAGTGAAACTTCAAAAATGCAATACATATAATCCAACACTTGTCAACATGGGATGACAAAGCAGACCCATTCCCGTTGGCGGCACCAGTTCACGAGCACGACGCATGATCCAGCCATTGCTCCGCTCAACCATATTTGAGGGTAATATAAGTAAAATAAACGATTTAAAACATAAGGTAACTAATAGTGATCTCTCCTTTACTAAACAACTGTACTTTGGGAATTGTATGAACATGTTTTACAAGCCTACGAACATAATACAACTCTAGATGCCCGCGGACTTATGCTAACACTAATAATTACGATACTTAGGGGCGATTTCACCAAACTAAGTTGAGTCTTATCAGAACCTTTCGATATTTTGGCAGATTTTCAATACGAAAACTGTCAGAACACTCAATTTATACCTCGGTTTAACATCACCCGTAGTTGGTAAAATTGGCACATACATGAACATCATTAGATTTTCTTAGATCTTTCTATGTATTATAATAACACTTAAAATAACCAGTTTCTCTTCTCAGTTCACACAATTCCTACAAATTATTGTCACGTCTTTGTGAAGGGGTTCACATTAATATATATTATATATATCAATCGAATATGGACTGCAGAAATCATTTTACTACTAAACAACTCAATATAACCTAATTACTGATTTTTTTCTAAGTTTTATTTAATTTCGGCATGTAATTAAACAAGCTTCTATTTAATACCATTATTGGCCTCTAAATTACTAAGTCAGCCACAACCAACAAACCTCTAAAAATACTATTGTAGCCACTATATATTTTGAATATAAGCTTCTAATTTCATAACTCGGCACCTTTAAAATTTAGTGAAGCATCAATAATTATAACACATCCTATATTGTTCTATCATCAAAATGTACCTAATATTAGTATAAAAAAAAATCAATTTTTTTTTTAACTTTTTTTTAAAAGTTTTAGGTAGGTTTACGATCTCAACAGAACCTAAGTGCCCGGCCTTAGGCCGGGCACCTGAATATTCATGTGTAACCCTAACCTAACCTAACTTTAGTTTAAAGAAAAAATTATACAAAACCAATTGCAATATTAACACACTAACAACAGAACAACAAAAAACAAATGCAGGTCGCATCCGTCTCACTCGCACCAACGAGATCGTGCAGTGGCTAAAAGTTGTGGATTAAAATTGTACATTTATTTGAGGAACATATTTATGTTGATGCTTTAAAAAATAAAACGAGGCTGAGTTAAAAAATTCGTAGCTAACTTAGTAAATTAGATGGCCAGATATAAATCAAGGGGACAAGTAATAAAAATAGTGGCTCTTTATTTGATGCTTTCTTTGGAATATTTTGTGGCCATTGTGAAGAAGGCGAGTTAGTATATTAGAAGCTTAATCATTTTCCCGTGGCTAAGTTGTTAAATTAGAAGCTAGGTTTTGTGGCCAAAAAAAAAATTCTGCGGCTCGACTTATTATATCCCTTTAAATTCTAATAAACTCCTTATGGGCCATTGCACAATTATTATTTATTCAATGAGCGAATGAATACCCAGATAAAGAGCGCCTATAAGTTGATCGTAAAGCCAAGGTTTCATTCATAGCAGTCATATAGCGGCTAGACAATCCATTGTCATCGCGATAAAAGACAGCGAATACAAATTGCACCTATCGTGACGTCGCACGACTTTTGTACTGCGGTCTGACTTAGGTATGCTTTACAGAAAATTTGGCCCAATTGGCTTCTCACCAGCGTGTTTTCATCTGATTCACTAAATGACTATTTCGTGCAGCTTTATTTTTGCATAAATGAGAACACTATGGCTTTTCGCCAGTGTGAGTTTTCATGTGCCTCAACAAACTATTTTTAATTGCACGTTTGTATTTGCACAAATGGCAGGAATAGGGCTTTTCACCAGTGTGAGTTTTCATGCGCCTCGATAAATGACCACTTTGTGCAAATTTAAAACCGCATAACTAACATGAATAAGGTTTTTCACCAGTGTGAGTTTTCATATGGCTCACTAAACTACTTTTTTGTGCAGCTTTATATTTGCATAATTGACAGCTATATGGCTTTTCGCCAGTATGAGTTTTCATGTGCCTCGATAAATGACAACTTTGTGCAAATTTACGTTCGCATATGTAACAGCAATATGGCTTCTCGCCAGTGTGAGTTTTCATGTGACTCATCAAACTATTTTTAATTGTACATTTGTATTTGCATAAATGGCAGGAATAGGGCTTTTCACCAGTGTGAGTTTTCATATGACTCACTAAATAACTTTTTCGTGCAGCTTTATATTTGCACAACTGACAGCAATGTGGCTTTTCGCCAGTGTGAGTTTTCATGTGATTTAACAAACTATGTTTAAGTGCACATTTGAATTTGCATAAATCACAGGAATAGGGCTTTTCACCAGTGTGAGTTTTCATATGGTTCACTAAATTACTTTTTCGTGCAGCTTTATATTTGCATAACTGACAGCTATATGGCTTTTCACCACTGTGAGTTTTCATGTGCCTAACTAAAAGATCACTTCGTGCAAATTTGTATGTGCATAAATCGCAGGAATAGGGCTTTTCACCAGTGTGAGTTCTCATATGCTCCACTAAATGACTGCTTTGTGCAAATCTGTATTCGCATATATCACAGGAATAAGGCTTTTCACCAGTGTGAGTTCGCAAATGTTTCGTTAAAACACTTTCGCGATTAAATTTCTTTTTGCAAAACTTGCAGGTGAATGGTTTTACTTCAGTGTGAGTTTTTACGTGTTTAACCAAGAGACTTTTGCTCTCGAACGTATTTCTACAAACATTACATGGAAACTTATTACTTCCAAAAAATGAACTACTCTCAATAATGTCAGAATTTGAAAATTTGGTTTCACTTGGTAAAGTTACTTGATAGTTATTTGAACCACAAGGTTCATTTTGTAAAGTTTCAGGTAAAGGACGATTATTTAATTTTTTTTTATTCATAAGTGGTCCGATGTCATCATTTTGACTCGCTACTTGACAATTTAAATTTCTTGAGGCAGTTTCAATATCACGCATAGTGGAACAACGTCCAGGGGCTCTTTGGGTTACCAGCGATCCATCTGTTATGTGTACACTTTGCTTAGGTTTTTCGAAAACGTCATATAGTTTGACTACACAATTTGTCGATGTATTACATTTTGTGATAATTTTAGTATCGAATGATTGGTTATCTAATTCTCCATTATTTATTACAAATACTTGACTTCTCTGGACTGTATCGGCTTCTGCAGCTTGCACTTTATTTCCCTTATTCGTTGCACGGAAAGGAGCGACTAAAACAAGAAAAAAAAGTTTTATTATAACAATTTATCTTCAGTCCAGTGCACACGATTCAAAGCCAAGACGAAGGGATATGATTTTGGCATTCTATGTATATGTCTATTTACGTACGGTATGGTAGCGCGTCAACTGCTGACCCCATTTTGTTGAATGAGAACTGAGGTGTCAAACAGTTCGTTACTTTAAGGTTACAGTTTTTATTGATTTTTAACTTAATATAAAATTATTTAATTTACAGTATGTACTAGATCAGGCGCAGAACGAACGCCTTTACGTACTCTTCGAAAACGGTGGCGGTGAAACACCGCCCGCTTCCTTCACCTACTGAGAATTTATTAACAGAAAGACAATTCCCTTGTTTTAGGCCCGACCTTGACCGTGACCCTAGGCCCTCATGACCCGCAGCCGGCCCACTAGCGAATAGTCCAATAAGGCAGTCCATCGATCCTAACAGGTATATCAGAGTTCAAATGTAAAGTATGTAAGTATTACACACAAATTAACCCTTTTACTTAGTAAAATATAATAAATAAATATTTATATATATAAGAATATTTATTTATTTATTATATTGTATTTGAATCAACATCTTTATGGCGTTATTTACATTTTATTTCGATAACACAATATATTCAAATTCAAAATTTATTTATTTCATGTAGGCCACCTTGTAGCTCTTATGACACGTCATAAATCTACCACCGATTCGGAAAGCCGATTCTGCTGAGAAGAACCGGCAAGAAACTCAGCAGTTGCTCTTTTCAAAAAATAAAAAAAATAATAAAATAATTTTACAACAGGTAACCAAACTAAGCTATGTATACAGTGCTTCCACAGTGAAACTTCAAAAATGCAATACATATAATCCAACACTTGTCAACATGGGATGACAAAGCAGACCCATTCCCGTTGGCGGCACCAGTTCACGAGCACGACGCATGATCCAGCCATTGCTCCGCTCAACCATATTTGAGGGTAATATAAGTAAAATAAACGATTTAAAACATAAGGTAACTAATAGTGATCTCTCCTTTACTAAACAACTGTACTTTGGGAATTGTATGAACATGTTTTACAAGCCTACGAACATAATACAACTCTAGATGCCCGCGGACTTATGCTAACACTAATAATTACGATACTTAGGGGCGATTTCACCAAACTAAGTTGAGTCTTATCAGAACCTTTCGATATTTTGGCAGATTTTCAATACGAAAACTGTCAGAACACTCAATTTATACCTCGGTTTAACATCACCCGTAGTTGGTAAAATTAGCACATACATGAACATCATTAGATTTTCTTAGATCTTTCTATGTATTATAATAACACTTAAAATAACCAGTTTCTCTTCTCAGTTCACACAATTCCTACAAATTATTGTCACGTCTTTGTGAAGGGGTTCACATTAATATATATTATATATATCAATCGAATATGGACTGCAGAAATCATTTTACTACTAAACAACTCAATATAACCTAATTACTGATTTTTTTCTAAGTTTTATTTAATTTCGGCATGTAATTAAACAAGCTTCTATTTAATACCATTATTGGCCTCTAAATTACTAAGTCAGCCACAACCAACAAACCTCTAAAAATACTATTGTAGCCACTATATATTTTGAATATAAGCTTCTAATTTCATAACTCGGCACCTTTAAAATTTAGTGAAGCATCAATAATTATAACACATCCTATATTGTTCTATCATCAAAATGTACCTAATATTAGTATAAAAAAAAAAATCAATTTTTTTTTTAACTTTTTTTTAAAAGTTTTAGGTAGGTTTACGATCTCAACAGAACCTAAGTGCCCGGCCTTAGGCCGGGCACCTGAATATTCATGTGTAACCCTAACCTAACCTAACTTTAGTTTAAAGAAAAAATTATACAAAACCAATTGCAATATTAACACACTAACAACAGAACAACAAAAAACAAATGCAGGTCGCATCCGTCTCACTCGCACCAACGAGATCGTGCAGTGGCTAAAAGTTGTGGATTAAAATTGTACATTTATTTGAGGAACATATTTATGTTGATGCTTTAAAAAATAAAACGAGGCTGAGTTAAAAAATTCGTAGCTAACTTAGTAAATTAGATGGCCAGATATAAATCAAGGGGACAAGTAATAAAAATAGTGGCTCTTTATTTGATGCTTTCTTTGGAATATTTTGTGGCCATTGTGAAGAAGGCGAGTTAGTATATTAGAAGCTTAATCATTTTCCCGTGGCTAAGTTGTTAAATTAGAAGCTAGGTTTTGTGGCCAAAAAAAAAATTCTGCGGCTCGACTTATTATATCCCTTTAAATTCTAATAAACTCCTTATGGGCCATTGCACAATTATTATTTATTCAATGAGCGAATGAATACCCAGATAAAGAGCGCCTATAAGTTGATCGTAAAGCCAAGGTTTCATTCATAGCAGTCATATAGCGGCTAGACAATCCATTGTCATCGCGATAAAAGACAGCGAATACAAATTGCACCTATCGTGATGTGACACGACTTTTGTACTGCGTCCTGACCTGACTTATGCGTTACAGAAAATTTTGCCAAATTGGCTTCTCATCAGCGTGTTCCCATGTGATTCACTAAATGACTTTTTCGTGCAGCTTTATTTTTGCATAAACGACAACACTATGGCTTTTCACCAGTGTGAGTTTTCATGTGTCTCACTAAATGGCTACTTTGTGTAAATTTACGTTTGCATATGTGACAGCTATATGGCTTCTCGCCAGTGTGAGTTTTCATGTGTCTCAATAAACTATTTTTAATTGCATACTTGTATTTGCATAAATGGCAGGAATAGGGCTTTTCACCAGTGTGAGTTTTCATATGGCTCACCAAATTACCTTTTTGTGCAGCTTTATATTTGCATAATTGACAGCTATATGGCTTCTCGCCAGTGTGAATTTTCATGTGACTCATCAAATTATTTTTAATTGAACATTTGTATTTGCATAAATCGCAGGAATAGGGCTTATCACCAGTGTGAGTTTTCATATGGCTCACTAAATAACTTTTTCGTGCAGTTTTATATTTGCATAATTGACAGCTATATGGCTTTTCGCCAGTGTGAGTTTTCATGTGTCTCAATAAATGAGAACTTTGTGCAAATTTAAAACCGCATAACTTACATGAATAAGGTTTTTCACCAGTGTGAGTTTTCATATGAGTCATTAAACCACTTTTTTGTGCAGTTTTATATTCGCATAACTGACAGCTGTATGGCTTTTCGCCAGTGTGAGTTTTCATATGCCTAACTAAATGATTTCTTCGTGCAAATTTGTATTTGCATAAATCGCAGGAGTAGGGCTTTTCACCAGTGTGAGTTCTCATATGCGCCACTAAATTACTGCTTTGTGCAAATCTGTATTCGCATATATCGCAGGAATAAGGCTTTTCACCAGTGTGAGTTCGCAAATGTTTCGTTAAAAAAGTTTCGCGTTTAAATTTCTTTTTGCAAAACTTGCAGGTGAATGGTTTTGCTTCAGTGTGAGTTTTTACGTGTTTAACCAAGAGACTTTTGCTCTCGAACGTATTTCTACAAACATCACATGGAAACTTATTAAATCCAAAAAATGAACTACTCTCAATAATTTCAGTATTTGAAAATTTGGTTTCACTTGGTAAAGTTACTTGATAGTTATTTGAACCACAAGGTTCATTTTGTAAAGTTTCAGGTAAAGGACGATTATTTAATTTTCTTTTATTCATAAGTGGTCCGATGTCATCATTTTGACTCGCTACTTGACAATTTAAATTTCTTGAGGCAGTGTCAATATCACGCATAGTGGAACAACGTCCAGGGGCTCTTTTGGTTACCAGCGATCCATCTGTTATTGGTACACTTTGCTTAGGTTTTTTGAAAACGTCATATAGTTTGACTACACAATTTTTCGATGTTTTACATTTTGTGATAATTTTAGTATCGAATGATTGGTTATCTAATTCTCCATTATTTATTACAAATACTTGACTTCTCTGGACTGTATCGGCTTCTGCAGCATGCACTTTATTTCCCTTATTCGTTGCACGGAAAGGAGCGACTAAAACAAAACAAAAAAGTCTTATTTTAACAATTTAACTGCAGTCCAGCGCACACGATTCAAAGCCAAGACGAAGGGATATGATTTTGGCATTCTATGTATATGTTTATTTACGTACGGTATGGTAGCGCGTCAACTACTGACCCCATTTTGTTGAATGAGAACTGAGGTGTCAATCAGTTCGTTACTTTTAGGTTACAGTTTTACAGTTTTATTGATTTTTAACCTGTATAAAATTATTTAATTTACAGAATGTACTAGATCAGGCGCAGAACCGACGCCTTTACGTGCTCTCCGAAAACGGTAGCGGCGAAACACCGCCCGCTTCCTTCCCCTACTGAAAATTTATAAACAGAAAGACAAATTTCTTTTTTCAGGCCCGACCTTGACCGTGACCCTAGGCCCTCATAACCCGCAGCCGGCCCACTAGCGAATAGTCCAATAAGGCAGTCCATCGATCCTAACAGGTATATCAGAGTTCAAATGTAAAGTATGTAAGTATTACACACAAATTAACCCTTTTACTTAATAAAATATATTAAATAAATAAATATATACAACAATATTTATTTATTATATTGTATTTAAGTAAACATCTTTATGGCGTTATTTACATTTTATTGCGATAACAAAATATAAGTAAAAGAAACGATTTCAAACATAATTAAACTAATAGTGATCTCTCCTATACTAAACAACTGTACTACGGGAATTGTATGAACAAGTTTTACAAGCATACGAACATAATACAAGTCAAGATGCCCGCGTACTTATGCTAACACTAATAATTACGATACTTAGGGGCGATTTCACCAAACTAAGTCGAGTCTTATCAGAACCTTTTGATATTTTGGCAGATTTTCAATACGAAAACTGTCAGAACACCCAATTTATACCTCGGTTTAACATCACCCGTAGTTCTGAGTTCACACAATACCTACAAATTATTGTCGTGTCTTTGTGAAGGGGTTCACATGAATATATATTATATTATATTATATATATATCAATCGAATATGGACTGCAGAAATCTTTTTACTACTAAATAACTCAATATAACCTAATTACTGTTTTATTTAATTTCTAATAAACTCCTCATGGGCCATTGCACAATTATTATTATTTATTCAATGAGCGATTGAATACCCGAACAGAGGGCGCCTAAGTTGATCGAAAAGCCAAGGTTTCATTCATAGCAGTCATATAGCGGCTGTACAATCCATTGTCATCGCGATAAAAGATCGCGAATACAAATTGCACCTATCGTGATGTCGCACGACTTTTGTACTGCGTCCTGACCTGACTTATGCGTTACAGAAAATTTTGCCCAATTGGCTTCTCATCAACGTGTTCCCATGTGATTCACTGAATGACTTTTTCGTGCAGCTTTATTTTTGCATAAACGACAACACTATGGCTTTTCGCCAGTGTGAGTTTTCATGTGTCTCACTAAATGGCTACTTTGTGTAAATTTACGTTTGCATATGTGACAGCTATATGGCTTCTCGCCAGTGTGAATTTTCATGTGACTCAACAAATTAGTTTTAATTGCACATTTGTATTTGCATAAATGGCAGGAATAGGGCTTTTCACCAGTGTGAGTTTTCATATGGCTCACTAAATTACTTTTTTGTACAGCTTTATATTTGCATAATTGACAGCTATATGGCTTTTCGCCAGTATGAGTTTTCATGTGACTCAACAAATTATTTTTTTTTGCACATTTGTATTTGCATAAATGGCAGGAATAGGGCTTTTCACCAGTGTGAGTTTTCATATGGCTCACTAAACTACTTTTTTGTGCAGCTTTATATTTGCATAATTGACAGCTATATGGCTTTTCGCCAGTATGAGTTTTCATGTGCCTCGATAAATGACCACTTTGTGCAAATTTACGTTCGCATATGTGACAGCTATATGGCTTCTCGCCTGTGTGAATTTTCATGTGACTCAACAAATTATTTTTAATTGCACATTTGTATTTGCATAAATCGCAGGAATAGGCCTTTTCACCAGTGTGAGTTTTCATATGGCTCACTAAATAACTTTTTCGTGCAGCTTTATATTCGCAAAACTGACAGCAATGTAGCTTTTCATCAGTGTGAGTTTTCATGTGTCTCAATAAATTACAACTAAGCTTACATTTGTATCTGCATAACTCACACGAATAAGGCGTTTCTCCAGAATGAGTTCTCATGTGACCCATTAAACAACTTTTATGTGCAGTTTTATATTCGCAAAACTGACAGTTATATGGCTTTTCGCCAGTATGAGTTTTCATGTGACTTAACAAACTATGTTTAAATGCACATTTGTATTTGCATAAATCGCAGGAATAGGGCTTTTCGCCAGTGTGAGTTTTCATGTGTTTCAATAAATTACAACTAAGCTTACATTTGTATCTGCATAACTCACACGAATAAGGCTTTTCACCAGTGTGAGTTCGCAAATGTTCCGTTAAAACACTTTCGCGTTTAAATTTCTTTTTGCAAAACTTGCAGGTGAATGGTTTTACTTCAGTGTGAGTTTTTACGTGTTTAACCAAGAGACTTTTGCTCTCGAACGTATTTCTACAAACATCACATGGAAACTTATTAAATCCAAGAAATGAACTACTCTCATTAATGTCAGTACTTGAAAATTTGGTTTCACTTGGTAACGTTACTTGATATTTATTTGAACCACCCAGTTCATGTTGTAAAGTTCCAGGTAAAGGACGATTATTTAATTTTCTTTTATTTATAAGTGGTCCGATATCATCATTTTGACTCGCTACTTGACAATTTAAATTTCTCGAGGCAGTGTCAATATCACGCATAGTGGAACAACGTACAGGGGCTCTTTGGGTTACCAGCGATCCATCTGTTATTGGTACACTTTGCTTAGGTTTTTTGAAAACGTCATATAGTTTGACTACACAATTTGTCGATGTATTACATTTTGTGATAATGTTAATATCGAATGATTGCTTATCTAATTCTCCATTATTTATTACAAATACTTGACTTCTCTGGACTGTATCGGCTTCTGCAGCTTGCACTTTATTTCCCTTATTCGTTGCACGGAAAGGAGCGACTAAAACAAAAAAAAAGTTTTATTTTAACAATTTAGCTGCAGTCCAGTGCACACGATTCAAAGCCAAAACGAAGTGACGACGCCTGACGCGATTTGTATAGCAAGTGCCAACGGACACTGAATTAGTGTGATCTAATTATAGCATTATTAACTGACTTTTTAACTATTACCTAGCAAACGTCAGTTGCGAGTTGATTGTTAGAGAGATCACCGCGTTGTTTGTGACCATATTATTATGTATCCGACTGTGTACTGGAAGTGAAATAAATTCATCTTTAGGGTGTTAATTATTTTTTATTTACACGACCAGATTGACAGGCCTTGGATCTCTAGGCGTTTACACGAAGGGATATGATTTTGGCATTCTATGTATATGTCTATTTACGTACGGTATGGTAGAGCGTCAACTACTGACCCCATTTTGTTGAATGAGAACTGAGGTGTCAAACAGTTCGTCACTTTTAGGTTCAAGTTTAACATTATTTATTGATTTTTAACTTATTATAAAATTATTTAATTTACGCTATGTTCTAGATCAGGCGCAGAACCGACGCCTTTAGATACTCTCCGAAAACGGTGGCGGCGAAACACCGCCCGCTTCCTTCCCCTACTGAGAATTTATTAACAGAAAGACAAATCCCTTGTTTTAGGCCCGACCTTGACCGTGACCCTAGGTCCTCATGACCCGCAACCGGCCCACTAGCGAATAGTCCAATAAGGCAGTCCATCGATCCTAACAGGCATATCAGAGTTCAAATGTAAAATATGTAAGTATTACACACAAATTAAACCTTTTACTTAATAAAATATAATAAATAAATAAATATCTATAACAATATTTATTTATTATATTGTATTTAATTAAACATCTTTATGGTGTTATTTACATTTTATTGCGATAACAAAATATAAGTAAAAGAAACGATTTAAAACATAATTATACTAATAGTGATCTCTCCTATACTAAACAACTGTACTACGGGAATTGTATGAACAAGTTTTACAAGCATATGAACATAATATAACTCTAGATGCCCGCGGACTTATGCTAACACTAATAATTACGATACTTAGGGGCGATTTCACCAAACTAAGTTGAGTCTTATCAGAAACTTTTGATATTTTGGCAGATTTTCAATATGAAAACTGTCAGAACACCCAATTTATACCTCGGTTTAACATCACTTGTAGTTGGTGAAATTGGCACATAGGTACATTAACATTATTAGATTTTCTTGGATCTTTCTATGTATTATAATAACACTTAAAATAACCAGCTTCTGTTCTGAGTTCACACAATACCTACAAATTATTGTCGTGTCTTTGTGAAGGGGTTCACATTAATATATATATCAATCGAATATGGACTGCAGAAATCATTTTACTACTAAATAACTCAATATAACATAATTACTGTTTTTTTTTCTAAGTTTTATTTAATTTCTAATAAACTCCTTATGGGCCATTGCACAATTATTATTTATTCAATGAGCGATTGAATACCCGAACAGAGGGCGCCTTAGTTGATCGAAAAGCCAAGGTTCATTCATAGCAGTCATATAGCGGCTAGACAATCCATTGTCATCGCGATAAAAGATCGCGAATACAAATTGCACCTATCGTGACGTCGCACGACTTTTGTACTGCGTCCTGACTTATGCGTAACAGAAAATTTTGCCCAATTGGCTTCTCACCAGCGTGTTCCCATGTGATTCACTGAATGACTTTTTCGTGCAGCTTTATTTTTGCATAAATGACAACACTATGGCTTCTCGCCAGTGTGAATTTTCATGTGACTCAACAAACTATTTTTAATTGCACATTTGTATTTGCATAAATGGCAGGAATAGGGCTTTTCACCAGTGTGAGTTTTCATATGGCTCACCAAATTACCTTTTTGTGTAGCTTTATATTTGCATAATTGACAGCTATATGGCTTCTCGCCAGTGTGAATTTTCATGTGACTCAACAAACTATTTTCAATTGCACATTTGTATTTGCATAAATGGCAGGAATAGGGCTTTTCACCAGTGTGAGTTTTCATATGATTCACTAAACTACTTTTTTGTGCAGCTTTATATTTGCATAATTGACAGCTATATGGCTTCTCACCAGTGTGAATTTTCATGTGACTCATCAAATTCTTTTTAATTGAACATTTGTGATTGCATAAATCGCAGGAATAGGGCTTTTCACCAGTGTGAGTTTTCATATGGCTCACTAAACTACTTTTTCGTGCAGCTTTATATTTGCATAATTGACAGCTATATGGCTTTTCGCCAGTGTGAGTTTTCATGTGTCTCAATAAACTACAACTTTGTGCAAATTTAAAACCGCATAACTTACAAGAATAAGGTTTTTCACCAGTGTGAGTTTTCATATGCTCCACTAAATGACTGCTTTGTGCAGTCTTATATTCGCATAACTGACAGCTATATGGCTTTTCGCCAGTGTGAGTTTTCATGTGCCTAACTAAATGATTACTTCGTGCAAATTTGTATTTGCATAAATCGCAGGAGTAGGGCTTTTCACCAGTGTGAGTTCTCATATGCGCCACTAAATTACTGCTTTGTGCAAATCTGTATTCGCATATATCGCAGGAATAAGGCTTTTCACCAGTGTGAGTTCGCAAATGTTCCGTTAAAAAACTTTCGCGTTTAAATTTCTTTTTGCAAATCTTGCAGGTGAATGGTTTTACTTCAGTGTGAGTTTTTACGTGTTTAACCAAGAGACTTTTGCTCTCGAACGTATTTCTACAAACATCACATGGAAACTTATTAAATCCAAGAAATGAACTACTCTCATTAATGTCAGTATTTGAAAATTTGGTTTCACTTGGTAAAGTTACTTGATAGTTATTTGAACCACAAGGTTCATTTTGTAAAGTTTCAGGTAAAGGACGATTATTTAATTTTTTTTTATTCATAAGTGGTTCGATGTCATCATTTTGACTCGCTACTTGACAATTTAAATTTCTTGAGGCAGTGTCAATATCACGCATAGTGGAACAACGTCCAGGGGCTCTTTGGGTTACCAACGATCCATCTGTTATTGGTACACTTTCCTTCGGTTTTTCGAAAATGTCATATAGTTTGACTACACAATTTGTCGATGTATTACATTTTGTGATAATGTTAATATCGAATGATTGGTTATCTAATTCTCCATTATTTATTACAATTACTTGACTTCTCTGGACTGTATCGGCTTCTGCAGCTTGCACTTTATTTCCTTTATTCGTTGCACGGAAAGGAGCGACTAAAACAAAAAAAAAAGTCTTATTTTAACAATTTAACTGCAGTTCAGCGTACACGATTCAAAGCCAATACGAAGGGATATGATTTTGGCATTCTATGTATATGTCTATTTACGTACGGTCTGGTAGCGCGTCAACTGCTGACCCCATTTTGTTGAATGAGAACTGAGGTGTCAATCAGTTCGTTACTTTTAGGTTACAGTTTTACAGTTTTTATTGATTTTAACTTGTATAAAATTATTTAATTTACAGAATTTACTAGATCAGGCGCAGAACCGACGCCTTTACGTGCTCTCCGAAAACGGTGGCGGCGAAACACCGCCCGCTTCCTTCCCCTACTGAAAATTTATTAACAGAAAGACCAATTCCTTTTTTCAGGCCCGACCGTGACCGTGACCCTAGGCCCTCATAACCCGCAGCCGGCCCACTAGCGAATAGTCCAATAAGGCAGTCCATCGATCCTAACAGGTATATCAGAGTTCAAATGTAAAATATGTAAGTATTACACGCAAATTAACCCTTTTACTTAATAAAATATAATAAATAAATAAATATAACAATATTTATTTATTATATTGTATTTAAGTAAACATCTTTATGGCGTTATTTACATTTTATTGCGATAACAAAATATAATTAAAAGAAACGATTTCAAACAATAGTAATTAAACCAATAGTGATCTCTCCTATACTAAACAACTGTACTACGGGAATTGTATGTACAAGTTTTACAAGCATATGAACATAATACAACTCTAGATGCTCGCGGACTTATGCTAACACTAAAATTACGATACTTAGGGACGATTTCACCAAACTAAGTTGAGTCTTATCAGAACCTTTTGATATTTTGGCAGATTTTCAATACGAAAATTGTCAGAACACCCAATTTATACCTCGGTTTAACATCACCCTTAATTGGTGAAATTGGCACATATATTAAAATTATTAGATTTTCTTAGATCTTTCTATGTATTATAATAACACTTAAAATAACCAGTTTCTCTTCTAAATTCACACAACGCCTACAAATTATTGTCACGTCTTTGTGAAGGGGTTCACATTAATATATATTATATATATCTCAATCGAATATGGACTGCAGAAATCATTTTACTACTAAATAAGTCAATATAACCTAATTACTGATTTTATTCTAAGTTTTATTTAATTTCTAATAAACTCCTTGTGGGCCATTGCACAATTAATGCATGCAAGTGGTAGGTTTATGACGTGTCGTAAGAGCTACAAGTTACCCTACATGAAATAAATAAATTTTGATTTTGAATTTGAATTACATATTATTTATTCAATGAGCGATTGAATATCCGGATAAAGGGCGCCTAAGTTGATCGTAAAGCCACGGTTTCATTCATAGCAGTCATATAGCGGCTGTACAATCCATTGTCATCGCGATAAAAGACAGCGAATACAAATTGCACCTATCGTGATGTCGCACGACTTTTGTACTGCATTCTGACTTAGGTATGCTTTACAGAAAATTTGACCCAATTGGCTTCTCCCCAGCGTGTTTTCATGTAATTCACTAAATGACTTTTTCGTGCAGCTTTAGTTTTGCATAAACGACAACACTATGGCTTTTCGCCAGTGTGAGTTTTCATGTGCCTCAACAAACTATTTTTAATTGCATATTTGTATTTGCATAAATGGCAGGAATAGGGCTTTTCACCAGTGTGAGTTTTCATATGACTCACTAAATAACTTTTTCGTGCAGCTTTGTATTCGCATAACTGACAGCAATGTGGCTTTTCGCCAGTGTGAGTTTTCATGTGTTTCAATAAATTACAACTAAGCTTACATTTATATCTGCATAACTCACACGAATAAGGCTTTTCTCCAGAATGAGTTCTCATGTGACGCATTAAACAACTTTTATGTGCAGTTTTATATTCGCATAACTGACAGCAATGTGGCTTTTCGTCAGTATGAGTTTTCATATGGCTCACTAAACTACTTTTTTGTGCAGCTTTATATTTGCATAATTGACAGCTATATGGCTTCTCGCCAGTGTGAATTTTTATGTGACTCAACAAACTATGTTTAATTGCACATTTGTATTTGCATAAATGGCAGGAATAGGGCTTTTCACCAGTGTGAGTTTTCATATGGCTCACTAAACTACTTTTTCGTGCAGCTTTATATTCGCATAACTGACAGCAATGTGGCTTTTCGCCAGTGTGAATTTTCAAGTGATTTATCAAACTATGTTTAAGTGCAAATTTGAATTTGCATAAATCACAGGAATAGGGCTTTTCCCCAGTGTGAGTTTTCATATGGCTCACTAAATTTCTTTTTCGTGCAGCTTTATATTCGCATAACTGACAGCTATATGGCTTCTCGCCAGTGTGAATTTTCATGTGATTTAACAAACTATATTTAAGTGCACATTTGTATTTGCATAAATCGCAGGAATAGGGCTTTTCGCCAGTGTGAGTTTTCATGTGTTTCAATAAATTACAACTAAGCTTACATTTGTATCTGCATAACTCACACGAATAAGGCTTTTCACCAGTGTGCGTTCGCAAATGTATCAATAAAACACTTTCGCGTTGAAATTTCTTTTCGCAAAACTTGCAGGTGAAAGGTTTTACTTCAGTGTGAGTTTTTACGTGTTTAACCAAGAGACTTTTGCTCTCGAACGTATTTCTACAAACATCACATGGAAACTTATTATTTCCAAAAAATGAACTACTCTCAATAATGTCAGTATTTGAAAATTTGGTTTCACTTGGTAAAATTACTTGATAGTTATTTGAACCACAAGGTTCATTTTGTAAAGTTTCAGGTAAAGGACGATTATTTAATTTTTCTTTATTCATAAGTCCGATGTCAATATCACATTCACATTTAGTGATAATTTTAGTATCGAATGATTGGTTATCTAATTCTCCATTATTTATTACAAATACTTGACTTCTCTGGACTGTATCGGCTTCTGCAGCTTGCACTTTATTTCCCTTATTCGTTGCACGGAAAGGAGCGACTAAAACAAAAAAAAAGTTTTATTTTAACAATTTAGCTTCAGTCCAGTGCACACGATTCAAAGCCAAAACGAAGTGTCGACGCCTGACGCGATTTGTATAGCAAGTGCCAACGGACACTGAATTAGTGTGATCTAATTATAGCATTATTAACTGACTTTTTAACTATTACCTAGCAAACGTCAGTTGCGAGTTGATTGTCAGAGAGATCACCTCGTTGTTTGTGACCATATTATTATGTATCCGACTGTGTACTGGAAGTGAAATAAATTCATTTCTCGGGTGTTAATTATTTTTTATTTACACGACCAGATTGACAGGCCTTGGATCTAGGCGTTTACACCAAGGGATATGATTTTGGCATTCTAGGTCTGTGTCTATTTAAGTACGGTATGGTAGCGCGTCAACTACTGACCCCATTTTGTTGAATGAGAACTGAGGTGTCAATCAGTTCGTCACTTTTAAGTTAAAGCTTTACATTTTTTATTGATTTTTAATTTAATATAAAATTATTTAATTTACAGTATGTACTAGATCAAGCGCAGAACCGACGCCTTTACGTGCTTTTCGAAAACGGTGGCGGCGAAACACCGCCCGCTTCCTTCACCTACTGAGAATTTATTAACAGAAAGATAAATCCTTTGTTTTAGGCCCGACCTTGACCGTGACCCTAGGTCCTCATGACCCGCAGCCGGCCCACTAGCGAATAGACCAATAAGGCAGTCCATCGATCCTAACAGGCATATCAGAGTTCAAATGTAAAATATGTAAGTATTACACACAAATTAACCCTTTTACTTAATAAAATATAATAAATAAATAAATATATATAACAAAATTTATTTATTATATTGTATTTAAGTAAACATCTTTATGGCGTTATTTACATTTTATTGCGATAACAAAATATAAGTAAAAGAAACGATTTCAAACATAATTAAACTAATAGTGATCTCTCCTATACTAAACAACTATACTACGGGAATTGTATGAACAAGTTTTACAAGCATACGAACATAATACAACTCTAGATGCCCGCGGACTTATGCTAACACTAAAATTACTATACTTAGGGGCGATTTCACCAAACTAAGTTGAATCTTATCAGAACCTTTTGATATTTTGGCAGATTTTCAATACGAAAACTGTCAGAACACCCAATTTATACTTCGGTTTAACATCACCCGTAGTTGGTGAAATTGGCACATACATTAAAATTATTAGATTTTCTTAGATCTTTCTATGTATTATAATAACACTTAAAATAACCAGTTTCTCTTCTGAGTTCACACAATACCTACAAATTATTGACGTGTCTTTGTGAAGGGGTTCACATTAATATATATTATATTATATATATGACGGAGGAGTAGCATGTACCCTGAACAGAGTTGTTTGCTGGTTGCATGCGATATCAATTTAATTTAATTTATTACTTTTTTTAATACTGCATGAAACCTTATTGATTTCTTTTCTTGATACTGTTAAAACCTCTCTATTTTATTAAAAATAAATTGTTATAATCAGAACAGAGGATATTCCTTGAGCGGGGTCGAGGTGCCATCTGGACGTTGCTAGGGAAACGTATGTTTTGTTGTTATGGTTTTTGTTTTTGAAGAAGAGAAGTAATTTGATCGAGTTAGAGAGTGGAATATTGGAAAACTCGTAATAAAGTATAGATTGGAGCCGCGAACCCGCTGCTCTGATTAGAACAGTATTTAAAATTGTTAATCTTGTTTTAATCTTGTAACTGTATTACACCCAATGACGTCCCCGAGGCCCAGGTCCAACGATGCAAATGATAATGATGTCAGCGAAATCGGCCATTCTCCGACATATATATATTTATATATCAATCGAATATGGACTGCAGAAATCGTTTTACTACTAAATAACTCAATATAACATAATTACTGTTTTATTTAATTTCTAATAAACTCCTTATGGGTCATTGCACAATTATTATTTATTCAATGAGCGATTGAATACCCGAACAGAGGGCGCCTAAGTTGATCGAAAAGCCAAGGTTTCATTCATAGCAGTCATATAGCGGCTAGACAATCCATTGTCATCGCGATAAAAGATCGCGACTACAAATTGCACCTATCGTGATGTGACACGACTTTTGTACTGCGTCCTGACTTATGCGTAACAGAAAATTTTGCCCAATTCGCTTCTCACCAGCGTGTTCCCATGTGATTCACTGAATGACTTTTTCGTGCAGCTTTATTTTTGCATAAACGACAACACTATGGCTTCTCGCCAGAGTGAATTTTCATGTGACTCAACAAACTATTTTTAATTGAACATTTGTATTTGCATAAATGGCAGGAATAGGGCTTTTCACCAGTGTGAGTTTTCATATGGCTCACTAAACTACTTTTTTGTGCAGCTTTATATTTGCATAATTGACAGCTATATGGCTTCTCGCCAGAGTGAATTTTCATGTGACTCAACAAATTATTTTTAATTGAACATTTGTATTTGCATAAATCGCAGGAATAGGGCTTTTCACCAGTGTGAGTTTTCATATGGCTCACTAAATAACTTTTTCGTGCAGTTTTATATTTGCATAATTGACAGCTATATGGCTTTTCGCCAGTGTGAGTTTTCATGTGTCTCAATAAATGACAACTTTGTGCAAATTTAAAACCGCATAACTTACATGAATAAGGTTTTTCACCAGTGTGAGTTTTCATATGGGTCATTAAACCACTTTTTTGTGCAGTTTTATATTCGCATAACTGACAGCTGTATGGCTTTTCACCAGTGTGAGTTTTCATGTGCCTCACTAAATGATTACTTCGTGCAAATTTGTATTTGCATAAATCGCAGGAGTAGGGTTTTTTACCAGTGTGAGTTCTCATATGCGCCACTAAATTACTACTTTGTGCAAATCTGTATTCGCATATATCGCAGGAATAAGGCTTTTCACCAGTGTGGGTTCGCAAATGTTTCGTTAAAACACTTTCGCGTTTAAATTTTTTTTCGCAAAACTTGCAGGTGAAAGGTTTTACTTCAGTGTGAGTTTTTACGTGTTTAACCAAGAGACTTTTGCTCTCGAACGTATTTCTACAAACATCACATGGAAACTTATTAAATCCAAGAAATGAACTACTCTCATTAATGTCAGTATTTGAAAATTTGGTTTCACTTGGTAAAGTTACTTGATAGTTATTTGAACCACAAGGTTCAATTTGTAAAGTTTCAGGTAAAGGACGATTATTTAAGTTTTTTTTATTCATAAGTGGTCCGATGTCATCATTTTGACTCGCTACTTGACAATTTAAATTTTTTGAGGCAGTATCAATATCACGCATAGTGGAACAACGTCCAGGGGCTCTTTGGGTTACCAGCGATCCATCTGTTAATGGAACACTTTGCTTCGGTTTTTCGAAAATGTCATATAGTTTGACTACACAATTTGTCGATGTATTACATTTTGTGATACTATTAGTATCGAATGATTGGTTATCTAATTCTCCATTATTTATTAGAAATACTTGACTTCTCCGGACTGTATCGGCTTCTTCAGCTTGCACTTTATTTCCCTTATTCGTTGCACGGAAAGGAGCGACTAAAACAAAAAAAAGCCTTATTTTAACAATTAGCTGCAATCTAGTGCACACGATACAAAGCCAAAACGAAGTGTCGACGCCTGACGCGATTTATATAGCAAGTGCCAACGGACACTGAATTAGTGTGATCTAATTATAGCATTATTAACTGACTTTTTAACTATTACCTAGCATACGTCAGTTGCGAGTTGATTGTCAGAGAGATCACCGCGTTGTTTGTGACCATATTATTATGTATCCGACTGTGTACTGGAAGTGAAATAAATTCATTTTTCTGGTGTTAATAATTTTTTATTTACACGACCAGATTAACAGGCCTTGGATCTAGCGTTTACACGAAGGGATATGATTTTGGCATTCTAGGTCGGTGTCTAGGTATAGGGAAATTGAGCCCTATTCAAATGAAAACCGTTTCACACCAGTTATTGCACATTTGTATTTATTCAGTAATACAAGAATGTAACATGGTAACTTAAACTGGATGAACAGGCGTTGTTTTAGGTCTGACGCGAACGGAAGCTGAGAATATCACTGATAATCTAAAGCACTGACTCGGACGGTGGTTACAAGAACAATGCCAAACGACGCCTGTCCAAACTTACAGTTCCAAACAAATATTTAAATAGCTTTCCAAGTTTAAACGCCTCCGAATATGAAGATAAAAGTGGCCAGTTCCCGAAAACAGCCAGCAGCAGTCTGGTCTCCGTGGAGACGTTAGACTCCACATAGGTACGTACGGTATGGTAGCGCGTCAACTACTGACCCCATTTTGTTGAATGAGAACTGAGGTGTCAATCAGTTCGTCACTTTTAAGTTAAAGCTTTACAGTTTTTATTTATTTTTAACTTAATATAAAATTATTTAATTTACAGTATGTACTAGATCAGGCGCAGAACCAACGCCTTTACGTACTCTTCGAAAACGGTGGCGGTGAAACACCGCCCGCTTCCTTCCCCTACTGAGAATTTATTAACAGAAAGACAAATCCCTTGTTTTAGGCCCGACCTTGACCGTGAGCGAATAGTCCAATAAGGCAGTCCATCGATCCTAACAGGCATATCAGAGTTCAAATGTAAAATATGTAAGTATTACACACAAATTAACCCTTTTACTTAATAAAATATAATAAATAAATAAATATATATAACAATATTTATTTATTATATTGTATTTAAGTAAACATCTTTATGGCGTTATTTACATTTTATTGCGATAACAAAATATAAGTAAAAGAAACGATTTCAAACATAATTATACTAATAGTGATCTCTCCTATACTAAACAACTGTACTACGGGAATTGTATGAACAAGTTTTACAAGCATACGAACATAATACAACTCTAGATGCCCGCGGACTTATGCTAACACTAAAATTACTATACTTAGGGGCGATTTCACCAAACTAAGTTGAATCTTATCAGAACCTTTTGATATTTTGGCAGATTTTCAATACGAAAACTGTCAGAACACCCAATTTATACCTCGGTTTAACATCACCCGTAGTTGGTGAATTTGGCACATACATTAAAATTATTAGATTTCCTTAGATCTTTCTATGTATTATAATAACACTTAAAATAACCAGTTTCTCTTCTGAGTTCACACAATACCTACAAATTATTGTCGTGTCTTTGTGAAGGGTATATATCAATCGAATATGGACTGTAGAAATCGTTTTACTACTAAATAACTCAATATAACCTAATTACTGTTTTATTTAATTTCTAATAAACTCCTTATGGGCCATTGCACAATTATTATTTATTCAATGAGCGATTGAATACCCGAACAGAGGGCGCCTAAGTTGATCGAAAAGCCAAGGTTTCATTCATAGCAGTCATATAGCGGCTAGACAATCCATTGTCATCGCGATAAAAGATCGCGAATACAAATTGCACCTATCGTGATGTCGCACGACTTTTGTACTGCGTCCTGACTTATGCGTAACAGAAAATTTTGCCCAATTGGCTTCTCACCAGCGTGTTCCCATGTGATTCACTGAATGACTTTTTCGTGCAGCTTTATTTTTGCATAAATGACAACACTATGGCTTCTCGCCAGTGTGAATTTTCATGTGACTCAACAAACTATTTTTAATTGCACATTTGTATTTGCATAAATGGCAGGAATAGGGCTTTTCACCAGTGTGAGTTTTCATATGGCTCACCAAATTACCTTTTTGTGTAGCTTTATATTTGCATAATTGACAGCTATATGGCTTCTCGCCAGTGTGAATTTTCATGTGACGCAACAAACTATTTTCAATTGCACATTTGTATTTGCATAAATGGCAGGAATAGGGCTTTTCACCAGTGTGAGTTTTCATATGGCTCACCAAATTACCTTTTTGTGTAGCTTTATATTTGCATAATTGACAGCTATATGGCTTCTCGCCAGTGTGAATTTTCATGTGACTCAACAAACTATATTTAATTGCACATTTGTATTTGCATAAATGGCAGGAATAGGGCTTTTCACCAGTGTGAGTTTTCATATGGCTCACTAAACTACTTTTTTGTGCAGCTTTATATTTGCATAATTGACAGCTATATGGCTTCTCACCAGTGTGAATTTTCATGTGACTCATCAAATTCTTTTTAATTGAACATTTGGCTCACTAAACTACTTTTTCGTGCAGCTTTATATTTGCATAATTGACAGCTATATGGCTTTTCGCCAGTGTGAGTTTTCATGTGTCTCAATAAATGACAACTTTGTGCAAATTTAAAACCGCATAACTTACATGAATAAGGTTTTTCACCAGTGTGAGTTTTCATATGGGTCATTAAACCACTTTTTTGTGCAGTTTTATATTCGCATAACTGACAGCTGTATGGCTTTTTGAATGGTTTTACTTCAGTGTGAGTTTTTACGTGTTTAACCAAGAGACTTTTGCTCTCGAACGTATTTCTACAAACATCACATGGAAACTTATTAAATCCAAGAAATGAACTACTCTCATTAATGTCAGTATTTGAAAATTTGGTTTCACTTGGTAAAGTTACTTGATAGTTATTTGAACCACAAGGTTCAATTTGTAAAGTTTCAGGTAAAGGACGATTATTTAAGTTTTTTTTATTCATAAGTGGTCCGATGTCATCATTTTGACTCGCTACTTGACAATTTAAATTTTTTGAGGCAGTATCAATATCACGCATAGTGGAACAACGTCCAGGGGCTCTTTGGGTTACCAGCGATCCATCTGTTAATGGAACACTTTGCTTCGGTTTTTCGAAAATGTCATATAGTTTGACTACACAATTTGTCGATGTATTACATTTTGTGATACTATTAGTATCGAATGATTGGTTATCTAATTCTCCATTATTTATTAGAAATACTTGACTTCTCTGGACTGTATCGGCTTCTTCAGCTTGCACTTTATTTCCCTTATTCGTTGCACGGAAAGGAGCGACTAAAACAAAAAAAAAAAGCCTTATTTTAACAATTAGCTGCAATCCAGTGCACACGATTCAAAGCCAAAACGAAGTGTCGACGCCTGACGCGATTTATATAGCAAGTGCCAACGGACACTGAATTAGTGTGATCTAATTATAGCATTATTAACTGACTTTTTAACTATTACCTAGCATACGTCAGTTGCGAGATGATTGTCAGAGAGATCACCGCGTTGTTTGTGACCATATTATTATGTATCCGACTGTGTACTGGAAGTGAAATAAATTCATTTTTCTGGTGTTAATTATTTTTTATTTACACGACCAGATTGACAGGCCTTGGATCTAGGCGTTTACACGAAGGGATATGATTTTGGCATTCTAAGTCGGTGTCTAGGTATAGGGAAATTGAGCCCTATTCAAATGAAAACCGTTTCACACCAGTTATTGCACATTTGTATTTATTCAGTAATACAAGAATGTAACATGGTAACTTAAACTGGATGAACAGGCGTTGTTTTAGGTCTGACGCGAATGGAAGCTGAGAATATCACTGATAATCTAAAGCACTGACTCGGACGGTGGTTACAAGAACAATGCCAAACGACGCCTGTCCAAACTTACAGTTCCAAACAAATATTTAAATAGCGTTCCAAGTTTAAACGCCTCCGAATATGAAGATAAAAGTGGCCAGTTCCCGAAAACAGCCAGCAGCAGTCTGGTCTCCGTGGAGACGTTAGACTCCACATAGGTACGTACGGTATGGTAGCGCGTCAACTACTGACCCCATTTTGTTGAATGAGAACTGAGGTGTCAATCAGTTCGTCACTTTTAAGTTAAAGCTTTACAGTTTTTATTTATTTTTAACTTAATATAAAATTATTTAATTTACAGTATGTACTAGATCAGGCGCAGAACCAACGCCTTTACGTACTCTTCGAAAACCGACCGTAGCAATTAACATTGTCGGATCTACATTTTAGCGATTTTCATTTTATTCCATTAAAGGTCTTAGAATAAGAATAGAAATGCCCCCACCAATAATGAAATTTTTAAAATCAACCCACCATCGTTGGATTTTGCAAGTGCAAAAAGTAGATACATTGACTATTCTTCACTTTATACATATTTGAAACTTTGAACGGCCATTCCCTAAAGTAGTGATTTTTCACATACGACAATGTTAATTGCTACGGTCGAAACGGTGGCGGTGAAACACCGCCCGCTTCCTTCCCCTACTGAGAATTTATTAACAGAAAGACAAATCCCTTGTTTTAGGCCCGACCTTGACCGTGACCCTAGGTCCTCATGACCCGCAACCGGCCCACTAGCGAATAGTCCAATAAGGCAGTCCATCGATCCTAACAGGCATATCAGAGTTCAAATGTAAAATATGTAAGTATTACACACAAATTAAACCTTTTACTTAATAAAATATAATAAATAAATAAATATCTATAACAATATTTATTTATTATATTGTATTTAATTAAACATCTTTATGGTGTTATTTACATTTTATTGCGATAACAAAATATAAGTAAAAGAAACGATTTAAAACATAATTATACTAATAGTGATCTCTCCTATACTAAACAACTGTACTACGGGAATTGTATGAACAAGTTTTACAAGCATATGAACATAATATAACTCTAGATGCCCGCGGACTTATGCTAACACTAATAATTACGATACTTAGGGGCGATTTCACCAAACTAAGTTGAGTCTTATCAGAACCTTTTGATATTTTGGCAGATTTTCAATATGAAAACTGTCAGAACACCCAATTTATACCTCGGTTTAACATCACTTGTAGTTGGTGAAATTGGCACATAGGTACATTAACATTATTAGATTTTCTTGGATCTTTCGATGTATTATAATAACACTTAAAATAACCAGCTTCTCTTCTGAGTTCACACAATACCTACAAATTATGGTCGTGTCTTTGTGAAGAGGTTCACATTAATATATATATATATATCAATCGAATATGGACTGCAGAAATCATTTTACTACTAAATAACTCAATATAATCTAATTACTGTTTTATTTAATTTCTAATATACTCCTTATGGGCCATTGCACAATTATCATTTATTCAATGAGCGATTGAATACCCGAACAGAGGGCGCCTAAGTTGATCGTAAAGCCAAGGTTTCATTCATAGCAGTCATATAGCGGCTGTACAATCCATTGTCATCGCGATAAAAGATCGCGAATACAAATTGCACCTATCGTGATGTCGCACGACTTTTGTACTGCGTCCTGACCTGACTTATGCGTTACAGAAAATTTTGCCCAATTGGCTTCTCATCAACGTGTTCCCATGTGATTCACTGAATGACTTTTTCGTGCAGCTTTATTTTTGCATAAACGACAACACTATGGCTTCTCGCCAGTGTGAGTTTTCATGTGACTCAACAAACTATTTTTAATTGCACATTTGTATTTGCATAAATGGCAGGAATAGGGCTTTTCACCAGTGTGAGTTTTCATATGGCTCACCAAATTACCTTTTTGTGTAGCTTTATATTTGCATAATTGACAGCTATATGGCTTCTCGCCAGTGTGAATTTTCATGTGACTCAACAAACTATTTTCAATTGCACATTTGTATTTGCATAAATGGCAGGAATAGGGCTTTTCACCAGTGTGAGTTTTCATATGATTCACTAAACTACTTTTTTGTGCAGCTTTATATTTGCATAATTGACAGCTATATGGCTTCTCGCCAGTGTGAATTTTCATGTGACTCATCAAATTCTTTTTAATTGAACATTTGTGATTGCATAAATCGCAGGAATAGGGCTTTTCACCAGTGTGAGTTTTCATATGGCTCACTAAACTACTTTTTCGTGCAGCTTTATATTTGCATAATTGACAGCTATATGGCTTTTCGCCAGTGTGAGTTTTCATGTGTCTCAATAAACTACAACTTTGTGCAAATTTAAAACCGCATAACTTACAAGAATAAGGTTTTTCACCAGTGTGAGTTTTCATATGCTCCACTAAATGACTGCTTTGTGCAGTCTTATATTCGCATAACTGACAGCTATATGGCTTTTCGCCAGTGTGAGTTTTCATGTGCCTAACTAAATGATTACTTCGTGCAAATTTGTATTTGCATAAATCGCAGGAGTAGGGCTTTTCACCAGTGTGAGTTCTCATATGCGCCACTAAATTACTGCTTTGTGCAAATCTGTATTCGCATATATCGCAGGAATAAGGCTTTTCACCAGTGTGAGTTCGCAAATGTTCCGTTAAAAAACTTTCGCGTTTAAATTTCTTTTTGCAAATCTTGCAGGTGAATGGTTTTACTTCAGTGTGAGTTTTTACGTGTTTAACCAAGAGACTTTTGCTCTCGAACGTATTTCTACAAACATCACATGGAAACTTATTAAATCCAAGAAATGAACTACTCTCATTAATGTCAGTATTTGAAAATTTGGTTTCACTTGGTAAAGTTACTTGATAGTTATTTGAACCACAAGGTTCATTTTGTAAAGTTTCAGGTAAAGGACGATTATTTAATTTTTTTTTATTCATTAGTGGTTCGATGTCATCATTTTGACTCGCTACTTGACAATTTAAATTTCTTGAGGCAGTGTCAATATCACGCATAGTGGAACAACGTCCAGGGGCTCTTTGGGTTACCAACGATCCATCTGTTATTGGTACACTTTGCTTCGGTTTTTCGAAAATGTCATATAGTTTGACTACACAATTTGTCGATGTATTACATTTTGTGATAATGTTAATATCGAATGATTGGTTATCTAATTCTCCATTATTTATTACAAATACTTGACTTCTCTGGACTGTATCGGCTTCTGCAGCTTGCACTTTATTTCCTTTATTCGTTGCACGGAAAGGAGCGACTAAAACAAAAAAAAAGTCTTATTTTAACAATTTAACTGCAGTCCAGCATACACGATTCAAAGCCAAGACGAAGGGATATGATTTTGGCATTCTATGTATATGTCTATTTACGTACGGTCTGGTAGCGCGTCAACTGCTGACCCCATTTTGTTGAATGAGAACTGAGGTGTCAATCAGTTCGTTACTTTTAGGTTACAGTTTTACAGTTTTTATTGATTTTAACTTGTATAAAATTATTTAATTTACAGAATTTACTAGATCAGGCGCAGAACCGACGCCTTTACGTGCTCTCCGAAAACGGTGGCGGCGAAACACCGCCCGCTTCCTTCCCCTACTGAAAATTTATTAACAGAAAGACCAATTCCTTTTTTCAGGCCCGACCGTGACCGTGACCCTAGGCCCTCATAACCCGCAGCCGGCCCACTAGCGAATAGTCCAATAAGGCAGTCCATCGATCCTAACAGGTATATCAGAGTTCAAATGTAAAATATGTAAGTATTACACACAAATTAACCCTTTTACTTAATAAAATATAATAAATAAATAAATATAACAATATTTATTTATTATATTGTATTTAAGTAAACATCTTTATGGCGTTATTTACATTTTATTGCGATAACAAAATATAATTAAAAGAAACGATTTCAAACATAATTAAACCAATAGTGATCTCTCCTATACTAAACAACTGTACTACGGGAATTGTATGTACAAGTTTTACAAGCATATGAACATAATACAACTCTAGATGCTCGCGGACTTATGCTAACACTAAAATTACGATACTTAGGGACGATTTCACCCAACTAAGTTGAGTCTTATCAGAACCTTTTGATATTTTGGCAGATTTTCAATACGAAAATTGTCAGAACACCCAATTTATACCTCGGTTTAACATCACCCGTAGTTGGTGAAATTGGCACATACACTATAATTATTAGATTTTCTTAGATATTTCTATGTATTATAATAACACTTAAAATAACCAGTTTCTCTTCTGAGTTCACACAATACCTACAAAATATTGTCGAGTCTTTGTGAAGGGTATATATCAATCGAATATGGACTGCAGAAATCATTTTACTACTAAATAACTCAATATAATCTAATTACTGTTTTATTTAATTTCTAATATACTCCTTATGGGCCATTGCACAATTATCATTTATTCAATGAGCGATTGAATACCCGAACAGAGGGCGCCTAAGTTGATCGTAAAGCCAAGGTTTCATTCATAGCAGTCATATAGCGGCTGTACAATCCATTGTCATCGCGATAAAAGATCGCGAATACAAATTGCACCTATCGTGATGTCGCACGACTTTTGTACTGCGTCCTGACTTATGCGTAACAGAAAATTTTGCCCAATTGGCTTCTCACCAGCGTGTTCCCATGTGATTCACTGAATGAATTTTTCGTGCAGCTTTATTTTTGCATAAATGACAACACTATGGCTTCTCGCCAGTGTGAATTTTCATGTGACTCAACAAACTATTTTTAATTGCACATTTGTATTGGCATAAATGGCAGGAATAGGGCTTTTCACCAGTGTGAGTTTTCATATGGCTCACTAAATTTCTTTTTCGTGCAGCTTTATATTCGCATAACTGACAGCAATGTGGCTTTTCGCCAGTGTGAGTTTTCATGTGTTTCAATAAATTACAACTAAGCTTACATTTGTATCTGCATAACTCACACGAATAAGGCGTTTCTCCAGAATGAGTTCTCATGTGACGCATTAAACAACTTTTATGTGCAGTTTTATATTCGCATAACTGACAGCAATGTGGCTTTTCGTCAGTATGAGTTTTCATATGGCTCACTAAACTACTTTTTTGTGCAGCTTTATATTTGCATAATTGACAGCTATATGGCTTCTCGCCAGTGTGAATTTTTATGTGACTCAACAAACTATGTTTAATTGCACATTTGTATTTGCATAAATGGCAGGAATAGGGCTTTTCACCAGTGTGAGTTTTCATATGGCTCACTAAACTACTTTTTCGTGCAGCTTTATATTCGCATAACTGACAGCAATGTGGCTTTTCGCCAGTGTGAATTTTCAAGTGATTTATCAAACTATGTTTAAGTGCAAATTTGAATTTGCATAAATCACAGGAATAGGGCTTTTCCCCAGTGTGAGTTTTCATATGGCTCACTAAATTTCTTTTTCGTGCAGCTTTATATTCGCATAACTGACAGCTATATGGCTTCTCGCCAGTGTGAATTTTCATGTGATTTAACAAACTATATTTAAGTGCACATTTGTATTTGCATAAATCGCAGGAATAGGGCTTTTCGCCAGTGTGAGTTTTCATGTGTTTCAATAAATTACAACTAAGCTTACATTTGTATCTGCATAACTCACACGAATAAGGCTTTTCACCAGTGTGCGTTCGCAAATGTATCAATAAAACACTTTCGCGTTGAAATTTCTTTTCGCAAAACTTGCAGGTGAAAGGTTTTACTTCAGTGTGAGTTTTTACGTGTTTAACCAAGAGACTTTTGCTCTCGAACGTATTTCTACAAACATCACATGGAAACTTATTATTTCCAAAAAATGAACTACTCTCAATAATGTCAGTATTTGAAAATTTGGTTTCACTTGGTAAAATTACTAGATAGTTATTTGAACCACAAGGTTCATTTTGTAAAGTTTCAGGTAAAGGACGATTATTTAATTTTTCTTTATTCATAAGTCCGATGTCAATATCACATTCACATTTTGTGATAATGTTAGTATCGAATGATTGGTTATCTAATTCTCCATTATTTATTACAAATACTTGACTTCTCTGGACTGTATCGGCTTCTGCAGCTTGCACTTTATTTCCCTTATTCGTTGCACGGAAAGGAGCGACTAAAACAAAAAAAAAAGTTTTATTATAACAATTTATCTGCAGTCCAGCGCACACGATTCAAAGCCAAGACGAAGGGATATGATTTTGGCATTCTATGTATATGTCTATTTACGTACGGTATGGTAGCGCGTCAACTGCTGACCCCATTTTGTTGAATGAGAACTGAGGTGTCAATCAGTTCGTTACTTTTAGGATACAGTTTTTATTGATTTTTAACTTAATATAAAATTATTTAATTTATAGTATGTACTAGATCAGGCGCAGAACCGACGCCTTTACGTGCTCTCCGAAAACGGTGGCGACGAAACACCGCCCGCTTCCTTCCCCTACTGAGAATTTATTAACAGAAAGACAAATTCCTTTTTTTAGGCCCGACTTTGACCGTGACCCTAGGCCCTCATGACCCGCAGCCGGCCCACTAGCGAATAGACCAAAGAAGCAATCCATCGATCCTAAGAAGTATATCAAAGTTCAAATGTAAAATACGTAAGTATTACACACAAATTAACTCTTTTATTTAATGAAATATATAATAAATGAATATATATATCAATATTTATTTATTTATTATATTTTATTTAAGTAAACATCTTTATTGCGTTATTTACATTTTAAGGGGAGACAATTTAAGGAGGACACAATCTCAGCTAATACAAATTGCACCTATTGTGATATCGCACGACTTTTGTACTGCGTTCTGACTTATGCGTTACAGAAAATTTTGCCCTATTAGCTTCTCACCAGCGTGTTCTCATGTGATTCACTAAATGACTTTTTCGTGCAGCTTTGTATTGGCATAAATGACAACACTATGGCTTTTCGCCAGTATGAGTTTTTATGTGCCTCACAAAATGACAATTAAGTGCACATTTATATTATGCAAAACTCACACGAATAAGGCTTTTCATGTAATCCAATAAATAACATTTTCTCAAACATGCTAGGAAATGTGAGCATTATTTTGACAACCTTCTTCGAGTTAAATCGAAATTGCCATACTCGGTCGGCTATTACCATTGCTTGCCTGGTTCAGCGGCTAAATAGTGAGTTTACTATGTAAAACAAAATGTAAGTTTTATAATATGTGTGCCTTACCTTACTCTAGGTCACTGAATGTAAAGCAAAACCAGCATATTATGTATAATGCGACATACCGTCATAGCGACGCAATTTTTTATTTTGATACAAATAAGTTTTTTTAAACTGACTGGGGAGAGTATGTATTTCCCACGGAGATGTAAGCTCGTATTTCGTGCAGCTTTATGTTTTTATAACTGACAGCTATATGGCTTTTCGCCAGTGTGAGTTTTCATGTGCCCCACTAAATGGCTACTTTGTGCAAATTTACGTTTGCATACGTGGCAGCTATGTGGCTTCTCGCCAGTGTGAGTTTTCATGTGCCTCTCCAAACCATTTTTAAGGGCACATTTGTATTTGCAAAACTCGCAGGAATAGGGTTTTTCACCAGAGTGAGTTCTCATGTGACTTACTAAAGTATAGCTTTGTTTACATTTGTATTTGCATAGCTTACATGAATAAGGCTTTTCGCCAGTGTGAGTTTTCATGTGCCCGACTAAATGGCTACTTTGTGCAAATTTACGTTTGCATACGTGACAGCTATGTGGCTTTTCGCCAGTGTGAGTTTTCATGTGCCTCACCAAACCATTCTTAAGGGCACATTTGTATTTGCAAAACTCGCAGGAATAGGGTTTTTCACCAGAGTGAGTTCTCATGTGACTTACTAAAGTATAGCTTTGTTTACATTTGTATTTGCATAGCTTACATGAATAAGGCTTTTCGCCAGTGTGAGTTTTCATGTGCCCGACTAAATGGCTACTTTGTGCAAATTTACGTTTGCATACGTGACAGCTATGTGGCTTCTCGCCAGTGTGAGTTTTCATGTGCCTCACCAAACCATTCTTAAGGGCACATTTGTATTTGCAAAACTCGCAGGAATAGGGTTTTTCACCAGAGTGAGTTCTCATGTGACTTACTAAAGTATAGCTTTGTTTACATCTGTATTTGCATAGCTTACATGAATAAGGCTTTTCGCCAGTGTGAGTCCTCATGTGCCTCACTAAATAACTTTTTCGTGCAGCTTTATATTTGCATAACTGGCAGCCGTATGGTTTTTCACCAGTGTGAGTTTTCATGTGACGCACTAAGCTAGATTTACACGCACTTCTATAGTCGCATAACTTACAAATATAAGGGTTTTCACCAGAGTGTAACCTCATGTGAACCAATAGATGACTAACACTTAAGGATTTGTATTTACACAACATACAAGAATATGATTTTTGACTAGAATGAGTTCGCAAATGAGTCCTAAATTCCTTTTCATATTTAGATTTAAATCGGCAAAACATGCAAGAGAACGGTTTTATTTCACTGTGAGTTTTCATGTGTTTAACTAGAAGGCTTTTTCGTTTTAAAGTTTTTTTACATACATCACAAGTGAACCAATTTCTCTCGGAAAGTAAACTGTCTTTACTTGTGTCTATATTTGAAAAATTAGCTTTACTTTGTGAAGTTTTAGATACAATACGATTATAAACGTTCATCTCGGAGTTTTTATAATAATCATATAACTTGACTACGCAATTTGCTAAACTTTTAAGATTAGATCGTTTGTCCGGTTCGCCATGGTATATGTCAAGTGCTTGTTTACTTTTCTGGACTGTGTCGGCTTCTTCAGCTTGCACTTTGTTTTCGTTGTTCGTACCGAGTCGCATGGACGAAAGAGCGACTGAAACAAAATATATTGCTTACTAAAAAAAATAGTTAAGTTATCTTTCAAATACAAAATTTTCTATGGAGAGTGCGCTGTCTTGTTACGTCACACGCCAGTAGCGCTCTCTCTGTCTAACAGAACACTCTAAGATCTATAGAGCGTTCTCTGACTTAGCTCGGGCTCTAGATAAGAGTTAAAACGAGACACAAATATGCTCCGACATACATCTGTCTCGTTTTAACTCTGTCTTTAGCGTGAGCAGAGAGAGAGTACGGTCTATAGATTTCAGCCTAAATCTCTATACTTCGGAGACTAGTTAAGACTTTTTTTTATATGAATAGCGGGCAAATGAGCTGGCGGGTCACCTGATGTAAAGTGATTACCGCCGCCCATGAACACTTGTAGTACCAGAGGCACCACCGATGCGTTGCCGGCTTTTCAGGAACTTATTGGTTCGCCCCTTGAAAAACCCCATATTGTAATTAAGATATTAAAAAAGCAAAATGGTATTGTGTTTGTAATATTTAGAACTTTACTTTTCATTTTTCATTTTCATTTAGTGAGGGCACTAGATGACAACGGATAGTTGATACTTTTTAACACGTCCTGCATTCCCAGTGCCATATTAGCTTTTTTTTTTTTTAAAAAAAAAAAGAACATTAGCCAAGCTGAAGTTGAGTAATATCCTCCTCTTCCCTCCAAATAAACGGAAAGCTTGTGCTAGGAGTGGGTACGACAATAGTACAAGGGGTGGGGTTCGAACCTGCGACCTTTTAGTTTTTAGTCCGCACCTTTAACCGTTGGGCTATTGAGGCTTAAAGTTTAACTCAATTGTATGTGCATAATTCACATGAGTAAGGCTTTTCACCAGTGTGAGTTCTCATGTGACTTACTTAAGTATAACTTTGTTTAGATTTGTATTTGCATAACTCACATGAATAAGGCTTTTCACCAGTGTGAGTTATCATGTGACTTACTAAAGTATAACTTTGTTTACATTTGTATTTGCATAACTCACATGAATAAGGCTCTTCACCAGTGTGAGTTCTCATGTGACTTACTAAAGTATAACTTTGTTTAGATTTGTATTTGCATAACTCACATGAATAAGGCTTTTCACCAGTGTGAGTTCTCATGTGACTTACTAAAGTATAACTTTGTTTAGATTTGTATTTGCATAACTCACATGAACAAGGCATTTCACCAGTGCGAGTTCTCATGTGACTTACTAAAGTATAACTTTGTTTACATTTGTATGTATTTGCATAACTCACATGAACAAGGCTTTTCACCAGTGTTTAGTTCCATAGCTAGTACTACTGAATGCGAATCATTTACCCGCGGGAAAACGACCATTATTTATTTATTTATTTATTTATTTTAACATACTTAAATCTACCTTTACAGGTGCTTAGAGAAAAGTTTAAGATTAAAAACAACTTACATACTATTATTTTCCTATATTAAATTAACATTAATAACGAAACCTTATCGACTAATATTTAAAATTGATGGAAGCCAGAGCTTAAAATGAACGCACCATATACGTCAACCAAGTTTCTTTGTTCTGACACATATCTGTCATTCATTACCTTTTAATTCGTATGCCTTGTAAAGTGTTTGTTGAGAATATACTCAAAGTTTATTTTTATCCCAGCATTTTTATTTATAAAGTTAATTACAAAATATATAGTAGGATTATGTCCTATAAAAATGTACATAATATATACATTACGACCTTTGTGAACTCGTCATACATTAGGTAAAATGAAAAGTTAAGTCAAGTCACATTTCTAGATTCAAGATATGATAATGAGATAAAGATAGAGATGAGATGATGATATGATAAAGATGGCTGGGCGATAATGAGTGAGTCAGATAAAAGCTATAATTTAAAAAATTAAAAAACACGACTGCCCAGCCAAAAAACGAACTAAAAAGT
Source organism: Hipparchia semele (assembly GCA_933228805.2). Lineage (NCBI taxonomy): Eukaryota > Metazoa > Arthropoda > Insecta > Lepidoptera > Nymphalidae > Hipparchia > Hipparchia semele. The sequence goes on along the minus strand of OW121735.1, from coordinate 2,530,300 downwards.
TAAATACATCAGTAATACCTTTGAAATCTTATTCACATTTTTAAATGATATTTTTTTGTGAATCACTGGATATTGAACTATAGTTGTATAGTATATTTTTGGAATCTACTCATCATTTTCTAGATGATGATCATACTTAATTTTATTTTCGATTTTTTTTTTTCAATGCGGGATCATGGCCACCCCATCAATTTTTTTTTCTAGCCTATGTCACCCGGAGGAATAAGGATTCTAACGATACCTCATTCATCTAAATCGGTTCAGGCATATGGAAGTTATGATGGAATATAGATACATACATACATGAACCCTGAAAACAATATACTCCTTTTTTCAGGCAGTCGTATAAAAATAAAAGCACATACCTTCTTCGCATGCCTCTGCAACACAAAAGTAACTGACTTACTGACAGCCTGTCAGTTAGTCAGTTACTTAAAGATAGCCTGTCAGCTAGCCATGCTGTATACCGCAAGAACACAACACACATCTAAATAAGTGACCTATATCACAAATCAAATGATTTCCAAAGTAGCTTTTAGAAAAACCGAGGCTACTTATTTATTATTATTAACTTCGTACGATAATACACAATACGCGAAAAAAATGTTTATAATACCTTTACACTTTTTTTTTTATTCTCATTATTTTTAGAGTCACAAATCTAAGCTATTGCATAGCTTCTATCGCGGGCCTTGAGCGTGGAGACCGAATCCAGAAATTCCGTAACGAAAATAACCTCCTCTCACCGCTAGATGGCGTTGATAAAAAATGCTATGCAATAGCTTTACCGCGGCAGTCCCCGAGTGCCACACGTCTTTTTTTTATTTACTTCACTTAACTAACTACTTATTCCTGTAGAAACTTAAAACACTATGCGCACAAACACAAAATAAACAAAAACACTATGCACTCATACATCATTATCAACTTATAGATGTCCACAGCTGGACGTAAGCTCTTGCATGGACCTCCACATGCCTCGGACTTGCGCCGCCTGCTCCCTGTAACTCGTTTGTTGTCGTCGGTCCACCTAGTGGGGGGGGGTCTGCCAACACTGCGCTTTCCGGTGCGGGATCGCCACTCCAGCACCTTGGGACCCCATCGACCATCAGCTCTTCGAACTATGTGTACAGGAGGCTCAGTAATTGCTATTAGTAGCGATAGATGGTGTTCATCGCCCATCGGTTACGACTTACGCCGTGCGGGAAATAAGTAGGTACCTATTTATTTATTTATTTTTAAGTGCTTAAAAAAAAAAAAAAAAACTATTTTGTTTTTGTTGAAGTAGGCAGTGCTTTTTTGCCTGTATGAACTGCACGCCACTGAGTATGGGCCCATCGTTGTACGGAACCACCTTCATCTTGTTGCTGAGAGTTCTTCCTTCTGTATTTTCAAGGACGTTCTTTACAAACCATATATTATGACTAGGGCTCGGATTAATATATAAATACATATTTTTAATTTACACTATTTTCGGTCTCAAATGTGTTTTCTACATCTATTGTCCATATATAGATTGTGAAAAACTAATTTTTATTTTCCATATTTTTCCATATTTCATGGTTAAGGTGGTTTGATCCGGTCAGCGGTCACATCAGCGCCAATAGATGGTGTAGATTTTGTAATTAGACTTATTTTTTTTTTATGAATGAAAATGTGAATATTTTTTTTATAATAATATGGTTCCCGGTTGTAGCGGTATATTTGTAATATATCCAACTACGTTTCAGATGTATTTTAATTTTCAAAATACTTTCATTTGTACTGATAATCACGCGGTGGTAGCAGCACTGCTGCTCAATATACTTTATTTATATCAGGACAAATGAAAGTATTTTGAAAATTAAAATACATCTGAAACGTAGTTGGATATATTACAAATATACCGCTACAACCGGGAACCATATTATTATAAAAAAATATTCACATTTTCATTCATAAAAAAAATAAAATAAGTCTAATTACAAAATCTACGCCATCTATTGGCGCTGATGTGACCGCTGACCGGATCAAACCACCTTAAGTCCATATTCTCGATATTTTCATCCATATTCATCCATATTTTTGATTTTTATATCATAGAACATGAGTTAGTTCACAAAAATTCATATAATTTTACGTGTTTGCATTCTCGCCACCACACGGCCGCTCGTGTTACATTTCTCTCGCGTAATATTCGTCGTATATTTAGACAAAATCAACAGAGTTTTCATTTCGATAATTTAAAAAAGCATGTGATTGTGTACTGCGATCAATTTAATAAGACAGATTTAGTGGCAAATTAATAAAACTTCATTTTTTTTATTTGAATTACCTAAACATTTCGCTATCTTTTTATAATTTTTTGAATGTAACTGTTACTGTAGTAATTTTTCACAATAAACAATGTTTAATATGAAAGATATTCTTATTTTATACTCCACTAGACGATGCCCGCGACTTCGTACGCGTGGATAAAGGTTTTTGATTCCCGCGGGAACTCTGTAATTTTCCGGGATAAAAAGTAGCCTATGTTTTAATCCTGGGTATGAGCTATCTCCATTTCAAACAGCCAAATCGGTTCATTCGTTGTGGCGTGAAGGAGTAACAAACATACACACATACACACACACACACATACAAACTTTCGGCTTTATAATATTATAGTGTGAAGATAGTGTGATGTGATGAGATATTTTTTCCATATTTTACATTTTTTGGTCCATATTATATGTACATACATATTTTGAATTTTTTAATACATATTTATCCGAGCCCTACTTATGACTGCCTGAGCTGCCTCGTTGGTCTTGCGGTTAGCATGCTCGACTGTAGATGACGAGGCCGCAGGTTCGATTCCGGGGTATTAGGGTTTTCTGTCAAGAAATTTTTAGCGCATCGGAAAGCACGTAAATCCGTCGGTCCTGCAGCTGATCTATAAATTGGGTATTTAACTAATTTTTTTTTTTATATACTTAAAATAAAGTTTTTTAATATTAAAACACAATGTCATTTTCGTTTTTTTAATATCTGAACTAGTCTAGAAAATATAGAGCTTTAAAGTATCATGTTAGACAGAGAGAGCTTTACTGACATGCGGCGTCACAAATTCAGTAGCTCCATACACTGCCCTTACAAAATATCGTTTTAGAAAGAGACGGATACAGTCGCAGTAAAACAGTGTGTAACTTTTTTTTTTTTTTTTTATTCGATGACATATTAATATAATATTAAGTATAGACAAGCTGCTTAAAGCAATTCTGAATAGTAGAATGATATTCCTGATAGAAAACAACCAATCGAGCAGGCTGGATCTAGGTCAGGGGTCTCAACGAACGATCACATACATGTACTAGGGCAAAAATACTCAGAAGCGTTCGACAGTGTATCGCGCAGTTCTGTATGGAAAGCACTGGAAGTTTGTGGAATAAACCAAAAGTACCTACATGTATACTACAATACATATACTCAATAATCGTAAGCAGAATTAGACTAGAAAAAGGAGACGGTCCAGAATTGTATGGAGCCTGGGTCTGGTCTGTGTGCTAGTAATAGAATAAAATAAAATAAAATATTAAACCATTTTTGACCGATTAAATCCACGAACTCATCTTTATTTCAGTGGTAATACTATTTATTTTCTCCACGTGACGCAACATAACTTACGTAATCATGGCGGGCGGATTAATCTTTCTGACGTTAGCTGTCAAAATATCATGAGGTCATTGATCCGCAAATCTTGAATTCCGTGAACGAAAGCAAGTCAAACAAGTAACAAAAGATCCAAAGTACAAATAAAAACGCTAAATCGCCAGAAAATGCACAAGAAAGACAAGAAGTTCACGAGTTCACAACACCACGACAAAGCTCGGAAATCGGAATAAACAAAAAATATCATGTGACACGTTACTTGTCAGATAACTCAGAAATGACATTTGACGTAGAACCGCGTCTACTACCTTCTCCTATGGCTGAGCGGTAGCCATCTTGTAAGTGTTGCGAGCAGTGCCGAAAAACTTGAAATTACATTTTTATTTTAGCAATTTATTTATTATGATTTTCTGATTGATTTTATTTTTACTGATCTCTTTGTATTCTTCGCTTTTTCACGGTATATGGTACAAGAGTAGACCCAAAATGGACCGTCTCCTTTGGAGAATACTTCTCAATAGAAAAAGGTGTAAGACAAGGAGATCCTGCGTCACCTAAACTCTTTATAGCAGTTATCGATGAAATATTTCGAAAAGATAAACTGGAAGAACAATCACACAACTAAATCAATATGACGGGTGTTACATCGAATTTCTCGCTGTCGAGTTACAGTTGTTAAACTTGTTTGATGTGTTACTAGTGCTAGTCACTCACCTGCAGGCGGATCCAGGTCTGTGGACGGAGGGCCGCGCTGAATCTTCGGAATGGCAGGCTCGCCGTCGCCCGCGCCGGCCTGCCACAAGCAAAACAAAGACAACATAACAATATATTCCAGCTTTGCCAGCATGGAACGAACATACTTTCGTGTCGTGGCGTGTCGTGACGCGCCAGAAGCATATCAGTTTCATACATTTAGTATTTTTTTTATTCGATGACAAGATAGCCTTTGACTGCGATCTGACCTGATGGTAAGTGACGATGCAATCTAAGATGGTAGTGGGCTAACTTGGAAGGGGTATAGCAGTGTAAATTCAACCCATACCCCTAATCGGTTTCTACACGCCATCGTGCAGATATAAACTTTATTTTAATATAAAGTTTAGATGATATAAAAAATAGTAGGTAAGTTACAGAAAATATTACCATGGTTCATGGAGCGCTTCATTCTAAAATCTTAAATCAAAGCTTAAAAAAACGACTAAAATGTATGAAAAAGCCGAAACACTCTCTTTTTGGGTAATATTTTCTGTAACTTACTATTTTTTTTTATCACCTAAACTTTGTATTAAAATAAAGTTTATATCTTCAAGTATACAAATACATTTACAATTTGCGGAAATCTGGAACTTTTTTTTCGAGTGTATGAGGGGCGGAAATTGGGCCTTATCAACCCACCTCCTTTTGAATTTGAATTTTTTGATTTTGAATAATAGTGGAAACTATCTCACCTGGCTATGCATGGCCATGTGTTGTTCGTACACAGGTCCAGATTCAAACTCCTCACAGCAAAGAGTACATTGGAAGAGTGCACTCTCATATTTTAATGGATCCTTTGTTTCCTTGAAGCATTCTTCATTTGATGGCACCAACTCATCGTTGACACATTCTGCATTACTGTCATCATTTTCCCCCGCCATATTGTCTTCAAACATAGAGTCATAACTGGCTTCCTTTTTCACTTCAACTGTTTGTAAGGTCGCCTCTGAATCTGTCTGTTGTTCCTCTGAGGGGTGTTCTTGTATGTGTAAGTCACAGGGGTCAGGTCCTAGTGTAGTCATCACAAAACTATTATCGAGGTGGTTCTTCGTGCGGCTGATCATTTTAATATGTCGTCTTGTTATCTGTTGTAAAACAATTTTGAATAAATGAGTCAAATGCTTTTTACAAATACGAAGAAACAGGTGAAGGATAACAGCGATAATAAAAGCTGGTCAAAGCTAATGAGTTTATCAATATTAAGTAGGTACTCACTAATTCATGTTTTTCAACTAAGTCCATCATTATTGCACGGGCTCTCAAGCTCTTGTCTCTGAATCGACTGAATGTTCTCAATCTCTGAGCACATTGTATGCAAAGTGCTTGGTTTAGGTTTCCTACATCACACGGCTGAAACAACATGTAGTATTGACATCTTTGTAATTGTATTATAGTAAAATGAACTACTTGACATGTATAATATTGAACTATTTTTTCATATTTAAGGAAAGAATTAAAATTTCACATATTAAAATTTTATACAAATCATATTTCAGTAACAGATGTAATAATATGGGAAATAGTATAGTTAAATAATTAATATTAAGTATTGTACGCCGCAAGGGATTTGGCCGGTCATTTTATAATATTTTAAAACCATTATGTACCAAAGGAGGTGGGTTGATAAGGCCCAAAATCCGCCCCTCATACACTCGAAAAAAAAAGTTCCAGATTCCGACAAATTGTAAATGTATTTAAATACTTGAAGATATAAACTTTATTTTAATATAAAGTTTAGGTGATAAAAAAATAGTAAGTTACAGAAAATATTACCCAAAAAGAGAGTGTTTCTTTTATTTTTCTTACATTTCCACACATTTTAGTCGTTTTTTAAGCTTTGATTTAATATTTTAGAATGAGGCGCTCCATGAACCAAAATAAATTAATACTCATATAAAAGCTTATAAAAAGGAGCATCATTATCAGTTACGTTTACCATGGTTCATGGAGCGCCTCATTCTAAAATATTAAATCAAAGCTTAAAAAACGACTAAAATGTATGAAAATGTAAGAAAAGTAAAAGAAACACTCTCTTTTTGGGTAATATTTTCTGTAACTTACTATTTTTTTTATCACCTAAACTTTATATTAAAATAAAGTTTATATCTTCAAGTATATAAATACATTTACAATTTGTCGAAATCTGGAACTTTTTTTTTCGAGTGTATGAGGGGCGGATTTTGTTGCCTTATCAACCCACCTCCTTTGCAATAAATTGATTTTAATTTGAATAAGTTCACACATTCAAACAACAAATATTATGTTTGTCGATGCACTGCACCTTACAGATTTATCACAAGCATTTGACAGTGTACAGTGAAGTAACCTTGTTGTACCTGACTTTATCTTGTGTAGGTATATAATATAACTGATCACAAAATTAACAACTTACAGGATATCCAGTTAACTTTTCATAGGCTTCCTCCATTTTGTGTTTACTCATTAGAAACAGCCTGCTGTCAGTGTCGAAGCATATCATGCAAACCTGTAAATGTAATACTAGTTACTGCTACATTACTGATGCCATACAATGCTGCATCAGGCATGACAGGTATGACAAGGAGCAGCTACATTCAGATTCACTCAGCCACCCATGATCCCACTCGGCTGTTTTGACTAACTAAGAATACATAACATGACATAACGAATAAGTCACCTGCACTGTAGAAGGAACAGCACCAGGAGCAAGCTGCCTTAAGCCACTCCCTGTTGCACAAATGTCATCATCTAGGAAATGCTGCGAGCAGACCACAGCAGAGTCTGGCAGGAGGCTGTCTTGTTTGCCGAGGGCTCTGAGCCAAGCAGTTCGGAGACCCACTTCACTGGGGAAGCTGCAAATTACCATTTATGTTATACTATTGCATGCTCAGTGCTTCGCTCGCGTGGATTTAGTTTTATCCCGCAGGATCTCTTTCATTTTCTAGGATAAAAAGTAGCCTATGTCTCTCTTCCAGTCCATAACTATACCCATTCAGAAAATAACATGGTTAAAGAATAGAATAGAAATATTTTTTATTTAAATAAACTTTTACAAGTGCTTTTGTATCGTTGATGTATCTACCACAGGTTCGGAATGCCCTTCCTGCCGAGAAGAGCCAACAATAAACTCTGCAGTTGTGCTCTTTTCAAAAAAAAATTTTTTTTACAATAGGTAACAAAACTATGCTATGTATACAGTGTTTCCACAATGAAGTTTCAAAAATGCATACATACACACAATCCAATACATGTTAAGACAGGCAGACAAAGTAGACCCATCCCACTTGGTGGCACCCGTTCACGAGCATGACGCATGATCCAGCCGTTGCTTCGCTCAACCATATTTAAGGGAACATAACAACCCGCACCACACGACACCACCAAAGGACAAACCAATGAACACACTTTCGCATCCATAATATTAGTAAGGATACTAGCAGTTGCTATCTAAATGACGGACAAAATTATCCTAGACTGCAATCAAAAGGAGGCTACACTGTGTTACAGAAGGGATCCAGGTTCAGATAGACCCCCTACCTACTAATGTTAAGCCTAGAGAACCGATTTCACTTCCACTGTGCTGTCGGTTAAGCAGGTGCGTCCACTGCTGGACGTAGGCTTGCCCAATGAGCGCCAACACACCCGGCCCTCTGCCTGCCCGCCTCCCGCTGTATACAGCCGCCCGCCGGTCCATCACGCGGGAACGCGTCCCTCACTACGCTTACTCGTCTACGTCGTACTATCAGCGTGGGAGGAACGCAGCTCTTAACTTTACACTGTAGAGTTCGACGAGCGACTAACTACGGGAACTGCCGCCTAGGTGCGTGTGACGAGACTCAGTGTTACTCACGCGTGGAAGCTGATCCCCTTGCTCTCAGTGGACACGTCGTCGGAAGCATTCTTGCAGAAAGGCGCACGACACCGCATTTTCAACATTCGTTGTTTTCCCCGCACAGCCACCACTGACTATTCAATTAAGATTGTGCTGGCTTGGCGAAAAGAAATTACAAAACATTAGAAAATCAATAATTACTAATTTGACATTTTGTATTAGCGTCTGAAAATTGAATGAAATACCAAGTACCAACTGTAGCTGTAGTCTTTGGTAGAAAAGAAAGTACTGGTTTTTTTCTTTTTTAAACTCATTTACGGCCTGGATTCCAAGTACTATGAGGCCTTTCATTAAAAAAAAAGTACTCAGTTATCAGTAGGTACCTAGAGAGTATATCACAAGAGTATATCCCTTGATTTGAAATTTAAACCACAGATCTCGGAGGAAAAAAAATTTTGTGTTTGGGTTATATACCTACTTCAAGCCACAGATTTAAGCATTTAAAAAGGCCCATGGGGTTGATTCTGTAACTTAGTGCCTATCATCGACGATAGGCATTTTTTATCCATTGAAGGTTTGAACAAAAATTTCATAGTAAACTAGTAAACCTTTACTCGGCTTCACACTTCCTTCAATGGATGAAAAATGCCTATCGTCGTTGATAGGTACTGAGTTACAGAATTAGCCCCATGGGCCTTTGTAAATGTTTCAATCTGTGGTTTAAACACGGTTTAAATTTCAAATCAAGGGATATACTCTCTAGGTACCTACTGATCACAGAGTACTTTTTTTACAGAGGGGGCAGATAACACTATACCTACTATTTATAGGTAGGATCTTCCTTTAAAGGGTGATACTAGGAGGATTAAGCTCTGGAGTGGCCATAGGATGCGTACCCCTCTGTAAGTTTTTATTTGACGGGTATGCCCAGCGGTCATACCCGTTATATAAAACTGTTTGACTCGCGTCACGCGCCTGTCAACAACGTATGGTTAGCGGAGGATGAGCTCCGGTATAATATGCCGACTATGAGTGATTTTCCTTCTAAAAAAAATACCAAAAATATCCAGTTTATGAAAGGATAACATTACTTTTCTCCTGATATATTCTTTTATCCAATTAATGCACTATTTAAGGAGAAAACTTAAAAATACTGTTGATCCGAAAATGTTGCTACGGAATCGTACAAGAAATAATTTCGGGAAATTTTAAAAAATTAACCAATCTACTTATTACTCGATTGGAGCCCTTTATCATGAACTGCATAATGATTTGATTACATACAATTAAAATTACGATCGAATAGGAAAGGTTGGGGGTTTATGTTTATATTAATTTATAAACTTTAGGCAAACAATTTAATCGGTTATTTTGAAAAGGACGAGTCACACATTTCGTCAAAACTGAGTTAAGTAGAATATTCGTTAACATTTTATAATATTTTCTTGTCGTGTGACTGAGATTTTGTTGGTCTTGCATAGTAAAAATATATCATTATCTGTAGTAAACTCTTACTAGTAAACTGAGCTACTATTGTAGCTATGTCACTATAACTACTTTTTAACATTTTAAAATTTAATAGAAATCCGACCAAAATCAGACCAAGTTATTTATACCTTTGCCTTAATCCTTACCAAAATAAATGTTTTTTCAAGCAAGGCTGTTTAAATACCTGCAAATTACTTTTTAGTTTATTAAAATCGGACATTCCATTCGAAAGATATTACGAGTTCATTGATGTAATTTATTCTGTTATCATTTTGTTTTCAATCATCAAGTCCCATACCCAAAGGGAGCCAGCGATACACTATTGCTAAATATATTATTATTTAGGTAAGTATGTCCTGCATTTACTGTGCGTTTATGCCAAAATGTTTAAAAAATAAATATCCACCCTTGCGAAGCCGGGACGGGCCGCTAGTATAATATAAGTAACCGATATAATTGCATGCGCAAAAATCATTACAAACATACACAGATTTGTGATTAAAAAGCCTTATTAATATTCAATCGCCACAATTAAATGCCCTCGTGCCACCTCGGTTTATGAAAAATTAAATTGTAATAGGTATTGTACCCATTCATAAAGTTGGATAAGCTTATCATTAACAGTATTTTTAAGGTAGTTTTTTGTTCAAAAATGAGGATTTTATTTTAAAGAAGTTGGTCACACTGCAAGAAAATTAGGGCTGAAAGCAGAAATTATATCGATATTGATATTTTCGGTGTGTATGGTATAGGTACATCATGTATTTTTTAATTTTCTTATAGAACCAGTTAGTGTTCCAACAAATGTCTACTATCCATTGATAAAACATGGATAAAAGTTTAAAAACTATAAACTCGACTACAAAATTGTATGTGGCATTTCTTAAATTTATTTATTTACTAGCTGATTTCCGTGACTTCGTCCGTGTGGCGTAGTTTAGAGTAACTTGCTACTATCCGCGAGAAGGTATGTCCTCTATCTCCGATAATATTTATTAGATCTTCACCAAAATTGAATAAAATAGTATTTTTCAAAAACTTTCATCCCCTATCGCGGATGAACCTTATTGTTTATTAGGATAAAAAGTATCCTATATATTAGATTCAGAACATTCGATTTAGATTTATATTCTCATTTTATACAATTCATTAAAAACTTTTTAAGTCTTAGCCAGACCAACGAACAGTAATTGATTGCTAAATTGATTTAACAATATTTTAATTTATACTATTAGTTGAACTTCATTCATTCATTAATTCATTTAGAACTTATCGAAAGTCGATAATCGATAGTGTCGCAGCCCAAAATTGCTTACATAAATGACATGATTGTTTCGTGTAAGGATAGAACGTCCCTGTGTGTGAATTTGGTTGTGTGCGTATACTTTAAGGTTGTGTTTGGTAGTTTTGTCGTGTGCGTGCATAGCGACGTGATTGAAAAATGCACCTGTAGTAAGAAATTGTTTATGTGTGCTACCTCGCCCCGCACCGTAATTGACAGATTTTTTTGCAAAGAAATTAGACGTCAAGGCGTCTCCATCTAAAACACAAAATTTTTTTTCCTCCGAGGGGTGATAGGATTCTATTTCGTACCATAGATGACTATTTACTGACGAAACCCTGTGAGATCTACTCAGGATCTATTAATTTCATAAGTATAGAGCACAAACATATAAGAGTACTTACTCTTATATGTTTGTGGTATAGAGGTTTGCACCGGAGCCGAATTTCGAGCACCGGTGAAAGTTGCCGGTGATTTGCCATTCTCCGGAGAATTCGAACATAGATTTAGCATCACGGGCGGTTCTCCCGCTGCGGATTCCCGCAGCGGGAGAACCGCCCGTGTAGTATGACCCTAAAGGTTTTAAATATAACAACAAAGGTTTAAATAAAACAATCAATAATTATTCAGATTTATTAAAAAATTATCTCCGGTGTTTTCACCGATTACTTTCACCGGTGATTCTCCGGTGATCATTGCTCCGGTGCAGACCACTAATTTCATAATGCTTGATAAATGAAACAGTATAAGTTACTTATTAAGTATTTTTTATTTGATTAAAATGGAAAACACAAAATTACTACTTGTTCATAATATCGGTGTGATTTGCATACTCATGCAGCAATCGACCAGTTGACCACCCGTGATCTATCGCAAGGTCTTTCTCACTCCAGAAATATTTAAATACCTATCAATACTCAACCTGGGCCATACCAGCAAGAGAAGAACAAGGCGGTATCCTATTTGTTTTTAAATATTTAGCTTTAGAGGGCCCGTACACGGTCAAACGTGTTTGTCAAACACGTAACACTTTTACGTGTTTTTGTTTGAACAATGTCATCAAACACCAGCGCACCCAATCAAACACCTCCGTTTCCGTTTGTCAAACACGTAGTTTGTTTGACAAACACGACCAATGACTATCAAATACACGTAAAAATGTTACGTGTTTGACGAACAATAGAAGCAAACAAGTAACATTTTTACGTGTATTTAAGCAAACAAAGCCTCAATAGCCCAACAGTTAAAGGTGCGGACTGAAAACTGAAAAGTTCCAGGTTCAAACCCCACCCGTTGCGCTATTGTCGTACCCACTCCTAGCACAAGCTTTCCGCTTATTTGGAGGGGATAGGAGGATATTAGTCAATTTCGGCTTGGCTAATATTTTTTATAAAAAAAAAACACGTAACATTTTTACCTGTTTGTTTTTTTACATGATCAGAAAAGGATGGAGTTTGATCGTGTGCGCTGGTGTTTGATGACCTTGTTCAAACAACCGTAACAAAAATATAAAAATAAAGTGTCGTAGGTACCTACTCAATAATTCGCTGCTTCACAACTAAAGGGCCACATCTCAAAATTTTCCAAACTCACTTTTATTTCAAAAATAGGGCCATAACGCGAAGACATTCGTCAAAATCGGCCTTTAAATCACAATAATTTACGCGCACCTACGCAATTTTAGCATTATCATACATTGTAAGTTGGAGAGCGAAAAAAGCAAAAAAAAAAAAAATTCAATCTGCTCTCGTGAAAAAAATTTGATTTCTAATTAATTTAATTCTGAAGCAGCGAATTGTTAAATGAGAAGATGTAATAATAAAAATAACAATAATTCCTTTATTTAGATGAGCGCTGTCTAAAAAAAGACGTGTGGCACTCGGGGACTGCCGCGGTAAAGCTATTGCATAGCATTTTTTATCAACGCCATCTAGCGGTGAGAGGAGTCCGTGTTCCCGTCGAGCCTTAGGTTCTTTTCGTTACGGAATTTCTGGATTCGGTCTCCACGCTCAAGGCCCGCGATAGAAGCTATGCAATAGCTTAACATAACAGTCAAAATATTGGGCCGCAAGTTTTTTTTAAATTAAACACTCCTTTATTAAAGGCGTCGACAAACACGAATACTAGAAATAAAAAAGGGTCTAAGTACCAAAAATTTCGTTTCGGTTTTTAATACTTTATTATGTAGTATGTTCCCTCGCCAATAACCTTAAACAAGGAATAAACGACTAGTGTTGTAGAATTTTATTGTAATAATAACCATGTGTAGTTTAAAATAAAAGAAATATTTTGTTAAAATTATTTATTATTTGAAACAAAAATTCCTGCTCTTTTTTTTTGTTTTGGTACTTAGACCCTTTTTTATTTCTAGTATTCAATTGTAGATTAAAGATTACGTACCTAACCTAATTCTAGTACATATGCAATTAGTATAAATGAGTAGGCTTAGACACTGTTGCCTAAGATAAGTTCAGAAATCGTACTACAGGCATCAGTTCCCCCCGTACAATTATCCTTATGTGCTAACAATACAATTATCTCGTTTCTAAAATAATATTTAATATGTATTCATTGACTTATATATTACTTTGTTATTTGCATCAATGTTTGTATTATATTTATTTATTTATGAGCATACAAGTGTGTGGTTGTGTTAGTGTGAATCGATGAAAGTGAATACATCGCTTTTACCATCAATTAAACTATTTATAACTCGAAGAACGGCTGAACCGATTTGGCTGAAAATTGATGGAGAGATAGCTTAGAACCAGGAGACGGACATAAGATACTTTTTATCTATACTATATATACAGTAAAATCTCCTTATTCGCGCTTCCTTCATTCAAAGTCCTGACTGACTGACTGAGATATCAACGTACAGCCTAAACTACTGAAGTTAGAAACTTTAAATTTTTACAGTTGGTTCCTTTTATGACGTAGGCGCACACTAAGGAAGGATTTTTGAAAATTCAACCCCTAAGGGGGTAAAATAGGGTTTTAATAAATCGAACTTAACGTGAGCAAAGCCGCGAGCAAAAGCTAGTCCCGTTTAATATAAAACAAAGTCGGGTTTGTTCGAACACTTATAACTCTAGAACGGCTAGACAGATTTTCATGGTTTTTGGTTTGTTTTATAATTTGTCTCCGTCCCGAATGCCGGAATAACTTCTAAAATAACGGAAAGATTCACGAAAAAAAAAAAATTATGAAAAAATTTCATTTTCTCATAGGTTTTTTGATGACAAGGAAATTTACTTTTTACCCCGGAATAACAGTAACCTAAGTCGCGGGCAAAAGCTAGTTAATAACAAAATCGATGCTAATTATTCAAAATTATCAATTTATTCATACAAAAAAATCACACAAACATCATAACAAAACAAAATAGCTTAATTACTTATATAAATTATAATTACAATAATACTGTGCACATATTTTGCGAACTAGTTACAACTGTATCTCGCAAAACAGCTCGTAGACACAAATATAACCAAAAGACAATATACTATATGGCTCATTTGCGACAAGAGTGACGTAATTCAAAATCGACAATGAGAGAATTCTCTCGTTAGAAAGTAATGTTTCGTGGATGCTGCGGTCTCGAAACAACACAGCGGCCAACAAAGCGACAGAGCATTAAGGCCCAAGACACGGAGCTGCCCGCGAAATTCAAATTTAATTTGGTTTTTCGCCATTTATACACTAATACGACAAAGTAGGTTTATGGTATTCAAATTGCGCCAATGGCAGTATTATCTTCACAGGTTTATATACTAATCTTTACGTGAAAGTATCCAGTTTAAAAAATTAATCAAAATAATGACTAATTTGTGAGTAGCTCATGGCAAACTAGTATATAAACCTGTGAAGATGATACTGCCATTGGCGCAATTTGAATACCATAAGCCTACTTTGTCGTATTAGTTTAAAAATTGCGAAAAACCAAATTAAATTTTATAAATGTTCGACACTAAAATTAGTGAATTTTGAGTTATGTCACCCTTGTCGCAAATGAGCGATATGTGTAAGATTTGCAAGTGCAAATTATTTTTTTTATTATTAAAAATAATAATCTTAGAAAGATTATTATTAGCCAAGCTGAAGTTAACTAATAGAGTTACCAGACGTCCCGTATTTTAGTCATAGTTTAAAATGTCCCGGCGGGACTGACTCTGTCCCGCATTTGAACCGTACTTCGTTTTTCATTATGAAATCGATCTAAGTAACTAATCACACACGCAACGTTCGTAAAAGAGCGAGTTGATGACCGTTTTTAATTACGATTATATAATTTGTATTAGTTCGAAAATATATTTAAAAGGCTATGCTTCAAATGTTTGCGCTTGTTCTGCTTGGCATGTGTGGGTGTGTGATGTAAGTATGTATTATGTATGTGTGGGAGACGGGAGTGAGATGTAATGACAGCACCATACCTACAACACTATGGCTTTTTGCCAGTGTGAGCTTTCCTTTTCATGTGCCTTAGTAAATTACTACGATCTGTACATTTGTATTTACATAACTCACATGAATAAGGCTTTTCACCAGTGTGAGTATCCATATGCCTAACTAAATGACTATTTCGTGCAGCTTTATATTCGCATAACTGACAGCAAAATGGCTTTTCACCACTGTGAGTTCTCATGTGAATCACTAAACTATTTTTTTCTACACATTTGTATTCACATAAATCACACCAATAAGGCATTTCACCAGTGTGAGTACTCATGTGCCGCACTAAATGACTATTTCGTGCAGCTTTATATTCGCATAACTGACAGCAGAATGGCTTTTCACCAGTATGAGTTCTCATGTGCCTCACTAAATGACTACTTCGTGCAGCTTTATATTCGCATAAATGACAGCAAAATGGCTTTTCACCAGTATGAGTTCTCATGTGCCTCACTAAATGACTACTTCGTGCAGCTTTATATTTGCATAACTGACAGCAAAATGGCTTTTCGCCAGTGTGAGTTCTCATGTGACTTACTAAAGTATAGCGTTGCTTACATTTGTATTTGCATAACTCACATGAATAAGGCTTTTCACCAGTGTGAGTTTTCAAGTGCCTCAGTAAATGACTATTTCGTGCACTTTTGTAATTGCACAACTCACATGAAAACCTGGTTTCACTTGGTAAAGTTACTCGGCGGTTCTTAGAACAATTAGGTTTAGGTTCGGCTAAATTATCACTATTAACCTTTCCCCTATCAATAATAGGCTCGATGTCTTCATTCTGACTTGTGACCTGACAATTTGAATCTCTCGTCGCAGTGTCAATATGACGCTTACTGGCACAAGGTCCAACGGCTCTTTGGGTTACCGGTGACCCATCTTGAATTGGAACGCATTTATAAGGTTCTATGAATACATCATACAGTTTGACAACACATTTTGTTAATCTGTCTTCTTCTTTGTTATCGTTCTTTGATATTCTGTTGGTATCATTAATTATAAATACTTGACCACTTCCCTGGACTGCGTCCGCTACTTCAGCTTTTACTTTGTTTCCGTTATTCGCCGCACGGAAAGGAGAGACTAAAACAAAAAAGTTCCAATCAAATCAGCATTGTGAATGCACTAAATGACGCCTGCGACTTCGTCGGCGCGGATTAAGATTCTTTAATTCCCGCAGGAACTCTTAAATCTTCGAGGATAAAATGTAGCCTATGTGTTAATACAGGGCATGAGCTATCTCCGTTCCAAAAAACCGAATCCGTACTAAACTTTTTGCGTGAAAGAGTAACACACATACACACACCTACACATACACATATAAACTTTCGCCTTTAGAATACTACTAGTTGATATTAGTGTACGATCTTATCTGCTCATGGGGCGCCCAAAAACCCACTTTCAAATCTGAAAACTACTAATTGCTATTGCAGCCCTTATTTGTGGTAATTACTCGTAATAAGATTGCCTATGTAGTTTGTCACTAAAATTCCGAGCGAGATAATACACACGCCGGCAGAATTAGCGGAACACAAAAAAAGGATGAAGTTATAAGAAGAAGAATATATTTATTGATGTTTAATGTATCTTTTTCGTAACACTGGCCGGTTACATTACTTTTTTTTAATTTTACGTCTTATTTGTAAACGGAACATAAGTCGACAGTCATTTTTTCATTACTTAGTTTTAATTTTTCATTCAAACATCGACTGCTTCGAAGTTGATTTTCTGTTTTCGTTAAGTTCATAAATTTTATTTGAAAAACATTGTATTGCAGTTTTATGAGTCTTTTGTGTTTTCTCGCATTTTGATCAGTTACGAGCATCTAAGTAGGTATCTCAGAAAACAGGGCCACCAGCTCGTAGACACAAATACAACCAAAAGACAAAAGAATAAGATTCATCTGTAAGATTTGAGAGTGCAATTTTTTTTTTTATAATTAAAAAGATTAGTAGCCAAGCTGAAGTTGACTAATATCCTCCTATCCCCTTCAAATAAGCGGAAAGCTTGTTATATAAGTGGGTACGACAATAGTGCACCGGATAGGATTCAAACCTGCGACCTTTTAGTATTCAGTCCGCACCTTCAATTAACCGTAGAGATATTGATGCTTCAAATGTTTGCGCTTGTTCAGCTTTGCATGAGTGGGTGTGTGATGTAAGTATGTGTTATGTACGTGTGGGAGACGGGAGTGAGATGTAATGACAGCACCATACCTACAACACTATGGCTTTTTGCCAGTATGAGTTTTCCTTTTCATGTGCCTTAGTAAATTACTACGATCTGTACATTTGTATTTACATAACTCACATGAATAAGGCTTTTCACCAGTGTGAGTTCTCATGTGAATCACTAAACTATTTTTTTCTACACATTTGTATTCACATAAATCACACCAATAAGGCATTTCACCAGTGTGAGTTTTCCTTTTCATGTGCCTCACTAACTGATATTTTTCTGCAAACTTACGTTTGCATAAGTCACAGCAATATGAAATTTCGCCAGTGTGAGTTTTCAAGTGCCTTAGTAAATTACTACGATCTGTACATTTGTATTTGCATAACTCACATGAATAAGGCTTTTCACCAGTGTGAGTTTTCAAGTGCCTTAGTAATTTACTACTATCTGTACATTTGTATTTACATAACTTACATGAATAAGGCTTTTCACCAGTGTGAGTTCTCATGTGAATCACTAAACTATTTTTTTGTACACATTTGTATTCACATAAATCACACCAATAAGGCATTTCACCAGTGTGAGTTCTCATGTGCCTCACTAAATTACTATTTCGTGCAGCTTTATATTCGCATAAATGACAGCAAAATGGCTTTTCGCCAGTATGAGTTCTCATGTGCTGGACTAATTGACTATTTCGTGCAGTTTTATATTTGCATAACTGGCAACGATATAAATTTTCGCCAGTATGAAATCTCATATGACTCGCTAAATAACTACTTTGTGCACATTTATATTTGCATAACTGACACGAATAAGGCTTTTCACCAGTGTGAGTTGTCATGTGAGTCACTAAATAATTTTTTTGTACACATTTGTATTTGCATAACTCACATGAATAAGGCTTTTCACCAGTGTGGGTTTTCAAGTGCCTTAGTAAATGACTACTTCGTGCACATTTGTAACTACACAATTCACATGAAAACCTGGTTTTACTTGGTAAAGTTTCTCGGCGGTTATTAGAACAATTAGGTTTAGGTTCAGCTAAATTAAAACTATTAATCTTTCCTCTATCATTAGCAGGCTCGATGTCTTCATTCTGACTTGCGACCTGACAATCTGAATCTCTCGACGCAGTGTCAATATGACGCTTACTGGCACAAGGTCCAACGGCTCTTTGGGTTACCAGTGATCTACCTTGTATTGGAACGCTTTTGTTAAGTTTTTTGAATACATCATACAGTTTGACAACACATTTTGTTAATCTGTCTTCTTCTTTGTTATCGTTCTTTGATATTCTGTTGGTATCAAATGATTGGTCGTCTAATTCTCCATCATTAATTATAGATACTTGACCACTTCCCTGGACTGTGTCCGCTACTTCAGCTTGTACTTTGTTTCCGTTATTCGCCGCAAGGAAAGGAGAGACTAAAACAAAAAAGTTCCAATCAAATCAGCATTGTGAATGCACTAAATGACGCCTGCGACTTCGTCGGCGCGGATTAAGATTTTTCAATTTCCGCAGGAACTCTTAAATCTTCGAGGATAAAATGTAGCCTATGTGTTAATACAGGGCATGAGCTATCTCCGTTCCAAAAAACCGAATCCGTACTAAACTTTTTGCGTGAAAGAGTAACAAACATACACACAGGTGTGTAAAGGCGAAAGTTTATATGTGTATGTGTAGGTACACATACACATATAAACTTTCGCCTTTAGAATACTACTAGTTGATATTAGTGTACGATCTTATCTGCTCATGGGGCGCCCAAAAACCCACTTTCATATCTGAAAACTACTAATTGCTATTGCAGCCCTTATTTGTGGTAATTACTCGTAATAAGATTGCCTATGTAGTTTGTCACTAAAATCCCGAGCGAGATAATACACACGCTGGCAGAATTAGCGGAACACAAAAAAAGGATGAAGTTATAAGAAGAAGAATATATTTATTGATGTTTAATGTATCTTTTTCGTAACACTGGCCGGTTACATTACTTTTTTTTAATTTTACGTCTTATTTGTAAACGGAACATACGTCGACAGTCATTTTTTCATTAGTTAGTTTTAATTTTTCATTCATACATCGACTGCTTCGAAGTTGATTTTCTGTTTTCGTTAAGTTCGTAAATTTTATTTGAAAAACATTGTATTGCAGTTTTATTAGGCTTTTGTGTTTTATTGCATATTGATCAGTTATGACGTTACGAGCATCTAAGTAGGTATTTCGGAAAACAGGGCCACCAGCTCGTAGACACTAGAGTATACATATGTATGTGTAAGATTTGCGAGTGCATGTTTTTTATCAAAAAGAATATCAGCCAAGCTGAAGTTGACTAATATCCTCCTATCCCCTTCATTTGAAGGAAGCGGAAAGCTTGTTATATGAGTGAGTACGATATTATTGCAACGGGTGGGATTCAAACCTGCGACCTTTCAGTTTTCAGTCCGCAACTTTAATTAACTGTAGCGATATTGAGACTCCAAATGTTTGCGCTTGTTCTGCTTTGCATGTGTGGGTGTGTGATGTAAGTATGTGTTATGTATGTGTGGGAGACGGGAGTGTGATGTAATGACAGCACTATACCTACAACACTATGGCTTTTTGCCAGTGTGAGTTTTCATGTGCCTCACTAACTTATATTTTTCTGCAAACTTACGTTCGCATAACTCACACCAATAAGTCTTTTCGCCAGCGTGAGATTTCAAGTGCCTTAGAAAATTACTACGATCTGTACATTTGTATTTGCATAACTCACATGAATAAGGCTTTTCACCAGTGTGAGTTTTCAAGTGCTTTAGTAAATTACTACGACCTGTACATTTGTATTCACATAAATCACACCAATAAGGCATTTCACCAGTGTGAGTTCTCATATGCCGGACTAAATAACTATTTCTTGCAGTTTTATATTTGCATAAATGACAATGATATGACGTTTCGCCAGTATGAGTTTTCATATGACGCGCTAAACTACTACTTAGTGCACATTTATATTTACATAAATTACATGAATAAGGCTTTTCACCAGTATGAGTTCTCATGTGATACACTAAACTATTACTATATGAACATTTATATTCGCATAACTCACATGAATAAGGCTTTGTTCCACTGTGAGTTCTCATGTGAGTCACTAAACTATTTCTTTGTGCACATTTATAATCGCATAAATCACACCAATATGGCATTTCACCAGTATGAGTTTTCAAGTGCCGCACTAAATAACTATTTCGTGCAGCTTTATATTTGCATAACTCACATGAATAAGGCTTTTCACCAGTGTGGGTTTTCAAGTGGCTTAGTAAATAACTACGATGTGTACATTTATATTTGCATAACTCACATGAATAAGGCTTTTCACCAGTATGAGTTCTCATGTGATACACTAAACTTTGTTTATATAAACATTTGTATTTGCATAACTCACATGAATAAGGCTTTTCACCAGTGTGAGTTTTCAAGTGCCTTAGTAAATTACTATTTCGTGCACTTTTATAATTGCACAACTCACATGAAAACCTGGTTTCACTTGGTAAAGTTACTCGGCGGTTATTAGAATAATTAGGTTTAGGTTCAGCTAAATTATGACTATTAATTTTTCCTCTATCAATAATAGGCTCGATGTCTTCATTCTGACTTGCGACCTGACAATTTGAATCTCTTGACGCAGTGTCAATATGACGCTTACTGGTACAAGGTCCAACGGGCCCAACGGCTTTTTGGGTTACCAGTGATCTATCTTGAATTGGAACGCATTTGTTAGGTTTTTTGAATACATCATACAGTTTGACAACACATTTTGTTAGTCTGTCTTCTACTTTGTTATCGTTCTTTGATATACTGTTAGTATCAAATGATTGGTCGTCAAATTCTCCATCATTAATTATAAATACTTGACCACTTCCCCGGACTGTGTCCGCTACTTCAGCTTGTACTTTGTTTCCGTTATTCGCCGCACGGAAAGGAGAGACTAAAACAAAAAATTTCCAATCAAACCAGCGTTGTGAATGCACTAAATGACGCCTGCGACTTCGTCCGCGCGGATTAAGATTCTTTAATTCCCGCAGGAACTCTCAAATCTTCGGGGATAAAATGTAGCCTATGTGTTAATACAGGGCATGAGCTATCTCCGTTCCAAAAAACCAAATCCGTACTAAACTTTTTGCGTAAAAGAGTAACACACATACACACACCTACACAAACACACATAAATTTTCGCCTTTAGAATGCTACTAATTGACTAGTAGATATTAGTGTACAATCTTATCTGCCCATGGGGTCGTTTACGACCCACTGAAAAAACCCACTTTAAGATCTGAAAACTACTAATTGCTATTGCAGCCCTTATTTGTGGTAATTAATAAGATTGCCTATGTAGTTTGCCACTAAAATTCCGAGTGAGATAATACACACGCCGGCAGAATTAGCGGAACACAAAAAAAGGATGAAGTAATGTATCTTTTTCGTGACACTATGTAAGTAAGTATGTCATGCTCTCTTTAACATTTCTGTGGTGGTGTCGTGTGGTGCAAGTTGTTACGTTCCCTCAAATATGGTTGAGCGAAGCAACGGCTGGATCATGCGTCATGCTCGTGAACGGGTGCCACCAACGGGAATGGGTTTGCTTTGTCTTCCCATCTTGACATGTGTTGGATTGTATTGCATTTTTTAAGCTTCACTGTGGAAACGCTGTATTCATAGCATAGTTTGGTTATCTAATTATTGTAAAATTATTTTATTTTTTGAAAAGAGCAACTGCTGAGTTTCTTGCCAGTTCTTCTCAGCAGAATCTGCATTCCGAACCGGTGGAAGATTTATGACGTGTCATAAGAGCTACAAGTTAGCCTGCATAAAATAAATAAATTTTGAATTTGAATTTGACACTGGCCGGTTACATTACTTTTTTTTTAATTTTAGGTCTAATTTGTAAACGGAACATAAGTCGACAGTCATTTTTTCATTAGTTAGTTTTAATTTTTCATTCATGCATCGACTGCTTCGAAGTTGATTTTCTGTTTTCGTTAAGTTCATAAATTTTATTTGAAAAACATTGTATTGCAGTTTTATTAGGCTTTTGTGTTTTCTCGCATATTGATCAGTTACGAGCATCTAAGTAGGTATTTCGGAAAACAGGGCCACCAGCTCGTAGACACAAATACAACCAAAAGACAAAAGAATAAGATTCATCTGTAAGATTTGCGAGTGCATGTTGGTTTTTTTTATTATTAAAAAGGTTATTATAGTCCAGTCAAAAAACCTCAAAAAATGACCCAACCTCTGGAAAATTGCGAAAGTTTTGAAACTTTGCACATCGAATTATGGGTACCTAGGGATGAATATACCAAAAGTCCTCATGCGTACGAGGCGAGCTCTAGCGGCAACGGCGGACGGATCAGGCTGAAATTTGACATACAAGTAGCTATTAGGCCGTAGTTATCCTCTACGAAAGGATTTTTGAAAATTCGACCCCTAAGGGGGTACAACGAGTAAAATAGGGGTTTGAAAAATTTAACTTGACGTGAGCGAAGCCGCGGGCAAAAGTTAGTTGTTTAATAAACAATATGTCTTTTTTTGTACATAACTGTGAAGTTTATTTTCTGAATCACCCTTGGTACCCAAAAAAAATGATAAACCATGATTGGCAAATATTATTACAAATGCCATATTGTACCAGGCGCCGCTAGCGTGATTTTTCGAAAAAGCTATCTTTTAGTGGCCTAAAACTCGGTAATTATTAGGAATTCAAGAAAAATGTATATAATCATTGTTGTTGCAAATTTAATAAGCTTTAATTATGTAGTAGTAAACTTTTACCTTTGACCAAAGGTTCTCGAGATATTAACAAAAAACCAAAAAAAGGGTCCTGTTTCCGCTAATTGCCGCTAGAGCTCGCCTCGTACGCATGAGGACTTTTGGTATATTCATCCCTAGGTACCCATAATTCGATGTGCAAAGTTTCAAAACTTTCGCAATTTTCCAGAGGTTAAACCTTGTTTTGACTGGACTATTAGCCGAGCTGAAGTTGACTAATATCCTCCTATCCCCTTCAAATAAGCGGAAAGCTTGTTATATGAGTGGGTACGACAACAGTGCAACGGGTGGGATTCAAACCTGCGACCTTTCAGTTTTCAATCCGCACCTTTAATTAACCGTTGAGATATTGATGCTTCAAATGTTTGCGCTTGTTCTGCTTTGCATGAGTGGGCGTGTGATGTAAGTATGTGTTATGTATGTGTGGGAGACGGGAGTGTGATGTAATGACAGCACTATACCTACAACACTATGGCTTTTTGCCAGTGTGAGTTCTCATGTGCCTCACTAAATAATATTTTTCTGCAAACTTACGTTTGCATAAGTCACAGCAATATGGCGTTTCGCCAGTGTGAGTTTTCATGTGCCGGACTAATTGACTATTTCGTGCAGTTTTATATTTGCATAACTGACAGAAAAATGGCTTTTCGCCAGTATGAGTTCTCATATGACACGCTAAACTGCTACTTCTTGCACATTTATATTTGCATAACTTACATGAATAAGGCTTTTCGCCAGTATGAGTTCTCATGTGATACACTAAACTATTACGATGTGAACATTTATATTCGCATAACTCACATGAATAAGGCTTTGCTCCACTGTGAGTTCTCATGTGTGTCACTAAACTACTTTTTTGTACACATTTGTATTCGCATAAATCACACCAATAAGGCATTTCACCGGTGTGAGTTTTCATGTGCCGCAGTAAATGATTATTTCGTGCAGCTTTATATTCGCATAACTGACAGAAAATTGGCTTTTCGCCAGTATGAGTTCTCATGTGCCTCACTAAATGATTTTTTTCTGCAAACTTACGTTTGCATAACTCGCATGAAAATGGCTTGACACCAGTGTGAGTTTTCATGTGACGCACTAAATGACAACGTTCTGTACATTTGTATTTGCATAACTCGCACGAATAAGGCTTTTCCTCAGTATGAGTTTTTCTTTCAGGATTGTGAATTTTCGTGTGCCTCATTAAATGACTACGTTGTGTACATTTGTATTTGCATAACTCACATGAATAAGGCTTTTCACCAGTGTGAGTTTTCAAGTGCCTTAGTAAATGACTATTTCGTGCACATTTATAATTGCACAACTCACATGAAAACCTGGTTTCACTTGGTAAAGTTACTCGGCGGTTATTAGAACAATTAGGTTTAGGTTCGGCTAAATTATGACTATTAATCTTTCCTCTATCAATAATAGGCTCGATGTCTTCATTCTGACTTGCGACCTGACAATCTGAATCTCTCGACGCAGTGTCAATATGACGCTTACTGGCACAAGGTCCAACGGCTCTTTGGGTTACCAGTGATCTACCTTGTATTGGAACGCTTTTGTTAAGTTTTTTGAATACATCATACAGTTTGACAACACATTTTGTTAATCTGTCTTCTTCTTTGTTATCGTTCTTTGATATTCTGTTGGTATCAAATGATTGGTCGTCTAATTCTCCATCATTAATTATAGATACTTGACCACTTCCCTGGACTGTGTCCGCTACTTCAGCTTGTACTTTGTTTCCGTTATTCGCCGCAAGGAAAGGAGAGACTAAAACAAAAAATTTCCAATCAAATCAGCGTTGTGGATACACTAAATGACGCCCGCGACTTCGTCCGCGTGGATTATGATTCTTTAATTCCCGCAGGAACTCTTAAATCTTCGAGGATAAAATGTAGCCTATGTGTTAATACAGGGCATGAGCTGGGACGTTCCAAACCAAATCCGTACTAAACTTTTTGCGTGAAACATATACACACCTACACATACACATAATAAACTTCCGCCTTTAGAATACTACTAGTTGACTAGTAGATATAAGTGTACGATCATATCTGCTCATGGGGTCCCCAAAAACCCACTATCAGATCTGAAACTACTAATTGCTATTGCAGCGCTTATTTGTGGTCATTAATAAGATTGCCTATGTAGTTTGTCACTAAAATTCCGAGTGAGATAATACACACGCCGGCAGAATTAGCGGAACACAAAAAAAGGATGAAGTAATGTATCTTTTTCGTGACACTATGTAAGTAAGTATGTCATGCTCTCTTTAACATTTCTGTGGTGGTTTCGTGTGGTGCAAGTTGTTACGTTCCCTCAAATATGGTTGAGCGAAGCAACGGCTGGATCATGCGTCATGCTCGTGAACGGGTGCCACCAACGGGAATGGGTTTGCTTTGTCTTCCCATCTTGACATGTGTTGGATTGTATTGCATTTTTTAAGCTTCACTGTGGAAGCACTGTATACATAGCATAGTTCGGTTACCTACTTATTGTAAAATTATTTTATTTTTTGAAAAGAGCAACTGCTGAGTTTCTTGCCAGTTCTTCTCAGCAGAATCTGCATCCGAACCGGTGGAAGATTTATGACGTGTCATAAGAGCTACAAGTTAGCCTACATAAAATAAATAAAATTTGAATTTGACACTGGCCGGTTACATTACTTTTTTTTTAATTTTAGGTCTAATTTGTAAACGGAACATAAGTCGACAGTCATTTTTTCATTAGTTCGTTTTCATTTTTCATTCATACATCGACTGCTTCGAAGTTGATTTTCTTTGTTCGTAAATTTTATTTGAAAAACATTGTATTGCAGTTTTATTAGGCTTTTGTGTTTTCTCGCATATTGATCAGTTACGAGCATCTAAGTAGGTATCTCGGAAAACCACCAGCCCACCAGCTCGTAGACACAAATACAACCAAAAGACAAAAGAGTAAGATTCATCTGTAAGATTTGCGAGTGCATGTTGGTTTTTTTATTATTAAAAAGGTTATTAGCCGAGCTGAAGTTGACTAATATCCTCCTATCCCCTTCATTTGAAGGAAGCGGAAAGCTTGTTATATAAGTGGGTACGACAATAGTGCACCGGATGGGATTCAAACCTGCGAACTTTAAGTTTTCAGTCCACATCTTTAATTAACCGTAGAGATATTAAGGCACAAAATGTTTGCGCTTGTTCTGCTTTGCATGAGTGGGTGTGTGATATAAGTATGTATTATGTATGTGTGGGAGACGGGAGTGTGATGTAATGACAGCACCATACCTACAACACTATGGCTTTTTGCCAGTGTGTGTTTTCATGTGCCTCACTAAACGATATTTTTCTGCAAACTTACGTTTGCATAAATCACAGCAATATGGCATTTCGCCAGTGTGAGTTCTCATGTGCCTCACTAAATTACTATTTCGTGCAGCTTTATATTCGCATAAATGACAGCAAAATGGCTTTTCGCCAGTATGAGTTCTCATGTGCCGGACTAATTGACTATTTCGTGCAGTTTTATATTTGCATAACTGGCAACGATATAAATTTTCGCCAGTATGAAATCTCATATGACTCGCTAAATAACTACTTTGTGCACATTTATATTTGCATAACTGACACGAATAAGGCTTTTCACCAGTGTGAGTTGTCATGTGAGTCACTAAATAAATTTTTTGTACACATTTGTATTTGCATAACTCACATGAATAAGGCTTTTCACCAGAGTGGGTTTTCAAGTGCCTTAGTAAATGACTACTTTGTGCACATTTGTAACTACACAATTCACATGAAAACCTGGTTTTACTTGGTAAAGTTTCTCGGCGGTTATTAGAACAATTAGGTTTAGGTTCAGCTAAATTAAAACTATTAATCTTTCCTCTATCAATAGCAGGCTCGATGTCTTCATTCTGACTTGCGACCTGACAATCTGAATCTCTCGACGCAGTGTCAATATGACGCTTACTGGCACAAGGTCCAACGGCTCTTTGGGTTAGCAGCGATTCATCTTCTATTGAAACGCATTTATTACGTGTTTTAAAAACATCATACAGTTTGACAACACATTTTGTTAATCTGTCTTCTTCTTTGTTATCGTTCTTTGATATTCTGTTGGTATCAAATGATTGGTCGCCTAATTCTCCATCATTAATTATAGATACTTGACCACTTCCCTGGACTGTGTCCGCTACTTCAGCTTGTACTTTGTTTCCGTTATTCACCGCAAGGAAAGGAGAGACTAAAACAAAAAAGTTCCAATCAAATCAGCATTGTGAATGCACTAAATGACGCCTGCGACTTCGTCGGCGCGGATTAAGATTTTTCAATTTCCGCAGGAACTCTTAAATCTTCGAGGATAAAATGTAGCCTATGTGTTAATACAGGGCATGAGCTATCTCCGTTCCAAAAAACCGAATCCGTACTAAACTTTTTGCGTGAAAGAGTAACAAACATACACACAGGTGTGTAAAGGCGAAAGTTTATATGTGTATGTGTAGGTACACATACACATATAAACTTTCGCCTTTAGAATACTACTAGTTGATATTAGTGTACGATCTTATCTGCTCATGGGGCGCCCAAAAACCCACTTTCAAATCTGAAAACTACTAATTGCTATTGCAGCCCTTATTTGTGGTAATTACTCGTAATAAGATTGCCTATGTAGTTTGTCACTAAAATCCCGAGCGAGATAATACACACGCCGCGCCGGCAGAATTAGCGGAACACAAAAAAAGGATGAAGTTATAAGAAGAAGAATATATTTATTGATGTTTAATGTATCTTTTTCGTAACACTGGCCGGTTACATTACTTTTTTTTAATTTTACGTCTTATTTGTAAACGGAACATTAGTCGACAGTCATTTTTTTCATTAGATAGTTTTAAGTTTTCATTCATACATCGACTGCTTCGAAGTTGATTTTCTGTTTTCGTTAAGTTCGTAAATTTTATTTGAAATACATTGTATTGCAGTTTTATGAGTCTTTTGTGTTTTCTCGCATATTAATCAGTTACGAGCATCTAAGTAGGTATCTCGGAAAACAGGGCCACCAGCTCGTAGACACAAATACAACCAAAAGACAAAAGAGTAAGATTCATTTGTAAGATTTGCGAGTGCATGTTTGTTTTTTTATTATTAAAAAGGTTATTAGCCGAGCTGAAGTTGACTAATATCCTCCTATCCCCTTCAAATAAGCGGAAAGCTTGTTATATAAGTGGGTACGACAATAGTGCACCGGATAGGATTCAAACCTGCGACCTTTCAGTATTCAGTCCGCACCTTCAATTAACCGTAGAGGTATTGATGCTGCAAATGTTTGCGCTTGTTCTGCTTTGCATGAGTGGGCGTGTGATGTAAGTATGTGTTATGTATGTGTGGGAGACGGGAGTGTGATGTAATGACAGCACTATACCTACAACACTATGGCTTTTTGCCAGTGTGAGTTCTCATGTGCCTCACTAAATAATATTTTTCTGCAAACTTACGTTTGCATAAGTCACAGCAATATGGCGTTTCGCCAGTGTGAGTTTTCATGTGCCGGACTAATTGACTATTTCGTGCAGTTTTATATTTGCATAACTGACAGAAAAATGGCTTTTCGCCAGTATGAGTTCTCATATGACACGCTAAACTACTACTTCTTGCACATTTATATTTGCATAACTTACATGAATAAGGCTTTTCGCCAGTATGAGTTCTCATGTGATACACTAAACTATTACGATGTGAACATTTATATTCGCATAACTCACATGAATAAGGCTTTGCTCCACTGTGAGTTCTCATGTGTGTCACTAAACTACTTTTTTGTACACATTTGTATTCGCATAAATCACACCAATAAGGCATTTCACCGGTGTGAGTTTTCATGTGCCGCAGTAAATGATTATTTCGTGCAGCTTTATATTCGCATAACTGACAGAAAAATGGCTTTTCGCCAGTATGAGTTTTCATGTGCCTCACTAAATGATTTTTTTCTGCAAACTTACGTTTGCATAACTCGCATGAAAATGGCTTGACACCAGTGTGAGTTTTCATGTGACGCACTAAATGACAACGTTCTGTACATTTGTATTTGCATAACTCGCACGAATAAGGCTTTTCCTCAGTATGAGTTTTTCTTTCAGGATTGTGAATTTTCGTGTGCCTCATTAAATGACTACGTTGTGTACATTTGTATTTGCATAACTCACATGAATAAGGCTTTTCACCAGTGTGAGTTTTCAAGTGCCTTAGTAAATGACTATTTCGTGCACATTTATAATCGCACAACTCACATGAAAACCTGGTTTCACTTGGTAAAGTTACTCGGCGGTTATTAGAACAATTAGGTTTAGGTTCGGCTAAATTATGACTATTAATCTTTCCTCTATCAATAATAGGCTCGATGTCTTCATTCTGACTTGCGACCTGACAATCTGAATCTCTCGACGCAGTGTCAATATGACGCTTACTGGCACAAGGTCCAACGGCTCTTTGGGTTACCAGTGATCTACCTTGTATTGGAACGCTTTTGTTAAGTTTTTTGAATACATCATACAGTTTGACAACACATTTTGTTAATCTGTCTTCTTCTTTGTTATCGTTCTTTGATATTCTGTTGGTATCAAATGATTGGTCGTCTAATTCTCCATCATTAATTATAGATACTTGACCACTTCCCTGGACTGTGTCCGCTACTTCAGCTTGTACTTTGTTTCCGTTATTCGCCGCAAGGAAAGGAGAGACTAAAACAAAAAATTTCCAATCAAATCAGCGTTGTGGATACACTAAATGACGCCCGCGACTTCGTCCGCGTGGATTATGATTCTTTAATTCCCGCAGGAACTCTTAAATCTTCGAGGATAAAATGTAGCCTATGTGTTAATACAGGGCATGAGCTGGGGCGTTCCAAACCAAATCCGTACTAAACTTTTTGCGTGAAACATATACACACCTACACATACACATAATAAACTTCCGCCTTTAGAATACTACTAGTTGACTAGTAGATATAAGTGTACGATCATATCTGCTCATGGGGTCCCCAAAAACCCACTATCAGATATGAAACTACTAATTGCTATTGCAGCGCTTATTTGTGGTCATTAATAAGATTGCCTATGTAGATTGTCACTAA
The DNA here is from genome assembly GCA_933228805.2 of Hipparchia semele. Taxonomy (NCBI): domain Eukaryota; kingdom Metazoa; phylum Arthropoda; class Insecta; order Lepidoptera; family Nymphalidae; genus Hipparchia; species Hipparchia semele. The sequence continues at coordinate 2,499,772 of OW121735.1, read as the reverse complement.
AATTCCGAGTGAGATAATACACACGCCGGCAGAATTAACAGAACACAAAAAAAGGATGAAGTAATAATAAGAATATACATATTTATTGATGTATAATGTATCTGTTTATTAACACTGGCCGGTAACATTACTTTTTTTTTAATTTTACGTCTTATTTGTAAACGGAACATTAGTAGACAGTCATTTTTTTCATTAGTTAGTTTTAATTTTTCATTCATACATCGACTGCTTCGAAGTTGATTTTCTATTTTCGTTAAGTTCGTAAATTTTATTCGAAAATCATTGTATTGCAGTTTTATGAGTCTTGTGTTTTCTCGCATATTGATCAGTTACGAGCATCTAAGTAGGTATCTCGGAAAACAGGGCCGACAGCTCGTAGTCACAAATACAACCAAAAGACAAAAGAATACGATTCATCTGTAAGATTTACGAGTGCATGTTTGTTTTTTATTATTAAAAAGATTATTATTAGCCGAGCTGAAATTGACTAATATCCTCCTATCCCCTTCAAATAAGCGGAAAGCTTGTTATATGAGTGGGTACAACAATAGTGCACCGGGTGGGATTCAAACCTGCGACCTTTCAGTTCTCAGTCCGCATCTTTAATTAAACGTAGAGATATTGAGGCTCCAAATGTTTGCGCTTGTTCTGCTTTGCATGAGTGGGTGTGTGGTGTAAGTATGTGTTATGTATGTATGGGAGACGGGAGTGTGAAGTAATGACAGCACTATACCTACAACACTATGGCTTTTTGCCAGTGTGAGTTTTCATGTGCTTCACTAAATGATGTTTTTCTGCAAACTTACGTTTGCATATGTCACAACAATATGGCCTTTCACCAGTGTGAGTTCTCATGTGCCTCACTAAACCACTATTTCGGTCAGCTTGATATTTGCATAACTGACAGCAAAATGGCTTTTCGCCAGTATGAGTTCTTATGTGCCGGACTAATTGAGTATTTCGTGCAGTTTCATATTTGCATAACTTGCAACGATATAACTTTTCGGCAGTATGAGTTTTCATGTGCCTAACTAAATGACTATTTTGTGCAGCTTTATATTCGCATAACTGACAGCAAAATGGTTTTTCGCCAGTGTGAGTTCTCATGTGCCGGACTAATTGACTATTTTGTGCAGTTTTATATTTGCATAACTGGCAACGATATAACTTTTCGGCAGTATAAGTTTTCATGTGCCTAACTAAATGACTATTTCGTGCAGCTTTATATTCGCATAACTGACAGCAAAATGGTTTTTCGCCAGTGTGAGTTCTCATGTGCCGGACTAATTGACTATTTTGTGCAGTTTTATATTTGCATAACTTGCAACGATATAACTTTTCGGCAGTATGAGTTTTCATGTGCCTAACTAAATGACTATTTCGTGCAGCTTTATATTCGCATAACTGACAGCAAAATGGCTTTTCGCCAGTGTGAGTTCTCATGTGCCGGACTAATTGACTATTTTGTGCAGTTTTATATTTGCATAACTGGCAACGATATAACTTTTCGCCAGTATGAAATCTCATATGACTCGCTAAATAACTACTTCGTGCACATTTATATTTGCATAACTGACACGAATAAGGCTTTTCACCAGTGTGAGGTGTCATGTGATTCACTAAACAATTTTTTTGTACACATTTGTATTCGCATAACTCACACCAACAAGGCGTTTCGCCAGTGTGAGTTTTCAAGTGCCTTAGTAAATGACTATTTCGTGCATTTTTGTAATTGCACAACTCACGTGAAAATTTCGTTTCACTTGGTAAAGTTACTCGGCCATTATTAGAACAATTAGGTTTAGGTTCAGCTAAATTATGACTATTAATCTTTCTTCTATCAATAGTAGGCTCGATGTCTTCGTTCTGACTTGCGACCTGACAATTTGTATCTCTCGTGTAACGCGATACTTGAGATTTATACGCACATCTATAGTCGCATAACTTGCAATTATAACGCTTTACGCCTGTGTGTGATCTCCTAATGTGGACCACTAAATCACATCTGTAAGTACCTGTGTAGTCGCATAGCTCACAAGGATAACAAAACTTGGAAGCGAACGGCTTTACTTCAGTATGAGTTTTTATATGTTTAATTAGGAGAACTTTTAGTTGAAAAGTTTTTTTACATACATCACAAGTAAACCAATTTCTCTCACAAAGTAAACTGTTTTCACTATTTAAAGACTTAGCTTCACTTTGTGCAATTTTAGATACAATACGATTTTTAACGTTAATTTTATTAGTAACTGGTCCTATATATTCATTCTGACTGGTAGTAGTAGCAGCTCTTTGGATGATTACAAGCGATTCATTTTGCAGTGGTGCAACTTTCTTAGGGTTCTTAAAAACGTCATATAATTTGACTACGCAGTTTGCCAAACTATTAATGTTTGTAACGCCGTCGGTGTCGAACGGTCGGTTGTCTGGTTCGCCATGGTATATGTCAAGTGCTTGTTTACTTTTCTGGACTGGGTCGGCTTCTTCAGCTTGCACTTTGTTTTCGTTGTTCGTACCAAGTCGCATGGACGAAAGAGCGACTGAAACAAAATATATTGCTTTCTTTATTACGCGACTACGGCAAAGCCAAAACGAAGGGTTATATTTTTTATGATTTTTTACTAAGCCGATTTTGATGAATGTGATATCAATTACTGATTTATTATAATCCAGGTGACGTGGGCTACATATTTTTACAAACTAAATTAAATATGACGAATATTATTGACAGTCGGGTAAGTTTTTTCTTATTATTGGCGGTAGATCTGAACTACGGGAAAACTTGACGCTTGTTGCTGGTAACTAGTAAGGTCTTTACGCGAGGGGGTCGACTCTAGCATATCATTTCTCGAGCTGGAGGTCGCGACCCCTGGAGCAGGGTCGTTACCCCTTAAAGAGGGGCAGTGGTTATTAAAGGGGGTCATAAATGCTTTAAAAACTCGATAATTTAATTCACAATTTTTACACCAACAGGAATGGGTCTGCTTTGACTGCCCGTCTTAACACGCGTTGGATTGCGTGTACTTTCGTATGCATTTTTGAAGCTTCATTGTGGAAGCACTGTATACATAGCATAGTTTTGTTACCTATTGTAAAAAATTTTTTTTTTTGAAAAGAGAAAATGCTGAGTTTCTTACCGGCTCTTTTCAACAGAATCTGCATTCCGAACCGGTGGTAGATTTATGACGTGTCATAAGAGCTACAAGTTAATAAATAAATTTTGATTTTTTTTTTTAAGTGCGTAGACAGAAGCTCGAAAAGGAGGTCCTGAATGAAGCGACCCTACGAGGCCGAGTGGAACGAAGGGGGGAGGTGGCGAGCGAAGCGAGCCGGCGACCTCCGTAGCGAAACGAATGTCAAGTAGACGAAGCTGAATGAAGTGACGACGGAGCGAGTCTTCTGTCGTAGCCCATTTGGTTTGTTAATAACTATTTCAATTAAAAACAACAACAAGTATTTGTTTCACAGTTTTTGAAGAGAGCAAGCACATATTTTCAAGAGTCCAACCCAACTCAACGCAACCTATGGCTATGTTATCATATTTTAATCAAATTCATAAAACAATAAACAATTAACATATTGCGTTTGGGATACGCAATTTTATATTTGATATTCAAAAAAAATTTATGATCGACCAATAGCTTTTTTGCCTCAGTAAAACTGACTAAATTGAAAGTCGTGAAATGAAATATTGGTAACATCTATTTAGCGAAAATATAAAATATTTGGTCCGAAATTAACTTTAAAGGCGTTTATAAATCTTTATGGTATAGCATGAAAAGAAAAATAGGTCCACTTCTACAATACTTTATGATACACAATTTGGTGAACGTTTATCCATTTTGGTGAGCATTTCGAATTTTTTGATAGTAAAATAGGTACTTTTCTGGTAGTCGTTTAAATACAAGCCTATTTTTTTTTTTTGATAAATAAATGAAGACTTATTAAATGTTAAAGTCACAATCAGATGCTTAAAAAGTTTATCACATAAATGGCGCGCGTCCTCACATTACGACTGCCTAAGCCACACTAAACAAGGTGAACGGAGTTATTCACACAGTTTATATATATGGGTAGTTCTACGATAAGAGGTAACTTGTGCGGCAATCAGTTTAAAATAAAAATTTTACTTTATATGTTGTTATTTTTGCAATGAAACACATCACCTAAATGTACTTTATTAAATAAAATCACGATTCAATGCCTAATTAAAGTATATTTTTCTGAAATTCCTTATAAAGCCTAAAAAAGTCTCTAACCTGGCCTGTCCCTCTGTCGTTTTCAGTTTAATTTTAAACGATACATATTTTTTTTGTATCAGTTATTAAACTAAAGTATGTTAAACACAAATTTCAATAAATGTATTTAAGTATTGTTAAGGAAAAATAGAAAAATATTTATTTATTTGCAATATATTTTACACTTTACTTTTGTCCCACTGTTTTTGGGTATCTACTCTAGAAAATTTCATTCCGCTACTACAAACACTAATATAAAACGGCCATATTCCAAAAATTGCTCAAAGTCATCTACGGACGTGAAGTTAGTAATGCAAAACACGTGAGCCGTTAAGAGCGCCGTCATTTGTTAGTTGTTGCGACCGTTGATTCGAAGTAGTAGTTTCGCGAGGTCATTGTGTCTCTCACCTGGCAAGTCATAAAAGTTATATTATTCATTCAATTTATTTGCATTTACTGGTCTAATTTAATAATGATGGACTAGTGAAAGTGTGATACATAATGTACCGAAAAACTTCTTATGTCAATTAAAACAATACAATTTATCATGAAAACGTCTCTCACCTGCCATATTTCACCTGGCAAGATAAACGTCAGGAGAGAAACTTGTTGACCAGGGGAGATAAGGTTAGTGCAAACAAACAAAGTCAATAAAGTCAACAAAGTCAACAAAGACAAAAAAGTCAAAAAAAGTCAAAAAAGTAAAAAAAAAGTCAAAAAAAGTCAAAAAGTCAAAAACCGTCAAAAATGTCAAAAAAGTCTTTTTTGACTTTTTTTGAATTTTTTGAATTTTTTGAATTTTTTGACTTTTTTGATTTTTTTGATTTTTTAATAAAATATGCATAAAGTGACTTGCCCTTACGTGAAAAGATAAATAAATAGGCCAAAAATCGTAATATAAGTGTTTAATGAAAAAACAGCTACTTTTCTCCGTAGCCGTATTCTCTATGGACTTAGAACCTCTTATCGTAGAATTACCCATATACATCGATGATTATTGTATAATACAAATATTGTTCAGCCCTCCTTCAGTGGCAATTAAGAACTAAATGTGTAAACATAAAGCGGTATTTTTTTTCCTTGCAAGTTTAAGTTTTGATACCAGTGTGACTTCTCATATTGTGACGCAGTAAAGACAATTTTCGCGCACTTTAAAAGTCGCATAACTTACAAATATAAATAAGGTTTTTCTCCAGTACGAGTTCTCAAGTGCCTCACTAAATCACTTTTTAAAGCACTTCTATAGTCGCATAGCTAACAAGGAAAAGGTTTATCACCAGTGTGTGATTTCATGTGAAGCACCAAATTAGATTTTCTCGAACATCTGTAGTCGCATAGCTCACAAGTAAACCGCTTTTCACCAGTGTGTGTTCTCATGTGAAGCGCCAAATTATCTTTTCTCGAAAATCTATAGTCGCATAGCTCACAACGAAACGGTTTTTCACCAGTGTGAGTCGTCATGTGTCTCACGATATTACATTTTAGATTACTTCTGTAGTCGCATAGCTCACAAGCAAACCGCTTTTCACCAGTGTGTATATTCGTGTGACACAATAATTGAGATTTACGCGTAAATCTATAGTCGCATAACTTACAAATATAAGGCTTTTCATCGGTGTGTGTTCTCAAGTGTCTCGATAGTTGAGATTTATGCGTAGATCTAAAACCACATAATTTACAAATATAAGGCTTTTCGCCAGTGTGTAATCTCATGTGAAGCGCCAAATGATCTTTTCTCGAACATCTATAGTCGCATAGCTCACAAGGAAAGGGCTTTTCACCAGTGTGTGTTCTCATGTGAAGCACCAAATTAAATTTTGTCGAACATCTATAGTCGCATAGTCCACAGGGAAACGGTTTTTCACCAGTGTGTGTTCTCGTGTGACGCAATAATTTAGATTTAAACGCACATCTATATTCGCATAGCTCACAATGAAAAGGTTTTTCACCAGTGTGTGTTCTCATGTGAAGCGCCAAATGATCTTTTCTCTAACATCTATAGTCGCATAGCTCACAATGAAAAGGTTTTTCACCAGTGTGTGTTCTCATGTGAAGCGCCAAATGATCTTTTCTCGAACATCTATAGTCGCATAGTTCACAATGAAAAGGTTTTTCACCAGTGTGTGATCTCATGTGAAGCGCCAAATGATCTTTTCTCGAAAATCTATAGTCACATAGCTCACAAGGATAACAAAACTTGGAAGCGAACGGCTTTACTTCAGTGTGAGTTTTTATGTGTTTAACTAGGAGAACTTTTCGTTTAAAAGTTTTTTTACATACATCACAAGTAAACCAATTTCTCTCACAAAGTAAACTGTTTTCACTATTTAAAGACTTAGCTTCACTTTGTGCAATTTTAGATACAAAACGATTTTTAACGTTAATTTTATTAGTAACTGGTCCTATATCTTCATTCTGACTGGCAGTAGTAGCAGCTCTTTGGATGATGACAAACGATTCATTTTGCAGTGGTACAACTTTCTTAGGGTTCTTAAAAACGTCATATAATTTGACTACGCAGTTTGTCAAACTATTAATGTATGTTACGCCGTCGGTGTCGAACGGTCGGTTGTCGGGTTCGCCATGGTATATGTCAAGTGCTTGTTTACTTTTCTGGACTGTGTCGGCTTCTTCAGCTTGCACTTTGTTTTCGTTGTTCGTACCAAGTCGCATGGACGAAAGAGCGACTGAAACAAAATATTTTGCTTTCTTTATTACGCGACTACGGCAAAGTCAAAACGAGGGATTATATTTTTTATGATTTTTACTGAGCCGATTTTGACGAATGTGGTATCAATTACTGATTCATTATAATTCAAGTAACGTGGGCTACATATTTTTACAAACTAAATTAAATATGACGAATATTATTGACAGTCGGGTTAGTTTTTTTCTTATTATTGGCGGTAGATCTGAACTACGGGAAAACTTGACGCTTGTTGCTGGTAACTAGTAAGGTCTTTACGCGAGGGGGTCGACTCTAGCATATCATTTCTCAAGCTGGAGGTCGCGACCCCTGGAGCAGGGTCGTTACCCCTTACAGAGGGGCAGTTGTTATTAAAGGGGGTCATAAATGCTTTAAAAACTCGATAATTTAATTCACAATTTTCACACCAACAGGAATGGGTCTGCTTTGACTGCCCGTCTTGACATGCGTTGGATTGTGTACCTACGTATGCATTTTTGAAGCTTCATAGTGGTGGAAGCACTGTTTACATAGCATAGTTTTGTTGCCTATTGTAATTTTTTTTTTTTTAAAGGAGCAACTGCTGAGTTTCTTGCCGACTCTTCTCAGCAGAATCTGCATTCCGAACTGGTGGTAGATTTATGAAGTGTCATAAGAGCTACAAGTTTGCCTACATGAAATAAATAAATTTTGATTTTTGATTTTTTTTAAGTGCGTAGACAGAAGCTCGAAAAGGAGGTCCTGAATGAAGCGACCCTACGAGGCCGAGTGGAACGAAGGGGGGAGGTGGCGAGCGAAGCGAGCCGGCGACCTCCGTAGCGAAACGAATGTCAAGTAGACGAAGCTGAATGAAGTGACGACGGAGCGAGTCTTCTGTCGTAGCCCATTTGGTTTGTTAATTACTATTTCAATTAAAAACAACAACAAGTATTTGTTTCACAGTTTTTGAAGAGAGCAAGCACATATCTTCAAGAGTCCAACCCAACTCAACGCAACCTATGGCTATGTTATCATATTTTAATCAAATTCATAAAACAATAAACAATTAACATATTGTGTTTGGGATACGCAATATTATATTTGATATTCAAAAAAATTTTATGATCGACCATTAGCTTTTTTGCCTCAGTAAAACTGACTAAATTGAAAGTCGTGAAATGAAATATTGGTAACATCTATTTAGCGAAAATATAAAATATTTGGTCCGAAATTAACTTTAAAGGCGTTTATAAATCTTTATGGTATAGCATAAAAAGAAAAATAGGTCCACTTCTACAATACTTTATGATACACAATTTGGTAAACATTTGTCCATTTTGGTGAGCATTTCGAATTTTTTGGTAGTAAAATAGGTACTTTTCTGGTAGTCGTTTAAACACAAGCCTATTTTTTTTTTTTGATAAATAAATAAAGACTTATTAAATGTTAAAGTCACAATCAGATGCTTAAAAAGTTTATCACATAAATGGCGCGCGTCCTCACATTACGACTGCCTAAGCCACACTAAACAAGGTGAACGGAGTTATTCACACAGTTTTTATATATGTTACGGTAAATGTGATAAATGTGATAATTATTAATAATTTTCGCATGATTTGACAAATGTGATAAATACTATGAAATTCATCACTTTTGTCGGTGATTATTAATAATTCACTACTGTCTTTGATAAAAGTGATAAATCAAAGAATAATCAGACTGAGCGACTTACTAAGGCCCGCCTAACGCCTTCCTCCTGCCACCCTTTAACCTCACCAACCGTAAAAATTTTCGGGTGCAAGTATTTCTGAGTTGTCATGAAAAAAATAACTATGAAAGCTGTCGCGAACCTACCTAACAATTAGGATTTTCGGATACAAACATTTCTAGGTAGTTATAAAAAACATAAACACGAAGACTGTACCTGCTCCAAGCTGTAAGCTGCACTCTGCTCCAATCCCGCCACAGCCTTCTAACTTTTTTGTAGTTTTTGAGACTTTTTTTATTTTTTCGTTGTTAATCTCCGACGCAAAAACGAATGGGTGTTATAAATTTGACGTGTCTGTGTGTGTGTGTGTGTCTGTCTGTGGTATCGTAGCAGCCGAACGGATGAACCGATTTTGATTTTGTTTTTTTTTTTTTGTTTGAAAGGTGAATTAGTCGGATGTGTTCTTAGCTATGTTTGATGAAAGTCAGTCCAAGATGGCCGCCGCCACAAAATAGCGGATTACATAATATATATTCACAACACCCTCAATATGGGTATCAAATGAAAGGGCTTGACTAGTAGAATACTATACATTATGATAAACTTCAAATCTAAGATGGCCGCCACCCCAAAATGATGAATTACATTTTTTTTTATTTCACGTCGGGGGTGTTTTAAATTTTCAATTTAAGTACACCAAAAACCATTCATCTATCTTTTATACTCTTCGAGATAGACACCGACGAAATTTGTATGGCCGCCATCTTGAATCCGCCATTTTGAATTTTTTTTCAGCTCCCTGTCAATTGGATAAGGTTTCGAGTGACTTTTGTTTGAACACTCCCCACCTATCTTTGATACCCAGGCCATGCTCTTCACCCGTCTCCGAAATTCTCAACCATCAGCTCTCCCCATATTTTTTCTCCAGATGAATTTTTGTCCTCTATACGAAACCATCAGAAATTTCGAAAAGGAACCGTATTAAAGTCTTGCATATATTTTGTATGGAAAAAAATAAATTCCGCCATCTTGAATTTTTTCTATTCATCAAGTAGACCTTCGGGTCCTGATTGATTTACACCAAAAACCATTCATCCATCTTTTATACTCTCCGAGATAGACACCGACGAAATTTTTATGGCCGCCATCTTGAATCCGCCATTTTGAAAGTTTTTTACGGCTCTCTGCCAAATGGATGAAGTTTCAAGTGACATTTGTTTGAAGACCCCCCACCTATCTTCGATAACCTGGCCGTTTTCCTCACCCGTCTCCGAAATCCTCAATCATCAGCTCTCTCCATATTTTTGCTCCGAATGAATTTTCGTCCTCCATACGAAACCATGAGTGAAAAAAAATTTTTTCATACAAAATTTTACAGGAGAGGTGATCAATTAGTCAGTCAGTGAGTGAGTCAGTCAGTCAGTGAATCAGTCAGTGAATCAGCACGAGTAGCTATATATATAGTAGTAATGTATTTCCGTTTAAAAAATTATCATAAGATGTATCCGATCTTAGGGCGGTAATTACTCGCGTCATGTATAGCCGACCGCATCATCACTCATTCTGCGTCACGCAGACTATCCGGAAGGTCAAATTTACGACGGTTTACCTACGAACGTATGTTATTTTTAGGAATTAATCACATTTATCAAAAGCAAGGTGTAATTATTAATAATCACCGAAAAAAGTGAATAATTTATCACTTTTATCAACAGTCTTGGTAATTATTAATAATGTTCGGTAATTATTAATAATTTTCAATTAATCACATTTACCGTAACATATATACATCGATGATTATTGTATAATAGAAATATTGTTCAGCCCTCCTTCAGTAGCAATTAAGAACTAAATGTGCAAACATAAAGCCATTGCCAAAACCAAAAATTTTTACTTGCAAGTTTAAGTTTTGATACCAGTGTGACTTCTCATAATATTGTAACGCAGTAAAGACAATTTTCGCGCACTTCAAAAGTTGCATAACTTACAAATATAAATAAGGTTTTTCTCCAGTACGAGTTCTCAAGTTCCTCACTAAATCACTTTTAAAAGCACTTCTATAGTCGCATAGCTAACAAGGAAAAGGTTTATCACCAGTGTGTGATTTCATGTGAAGCACCAAATTAGATTTTCTCGAAAATCTATAGTCGCATAGCTCACAATGAAAAGGTTTTTCACCAGTGTGTGTTCTCATGTGAAGCGCCAAATGATCTTTTCTCGAACATCTATAGTCGCATAGCTCACAATGAAAAGGTTTTTCACCAGTGTGTGATCTCATGTGAAGCGTCAAATGATCTTTTCTCGAAAATCTATAGTCGCATAGCTCACAAGGAAACGATTTTTCACCAGTGTGTGATCTCATGTGCCTCACTATATGACATTTGAAATTACTTCTGTAGCCGCAAATCTCACAAGAAAACGGCTTTTCACCAGTGTGTGTTCTCGTGTGACGCGATAATTGAGATTTATACGCACATCTATAGTCGCATAACTTGCAATTATAACGCTTTACGCCTGTGTGTGATCTCCTCATGTGGACCACTAAATCACATCTGTAAGTACCTGTGTAGTCGCATAGCTCACAAGGATAACAAAACTTGGAAGCGAACGCCTTTACTTCAGTGTGAGTTTTTATGTGTTTAACTAGGACAACTTTTCGTTTAAAAGTTTTTTTACATACATCACAAGTAAACCAATTTCTCTCACAAAGTAAACTGTTTTCACTATTGAAAGACTTAGCTACACTTTGTGTAATTTTAGATACAATACGATTTTTAACGTTAATTTTATTAGTAACTGGTCCTATATCTTCATTCTGACTGGTAGTAGTAGCAGCTCTTTGGGCGATCACAAGCGATTCATTTTGCAGTGGTACAAACTTTTTAGGCTTTTTACCAGCATAAGTCTTGACTACGCGATTTGCTAAATTAATGTATGTTACGCCGTCGGTATCGAACGGTCGGTTGTCTGGTTCGCCATGGTATATGTCAAGTGCTTGTTTACTTTTCTGGACTGGGTCGGCTTCTTCAGCTTGCACTTTGTTTTCGTTGTTCGTACCAAGTCGCATGGACGAAAGAGCGACTGAAACAAAATATATTGCTTTCTTTATTACGCGACTACGGCAAAGCCAAAACGAAGGGTTATATTTTTTATGATTTTTTACTAAGCCGATTTTGATGAATGTGATATCAATTACTGATTTATTATAATCCAGGTGACGTGGGCTACATATTTTTACAAACTAAATTAAATATGACGAATATAATTGACAGTCGGGTAAGTTTTTTTCTTATTATTGGCGGTAGATCTGAACTACGGGAAAACTTGACGCTTGTTGCTGGTAACTAGTAAGGTCTTTACGCGAGGGGGTCGACTCTAGCATATCATTTCTCAAGCTGGAGGTCGCGACCCCTGGAGCAGGGTCGTTACCCCTTACAGAGGGGCAGTGGTTATTAAAGGGGGTCATAAATGCTTTAAAAACTCGATAATTTAATTCACAATTTTCACACCAACAGGAATGGGTCTGCTTTGACTGCCCGTCTTGACATGCGTTGGATTGTGTACCTACGTATGCATTTTTGAAGCTTCATAGTGGTGGAAGCACTGTATACATAGCATAGTTTTGTTACCTATTGTAAAAAAATTTTTTTTTTTGAAAAGAGAAAATGCTGAGTTTCTTACCGGTTCTTTTCAACAGAATCTGCATTCCGAACCGGTGGTAGATTTATGACGTGTCTACAAGTTAGCCTACATTAAATAAATAAATTTTGATTTTTGATTATTTTTTAAGTGCGTAGACAGAAGCTCGAAAAGGAGGTCCTGAATGAAGCGACCCTACGAGGCCGAGTGGAACGAAGGGGGGAGGTGGCGAGCGAAGCGAGCCGGCGACCTCCGTAGCGAAACGAATGTCAAGTAGACGAAGCTGAATGAAGTGACGACGGAGCGAGTCTTCTGTCGTAGCCCATTTGGTTTATTAATTACTATTTCAATTAAAAATAACAACAAGTATTTGTTTCACAGTTTTTGAAGAGAGCAAGCACATATTTTCAAGAGTCCAACCCAACTCAACGCAACCTATGGCTATGTTATCATATTTTAATCAAACTCATAAAACAAAAAATTAATTTGGGATACGCAATATCTGTGCGCAATATTATATTTGATATTCAAAAACATTTTATGATCGACCATTAGCTTTTTTGCCTCAGTAAAACTGACTAAATTGAAAGTCGTGAAATGAAATATTGGTAACATCTATTTAGCGATAATATAAAATAGTTGGTCCGAAATTAACTTTAAAGGCGTTTATAAATCTTTATGGTATAGCATAAAAAGAAAAATAGGTCCACTTCTACAATACTTTATGATACACAATTTGGTAAACATTTATCCATTTTGGTGAGCATTTCGAATTTTTTGGTAGTAAAATAGGTACTTTTCTGGTAGTCGTTTAAACACAAGCCTATTTTTTTTTTTTGATAAATAAATAAAGACTTATTAAATGTTAAAGTCACAATCAGATGCTTAAAAAGTTTATCACATAAATGGCGCGCGTCCTCACATTACGACTGCCTAAGCCACACTAAACAAGGTGAACGGAGTTATTCACACAGTTTTTATATATGTTACGGTAAATGTGATAAATGTGATAATTATTAATAATTTTCGCATGATTTGACAAATGTGATAAATACTATGAAATTCATCACTTTTGTCGGTGATTATTAATAATTCACTACTGTCTTTGATAAAAGTGATAAATCAAAGAATAATCAGACTGAGAGACTTACTAAGGCCCGCCTAACGCCTTCCTCCTGCCACCCTTTAACCTCACCAACCGTAAAAATTTTCGGGTGCAAGTACTTCTGAGTTGTCATGAAAAAAATAACTATGAAAGCTGTCGCGAACCTACCTAACAATTAGGATTTTCGGATACAAACATTTCTAGGTAGTTATAAAAAACATAATCACGAAGACTGTATAATAATGTGTTACGGTAAATGTACGGTACTTATTTCGATACCTATATAGATGTTACGGTAAATGTGATTAATTGAAAATTATTAATAATTACCGAACATTATTAATAATTACCAAGACTGTTGATAAAAGTGATAAATTATTCACTTTTTTCGGTGATTATTAATAATTACACCTTGCTTTTGATAAATGTGATTAATTCCTAAAAATAACATACGTTTGTAGGTAAACCGTCGTAAACTTGACCTTCCGGATAGTCTGCGTGACGCAGGATGAGTGATGATGCGGTCGGCTATACATGACGCGAGTAATTACCGCCCTAAGATCGGATACATCTTATGATAATTTTTTAAACGGAAATACATTATTATTAATATATACATATTTTTATCATCCTATATATATATAGCTACTCGTGCTGATTCACTCACTCACTGACTCATTGATCACCTCTCCTGTAAAATTTTGTATGGAAAAAAATTTTTTCACGCATGGTTTCGTATAGAGGACAAAAATTCATTCGGAAGAAAAATATGGAGAGAGCTGATGATTGAGGATTTCGGAGACGGGTGAGGGGCACCGGCCAGGGTATCGAAGATAGGTAGGGGGTGTTCGACCAAATGTCACTCGAAACCTCATCCAATTGGCAAAGAGCCGAAAAAAATCTCCAAAATGGCGAACTCAAGATGGCGGCCATACAAATTTTGTTTGTGTCTATCTCGGAGAGTATACGAGATGGAAGAGTGATTTCTTGGAAAAAGATGATCAGGAGCCGAAGGTCCACTTGATGAACAGAAAAAAAATTCAAGATGGCGGAATTTATTTTTTTCCATACAAAATATATGCAAGACTTTATACGGTTCCTTTTCAAAATTTCTGATGGTTTCGTAGAGAGGACAAAAATTTATTTGGAGGAAAAATATGGGGAGAACTGATGGTTGAAGATTTCGGAGACGGGTGAGGAGCACGGCCAGGATATTAGAGATAGGTGGGGGGTGTTCAAACAAAAGTCACTCAAAACCTCATCCAATTGGCAGAGACCTAAAAAAAATTCAAAATGGCGGATTTAAGATGGCGGCCATACAAATTTCGTCGGTGTCTATCTCGGAGACTATGAAAGATGGAAGAGTGGTTTCTTGGAAAAAGATGTTCAAGACCCGATGGTCTACGTGATGAACAGAAAAAAATTCAAGATGGCGGATTTTTTTTTTCATAAAAATCCGCTGATGGTTTCGTATAGAGGACAAAAGTTCATTTGGATAAAAAATATAGAGGGAGCTGATGATTGAGGATTTCGAAGACGGGTGAAGAGCACGGCCAGGATATTAAAGATAGGGGGGGGCTACTCAAACAAAAGTCACTCAAAACCTCATCCAATTAGCAGTGAGCTGAAAAAAAAACACCAAAATGGCGGATTCAAGATGGCGGCCGTACAAATTTCGTCGGAGACTTTTAAAGATGGAAGATCGGTTTCTTGGAAAAAGATGATCAAGACCCGAAGGTCTACTTGGTGGACAGAAAAACCGCGGTTCGCTTTAGCGAGCCGCGCACCCACGCGCCGTACTAGTACTATATATATAGCTACTCGTGCTGATTCACTGACTGACTAACTCACTGACTGACTCGCTGATTGTAAAATTTTGTATGAAAAAATTTTTTTTCAATCATGGTTTCGTATGGAGGACGAAAATTCATTTGGAGCAAAAAATATGGAGAGAGCTGATGATTGAGGATTTCGGAGACGGGTGAGGAGCACGGCCAGTTTATCGAAGATAGGTGGGGGTCTTCAAACAAATGTCACTTGAAACTTCATCCATTTGGCAGAGAGCCGTAAAAAACTTTCAAAATGGCGGATTCAAGATGGCGGCCATACAAATTTCATCGGTGTCTATCTCGGAGAGTATAAAAGATGGATGAATGGTTTTTGGTGTAAATTAATCAGAACCCGAAGGTCTACTTGATGAATAGAAAAAATTAAAGATGGCGGAATTCATTTTTTTCCATACAAAATATATGCAAGACTTTAATACGGTTCCTTTTCAAAATTTCTGATAGTTTCGTATAGAGGACAAAAATTTATTTGGAGAAAAAATATGGAGAGAGCTGATGGTTGAGAATTTCAGAGACGGGTGAAGAGCAAGGCCTGGGTATCAAAGATAGGTGGGCAGTGTTCAAACAAAAGTCACTCGAAACCTCATCCAATTGACAGGGAGCTGAAAAAAATTCAAAATGGCGGATTCAAGATGGTGGCCATACAAATTTCGTCGGTGTCTATCTTGGAGAGTATAAAAGATGGATGAATAGTTTTTGGTGTACTTAAATTGAAAATTTAAAGCACCCCCGACATGTGAAGTTAAAAAAAATGTAATTCATCATTTTGGGGTGGCGGCCATCTTGGATTTGAAGTTTATCATAGTGTATAGAATTTTACTAGTCAAGCCCTTTCGTTTGATACCCATATTGAGGGTGTTGTGAATATATATGTAATCCGTCATTTTGTGGCGGCGGCCATCTTGGACTTATTTTCATCAAACGTAGCTAAGAACACTTCCGACTAATTCACCTTTCAAACAAAAAAAAACAAATTCAAAATCGGTTCATCCGTTCGGCTGCTACGATACCACAGACAGACACACACACACACACAGACACGTCAAATTTATAACACCCATTCGTTTTTGCGTCGGAGATTAACAACGAAAAAATAAAAAAAGTCTCAAAAACTACAAAAAAGTTAGAAGGCTGTGGCGGGATTGGAGCAGAGTGCAGCTTACAGCTTGGAGCAGGTACAGTCTTCGTGTTTATGTTTTTTATAACTACCTAGAAATGTTTGTATCCGAAAATCCTAATTGTTAGGTAGGTTCGCGACAGCTTTCATAGTTATATTTTTCATGACAACTCAGAAATACTTGCACCCGAAAATTTTTACGGTTGGTGAGGTTAAAGGGTGGCAGGAGGAAGGCGTTAGGCGGGCTTTAGTAAGTCTCTCAGTCTGATTATTCTTTGATTTATCACTTTTATCAAACTGTCTTTGAGTAGTGAATTATTAATAATCGCCGACAAAAGTGATGAATTTCATAGTATTTATCACATTTGTCAAATCATGCGAAAATTATTAATAATTACCGAAAATTATTAATAATTATCACATTTATCACATTTACAGGTAACATTTTTTCATAGGTCCCCAAGTAACATATATAAAATTTAGCTTTTATACTATAACGAAAGTATAATTATAATTTATTAAAGTTTAGGGGTGTCCGGTAGGGGGGCAACTGTCATAAGTGTCCGGCAATGGATGACGAGATTTCTAAAGTTATCCCGAAGAAAATATAAAAAAATTGAGCTTTATACTTTAACGAATTTTAGGTACTATTTTGTATACCTTTACTATCTGTTATCTGCCAAAGTAACCACAACCCAAACTCCATAGTCGCTGGTTGTTCTTACCTGTATAGGGGACATGCACAGAAAAACTTTCAGCTTTTATAAAATGACGAAGGTCTGGCTGTCCTGGGCTCTTGGGCCATATAGTCGCATAGCTAACAAGGAAAAGGTTTATCACCAGTGTGTGATTTCATGTGAAGCACCAAATTAGATTTTCTCGAACATCTGTAGTCGCATAGCTCACAAGGAAACCGCTTTTCACTAGTGTGTGTTCTCATGTGAAGCGCCAAATTATCTTTTCTCGAAAATCTATAGTCGCATAGCTCACAACGAAACGGTTTTTCACCAGTGTGAGTCGTCACGTGTCTCACGATATTACATTTTCGATTACTTCTGTAGTCGCATAGCTCACAAGCAAACCGCTTTTTACCAGTGTGTATTTTCGTGTGACACAATAATTGAGATTTACGCGTACATCTATAGTCGCATAACTTACAAATATAAGGCTTTTCATCGGTGTGTGTTCTCAAGTGTCTCGATAATTGAGATTTATGCGTAGATCTATAACCACATAATATACAAATATAAGGCTTTTCGTCAGTGTGTGATTTCATGTGAAGCGCCAAATTATCTTTTCTCGAAAATCTATAGTCGCATAGCTCACAACGAAACGGTTTTTCACCAGTGTGAGTCGTCATGTGTCTCACGATATTACATTTTAGACTACTTCTGTAGTCGCATAGGTCACAAGCAAACCGCTTTTCTCCAGTGTGTATATTCGTGTGACACAATAATTGAGATTTACTCGTAAATCTATAGTCGCAAAACTTACAAATATAAGGCTTTTCACCGGTGTGTGTTCTCAAGTGTCTCGATAATTGAGATTTATGCGTAGATCTATAACCACATAATTTACAAATATAAGGCTTTTCGCCATTGTGTAATTTCATGTGAAGCGCCAAATGATCTTTTCTCGAACATCTATAGTCGCATAGCTCACAACGAAACTGTTTTTCGCCAGTGTGTGATCTCATGTGAAGCGCCAAATGATCTTTTCTCGAAAATCTATAGTCACATAGCTCACAAGGATAACAAAACTTGGAAGCGAACGGCTTTATTTCAGTGTGAGTTTTTATATGTTTAATTAGGAGAACTTTTAGTTGAAAAGTTTTTTTACATACATCACAAGTAAACCAATTTCTCTCACAAAGTAAACTGTTTTCACTATTTAAAGACTTAGCTTCACTTTGTGCAATTTTAGATACAATACGATTTTTAACGTTAATTTTATTAGTAACTGGTCCTATATATTCATTCTGACTGGTAGTAGTAGCAGCTCTTTGGATGATTACAAGCGATTCATTTTGCAGTGGTGCAACTTTCTTAGGGTTCTTAAAAACGTCATATAATTTGACTACGCAGTTTGTCAAACTATTAATGTATGTTACGCCGTCGGTGTGGAACGGTCGGTTGTCGGGTTCGCCATGGTATATGTCAAGTGCTTGTTTACTTTTCTGGACTGTGTCGGCTTCTTCAGCTTGCACTTTGTTTTCGTTGTTCGTACCAAGCCGCATGGACGAAAGAGCGACTGAAACAAAATATATTGCTTTCTTTATTACGCGACTACGGCAAAGCCAAAACGAGGGGTTATATGTCTTATGTGGGTGGGAATGGGTCTGCTATTGCCTGCCTGTCTTAACATGTATTGGATTGTTTTGCATTTTTGAAACTTCATTGTGGAAACACTCTATACATAGCAATGTTTTGTTACGTATAGTAAAAAATATTTTTTGTTTTTGAAAAGAGCAACTGCTGAGTTTCTTACCGGCTCTTCTCAGCAGAATCTGCATTCCGAACCGGTGGTAGATTTATGACGTGTCATAAGAGCTACAAGTTAGCCTACA
The DNA here is from genome assembly GCA_933228805.2 of Hipparchia semele. Taxonomy (NCBI): domain Eukaryota; kingdom Metazoa; phylum Arthropoda; class Insecta; order Lepidoptera; family Nymphalidae; genus Hipparchia; species Hipparchia semele. The sequence goes on along the minus strand of OW121735.1, from coordinate 2,480,887 downwards.
TGAAATAAATAAATTTTGAATTTGAATTTGAATTTTGCGTTTATATCGCCTGCGACATGAGATCTATTTCAAGTTTGTATTGGGACGCATTTGCTCTTATACACATATGTGTACACATATTAGGGGTTGTTACTTGGTTCTTGATAAGCTGTATGTATTTATATTTTGTGCAATTTTTAGTTTCAACCCGTTTTGTGTGCCTCTTTAATAAATAAATAAATAGTTTTGTCACCTATTCTAAAAATTTTTTTTTTGAAAAGAGCAACTGCTGAGTTTCTTGCCGGCAATTCTCAGCAGAATCTGCATTCCGAACCGGTGGTAGATTTATGACGTATCATAAGAGCTACAAGTTGGCCTACATGAAATAAATAAATTTTGATTTTTGATTATTTTTTAAGTGCGTAGACAGAAGCTCGAAAAGGAGGTCCTGAATGAAGCGAGCCTACGAATAGCGAAACGAATGTCAAGTAGACGAAGCTGAATGAAGTGACGACGGAGCGAGTCTTCTGTCGTAGCCCATTTGGTTTGTTAATAACTATTTCAATTAAAAACAACAACAAGTATTTGTTTCACAGTTTTTGAAGAAAGCAAGCACATATTTTCAAGAGTCCAACCCAACTCAACGCAACCTATGGCTATGTTATCATATTTTAATCAAATTCATAAAACAATTAACATGTGTTTGGGATATAAGAATGGATGTAAGAATGATAAAAAGTAGATAAAATAATTTTTAATGCTTTAATCATGTTTTAACGATTTTTAGCCTAATCCACCTTTGAAGGCCGATTATAACAAAAAAAGGCGAATTAAGTACGATTTTTTTAAATGTTTTTAAACTTAGTCAAAAGCTATGGAAACTCCTTTTTGTATTTTTAAATTGAAGTTGAATGTTTGTGTTAATCCTACTAGAAACTATAATTCTAACTTTCAAGCCTTTTTTAAGTAACTTTAAGTAATTTCAAGAATCTGAGTTATTTTTTTAATTAAAACAACATTCTAGACAATCATGTCACAATAAAAAAAAACTGCAAAATACCTACTACAAAAAAGGATATGAATTTTTGAAACCTCGCTGGCAGAAAATATTCAAAAAACACAAAAAAAATTATAACTCGAAAATGGGGTTTTTTTTTTTTTTTTTTTATATTTTTAGCGAGCAAACGAGCAGGCAGGTATTTTCGGATACTCCTGGTATGAGGAATCTAAAAAAAAATTATTGACGTCACTAGTTGGACCACCCTGTATATACATCGATGATTACTGTATAATAGAAATATTGTTCAGCCCTCCTTAAGTAGCAATTAAATGTGCAAACATAAAGCCGTATTTTTTTTTACTTGCAAGTTTAAGTTTTGATACCAGTGTGACTTCTCATATTGTGACGCAGTAAAGACAATTTTCGAGCACTTCAAAAGTCGCATAACTTACAAATATAAATAAGGTTTTTCTCCAGTACGAGTTCTCAAGTGCCTCACTAAATCACTTTTTAAAGCACTTCTATAGTCGCATAGCTAACAAGGAAAAGGTTTATCACCAGTGTGTGATTTCATGTGAAGCACCAAATTAGATTTTTTCGAACATCTGTAGTCGCATAGCTCACAAGGAAACCGCTTTTCACCAGTGTGTGTTCTCATGTGAAGCGCCAAATGATCTTTTCTCGAACATCTATAGTCGCATAGCTCACAATGAAAAGGTTTTTCACCAGTGTGTGATTTCATGTGAAGCGTCAAATGATCTTTTCTCGAAAATCTATAGTCGCATAGCTCACAAGGAAACGATTTTTCACCAGTGTGAGTTGTCATGTGCCTCACTATATCACATTTTAAATGACTTCTGTATTCGCAAATCTCACAAGAAAACGGCTTTTCACCAGTGTGAGTTCTCGTGTGACGCGATAATTGAGATTTATACGCACATATATAGTCGCATAACTTGCAATTATAACGCTTTATGCCTGTGTGTGATCTTATGTGATTCACAAGGTCATTTTTCTGAGCACTTTTATAGTCGCATAACTTACAAATATAAGGTTTTTCACCAGTGTGTGATTTCATGTGAAGCACCAAATGAGATTTTCTCGAACATCTGTAGTCGCATAGCTCACAAGGAAACCGCTTTTCACGAGTGTGTGTTCTCATGTGAAGCGCCAAATTATCTTTTCTCGAACATCTATAGTCGCATAGCTCACAATGAAAAGGTTTTTCACCAGTATGTGATCTCATGTGAAGCGTCAAATGATCTTTCCTCGAAAATCTATAGTCGCATAGCTCACAAGGAAACGATTTTTCACCAGTGTGAGTTATCATGTGCCTCACTATATCGCATTTTAAATGACTTCTGTAGTCGCAAATCTCACAAGAAAACGGCTTTTCACATGGAAATCGCTTTTCACCAGTGTGTGTTCTCGTGTGACGTGATAATTGAGATTTATACGTACATCTATAGTCGCATAACTTGCAATTATAACGCTTTACGCCTGTGTGTGATCTCCTCATGTGGACCACTAAATCACATCTGTAAGTACCTGTGTAGTCGCATAGCTCACAAGGATAACAAAACTTGGAAGCGAACGCCTTTACTTCAGTGTGAGTTTTTATGTGTTTAACTAGGAGAACTTTTCGTTTAAAAGTTTTTTTACATACATCACAAGTAAACCAAGCTTCACTTTGTGCAATTTTAGATACAATACGATTTTTAATGTTAATTTTATTAGTAACTGGTCCTATATTTTCATTCTGACTGGCAGAAGTAGCAGCTCTTTGGATGATTACAAGCGATTCATTTTGTAGTGGTACAACTTTCTTAGGGTTCTTAAAAACGTCATATAATTTGACTACGCAGTTTGTCAAACTATTAATGTATGTTACGCCGTCGGTGTGGAACGGTCGGTTGTCGGGTTCGCCATGGTATATGTCAAGTGCTTGTTTACTTTTCTGGCCTGTGTCGGCTTCTTCAGCTTGCACTTTGTTTTCGTTGTTCGTACCAAGTCGCATGGACGAAAGAGCGACTGAAACAAAATATATTGATTTCTTTATTACGCGACTACGCAAAACGAGGGGTTATATGTCTTATGTGGGTGGGTGCCACCAACGGGAATGGGTCTGCTTTTGCCTGGCTGTCTTAACATGTTGGATTGTTTTGCATTTTTGAAACTTCATTGTGGAAACACTCTATACATAGCAATGTTTTGTTACGTATTGTAAAAAATATTTTTTGTTTTTGAAAAGAGCAACTGCTGAGTTTCTTACCGGCTCTTCTCAGCAGAATCTGCATTCCGAACCGGTGGTAGATTTATGACGTGTCATAAGAGCTACAAGTTAGCCTAAATGAAATAAATAAATTTTGAATTTGAATTCGATCGCCTGCGACATGAGATCTATTTCAAGTTTGTATTGGGGCGGATTTGCTCTTATATCCTACTGCTGCAATATATGGGGCCTACCCGGACGAGCCTTAAAAATTTAAACGTATAAATAAAGCAAGAATGTAATAACTAAAATATTTACTAGTGGTTCGCCCCGAACTGAGACCTCGCGATATCCCATAATTCCCAAAAGTTTTAATTATATATTGTAATAATTAACTTTTAACATTAGACGCAATAAAAAAAATAATAGTTGACATAAAACTGTTTTACTGACACAGCACCATCTATCATTAGCATTATAGTGAAGCTATTAGCTTCACAATAATGCTAATAGATGGCGCATTAAAATTAAATAATTTCGTTTCTTTATAACATTTATCTAATTTTAGTATTTGTTGTTCAAGTACAGGATATAACTGAATTTTCAACCAAGTTTCACGTTCTAATATTCAGTAATTCAGAAGTTATAGGGCTCTGACAGACATTTAGACGGACACACTTCTCTGTCTAGTAGGCAAGCGCCCTAGTTGACTCAGAGAACTTCGCTTCGCTCGTTCAATTAAATAATAATAGTATAAATAATTGTATTTTTATACTGAAGAGGCGGCAAGGGTTTTTATTATAGTTCTTTCAATTCGCAAAGGCGCGTGGGTTTTACTTGTGTTTACGTCATGAACATGCACATTGCGTAAGTGTGTTATTTTTTAATTTCACATGTCGGGGGTGTTATAATTTTTTTTTTTATTATTCGATGACAAGATAGCCCTTGACTGCGATCTCACCTGATCATCATGAACCAGACCAGACCAGAAACAATTTAGAAAGTATAAATTCCTAAATTGCCCCGCCGGGAATCGAACCCGAGACCTCCCAGACATAACACCACAGCGCTCACCACTGCGCCAGGGAGGTCGTCAAAATTGACACTTGTATAAGTATATTAAAGAAGTACTGCTACAGGAATCGTCCTCAACTACTATTCCATTATGAGTAAAGATTAGTTTACCTCACCGTGGTATAGAAAAGATATAGGTCTACATAATATCTATACTATTATAATTAGAGACCGGATTATATGCAACATAAAAAGCTTGTTATATGCATGCAAATATGCATGAAAAATGCTTGAAATATGCATGAAAACTGGCAGAATATGCAAAATTAAATGATAAATTTTAGGAATCCCTAAAAAATAGAAAAATAAGTATTCATTTTTTTATTTCAAAATCAGCTTACAATTAGTAAATTATTTTTTGATAGGCGATAATAGGTACAGTAAGTAACATTATATGATATTAAAATGATTTAGAATTTGTGTAAACGTAAGCAATCAAATATTTTTCTAAATTTTCAGTGGTAAGATTGTGTCTACGATCATTTAGAATATTTTTGTAAGTAGAAAAGGTTCGCTCCATATCCATTGAGGTAACTGGACAGAATTTGAACTTGGGTGCTATGGCACTTATAGTTTCCGGCAAAATTTCTGCCGTCCCATTAATGAAACAATCAATTCGACACAAGCTTTGAAAACCTGGGTTATTGCTCAATATGTTTTAAAACTTTTCTTTAAGTTTATGGGGCAATGCGGCGACGGCGGAACGCAGAGTGAAAAATATTGTAAATGTACCGATAATATGCATCATAACTAGATTTTAGGTAAAATATGCTATTACCGCTGAGAATAGCTAAAATATGCAAATGCATATGCGAATATGCAAATGCATATAATCCGGTCTCTAATTATAATATACTATTATAATAAAGAGGGAGCGCGAATTTTGTGAGTTTGTATGTATGTCCGGAGCAAACTTTGGAACCACCGCACCTATTTCAAAAATTCTTTTACCAGTTCAAAGGTACATTATTCCAGATGGTTGGCTATATATTATGCACATAAAGTATTATGGCTAGATAATATGTGCAAATTTGTTAAGGAAGTCGGAATTTTTTTTTGACTCTTAAACGTTTTCAAGGCGTGCGCTGGTTTATATACTGCTATTGGATGAAAATGATGTATAGGTGAATTGTTCCTCTTAAAGAGTTCTAAAAAAAAGTCCGCGATAGCATATGTTTATCTTCTAAGGATAACTTACAGTAACCATTTCTTTCTTTCAAATTTTGATTTAAAATAATGAATTATTTTCGAAGCTTCTTTAACCGATGTGATATCAATCTATACCTAAATAAATATGTTTATCATCGTAAGTATTTAATTTAGAACATATTTGCCCTTTACACTATACAATTTAAATAAATATTATAGAAGTTATCGGAAAATTAATATTTCCGCGCGACAAAATAATAAAATGGTGTCGGCCGGCGGGGCGGTGCACGGGGGCGGGTTTCGGCGCGGGAGATTCCTCTGGTTCCTGTGGAGTGTGGTGATCTTATTTACAATCGTCTCCTATAAGAAGCTCTGTGCGATCAGTCCCGTAAAAACAAATATTTAAATTTTCAACCCGGACGAAGTCGGCGCGGGCTTCTAGTCTTCTAATATATAAAAATGAATCGCTTAATGTGTTGGTAAGCGCATCACGCGTGAACGGCTGGACCGATTTCGCTAATTCTTTTTTTATTGTGTTTCTTATTGTTAGGAGAAGGTTCTTATGAAAGAAAAAATTAAGAAAATTGCGCGGAAAATTAGAAAATTTAAGAAATATTAACCACCATATTAAATTATTTCTAATGTAACCGCTTTTACAATTCAAACTTTTTTGATGTAACCTTATGGCGTTTGACATAACATTGACAGAATGCGTGCTGCCAATTTCGTCAAAGAGGATGTAAAAAAACTTAAGACAGGACAACGTCTGTCGGGTCCGCTAGTTACTATATAAAAATGAATCGCTGAATGTGTTGCTAAGCGCAAATCTCGAGAACAGCTGAATCGAATTCGCTAATTCTTTTTTTATAATATTCCTTGAAGTACGAGGATGGTTCCTACGGAGAGAAAAATTTAAAAAATTGCCTGAAAGAGTCTAAAAACAACACTTTTCTATATTCCCATACAAAACATTCGTAATAATACTTAAAAGTCCATTTGAACTTTAATACCATATCATAAAGTTTATGTGTTAGTGTTCCGGGAAGGCAAAAGAATTGAGTGACGTATAAATATTAATGTCAATACTTTGTCAATATTTATCTATATATATAAAATTCAAAGTCCTGACTGACTGACTGAGATATCAACGCACAGCCTAAACTACTGAAGTGAGAAACTTGAAATTTTTACAGTTGGTTAATTTTATGACGAAGGCGCACACTAAGAAAGGATTATTGGAAATTCTACCCCTAAGGGGTTTAAATAGGGGATAGAAGTTTATATGAAACTCCGTCATTTTTCAAGCTGTTTCCATCAAATGTGGTATTTGAGCTTTCAGTTAAAAATAAAGAAGTACGTGTGTCACAGTTTTTGAAAATTCCACCCCAAAATCTAATTCCACGCGGACGATGTCGTGGGGGCAAAAGCTAGTATTTTATACGATGGCAACATTACTCAAAAACAAAATAGCCGTACGAAGTTCGCCAGGTCAGCTAGTCATTAATGAAAATGTTTAAATTACTTGCATAAAAAAAAACATTGTTTTAAAACTGCCCTTCCATTCGGACAATTTTAACGCCGCCATGTTGCCGCGCTTTCGTGGCATGGTGGCCGTAGACAGAGAAGTACTATAGACTTAATGATATCTCCTATTCACTCCCACACGAAAGAGATGCAGTACAGGCGATGTCAAACAAGATAGAATGAGACACAGCTATGTCTATACCCATCCCTCACTGCGTGACACGTTTTGAGTGTCTTGTTGCTGTATCTCTTGATTTAATTATCAACTGATTTAAATCTGTTTTATTAAACACTAGAAGCCCGCGCCGACTTCGTCCGGGTTGAAAATTTAAATATTTGTTTTTACGGGACTGATCGCACAGAGCTTCTTATAGGAGACGATTGTAAATAAGATCACCACACTCCACAGGAACCAGAGGAATCTCCCGCGCCGAAACCCGCCCCCGTGCACCGCCCCGCCGGCCGACACCATTTTATTATTTTGTCGCGGGGAAATAATAATTTCCCGATAACTCCTATGATATTTATTTAAATTGTATAGTGTAAAGGGCAAATATGTTCTAAATTAAATACTTACGATAATAAACATATTTATTTAGATATACATTGACATCACATCGGTTAAAGAAGCTTCGAAAATAATTCATTATTTTTAATCAAAATTTGAACGATAGAAATGGTTACTGTAAGTTATTCTTAGAAGATATACATATGCTATCGCGTACTTTTTTTTAGAACTCTTTTACAGGAACAATTCACCCATACATCATTTTCATCCAATAGCAGTATATAACCCAGCGCACGCCTTGAAAACGTTTAAGAGTCAAAAAAAATTCCGACTTCCTTAACAAATTTGCACATAATATCTAGCTATAATACTTTATATGCATAATATATAGCCTATAACCATCTGGAATAATGTACCTTTGAATTGGTAAAAGAATTTTTGAAATAGGTGCGGTGGTTCCAAAGTTTGCTCCGGACATACATACAAACTCACAAAATTCGCGCTCCCTCTTTATTATAATAGTATAGATAATTAATGTATAATATCGAAACTCAATCTTCAATCACGAAGAGATCCAGCAGCTAAATCACAAAATCCTACGATTTTAGCTTAGCTGTTGACAAAATCCAAATGTATGACTACATTTATTTTGTTTCAAAATAAAAAAATACATAAACTGGTAAACTGTAAAGGCTAAACTGCTGCGACGATATCGATGAATAAGATGTAAATTGACTTGTTATTATGGATGACACAGGCTACATTTTATACAAAATACGACAGACATTACAACTAACAGGGCCCCAAGTCTGCTATTTTACATGTCATTGTCATTGAACCGCAATACAATTACAATTCAATTATCATTGGTCCAAAATTTCGTAGTCTACTAAATTCACAATGGTCGTTCGATTTCTTATAATTGGATTGTAATTCAATGA